>JAPWDM010000019.1:6948237-8232356 GCA_035578155.1 Brachynemurus nebulosus
CCATTACTCGCGCTGCACTCGATTTAATTGTCCACATCATATACTTCGCACCCTGTCAATTTTTCGCAGCCCACTAAAGTAACATTTAACGCTAGAAAAGACACCTGAGGCGTATGTATTTTTTAACCCTATTACAAAATAAATATTTAAACTACATACTTTAAATTACAGTGACTTTAAATTTGTTGTAATAAACGATCTAAAAATTTAATTAATTGTTATGATAAATTATTTTAAGATTTTGTAGTACAATAACGAAATCCTTAAAAATTCGTCATGTCTGTGATGTCTGTCATCGCATTATGGGGTCTGCCGGCATTTGACCTCCTAAATAATCAGTGTCAAACCTTACGCAATCCAGTATACTTTTTTAAAAACTGTTATTGATTTTTCTTAACGCATAGAAAAGGCTAATTTTAACATTAAATAAAAACAATAAATTGTGAACGATTTTCGCTACTGACTACGAAATCCTAACTTAAAGCATGTCTAATACGCACTTGGAGATTTTTTTAATATGTAATGGTCCTGTTAGGCCTAAGTCGTCATTTTAAGTGATTTTTTCTACATATATGTTACTTTCCAAGGTTAAAAACAATTACAGATAATTAAATTTAGAAAAGAAATTGACCTTCTAACTGACACAATAATTTAAAAGCCGATTATAAAAAAACGTTTTTTTCCTGTAATACCAATCATTCTTTATTTTTATGAATTCTTATGAGTGCTTTACAATGAGCACAATGAGGATAAAAAAAAATAAGGAAGAGGTAAGTAAAATGGGTGTACCAAGTTTCATTTTTGGCGACTGTATGTCTACGAACAAAATTAACCTTAAAAATTTCTTAAAAAATATAATAAAATTTTTAAATTCAAAATCAGATAAGTAACTGTCGAAATTTTTCCTGAAGTTTTATTCATACATATGGAACCGAAAAATAAGAAAAGTGCAGATATTACAAAAAAATAGATGCATCCTGTCGGCAATTATCACGTGCAAACAATTTTCACAAATTATGTTTATACAAAATTTAAATCTTAAAAATACTTACAATATCACATTTTTATTATACTACTGTTATTTAAAGCCTATTTTCACTATCTACAAATTGCCTATAGGGTGAGTGCACCAGTAAATGAACAATTAAGGACTTTCTTTACTTCGTCAGCGTTTACTTTCGTATCAAGAAATAGTTTGAAAAAACTAATTTTAACCATTTATTCTTTAAAAATTAAAGTTTAATTTGAGACATAAAATTATATACTTTTATTACATAATAGATATATTACAATAAATGAAATGCAAAATTACTGAAAACACCAGTGAATGAACATGTTGCTCCAATAATTGAACAAGGTTGTACCAGTAAATGAACACAAAATTGAAAGTCAAATCAGATAAATAAATATCCTTTATTATTTATACAAAAACTATAAACCATCATAAACTTAAACAAAATTTCTTCGGATAACTATGATAGTTTGTATTTGCAATTTAGGTATTTAAGGGTGCGTTCTTCCTCACAAGCTTCCTCTCAACAAGGAGTATTCTTAACTTAAATCTTACTAGTAGCAAGAAGTATGTATTTTATGTTCCTCTTATGTTACTATTATGTTAAAACTTACTTATGGTTGCTTAGTATCGTATTAATTTCTCACTCTAGTTAAACCAAGGTATCTTATTTATAAATATTAAAAATATTTAAAGTTTCAATTACTTTGTCAATTTCACTAGAATTGAGTAGAATTTACTAAACGCGTTTTCAATCTCGCGATCATCATCAGAGTAATTGAAGAAATGTATGTGGGAGTGTAATAAATACTCTTAAAAATGAATTTGGGAAAACCCGTCATTATACTATTTCATATGAAATAGGCTGTACAATAACGTACAAATAGTATAATGACGGGTTTTCCCAAATTCATTTTTAAGAGTATTTATTACACTCCCACATACATTTCTTCAATTACTCTGATGATGATCGCGAGATTGAAAACGCGTTTAGTAAATTCTACTCAATTCTAGTGAAATTGACAAAGTAATTGAAACTTTAAATATTTTTAATATTTAAAATGAAATTTCACAAAGTAAACCTCTCAACAGTAAATTATCCTATTTATAAATTATCCTTCTATTAAATTCAATTTGACACTTAATAGCACGTTAACAGACAACAAAATAATATAGGAAGATGATAAAAGCAACTCAGTTTAGGAGGAAGATAAAAAACACACCCTAAGATAACTTTATTTTGGTTTTTTCTATCCTAAAGTCCGATCTAACGCTAAAAATAACTGGAATGGGAGTTGAAACGTCAGTTCCAAAATGAAATTGAAGTTTAGTCAAAGAAACCCAAAAGTTTTTTATTTATTAAATGTTATGGCTAACTTAAGATTATAAACTCTGGGTTTATTCAGTGTTGAAATAAGGCAAATGCCATCGTAACAAGGCCCAGTCCTGATACAATTAAAAGGATTTATGCTAAGAAGAAAAATATTAAAATTCTCAGAGTGGATAATGTTTATTTATTATTACATAAATTTTGACTTATAGGTAATTACCTAAGTTAGCTGAGTTTTTAAAACTCTAAACAGTTACAATTTATTATGTTCATTAACTGGAACAAGGTTAAAACTGTAAAGATCTAGTGAATGAACAAGTGTTCATTCACTGGAACATGTATAAGTTTTTTGTACCAGTATGTGAACACTTAATTATAAAATTAAGTGTTGACGTTAAAATTCTGGAAATAGTTTTAAAAGAAACCTAAACCACATTTCAGCCTGAATTCATCACTTTAGAATGAATATCAAAATTTGTTAGGTTAAATCATTAAGATGAAAAATAGGTAGTCATGGACCTTACGTTAGTATTTTTAAGCCCAGCTGATGAGAGCAGACACACGCCAACTTTGTTTGTTCAATACTGGTAACTGAGCAGCTGGTGAGAAGCAATCAAAACACACAAAAGCATCACAGACATCTAAAGTGAGTTGTTCATTAATTGATGATAAGAAAAGATCTGTAAACTGCTTAATAATCACCAATATGAAGAAGATTGTTCATTTACTGGTGTCTGTTCATTTACTGGTGCACTCACCCTACCATAACAATTTAGCAAATATCAAAAAATTATGTAAAAATTAACGAAAAAAAATTAATATGGCGCTGAAATTACTTACCCACATAAATTTCATTGCGACAAGTTTAAATCCTTTTTGTTCAAATCGCTTAATAATTTTACCGACTAATCCACGTTGGACTCCATCGGGTTTAACCATAATAAAAGTTCTTTCACGAGTGTTGGCCATTATTATGTTTATAAAAAATGAAAAAATTGAAAGTACAGTACCAATCATACAACAACCGAATCAAATTTGAAATGAACGAGTCAAAAAAATTCATAAAATATTAAATCAAATTCACCGGTCTCTGACGCTGTCTGACGTAAAATGGCATTTCCTCTGAGTGGGGAAAACGTCTTATAAGAGGGGGAATGGAAAATTTTTTTTTAATCTCGATACCCAATAAATATTTTTATAATTTTTCAAAATTAATTATGTTTGTCAGTGAGGAAATTTCCTCGTTAGGTTTATTTTAGAAACTAAAGAACTTTTGTATGCAAATTTCGGCTAAATAACGTATAATAATTTATCAAATCTAATTCATATCGATAAAAGTACATAAAATTCTTGTTGCGCAGTAGTTGACGAAAATTGATCCGATTTGCGTATTCAACGATTGGCATTAGCCAGCCGTACGGGAACCGTAAGTACATCTGTTTCATTATAGTAATTCAGCCATTTTTTTTTTCCAATTGTCAATTTCAAATGAAAAAATTGCTCATTTTAAATCGGTTTTCTCAAAATTTATAATATAATAAAATTTTAAAAAAAAAAAAAAGTGAATGTGAAAAATGCAATCTCAACAAGTTGCAGTAAATGCCCAAACTGCAGCGCAGAATCAGCAAATGGTTGGATCCGCAGGGGTTGTAAATGCTAACGCAGTTATACTCAAAATGAATGAAATACCAATGTCAACTGTAGGTAAGTCAAAATAGAAAATTATCGTCCATTTTTAATTTTTTTTTTTTTTTTTTTTATAAATTTTCTCTACAAAAATAATTATTACTGAAAATATTTCATAAAATTTTTATGTATATTTGATATTTTTATTTTTAATTAATGCCAATCATTATGACTTGACACAATATTTATATGGATCAGCAAGTCACAGTCATTTTGTATTTTAAAATTGCAGGACTATTGGAATTGGCACACCGGGAATATCAGGCGGGCGATTATGAAAATGCCGAACGACATTGTATGCAGCTATGGAGGCAAGAAACGAATAATACGGGTGTCCTTCTGTTACTTTCCAGTATACATTTTCAATGTCGTCGCTTGGATAAATCGGCACACTTCAGTACGTTAGCAATCAAACAAAATCCCCTATTGGCGGAAGCGTACAGGTAATTAATTTTTCAATAAAAAAAATTTTTTTTCTGTGTGTATATACTTGAGATGAAAAGGTAAAGGCACCATTTTAAAACAAATTTAAACTAGTGGAATCAGTGACGCAGCAAAGCCCCGGTCCCCACTATAAAAAATATCAGTTTAGTTATGCATTAATCTCCCCCTGTAAACAAAATTGTAGGGTGAGGGTTCTTAAACTTAATAATATGGGGTTTTTGTCGTTTTAAAAGTAGATTTACTGGTAATATTACCTATTTTATTCGAATTGGCTGTTGACATTTAGGTAAAATTATTCCATAGATTATTGCACAATTTTGCGCAAATGCTTTTCCTTTATGTTCGGTGTTGATACGTATACCCTATAAATTCAGAGATATAAAATACAGGAAAATTATCAATGAATTTAAAAGTGACATTTTTAATAAATTTTCTGGTATTACTGTAGAATGGAATCTGCCAAAACTTGATATGATAATATTTAATGTAAACACAAAGATTAAGTGGATAATTAGGTCTGGATAAATTTTTTTTATTTAACAAGTAGGAGTTGGCAGTAAGAGCATTTAAATTACAGCTAAACCTTTTTTTTATACGGTTTTTAAAAAAATGGCCATCAAAATGCATAATATGAATCAAAATCAAGAGACAGTAAGAAAGTCAAACATTTATTATAATAACTTTCTTTGATAAAAATACTTTTTAACGGCTTTTAAGCAGTTAATCAATACATTGCATAAGAACATGTTATTGCATCATTTATTTTTTTTATAGATGTATTTTTCAAAATTTTCATAATATAAAAATGAAATAAAATGTTTCTACGTGTAAATTAAGGCTTTATCTTGTTTAGAAAAGCAATTTCTATTGAAATTGTGAGGTTTTGAGCGTTTTGAGTTATGTATTTTCAATGAAACTTTTTATGCGATCTCGAAAGTTTTTTTTTTTTTTTTTTTTTTACAATCTGGACCGAACTAATCTTTTTATAGCTATTTATGATATTTTTGAATATATTTTTTTTGTGCGATTTTTTTTTTGCGGTCCCTATCCACTGGATAAAAAAAAGTTCCTCTGTACGCAGGTCAGTTTTATACTTCAAATTGGGTGAATATAAAAAAAATGGTTCTTAGAGTTCTTTTTTATAGGAGTATGTATACTTGTATAAAATAAAAAATTATATTAACGTAAAAACCCCCATTATGGAACGGTATCTAATACTGGGACAGTTTTGACATTTACATATTTATTTCTTTAATTAAGTAAGGAAACAGTAAGTGCGAGGTGAAAAACAATCATTCTATTAATAATAATTTTTGTTATCAGACGTTTCTTTCAGAAATAACTTCATTAATATGTAAATGTCAAAACAGTTCCAGTATTAGATACCGTTCCATAATGGGGGCTTTTACGTTACTGGCCATAACATTTCTTTTTTTTATTATTTTTTGTTAATTAAATTTATTTCTCAAATTTATTTTAAAAATTTAAATCAATTTGTACATACCTATTAGTTATACCATATGGTACAGTTAAAGAAAAAAATACATACAAAAAATTATTTTGTATGAATAATGGCTGAATGAATAATTTTTGTTTATTGGTTTTGTAGATAATTTTGTTCTTTTCTTGTGGGGTATTTTGAAATAAACTATAATTACTATTTAGTACACTAGTGTTTCATACGATACAATTGTAAATAGTATATACAACAAGTTTATATAGTTAATTTTACTAAATATTAAATTTCTTGACGACCTAGCTCGGGTTACAAACACCTGATGTTTCTGAACACAATTAAAGCCTAGTAGATATTGGATTTCGACAAAGAAAAGTTAATACGTGTTCTGGTCAATTTGTCACGTTTCAGCTCTTATGTCAGGTATGCAATATATACCCAATTTCAAATACAATTGAGCATAAGTAATTTAAAAAAAATCAAATAATCTTTTATTCGAAACAAATCAATCTTCTATTCTTTTCTAAAAATAAACTGCAAATTTAAAATTCACGCAAGTGCAATAATGAAAGAGATAAAGCCAAGAAAACGGAAATTATTTAAATTCATAAGTGATGAATCAAGGTTAAATTTAAGTGAAATGGACCATAATTACTTTATTGTTGTGATGGTAGGCCGGACTCTATTACTTGCATACAATCAGAATTTTTCAATTTTTTTTTTATTGGTCCACTGTCAATTCCGGTTTGTTAAATAGTACGTTTTATATTTTGGTGAATTCCATCATGACATTTTTTGGTTATGTCAGTTATTACAAATTTATTATTGTATAATTTTATGACCTATAAAAGACTGCACATGCAGACTATGTCTGTCTGAATCATTCAAGTTTAATTTATGTACAATTTATTTATAAGATTCCATATAACGCGATACGATTCACTTAATTCGTGTTACTACTGAGTTTCTTCCGTGGTTTCCATAGAACGCATCACCAGGGCCAGCTTAGCCAATAGGCCAACCTAGCCCATGGCCTAGGGGCGGTTAGTTTTTAGGGGCAGAAGATTTTGAAAACAGGGCGGCAAAATTTGCAGTTGAGGTTTTTTTTCTTGTCAGGGGCGGAAGATTTTGAAGACAGGGCGGCAAAATGTGCATTGATTTTTTTTTTCTTTTTAATTTTTTTTAAAGGGCGGAAGATTTTGAAAATAGGGCGGCAAAATTTGTAATTGAGTTTTTTTTTGCAGCCAGTATTTTTTAACCGATTAATTTTTATTTTTCTTCTTTTCGAGGAAAAAGTAGGGGCGGTATTCAGGGTTAATCCGGCCCTGCGCATCACTGATATCAAGGGGCCAAATTACTATATGATAGTTAGTATTCCGACTGTAGCAGAAAGGTGACGTAAAATCCCCTTCGCACCACCATGTTGTGTAGGTACACATTGATTGTAGTGGTGTAGGTTTGATGTTTGCTTCTGTGTGAGTATTCACACACACACAACTACAAAACACGTATTATCGGACAGAGCAACGAGCAACTACTGATCTTGTGGACTCAAGTTCCTAAATTGTTCTCTAAACACCTTTTTCTTTTTGTTACAGTAATTTGGGTAATGTCTTCAAAGAACGTGGGCAATTACAAGAGGCTCTCGATAATTACAGACATGCGGTGCGTCTAAAACCAGATTTTATTGATGGTTACATAAATCTAGCTGCTGCCCTTGTGGCAGCTGGAGATATGGAACAGGCCGTACAATCTTATATAACCGCATTACAGTATAATCCGGTAAGTTGTGAACGTTTATAAAGTCGCCATTTTTTTTTTTTTTTATCTAGGAGAGTATTAGAACTTTTGTATTTTGTTTGTTTCAGGATCTTTATTGTGTACGAAGTGATTTAGGCAATCTTTTAAAAGCATTAGGCAGGTTAGATGAAGCCAAGGTAAGTCTATTACCCTTTTTCGTTTGTTAACTAATAAATTTACGGAACTAGGTTTCATCATGGGTTTAATATATGAATGTAATTTATATTAATATAGTGATTAATAATATTTTTAATTTTTTTTTGTTTTTTAATTTCATTATTTTGGTAAACACTGTATTAATATAAATTATTCGAAATCATCTTCATAACCATAAAAACAATGTACGAATTTCTAAGAAAAATTCACCTTTTGAATGATATGATTTTTTACCAAGATGACTGATTATTTTGTTCTTGCAGCGTACATTTTTTTTGGGAGCGTTACCTTTTTTGGCAAGCGTAATTATATGAAATCGGAATAATTCTTTAACAAATTTAATAATTGATAAGTATAGTCCACGCAAACAAAAATGATATTTCTGATGTTGATAAAAATGGGTTTAAAAAAAAATATATTTCCAACAAAAGATACAATTAACGGTAAAAGTATCATTTATGCTTGAGGATAGTGTACATACTTGGGCAGTTCTATTGCATATTGCAGTTTTTGAATAATTTGTTAAATTTATTTGATAATCGTCATATTGACCGAAGCATGTAATAAGAATTTGAACAGTAATGTGAGATTTTTGCAGTGTTTTATTTATTAATAGCAAATATAGAATATCTCAAATGTATTA
The DNA here is from genome assembly GCA_035578155.1 of Brachynemurus nebulosus. Lineage (NCBI taxonomy): Eukaryota > Metazoa > Arthropoda > Insecta > Neuroptera > Myrmeleontidae > Brachynemurus > Brachynemurus nebulosus. The sequence continues at coordinate 6,956,765 of JAPWDM010000019.1, forward strand.
AATTTGTTAAAGAATTATTTTTATTTTTTTTAAATTTAACAGCACATAGGCGTAATTTGTAATATTTATTTTGAATTTTTTTCTTTTTCAGATATTTTTCTTCGTGTATATTTCTTAGTTAAATAATTTTAGTTTTATTAAATATTGCAGTTGGCGTAATTTTTTTTAAGCGTAGAGCGTAAAAATTCGGCAGCCTGCGTAAATTTTGTATTTAACCATTGTTGTAAAAGAGCATAAAATCAGTCAGACTGAATTTTCTTTCAAGAAATGCTTTGAAATTAATAGATTCGTACATTTTAAACGCGTGCGTATTTTGGTGTTCTATTTTGGAAATTTTTTAAACAGTTGCTTTGTGTTTTATATTGAATCACGCCGAAATCATTTCAAAATTATCACTTTTGATAAATGATAAATATTAGGAAAACTATATATTTTCATCTTTTTCATTTTCATGTGTGAAAGTGTATTATACATTTAGGAAAAATATGCCATCTTGCATAACTTCTTTGACTCACTTTTTTTCTTTTTAAATAAAATGGCCGACTTGACAATCACTTTTGGTGACAGGTTTAAAAGTACCAACCTAAAGAATTCAATAGCCTAACATTGAACACTGAATAGAATAGAGAGGGCATTTTGTATTACAAATGTGAAATGAGTTTGAAGTAAAATAGCATGACTTACGGGTTTGAGTTTAATGGCGATCGGGCAGGATCAAAATTAATAAAATTAACAAATGAAAGTAATTTTTTTAATTTTTTATATGTAGCTGTGTAATTTAAGCTTTAAATAAAATAATTCAGTTAATATATTTATGGTAATTAAAGGCTAATTTTACATAAAATTCATTACTAAATTTTTTTACCATAATTTAGTTTGCTAAGGTCTAAGAGACCTAAAAATGAGCTACGAAACTTGACCCATGTACAGTTCATTAAAATATGTAAAAAAAAATTTGGTATAGTTAAATTTTGTCATTAAATTTGTATTTTATGATATAATTGCTATACATAATAAATAAAATTAAATTCAAATATCTACGCATATACCCGTAAAATTTGACATTTTGTTCATTTCTTGAATTATTTATGCAATTTTTAACATTACAGCTAACCATTTTATCAAAAAATATTTAATAATAATGTATTCGTAAATAAAATAGTTTCTTAACAGAATTTTTAAATTCTCTTTACGTGATTATAATGACGGATAATATAGCTATAATGCTATGAATGTGGTTTAGTTTAATGGCGTTTTGTTCTTCTGACTCCCTCTATATATAATATATATTCTATTCTGTACTCAGTGCATATAAACAACATAAATGAATGATTTTCTCAAAGCACGAAGCGATTTGACACCAGAGCGGCGACACGGGTTATTCGGGACTACATGTATATAGTCGATTTTGATTGGTACTGAATTAAAATTAGATACATCTGCCGGGCATATGCTGCCTCTGGCGAACGCTTACAAAAGCTTGGTGGAGAAAATCATTCATTGTTTTAATACTAAATGAGTTAAACAGAGTGGTGTATTTTTTCTAGACGTATTAAATAATTTTTCAAAGAAATAAAAAATTAATTTGAAAAAACATTTTTTGAAGTACACGACTAATAGTATGAATCTGTTACTTCTACAATGACACAGGTATGTGGCTGTCGAGTTTTAATCACCAGTATGGCGATGTGAGAGGTCAATGCTCTACGCATGCCGAAATGTTAGAGGGCGATTTCGTCAGGTAATGTAGTTTCCCTTGACCACAACGTGCGACAACAGACACAGTCAGTCCTCTGTCTTTATTTTATAGGTATACACAACCATTTTGTAGAGCGGAGTTTTTTTTAATATATGTATAATGGACGCCATGCGATCTCATTCAATGCTCTCCATCGATAAATTCTCATTTTATTTTGAATTTTTTAGTTTTGTTTTTATTTTTATTTTATTTTTTTGAGTTATTAAAATGAGATATGGGTTAGGGAATGCAGCGCGCGTCAAGTTAGGGAAAGCTTTGCGATAATATTTTTTTTTTGCAATATTGCGAATCCATGCACTTTTTTAACAACTGAATCACAACCAAAAAGTTTTAGCAGTTGTTAAATTTGCACACACCAGTACACGATTCTGCATTCGTAACATTTTTTACGATTTCGTAGCACAAACGGCAACAAAATCATTATAATCTAGCGTTTTCTGTCATCGGAGTGTGGTCAACCCACACTTCACCATTTTTTTTTTTTTAAATACGAATACAGAATAGTTGCGAACGCTCGGCGAATTTAATGTATCGATCGAACTCGTTGATGAATTATTTCGATACATTAATGGATGACATATCGACGGAGAGCAGTGCGCAAGCGATATAAGGTTTATTATGTTCCAAAATTGTCCAAGTCCAATTCTGACATATTGTTTTAACCTAGGCATGCTACCTAAAAGCAATTGAAACACGACCGGATTTTGCGGTCGCATGGAGTAATTTGGGTTGTGTATTTAACGCTCAAGGTGAAATTTGGCTTGCAATACATCATTTTGAGAAGGCTGTCGCGCTTGATCCAAACTTTTTGGATGCGTACATCAATCTTGGCAACGTTTTGAAAGAAGCGAGAATATTTGACAGGTAAGAATATATTTTTTTACAAATTAACGCTTTCAATGTGATTAAGACGAGTTAACTGGTCATGCAATATGGCGACTTAAAATTCTTTGATATGTATATACATATTCACTGGTATATGTGCCGCCATCTATGACAGATTTTTCGAAATAGAGTATAATTCCAAGTAATGGGTCATACACAATCAATGAAATAAGGAATAAGAAGTATGCCATCTAGTGACGTTGTATGGAACTTTAACGTAATTGCCCATAGGTATTTAGATATTTTTGTACATCAAAATTCATGAAAAAATAATGTTCGTGAGGACTTTTTTTGTCACTAAAGTAAAAAAAAAATCACGAATTTTGATGTACAAAAGTACCTACATATTTATATCTATGAGCAGTTACGTTTAAATTCCACTCAACATCACTAGATGGCACACTTCTTATTCCTTATTTTATTGATTGTGTAGACACCTTAATATTCAATTTTACCAATATAAGTAGTTTAGTTTAATTTATATTTTACAAATTCCTAGGGTTCACTTTTTTGATATTCTCAAAAATCGCAATGACGTACTCATTGAAATTACTTATAAAACACCAATTTTATCTTCATAAAATAATGACCATGTTCAAATCTGTTTGTTTTCTGCGCCTGCGCTGAGGTTGCGCAAAAGAATGTTTCTTATATTTATTTTAATAAAGACTAATTTTGAATAAATTGTATTGAGCAGTAAAGTTCTGAATTTATTTTTTAAACCATAAAAAAACAAATACTAAAAGGTTTAAATTAAAAGATAACATTACGGGTTTTTTTTGTAGATCTAGTATTTCGTTGCATTTTTAAGTAAATCTAAGCATCTCTAAATGATTTTTTTTTTTACTCTTTGACTTTATTTACAAGTGTTGCAATTTCTTACAAAACCAAATTTTATTTTTATCTTTTCCGAAATAAGACTTATCTATGTCCATCTAGAATAGCACTAACTGCCAATAGCAACAACAGGCCCGATTTACATTAACGCTCCGCTCTCACTCCGATATCACTACGCTCCCGATTCAATATAATCTTCTTGTGTTCACATTACAGTGCTGATATACTGGTACCTATTCGTTCTCTATTCACATTATAATGCCACTCTAGGTACGTTCTCAGTTCGGTCTCAGTTCGATACAAATATCTTTTCATAACAACTGAATGCAAGCGGAGTGGAGTGGAATCGAAAAAGTGTTTACACTATAGGTACAAGCCATAACAAGTCTGATATCGCTCCGATAAAATATTACCTGAGTGGTATTGATATTGGAGTGGCATTGGAGCGAGAGCGAACCGTGACTGATATCGAACCGATATCAGAGCGATGATGTGAATACACTCATTGTTTATTGTGTAAGAATATTTTATCGAACCTGGAGCGGAGTGATATCGGAGTGAGAGCAGAGCGTTAATATAAATCAGGCCTAAATCGAAGCAAATTCTTGCTGCCTCCATTTGTTTTAATAGATATTTCTTGATTCGTGTTTGATGTTTACTTTTTTGATATAATTTTGCTCTTCTAAGAAAAAATTCACTAAAATTATTCGCAGCCATAACCGTATCTAAAACATTATCCAAAATTGTTACATATCCACAATCAAAACCCAAAAAAAATATTTTTAAATATCCACATTAGTATCAGAAATCTCATATCCGTAATATGCCTAATATTAATAGAGAAATTTTCAAAATTGGTCCAGTAGAGTTTGTTTTTTATATACAGTGTTACAAGGTAACATGAAGCACAAACCTTTTTTTACCTCAAATGACCTTGAACTCATTGTATAAAAAAATCTACATCTTTCATTTCAATATCAGAATCAATTTAAATACATAAATATGTACCGTTTAATAATAATGGGTTTTAACGTCCATCTTTCAAACACTTTGCTTATAACAGACGCCACCCACATCTTCATTTTTGACACTTGATTTACACAAAGTCTAACTACATTACATTTATGATGTAAGTGAAAGTCAAGCGAAATAGTAGGAGACTTAAAATTTGGAAGGTATATTATGTCTGCAGACGTTTTCTTAAAAGAACTAGGTCGATATTTAAGTGTGGATTGTGTGTGAAGGGAAATTGCTGGAAAACTTCGGGACGCCAACCCAACCCCCATTTACCAGTTAGTGCCACTAACACGTTCGGCCTCTAATTTAATAGTCTCCAAATTTAACAATACAATTAATATCAACTAATTGTGGCCGCTTAAAATCCTCGTTAATTATTCTTACGGTCAGAAGAACTGACACTTGAAACTCCTTTAAAGTTTTCTATTCAAATCAAATTTTTGAGCTTGAAAAAATTCCTATCTCCCTAAGTTTTATTAAAAAGTATGAAATTTGTATTAATAAAATATTTCTTTATATTTTTTATTCGATTACATTTTTAAACTTATTGAATCATGAAAATTCAAAGTAAATAACAAATATATAGTCTTTAAACTAGGGTTTGTTTGTCATGAATGAATAATCAATATTTGAAAGGACATAAATATAAATTTGATAAAAATAAAAAACATTTTATAATACCGAAAACAAAATCTTTTTCAATTAAAATATTTCCGCATAATACGTAATTATTTTTCTTTTTAATATAAAAGTTTTAACAAAGATTAAGGCTATATATAATCTCGAATGTATATACCCTGAGAATATTAATTTTTAATAAGTTTATTATTAATTTGATTTCCAACAACAGTGTTCATCTCTGACGTTTCTGACGTATTACATACGTAAAGAGTATTTTTTCCTACCCATTCCACATTACGTAATACATTATACGCGTTGATGTATCACTTTTATGAAAAATAATTAGTATTGGAGACCGATCACAGAACACTATAGAAGCATGACTGTGTTCGAGCAGAAAAAAATTCTTTAAGCGCTTCAGGCCGCTTCATATTGCTGACCAATTTTCTGCTTGGACAGAAATCAAATGACATGTAGTTCTCTTACATCAAATTTAAATTTTACTGCGATAAATTAGAAAATTCTGCCATATTGTTGTTTACTCTGATGATTCTTCAATAATATGACCTATAATGTTATCCATACTGTGTAAAATATAAAAGAAATAGAAAATTTTCCTATGAATAACTCTTATTGAGGTTATTTTGTTTAAATATCTACGACGACATTTTGCTTTTTGGTGCTTTGTTATTCTTAGTAAATCGCCATTTTGCTTTAAAGCGCTTTAAAGAATTTTTTCTGCTCGAACGTAGCCATTGTACATATAAAAATCTGTCGTTCGTAAGGTGCAATGTCGTGCAATTTACACCGCTTCTGATTTAGTCGTCATAAGGGTCACATCGTTCTTGGTGTCATTGTTTTTTTTAATCAACTCTTGAAATTTAAACAAAAAAAAAAAAATTATATTGAACAATCAAATTCTCAAAATAAAGAGATATCTTAAAATAAATACATTTATTTTTAATTGTTATTTGGTAATCACATAGGTCGGCCATGACAGTATACATATATTATATATATGCAAGGTGCACAGTCATACATACACCATATTGCATGAACACATTTATCTGTTTGTGTATATACAAATGATGTGGTTGAGTAGTAACGTGTTGTATGTAGGGTTGCCAGGTCTTAAAACCGAAAAGCCGGACACCCTTAATTTTTAGTCGTAATAAAACAAGACTATTTTTTTAAAAGTAAAACAAGGCTTTTTTTTATCAATTACCATAATTTTTTTTTTAATTCTAATTATACAACAATAAAATTGAATGAATCAGTTTTCTTTATTATTTGTCATTCAGTATTCATTACAGTATTAATTTCAATAATTACATGGCAATAGCAGTTAACAGTATTGCCATTTGCAATGAAAAACAAACAAAACACTAATGGACTATAAATAAACCTTAAATTAATGAGCCATTTTCTCAAAATATGTAGCAATCTGTCACCAGGACGGCGACACAGGTAGTTGGGATTACATCTCTATGATCGAGATATTAATTTAACCAATCAAAAATCATCTTCTGTTGATTCCACTTTAACGACAAAATTTTCTAATTCGGTTACCTAGGAATATTGTTTATTTTTAAGCAGTCTCCACATTCTCGCCGAGGTTAGACGAAACGAGAATGTAGAGGGTCATTTCGTTGTGTCTCGCGGTTGGTGTTTTAATGCTATTCATACGGATGAACCAACCTCAGCGAGGAACCTCGTCCAACCTCGGCGAGAATGTGGAGACTCCTTTAGAAATTAATATTCCAACCATAAAGGTGTAGTTCCGAATAACCGTGTCGCCGCCCTGATGTTAAACAAATTTCTTATGCAGTTACATAGCAATTTTTAAATTAAAATTTCGATCGTAGAGGTATAATCCCAACCTACCTGTGTCGCCGCCCTGGTGTCAGACTGTTAAATATTTTGAGAAAATGGCCCATTGTAACATAAAGTAATTAATATTTTTAATTGGCAGAAATCTGCTTTAAAGGCTCATTTTCTTTTAAAATTGAGTTGTAAAACTCTGTACAAGTCAAATTTTTAAAATTAAATTGTACAACCAACATTTTGGCTCTAGTATCGACACTTAATTTGTTGCGTTTTTTTGACTATTGTTGTCTATCAAAGAAAAAACTCTTTCAACATTTGCATTATGACCCGGAACGGAAAAATAATATTGACAAATAGTAAGGAGTTCTGAAAAGCAATCTGAATTACTAATCGATTTAAAATAGTCTACCCATTTTAAAAATGATTCATGAATTTTGATTGATGAAAATTAAAAAGGATTCATGAATCAAATCACGGGCGTAGCGAAAATCAACACCATGACAAATGTAAAAAAAAAAAAAAATGGGCAAATTTAAAAACCCTAACAAAAGCCGGACAGGCCGGACACGCAACCAAAAAGCCTGACTGTCCGGCTTTATCCGGACGCCTGGCAACCCTAGTTGTATGTATCATAATCGTTTGGTAGGGATGGCGTTGTGACGTCATGTTGGCGACAGCGGTCACGGCAGTTATGAAATAGGAAATTCGTATCTTGTATATCTATGGGACCGATATTGTGGGCTGTTGTGGGGGTTGTTCTCCCCAGTCATCACCACCACCACTATCGCTATCGCTATGTACACATATATAAAATTCATTTGTAACCATGGCAACATCTTCGGCAACCACCCGTTTTCGTCTTGCGCTGTCCGAGCGTACCACACCAACTGTAGCTTTTTCTCCGTCCATTGACATAAACGTCTAACATCCGTTTGACATGGTGTAGTGATAATTTGAACGTCGTCGCAAGTTAAAATTCTTTTTTTCTCTGTATAGATGTAGCAGAGTGTTTTTTCGAAATATTCTATTTTTTTTTATTTTATAATCTTTTTATATGTTGAGTTTAATTCGGCTTTTTTTTGGGTTATTTTATTCTTGAAATTTATTTTTTTTTCGAAATAACGGAATCTATTTTTGGGAAATAATTGTGAAAAATCGGAAATATGTGAGAATATTTCGAGCTTTAAATGTGTTCTGATAATAAAAATCTTTTTATAGAAATACAAAGACAAGTTTCTTGTCTCAATTACTAGTCATGTGCAGGGTATATTAAACGCAGGTGGTCTTCAGTCATTTATCTGCATTAGTCTAATTTCGTTTTATTTTTAACTACAAGTTTTTAGTCGCCAATTATCGAATAGTTTCTATTGAATATTTTATTACGTAACTGTCTATGATGTTTAATAACGATAATTCAATTCTATTAGTCGTCAATTACCTACTTCTCTCTACTTAAAAAAATTGATTTTATAATTAAATATAATTAAAGTTAATTTAACATAATTCTTACTGTCTTGTGACACATTCAATACGTTAGTTTTCGACACGAAAAAGAAATTTGACAATATTCTCAAAATGTAATTTAGTAGAATTTAGTAGTGGACTTTCACAAAACGCAGAAGTTTAAAATAAAAAATGTTTCAAATAAATTTTCGAAATTTCGTTCAACAAATTTTTTAACCGTAAACAATACGAAATACGACTACAAGGACATGTGCTTTATGTTGTTATGGAGTTACAATGCGTGGTGTTGTATACAGTCGTTGAAAAACCAACACCGCTTGGTAAAAATTATTGTATACTCGATAATGCGGGTCATTTTTTGTCGACACAATTACCGTCGCCTGAAGTTGAAGCCGTCGGATGCCTTGATTGGGTTAAAAGTCAAATTAAAAGGTGCAGAAACTGATCACAATTGTATTTAAATTTAATAATATATTTTGTAAAATAGGAGCGTTTTTAACGCTTAAGGCAAAGTTTTAGTCATTTTTGGTGAATCATTTTGTCATTAATAGTTTAAAAATATAAGTAAACGCAAAATTTAATCCATTTCAGATTATAAGCATTGTTATAGTTATGTTAATTGTTTTTTTAAAATTGCTTTTAGTGAACTAGAAATTTAAAAAAATTGTTTTACTGAAGTAACTTAAGTATTGTGTGGTTATGTATGTTATGTCAGCCATGTCAGCAATATTACGGTATATATTTGAATAAGCATGCGCGTGTAATTTTTAAAATGACTCAGTTTTAATATGGCCATGTCCCTGCCACTTGTTTTCAAGGACGGACCTTTTCATGTCACAGTTTGCTACGTTTGCTACGTGGCGCTAATAGTATAGGGGATATACTAAATAGAGTTAGGACATGTGAGCATTTTTCATCAAATAGATGTCAAAATTAATTACCATATGATTGAGCACAAAAGTCTCGTCACCAAGTTATGTGTTAAAGAAGAATTAAAGTATTTTTTTAAATATTTAATTTATTTCCAATTTATTTTAGATGAAAAATAGCGAACTATTAAACCTCATGTCTCGACTCTAATTTTATCCCCTAGTAAATCAACGCCATCTGGTATATTAGTTACAGCGACGTCAGAAAACGGTCAATTTTTTTTATAATAGACTAAATGGAGAGTGACAGGGACATGAATATGGCTAAACGGATATTCTAGTTTGGAGTCCATTTTCGTGAATGATTAAAAGCAGATTTGTTTTTCATTTTTGAACGAAGTAGAATAAAGTCACTAATCTGAACTGGCCTTTAGGACTTGAATTGTGTTTTAACTTTTGATTATTTGAATGAGTAAGAACCTGTCTTTTTTTATTAGTTCCTTTAATTTAATGTCTTACCTTACAAAACATAATTGGTTAGTTATTTTTTTTTAAATTTCAGATTTAATTTTATGGCCGCCATATTGTTTTTCTGTGATGTCATTATACCGTGTGATGCTACAGAGCAGACTCAACCTCGTATGTGATTTTTATCGATTCTTCATTGATCGCGTAAATCCGTTTGAAATTTATCCGTCCTTAAAATAAACAATTACTTATAATGTCACTTTTAAAATTATGAATTTTTAATAAAAATGTAGGTTCGTATATTGCGGAATTAGTATATTTTTTTTAAATTTACCATTAGAACTTGTTGAAAAGTAGGTATTATTACAGTGAGTCATTTTATCATTAATTCTTGAATCTGTATTATTTGTAGGTTAAGTAATCCAGTTGTAAAATTAATGAAAAATAACTAGATTATAAGTGTTAAAAATGCAATTTAAATAAATAGAATTAGGTGCGTACTGTTTCGAATTATTTAGTTTCGAGTTACTTCTGTTAAAACTTTATTAGCTTATCAGTTCGTTTAAAACAACTTAAACCTAGATACAAACCAAGATTCAGACAGATCAGCTTTATGATAATGTAAAAGAGAAGCGCGATTTGTAATTTTTAAAAATATTCACTCATAAAATCATACCGTAAACACGTGTTTCAGGAAAATAATTAATAATTCATAAACCAAACTGTTTTAACAATTTCCGTTTTTTGTGTTTCCTGAAATGTTGTCATTTTTGATGTACGAGGTTGCGCCAAAAAGCCATCACAATACATTTTAATAAACTTAGTGATGTCGAGCCGAGGAGCAATTAGTCGATTAATCGACTAAAGTTATTTTTCAGATAAAGTTAGTCATTAGTTGAAAATATCTATCATAGAATAGTCGATTAATCGACTAAATTTTTAATCGAATTCACAAATAAGATAACTTACGTAACTCTTTCACAAATGATGTTTTCTTTTGAATTTAATTATTGACTTTTAATATTTTTTTTTTTTAAAGGAAAAGTAATATATGGGGTATTTGTAATACCACAATGTGTTAATCACATAAAAGTGAAAAATCATACAAATAGATAATTTTTTAATTTTAATTTTTTGGAGTCCACTAAATAATACAGAAAAATTATTAAATGAGTCGTCTTTTATTATTTAAAAAAAAAAAATTAATCATTTTAGTCATTTAGTCGAGGGTAAAATAGTCGACTAAAAAATGACTAAGTGTAAATAAAAGTCGACTAAACCGATTAATCATCCGACATCACTACGATAAACGTATTAAAATCGGTCCTATCATTTAGTTTCTAAATACAATGCCACCAGTTCATGTAAAATTCATTTTAATTGAATCCTCTGAACTAACTCTAAATGTAGGTTAAGAGTTAATAGGTTACATATTTCGTTCAGAATGTCGGATAAATTTTATATAACTAATAAAAACAATAACTAAAATATTTTTAAAGGATTACATTAGAGAAATGACCTTAAATTTTACAAATATTATTGGAAAATTTAAACAATTTCGGTTTATTCTGTGTAATCTGTGTATTCAAATTTTTATGATATTGACAATACACCAATACCTCGCTTTGCGTCGTTTCATTTTGCGTTTTTTCGAAGTTGCGTCACTGCTGAATTAGTACTAATTTTTACTGTGCGTCGTTAGATTTTCGAAGTTGAGTTGTTTTGGGTTCGAGTCCTTAATTTTTTTTTTTTAATTTTTTGAAATTTTCTTTTTTTTTCTAAAAGATGGCATATTTTGTTGTAACATGATGGACTTTGTTGTAACATGGCGGATATGTATCTATTGATGTTGTAATGAAGATTTTTTACTTTGAGCTTTACTTTACTTTTACTTACACGCACTACTTTGAGAGCGTGTTGATATAGAACTAAAATAAATGTGTATTACGAAATTAATTAAATAGACAGTGATTAATTTTTACTTTGTTTTTATAAATTAATTGATTATTTTATTTTGTTTTAATTGAATTTGTTTTTTGTATGTATGTAATAAAATTTTATACTTGATGATTTTTCTTTTTTGGGTTGATCATTGTTTCTAATAATATAAAAGTAGCATTCCAATTAAATTAGAAATCATTAACTAAATTTTAACTCTACTAGTTAATTATTAATTGTTCTTGATTGTAATCAAACCCATTCTGGAAGGTAGTCTTTCCTAAAAAACAAACAAAATTGTAATTAATATAGGCTGACATATATGTAAATTATTTCTAGAAATATTTCTTTTTTATAAAAAAATTTTTTGTTACTTTTAAAATTGTTAAAAAATGTTGTTATTGTTATCTTGTAGATGTATGTTCTTGAAAATGGCGCCAACTGTGCCGAAATATATTGAACAACAAAATAAATTTCTCTTATGGAATTGTTGGAAAAAATTTTAATTTAATTTTTACACAAATCCTGTAATCCTCATCACTTTGGGTAGCCGTCAAAACGAAAAAGAAAATAAAATTTTATACTATTTTTGTTTTTTAAATGTTTGTTCAATTTTCTTTTTAAAAAGTAGTATTTTCGTAACCCTAAAACCTATCTTCGATCTTTACATGGTTTGCTATAGAAAATCATAATTCACTTTGCGTCGTGTTTTTTTGGAACGTAACCACGACGCAAATTGCGGTATTGGTGTAATGATACAGGCATACATGCATACTTACATACGTATAGTCAATTCACTGCAGTAAACAGGGTGATTCAAACTACTTACCCAAAACTGACATTTAAATTTTAAATTCTATCAGACCATAATATTTTATTCTTTTTCAGAGCGGTAGCGGCATATCTTCGAGCCCTCAATCTCTCCCCGAACAATGCAGTCGTCCATGGAAATTTGGCCTGCGTCTACTACGAACAGGGCCTTATCGATTTGGCGATTGATACGTACCGTCGTGCAATTGAATTACAACCCAATTTCCCAGATGCTTACTGCAACCTTGCAAATGCGCTCAAAGAGAAAGGACAAGTATCCGAGGCGGAGGAATGTTATAACACTGCGTTACGATTGTGCCCGTCACACGCTGATTCGCTCAACAATTTGGCCAATATTAAACGAGAACAAGGTTTTATTGAGGAGGCCACGCGATTATATTTGAAAGCGTTGGAAGTTTTCCCGGAATTTGCGGCGGCCCATAGTAATCTCGCTTCCGTGTTACAGCAGCAGGGTAAATTGAACGAAGCGCTGATGCATTACAAGGAAGCGATACGTATACAGCCAACATTTGCTGACGCTTACTCAAATATGGGTAATACGCTGAAAGAGATGCAAGACGTGGCTGGGGCGCTTCAGTGTTACACACGTGCTATACAAATAAACCCAGCATTTGCTGACGCACACAGCAATCTCGCTAGTATCCATAAAGATTCGGGTAATATTCCGGAAGCGATTCAATCGTATCGTACTGCGCTCAAGTTGAAACCAGATTTCCCAGACGCGTACTGTAATTTGGCTCATTGTTTACAAATCGTGTGCGATTGGACCGATTACGAGGCGCGTATGAAGAAGCTGGTTAGTATCGTCGCGGAACAATTAGAAAAGAATCGTTTACCTTCTGTCCACCCACATCATTCTATGCTGTATCCACTGTCCCACGAATTCCGTAAAGCTATAGCGGCACGACACGCCAATCTATGTTTAGAAAAAATACATGTCCTCCACAAACAACCGTATAAATTTTCGCGGGAACTTAATGGCCGACTTAAAATTGGTTACGTCAGTAGCGATTTTGGCAATCATCCCACGTCACATCTGATGCAGTCCGTCCCCGGCTTACACGATCGCACTAAAGTGGAAATATTCTGTTACGCTTTAAGTCCGGACGATGGCACCACGTTCCGTAGTAAAATTGCACGTGAAGCCGAACACTTTATTGACCTGTCACAAATTCCGTGTAACGGGAAAGCGGCCGATCGTATTTACCAGGACGGAATAAATGTACTGGTCAACATGAACGGATACACCAAAGGTGCCAGAAATGAGATTTTCGCATTGCGTCCAGCGCCAATTCAAGTGATGTGGTTAGGTTACCCCGGTACAAGTGGCGCGTCGTTTATGGATTACTTAATCACAGACGCCGTGACGTCCCCGTTGGAATTGGCGTCACAGTATAGCGAAAAATTGGCGTATATGCCACACACGTATTTCGTAGGTGATCACAAACAGATGTTCCCACACTTAAAAGAACGATTAATCGTTAGCGACCGATCTCACGGATCAAACAGTGTCCCTGACAACGTTGCAATTATCAACGCCACCGATTTGTCGCCGCTGGTTGAGAGCACTGACGTGAAAGAGATCCGCGAGGTCGTACAAGCCGCAAAACCAGTAGAGATAAGTTTAATCGTCGCCGAACTTCCAACCACCACTCCAATCGAAACGATGATCGCCTCTGGCCAAGTCCAAACGTCTGTAAACGGGGTCGTAGTCCAAAATGGCCTTGCCACCACCCAAACTAACAATAAAGCCGCCACTGGTGAAGAAGTGCCACAATCGATTGTTATCACCACGCGGCAACAGTATGGTCTGCCAGATGACGCCATTGTTTATTGCAACTTCAATCAATTATACAAAATTGATCCGTTGACCTTACACATGTGGGTTTATATTTTGAAAAATGTCCCAAATTCCGTTATGTGGCTTCTAAGATTCCCGGCTGTTGGAGAAGCCAATTTACAAGCTGCAGCGCAACAGTTAGGTTTACCCCCGGGTAGAATCTTATTCAGTAATGTAGCCGCTAAGGAAGAACACGTTCGACGGGGACAGTTAGCAGATGTTTGTTTAGACACACCGTTATGCAATGGTCACACAACTAGCATGGACGTGTTATGGACCGGTACGCCTGTGGTTACACTTCCGGGTGAAACGTTAGCGTCTAGAGTCGCCGCGTCACAATTAGCCGCTTTAGGATGTCCGGAATTAATCGCACGCACTCGACAAGAGTATCAAGATATTGCTGTGAAATTAGGCACAGATAGAGAATAGTAAGTTAACATTTTTTTATTTTTTTAAATTTTTAACTGATCTGTTCGTTGATTTCATCTGACATCGAGTTTTTTCAATTTATAAATATTTTTTCGCTCATATCTCTTTGATATCAGTGTGTCTGGTTCATGATAGAAATTTCTCACAATGAATGAATAACGTAATGGTACGAGTCGACTTGATACAATTGTAGCGCTACACTGTAGCGCAACATGCTTGCAAAACATGTTTCCTGTGGACACAGTCATAAAACATGCCGTGCAACAAAGGTATCATGTTGCACTGATACAAACGTCGATGCGATACAACGTTCAGTGTACACGGATTTATCTGTGTTGCAATACGTATATAAACATATATATTGCATAGAATACAATACATTTATTTTTTCATCTTTTTTGAAATTAAACAAGCGGGATTGTTTGTATACAACCCTAATGGTCCATATGATCAGTTTGAATAATGATTCAGTAGGGTAAAAGACCCCATTGTCGATCGGGGTTATAAGTCCGATCAGTTTTGACATTTATATTTTAATGAAGTTATTTCTGAAAGAAACCTTTGATAAAAAAAATTATTGTTAATACAATGATTATTTTTCAATTTAAATTCACATCACATTTAATGTCTCCTCACTTAATTTAAGAAATACATATATATATATAACAATTTTTGTTGAATTCATGAATTTTTAATATGGTGGATGATCATTTTTCAAAACACATGGGTTATAAATTGTAACATTTTTCACCGAATTTTTAAAGTTATTAGCATAATAAAAGTATACAAATAATTGTTATTAGTCCACTTAAGAGATTAGGATAGCTAAATTAAATTTTATATGTGTTAAATATTATTTGTATGACTGATCCTTGTTGGGATCCAAGTTTTCGAGTTGGGTATTTTGAGAATTATACAGATATTCCATATCTATTTTATAAACATTTTTAATTAATTTTTGGGTTTAAAACACTTAACTAACCGTTTTTATAATTTCACTTTAATATTTTATTTATTTCAGAACGTAAAATCAATTGAAAAATAATTAATATTGAATTAAAACTTCCAAATTGAAATTAAAATGTCATTTAGATTTGAAACGATATGTAAATATATACGTCATCTATCATCAATTTAACTGTTTAAAAATTCACAATGGCGTATAGATAAGTTAGAATCATGTCACAATGTACACAATGTTTTTTAAAGCAAAATTATAGATGGCGAAAGAAAATACAGTATTTTAGTGGTTTATTTTATCGAATATTTAAACCCTTCTGTCATTGCTGCTATGTTTCACAAGGTGTCATTCTGTGATACTCTATGACACAGACTGACCTCTTGTAGTGGATAGAGTGTCAAAGTGACTGAAAGAGAATGGTTCAAATATTCGATAGTATAAGATTTACTACTGTACTGATGTACATTAGTAATCGGACTAATCGGTGATTTTTGATAGGGGTAAGTGTATTGATCTTTCAAAGGAGGTTAATATTTTCTGTATGCTTTTTAATAGACGTCAACAAATTATAAAACAAAATCATTAATAAATCAAAATTTTTGGGTTATATTTTCTTAAAAACATATCTATTGGATTAAAAAAACTTGGTTTCATACTTATTAAGAAAAAAAAAATGGGTGTTTTGTTTATTTTTTAATTTTTTTAAGCTAATTTAATGATACAGCTAAAAATAGTGATCGGTCATCGGGTCTCTTACCCTAACTATAAATTGTACTTAAAAACATATGGCACATTCAAACAAATATTTCCAAGAAGTTTTTTTATTAAAAAGTTCAAGTATTTTAGGTGACAAAATTTTAAAGTAAATGCCGATATTTCGACCAACTGATTAAAAAAAGGGTAATAAATTTTTCCAAAAATATGTATGCTTTCCTCATTTTTGTATCCTGTTTTTTATCTCTTTCGAAATTAGCCTGAAATTAACATATAAATAAATACATAATTGAAATCTGCTGCGGACATGCGTAAAAAATTTTCATATTTAAATCAGGAGGTCCATTTCATAATTCAGTCATCAATTGATTATAAGCCCCTTGTTGATTTTACTTTTCGCGATCCTGTATCGTACTAATTTCTTTTTTTACGTTTTTGATGGGCATATTTTCTTTTTAAATTCGTGGCAACAACGAAAGCAACCGCAATTTTATTTTTGACATTTTTGTCACTGATCACACATAAAATATCAACACGAAACTAAGCAAAGTTAAGTAGAAAAAATAAATGAATGTATCGAGATACAAATGTTGCAGCTAGTGTACACACTTGGTGCAATACATTGCAACAGATTGTATCACTTGTATCACGAATCCTCGATACCATGTTGCAGATACGTACGTACAATTGTAGCGCGAAACACGTCTTTACGTGTACACACCATTGCAACATTTGTAGCGCTACAAACGATTTGTAGCGCTACAATTGTATCAAGTCGACTCGTACCATAAGACGTGTGGTCATCTAGTGACCCTGGATGGAACTAGGTGTAGTTTCTTAATTTAACCACTCATAATAGATTAGAAACTCATTTTCGATAAATGATTTAAGAAAATAACAAAAAAAACGACTCTTACGTAGATTAGATATTTCGGTTGTTTTCTTAGTTTCCATACGCGTTTTGTCAACATTCTTGAAACATTTTATTGTTTAAATTTTTTTTTTTTTATAAAAGATTATAGTTTTTTATTGTCACTGTTAAGTTTCTAGAAATTCGACTATAGCCCTCAAGGTGGACAAATATGTTAATTTATCAGAACATTGTACATAATTTTACTATTTTCTTTAAGAAAAAGTATTTATTTTTTTTTTTAAATACTGTAATTTTTACAAGGCGAGTACTTATTACGATGTCTGTTTGCCAGATTTTACAAAATAATAAAAAAAATTATTTGTAACCGTACTACTATCAAACGTAATTTTATTTTGAAATTTTCAAAAAAATATCATAAAAATTACCGCATGCGTTTTCTTGGTTACGTCTTGAAAACGATTCCATTTTAAGGCATTTTTAAGGCAAAATGAGTAGATGTATGGCTTTTATTAAACAAATTTCAATTTTTAAATATGTTATTAATTGTAATTTATAATAGTAAAATGTCCTGATAAATTGTCAGATAATCACTTGATATAGTTGGCTATAGTTTCGGCACGGAGCGAATAATAGATTAAACTCAGTCTCTATAAGAGATACTTTTTTGAATAGATTTGAGACATTGACTAAATTTATGCAACAAAGCTACTTACAAGTAGTTTTATTTCCGCCTGCACTGAAATCTGTTGGTAATGTTTTGAATCAACATCTTATTGATAACACAGTTTATTTAGAAATAGTTTCATAAAGCCAGTGAAAAGGAGTACCGCGAATGTCATGAAACTTCTTTATTTAAGAATGATTCATGGCTTCATTGCATTCGTAAGATTCCTTTTCCTTGACTTTATAAAAGTTTTTTTTTTTTTTTTTAAGAATCAATTGTATTTTTTTTTAATCAATTGTAATGTTACTTTCAAATGTCACCAATAGATGTCTGCAAGCCGCTTCGGCGCAAAATGAGACCGCAAGAACAAGAACGGCCTAATTACAAATTACTCATATCGAGATAACGACAGTTAAAGTTATGCAAAAAAATATTTTTGTTTTTCCACCAAAGTCTTAATAAAATTATTGACGTTTACTTATGTATTATATTTTTAATACAATGTCAAATGCATGTATGGGTAAAATTAGTAGGTCTAGCATCTTTTCGCTAATTTTTTTGTCACTTAGGCCATTTTTACACTCGTGGTTAATGAGAAATTAGTTAAAATATATTAGTTAGGTCATGTTGTCTTCAAAGATTTTTTGCTTTCAATTGAGAGAAAAAATGTGTTGTTGGAAAAAATGTATATTTTTATCCAACATAAGTAATGAAATTTTTGAAATTATACAAATAGAATATAAAAAGCCTTCGAATTATAAAAAAAATTAAATTTATTGATTCAGTCATCATCAGTTTTGTTACTTTCATCTACAATATCATTTGTATTTGTAAAAATTTAAACATCTGACGCATGAACATTGAAAACTTATAAAGGTTTCAATATTTTGATTACGGAACTCAAAAAGTGTACAATTTTATTCATAATTTAAAATTAAAATTCGAAAATCACTTAAAATGTTTGCAGGAAAACTTAAAATTTCTTGTTAAGTGGGTACTGTAGCAAGTTTGAAAAAGCAAGATTTTAGATAAGTACAATCTGGGTAACTAGTTGTTTCATTGTATTAGTCTAAATTCCTATGAAATATGGCTTGATCAACAAAAACTTGACTATCGGAAAATATCGACAACTACCGATAGTTTTACGACTGACTATCCATAATTATGGATAGTTTCAATTATCAAGTCTCTCACCATTACTGCAGTTTAAGAAAACTACAATATTGTTAGTATGAAAAAATGACCTAGCCCGCCTATGTCAATTAGGCCGATTTTGCACTCACATAAATTAACCCTTTGCGCTTATAAGACATGTACAGCATGACAAGGTGGTTTGTCCATTAACTCTACCATATTTAAAGGTGTTTTGTCTGTTGGATCATAAGACATGTACCACATGACACACTAAATGTTGAACTGTAATGACTGCTTATACTTCACATTGCATGAATATTTTATTTAATAACTGCAAACACATTCATTTATTAGAAAAATTATAAATAAAATAATACAAAATCACGTTGAATTATCTTTTTAAAATTAAAAACTAATAAAAACAGCATTGAGGACGTATTTAGCGCATTTAGTATTCAACTTTGGGGAAACAAGGTTAGAACGTCAAAAGAATCCGTCAAAAAAAAGAACGTCGGTCGTTGTCATGTGCTACATGTCTTACGAGCCTATTTACAACTCACTTTTTTTTTGCTTGAGTGCAAAGAGTTAAAAAATTTATGATGCAAGAAAAAGTTAGTATGTTGCCATCTCTTAGTTCATATTAAAAACACACCTAGACAGTTTTTATTTCAATAATTAGACCTTCATGTATACTTAGGCCCAATATCTCAATTTTATAAAATTTGTTAGTTATGTACATCAAAATTACGTCCAACTTCCAAACTATTATTAAAATCAATTTTTTTTTTACAGTTTAAAAGCAATGAGAGCTAAAGTTTGGGCTGCACGCACCGAATCTCCACTATTTGACTGCAAACAATACGCTCAGGGTATGGAAATGTTATACAAAAAGATGTGGGAACGATATGCGGCCGGTAAAAAACCCGATCATATTGCCGCGATTGACAACAAGTAATCATTTTAATGTGTTAAATTGACATGATGTCATCGGTAAAATAAAAAACGTTTTCGAACTGAGTTGCTGTTACAGCAATGCGCATAATCTGAGCATTTGTTTTTGAACACCATATTATGTAATAAATAGCCCATCCATGAGCCGTGTAAAATGTGACTATGATGTATTATGCCTAACAGTCGAGATAGATGTAACATATAGATGTTGACTTTTTGTACAATAAAATTATTTTTATGTAATTTTGATTATAATTACAGCGTAAACTTTAAAAATAAATTTTATTTATTGTCTTAGAATGTTCAGTCATGTCCAGTTTTTTCGTCATAATAAAAAAAAATAGTTTTTTTCACACAGATTTTAACATTTTTAGATTTTAATATGAGACGTTATTTTTGAAACTGGTAAAAGTCCATTTTATGGCTCCTTTGGTGATTGTTTCGAGTGTACATCTATGCTAGACTAAACGTTAAGCCACTTCTTTTTCTGATTTCAAAAATAGCGATTCACACTCTTGAACTGAATATCTAAAAATGTTTACTCAAAAAAAATGTGTGAATTAAAAATTAATTTTATTTTATTCTCTTTTCAGTTGTTACGAATTTGTATACAGAGTAATATATTTCGAGTGATGAAAGTAGCTAATATACGAAATAAAAAAAACGCTCTTTTTTAAGTGACTGTAGAAAAAATCATAATTTAAAAAAAAAATAGTACTACGGCATACATACATTATGTAGACAAGGCAATGTATTTATATATTGACAGTCGCCATTATAAACGTTTGTTACGTCATCAATGAACTTTATTATTGCTTTTAAATAATTTTTACTTCCTAAGAAACAGTTTTTCTATTTAAATAATTACAAATTATGAACTATTGTATATAATAATATGACGTTACAAATGTTTATAATGGCAACTGTCAATATCTGATTAAATTTCCTTGTCTACATAATGTGTCTATGCCCTGAATGGAACATAATATGTTAACAGATAGCACCACTTGTCAGCTGCTTTAAACGTCAATATTAGCAGGAATATTTTGATTCGAAATAAAAATACCTTTTTTCTATAGGTTATTTTTAATAATCCATTGAGGTTATGTCAACTTTTTATGATTTACGTTCCACATCGCCACAGATTTACAATATTTTCGTTACCAGGTTATTATATTGAGTACGATCATCTAAAAATTGTATACAAATACGTAACAAAAGTATTCGTTCGGTTATTAAATGAAAAATGTTTTCCTAGTTCAGTGAAAAACGCCTTCGATTTCCAATTGACGCATAAAACAACATTTTTACATTGTTGTCTAATTTGTTGTTCGACTATAAAGTATATTCTGAAGTGTACTTACTTTTTTTATATTCAATAATTCTTTTGTTTTCATCTTTTCATTTAATTAAGTCACTTCAGCACTATTCCGTAGTACTTGACTATTTTTGTATTCGATATTAATTTTTTTTTTATGTATTAAATAAGCATTTTTGCCTTATTGTATATACATTGAAGATTTTTTTAACAATTAAAATGGTAAATTTAGAAACTTGTACATATACTTAATGAAGTTATACTAAAAATTTAATCAGTAACGAATACTTTATAATAGCTGTGCATAAGTTATTTTCAGTAATGGAAGTATATTTTATTTTTCCAATATTGTAAATATTTTTTAAGTTGATAAAAATCTTAAATTCGTACAAGTATGTTCTTTGTTTTAATAATTGAGTTTGTGTAAATATTTTCATTTTTCTTAGCTTTTTTTTAACGTATTTCTTTTTTCATTTTCATCATTCATAATTTGTATATACGAGCATTTATTAATATACATAAAAATTTTGTGTATGAAATTAAGATTTTATAGATTATGTAAAAGTATATTCGACATAATATAAAAAATCTATAATTATTTTTGTTTTGGTAAATTCGATCGTTTAAGTGGTTTACCAAATTACTGATTAAATACAACAAAATATTAATTTATATGTCTACAGTTACTAGTAAAATTAAATTCAGTTTTTAAAATTGTGTTTTATTTCATTATCCTTTCTGTGTATCCCAAATTATCCTTATATTAAGATACACAGCACATGTGCAGTTGAGTTTACAGAATGACAAGAAACTCGTGACAATCATGTTCGTCACCTATTTAAGCGTTACCTATTGACGTTAACTTTACCAAACCACATTTTATGTACGTCAAATACACCAAACATTCAGTATAAAATATACATATCGCGCGTACTCTGTCTCAACCTCGTATCTGAAAACTCCCAATTTTTGGACACAAAAAAACATATTTTAATTCCGTGTTTTCATCACTATGAGCTTAAGATTTATGCTAATTACACCCTTTGATGTTGGCTACCCATATTATATAAATATATATAGATAAGTATATATGTAAATACAGTATTTAATATGTTTTTTGTGTGTCCTAAAACATGTAGCTTTTGATATACGAGGTAGAGACAGCCAACGCGCGATATAAACTATAGTTCAATCTCTAGGCACAATAGGTACTACTCTAGGAATACTGCAGAATATATAGTGTATGTAGAGCACACTTAACACAGGGTGCCTGAAAAAAGCGAACTATGGTTTATGTATCTTACGTTTCGTGCAAGCTCGGAGAGAAGGAAGGACAGCTGGAGTCCGAGCTTAAAAAGGGAACTCAGACTAAACTAAAAAAATTACTGAAAGTGTTTTTGAGGAAAAATGACCAGTCTTTTTGCACGTCAGTTATATTTTTGGGGAAAGATGACCGTATTTTTTTTTTTTTGGCTCGTCCCTATATTTTTATATCTGCACCTATTATAACTGGTCTATCCCTGGGACTCGGCATTTCTCTTCACAGCTCTGATTTCGTGTATTTCAAACTATTTTTGATCAGCATAATATGATTAATATGTTGCACAATCCTTCAATATAACCTTCAAACGATCCATAATGTTATGCAACAATTAACTTGCGCAGTTTATTGAAGTTTTTTCTCTAAACAGTTTAATAATTTGTAAAAGGAATTTTTAGAATAAATTAAATGTAGAAATTATAGAATAATTCATTTTTTGTTTAATTTTAAATGATACAGATTTATAGAGCAAAAAAAAACTATTAAATTTTTTCCCGCGTCGTCTACCGATAGCTATGGGCCTCCTGAAGTCCGGGCTCAGGGCTGCAACCCAGCTATCCCATCCTCCCGTCGGACCTGCGTTTAGGGGTCGCTTAAAGGAGTCTCCACATTCTCGCCGAGGTTGGACGAAACGAGAATGTAGAGGGTCATTTCGTTGAGTCTCGCGGTTGGTGTTTTAATGCTATTCATATGGCTGAACCAACCTCGGCGAGAATGTGGAGACTCCTTTACACTTAATAACTGGGTAATGTCTACAAAATCAAAATGTCAAGCACTATGACTGAATTTAATCCTCACAGTATATCTAACCACTTTAACCTCTTGTTACGGTCCAAAGAATTCAGAAAGTAATAAACTTGTGGCTTCTGTCTCATCTGTGGTTCTATCATTTTTAAATTTAAAAAATTATGTACGGCAAATGTAACCTAAGGGTCCGTCCACACGCTCAAGCTTTACCACCGACTTACTTGCGCAAACCAGGTTTGTGCAAGTAAACATGTACGTATTTTCCCGTCCATACGTATATGTTTACTTGCACAAACCTGGTTTGCGCAAGTAAGTCGGTGGTAAAGCTTGAGCCGTGTGGACGGACCTTAATAGAACGATAACATGCGCTATGCTCAAACCAAACTGACTGTTAAGTAAACTCCCGGTATAAAACTATTTTGATTAAATTAAATTACGCATTATATTTAGATATTTTCGAAAAACAAAATTGTTTACTTGAAATGGCATCATAACACTCATAAATTAACTGGAATAATACTAAAATGTTCAACTGGTAAACAAATTTTTTCGATAAGAATTTGCAGGGGGTGACCTACTTCGAAGATAACCTTTTTCTCATTATCTAACAAACACATGCAGCACATGTAACGTATGTATCGTATGTATAGTCTTTTTGTACTTTTACGCGATTTACGCTTTTTCTGTACCTAAAATACAAATTGATATATTTTAATTTTTTTTTTAAATGAGATATGTAGGTAATATTTAATGTAAAATTGAAGAGACGGAAACATTTTAATTAAACTAATTTTATCGTGACTAAAAAACAAACTGTTGATAGCATTATAGCAAAGGTTAGAAGGATATCTTTTAATGACGTTATTTTTTCATTTTGAGGGATTCTATTTTCTTTAGTATTTGTTTTCTCTTACGTTAACAATGGTTTTACACAGAGCAGTTACCAAAAATTTCATTTATTTTCGTTATTTTAAAAATATTTGCAATAGTAGAAATAATTTTAATAGTGTTAGAAATATTAGTTCAACAGCTAGTCTCGCCGGTAATTTAAAAATTCATTTGTTAATTAAAATTTAAAAAAAAATTCGATGATCATATTTTATTAAACTGGAAATTATTTTTTAGCACGATTATACACGGATAAACACGAATGGGTAGAAGCGAATGGAAAAATTGGTACAGTTGGCATTTCCAAATATGCACAGGAATCTTTAGGTGATGTCGTCTACGTTCAACTTCCTGAAGTTGGGACTGTTTTAAATCAAAAAGGTATGTACAGAATGACTCAAATCCATACATATAAGACTGTATTGGGACCATGTCTATTGACTTTTTTAAAATTGTAAAGATGCTGTAAATATTGATTTAGAGATTAGAGATCAAAACAGTAATTTTTGAATATTTTGTCAAGCAGAAACTATTAGGCCGATTTTGATGATAATTTATTACTACCGGAAAATGTCTCATTTCTACGGGAAAATACAGAAACCAGTTAACAAAAATGGAGAAGTTTACCATTTTTTTATTGGTGAAAATAAAAGTTAAAACAAAATCAAACAAAAGTGTAAAAGAAAAATTAAGGTATCTCAACAATTAACAAAGTTATGGGACTAAAGTTGCATTTTACACAGATTGTTCTATTTCATCTTTAAATACAGATGTGTGACGTCATCTTTGCTACGGGATTGCAAATAGAGGGAGGAGTCTCCTTTAATGAACTTTTATAATGCTGGTAAATGCGTTAATTACTACGGATACGACAATTTTTAAATTTTTTTCTTTTACAAATTCAATATTTTGACGTTTTAAAATGTCATTTTTTGAACTTTTGAACATTCATAAATATATAACATAGAACACTAGAAGCCAACTAATATCAAAAAAGTGTAATTCGCTTGGAGTCATTTGTAGGCCAGTCACAGCTTAAGGCATGTAGTTCGTCAGTCAGTGTCCGTCGCCGAACGCACAGTACATTGTTAGACAATGGTTAGAGATTGTTACTTAAATTGGACAGCTTGGTCTGTCCCATAATACGTGTGTTGTAGTCGTTGTAGTAGTATGTGTGAATACGCACACAGACGCAACCATTAAACCAATACCACTGCAAACAGTGTGTATCTACACGCCAGAGTGGGGAGATTTTACGTCACAAACTCATTACAAGTGGAACAGAGACATAGACAATCTAGTTTGACCCCTTGATATATAAAACAAAAATATTGGTTTTAAAAATATTAATGGGCCGATTCGTATCGGCGTAAGACCAAGCCGCTTGTGCTCATTTTGAATCAATTTGTATTTGTTTTGAAACATATTTGGCTTGCTTTTGATATGTTTGTATATTCCTGTCTCACTTTCCATATTCTAGAGAGAAAGGTGAGGGTATGTAATTATGTATACGATGTATACCGAACGCTAATACTTGACCCTTCTCTCTAGACTAGAACATGGAAAGTGAGACAGGAATATACAAACATATCAAAAGCAAGCCAAATATGCTTCAAAACAAGCACAAATTTATTCAAAATGAGCGCAAGCGGCTTGGGCTTACGCCGATACGAATTGGCCCATTAAATACATGGTAATTTAACATAATGGGGTATTTGACAAATTTTTAAAAACCATCTTAGTGTGTTTATTACTTCTTACTAAACTCGTAATACACATTTTTAAATTATTTTGTACTATATTTTTAATAAAAATCACCAATAAAATTTTAGTTTTTAAAAAGATCGCCAAAACGATGCTTTCTGTGACGTCAAATCATATGACGTCATTGGCTCTAAAACATTGAGTAGTAGTAGTAGTAGGTCTAGTAATGAAAATTAATAATGAAAAATTTCTTTCATAGTTACCAAAAAAGTAAACAGTTTTTTTTGCTAACTACAATATAATACCTACATATTCGAACGAGCTTGTGACGTAAGCTGCTTTTGCTTGAGGTTTTTAATTACGTCATTTTTAACGTAAATTTTGTAATTTTATTTAATTAAAATTTTTATATTTTTGAATGAAATAACTTGTAAAAAATGAATATTCAGTATCATTATGATTCGAGCAATTATTTAAAAATCAAAAAAGATATTTTTTCAGCTACTGTCAAATACCCCATTAAAAAAAAAAAAAAAATTGTATAAAAGACACTCGGTGTCCGATTGTATGGATGTTTGACGTCACATTCGAACTGGAAATCAATCATTTCGCCTTAAACTTTGATCTTCAATTTCTTGTTAACGAATTTCAAAAATTTTTTCACCAGCTTATTAGTTTTGGTCTATACTTTAGTTAAGTGTAACTACATATTACATTATCCACACTACGAGACTTCTCCATTGCGCGGAAACTAGAACATTTTACAAATTTACGGCATAGGTAACTGTAACTCGAAATAATTCAAATATTTTGTTTCTGATTTATGTAGATGAATGCGGTGCGTTAGAAAGTGTTAAAGCAGCTAGTGAACTATATAGTCCGGTATCGGGGAAAGTTACAGAAAAAAATGTAGCTGTAGAAGAAAAGCCTTCTTTAATTAATACATCTTGTTACGATGAAGGTTGGTTTTTTTATTCATTATTCATTAACTAAAGTTCGGTGGTAGTAGTAATAATTTTTAGGGCTCCGAAGATGTCTCTTCAGAGCCCTTTAATTTCATTTTGTTTATCAGTGTTTTGGTACATATGCTTTTATTTTTTTTAGGATGGCTGTTTAAATTGGAACTTTCTAACCCTTCCGAACTAGATTGTCTTATGGATGAGAAAAAATATGAAGAATTTTTAAAATCTGAGGAACATTGATATATACATTATGGTTATATAAAAATAGTTTTGTTATTGTTGAATAATTATTAGTAGGTTTAATTGTTTTAATATTATTGAAAAAATATTTAAAATAAATTCTTTTGTATAAAATAAATCAATTACTTAATCATTTTTGAAAATTGAAGTATTCCTAAGACACTCATGACGGATATCTGTAGATCTCAAAGCGTAAAAATTAGCTATTCTATTGAAATACATAAGAGTATGATTAGAACAGAAATGTCATTCGGGCGGGAAAATAGTGGATCAGGTTGAGTCCGGAGGGTGCCTTTTGGATACGTGAAAAACGAGTTGACTCTTTGAAAACGGTCGGAAATAACGAATATAATTACAAAATTGTAACTGGGCTAAACAAAGATATTCTTGAAAAACTGATTGAGATAGAGTATCTAAAAGTCTCTGAACGCCAAAAATTTTCTTTAAAATGTTTTGTCTGCCTGTTTTTCTACTTGCCTAGGCATCACCCGAAAATTGCTGAATTAGTTTGAATGAAACTGTCGCAGCTCAAAAGCAGATGGTTTAACTTACAGTAACTTTGATTAAAACTGGCATAGAACCAAAGGTACAACAAATGAAACTGCTGGAAGAAATATTTAAAAAATTTATTAATATTTTTAACAATAAGTATAAAAATATAAACATAAAAATAGAATATACCTATTACAATTATTTAATTTTTTTTAATAAAAATTTTCTTTTTAAAATATCTTACCGATAAAATGTTTTAGAACAAACCTTACATTTGGTTATAAATAAGGTTTTTCACACAGAATAATCAGAAACCAAGTTTCCTATCTCTGTACTAGTGATACCAGTGTAGACAAAAAACCCCTCTACTTCCCACCACTATATTGTGTAGGTACACTGTTTGTAGTGGTGTGGGTTTGATGTTTGCTTCTGTGTGAGTATTCACACACACTACAAAACACGTATTATCGGACAGAGCAACGTGCAGTTCAAGCAATAACGGTCTAACAATACATTACAATCGTTGTGCATTCGGTGACCGACACCGATCAACTAAATGCTTTAAGCGGTATCTGCCACACTCAGACACACTGCTATCCACATTTTTTTACACATACGCTTAGGGCTTGGTTTTTCACCTGTAATTTTTTTTAACACTCTACAGTCCGCGCACTCTTACAGTAAACTTTCCTAGAGGCTGGCAGTATTTTTAAAGAATTAAAAAATTATATAAATAAATTTATGAAATGATTCAACACGTGTAAATATACATTTTTTTTTATTAAAAACAACATCAATAACAGACAAACACACGGAGTTTTGTGATTGTATTAAAATGTACGCATTTCAATTACAATCAATGATATAAAATACAGTATAAAATTATATTTACCTTATTTATAATTTACAATATAAAATTATATTTACAATATATGAATATAACATTACAATTTACAACATAAAATTATATTTACGTTATGTTTACGTTATTCTTCTATAAATGTTTACAAAATGTGGTCACTGGTCGCGATCAGCCTCTACGGTTGACCTAGTTATTTTCAGATGCTAACAACGAGGACTGTAAAGTGTTAATATTCAAACCATTAAAAGTTTTAAAACATGTCGGAAATGAAAACTTCTATAGACGCACCTCGAACGCTTTCCCGGACAGCGAATAAGTCATGCCGTCACGCTCCGCGGTGAAACGCTCATTCAGAACAAGTCGTGTTGAGGAATCGAACAGCCAACGGTGCATTATCGTGCAACAAGTTTTCACTTTAACTGCACTTAATTCTTTAAATGATTAAGACGAGTTAACTCGTCATGCAATATGGCGGCTCAAAATCCTTCGATATATGTATATTCACTGCAAGCCCTAAGCGTGTTTGTAGAAAACTGTGGATAGCAGTGTGCCAACGAGTGGTTGATACCGCTTAAGGCATTTAGTTAGTCGCTGTCGGTCTCTCAATGCACAACGCATTATGTTGTATTGTTGGACCATTGTTAGCTTGAACCCCATCTTGCTCCGTCCGACAATACGTGTTTTGTAATTGTGTCTGTGACAACTAACACAGTTGCAAAGATCAAACCAACACCACTACACACAGTGTGTACCTACACAGCAGTGTTGTTGGGAAACAGAGGGGATTTTTTGTCTACATTGGTATCACTAGTGCAGAGATAGCAACTTGGCTTCTGATTATTCTGTGATTCACTGGTACAGGTGCCGCCATCTGTGATAAATTTTTCGAAATACGGTATAATTTTAAGTAATGTTCAATTTTACCAACATAGTTTAGTATAATTTATATTTTGCAAATTCCTAGGGTTCACTTTTTTGATGTTGGGAACCCTGATTTTGTTTCTTTTTCTATAATCTTATCGATTGTAATTGTCAATGGCAGTAAAAGGTACGGCATAAAATTTTCTCTATGGTTAAAATAAAGGTTAACTGACCCTCGTGCGAATAGCCAACGTAAATTTAAAAGGATGAGATTTTTTTATTTTTGCTTCGATCAACCGTTTGTGAATGCTTGTGACGCTATTATTTTCGTTTGTGACTAATTAGTTAATTAATTATTTAATTGTTAATTAAGAGTGTGTGAATAGCCAACATTTTTTAAAATTTATTGCAATATTGACTTCCGGGCACTTAATCGTTCGAAAATTGTTTGTGAATTCCAAATATACCATTAAAAACATTTGTGACAGGGTATTTTTTAAAAAAATAATAAAAAAATCAATTATTTTTTGTAGTATGAAGTTTTTTATATTGGCCATTGTTTAGTTGCGCTAAATCTATAGTCCAATGCCCTCTAGTGTGAGAAAAAATAACTATTTTGTAAATGACAGCAGTATATAGAACTGTTTTTATTATTTTTTTAAAAAATACGCTGTCACAAATGTTTTTAATGTTATATTTGGAATTCACAAACGATTTTCGATCGATTAAGTGCCCGGAAGTCAATATTGCAATAAATTCTAAAAATGTTGGCTATTCACACACTCTTAATTAACAATTAAATAATTAATTAACTAATTAGTCACAAACGAAAATAATAGCGTCACAAACGATTGATCGAAGCAAAAATAAAAAATCTCATTTTTTTAAATATATGTTGGCTATTCGCACGAGGGTGGTTAACTTTCTTCATCTATGTGCATTTTTTCATGTCTTTTTAAAGTATCTATCCGACTAAATGTTTTAGAACATTTATTACATCTACATCGTTGCCTATGTATTGTGTATTGTAATTTCATGTCTTTTTAAACTATATAATCTAGTAAATGTTTCCCAACATATGTCACATTGAATTTTTTTATTTTTGTATATATTTCTTTGTCCTTTACATCTGCTTTTCTGCTCTCTGCCATGTCTTTTTAAAGAATCTAATCGACTAAATGTTTTACAACAACCGCTACATTTATATGGTGTTGCACTTGTATGAACTATTTCATGTTTTTGTAAATTATCTATATTAATGAATGTTTTTGAACATCTATCACATTTAAAAAGATTTTTGCGTGTATGTAATTGCTTATGTCTGGTTAAGCCATGATAAGTATACGTTTTCAAACATACGTCACATTTAAATTTTTTACTGTTATGTATATTTTTATGTGATTTTAAACAATCTAAGCGACTAAATGTTTTCGAACATCTACTACATTCAAACGGTTTTTCACCTGTATGTAGTAGTTCATGTCTTGTGAGACTAGATAACCGGGTAAATGTTTTTGAACATGTGTTACATTTAACTGATTTTTTGGCTGTATCACTTTCATCAAGTGTTCTAAAACTTTCTAATTGGTTTATTGTAGAAGACGTATTACATTCGAATGGATTTTCATCGATTTCATAGTCGATTTTCAATTCGGTATGCAATTTTTCTAAATTCGTCAAATAATTCTCAGTTTTTATCAAGTCGTTGAAAAGTTCCGTTTTTATTTTCGTATCATGTTCAGTATCAATCGATTCCTAAAATACGCTTATTTTTTTAATATGTAATATAAATTTACTTATCAGTTTTCTACTCTGCTCCTGTGAATTTGTCTTTTAATATTTCTTACCTCATCAAATTTTTTTAATAATTTAGTTGGTTCAATTTTTGTTTGTGGTAACAATAATAACTTATTTTTGTTTATTTCTTCCATTTTAATTTCTAGTTTATTACAAATCGTTGATAATTTTGAACGTTTTGTATTTGGAAGTTTTGAATACTTTTGAGTTAGGCATTATTTGCATCATTTGCATTTTTTATCGATTGATTACATGCATGTCACACGCATATCAAATGTCATACATCCTTAACATGATGTCTGTAAAGTGGTGCCACCTATAAAATCGAGCTTTGATGTGTAACGTCATCTTTAGAAGAAAATACACACCATCGGCTCATATGAACATTGGCGCAAAAGACAAAAAATATCTTTTTAAAAATTTTTAAGTATGTAGAATTTTAAGAGTTTTTTTTTTGTACTGAAAATGTCTATCCAAATTATGGTTTAAAAGGAAAATATAATAATTTTCATCTGTAGACATCTGTTTTAGTGAAAGATCGACTGTATTTAGTAGAAGGGAATCCAAATAGTTAATTGTAAAAAAATAAATAATCTTAATAAAATATGTTTAAAAAAAGTCGTTTAAAGGTCTTACAAGATACGTAAGATACTATATTAAGTAAATTTGTAAAAAAAAAAACAAACAATTATATACACATTTGAGTGACATAAAACGTTCTTTAAAATTATGCCATCAGCTTCATTGTGCTGTTTCAAAAGTTCACTGCACTTACAAAATACAATCCATTCTAATAAATGTGCTGATCCACAGAATTATATTACTAAAATAATATAATCATGTGATTTGGCTACAAAATAAATAAAATATATTAAATTCCTAATTTAATTACATCATTGTTTGTAATTCAGTGGTCATAGTTTCTTAGAAGCAATACTTTGTACAATTTCAAATTTTCCCGATCAGAAACACACAATATTTCCTGATTGATCAAACAGTAAGTAAAGGCTGTTTCATGTAATACAAAATTTAGATTGTCTTCAGTGTCTCGACGGACTTCGATATTTTTAAATCTTATACCAAACTATTAACACTTTTTTTTTAGTGGATTTCACAGATTTCTATCAACAATCTTTCTTCTAATCATTTTTAATACATCGTATACGATGCATTTTCTTCAACAATAAGCTTCCTAATCAATATAAAAATTTAATAAAATTTTTTTATTTCTAAAACCTATCCAATTTTGTTGCTTTTAAACTTAGTACAACTTTTTAAATTATTTTTCCTTAAGAAGACCTTAGAAAGAAGTACATTAAATGTTAAGTTTTCAATTGTATTTTAGGTAAGGTGGGTTAAACAGACTAAATATTTTTGAGTCAACTTCCGGAAAAATTTACATAAAGTATATACTATGTAAATATATGTAAATTTAATTTTTTAAATTGTTAATTTTTATATCAAACAATTTAAAGGTAAACGTGCATATAAATTTTTTAATATTTTAAAAGCTGTATTGTTACGGTCTAAATATTATCAGGAGAAACAAAAATGTTTGTTAGTTGAATTTGTATTGTGTAAATCTGACTTAATGGAACAAGTTCCAGTCGTTGCGGCTAGTATTTCAAACAGCATCTAACTTAAGTAACATACAGTTAAGCCAGTTAAGAGGGCAGTAACAAACAAACGTTCACATTTGTAAACGAATACATACAATACGTTCGTTCATTGAAAATGTACCGTTGTCTTTTTGTTGTTAATTTATTAATTTATGTATTTATCTAGTTTGATATTGTCACAATACGGTAAATGAAAATCGAAAAAAAAAAACGTAAAATTTATATTTTTCAGTGATAAATTTCAGTGTTTGTACGATAGGACGGTTTTAGTGTAACTGTGTACGTTTGATTTTTGTTTTAGTGGAAATTAGAAAGTTTTGCACATTCTCTTTCCCACCTTTTTTTTTACTTCAACAGGTAGGTGCTGTAATCATGTGTCTCATTTGATTACTACGTGGTTGATCAGTAGATCTAACAATGGATTCAATTGAATTAAAATTATTTTGTTTATTTTAAAACAATTTAAATGGACCAATTAATTTATTTTGACTTTCGTTTGATTTGATTTTATTAAATTAATTTATATGTATTTGGTTTAAAGATGAACAATATGTTAACACCAGTAACGTCAAATTAACATTTTTTTTATTTACTATTTTTAATTGATTTCGTACGGAATATTAAGAATAAAAAATTTATAGTTGTGTATTACGTACAGTGTCTTTCATGGATATTCGCAATTTTTCTGCTTTTTTGCCCATGAATATGTAATAAGAATTGATTTGTAAAATATTTAAATATTAAATAGATATCTCAATATTATTTTACATGATTTCAATTGCAAAAAGGAAAATATTAAAACTAGGTAGGTGATTTACATTCGTACTTATACACTCCGTGACAAAAGATATAATAATTTTCTTAAAAATTTATTATACAAGATGTTTTTACATCAATATTTTGTCAAGGATAGGAACATTAATATTAAAGGAATGCATACAAAATCACTGAAACCCTTGTTCTATTCATCAGACATGTTTCATTCAAAATCAAAATTTCGCTTACGGGTAATTTCCTACTAAGTATTAAGTACTATAAAGCTCCGGTCTCACCAGTACGGACGCCCGAATCATTGTTCGCAATAGTTGTAGATTTTAATGGTTACCAAACAATAAAAAAAAAATAGTTTGGTACAAAAAATTGATAATCCGTACGTGTTTTTGTTAATTTTTGTTAGACACTCGTCGTATGTCAATT
This sequence comes from Brachynemurus nebulosus, assembly GCA_035578155.1. Classification (NCBI taxonomy): domain Eukaryota; kingdom Metazoa; phylum Arthropoda; class Insecta; order Neuroptera; family Myrmeleontidae; genus Brachynemurus; species Brachynemurus nebulosus. The sequence continues at coordinate 6,990,856 of JAPWDM010000019.1, forward strand.
ATCATAGTATAATTATTTTACAATTTTATGATCCTTACGGCGAATGATGGGGGCGTGACACCACCAGTGTGGTGTCGATTTCAGTTTGACTAAAATAGATACGTAGAGAAAATTACCTATGCAGCTGGTATAACAAAAATGTTGATTTATTGCCTAGTTAAATACTGTTATCTGATCATATTATGTTGATTTTTTCTGAGAATTCTGAAATCGATATGTAACCTGTTTTATTAGTTATCAGTTATCAGTATTCGATATCATTTCTTTTTTTAATTATCTATGTATAAATGTATTACAATCAACTGAGAAGACTTACAATTATTTTAAAATATGTTGTATTTAACTCAATGTGGTCTTAGAAGAGTTAAAAAATTCCTCTTTTGATAATTTCGCGTTACGTCATCTTGCAATATTTTTAAAATGATAAGAATTATTACAGTTTGTTTGAAATAGTTGAATTAATGTGGTTTTTTAAATCACTTAATCTTGGTGACGTTTCTTGAAATATAAATTATAACCATTAGGGATACCCCGAGATAAGACTTATGAATACTGTAGTTTCTTCCACAGAATATAGCAACTTTTGCAACCTTTATTAATTTATCTTATTGTTAATACAATGTGCACGTGTAAAAAAAGTAGTATATTATATTCCAAAAGAAGTAAGTTAAATCTACATTCCTGACGACTTTGCGAGGTAGGTTTTTGTTTAATATGTTCCACTTGTATGTAGTAACCATTACTTAAACGAATTATTCGATAACGCGTGAATAAATAAATGTGAAAATTATTTCTGGAATTTACTTACTTTTAGCGAATTTCCAGAATGGAATTCAGCTATTACAGCCAGTGTCATAACGCGACTTGAACCCGGGACCATGGCAGAAATTTATTTTGAGGTCCCTAGAAACTAAAAATAATATTCGCTAAAATTATATATATATATATATATATATATATATATATATATATATATATATATATATATATATATATATATATACTGTGTGAGTTTTTTGAGAGTTACCATTGTTATTACAGCCAAACCGTTGATTTAATCGAAAAATTGTTCAAATAAGAGTTGTAGATATCGACGGAGGCAACCGATTGCGATAGCCAGGGGCTTTATAGCTCTTATGGTTTAAGAGCTATGATACAAACTTATAGATTTTTAAATGAGACTATATATTAATTTTTCGATAAAACTGATCTAATGCATTAATTAACAACATAAATGAGTAAAAAAATTTTTTTACCCAGATTTAATTTTTTAATTTTTCTTTAATTTATCAGTTAGGTGGTAAAAATATGCATATGTACTTGAGGTTACTTCAATCGATAGTGTTCTGGTTGGTTACATTTCCATTACATCCAAGAAAAGAACCTTCTCCAGTACATTTTCAACTCTGAAAACAACACTACTGAAATGTTTGATCGAATGGGGGCATTTGTGAAAGACGTTCACAATTACCCCACAATTTTAAAATCATGGGGTAATTGTGAATTGGTAATAAATTGTCCAATTTCTTTAGCAGTTATTAAGGAACCCTCTCAGGGTTTAGACCACTTCTTTAGAAGTACTTTTAACCATTTCTTACCTTTTAAAAAAAAAGAAAATGTACTCGTATTTAAAAAAAAAATTTTTGTGATGATTGGTCGAAGTAAGATAGATAAAATTTTGCAAAGGTTTTTTCAAAATAACAAAAAAAGATACTAATACTTGGAGAATTCTTATCAAATTTTAATAGCATATTAAGAAAGGACAGAAAAAGATACTAAGATTTGATTTTTAACAATAATAACGTTATTTTAGAAATTATAGGCGCCGTTCACAATTACCCCGGTCAACCCTATATAATATTATTACCTATGTCTATTTACCAATTTATTAGTTACATATTTTAGAGTATATGTGTAAAATTTTAACAACTTTATTGCTCAATAATTATGTCTCTTAAAATAATTGATAACCCACCTACTTGCATGTCTTAGGATTGGGTCATTATAATTGTCCAAGTAGTACTCTTTTACAACATGTTTAATGTTTTCAATACGTAATTGTTTCATATGTAATTTACTTTAATGAGAATCTTTTTTCGTTTTGATATTATGCAATAAGATTAATTTGACAGTAATATGCTAAATTTTTTGAAGTAGTTATCTATATTATTATCTAACATAATATGTGTAATATGCCAATATGTAGGTATCAAAATTTTTAAGTAAGTATATTTAATGATGTATGATACATTCACCAATAATTTATCGAAAAATGATTTTTATTTCAATCACCGAGTTTAAATTTTTTTTTATCATTTTTATCTATGAACTAGTGATTAAGTAATAGTAGGGCAGTAGATTCAAAGAACGACATATTAAGATGTTTTGACATTAGAGAAATCATGGGCGTCAACGTGCTTTTTTATAGGTATGACTGATTTAAAAAATCGATTGCTACTACCGGATAATACTTATAGTCCTGTGTACGTATATCAAAGAATACGTTTCGCTCACTTTCATATTTCGTACCGGTGCAGTTGGGACTTACATTCAAGATGAGCACTCATACAAATATACAATTACAATACATACAGAGTTGGTTACATTAGTCTGCGGTTACATTGGATACGAAAATTGATTCGGTACGAAAATTGGTTCGTACGAGCTCCTACGAAATTCATTCGTACGACTGTGTAGTTACATTGGATACGGAATCGTAATACGAATTCGTATTTAAATTTAAATTGAAAACCGTTAGTACATATTGCATGATATCAAACAATGGATCCAGTTACCAAATCTTATTTATTAGAATCACCGTTTTTAAAATTTCTAATTATAGAAAACAAACAATTCTGTGTAAACGATTATTTATTATTCTTGTAGAGCAAAAAAAGCTGAGTTCTTGAATTACTTTGAGGAAATTTTTCAAGACAAACAGAAATTTTTAGAATATTTGAACATGTCGCAAGTCACATTCAGCTTCAATATTTAGTTAATTAATTTTTCATTACATATACTTAAAATGTTTTTGTTAGATTAGGTTAGCTTTATTATATTGTAATATATTTAATTAAAAAATTATCTAAACATTTCTTCTGCCACCTTATTCCACAATTTTTTATTTAACTTTCTATTATGATAATATTTATGCTTTTGATCCCTTGAAGACCGCCTTTGTTCAACAAAAATAATTATTTTTTTCTATATCCATTGCATTTTTTTCGTACGAATTCGCATCAAAAAACAAAATATTTTGGTCGTATCAAAAAGTCGTACGAGCTCGTACGAAAGAGTCGTAAGCAGTGTAACCACGCATATCTAAATGTATGCATTTGTTTAATTCGTATTAACTCGGATAAGTTCGTACGAATGAATTTTCGGATGAATTCGTATCCAGTGTAACCGCTACCTTACCCAAATCTGTTTTCCCAGTACAGTTATTTCTTCTTAATCCATACTAGACGTGTATAGAAGAGGGTGGTCAAGGAGTCACCCCCTCCCCCCCCATAACTAAACACGTACACTAAATATTATTATGCAGAAATGAGAAACTTCGAACATCATATCGGTAAATTGGTGATGAACAAATCTTTTTTTGGGCCGTTTAATTTCCTTTAGATTTAAAGTACTTTTTCTGATTCCGTTGTGTGATTTACAGATCCTTAGGGAAAAAATTTGTCTCTCTTTCGCTAATTTTTACAATAAAAATATTCCATCCTGTATATTGAATGAAAAATAATTTATGTTTAGTAATTCAAGAACGTACGATATAATATATATTAGTTCAACGTATTTATATTGTAATAGCTAATAGCATAATGTGTCTGTTTATATGTGCATAGTTTTGTAATAATTTTTAAATAATAAAATATTTAAATGGCTCCAGTTTAAGACGTCAGTAGAATAGAAAATTTCATTCAATTAATGTTGAGAGTATTTATTAATGATTAATTTGCTCAATTGATCAACTAATATACGTAGTAATCATATCAAATAAAATAACATTATTATTGATGTATCTATTTATAATTTATTACATAATGTTTTTTAATTTAGTGCTTGATATTATTATATTTTAAGCACTTTTTTAAAAACATTTTTCGAAATTTATTAACTTCCCATTGGAAGTTATTGTAATGGGTCCGATTTTACGAATTGCTAATTTTGACATAGGTCACTAGAATCCGAATTCATCGTTTTTAGCGTGATGTCTGTGTGTGCGTTCGTTAGTTCGTTCGTTCGTTCGTGAATTTTTTTTCGTCTCACATATCTCGAGAACAAATGATGATATCAACTTCGGACTAATTTCATTAGATGCGTAATCAAAAAATGAAGACCGGATAAAGTTTTCAGCAAATTCGGATTAGCGGTTTGTTTTTTGCGATAAAAAAAACGGAATTAACTTTATTAACATAACATAAATTATATGGATTTTTTACCATGTCTTTATTATATAATGGCCTAAGAACCTTCAACCTTCCGTGATGTTAAAAACGCCAGTAAATTATTGTAAAATTTAATAAAATTTAAAAAAAAACTGAACGGAAAAACGAAATAAGAAACTTTTTGTCAAATATTTTTTGCCTCGCGTATCTTGAGAACAAATGATGTTATCATTTGTTTGATAAGGGTGAAGCCCCCACCATTAGGTACAGAAGGCGAAGCCCCCGGTGTGGTGTAAGGGGTGGTGCCTCTATCGGGGGTCCAGAGGGGGAGTCCCCTGAATTAAAAAACAGTTATTCATTTGCGATAGTCTTTAAGGGCATCCAATGGGAAGTTGACAGTGTGGGTAGATCTGTCCCCCAAATTTTTAAAGAACTTGTTTCCTAGTGCTCAGTTGACATTAAATCTTTAAATTTTTAAAAACAATACCAATGCAAAACGGGCGAAAAAGTTTGAAAAATGTTGAAGAATTGTTGGTATTTTGTCATTTTTTCATTCAATCCTTATGACTGAACTGAAAAGCAAAAATATTTTAAACTCGTATGAAGAAATTGTTTTAGAGTTTATTTTTTTTTTTTACAGATTGTGGATCGATCATAATGCTGGAATATACTTAATTCTCCAGGAGGATTGCATCAGGTTATTAAGCAATGTAAATACATAATATTAAATGTGGTGAAAATTAATAATAAATAAATTTAAAACAATTATAAAAATTTGAACCTTTTTATTTAGAAAAACGGTAGTGTACCAGTTGTTTCAGAATTCTGTATTAAGATTTTCTAAGGTCGAAGTTTAGAGGAGCTTAAATGTATAACTTGTAAATATGTTAAGAAAATGACATATCGGTTCCTTTGAGTTATCAAAAAGATGTTTCAGAATATTCGTAATTTATTTCGGTTTTAAATTCAATCATCAGCATTCTTATTTGTATAAGAAAATACTAAGTTACCCTCCTCAACTTACAGCAATATTCATCACTTCTTGTCATTCTTAATTTTTCTTTACACGAACTTTTTGATGTTTAATGTCATTTGAAATCATGAGCTATTGTTCACATAGCCTTTCAAGATTTAAATGAATATGAAAATTTTATAAACTTATTTAAAACACTATACTACAGCAGTTTTCTAATCATATAATAAATAAAAAATTGATATATTTTGGTATTGAATATACGTTATCATTTTCAGTTCAGCTACAGTAATGGTTTGAAAAAGTTTAGAAAATGTTCTAAGCTTATTCAAGACTAAACTTATGCAAATCACTTGCACAAGCACGTTCAACTATTACTAACTTAATACTAATTTTGCTTCCGAATATATTAAAGTAGCGAAATCATTATGATCTCTCTTGAAATATGAAAGTTTTTAAGCGGCTTTTACGTTTTAGAATTTTCTAAACAATTTTAATTTCATGTCTATCCGTTGGTTCGACTGTGTGTCCGAAGATCACACCAAGTGATAGAATTTCGGAAATTGTACGTTTTGATTCCTACATTGGCTTGATTCCTAGGCACTACTGTGAAATCCGATTAAATATTGATATCTCACGTACTATTAAGTTCCATTTCGCTCAAATTTTGAGAGTATTTGGAGATTAGGCCATATATGATTCTCTATAAATTTGCTAAAAATATGTTGCTATTAATAAATAAAACACTTTACTTTGCAAAAATACCACTTATATTGTGTTGAACTCTTATGACATGTTTCGGTTCAGTATGACCACTATCAAACAAGTTCGATTTGCCATTAGCTGTCCCAATAGGGTACTTGACTGAAGTTACAAAAATATTCTAAAAGCATTGTTTTTCCATATTAGTTTAGTGATTTTTTTATTTTCGACAAATTCTGTAAAAAATCATCAAAAAAAAAAAAAAAAAAAATAACCCTACAATTTTAAATGAGAAAAAGGCGGGAAAAACACCTAACTATAGTAACGTCACAGTTTGAAGCAACTAAACGTCAATGTCAATATTTATAACCTCAAAACTTTAATTATATTCATAAAATGTCAAAGTAAAATCACTTATTTATTAGAATTCTGGCCGATTATTATTACTATATATATAAGCTAACAGAAATATTCAAATGAAAACACAATTTCACCTCACCGATGAAAATTATCAAAATCGACATATCTAGCTACAAAATGTTACGTCATATTCAAAAAATGGCGCGTTTTCACTAATTTGAATATTTGTTGAAAAATGGCGATTTTCAAAATAAAATTTCTAAATAGTTATCAAATTTTTTGTATGTTTCGTCATTAAAATTGGACGTATGTAATGATAATACATAGAATTATTTAACATTTAACACAAATTTTAAATACAGTCAATTACCGTATTCAAGTTATTCAAGAGAACCATCTGCTCCTCTATGTATATACCTGACTTATGTACTTGCGACTACATTTATGAGAGCATTCGAGAGTATTCCTCAATTCAGGCGATGTAAACTTAAACGAAGAATCAGTGTACTATTTCAATATTTAGTGATAAACTGATAATACAATGTAAAGAATAAATATTTTTTATGCATTTATTCAGTTAGTAATAGACTTATAGGTATGATTCTGATAACTATTTATAAATTATATTTTTCGGAAATCGCAAAAATCAGTTGTTATAATAATATGCAAAGCGCAATTAAAGGAAGTCATTGTGTTTAATTAGAGGTGTTGGAATTTTAAATTACCTGGTACACTACTTGATAAGAAAATTATCGATGTATTTTATTACATTTAAAACATGTAGATTAATTGTATTTGGTGATAAGATTCTAATTGACAAAAAATTTTCAGTGAATTAAAAATGAATAAATAACAAATTTTAAAATTTTCTAAAATTTCTTAAATAAACGTTAAAAAGTGAAACATTTTCAAAATGATTTAGTAACAGTTGCAAGTGTGTTTAAAATTTAGATTTATGTGTAATTTAAAAACAAACGCGACATGTCCGATAATTCGAGTCCCGTGTTACAAAAGAAACCACCGCTAACGGATAACGGTCTAGAGATACCGTCCGCTCCAAACCTGGACGAGAATGATCCGTGTTTAAAGACATCAGTGCGTAAAAATCGTAAATTTCATGAAATTGCCGAGGAGAAAATTCGTCAAAAATCTGGACTGACGCGACGTGGAATCATTTGGGCCGGTATTGTGTTATTGTTTCTATTTATACTTTTAATTATTGTGATTACGTTGGCGGCATGTTGGCCGACGACGCCTCATGAGAGACAATTTCCGGTGTGTGAAAAAGCGGCATGTTTACGTGTGGTTTCACAGGTAACTTATTCATTACTGTTTGTACACGGAGAGAAAATTCATATAAAAATTACCGTATTGGTTCGTCATTGGTAAATTGTTCGTCAATGACCGTAATGGTTGAAAACGCGTTCACACATAAAAATAAATATAGTGGAATTTATGCAAAATAAGTTGTTTCATTTATTATAAAAATTATAATTAATCATAGAAAATTTAAAGGATAGAATATTGTTTCTGTAATATTAGCTCCGTAAAATTTGTAAAACAGTACAGTAAAAAGTTCCATTGCCGACAAAAAAAATATTTTTTAATTGTTTTTCTTACAAAAATGACCATGCTGTATTATAATATTTGAAATGCTATCTGCTAATAGTAGAAAGAAAAAAAGAGAAAGAAGGTTGTGTCCAACTTGGTCGGACGGGTCGGATCAAGCACCTTGATCCATTAGACTGTCTTACAATCAGCAAGCAGTATTCATTACACTGTGTTAGAGGACGGGGATGTCACCGTTTAATTCATCGTTTTGTTACTTCACTATCTTTAGTATTAGAATGTATTGCTGGCAATCATTTTTGTATGCATCATAAAGTTCTTACAGGTTCGAAGTTTTTACAGGTACCGCCCAAGCAACATAAGGTTGCGGGTCAGATGCGCAAATGAAAAAGTACGACAACAAGAATTAAACTATAACATATGCATAAGAGTGTGATAAAAGTGGTGTTAGCACATTAAATTTTACCATGCTAGCACATATTTTTTATTTTGGTCATCGATCGCGCACGCATTATAAGAGAGCATGGTAATTATTCTGAAATATTATCTAGAAAAATTATATGATTTTTCTCTCCGTGTAGGCCAAATAAACAATTACAATGTAGAACGATTGGACATAATAATAGGAACACTAATATATATATATATATATATATATATATATTAGTAAGGTGACCAGACGTCCCGTTTTTTGGAGACATGTCCCGGTCTCCCGACCAAACTTCTCGGGACGCCCATTTGTCCCGTTCTGGCAATATTTGAACTTATACGGTATTTTATGGAAAGTTTTATTTATTATAATTAGGCTAAGAAGATGTCTAATTGTATTATGCATTTATTCTGATGATAAAATGAACTTGTTTATTATTCTGAATAAAATATTACCACTGGTGTAAGAGGTTGGCTATGATTTCCTTGATAATATCCTTTTGTTTTTCTATCTTCCTACTCCTAACACAAATTATTCTATTCAAATTATCGTTTCATTTTCAAAGGTCTCATGCTACAGTGATGGTGGAATCATCCGTCACCAAATTAATTTTATGGTAGAAAGAAAAATTAGCACTCTGAAGGTTTTTAAAATCACCATTATTGACTTAAATTTTCAAAAATTTTCCGGAGACTCTCCTTTTCTCATAGGGGGTACTCCATATACCCTAAACCACCCGATAAGTTCGGCTGGCCCGTTTTGACTCTTTACAAATCTGGTCACCTTATATATTAGTGAAGCATTGCAAAAGAAGTAATTGGCCAAGTGCAAGTTGTATTTGCACAGATTATGTTCACTACAAGTTATTTTAAACATGGATCTGTTGTAACTCGTGCTAAAATTCTTAAATGCTGATAATTTGGTCCCACCTCATTCTCAGTGGTCATGAATTTTTTCCTGATTTTTTGCTGATAAGGGTGGGAAACATAAATTTTTAAGTATTTTTTCCGAGAAATGTGTGCAAAAAAGGGCATAAAAAATGAATAAACTTTCTTTTGATATGATGCCCTTAAATTCTTTTTACCACTTTACTCCCTAAAATTAACCTCCAGAATTTAGCACATTCTGTTTTTGTGCTAAACTTCAAATTTTCAGAGAAAACTGTCTGTGAAAAACGGACGGACGGATAATAAAGTGATTCTGTAAGTGTTTCGTTTTATTAATTTTGGTACGGAGCACTAAAAATAACCTTGGAATGGTTGGTGGGGAGGTTCAGTTAGTAGTCTATTATTGAAGTATGATTCCATTTCTCAGAGATACAAGCAGTAGCGTAACTATAAATTTTGTACCCTGGAGCGATTTTAAATCAAGCGCTCCCTACGAAATGTCCACTTTTTCCGAAAAGTGGAAGTGGCGAAAAAAAGAAAATATTATCTTCATTTCCCAAATTCTAATTTTCCTTTGTTACGTCCTATTTCTTTCGTCTGTTGCGCCCCTTTTTATCACGCACCCTACTCCACTTGCGCAATTGTAGTTACGTCTCTGGATACAAGTCACAGAAGTGTCGAATAATATTCCGGATTTACTTAGTGTTTCTATTATTGATTCCAGTTCGGTATGATTGTGTGAAGATTCTTAAAAAAACGCATTAAATTTCTTTTTCTTTGGTAGATTCGTGAAGGTTTAAATAAGTCAGCGTCACCTTGTAACGACATAGTAACATGGGCTTGCGGCAGTTGGCTCCAAACGCACACAATCCCACTGGAAAACAACCATTGGAGTCGAAGAGAAGAAATGTATAAGAGAGGTATGCAAAATTGAAACGACCCCAAAATATTTTTCTCTAACAGTTTTCTGATTAAAATTTTTGGTAATTTTCAGAAATGGTTCGAGCTCACGAACTGGTTTCTACTCTGCCGCAACCGTTGGATCATAAATCGATAAAATATAAAATCAAACGATTTTATGATTCGTGTATGAATATCGAAAATGTGGAAGCGGATGGTGTGCAAGTTTTGGCTCGACGGATTACTGATTTGGGTATGTGTAATTTTAATTCTATTATTTTTTTTTATTTGAACTAATTGTCTTCTCGGGCGGGAAAAGGAGAACCACAGGAGGGAATTAATTTAAACAAAAATGTATAATTTATCATATTGTTTTACATTTTACATAATGTAACAAATTGAAAATATAACTGTACAAAGTAACTGGTCTTTTATTACTGTTTAAAAATGCATTCACATCATATAGGTACAAAAACAAAATTATTTTTTAATTATGCAATGTGGTTATTTTAAACGGTAGCTAAAACACAAGCGCGGATACAGGGGGTAATCATGGGGGTCGTGCCCTCTCGCCGCAGGGTTGTGCCAAAAAAAATGGTGATCCCCGGGAATAAATCACATTTTTAAAAAATTTCTCCTCAAAAAACTGACAAGAAAAAAAAAATCGTTTTCATTTTTTCGGGGTTCTTACCGATAACTATGGCCCCTCCTGTCAGACCGGGCCCCACCCCATCCTCGTTGGGCCTGTCTCACCCTGAACGGTGACAAATTCAAATTTTATTCTGATTTATTGGTGATGTTATGAGTTTTATTAAAATTTCTTAATGTTTTAAATACCGTCAAATCTGATGGAATTGATAAAAAAAAACATTTTGGTCTTTATTTTACAGAAATAAAAAACAATCAAAACAAAATGGGTCAAAATGGGTTTATATATACAGAGTATGGTAATACGGACCTTGACACAAAATATTGTGACCTTACATGCCAAAACAGTCTAGAGGAAGCAAATAAGCCATGAACAATCTCATACTGGTTTTGGGGTGAGATTGTTCACACGAATTCGCAGCCCTGAAAACTCACTTTCTTCATTAAGAGTAGGCTCGACGAGAGGGTGGTGTAGCCGGGGTTACAGCCTCGCGGCCCGGGCTTAAGGAGGGAGTCCATAGCTTTCCGTAGAAGGCCAGAAAAAAAAGTTAAGGGCTTTTTTTTTGTTCATCGCCTATTTTTTGGGGAGGAAAATTTTTAAAAAATACGGTTTTAGTCCCAAGGCCCGCCATTTTTCTTATTGTAAAAAAGTCTTATTGTAAAAAAGTTTGTTTGATGCTTATAATAAATTTTAACAGTTCTAAAGGGTATAAAACATGGTCAGATACATCGTATACGGCTGTACAGAATAAATCTTTCAATACACTGATTGAACAATCTCACCCCATGTATTTGATTAATCTCACCCCACGCAATAATATGTCCAATATGACAAAATACTGAACTGATTATGTACAGCCAAGTATAATTATGTGTACTTTATTAAAATAAAAAAAACTGTGTTTAGATTTTGACTTATCAGATAAGGTTTTAAAAGTTCACTTTCACCCAAAAATGCGACTTCTTTTAATACACTATATTTTTTTTTAAATATATGGAACTGTTGAACTTGACGTGTATAGGGCATTTTCAGCCATCTTATTTCTTCCATTATCGGTCGGGAAAATCGCATTCTAAACTATAGTTCTGACGCTATATTCAATTTAAAAAAATATGATTTAGTGAACAATCTCACCCCCGAGTATCAATTCCTCCCCATTGGACGGTACCGTAAAAATAAATTGATTGAAGAAATTTTATGAAAATGAAGCATGTAAGTCCGCTAGGAACAAGACTTCTGTCGGCTCAATCATATTTCTAAAAGGAAAGAGTGACCGCAAAAACAACAAGCCATTTTTCGCCTATTGGGCAGGCCTTGAAATCTAACTTCAAATGTATGCTAAATGATAGTTTATTATGAGATTTTAATCTCCTGAAAATTTCAGATTGAGGCTGCATTCGGTTCTCGAGATATCGAGGATCAAAGTTGTCAATTTCGCATTGGTTCACAATTCATTATGTTCAGGAGATAACACAGGTCAACATTTGATATACGGTACCAATAAGTTTCGTAAAATTTGACCTTGAAACAACTTGAGATGACCTTGAAAAAACCTCCAGGTGACTTTGTCGGGTAAAGCAAACGCCGGATTCAGATTCAGCGACCTAGAAAACCTCTATCTGAATTTTTTTCAGATTTTTAAAGCATTTATTCGCCCTTTGACCTTCAAATGGTCTTGAACCTGACGTGATAGAGGTCAATCGACCCCGAATTCGAAATCAGCGACCCCAAAAACTTTAGGGTACCCTAGTGAGATCTAGAGATACTCCGTATATCAAATGTTGACCTGTGTTATCGTCTGAATGTAATGAATTGTGAACCCATGCGAAATTGACAGATTTGACCCTCGATATCTCGAGAACCGAATGCAGCCTCAATCTGAAATTTTCAGGCGATTAAAGTCTCATAATAAACTATCATTTAGCATATATTTGAAGTTAGATTTCAAGGGTCGCCAAATAGGCGAAAAATGGCTTGTTTTTGGGGTCACTCTTTGTTATTTTGATAACAAAAATAAAAAATTTACATCCAAATTATCTTAATTTGACCGATCACCCTAATTCAAATCAGTTCAATAAAGCTTGATTTGAGAAAAAGTAAATTTAATTTGGTGACGTCATTAGGTTTAAAAAGTTTTCAGTGCCTTAAAAAACCGTCAATAAAATGATAGAATCAAGGGACCAAACTAGAATGTCTATCAAACTGTTCCACTTGTAGCCAGTGGGGACGTAAAATCTCCCCACTATGTATTGTAGGTACACACTGTTTGCAATGGTGTTGGTTTGGTGTTTGTTTCTGGGTGCGTATTCACACACACTACTACAAAACACCTATTATAGGACAGACCAACCTGTCCAATTCAAGTAACAATGTATTACAATGCACTGTATGTTCGGCGACGAACACCGACTGACTACATGTCTTAAGCCGTGTCGGGCACACTCTGGGCTCACCACTAGTTACAATTTTCTACACTCACGCTGAGGACTTGGAGAGAATGATTAAATTGGAGGAAATACTTCTTTTAATGCTAATTTAAAATTGCAGTGTGAAAAAAAGGAATATGAAGCCTTTAAAGGGGAACACTCCTTAATATGTTTCCTTTCATTCAAAAAATGTCAAAAATACACTTTTTTCAGTTGTTACAGTGACGTTGTCTGTTAAAAAATGTGAGCCTCTCTTAATTTGGGAGTTGGATCCGCTCCTGCTATAAAAGATGTTCCAAAAAGGTAATAGGAAATATGTTAAAATTCGATTCACACAGATTACAAATGAAGTCTCCTTTACTATTCTACCCAATTTTATATTCTCGCTTTATTTAATCATTTTATTTTATAAAGTGATATTACCAGTTCCGGATTTACCTAAAGGCAAATTAGGCAATTGCCTAAAGCGCACTTTTGGGAAGGGCGCAGTTATTCAAACTGAAAAAATTTGATGCAATTGTTATTCAGAATAAAAACATTTTTATTCATACGAAGTTTCTTCAAGCTACTTTTGTAACTTATTTTTCAATTATTTATAAAAAAATTTTTTTTACATCACTTTACATAAAGTTAAAAAATAAATCAAAATAATCTATGAATGAGTTAAAAATACTAAATGTGTGCAGTAAAGCATTTATACATCATAAAAACATAAATGAATTTTCGTGGGTCAAGAATACAAATTTTGAGCTGAAATTGATATCCATGAAAACCGTCTGCTCACTAACAAAAAAAATGTTTTATTGAAGAATCAATATTTTTTTAGTCCATAAAATGTACATAAACATGCCATTATATAGTTTTAAAATGAAAATCCTTGTCAATAATTTTTAATTTTTCTAAATGTTAACCCCTTTTTTGTCTTTTTTACCCCACTTTTTTCTTTTTTTTTTAACATATAAAAAAAATTACAAGCAGTCGGACCATTTAAATAAAACTTTGTAGTTTACATTACTAAAGCATATAGAATAACAAGAAAAAAATACAGCACTCTATCTTATCAGATTTTTTACTTACTGAAAAATTTATCGTCGCGGAATGAAAGTTTTTCGCTCATGAATAACAGAGGTTTGGGAGAAAATTTTTTTATGTTATAAAGCCCCTTCCAAAAAATAATTTTTTGACTCAGACAGCTTAAAATACTAATGTAGTTTGTTGTAATATTTTTTATTTTTTGAATTTAACACTGTTGAGTTTAATATAAGTATGTCCTTTTTTTAACCCGCTCGAGCAGTGTCTTTTTTTTACCCCGCCCAACCCTACATATTTGACGTACATATACACGAAACACTTCCCCAAAATTCTTTTCCTTAACATTTATCTGAGGGGATCTCCCGTCGGTAAAAAAATAATAAAATATTTGAGGGTATAATAATAACGATAATAACTATTATATCAGAAGGTTCACATAATATTATATCTACATATTATATGTACTGTATGTTTGGCTATAAAGAAACAGGAAATATACATAAGAACGAAAGTGAAATGATATTAAATATAACTAACTAGGATGTAGTTTTTGTTTACCTTCCCGGATATAATCTTGAGCCAGCCGATGTAATTCTAGGATTAAAGAATGCAAGAAAAAAAAAAATTATAAATATCTATGTACATACAAATACAATATAATACGTAAGATTGTAAGAATATAATACTCGTGGTACATCGTCCAGACACATAAGTAATTCATGCATATAGCTGATTAAATATTTAGGTTAGTGTGCGTATTTACAAGAGCTTTGAATGCCCGATAATCCAAGGTGATAAATTCTAGGGGCTGCAAATATTTTTGCTATTTCGAAATTTCGTTATTTTGACAGTAAAAATGAAAAGCTGAGACCCAGACTACCCTAATTTAACCCGTTTACGTTAATCCAAGTCATTTCTATAAAGTTAAATTTCAGAAATTTTCTAAAAATAATTTAATGATGTCACCAAGCTCACAAAACTTTTTTCTATGCTTTAAAAACCACAAATAAAATGACCAGAGCGCAAGAGGATGAAATCGGGCGCGGATTATAGGTTTTCGATTTAGTTCTTTTCATTTTTACTAAAATTAAGCATGAACATTTAGACCTCGAGAAAAAAAGACTTACAAGTAAAGGTCCCGAGGCCGGACCTATCGATTTTGATGAAACTTAAATATGTTGTAGAACACTAAAAACTAAGGGATATGTATTTTTTTTTATCTGCGGAATAACGGTTTGAAGGGATGAAATCGCCCTTCAAAAATTGGGGTAAAAATTTAATTTTTCAAATATCTCGAAAACAATAAGAGATAGAGGAAAAGTTTAAATTGGCGATGTTGCTCTTTTTTAAAGAGCTATCTACTGATATGCACTTTGCTCAAATTACATCAACAGGGGTAGTTGGGGTTTAATTTTGCAAAAAGGGGATCAAAAATAAACAATATAAAAATTTTGTTTACAGATTTGAAATCTACGTCAAAAAATCTAATTGACTTGTTTTTGCAAAATGTCCTAATATTAAGTCTAGGGGTAGTTAACTAGGGGGTGACTGTGTCGAATAGTCGTACTATTTAGGTAGTTCAAGAAGTTCTTCTTCATGGAAAATAGTTTAAGACAATTAGAATAACGTAGAAATGAAATTCTCGAATTCAAAATTCAGTTTGAGCAGCATTGGAGAGGGGGTGAGTCACCCTCTTAAACACATACTAGTTTACATACACTTTTAAGGGTCGGGCCCCGGGCAATTGCCCTACCTGCCCCACCCTCTCGCCGGCCTTGCTGATGCCTTAAAAAGTCATGAAATAATGAAATTGCAAGCAAATTATAGGTTTTCAAAATCGTTCTTTTTATTTTTACCAAAATTAAGCTTGTAGGATCACTCGCAAAAAGACTGCTGTCGAATCAGTACTTTTCTAGAAAAAATTTTATCATCTTGACAGCAAAAATAAAAATTTCACTCTTAGATTACCCAATTATTCTAGTATAATTCGTGTCCATAAAGCTTGATTTGAGGAAAAAGAATTTTTTAATTTGATGACGTTATCAAGTTCACTCAAAATTTCTAATGCCGTGAGAACTCTAAATATAAGGGGCCTTTTAGACGGTCATATCAGTTCTCAGTTCAGTTTCAGTTTCAGTCGAACTGTCAGTTTTTCCTACGTGTAAAAATCAAAATCGGAAAGGAGAACTGAAACGGAGACTGAGAACTGACAGGATGGATAGACCTATTTGTTTCGTTTCAGTTCTTAGAAATCGTATGTGTAAACAAGCGCATCATGCCTCAATCCGTTCGCTCACGTCAGTTTTCTTGAAAATCTGACAAAGTGCACATTTTATATAGACAACTGTCACTATGTCCAACAAGGATCACGATTTTGTTTTCGAATTTGTTAAAATTTATAAAACTTTACCATGTTCATGGAATAAAACAGATGTACGTTACCACAATGTAAATATTAGGGAAGCTGCCTACACTCTTATATTAAAGAAATATAAAGAATACGATGGTAAATCGCTATGGTAAAATCTAAAATAAATAGCCTACGCTCAACTTGCAACAAAGAAGATAAGAAAGTTAGGGATAGTGAAAGAAGTGGAGCAGGAACTGGGGAAGTATACAAACCATCACTATGGTATTATGGCCTTCTTTCGTTCGTCAGCGACCAACAGCCGACTGTAACAAGTGTTAGTACCATGGACGGCGAGGATGAAAATCAGGAAGGAATAAAAAATACGTATCCTTATTCATTCGTAAATAATTCAACCAATCATATGGTTCTAAACGAAGTGCCTTCATTAAATTTATATGAGACAATGAATTTCTTTTAAGAAGCCAAGCTTTACTCTATTAGCTTCTTTTCTTCCGCTCTTTCTTCAGCACCAAAGCTAACGCTATTGCAGTGAAATAGTCTTCATCCATGAGTTATTATATTAGCACTTTAACCTAGTATAAGAATACAAGTTGAAGACTTTTAAAATGAAACACTTTGTTTAGTGCAACTCAGATTATACAAAGAACTGAAACGACTGAGAACAGTGAGAACTGAACGGACCGTGTAAAAACAAACCTTCTTCCGAACTGAAATGAAACGAGAACGGAAACTGAAACTGAACTGAAAACTGATATGACTGTCTAAAAGGGCCCTTAATGATAGAAGTCAGTTATATTTCTAAATGGATCAGTTACCGCCTCTAGTACCTCACAATATGCAGTATATTATGCATCTTTGTTAAATACTGATACTCGAAAATTCTCCAACGAAAGATTTATAGATTACCTGATTACAGTGGAGTCTCTGCTTTGGAAACTGTTTTCGACAAACAGAAGTGGGAAGTTTATTGACACTACTCATTTAGTATTTACAAAATGAATGTTCTTGAGTGGCTATGAAAGAGTTAAAAAAAGTGAGTTTAATCAACTATCGCGAATTGTATACTTTGCGATTATATGTATTTTGGCACGTTTTTGAATTAATAATAATTTTTATATAATTTCTAAAACTATTTCCCCGTCAAAACAATGTTGAAGACCGAAGATGTGTTAGCTAACCCTACTTTCGAAAATTGTATTTTTTCTTCTCATTGATGTAATATAATAATTCTGATATTCAGGTAGGTACTACAAGGTTTAGTTTTTTTTGTTTAATGTTACATAAGCTTACACCAACCAACAAGCCAACCACTCGTCATAATATATAGAAGAATAGAAAAGTGTATAAGAAAGAAGAAAATAGAATTAAAATTAATTGTTTAATAAGATTTATATTCTTTATATTCTTCTGCGAGAGAAAGTACTGTTAACCTCAAAGAAGAAAGAGGTGACGCGTTTATTATTAATGTACATACACATAATTATGAGTTGTCTAGTTTCAAAATCTGCTAAATTCAATTTTCAAATTTTTTAAATTTTTAGGTCCAGTAACTTTTAAATGGAATAAGGTATATGCCTCAAACCAAGTCCTCAGCGTAAGTGTAGAAAATTGTAACTAGTGGTGAGCCCAGAGTGTGCCCGACACGGCTTAAGACATGTAGTCAGTCGGTGTCCGTCGCCGAACACACAGTGCATTGTAATACATTGTTAGACATTGTTACTTGAATTGGACAGGTTGGTCTGTCCCATAATAGGTGTTTCGTAGTAGTGTGTGTGAATACGCACACTACTACAAAACACCAAACCAACACCATTGAAAACAGTGTGTACGTACACAACATAGTAGGGAGATTTTACGTCACCCACTGGCGACAAGTGGAACAGTTTGATAGACATGCTAGTTTGGTGCCTTGCCTCAAACATTTTTTGTTGTAATTTTAACTGTTTACTACAAAAATGCAACATGTTTTTAAAATTTTGCTAATCAGTTATTTGCAAAACTTATTTTAAATAATGTTAATTAATATCGTGATTTTATTTCAGATCCCGCTAAATTAAAAATAAGTGTTAGTCTCAAAACTGTTAAATTAAGCTTAACTTAACCGATATTTGCAATTTTAATCGTTTCAACTTTTAATATTTTGAGTGACATGCGCGACATACGAAGTATAAAATTATGTTTTCATCTAAAATTTATATTTTAGTACTTAGGTATCTAAAATTTTAAATAATAAAATCGCACTAAGCACTTTGGTTTTAACTGGCAAAATGAAAATACTTTAGAATATTACAAACAAACTGCGTGGATCTCTGGCGAATTTAAAAAAAAAATTGTTCTGGTTTTTAAGATTTTCAAAGTTTTATTTTTAATTTTACTTTTTTAAAAAGCCAATAAAATTATTGAATAGTAGATATTAATCTTATTTATTTTAACCTCTTTTAAAAGAGTGAATTTTTAAATTTAAAAAAATTCAAGACTTTTTTTTTAAAAAGCTATTACCTAGTTGAATATTTTTTTTTTTTTTGTACGGAAATAAAACTTTTTTTAACAAATTACTCTTATAATTTTTATTTTAAAATCCCATTAATTTAAATTTACTACCAAATCCTATTAAATCTCAGTTATGCTTTTTTGCGATTTCTGACGATTTTTGTAAAATGGATTTAGTAGATTTTGAAACTAGGCAACTCATATAAGTACTTTATCTCTCTTTTTCTCTCTCTGTGTATTTATGCAGGTATACTACATTCGCATTCGTTCAGGTCATTATCTGTTATTGTCCATTCTAATCACTAACGTAATCGCTAATTATATTCACTGTTAATGCTCGCTATATTTGCTACATGATGTACATACGGTGCATCCCACCGAAATTAGTGATGAGCAAGTTACACATAGTCGAATTAATCAATCGATAATAATTATAACTTATAGTTTCTCAATTTTTTGGATCGTAGCTCATTTTTTTAAATAGTGATTCATCGAAAATTTCTTCATTTCGAAGATTAATACAATATTATTAGCGAGAGGGTTGAGCTTTTCGTGTAATGACATTAATGTTTCGATATTTGGTGCCATATTTGTTATTTTAGTAATCTTAAATCGCCGCGTCCCAGAACTGATAGTTTGTTTCTTTTCCTTGTTAGTTAACTATGATTGATTATGCTAAATTCTGTTTTACCTCACTGCAAAATAATATTTGTATTAATCAAACTTTTCAGCTCATTTTTGCGAGTATTTCTCAGAAGAATGGCGATTGATGCTTAATTTTGAATTAAATTTGCCTTGGAACAAAAAAGCCCTCCTAGTTCGCGAAATAGTAAGCGGTACCAAACCCGAATAGAAAGGAAAATTTATCTACTTTGTCGAGTTTTTGTTCTGTTAAAGGTTAACAGAGAGTTAAACCTAGTAAAAGGCAAAATAAAAAAAAGATCCGCCAGTTAGAGGAAAAGGTGCAAATATGGGCTACCACTTTTATATTAAGGTTTTTTTTGGGAACAGTAGAGAATTCAGGACTATTTTCATTTCTAGTTGATTAATTAATATTTTTTAAATATATTGTGAGATTTTCATGAAATAAAACACTACTGTTGCTGTGACATTTAGTTTATTATAAAAGGTTGTAAAAAAACAAAATTTTAATACAAGGTCCAAATATGGGCTACCCTATTAATTGCAAAAAAATCAATTTATTTGAAAAGTATGAAGAGAAATATAAATCATTTATGTATGATTATCGTGTTTTACACAAATCACAAATACAAATATCTTTCTCAGAATCAGAACATTCTTGGTGTGCCCACATTTTACACTGAAAACACTTGTACCATAGTTCCCTTTTGGTGTTTTGTGAAAATGAAGGATGGCAAAATATACAAGTTGCATCTTCATCGTCCGGATAGTCACCATGAGGCAACTTGAAATCACTTTCATCATCTCTGAGTGTCTTAGCTTGTGCTCTTCATTTGTTTAGGTCGCTCAGACATTTTACATCAAGGTTTTTTAATTTTTGTTTTTAATATCGTCATAAGACCCAGTGTACACCAAAGTAGACGCATAACACCTCGCTTCAAACAACAATAACAATTATATAAGGAGTGGTGTGACAAGCCCGTCCGTGAATGTACTATGGTACTTTTGCGGGATGGTTTGGCACATTACCATTCCACGGAGCCTAATACCTTGCATAATTCCAGTATAGGTTAATCTTATCCAGTACTGTTCGACTGAGCTAGTGAACACCAGGTTGGCGTGAAGTCTATAATAATAATAATAATAATAAAATTTAAAAAAAGGGGTCTAAATATGGGCTAGTTCATTTTTAGACCACATGTGGTAGCCCATATTTAGACCAATAGTTCCTAGAACTTCCGAGGACGAACAATAAACGTTTATGTCACACGATATTTCAGTATATCACAAAATCAGTTTTATTACACATTCATTAGTTATTTTGCAAAAGTATGTAATACTGGAAAACATTTTCTTAGTAAAAAAAGGTCATAAGTCACCCACCTGTTAAATATTTGGGTAGTAAAATGTTGATGTCACAAGGACACAAGATACTTCTTAAAAATAAATGAGCATGCGTCAATAAAAATGGCTGATTTACTCATATTTGCTTGTTAGGTTAATAACAATGAATTGTATTAGTTTCTCACTAAATGGCAATCATGGTATCAAGGTAAATTTGCTACTAGCCCATAATTGGACCATAGCCCATATTTACACCTTTTCCTCTAATAGATCAAATTAAACGTTTTTTATTTATGTATATTTAAATCTTATTCAAATGTGTACTGAAACAGTAAATACGTTGTCTCTTACAGTGTTTTCCTTTGTTATTTAAAACATCAAAATTTTAGCTTTAGGAACCTACGAGATCAGCAGGAAACGGTCACTTTTAGTAAATTTTGAACTATATCATTGAAACCACTGGACTGTGATTCGAGATAATTATGTGAAAATTAATGAGGTTATTCGCCTCAAATAATTCTAAAAAAAAATTCTGCCACGGTAATTGCCTATTTTAAATACGCTTTTTAAAAAAAAATTGCGGGAAACCGGGATAACTCGTTAGGTAGCAAAATAAAAACTTGACCTCTAGTCGATTATGTACAAAAATTTTTTTTGGTAAGACCAGAAGTTTTCTTCGGTCATCCTGCTTTACTGAATTTGGTAACGGTTGAGCTTTTACTATCTACGGGAATAATTATGTTGATTTGCATTTAAACGAGGATATTTTAGTTACCCATCTCTAAATTTGTGTATAATTTCTTACATTTCTTTAATTTTGGTTTTGCAATCTTTTTAATAATATTATACTTTATAGACATAAGTAACTATAAATATTTTTAATAAATACTTATTTATATGCGAACAAATGACCATTACAGAACAATTTTAATGATAAATACGTAACTATTTGTCTTTATTAGACAGAATTTTATTTATTTTTTAGAAAATAATCGTCATTTAAAAACAGTGAAGGTGTTAAAATCATACAATTATATAGAATTTTAAGAACTGGTAATATTTTATATCATAATTTTTTAAAGAGACCCGCCACTGGTTGCTAATAACAAACGTATAGTTTTTATAAATTGTTTGACCAGGTCATCTGTACATCCAGTAATGTTATATAACAATAATTGCAGAGTACGTTATCATTATTTTTTACATAACTGTATGTTGTGAGAAAATATTTAATTTTATGGATAATTCCAAAGAATCTCTAGTAACGCTGAAGTTTATTTTTTTCTTTTTTTTTTGTTTTTTGAAATGAAATTAGAGAAAATATGGTTGGTCATTATAAAAAATAAGTACTCTTCATAAACTTTCCTTTTAACAATTTTGAATAAAAATTGTACATATTACAACTACTGTAGAATTACTAACTGAATATAAATTACCATTTATTTTGACAATAAATTTTTTTAAATGATTTATTTAAGTAAAAATTTGTAAAAGTAATTTTCCAAATGGAATTAATACGCGAAGTAGCGCCGGGTAATTTATATACAATTTTTATGTGTGAATATAAATATTTGTGCAATTATTACTGAATATTGCGTGAAGACTACTGATTTGCTGATGGAGACGATGAAACCTGAGTATTTTACGGGTAATTTAATGATCAGATAGTAGATCAAATGGTCTCCAAACCAGGGGCGTAGCTACCGCCGTATCAGCCGTATCAATGATACGGGGCCCCCGGGCTACAGAGGCCCCTAACGTGTGTAAGCAAAAATTAGTAAAATGTTATCCACAATGTCACTTAATCTCGTGCTTCCCGGGAAAAAAACATATAAAAAAAACTGTCATACGTGCCTATAGAGTTTTCATTTCAGAAATGACAAAAGTCAAAAAAGTAATCTTTTTTTTTCCCGGGTAAATTGCTCTGAAAACTTGCTTAAAATCTGAAATTATTGTTGATAAAATTCAATAGCCTTGCATCCAGTTTTCCGGAGGTAATAACAATATGCTTTCAATTCTTGACCTTTCCAGTTACAACCGCAACAGCTGAAAGAAGTTTTTCAAAATTAAAACTGATAAAAAATCAGCTAAGGACTTCGATGGAGCAGGAACGGCTATTAGACTTGTCACTATTGTCTATAGAGGCAGAAATTTTAGAAAAACTGAAACCATCTTCAGCTGTAGATGATTTAATAAATCAATTTGCCGAAAAAAAGGCAAGAAAAGTGTATATTTAATTTGAATTGTTTGGCTAGCTCAATTTCTAAGAGGAAACGATAACTTATAATCAATAAATATTTATTTTAATTTAATGCAAGCATTTTTGTTTCTTTTGTGAGAAATCTTTACCCTTCATTTGGGCCCCGCAACTAATTTTGATACAGGGCCTCTCCAAGGCACGCTACGCCACTGCTCCAAACAGAATTGGGGTATAAAGTATTTTGGACTGAATAAACTTCATTGTTAAAGTCTGAATACTTCGACTCTGTTAGGGAACATTTGATCCACTGTTTCAACATTTTCAGGGGGAGAATATGACTTACATTCTAGCACTTTACCTTTCTGACTGTTTTCCAATTTAAACAGTATCAAAAATTTTATATTAAACCAATAAACAGTTTTTAATTTTCTAGTTAGCCATCTTAGAATATACGAACAATTTTTTGTATTTTTATGAATGAATTATTGTTTAAATGATTTTCTATGGACATTTGATAATGAATCTGAACAGTAACTTGGGGACAAAAATATTCTGTTTGTGTAATCAGAATTTCGAAATATTGTTTAGAAATATGTATACGACCTAGACTATTGTTGTAGGACGCTTTTAAGCACGGGTGATACTAAGAACATATACCTAATATAGCTGTCAGCATAATCCTCACTTCTATAATAAAGTTACGAATCTGCAAATTTAGATTTTTACACCAGAGAAAAAAAACCTTTTTCTTAATTTATTTCAGTATTTTTATTTATAGGAAGTTAGTTTTTAGATATTAAGTCCATAGGAAGTTATTGTAATGGGTCAGATTTTACGAATCGCTAATTTTGACATATCTCCACGTTTCAAGGTCACTAGAATCCGAATCCATCGTTTTTAGCGTGATGTCTGTGTGCGCATTCGTTAGTTCGTTCGTTCGTGAATTTTTTTTCGTCTCGCATATCTCGAGAACAAATGATGATATCAACTCCGGACTCCAGTTTCATTAAATGCGTAATCAAAAAATGAAGACCGGATAAAGTTTTCAGCAAATTCGGATTAGCGGTTCGTTTTTTGTGGTAAAAAACAGAATTAACTTTATTAACCCTAGAACGACAAACTTATTTTTTCTACTCTTAAACTACAAACTGGGGTATATATTTACCCCACGGGATTTTTGGTCGTAAAATCGATCTGACAGCAGCAATTTCACTTATAAGAACACGAATTTGTTCGTTTTTTCATGCTGAAGCGAATGGTGAAGAGTAAATTCAATTTAATCAAAGCTTAGTCGGTGAAAAATCTATTTAAATAGCTAAAAGTGTTCAAAAACGCTCAAATTGTCATTTAATAAACAAAAATTGATAACTATTTTTCTAATGAACCGATTTTCAAATTTCAGACGGTATTTTAAAGAGGACACAAGGGAATTTAAGAATACAAATGACATCATGATGTTTTGCCAAAAAAGTCGATTTATTTTGGATTTTGAAAATTAAAAAAATTGGGAATTTGATATGTGGAAAAATCAAACAAAAATGCATCAAATTTTAGTTTTTAAGAATATATTTCATTTTTTTTCATACAAAATGTAAAAAAAAGGAGAATTTAACTTATTCAAAGGCACTACAATCGCTGCAATATATATTTCCATGATTCTCGCAGGTCGGTCGCTTGCACTTCGTGCAATATATTCGCGTTTTGCGGTCTTCCGATCGAGGACACAAGCAGCATCGGGCTGGCTATATCTAATGTTTTGTTGCAAAATAAGGTCATTATAAGTGAATCCAAATTATTTTAGCAAGAAAAATAAAAATAACTTACCTAAACAAAACACTGACGTAAACTACAAATTGGGGTACATATCAACCCCATACTAGCTTCACGTTTTCCCTTCGTCACAGTAGACAAGAAACCGCAGGGTTTCCCGACCTCACTCTACTGTTAGAACCTTGAACTAAATTATGGTATAGGTGTTCAGTCGATAATCTTACTGACTAATTTAAAAACGTAGTTTAAAGTTTACCTGGGGTAGATTTCTACCCCAGTTTGTCGTTCTAGGGTTAAGATAACATAGATTATATGGATTTTTTACCATAACAGCTATTATATAATGGCCTAAGAACCTTCCTTGATGTTAAAAACGCCAGCATATTATTAAAAAATTAAAAAAAAAAAAACCGAAATAAGAAACTGTTTTTGAAATATATTTTGTCTCGCATATCTTGAGAACAAATGATGTTATCATTTGTTTGATAAGGGTGGAGCCCCCACCCTTAGGTACAGAAGTCGAAGCCCCCGGTATGGTGCAAGGGGCAAAGCCTCTATCGGGGGCCCAGGGGAGAAGTTTCTCGAAATGGAAAAAGAATTATTTATGTACAGCAGTCTCTAGTCTTTAAGGACACCCAATGGGAAGTTGACAGTGTGGGTAGACCTGTCCCCCAAATTTTTTATTTATTTATTTATTTTTTTTATTATAGGTTACTAGGTTAGATTACGGCGAGACATATCAGTTCTTATTCTTTACTTATTCTGAATTTGAGTTTTATTATATTTGATAGATTTGAGCGTTACTTTATGGTATTCCATTTTAAAAATAAAAAGAAAAAGACAATTTGTACTTTACTGATACCACTTTATTTAAAGTGTTAAATTTCTGTGACATGTTTCGGTCCGTAGGACATTAACGAACAATATGTCACAGACATTTAAAACTTTAAATAAAGTGGTATCAGTAAAGTAAAAATTGCCTTTTTATTTTTAGAGTTTTATTTCTTATATAAAAATTATTCGTTAATTGAGTTTATTGATTTATTTTCAAATTCGTACCTTTACTATTATGATAATTTACGGTGTAGATTAGACCAGAGCCACATTTACATAAGTGCACTTGGGGCTTCCACACAATAGGAGCCTCCACAGAATCGAGTAAAATCTGAAAATAAAAGCATAGAATAAAAAGGATATTTTTTTTTTGTTTGCCAGCCCTTTTTTGAGGAAAATTATAAAAATTTCGAAAATTTTTCAAGGGGACCTCCACAAAAGTATTTCAGAGACCTTCACATGGGAAGTGTTCAGAGGCCACCACATTAGAAGTGCTCCACAGAGGTAAATTCGGCCCTGGACTAGAATGATGTCACAAGGTTCGATTCCTTTGTTTTTAAAATAAAATGTTATCCAAATAAGTTTCTATAGAATTGCGGAAGAATTTTTCGAGAAAAGGAGTAAAATTTTTTGGTCTGTTATTAAAAAAACGAAATTTCGTTTTTCGTTTAACGTTTTCCCTTTCGCTTACATCACATAGATGAATTTTGGTATTTTTCGGATAAAAAATTACTCAGATGAGTAATGACTTGTTATGGATTTGGTCAAATTGGTCAGTGATTAAAAAAATTATCAAACTGGATCGGTTGGGACTCGAACCTAGGATCTCCTGGTAACTAACCAGGCGTCTAACCACCTAGACCAACGATCCTCTGTTCGACAGCTACTCCAGTCCGATAACCATGCAACCCCATATAATTATGTATTACTACTCTCTTTAATGCGAGAAACATTTGAAATTAGGCTGGATTTGGTAGTGAATTTTTCGTAATTTGCGTGTAAATTTTTTATTTTTGTTATCAATATACAAAAGTTAGCGAAATTTCATTTGAAAATGTCATTTGCAAATTAGAAAACAAGCGTTAGTAGCTTGAGTACACCTGATGATATCATAAGGGTGAACTTTCGTTAAGAAATTTGCGTACAACACTTTTAATTTCAATATGAATATACATATGCTTAAAATAACAAGAACCGAGTGCTTATATAGGTAGCAAAGAGTCAGGAGAGAGATATATTAAAATTAAAAGTAATCTATGTGACTTATTACTTGCGCGCAAAAACCAGAAATACATACATAACGTGAGAATGCAGTGTAATTTATTATTTTGTACATTGCTCTATTGGTCTGACCGAACCGATGATTTGCAACTGCTGGTCATTATCGTACGTTATTTATTCGCCGTTTATTGTTGTTCACTTTCTCTTCTTCAGAAGACGATGCGGACGTAACAAACAATATGGTGATGATCGGTAATTATTAAGATCCACTAGGAGAAAAACACTAGAAGGTAATAATTGATATAAAAAGAATTATCTACCTGCATATATGTATGTTTGTATGTAATATGAATATGTGTTTACTTATAGTGTATAATATGATTTGTATATGTATTTTTTCTTGTAGTATTCTTCTTGGGATATTTACTTTCATTTAAATATACGGAATTCAGTGGAAAAATATTCTCTAATGGTTGTTTCACACTGTCATGTTTTTACCAAACCTCAAAATTGACCCATTTGAGCAGTAGATTTTCAGATTTTCAAATAATGAAAGAAGGAGTTCTTCAAGGATCAGTTTTAGGGCCACTGCTATTCATTTTATATATTGATGATTTTTCTTAAGTGACAACAAATAGGTTTAGTGGCGGTGAATAACTAACATTGGAAATGGATGTGTTTTGCGAAGCTCCTTCTCTCGAACGAAGCTTCCAATTTTTACGAAATTTGGTGAAAAGGTCCTAAACTCTTGGATGATTTCGTCAGTCAAACACGTCCCATTTTTAGAAGCTAAAAAATTGGTTATTTTTCATTTTTGGTGGTTTCTTACAAAAATTGGCCAGAATTCAAAAATTTTTTAATAATAGTAAGATTTTCAGAAAACTGCGAATAGTTCAAAAGAAGCAATTTTCTCAAAAAATGAAGCATAAAACGATTGTTTTTTCTACAAAGCGAATTTTTGTACAAAATTTGATGTAAAATTGAGGCAGCTGTATGCAAAAAGTATGAAAATGGTGACGGATTTTCCCGAGTCGACCGGAAAGTGACAAAATTTCATGGATATTTACATTTCTAATACCAAAAAATACGGATTTAAGGCAGACGTTAGCAGTACTGATCAGGTCAGACGAGAGGGCGACGCTACAACCCCGTCGGGGTTGTAGCGTCGGAACCCGAGCTTTTTTTCTCATCATTTATATTTTTGGGAGAAAATTTTAAAAAATCTAGTTTATTTCCGGGGTCCGCTATTTTTCTTCACGGGTCTGGTACTGATAAATTTTTAAAAATATCTGATATGAAAATTTTGTCAATTTCATGAACCCTGTGTGGTACAAGGCTCTATAGAACGCGATATTTTAGACAGTTGGACATTTCGCGGACACTTCACTTACATCATTTTTGAGTAGTGATATTTTTTTCTAATGACACTAATGTGTTTTTTTTTTTTTTATAATATAAATTCTAAAAAACTTGTGTTCCACCCTAAACAATTAGTAATTTTATGATTTATGACTAAATACAACTTTTTTTTTGCCGATAGAAATAGTTGATCTACATTCTTTTGATGATTACATCACCGATTTCTTTTCTATTCACTTAATCCACACATTATTGATTGATTACTGGTACACTAAGGTTATGTGAAATCGGCTTTAGTAAGTACCGTAAAAGTTCAATAACGTATTTAAATTTTGTATGGAGATGTATAAATGACAGTGGCGTTTATTGTATTTGCATATGTACGTGTTTACAATCAGAAATTATAGGCAATGTTTTTTCAGTACACGCAATATAAATAATGTATCAGTTTAATTTGTATATTATAAATTCTTCTCTTCATTATACAGTTATAGTAGTTAATAATAGTGTTAATTGATCTTGTTTTTAAGAGTGTTCAACCAAAAATCTTCAAAAACAACGTTTACTAGAAACAATTTTGAGGCTTTATTTTAACTTAAAAAATTAAAATAAAAACATAATTCGGTAGAAAAAAGACTGTAATTTTTCGGATGGTCATTGATTTTTAAAAGTTAAATCATTTTAATTACAAAAAATTGCTCTAAACATCACCATTTTTGAAATAGTAGAAACAAAACTGAAGCTTTAGTATTTACTTAAAAAATTTGATTCTTTTTTTAAAAATTGCGTAAATACCTTCTCTTTTTCGGATGGTCATTTAAAAACCATTTACATTAAAACTGACCTTAAAAAAAATTAAACACCTTAAAAATTGCCAAAATCGGTTTGAATATTTCAAACTAAGTTTAGTTTTAACAGATGGCAGTGAGTTCGTTATAATATTTGTAATTTTTACTATAGGGACATATTTACAATTTTTATGAAAAAATGAATTTGTGTTCATTTTTGCTGGGATTCTCAACACAAATATAATTGATTAAAATATGTATGTACATGAGTTACTACACGTCCAAGGAAGGTTTTAAAATTATTATAATTATGTTTGACTTGATTACAAAAATCACAATTATTATTATCAGGTGATGGGGCAGTTGGAAATAACTGAAAGAATTTTAAAAAGATTTTTGTTCATTTGTGCTATAGATCACAAACCACAAAAGGTTTCTTATTTGAAATTTGGAAGGATCAAAATTTTTGGAAAAATAAAATTGAAGAAAAACTTATTGAATTTTGTGACTCTAAATTATTACCCGAAATATTAGACCCACGACCTACACAAAAACTTAAAATTTGTGACTAATTTTTATTTTTTATTTTTCTCGTAAGGAAAATTGTATTTTCATATAATAACACCCATTGTAAAATTTATTTAATTTTATTGTAAATACTATAATATTTTTTATAATATAATAATACTTTATAAAGGAAATGCGGCTCTCTAGACCCAACAGTTGACGCTGAAAACGTTTTAATTTTAAGTTTAAAGTTAACATTTTGTGTGTAAGTTTCTTTATTATTTCTCATTCTTTATTAAAATTATATAAGGACACAATTAATGAAAATATTTTAGCAAAAGATTCTTCAAAAATCTTTTAGGTCAAGATCAACACTCAGATCAAATTTCTAGTTTCTAGCACTAGCAGAAGTTCTCTAACAAAATAACCATTTATTTGGAAATATAAAATAATATTTGTTTTTTTTAAAAAAAAAAAAACAAACCTATTTTCATTCATTTGTGTTACTATAGTATTAACTTGTATTAATAATAATACATACACGCATGCATATACAGGCTGGAAACAGATTTATCGAACATAGGGCAAGTATAGTGAGAAATTTTTCTCAGGATCAATGCGATCTCTGACATTTTTTGATCAATAATATATATTTCATTTTTAAATCGTGTTACCATGGATCTGCAATATTTTTGTGTTTGTCAGATTAAAAATCCAAATTTATTGCGAATTTATCTCTTGCAAGAAAAAGAAGAAAGCTAGAATGACAAATTATGGTTCATTATGCTACCGAAAAAAAAATTCAGCTTGTCTCATGATGTTTGGCGGGCAATAGTTATCGTGAAACACGTGAATTATTTAGTGTGTTTTACGAAAACAGACAAGTCCCCAGTATAAGTACTATAAAACACATTGTAGATCAATTTCGTATCACGAGTTATGTAAATAGTGCTTGTTTAAGATCACAAAATGATTCAAGAAACATTAATGAAGATTTGGAGATGGATATTTTAGCTGATTTTGATCTAAATCCCAATACAAGCATCAGAATAGTTGCTAAAGAGAAAAATATTAGCCATACTAATGTACATAGAATTCTGAAAAAAGCAAATTTACTCTGCATCCAAGTATAAACATTTGCATGAATTTTTTCCTGAAGATTCGGATGTGAGAAACGAATTTCGCAAAATAATGATGAACAAATCAAATCTAGATCCTGATATTTTGGTATTTTACCAATGAATGTACACTTACTTTACAACAATATCCCAGTTTCTAAAACTGCATGTATTGGGCAACCGAAAACCCACATGTTTATGTAGATTGTCACACGCAGTATCGACAACAGCTGAATGTATGGACAGGAATTTTGGAAGGCAATATTATCGGATCACCTTTTATGAATGGAGTACTTACGGGCGATAAATACCTTCAGTTAATAAACGGCATTGATCCAACAATCGAAGCTGTGGTAAATGGTGAAAACAATATAGTCTGGTTTAAATTCGATGGAGCACTTGGACATTATTATAGATCAGTGCGTGATTTTTTAAATCAGCATTTTCAAAATGCTTAAAGTGGACGTGGGAGCGCAATTAAGTGGCTCCACATTCTCTCGATTTACCGCTAAATAATTTATTTTTTTGAAATCACTTAAAAAGCAAAATTTACACATCAAGGTCCCACCCAAATACGCAGTCTCTGCAAGATATTATTGTAGCAGCCTATTTTAATATTACTACCAACAAAAACACTAAATATTCGCAATGAATTTTACAATAAATTGGGATATTTTTTAGCGGTTAATGGAGAAAAGTTTGAACATTTAATTTAATAAAAGTAATAAAAGTATTTATTTATAACAATTAGTTTGTTTACTTTTAATTTTTAATTTTATTTCAATAAACCATAAAAAAATATATCTATGTAATTTTATTCTAATAAACGGCGTAATAGAAGTACACAGTTATAATGTTTTTTAACACTAGCATATTACATTAATGATCCATACAAAATCTTCCATTTTATTTGCCCTATGTTGAATAAATCTGTTTCCACTTTGTATATATTTGCACAAAACATATGCATTTTTATTATATTGTATAAAATGGATACAAATTATCAAATATTAATCAAAAATTTTTCTAAAGTTCTTTTAGGTCAAAACCTACACTTATATACTAAATTTTAAATTTTTAGTACTAGTAGAAATACCCTAACAATACGATTACATTTGAAATTTGA
Source organism: Brachynemurus nebulosus (assembly GCA_035578155.1). Lineage (NCBI taxonomy): Eukaryota > Metazoa > Arthropoda > Insecta > Neuroptera > Myrmeleontidae > Brachynemurus > Brachynemurus nebulosus. Next base: position 7,022,942 of record JAPWDM010000019.1, read on the forward strand.
AATAAGTCCCCATAAACGTTTTCAATGTTAAAAATAATTTTTTATGTAAAATCAAAATTATTATATGTAATTTCTGTTGTTCTTACGGTTTTTGAGAATCCTACCACACATTTATATGAAAGTTAACAATAAAAATACCTAATTAAACAAGATGAACATATTACAAACTGCTAAATTATATTAAACTACCCTTATTTGAAGTGTTGTTGTTGGGTTTTTTTTGACAGATAATGGGGATATATAAAATAATAAAAAAAGAGGTAAAATACATTTTAAATTGTAAACATATATTTCGACTCTTGTTAGCACATTTGTTTCTTAACTAAATGGTTAAATATTAACAATTTTCAAAATTTTACCTCCGCCTGCTCGCCCCAAAACAAGTTGCCCGGAAACAAATATGCTCGTATAGCCTTAAATAACATACGTCATAAATAACGGTTAAGTTTGCAATATCACATTTTCTAACATATTTTCAAGTCAGTTTAAGGGGAGATTCGACAAAAAAACATCAAAAATCGACCTTTTTTATTACCTTTTTTTTTTTTTACTGATAAATATTGTATTAAAAAATTAAATATACAACATAATTTCTACATGTTTTAAGATTATTTTATTTTTTTTTTTTTAAATTCGAGAATAAGTTGAGTATAAATGGTGTCGACACTGCGAGATTTTTCCACCTTGATGGTTCCGCGCGTTCTGAAACCCCCAGTCAACTAAAATTAAAAAATCATGAATTTTCTGAATATATATATATATATATATATATATATATATATATATATATATATATATATATATATATATTCAGAAAATTTTTCGGCTTCTCATTTTTAAAATGCGATTTGTCGGCTCGTTTTTTATTTTTCTCTTAGATCCTTGTTAGTGCCATAACTATATATATATATATATATATATATATATATATATATATATATATATATATATATATATATATATATATATAATTAAATTTTAGGAGAATATTTCTAACACCTTAAAGAACATAATTATGAAGAAAAAGTGAATTGATTTTTTTCTTTTTTTGGCGAATTTCCCTTTAACAAACAGATTTTTTAAAAACGAAATATTAGATTACTTTCTATGTAGTCTTCCAAGTTGGCAAAATTTGGGAGGAATACAAAATGTTGATGGAATTACTGAACAAGTATAACATAATCGTATAAAAATGAACGGTGGAAGTCGTGGGGAATGCTTTAAGCGTTTTATCTATGTATTTATATAACCTCAAAAACTACCGACATCAACTCTAATTTAATAATATTTTGATGGTATTAAAATTTGAAATAAAATATTGTTTGAGAAAATTCGCATGTTATTTCATTTCCACCATGAAAATATTTTTCACGCATTGGTGAATGATATATATATCAGTGTTTCTAAGCCTTTTGTCAGCTATTTCCCGGTAAAATCTCCAGTAATTCTGTACGGGCCGGTCATATATAGGATTACATAATTAAGAAGATTATTAGTTTTCTAAATTACCTTTATATTTAATATAAAATATGGTTTCCCCACTACTTGACTAACCATGTAATTAAAATAAATATCGATACTTTTTTAAGTATTAGATAAATGTTTAAAATAAGTTCTTTAAATTTAAATAGAACTCTTGCAGCCTGGAATCATTTCCATCGTTAGTTGAAATAATATTAGGTCATGTAATATGAAATGTCGTTATGAGACCACTTGGTTAACCATGTATTTCAGATAAATATTGACACTTTCTTAAGCTGTACCGAAATGTTTAAAAGCAGTTCTTTAGTTTTAAATAGAATTCTTGTAACTTGAAATCATTTCCACCGTTAGTTGAAACAACATTAGATCGTGTAATATGCAATATCGCTTTCCGACCACTTGATCGATCATTTGTCCATAAAATTAGCTCGGCCGTTTCTTTTTTAAAAAAACAAAATAGATTGTGCTGTTTTATATTAGACGTGTGCTATTATATGCTATAAATAAAAAAATACCAACCGTTAATGTTCCGTTAATACCAAATCTGACCGTTAATATGCGAATTCCTGCAAAGGGCAGTGGAACTTCCTCTGTAACTAAAGCTTCTTTATGGTGAGATCGCTTTTTCTGTCGCTCAGAGGTCGTCTTCAGTTATGTATGCTTCGATCCAGTTTACTTGCTATTTAGTTTTTGAACTCTTCAAATGAATGTACGAAATTTTTCGGCATAAATTTTAAATTTTTAAGCCGTACACCTTTTAATGTTCAAAAACTCAATAAAAATATTATCAATACAACAAAACTTTCGTTTTTCAGCGCTACCAGTATGGCCAACTTTCAAACTAAAATTTATCAAAATATTCGACATAATTATAATTACGTTTATGTACGACTGAATCATAAAAGCCTATTTTATTGCATTGCTAAGAGATATGAAAAGTAGTACTTTTTGGCGCTAGTTGCATAATGAAAAGCAAAAAGCACAAGTGCCATAAAGAATAGTCTACTTGATAAATTTTATTTTCAATTTTACAATAAACGAAAAACACACTAACTTTAAGTATTATTTTGTATACCATATTTACAAATATTTATATAATTAATGTTAATTACACAATCTGAACTACTATTAATATTTATTCCAGGCAATTTCTTCCTCTCGTCTTTAAATATTAGTAACTTTTATTGAGAAATCTTCTAAAAATGTTGCAGTATTATATTAACATCAGATGACAGATAATCACAACCAAAGCATACTTTAACATACACTGAGAAAAAAATACAGTAATTTTTACTGAAATTTCTGGTAAAAAATTACTGAGCTCTCTGGTAATGCGGACAAAGTGACAGGCTAAGCAAAAAATACGATAATTTATAGTAAAAATTTTAAATTATCCTATAGCTCAGTAAAAATTACTGTATTATTTATAAATAAGGCTTTTTTTTATTTATTAATAAATAATTGAATTAAAATAGTTTAAAAGGATATTGATAGAAGGGTAAGCATTAAAATCAAATTATTAATATAGAAAAAAATTTTTGTGGTTTTTTATTATTTGTGGAAAAAAATATATAAATTCTTTATTTGACATAGGTATTACATGATAAAAATTTTTAACAATAAGCACATTACAATAATTTGTATAAAAACATATTTCAATTAACATATCAAAACTATACAAAAATTCATGAAACAATAATTTTTTGTTTTACAAATTTATTATAAAAAAAAAAAAAACACTATATAAACATCCAGTCACGTTGGTTATTGAACAACTAAATGAACCAGTCCTGGTTAGTTGCAGTCTGAAGTCGTGTTGGTCGTGTTATTGCGCATGCTCGGTGCTATTGCGCATGCTTGTTTTATTTATTCTCAGTTTATGTGATGCTTGGCTATGCAGTGGTGTGTGACAAATAACAAATGCACAACGACTCAGTAAAAATTATTCATATGTCCAGTATATTTTACAAAAAAATAAGTAAATTTTCCCGGTGTCCACTTGAAATTTTACTAGCCCATCGAATTTTACGCAGCTGTATAGGAAAAATTCTTAAGGTGTATAGGAAAAATTCTTAAGGCGTACAGGAAAAATTTTCAAATGAATCGTAAAAAATAATGTTTGAAACGCATTTTTTATATTTTTGCTTAATAATTTCCTACGGACTAGTCACTTAAGACTCGTTTACCGGAGGCAGCTCAGTAATTTTTACTGGAATTTTTTCTCTGTGTATAATAAATTTTTCTATGCCAACTATATTATAGAATAATTTTTTTATTTGAAGTGTAGACGCCAGGTTTATAAATTCGTTTTTTATCGATATTTAGGAATTTTAGCAGTCGTACATAAAGCTTTGTATGCAACTTGTACATAATTTGACTTTTTTTATTGGTCTCGCTCGCAAGCTCGCCCAGCCATAAACGCGGCTCGTTCATAAAGATCCTCATTATGTACTTGTTACATAAATAGCTAGTTTTAGTCTCTGCGGAAATTTAATACAGACGAAAAAAAGGTCAAACACGTACAGGTTAATCGTGACGTTTTACTAATGTTAGAAAAAATGATTCTACAATGTTAAAGATTTCTAATTTTTAAAATGATTGTTACAGTTTGATTAGAGGTAGGTAGGTACGATATAAAATTTATTTTTAAAACATTTTTTTTTTTTTTTAATAAAATTTATTTGAAACCGTAATAATTTTGTCATTTCAATGTCAGTGTGGTATGTAAATAGTGCTAGATTTCTTGTCCATTATAAAACTAACTTGTATTTTAAAATTTATCATTTTGGAAATAGTCATTGTGAATTGTATACGTAGGTTAAGAGCCGACCGATGGAATTGTCGCGCTATTATTTAAAAGTTAATACTTTAAAAACGACAATATCCGTCAAAAACAGTAAAGAAATACTTTGGTTGGCTGTGCAAAACCCGTTGTGGGGGAAAAGGTAAGGGTCCAAAATGAAATATGTACTTACTTTTGTCGTTACTAAAGTTTGTAAATTTGTTAATTTCAGGGCTGGGAACTATTTAAAATGATTTCATTTTAAATATGTATTTAAAATACAAAATGACATTTTGCATTTTCTATTTTAATCGGTCAAACCATTTTCTATTTTGTATTTAAAATGTAAATTTGAATCAATTTTACATTTACAATGAAAATGCATGTATACTCAAATTTATCTGTACCTATACAATGTTAATTATAGAACTTGAATTCAACGACTTGAAGTCTAACAAATTGTAAGTTAAATGTAAGTTGATTTAATTGACTCAAATTTTTTATAACTCGAGTTGCAATGTCACTTGAGTTAAATTTGTTACTAGAGTTGCAGTTCTCTTAAGTCAAACTTTTCTGACTCAAGTTGTGTACTACTATTTTTAAGACACGTCGATAAGAAATGTTTTTGTATTTTGAGTAGATGATTTTCATAATTTTATTTAGAAGTTGCAGTCGTAGCGTCGTCAAGGTTTGAATATGTTAAGGCCGATTTAAATTTTACAATATTTTTAAGTAATAATATTTGAAGAGTTAACTGTTAAGTTTCGTTTGCATATCATGCAAACATTACAAAATTTTGTCAAAAGACTGTATGTAATTTCAGTACGTTTAATATTTTCTTGACTTTTTTTTAAAATTAATATAAATAATGATAAAAAATTTATAGAATAAATTTAAAGTAAAAAAAGAAGCATTTTGCATTTTATAATCCATTTTAAATAACTATTTTCCATTTTCAATTTTAAATATGTTCATCAAAACTATTTTTCATTTTGTATTTTAAATGCATTTTTGGAAACCATTTTCCATTTTCTATTTTAAATGGTTTCTATGAACCATTTTTCCTAGCCCTGGTTAATTTTTGGTTAATTCCGAAAAATATTTAATCGATTTCAAAAATTACTTCACTCTGGAATATGTACTATCCTACGTTTTATATGGACTACGTTTTAAAAAGTAAACAGTGTCTCGCATAGTTTTGGGTTCCCAAGCAGAGCCCCGGAGAAACAGCTGAACTGTTCTTTACCATTTTTTTAAAAATATTATCCAGATCACAAAAACTGAAATTGTTATCGAAATAGATAAATGTGAGGTCAAAATTGTCCCCCAGAACCTTGTCGCATCAAAAGAGCCCCAAAATAAACGGTTGGACGGATTTTGATTAAATTTTGTTCAAATACTATTGAGTTCCTTAAAAAAAAAATAAACGTTAGGCTTCCTCGAAAGACCTTGGTGTCCCAGAAAAGGCTCAAAATAGACGAATGAACTGATTTTTATTAAATTTTGCTTACCTAAGTAATATTGATACTCTGGAAAATGTGAAATTGAGATTAAAATTTGGATGGATTTTGTTCAAGTCCCGAAAATAATGAAAGTGAGCTTAGAATTGTTCCTGAGGAATTGGAAAGTTTCCAAGATTTAAAAATTAGGCATACTAATGAAATAGGAGCATGGCTATTTTAGAGTCGCTTAGTGAGCGAAGTGAAGCACTATAAAACTTATTTAAATGTTATTTGTCCTCTGACTGAGATAAGTCTACCCGCATGAAATCGCAGGGTATGTAGCTAATTTTTCCCAAATTTCATTCCCTCATGGAATTTATCCTTACCCAAACAACCAAGGCATTGTTCGTTTATTATCACATTGGATGTTACCATTTTTAGAAACAATTGTTTTGAGAAAATTCCCCGACAATTTTAATTACCATCTCTTGTACTATTATAACGTGTATCTAAATTATCTGATCATTTATAATTCTGGAAATAAAAATTCTGAACCATGAATATTTTGATGCGTGATGATCCGCGAACCTCTTTTTTTTTTGGTAAAAGTGAAATTAATTTTTACACATATAAGAATTATGTACATGTGTGTCTAATTGTAAAGATGAATCGAATGAAAAACATCTGCATGATAATGACCTTGAAAGGTGAAAGTAAGCAGTATCATCGGCATGACGACAGAAAAGTTTGAGAGTGAAATCGAGCCAACATGTACCGATCTGACAGTGGGTATATTACATTCTCTATAATAGGTATTATAAATAAGTAAATTTATGGTGGACTATCGGTTTATAACGTAAAACGTTTTTTATTAATAATATTTGTTATAAAAATTCAAAACAGTATAAATTCACTCTTACATATTTTCATATAAAAATTAAATAATTTTTATAGCTATTACGAAAATGTACATTTTTAATGAGTTAATGGTGGCGGTGCAGGGAAGTTCAACTTTTACATATTATGCACCAATTATAATTTTTTTTTTATTACGATCTGGATAGTAATGGAAGTATGTAATTATTATGTTTATGACTTGATTGAATATTTGGAATAATTAATTTTATTTTCATGAAATTCTTTTGATGAAGACTTAAGGTAGTTGGTCCATTAAACGATTTTTTCAAAGGATTTTAACGAAACTTCTCTAGATATTTAATTTATTTAATTCAATACCAGTAATACGAGCCTATTCCGATTAAAATTGACTACCCCAATTTTGAGAAAAACGATTTCAAAGTTTTGTAATTTCAACACGGGCTCTTACGGGAAAACTATTTTTTTTTTTTTTTTTTTTTTGAATAAAATGAAAACGGGTCAAAGGAATTTGATAAAAATACAAAGTTACAAACCATATTTAATAAGAAAAAATTTGGGGGACAGGTCCACCCACACTGTCAACTTCCCATTGGGTGTCCTTAAAGACTAAAGATTACTGTACATAAATAATTCTTTTTCCATTTCAGGCGACTCCTCCCCTGGGCCCCCGATAGAGGCTTTGCCTCTTGCATCATACCGGGGGCTTCGCCTTCTGTACATAAGGGGCTCCACCCTTATCAAACAAATGATAACATCATTTGTTCTCAAGATATGCGAGACAAAATATATTTTGGCAAAAACTAATTTTTCAAGTTTCTTATTTTTTTTTTTTTTTTTTTTTTTTTTTTTTTAAATTTTGTAATAAAATACTGGCGTTTTTAACATCAAGGAAGGTTCTTAGGCCATTATATAATAATGTTATGGTAAAAAATCCATATAATCTATGTTATCTTAATAAAGTTAATTCCGTTTTTTTACCACAAAAAACAAACCACTAATCCCAATGTGCTGAAAACTTTATCCGGTCTTCATTTTTTGATTACGCATCTAATGAGTTGATATCATCATTTGTTCTCGAGATATGCGAGACGAAAAAAAATCCACGAACGAACGAACTAACGGACGCGCACACAGACATCACGCTAAAAACGATGGATTCGGGTTCTAGTGACCTTGAAACGTGGAGATATGTCAAAATTAGCGATTCGTAAAATCGGACCCATTACAATAACTTCCTATGGGAAGTTAATAAAAAGTTATTCACTACGCCGTTTTTAAAATATAATTTATAAATATCATTTTACAACGTTTTTACAACGCTTTTTCAACAATGCTTTTATATTGCTATAACATAAGCGCCCGGAATTTAAAAAAAAAACAAGTGGTATATAAATACCTATAACAACTGAAAGATATTAATACAATATTTAATTTTTGATAAAAGAAAAATTTTTCGCTGAGATATACTTTTGTACCTATCTATCTCGGAGCAATTACGTTAATTGATTTTATTATTATTTTGATCATTACAAATGCTTTGAACTACAGGGTAGTAGGCTGTGGTTCGTTACACACATTTGTGGGTAAAACGTAGCTTACCTAAATAGCATTTTGTACAGTAAATAAGTAATTTCATAATAGTCTAAAATAAAATAACCTTCTGTAACTTTAAAGTGAGAAAAAAATTTTAATTATGTTTTTGACAATTTTCCGGTGAAAAAAATATTTGAATTTCAACATCAAAAAGTAGAACTTTTAAATTTTAAAATGGTATTTTTTTTAAGTCGTTACCATACCATTTTGGGTTGAGATACACCTTTTTGAAAAAGGCAAATGTTTCTATTAAAAGTTTCCAAACCATTGTAGGCAATGATCTGGTGCAGTCAGTGCCGGATTTATACTAGGGGCACGCGGGGCACTGGCCCCGAGCGGCAAAATTTGGAACACGATTGTTTTTTTGTGTCATCACTTATTTTCACTTTTTGATAAAAAAAAAGTAAAAAAGTGAAAAAGTTAATAAGAATTTTTTATAAAATTTTTGTCAGGGGCGGCATTTTTCACAGTGCCCCGGACGACACTTAGGGTAAATCTAGCCGTGGGTGCGGTGCTAGTACTGATTGGAACAGGCCTTATATCTATAGCAACGCTGTTCGTAGGTCGTAATACAATAATTAATAATACACCCAACTCTCTGATATGTTACTCATTGTCAGAAATTCGTGTAAGAAAAGAACGTGTAAAAAAAGTTTCTGAAAAAAAAATAATGACTTTGAAATTGTGTTACGTCAAATAAATTTTTCAATGAAAGGAGAATTTTTTGAACCGTATAACTTTCAGTCCGTGTAAAAAAAGAGTTGGCAATATTTTACATGAATAAATACTTACGTAATTTTGTCAAACTACCGGGTGTTTCGATTATGTTATTAGACTTCTTTGTTTATGTATACATATTCTGTTGTTTTTGACAATAAAAACAAAACAAAAATTATATAATTGTATGACGTATGACCTTACAACTATGATCGAGTTATGGTAGCATAACGAACACGTATTTTTAATTATCGCATTGCATTTATATGTAAATATGCATTGTATTATAACTACACATAGTCAAGGCACCAAAGTACCATAACCATAATAGTATGATGGAACAAAAATAAACTTGTTTTGTTTTTAAAATGTGTATCAGTTCCTGTTCTCTCAACCGAATATCCGATTCTACATATACATATGTATAATGTATAAATAAATACGATAAAATAATACAAATGTGTTAAAAACACTTCCATATAGTAGATATATGTATATACATATATAGTTTGCGCCAACAAATTTTACCAAAAATAATCATTGAAACAATTGGTAGTAGACCTTAGAGTCCTAGAAATGATCGATATATCGATAACTGTTATTTTATAACTAGTATAGAAAGATAACAGTTATCGTCAATAACTGGAATACCCAGTAACTGGTTACTTAAATAACTCCTTTGGAAATATCGATAACATAGGTCAATATTAATATATTCGAAAGCAAGGATCACAGTAATTTATTTTAACCACCTACGGAGAATTTCAAAATAATAACGCCCCAGGCAAGTTACACATATTGTAGCACATTTAAAAAACCCTTAAAAATGAACTATTGTCTATTGTACAGTTATCTATTTGTATTTGTAATTTTGTATCCATAAAATTGTTAAAATTGTGTATATAAAGTAGAGATGTGCCAAATGTAACGTAACAGTTACTTTGTAACTGTTTCAAAAATGTAACCGTTCCAAAATGGAACAGTTACAAACAACATACTGTTACACAGTTACAAATTGTTTTTCAGTTCCAAACAGTTACTGCAGCGTTTAGTACAAATGTATACCTACTAAGGCCAATGGTTACTATATTATTACAAAATGTTATTTTGTTACTTATATAAATCTGTTTTGTACAATGTTATACCATTGTGTACATTTTGTAGGTACTCAATTACTCATAAAATCATACCCGCTTGCATAAAATTGTAACTATTTGAAACAAATTTGACTTTCGCACAAAGAAAATATGTATTAAGGGAGAAATTGCTGTCATAAATCATTAAAACTAATAAAATATAAAAAAGGTTTTCTAAAAATAAGATTGTTTTTTAAATATTTAACAGATGTCCGCCAAAAATTTCCAAAATTTATAATTTTTAGAACTGTCACGTATTATTTACAAAATTACCCTACATTTAGATTTAAAAATTATATGAACGGTTTATTGCCTTCCTAAATAAAACCCAAACATTTTTTTTTAAACTTCTTATTTTAAAATTGTAATCAGTAATCACATTCTCCAAGGAGTTGATTATTGCTATATGATTATTGTTATCCAAAAATTTATTCAGTGCAAAGAATATTTTATGGAGTGAAGTGTGCTTAAGTGTGTAAAACTCTAAAAGTGTAATTTGTGTATATTAGTGTCATTTTTGTTTAGATTTTTTATTAATTAAACTCTTCTTATTAAAGAATGAGTTGAAAATTTAAATCGAGTTTTATCTGAAAGTATCTTAACCAGATTCAAGGGGAAAATTATTATAAATTTGTAGCTTGTATACGGAACGGTTACGGAATATTGGAACGGTTACTTGTAATCGATATTGAAATGGTTACTTGTAGCCGATATTAAAACAGTTACTTGTAACAGTTGTAACAAATATTGAAATAGTTACTGTGGTTACTTGTAACAGATATTGGAACAGTTACTTGTAGCTGTTACTTTTATGTAACTGTTACGGTTGTAACGGTTACACAAAAATCACTGTTTGGCACATCTCTAATATAAAGCCTAAATCCTTGTATAGACAAGTATTTGAACAGATATTGCAGTACAATAAAGCAAAAAATATTATTTAGTATCCGTCACTATTATAGATCTGTGCATATTTCACTAACAGAACCGTTTATACGCATATCGAATATCTTACAATATTGTTAAAATATCCAAATACCATACCAGTTATTACAATAACTGTTATAAATAACAGTTATTTTTCAGTAACTGTTATTGCAATAACAGTTATTAGAAAATAACCGTTTAGCTCATCTCTATAGAGTACATAGCCGATGCCTCAATTATCGTCGAACTATGGTTTTAAAATTTTTGCAAGTATGTCGATCATTTTATGTGTCCTTATTGCGTTGGATTGTTTTAAGAAGATATGCGTGGTCATAAGTGAAAGAAACGCCAAGTTTATTTTAACCTTTAACTGGTAAGGTGAACTTTTATAATACTCATGGTAAAGTGATGTCTGAGAGACATCAACAGATTAACATACCACGGGCTGGTAACATAGATAGGCAAAACTGGAGACCACATGTATATGCATCTATCAAACACTCCCCTTACGCCAGCAGGGTAAAATTTGCCCTAAACCATAAAAGAATACACAAACGTTCAGTTAACAAAAATAAGCAGGTAGGGAGAAAACTGAAAGAATACATTTGTATACGACTCACAGACATCACCTTACGGTTGAGGGTTAAATAGGTTTATGTTTCAGTGTGGGGTAGCTAATCACAAAAAGGATAAAAGGTTTCTGTGTCTTCTGTTTAAATATTACCGCTTAAAGGAACACTTTGATAGGATCTAACAGCCTCTATTTATTATTATTACGAAGAAATTATGAATGTTTAGATTCCGTATAAAGATCATATTAAAATAATCATTAGGCCCGCCACACACGTACAGTTTAAACTGACAGTTTGAACTGAACAGATAAAATTGTCAGCTGAAACTGTACAGTGTAGGAGCACACATACGTACAGTTCAATCCTTCAGTTTTTACAATGGATTGGTAGCAGTAAGACAATTTCACCTAGCAACATCTTTGATTCCACGAAAATTATATTGTTAAAAAAAAAAAATCAAACGCACTTGCTCCTAACCACAGACCAAAGAACATATTCTGTATATCCTATAGACTCACTCAATAAATTTATAAATGAAGCAGCCAAATACGACCAGTATACGACTTAATGTAGTAATCAATGCGATAACCTGCGGTATTTGTAGTAACGTTTTCAAATAATTATTGTCAAAATATAATATTGATAATCAAATTTTACTTTCTTGAGAAGAAACTGCAAAATTTTGAAAGAAAAAGAGTGGTAGTCGTTTTAATTATAGTTCCATTTGCGGAAAAGTGGACAATATATTATATTCCTGAAATCTCACCTCTCTCACCCCGTTACCTGCCACACGAAAAATGCCTACAAACTGGCTTTACGCTTTGTCTAGTAATATAATAATAATAGTGTTCATTGGTCTATGCTCCTGACACAAATTGAACTGAGAACTGTACAGTTGAACCCCCACACACGCAACAATCAGTTGAACTTTTCAGTTTAAAAAATTGAAATTTCATTCGTTTTAGTTTAACTGTACAGTTGCGTTGAACTGAGACTGAAATACCCACACACGTAGAGTTTAAACTGTATAGTTGAACTGTTCAGTTCAAACTGTCAGTTGAAACTGTACGTGTGTGGCGGGCCTTAGGATTGAAATCTGTCATTATTCTCATAAAATTTAAATTAGTAAAAGTCTCCTTTATAGATTGAATTGTTTGCTAACATGAGATAGTATTTAATATTAGAATGCTTCAGCATCTCATATGAGACATTTTTGACAAAATCGATGGCCAGTAACAAAGTTGAAATCAGATACTTACTTCTGGTACTAAAACTAGGATATATTCTTTGTAGATTACAGGTGTGATTTTAATAACTGCAGACAAGTACCTTAAAAAAATAAGGGTTTAATAAAAGGTATCTCATAGAAGGTACCTTTAACCTATAGTCCTGTACCTACGTCATGAGATGATGCTTGAAGTGTATATTAATGACAGATCCAATTTTTATTTATAATGAAATTTTATACCAATTATGTTGACGTGAATTGTATCGTTTTAATAGTTGTTAAAATGTAATTAATGTAGATGCGCAAATTCACTAAATTGATAAAAATAAACACTTACCCAAAACTATAAAATTATACTTACAAATATGTATGGCCCATAAATTATTTACATAATATATAGGTACTTATAGGAGAATTTTCAAAAATTACCTAAATTAATGATACATTGATAGCCATAGTTTTATATCTACATACTTCCGTGGAATCATAAAAAAGATTGTTTTAAAAAATAATAAAAAAAAGTCAAATAAAATCTGGAGTAGATAAAGAATAACTTATGTAAAATTTGTAAGATCCATTTAATAGAGCGTAACTCTATAATAGAGGTGCTGTTCATTTTCCCGGATTTTTTTAGTTTCAGTTGCGGATTTTAAATTTCTTTTTGGTTGTATAGTAAATTATTAATTTGTGTTTTGTAAAAATGACGGTGTAGCTTAAGGTACCATCACAGTGTGATCGGCTGAAAAATAATCAATTTCGCGATTTTTTTCGGATGGATAGGATGGAGGAATGGAGATGAATTTTTTTTTTACGATTAATACCACTATTTAACAATACAAAAATATTTTTTTTATTCATTTTTATTTATTTTTTATAATTATTTATAATATAATTATTTATAGTATAATATATACCATTCCCCCAATCCCCCATCCTATCCATCCGAAAAAAATCGCGAAAATTGACTATTTTTCGGCCAATCACACTGTCATTGTACCTTAATAATTGTTAAAGAGTACCTAATAAAAAATTTATAAATGAAGATTTATAAAAGAAAAAAAAAAAAGTATTATAACCAGAAAAATTTTACTTAAATTTCGGGTTTTAGCTTGGAAATCCGATATTTTGAGATTGTGGTCCTGGTTTAATTATCTTACAGACTATATAAAAAGATTTTTATGTAATTAATTATTTGTACTGGTGGTTAACGTTTTCAATGGTAAATTTTTCACCAATTTATTGCTTATTTCGAAGTATTTTTACATGTTTTATATAAACTATTTTAACCGGACAGCCCAATTACGATGTGATTTGTTCGGCTCCAATTTTTCAAGCACGACCGAATATAATTTTTCTAGTTAATTTACAGATTTAAACGGTTGTCTATACACGGAGAGAAAATTCATATAAAAATTACTGTGCTCAGCACTACAATCGACGTGTAAAAGGCGAACATATTCAATTTTGTACGGTAAAAATATAAAAGTTATAATTAATCATAGAAAATTTAAAGGATAGAATATTGTTTCCGTAATATTAGTTCCGTAAAATTTGTAAAACAGCACAGTAAAAAGTTCCATTGCCGACAAAAAAATATTTTTTAATTGTTTTTCTTACAAAAATTACCATGCTGTATTATAATATTTGAAATGCTATCTGCTAATAGTAGAAAGAAAAAAATAGAAAGAAGGTTGTGTTTGTTGTGAACGCTGTTGAAATGTACCTCACTCATAGCAAGTCACATAGCCAACCATAGGTTTGGACGACCAACTTGGTCGGACGGGTCGGACCAAGCACCTTGTTCCATTAGACTGTGTTACAAGCAGCAAGCAGTATTCATTACACTGTGTTAGAGGACGGGGATGTCACCATTTAATTCATCATTTTGTTACTTCACTATCTTTAGTATTAGAATATATTGTTGGCAATCATTTTTGTATGCATCATAAAGTTCTTACAGGTTCGACGTTTTTACAGATACCGCCCAAGCAACATAAGGTTGCGGGTCAGATGCGCAAATGAAAGACTACGACAACAAGAATTAGACTATAACATATATGCATAAGAGTGTGATAAAAGTTGTGTTAGCACATTAAATTTTACCATGCTAGCACATATTTTTTATTTTGGTCGTCGATCGCGCACGCATTATAAGAGAGCATGGTAATTTTTCTCAAATTTTATCTACAAAAATGATATGATTTTTCTCTCCGTGTAGGCAATAATGATTAGGATTAGGATATTAAAACTATACTATGCTATGACTATCATTTGAATTTTTAAAAAAAAAATTTTCTTGAAAATTTGAATAGTTACGACCAGAAACTTTTACTTTCCATGTGAGACATCAACTAGACTCTATAATAGTAAAATTCGTCATGTGTATTGTAGTATCCGTTCTGAAACGAAGTTGAGACATCTCGAAAAAGTGTTACTTCCTTATTAATTTTTATAAAATATTTGCCAGTCCTATGGGAAACAATGTCGGACCAAGTATGTATTGCTTTAAGATTTATTAGTATTTTACAAAACTAAAATACAAAGTTAATCAGTCAGTTTAAAACTAAATACCTGTAACCACTAACATTTATTATAAGTTAATGAAGACTTTTTTTTTGTTTAAATTCAATAGTAAAAAAATTCCATTGGTACAATACTTTAATTTTATATAAAAATATTTCACAACTTTGACTTTCACAATTATATACTTACATCATACTCAATTAGGATCAAATAGAAAAAAATAAAAATTACGTTAATTACTAGTAAAAAAAGACTTATTACATAGAGAAACTTTAAACAATCTTTTGTAAGTTGAAAAGAATTGAAAAACATAGATTTTACAAAAAAACCGGATTCAATAAATATGCATGTCACATAAGCTACATTAAAAATTTCAATAAAAATCTTCAGTTAAATTATTGCGCGTAAAGTACTTATGGCTTTCTTCTTCAGCATATTACGTACCGTAAATAGGAGTACTTTGAATAGGTTTTGAGAGTTTTTTGTTGGC
Organism: Brachynemurus nebulosus; assembly: GCA_035578155.1. Taxonomy (NCBI): domain Eukaryota; kingdom Metazoa; phylum Arthropoda; class Insecta; order Neuroptera; family Myrmeleontidae; genus Brachynemurus; species Brachynemurus nebulosus. The sequence continues at coordinate 7,038,713 of JAPWDM010000019.1, forward strand.
AACATTTCAGTTCAATATTTTTGCTCCAATGATAGAACAATGTGTACTTTGGCTATCTAATGTATAACAAAATCAGGCTCCACTGTCCCCTACAATTTTATAAGTATAATTTGATATATTTTAGCCAGTTATTAATTACAAGGTAATTCACTTGCTGGAAACTTTATAAAAAATTTTTTATTCTGCTGATTGGCAGTAAAATTACGATTGGCACCTCAAATTAACTGTCCAGTTTTGAGATTTTAGACTTTAAATTACAACTTTGAGCAAAAAGTTTTCATATATGCTAATCAAATTTTAATATACTAAAGCATACCCACCTTATTTCAAAATTTACCCTCAATTTTATCTGAACAGCCCCTCCAGTAGCTCCGACCCTGAATTTATACACATCAGTAGAAAGCTCTCTAAAAATAAAGTGTTTTATCAATTTAAAGTTTTTCTCTGTCTGCCGTTGTTTTCAAGTTATTAAGCAAAATTGACATTTTACCCTATAACTTTGAGGGGTGATTTCATCCCTTAATTGGCGACGGTGGTAGATAAAAAAAATACGGGTCTGTTATTTTTGCTTGTACTATACATATACCAAGTTTCATCAAAATTGCGAACTGACATTCCAAAGCCTTTCCTTGGTAGAGGAACATTTTCATCGGAAGAAGTCTGGTCTTTCTAGGGGTCATTTATGGTTTGAACTGACCAATTACCGTTTTGTATTTATAACAAACTAAAATTTCCGTTAAATAACGAATATTTATGTAAATAAGTTTGAATTGGAATTAGAAAATCCAACATAGATTTTGGCACTCTGTTAAAGTAGCCCCAAAAACTGTCAAAGTTACCCTTAATGTCAATGTAACTCCATTTTACGGTACCTGTTTAGTTTATTTTATTCACGGAAAAAACATTTCTTCACTTATAGCGCCAGACAAAACGAGTGAGTACAATGTATACTCCGGTAGGTAGATAGGTAATACATAAGTAGATATTAACGAAAACATTTATTTATGTAAATAAAACAGATGAAATAAACAATATTGATGATGATTTTCTACTATTAAAAATTTCCCTTCAAGGTGCTCTTCAATGTGAAGGATAGAATAGAAAAGATAATAATCAATATCACTGAAAAGAAATCGGTCAGGTGCGAGTGAAACTCGGTTGGTTGTTAAAGATGAGAAAATGTTAGATCGTGGGTTGATCAGAAAATTCAAAGAATGAAAGAGTTGTGTTTGAAAGAGTGGGTATGGTTTTGAGTGGGAAAATAGAATTTGAGTTCGTTGAGACCTGTCCCTGTTTGTAAATATCAAATTTTTATAATATTTTTTTATACATACGCTCGAAATTACATTGAGATAAAACGTTCTTTGACTCAAAGGAATGATTTTCTTCAATAGTGTCAGAAAGTATAATTTTTATATTTTAAGGAAATTTCTTTTAAAACAGAATTTTTTTTTCTAAGTGTTTGAACTGTAGTAAGAGATCGCACTAAGAACTTTTAGTTGTACAACTGATAACATATGCATAGAAGTAAAATATAGTTTGGTCAATATTCGTGCAGCTGTTTATGTTGAAGGTTTCCAGGGTCTCAGGACTATGGGGGATAATTTTAACCTAACTTTTAGTTTTCCAGGGTCTCGATGACACTCAAGCACTTCGTGATTCGTCAGTAGTGTCCTAGGATTCGGGAGGATAATTTTAACCTAACATTCAGTTTTCCCGGGGTCACGATCATACTTAAGCAATTCAAGATTCGTCCAGCTGTTTATTTTGGGATCTTTTGGGGGCTCTGGAGCCCTACGGAACAATTTAAAACTTTAAAATTTTGTTTATATTATAACGTAGAGTATCATTTAATAAAATTTTTAAATTCCCAAGATTATCTCAAATTTACAAACTAACAAATTCATAAACTTGATCTCTTTACCATATTCGTATTAATTGACACAGAATATTAACATAGAAGGTGGCCATGTCTTTTGGAAGACTTTTATAAAAATTAAAGTAAAAAAATGTTTTTTAAGAAAAAGTTTTTATTTAAAAATGGGCTAAAAAATAAAATAAAATAACTTTTGAGTGAAGTTTGAAGCAATATGCAACATAATTTATAAAAGCTTGAGGCGTTATCATTAATTATTTATGTTTGGGATGTTTTGGATATATGTGTAGCTATTTTACTTTTCAGTAGTTATCAAACTTAATTAAACACCTCAAGCTTTTATAAATTATGTTGCATATTGCTTCAAACTTCACTCAAAAGTTATTTTATTTTTTTCAGCTCATTTTTAAATAAAAGCTTTTTCTTAAAAAAAACATTTTTTTTACTTTATTTTTTACTTTTACTGATTACAATTAATTTTTAAAAAAATTAAAGAAGTAATTCTTTTAGTTATATTTTAATCGGTTAATTTACCCTAATCAAGCATAACTATGGAAACAAAAAATTGCAATGTAAAATCAATGGACAATATTTGACAATTTAAAATGTCAAAAAGTTGCACAAGACTAAAAATCAAAAATTTTGGTTTGGGGCGATTTAGGGCAAAACTAATTATACAATATTGCATTTGTGCACAATTTGAAACCTCTAGTTTAATTAGAACCTGTCTAAATTTTGATTCCAAGATTTGATCTAAACCAACATACATACTAACATAGCAAGTTAAATAAAAGCTTTTAAAAATAACCGGCTGCGAGAATTGAATTCTGTACGATCAGGTCAAATATCAGTGATTTAGCAATCTTGTCCACTAAGATCATTATGTTTGATTATGATCATATGGATCGAAACATGCCATAAAATTTATAAAATAAAAATGGTATTTTTTACAAAGTACCTAATGTGTTTTAATTTAATAGCAAATATGGAATGCTATAATGTAACATTCAAATCTATTAAATTCATTTACGACCTACTTAAAACTGGTCTTGAAGACGATGATTTTCATCAGAAATTTAGCAAATATAGTTAAATTACACAAAATCGATCGTAATTGGTACAAGGTGACTTGAAAGAAAGTCCTATGTTATGAAATATTAAAAATTATGAAAGGGACGATTATAACAAAAAAAAGTTAATAATCATTTTAATTTCGATTTCGATTAAATTAATTTTATTTAAATATTTCACGTTATCGATCACAGCTTGATACTCATTAATGATCTTAATTACAGATTAATAGCTGATGATAACAATCTATTGATTAATTATTTATATTTTTAAAGATAAAAATATTTATATATTGAAAATGTTTAGGCCACCTTTGTTTATTTTCATAACGACATCCGTAAAATATATATATATTTTTTTTAATTAAAAAATCGTAATAATTTTAAATCAATAACATCGTCTGACTCGAAGAGGGTTTTGGAGAAAGTTTACTTTTAATTGGAACGCCCAATTATTTTATAATAATTTTTATTCACATGATGACGTAAGATCGTTTAAGGTATCATCACAATGTGATCGGCCGAAAAATAGTCAATTTTCACAATTTTTTTTCGGATGGATAGGATGGGGGAATGGGATGAATTTTTGTTACGATTAATGCTACTATTTAACAATACAAAAATTATTTTTTTATTTATTTTTTTATAGTTATTATAATTTTTTGAAAAAAGTGTCTTTAACAAAGGGCGAAATTTGGTGTGCATACGATTGCGGCCGCAGTTTTTATCTAAAAAAAAAAAAAAAAAAATCAAATAGATTATCAACCTGTAGGTAAGTCACTTTTTTTGTGATGGTACCTTAAGAAATAGGGTCAGATTTTTATGGAAAAAGTTTTCGGTGGTTTTTCATTTCTCTTAGAAAGATTTTTCACAACCACTTGAATGATTTTTGAGTGTGTTTTATTTTTTCTAATGTTTAATATACAGAATGGTACAAATTGAAATCAATTCAGACATTTGTGAGATAAAAATTTTCGAAAAATACTTCTTTTAGCAAACATTTTTATAGTGGAAACCCTAAAAAAGCCGAAAATCGTAAGAATTAAATAATAAAAATTCATTAAGTGCGTGTTTTTGACACGCACTAAGTAATGTCACCTCAGTGAAAGTGTTAATTTATGATTTTTTGTTAACTCTACAGCCCTCTTGCGTTTATTCAATATGGATGTACAACTCTATAATTATTCAATATGGATATACAACTCTATAATAATGTTTTCCCCACTATGATCACACAACGATATTAATATGTCATCCTTCGATGACATAAAAAAAGATGGGTATCGATAAGTTAAGAAAATTGATCCCATAATATGACAAAAAAATTAACTATATTTTTTTTCGTACTTATTTCGCACTATTTTAGTAAAATTCAGGACACTAACTTAAACGCTATAACAATTTAAAAATAAAAGTGGCTACGTTTTGTTCACAAGGGACAATTTTTCAAACATAGCCATTTTGACCACAGTTTGTCGATTTTTCTTGGAAAGAAAACGTAGCGTTAAGTTAGGATCCTGTATTTTACTAAAATAATGAAAAATATAAAAAAAATATAGTTATATTTTTTGTCATATTTTGAAATTATTTTGAAAAAATTAATTGTTTAGGAACATACAAAGAATAAAATAAGCCAATTTTGATGTACAAGAATTTAGTAACTTGCACTTGACCCTCTTTTAACAGTCAGTGTCAGACTTTCTGCAATTTAACGTCGTTTTTTTTTATTTTTTCAAAATCGAAAAACTGGTTCAATAATTCTTTTTTTAAAGTATTTTATCCAAAATTAACACTTGCAGTATTTGCATAATATTATGAACAATAAATGCAAATTTCGCTTAGATAGAGAACATCTTATTTAAATAATATTGTCATTAAGTCAACAATCAAACACACAAAGTTGAACCTGACCTTCCAAATCAACAAATATATAAAATGTTAATGACATTTACATACTAAACAAAGTTTATGAGTATATAAGAATGATGTAAACGAAATAATATGCAATTATGGATGTGGAGAGCTGTGTTAACAATTTTTAAAAATATTTTTACTACAATGGAATAAGTAAGTACCCACATATACATATATGTATAGTGAACTTGACATCTAAAACAAAAGGATGGGTTCAGAACACACCTATATTAATCGTAATAAGTCACTTGGAACATTAATGTATTAAACTTTGTTCTTGTTCTAAAAATGTTACTAAAAGGAGGATTTATAATCCGATCAATTTAGCCCTAAAAATAGTAGTAAAGATACAAAAATTAGGGGAGAGCTGAAAATTAGTATGAATGTTCGGAACACTATTATAAATAAGTGTTGAAAAGTCCTCATCGATCCTGTACGTGGGAAAAATTTTATTCATGGTCAAATGTTTCAAAAATGGGTTTTTCGCGTTTTTCAACAAAACGGTAAGTTTTATCATAAAATTAGGTCAGACAAAAATTGTAGATCATATAGTTATCTATAAAAAATGTCTCAATACTTTTTTTCCTGCGAGCCACCGTTTCTGAGATATGACTATTATAAAAAATCTCCCGCCTGTGCCGGAAAAACTCAGTACAATTTTTTGTAATTGTAAAAAGGGATGTAGTGCAAAATACGGCTGCAAAAAAGTTGGATTGTTTTGTTCTCTTGCATGTTCCAGTTGTCAAGGCCAGTCGTGCTCTAATGCTGAATCACCAACAGAAATGGATTCGTATGATACCAACGAGGAGACATGTGATGCGTCGCTATTGAGGCAATTTACTTGCACCCAACAAGAAGAACAAGAACAAGAAGGAGAAGAACAAGAAGAAGAGGAAGCTGAAATATTGATTATGAATCTGACGAATAATTTCCCTTAATTTTTTTAAATCTATACCGCTTTCACTATTCCCAATACTAATATTTTTTATTATTCAATAGTTTTCAATTAAACAGGATCACCATAGACCGTGGAATAGGCCTACCGGGAAAACTTTAAAAAAAAACCCGCTAAGTACACTACCTCACAGGTGGCGTGGAAACGTGTACATATTATTGAAGATTACAACTTTTGTAATAGTTATATCTCAGAAACGGTGCCTCTTAGGAAAAGAGTATTCAGACAGTTTTTATAGATAATTATATATATACAATTTTTTTCCGACCTAATTTTATGATAAAACTTACCGTTTTGCTGAAAAACGCGAAAAACGCATTTTTGACACCTTTGACCTTGAATAAAATTTTTTCTACATACAGGATCGATGAGGACTTTTCAACACTTATTTATAAAGTGTTCCGAACATTCATACCAATTTTCAGTTCTTCCCTAATTTTTGTACCCTTGCATGTTTAAATTGACCGGTGTATTACTGATAATCAGTTGTTAAATGGTGCGTGAATTCAAAAAGTTATATAAAAGGTAGGTAATTACGTTAAGCGGTTAAGTTACACCGATCAATTCTCGGAATTAATTTCGACAAAACGACAATTGTGTTTAATAGATTTTTAGTTAATTATTTATATTTTATACCTACACAATTTACTTTTACAAACCTTTTTACTACATCAAGTTTTGTGAACGTGAAAAAATTTTATGTCGGGTTTTTAACGGAAATATACGTTTTGAAGTTCCCTGAGTCCAAATTAGTTATTTACATAAAATGTCTGTCTGTCTGTTAAGAGACCTACTTTGATCTTAAGCTATGAAATCATTTAAGGGATCTTGATGAAATTTGGTATAGGGGTAAGGTTCACCAAGATACGCACTGGTAGGGTTAGTGTACCCAAAAATTGTTGTGGGGTCTAGTCGCCCTTGAATTTTGAAGATGCCCCGAAAATGGATAGATCAGGTATTCGCAGAAAAACGACTCTAACGATTTTGATGTAATTTTAATTACATAAAACAGAACATATTTGTGACCTAACAGAATAATCCGTATGTCTGGGAAAAATCTGAAAGCTGAGATATAGGGTATCGAAAATGGGTCCGATTTTCATTTCGTTATCAGTCTATTAATGTTATAAGACGAAATGCTGTACGAATATTCAACCAGTTTCTTTTTATTTGTTGTAAAGAATTGTGCATTAGTATTATTATTATTTATAATTTTTTTTTTTAAAGTGGTAAGTTCTAAACATGTGTTTAAAATTTTAAGTCAATTCATTAGGTCATTTATGTTAGAGGTATTAAGAACGGCAACCTTTTTCAGTGAAATTTAAATTTTCATGTTCGCCTGTTAACTTGCAAATCTTACATCGTACAGTGAAATTCCTCTGTAGAGTTTTTTCACGGTATGCTTGCTTTTCCGTCGCTCACATATTTATGTAAAAATACAATATTTTGGTTGTATACTCTTTAGTAACACCAAGAATTTTCTTTTTTTGTATAATTTTTGAAGTTTACTTATGTCTTAATCCTTTAAAACATTTTTGGAAATTTCACAACCATTGTTCCTATGATCTCATAAGTAAAAATTTTTTTTCCTCTCTGGGAATACAATATTGCGTAAGTTGTTTATAAGTTAAATCACACTGTGGTTGTACATCTGAAAAATGTTATGCAATAATAGTTTACAGAATTAATTATTAATAATTTTAATATTAAACATTAATATCTACAGTCGTTATCACTAATAAATAAATTAATGTATTTCTATTGATTATTGAATTAAGTACTTGTAGATAGACTATGTATTAGGAGAGCTACTGGCCGATTTGCGATGGTCATTTCAGCACGCGTTAAATTGAGAGGATAGGCTCTTAGATTCTTACTCTACACAAAAATTCAGTTCTGGCAAGCCTATTTGGCCGGGTTGAGTCATCCTGAACGTTTAAAGTTGTGGTAAATTTCATAATTATTTTGACAAATATTAAAATATTGTGCATCCATGGTAATATGATTTAATTGCTGAATTTGGGAATTCGTTAAAACGAAATGTAAATAATTCGACTCTTGCAACAACAGACCAAAAGCATATTGTTAAAATTGAGATTATGGTATCATCTGGAAGTTTAAAATGTGAATATACTGGAATTTTAGTCGATAAATACTATTAAAATTAAAAAATTTAAGCGCCACTTGCGAGATTACACCTTCCTTGTATAACTACAGAAGATTAAACGTAAATTAATTAATTTTGTTATTTTAACTTATTTAGATAAATATGAGTCAGGACAATAATAATGACTTAATGAGAAACTTTTCATAAGAACAGTGTAATCTCTTATTCGTAATCTCTCTTCTGTTTAAATCACATTAGCATGGATACACAATATTTTGATACTTGTCAAGTTTGTCAAAATAATTATGAAATTTATCACAATTTTTGATTGTTCTGGCGGTACCTTGGTATGAAGTGAAAACATTATCAGAACGTTTTTTACCTATAAAAAATATTTTTAACTTTCATATATCAAAATTCCAGAACTGTTACTTTATATAAATTGGGCCTTATTTTTTTACACTCTTTAAACGTTAAGGATGACTCAACCCGGTCGAATAGGCTTGCCAGAACTGAATTTCTATGTAGACTAAGTAACTGAATTAATTTATACAACCCCAAATTAAGTAAAACATGTACTTTATTTTATTTATTATATTTGAGTTAATTACTATGACAAACGATGATTTAATCGGAATATAATTTTTTTATATTTTTTAAGTGTTTTGGTTTGATAGGAGAATGATGCAAAGCTCGGGAGACAAAATTCAATAGAATATTTTTTAAAGAAAATATAAAAAAATTCAAAAATTATTTATACAGTAAAAAAGTACCAATATTATAGATTACTACTGCAGTGTAAATTTTTTTTTATACATTCAGAAAAAATAATTATTTAGTCTGCTATGTTTTACTTTGGAGAGGAGACATACCAGGAGACTGAGAATTTTACATTTTAAGTGTCATTTTTTATAAAAAATATATTTCGAAACCGGGTTATTTTGAGTTAGTTGCAGTAATGGTTTACAGTTTCCATATAGGAAAAATGTATTTTTCAAAATATTAATATACAAAATGCGTTGGGCCGTCCAAAATTCCCTAGTTTGAAGAACTACCCAAATAAATATACAGATGAAGTACAAATTATTGTTGAACAGAAACTCTTTTGATTAATGAAATAAACGTTTTAGCCATCAAATTGAGAATGACAATAAAATGAAAATAATAGACGGCCAAAATCATTCTTTTATTAACAATTTGTACCTTTACGGTAAGGGTGGTGGACACGCCAAAAAAAAGTCTCAGTAATACAAAGTAGAAGTTCTTAGTATTGCCAAATTTTTTCAGAAGTGGAATAAAATTTCTAGAAAAACTGTATCCTTAAGGCCCATCCATAAATTACGTGTGCAAGGAGGGGGAAGGGACGGTAGTGACCTAGCGTAATGAAGCGTGACTTGGGGCTACGTTATCAAGCTGGTGCTCTAGAGCTTGGATGCTAGGGCATAATGCTTTTATGTTTTATCTTGTAGTTATCGATCTGGTGAGCAATTTTTCATTACAACTCTATACTTCTACCACCATTTACCTTGTTCTCCACCCATATCATAAATTGAGTAATCGTATCTTCTATAAATAACATACTTATCAGAAATAATTTCTTTTGTAAACGTTTTTGTTGTGAAAAATTGACGAAAACTCCCCTATGGTTACTATTTATCGTAACTAATATTATAAATGTGAAAGTGAATTTGTTTGTTTGTTTGTTTTTCTTTCACGCCTGAACCGCTTAACCAATCAACTTTCAGCTTCGCACAGAGATAGCTTGGGGAGCAGAAAATGTTATGTTATATTTACCCCGAGAAAATATTTCATTTTAAATTCGCTAGGTATTTCTGTTATCCAGTTTTTAGCGAATTTCCAGAATGGAATTCAGCTATTACAGCCACTGTCATGACGCGACCTGAGCCCGGGACTATGACAGAAATTTGTTTTGAGGTCCCTAGAAACCGAAAGAAACCGAAAATAATATTCACTAAAATTTATATATATATATATATATATATATATATATATATATATATATATATATATATATATATATATATGTGTGTGTGTGTATGTGTGTGTGTGTGTGTGTGTGTGTGTGGTGTGTCCGCGCGATAACTCGCGAACGAAGTATCTAATTTTTACGAAACTTGGTGGGAACATTGGAAGTTCCAAACCCTTAGATGAGTTCGTCAGCCAGACACGTCGGATGCCAGGAACATGGTTTTTGTTCTTGCAGAAAATTAAATTTTTGCCAAACTTTCCACTTATTAAAAAATTTTTGCGAAATTTTTTTACACCATTTAAAAGAGAAGAAAAAATTACATAAAAAAGATCTTTGAACTTTTTTTCTATGTCAACTAGTTTCCGAGAAAAACGAATTTTTATAAACGGAAATTCGCTATGTTATGCAGGATGCTGCGACAGGGCTATTTTGAAAGTAGATAAATACATAAATACATAAATATGTTTAAACATTTGTTTTTGTATTTTACGCCGAATTACGTTGGTGTATATTAAATAGTAAACGTTTTACTTCTTTAAAAAAAAATCCGATGACATCATGCTGCTGTATGTTGACGCGAAAAAATTTCATGAGAACTTTCTTTTGACGTTTTACTTGAAGACTTATATTTTATTGTCTCCTTGTATTATATTCTTTGAAACCAAATGTGCTTTATACAAGTTTGGAAATGGTTTGTTTGATCTGTTAATTTGGAAAACCATTTAAATATGATGGAGGGGTGTTGGTATTATCGATACTTTTTTACGACTATTTTAAATGCGTAAGAATCAGAAGTTCTAAAAAATTTTTTTTTATTTAGAGCACAGCGCTAGTGAATTCATTGCGATAAATAAACACTTTTAATCAAATAAGTGTAATTGAACTGAAGTGTATTTTAAATGAAATCTAAAAATATAACTCTTTTTATTAATGTAATTCATAATTTTAAATAAATAACGGAAGTACATATATAATTATGTATATTTCAATTTCCCTTTTGTAAAACATTTATTTGACATATGTCAAAATATTACACCAATAAATTTTTAGTAAAACCCCGAAAAATTAACACTTGGAGCGGAAAACATATTTATAAAATCCCGTCCTTGTTATCGGTTGTCTACACAGTTATACGATTTGTTAATTTAACATTTTTTTTTTTTTTTTGGAAGACAATTAATTTTTGTTTAGAATAGTTTTAAGTGTTATTTCAAATGTTGTTTACGAAATCATTTTTTTTAGTTTTTTGTTGAAATGTATAAATTTTGACATATGTGTACTTATTACGATTCAGTGGTATGCCCATATGTTTGCTGGATTACAATGAATTCGTAAGATTTTCATTATTTCTAAAAAAGTTGAATGTAAATAATGTGTTAGTTATGACTTATGACGCAGAAAATGGAAATAGAGTATTTATAAAAAAACTGACAACGAAGTTGTAGAATTTTCCCGTTCCGTTTTTATTTTTTTGAGACCTGCTGAGGGAGAGGGTGGGGGTCAGTAACTGACAAAGGATTGATATATAAGCCTTTATGAATAATAGCTTAAAAAATCCCAAAGAAAACGATTTCCATTTAAAGGTTATTTCTAAAGAATCAAATCTTGTTTTGCCATGTTATGGATGCATTTTTGAGGAAAGTTGTTGGAAATAAAGTTGTTGCAAACTAAAACTTTTACAATTTATACTTTATAAAATTTTTCGAAATTTTGCCCTCGGTCACTCCCAGGGGGGAAAATTCTGATTTCAAGTCACCGATTGGAAGTAGTTATGCTACGATCCCTATTTTACTGTAAAATTTCAAAAAATTTTCAGTTCTGATAAGGAATTAGGAAGATAAAGAAAGATCTTTATAAAAAAAACCCAAAAAATTAAAATTTTCCAAAAATCCACGTGATTTAAGCAAAAATTTTGCTCATAAAATAATTCAAAGCTTTTGTTACATCTTTCGTTTAAGTTTCATCGATACTCATAAAAAAGATTTGGAGAAAATCGAAAGAAAATTTTTTTTCGTTTTCCAGAACTTTCCAAAAAGTGTGAAATGGTGATAACTCTGGAATCATTGACCAAAATTTTGCTCCTTTTACTGCCTCATTTATGGAATGATTTTGAATCTCATTTCCTTTCTCTAATAGTCTTAGATCTGGAGAAGTTTAATGTGAACGCCAACGTGCATAGACTTTTTGCAACACTCACAAATTAGGCATGATACCTACCCCAGTTTTGAAACGAATGCCGTATCTTACGTCGAAAATTTGGTTTTGGTTTATAGAAATTTACCTATTTTTGGAACAACTGGAACTGAAATTATACTGAATTTAAACTAACTAAAGGTACAAGTAGGTACAGTCCACACTAGTGGAGTATGTAGATTTTGTTGTAAATTAAATCTGTCATGTAAGTATAGGTAGGTACTATAATACTTCAAGGGCCTTTTCTGGGCTGTTATTCGCAAATGTCGATGGCACGTATAGTACTTATGTTGAATTATCGGTCATTAAACTTATATTCAAATCCGTCTTGAAAATTAATTTACTTGTAAACGTTTGTAATTTCATAATATTATAATCGGAGATTACGTCAATTTTAGTATGCGTAATGCTGGTTTTGATTTAAAATTCTCATACAAAAAGCTTTCTGTAACGCTATTCCGTAGCGATATCAACACAGGACGGCGATGAACGTCGCGACATTGAGATAAAACTATGCAAAAGATTGTAAATGAGCAAATTGAGTCACTGAATATACATACACAGATAAGATTTTATTGTATGATATCAGTCATATCAGTTTACAGACCAACAGCTGATATGTATAATTAATGTAGGACTTGTACAGGGCGTTTCAATTAAATCACATTGTTTAATTTGTTATTACTTATATATTTATTTTTTTCAAAGACAAAATTGAATATTGTAATTTGCATTTTCGGTGACAAAAGCTATTATTATATTAGAGGCGAATTTATCGTGAAATAACGATGTCCTGCTCCTATTCCACTAAATTACCTTTTTTTTCACAATTAATACTTACATATATAATACAAGTTATGGCTTGTGCGAAAAGTTGGAAACTTACTGGCGCATATACTTTGTTTAGCACTCTCCTGTTCCTGCTGTTAGTAATTCTACTTTCGAAATTATGCGAAAGTCTACCTTGGAAATTCTTAAGAAACGCTTCCACAAAGTACACAAAATATCTGCAAATATTTGTAAGCGTTTATAAACATGTTATTTTTTTTAACTTTTCATTTTTACTATTAAAATGATAAATTGTTTTACAGAAGTTTTATTAATTTGGGAGAGTCTTGTCTAGTGGTTCTATATGGCTATAATTTTGGGATCTAATTAGTGATGAGCAAAATTAGTTTTGGTCTTGCAGTCTTGTCTTGGTCTTGCATTTTTTGCAAGACCAAGACCAAGACTATGTGTACCAAGAGCAAGACCAAGACCAATACTACAAGTATGGCTGCAAGACCAATACCAAGACTCAAGTGAGCAAGACCAAGACCATAGCAAGAAAAAAAAAGCAATACTCTTGCTAAATTATTTAAATAGTTTAGAAGTATAATTAATACCGTAAAGAGAGAAAATTCTGATTTTAGAAGGAAAAAATTCGCTAATAAAAAATGCAAGAAAGTGCAAGATTCTTTAGCAATACCAAGACCAAGACCAATACTAAGACTCAAACTGCTCTAGGAAGACCAAGACCAAGATTCTTAATGCAAGAACAAGACCAAGACCAAGACTGCCAAGTCTTGGTCTTGGTCTTGCATTTGCTCATCACTATATTTAATAATGAAAAGAACGACTTCGAAAACCTACAGTTCGCTTCGGTTATCATCATTCTCTTATTTTATTTACAGTTTTTAAGGCGCTGAAAAAAATTTTGTAAACTTGATGACATCAAAAAGTTAAATTTTTTTTATCTTAAATCAAGCTTTATGGAAATGATTTCAATTACGGTAATTTCCTGAATTTGAGTAATTTTGCTGTGATTTTGTCATTTTTACTCTTAAAATGTTGAAATTTCTTTTAGCAGTATTATTAATTAAACAGAAATTGTTTTCTCATGAAATTGTTGTTTCTTTTTTTTCATTACTTTACATAATAGTTGGAGTTTCCGGTCGCTTTGTAGGCAAACACCGAATATCTATGTTTGTTACATTTACTCATTTAACAAAAGGCCAATAAAGTATTTAAAAAAAAAAAACATTTACTCATATTATGGCTAACTTCTAAAATGCATCACTGCTTGCATGAGGCAGAGTCAAAAGTTCAAAAACGCATCAGACGCATCACAACGAAAAATCAAAAGTTCATTTTTCCATTTGATGCGTCAAAACAATGCATCAAGAAATTTGGTGATGCGTGTCCAAGATGCATGTCATGTGTATAATGTAGAATTATAACTACTTGCCATATTATGTAGGTATTAACACCAACAGGAATTATTCCGAAAAACAAACTGTTGAAAAAGATGAATGTATTTACCTTCGATTAAAATTGTTTAAACTATTTGAATACATCTTGCACTCAAAATAGGTATGTAATATTTTTTATTCAAATAATTTCAATATTTTCAATTTCAAGTAAGTTCAAGTTCAAATTCAAAGATAATATACCTATACAAGGACTGTATTGCTATATTATCTATAGTCTATCATGCTACATTATCTGTCTTATCTATAGCCAAATCAGTGGCTAAATGATGCCAATATCCCGTTCAGAAACATCCAATGTGCATCAAATTTCAAGAGAGCATGAGCAGCGCATCATGTAGTATTAGTCGCATCAGAAAAGTCATGATGCTGCATCGATGCGGTAAAGTTTACATTTTTGAAGTTACCCTATGTCATATCATTCGAATATGTATGCAATTGAATCCTGATAAGAGTAGGTACATGGCGTACATACTATGCTTGTATGTACGTATAATATGTTTATAATGTACTTATACTACATTCTCGTCGAGGTAGGACGAGGTTCCTCGCCGAACTTCCTCGGTGAGGTTGATTGAAGCATATGAATAGCGCGTTATAACCATATATGTAGTATACATATATAGCCAAATGGATATGAAAAAAAACGTCCCAACATCACGGTGCAGATTTGGAAGTATTTTGTTCGTTTTGCGCAAATGCGATTTTTTTGGTGGTAATATGAACCAATCTGAACAGTAAACACGATAAACACTAATTCATGCCTCTGCGCAAAACAACTGAAGTGCCTCTACCCGATGTCTATCCGTCTCACTTCATCGGAACCACTGCCTCTTATAGGGATTGGCCATATAGTTATAATACATATATGGTTATAACACCAACGGCGAGGAACAACGAACATAACCTTCTACCCTCTCATACTCGGCCAACTTCTCAAGAATGTAGTTGCTACATTATAGCATCAACGGTAGTGAAGTCTGTGCAGCACTTTATGAATATTTATTAGAATTGTGATTATTAATTAATTATGTATGTATTTTTAGAAAATGTATAACATTTAATGAGATAATAAAACTATATACATATAGTATGTATAATTACTAGCTAATCCGAAATTACATTTCAAAATAAAAGGTATTTATTTTTAGTAAACCACATATTATTGAGTGATACATGACTAATAAATAATGCAGTCCGGATATGTGTAGCTTTTAGTAATCCAAGAGCTCTTGAACATTTTATTTAAAGAATTTTGTAGCGGTTGAAATTTTACATAAGAATATCTTATACAGTCAGCCCTCCTATAATGCGGTACTGCTAGAAATAAGGTTCATATAAAAATATCTAGTTATCACTTGATGTTAAAATCATTTGCCCAGTTGTACCATCTATCAAAATATGGTCGAAGTTTTAAAAACTACCATTTATGTAGTTTACTTGATTTAAAAAGTTACCAACTATAAACAAAATTTTGGTGACCCAGATCGAAGAATCACGAGACTGTATATCGCGCACAGTCTTTCTGTACCTCGTATATCAAAAATTGCATGTTTTAGGATACACAAAAAACATTAAATATTACTCTACCTCAAGGTGGTGTAGAAACGAGTTATTCCGCGAAAACGCCTATTAAGTAACACTTTACGGCGCTCGTACGCCGAAACTATTGATTTTACGAAAAAAAATGTTAGGACATAAATTGTACGAAATTTTCTCTAGTTTAATTTTGTGTATAGATATTTTCCTCGTAAAATGACTCGGAAAGGAGATATCGTCAAAAAACTGCTTTTCGACGCCATTTTTCCAATATGACGCCGCGAGCGGCAAAGATACGAGGTGGCAAAATGGAAATTCGAAAAGAGCACCTCAAAATCTATAAAATCCTCAAAACTCCCGGAAAACTTTCCAGGTAACTCCTTTTATTTGAACCAAATGACTATACTAAGATTTAAATACGTTTTTTTTGGGTCTCCAAAAATTGGGACTTTTCAGATACGAGGTATAGAAAGAGTACGCGCGATATGTGTCCGCACGATAACTCTCGAGCGAAACATCTAATTGTTATGAAATTTAGTGAAAATGTTGGAAGTCCAAAAATATTGGATGAGATCTTCAGACAGACACGTCCGATGCCCGAAACATGGTTTTTTGGATATTTTTCAGGGAAAAATTATTTTTTTGCCAAAATTGCTCCAATATCGAAAATTATATTGAGATATTTTTTTACCCCGTTGGATTGGAAAGAGGAGAACGGGGAGAAGAGGAGAAAGTTTAACAAAGTAATTAAATCAAATTTTTGTTTCGTAACTTTTAATGAAACTGAGTAAAATTAGGAAAGTGAAAAGTCACATTCCAAGGTGTTTTACATAAAGTACTTAAAGTATTTCTACATTAAAATTTAACGAAATAGTGAGTACTGTTGAGATACAAAGAGGAATCCAACACAGCTGGAATTAAAAAGTAACGAGTTGAAAATTATAATAAATTTAGAAATAACTACATATTGTGTGCATCGATAATAAACAAATTACTAATAAATTAATAATATACACCGCACTAACAAATGCATCCACCTGGCCCATAAACTACAATCATCTTACAACGACTTGAATCAACTTATGTTTCCTTTGAAAAATTAAAAATAATTTTTTTAACAATTACACTACCGTTGGAAAGTTATAGATCACGTAGTCATAGGAAAAATAATTTTCTTCAATTTTACGAATGTTTTTTAGCCTTTCCAGTATTGGTATCAATAGGACCGGCAGGTGGGGCAATCGCCCGGTGGCCCGTAGCCTCGGTTAGGTGCCTAGGAAAAGTATGAAGACCTTTTTTTGTGCTCGTCAACTGCATTTTGGGAAGAAAAAATGTTTGAATTTTTTTTATTGTGCCCGAGGGTCTGTCATTTCTCTTGCCGGCTATTTCTATCTGGTTCTAGTATTTTTTTAAACAAACTTCCCATAATTATGAGGATTTAAAAAAAAATTACTAAATTTTCTTTAAAATCACTGCCTTTATTAATATTTTGCATATTTATTTAAATTCGTGTTATATAATTATTATTTAATATGACAATAGTATTTTACAACATAAGTTCGGTAAGTTGCTTTTACTGATCGAGAAAATGTTGTAAAAACGAGACTCGCAGGGTCTCGTTTTTGCAATATTCGAGATCAGTAAAAGCACTTAACGAATCATGTATTCTATAATAATTTTTTGCACGATCAATTTAAAATAATTAAAGAATAAATACATTAAATAAAAAATAAAATTCGGATAATATAGAAATTTACCTAAGTATATTTTTATATTATCACATAGAATGCCATAAGTAAATACTATAAATTTTTATAGCAACTACGAATCTTTGTAGTGACAATTGACAACTATCTATATAAAATATCATGTCACAATGTTTGACCAGGATAAACTCCGAAACTACTGAATCGATTTTGATCAAATTTGGTAACTATCTGTAATTTGGTCCAACTTAAAATATAGGATAGTTTTTATCGCAAAATTTTTAGTTTAACCGTAGAAATTTACGAAAAATCGCAAAATATCAATTTTTATTACTGTATACGGATATCTGTGGAAAAATTTATAAAAAAATCATGAAAATTAATTTGTTGTTAAGCATTTGGAGAAAAATAATTTTGGAATTTTTGTAAGTATTAATAAGTATTTCTATAGATACCACCAATAATATTTTTACATACGACTACTATGAAATTACTTATCTACTGTGAAAAATACAATTTGTATCCTATAAAGAAATAAACAACTGAGCAAATTCCGTACATACGAAAATTAGATATGCTATAAAGATATGAATATGACTTGAAAATATGAAAATATGAATAATACTTGAGAGTCGTCGAGCGAGCGAAGCGAAGCACATAAGGAACTGATTTTGTACAAAATTTCAGAATGTCAAATTTAAATGAACGTGTGGTCACATTGCTCGTCAGTTACGCCAAATAAGGCGCAAATTAAAAAGCTAAAGAAATTTGACAATTTTTACTTAAGTACTGTTGAGATCTCTGTGAAAGATGAAAGTGACGTTAAAATGGTTTCCCATGGCCTTGGTGACTTGAAGGGCCTAAAATAGAGACAATTCTAAAACTGCTGGTATATAGGTACCTATATTAACAATAAATTCTTACGGTGTGGAAATTAGCCATGCTAATAAAATATGAAGATAGTTATTTTAGAGTCATTGGGCGAGCAGGGTCAAGTGCTATAAATAATTGATTTTGCCCAGAATTTTGGAATATATGATTGAACTGATCTATAAATTATACCTATAATTTAATCTAACATTGTTTGACATCTAGGTTGTGTAGACACCCGGTAGATGGCGCTACGTTTTGATTTCTAGATTATACATTCTTTTCCACGTCATATTTGTTTATGTTCACGATGTCAATGATTTTTGTAATTATACTGTGTATTGTGTTATAATTGTGCAGTTTATCGTTGGAAATGATAAGAACAAATTAATTCAATCAATTATAACTACTGAGCCACAACAACGCGTGGTCGGGTTAGCTAGTATTTGCAAATAAAAAAATAGGTTGTGTCAATATTGGCGTGAATATTTTTTTTGAATTTTCTATTTAAAAAATTGAGGAAAATAGTTTGTTAAACTATAATGTTAGCGAGGATAATAAAACTGATAAAGCAGTTTAATATTGGCTGCAAATTTATTCTCGTGAAATGAAAGAAAGATTATGAAAACAGAAAATTTTAATGATTGAACAACCTTTTGAAATGTCAATAAAATATGAAGACAAAGGGCATTGCCGGGTAAGATAGGGAAAACGGCCCTTGACGCAAAATTGATTGTTTTTATAGGAAATAATACTTCTTAGCCCCAGATACATTCCTGCCATTCCTGCCACATATTGCGTACAATTGTACATTACTTTCTTCAAGTTAGTTATATGTACATGTAATAACTACAACAGGTTTTAGCCGCATTGTTGTTATTACTATACATTGTTGAAGTTTTTTGTTCTATTTTATTAAGTTAATGTTTATTATTATTAAAGCAATATAACATTTAAGACGTATTATTGTTATTATTAGTATCTTTATTTGAATATAGTTTCTAAAACTTATAATTTTTGTTCAGTTAGATATAATTTTAATTAGCAAGTATGCTGAGATAATTTTATTGATGTCATTCAAATATTCAGATTCATGGTAAAATTAACCTTGAAATTTATTTTTTAGCAAGTTAAAACATATTTTTTATAACAGCTCAAAATATATATATTTTTTAGACCGTCACAGGAACTCCAAGAACTGCAACTCTGGGGGGAAGAGAACATTTTATTGCACTCCTTAGAGTTGTATTGTGTTTTAGAAATAAGGCAGATACTTTACTTTATGGTCCTTTTTATACATAAGTAATATATGTAGTACCGAACATGGCATGCATTTGTATTGAAATATTACTATGTTCTACCAACTAAAATTTTTCCATAAAAATATGTGCCATAGAGTACTAAGAGAAAAATTATTGAACAAAAAATGGTGGCTGTCGCTAACGCGTAAGTCCCAAAAAAAAATTTTCTTAAATTTAAAAATTTAAAAAAATTAGTATAATAAAGGGATATAACGTTAATTTTTTTTTTATTACTTCGTCTAAGATGGGTACACAATATATATGAAACTCAAATAAAGCGGTTCAGTAATTTCGTCAAAAAAAATTTTTTTGAAAATTTTTGTCTGTTTATGTATTCATAAACTGTTAGCCTCGGAGGGTTGAAATTTGGCAGGAATGTATCTGGGGCTAAGAAGTATTATTTCCTATAAAAACAATCAATTTTGCGCCATAAGGGCCGTTTTCCCTATCTTACCCGGCTATGCCCTTTAATGGCAACAATAATAATAATGTACAAACTAATGAAAATTCTCAAATTAATCGATTAATTTTCCTAATTGTTCAAATAGTACTTTTAATTTCAATATAAATAAATAATTACAATCATTTTTGAGCTAATTTCACTTACCGCACTCCTATTCACTTACCACGCACCTATTTTACTTACCGCATTGTTATTTTTTGGTTTCCATGGATATAAACAAACGTTCGGGAAATGTAACTTACTACTAGTATTATCAACAGTATCGGTAAGTGCATCAAAATACACGATCGTGCAAAAAATATTTGACATTTATTTTATACAATATACAATAAAACAATTATACAAACAACGCATGTATTGTGTTTCTTTATGATTGCAGTGCCACAAGTTGTTTTACAAAGCAGTTAAATAAACATTTAGCCAGTCAAACGTTTATAATACAAATCATTATATTAGTTCAACCGTTTTGTAAAACGACTGAAAGTTTTAAGCCATTTTTACAAAACAGCGACGTTTTGTAAAAATGGCTTAAAACTTAGGTTACAAGTTAGGCATTTTGTAATCTGGCTGATTCTACAATCTGGTAGCGAGATATATTATATTAAGGGGGGAGTTCACGCCAGAAACGGCTAATAAACTATTTTTTTTTGAATCTCGTTTTTTGTTTTTATTTCGTTCTGTGGTTCTTTGCAAACACGGTGATATATAAAACATGACCAAAAAAATTTTTTCTTCAAGTAGAAAAATATTTATTTTTGAGCCGCTGCACAGCCAAGTTGCTGGTCCTTTGCAGATAACGCTCGCCCCCCGCCCTCGCGATTTGATCAGTAATATTTAGTTTTGGTGTATACACGAGTTAAAGTATGCACTGAGATAATGTTCTTTTATTTGTATGCCTTTGTAGACGTTTTAATAAACAGTGAGTAAACCGCTTCTTTTGTTATTATTTTTGTTTTTTACCGTTTCCCGAAACTTGTGTTTTTCCCGACAAGGAAAATCATATCTCAAGTTCTAGAAAAGATAGAGACTTAATTTTTTTTTTATTTTGTTCATAAACATATTGCGCATAAAGTGGGGTATGCCTTTTCCATTTCAACAATTGTAACTATTTTTTAACATTTTTTTTAATAAAAAATTGGGCTTTGTAATTTTTAGAAGTATGGGATTACAATTTTATAGTTAATTTTTAAAATTACCTGAAACCCATACTCAGTTTTATGGACAGGTCCTTTAGGAATAAAATAATGAAAAAATATTTAAAAAATATTCATTACTTTTTGAGATATGGCGTTCCCTGTACAGCTTAAAAACTTGTGAAAAAGGGCCCCCTCCCCCCACAAGGAAGAGTAATAAATGTTTCAAAAACAAAATTTTCTATTTGAAACCATCCCTAATGTGAAAAAAATTTCAACAAGCAAAATAATCATAAATAAAGAAGTTGCTTTTTTATTTGAACTCCTCCCTCAAAAACAAATTCAAGAACTTTGTGCTTTTCTTTGGTCTTAAACTTTTCGACGGTACTGTATATTCAGATTTATAAAAAATGTACCTACCTACTATTTTCCTTGGGGTTCCCAAATTTCTTACGTAAACGTCAGTTCTGAACACGCAAGTTATACGAAAATGTAGTTTATTAGTAGAAAGTTTAAAAATTTTTATGAATTAGAGTGTTTAAAAGTTATGATGAAAATTTGTTCTTTATTATCTAATTATTACTATTGTTTATGATGTAGTAAGGTTTAAAATTGTTGTAACTTAAATAATTCTTCAAGGTCATGGTAATAAATGTTATCTAACTTTTTAACTAATTTTTAGGGTTTCGTACTCAAAATTTCGTAGCTCTTATAATTTAGTTATGTCCGTCTGTCTGTCATAACGTTATAATTTCCACATGTGTATTTATATATATGAATATCCTATAGCCGAAATTTTTTTTTCCAATTTTTTGAGATAAATTTTTGTATTGAAAAGTGTGGATGAAAAGTTTTTCCACATTCCGCACCGTGTGGAGTATCCTTAGAAAGGCCTCTTAAATTGAAGTTGAGGTTTTTTTTTCATTTTTTTATAATTTTCATATGTGTACTTAGATTTATGAATATGCCATAGCCGAAAATTTTTTTAAATTTTTTGAAGTAATTTTCCGTATTGAAAAGTGTATGAACAACTTTTCCATATACCGCATCGTGTAGAGTATCGTTAGAAATGCCTCTTAAATTGAAGTTCAGGTTTCTTTTTTCACTTCTAAGTCCCGGTGGCGAAATATTAAGCTACAAAATGACATCTGATTTGTCTCTTTCCCTAATTTTCCAAATGTGGGTCTAAAAAATGAGAAACAACATTAATACTAGCACTTGTTGAAAACATTCAGTTAAAATTGTTTCAATTAATTGTGTCGATAATTTTCAGAAATACAGGACACCAAATTTTCGCTAGTGATGTAAAGAAAAATAAAAAAGAAAAAGTGATCTGCAGTAAGTGAAATTTTGAATGAAGTTGTGTTTCGATCACGTTTCGATATAAGAAAACATCCTCTTAAAATACAAGTATGAATTATCTATCAGGGGAGGTGAGGAAGAATGAATAACATTGTTGTTTCTCGCAAATTTTTTTCTAAGAAATTATTTTACTAACCCTACTGTGTCAAATATTGTTAAAAAGATGATGCTAAGGTTCCTAAGTATAACTATTTTCCATTTTTAAAAGCTTTTATTTAACTTGCTATGTTAGTATGTTGGTTTAAATCAAATTTTGGAATCAAAATTTAGACAGGTTCTAATTGAGGTAGAGGTTTTAAATTTTGCATACGTGTCTAACCTTGATGACAATGCAATATTGTATAATTAGTTTTTCCCCAAATTGCCCCAAACCAAAATTGTTGATTTTTAGTCCTATGCAACTTTTTGACATTTCGAATTGTCAAATATTGTCCATTGATTTTACATTGCAATTTTTTGTTTCCATAGTTATGTCTGATTAGGATAAATTAGCCGATTAAAATATAGGTAAAAAAATTATTTCTTTATTTTTTTTTTTTAAATTAGTTGTAATCAGACTAAAAAGTAGAAAATAAAATAAAGTAAAAAAAATGTTTTTTAAGAAAAAGCTTTTATTTAAAAATGGGCTAAAAAAAATAAAATAACTTTTGAGTGAAGTTTGGAGCAATATGCAGCATAATTTATAAAAGCTTGAGGCGTTTAATTAAGTTTGGTAAGTACTGAAAAGTAAAATAGCTACACTTATATCCAAAACAGAAATAATTAATGATAACGCCTCAAGCTTTTATAAATTATGTTGCATATTGCTTCAAACTTCACTCAAAAGTTATTTTATTTTTTTCTTTAGCCCATTTTTAAATAAAAGCTTTTTCTTAAAAAACATTTTTTTTACTTTAATTTATTAAAGTCAGGTTTGGGAAATATTGAACTTCAGAATGGGTGACGTCTCTGTGTAATCTACCCCTTCCACTGCTAAGAACGTTCAACTAAAATTATTTCGGATAATTTGGCTCGATAACTTTATGATATATACGAAAACAAAAATTATCATATAATTAACCCTCGTACCGTGAATAAGTACAGGTAGGTATTAGGTAATTCATATTTTCAAATATACCTATTTATCTATTTTTATGATGAATCATAACAAATATACATAAATTTCCTTTTCTTCCAAAAATTAAAAAAAAAAGTTTCACTACTGACCACGGAACTCTGACTTAATGCATGTCCAACACATACTTGGCGAATTTTTTATGATATAATACACGTTGTGTCTATATGTCCAAAATATTTCGTAATTAATTATTAAAACGTAAGTTTCACACGTTAGATAAAAACATGATATCTTTTGTAAGTAATTTAAATTTCAATTTAAGTAAATTTCTTCAATTGAAATCAATTAATGTTAATGATGTTAGGTATCTAGTTTGTACAAATCAGTTGTAGTTGAAGTAATGAACTGTTTACTTACATAACGTGTAAGTAAACAAAATACAGTTTCGGTTATTATGAAAAATTAATCGATTCACTATATATTTTGGTGATCATCAAATTGTTTACAATATTTTAATTAAAAATGTCCGTATTAGTCTAGTTTAGAAGAGCCATTTTAGTGAAATTCTCATAGAGGGCACCAAAAATTATGATTTTGGTGTCATTCGATTCGTATTGACCTCTAGAAACTTTTTGAAAAAATTGAAAATGCGCTCATAAAAATTGCAATTGTTATAAACAAAAGAGTGAAAAAAAAAATAGTGTTTTTGTTTTTTTGAAAAATCTCAAAAACTATTAACGATTTTTGAAATTAAGAAAAGGATCTGAAAAGAGCAGGAAATTTCACAAAAATAAGTCCCGACTCCCGAAACTGTATCTCCAATATTTATAATTTTAACAGACCCCTAAAGTTATTGCTAAAATGAGGTGTTTGACGTTCTCGCGCACCGTGTCATTCAAACACGGTAAACAAAAAAATTATTTAAATATATTAAATATCAATATTAAGGGATGAAAAAATTCACGTACCTTCGGAATAAGTTGATAAACAATAATCCGTGCAAAAAAATTTTTATATGTATTTTTCCATTAGTTTGCAATTGTTAATTAACAAAATTTTTGAAACCGAAAGTTGACATAGAAACCTTAATAATTATTTAACTAAAAAGCTGAATTTTTTTTTGCTTCGTAGAATTGTTCTGAAGAGGTGAAAAAATAGATTCCCATTGAAAAAGTCAAAAATTTTTAATTTTCCACTTATTTATAAACAATCAATTGCATTGAAAAAAAAAATGAGAAATGTTGATAAAGCATTTGTTTTTTTTTTTTTTTTTTTTTAAAATCTTAATTATTTCGTTTTTTTCTCATTGAGCGCCACCTGAATATATTTTTTTAAAATTTTTTAATGCTATTATTTAAAAAATTGTTATAAATAAATGCATTGTTTTTGAGGCAATGAAAAAATTTTCTTTTTGATTCGAAGGACCAAAAAATATTATGATTTTTAAAAGAAAAAGCGTTTCTTAAAAAAATTTTTTTATTGCTCAAAAATGCATTTGTTAATAAAAAATTTTTTTGTGTCATTTATTATTAATATTAAAGATCCGTTTTTTTTTTTTAAATCATTATTTATTTTGCTCTTTCATATTCCGAAGAAATATGATCTTTTTTTTAATTTCAAAAAAAAACAAAAACACTATTTTTTTTTCACTCTTTTGTTTATAACAATTGCAATTTTTATGAGCGCATTTTCAACTTTTTCAAAAAGTTTCTAGAGGTCAATACGAATCGAATGACATCAAAATCATAATTTTTGGTGCCCTCTATGAGAATTTCACTAAAATGGCTCTTCTAGACTAGACTATATTTTAGTAACAGAAAACTAAAATAGACTTCCAAAATGTAAATTATGTTTTTAAGTAGTTTCGTTATTTTGATAACAAAAGTAAAAAATTTATCAGCCTCAAAGACAATTCTTTTTCTCAGAGAAATAATTTTATATTATGCATATATAATTGTCAAGTAATTTTTTTTTTACCAGATTGTATCGAAGTCAGACCTAGTCCAACAATACTTTTGAAAAGAGTGGCTTGAAGTGTGTATTTTGTGATGCTGGAATTCAGAATTTTGTTTGTAGGATAATATATTTTCTTAAAAGGATTATTACTGAAAAGAAGAAATTTTTTCTTCACTTCAAAATTGTACACGAGGTGCTGAAAATTTTTTGAATAAATTGTGTGTCATACTTTTTTTTAGAACGGACTTTTGGCTCCAATGCCTTGATTTAAAAGCCTTCGAGTTTTTTGCGATCATAAACAAATATGATATTTTTAACTTAAGCCCTTAATATTTCCAAAAATAATGATGCAAGTGAGATTTTAAAAAACCCAAACTAATTTCTTTGAATTAAAACTATCGATTTTGTAGAGAAGAAACTCCTACTTTTTCTAAAATCTATTTTTAATACTTTATAAAAATCTCTTATATCTCATTTTTTTTAAAACCACCAAATGACTTAGGAGTTATTGGAAATTCAAAGTCTGCTTAAAACATAGGTTTACGCCAATAATGATTAAAATATTATCATCAACAAATTTATATGTAGAAAGTCATATTTGAATAGTATTTTAAAAATAAACTCAGTGACCTCACCATGTACATTAACCCTAGAATCATACGTACACGTTAAAATGACGAACGAACTTCTCTACCTGCTCCAATACTACAACTTGTCGATACCTGCTTGCTGTGAGATTTCTGCTATCTAATTTATTTGTTGTTATAATACATAAGACGTATTTATTTTGTTTATAGTCATTGTCGTTTTGTTTGTATTGAAATAGTGTCCGTCAAAAGGACGTCGATGTATGATTACGCGATGTTTTTTTTTTTAAAGATTTTGTACTTCACATATAAAAGTTTTCCTAATTTTTCTAAAATTTATTAAAGATATGCATGTTATAATTAATTTATTCAATGATTATGATAATGTGAAAGATGATTACAGCTGTTTGACTTATAGAGACGACATAATACTGAAGTTTTAATATATTGAATCGAAAACTAAAGAATGCGTTTCAAGTGACTTAATAAAAGATTAACAATTTATTTTGTGGAAAATATTTTAATTTTTATTATTTTTTGAGATCTTATTCGAAAAATTACTAACAAATTTTAGAAAATTTACAAATGTGCCTAACGGGGAAATAACTACGTATCTATAGGAATATTTATGACTGAGAAATTTCACATTCTGTAAAGTCACACATGTCCACTGACTCATAATAGTTCATAAATTAATTATTTGAAACACATGTTTTATGACACAATTGATGTATTTATCTATTTTTTAATTTTTATAATGAAAATATGCTTTGATAAAAAGATTAAAATAATTAATAAATATTTACATTAAGAAATTTTTCTAAATCCAATTTTTTTAAATATTTTGTTCGCTTTTGTAGTACTGTTATGTAAAAAATATGTTTTTTGCAAATAAACTCTAAAACTCTCCGTAAAAAGTCCATCCGTCAAAACCACGTCGATGTATGATTAACGTTTCTCGTAGACCAACGTATGATTCTAGGGTTAATCTTATTTTAAGCCTTAAAATCCGAATTTGAGGTAATCCAATATTGCATAAGTATTTTAACAACTTGTAATCTTGTTACGTTGTATCACTCTTGTTTGTACAATTTACGTACGAGCACTTCACAACTATAATTGCTTGTTCTACATTTGTTTATATGACGCTTTTATTCGCTCTTGAACTCATATGTTGAGTGTACCTAATATTAATATGTAACTTGAGTCGATGCTTATAACTACGTATTTCATTTTATTAATTGCATTAATATACGTATTTTTCGCAATAAATATACATTAATTACCTGATATTTCTTACTGTTATCCGCTAATATGATTAACAGATTTATATTGAATTATCAGGAGTGTTTACTGTATTGTTAGGTATTGATTTAAAACTGTACTATTGGAAACTGAATAAATTATCATTAAAAAATGATGTATTTTCTACTTTTTTCTATTTTTTAAATATTAATAAACATTTTGAAATGCTGTTAGATTAATCTGAGCGAACATTAACCTATTAATTCCGGAAATGCTGTTATGTAATTATACAATTCGAAAATCGTGATTTTGAATATTTTCTTCAGCGTGTTATTAAACATTATTGAAAAGATAAAACAAAGATTTAATTTCAAAAATATTTTAATTTTAATATCATCTTTGTTACTCGTACATTGAGAACTATCTGTACTAACCCGGACAAAAATTATAATAAACATTTTTGTGGAATTTTTAGTAGTCAGATAATACTTCAAAATTATCCATCCTTTTTACAATAAATTCAATAATTTAAAAAAAAAATCTAACAAAAAATTAAACGTTACACTAAAAATGCTAATTTTTCTTTCAGAATTTGCTAAATTTTTTGGCAATAAATATGTTTTCGTAAATATGTTCGTGTTCATTGCTCTAATACATCAAATTGCATCATGTAGGAAAGCAGTAATTTGAGAATTTTGCAAGTGTAATAAATTACATCAGTGGTAACCCGAAAATTAATTGATAGGGTTAATAGAATGATATTGGGAGACGGAATAAAGTATTACAGTATTCTTTCTGAATACCGCTGGCTACAGGAACCGCGAGAACTTTCGCTTTGAATTTGACTCCTTGTAAAAATTATGCTCGATTCTTTGAATACTACCACTTCTACTTCCAGCTGACCAAACTTTTCAGTGATAAAATTATATATTTTGTGAGTCTCGGTCTTGGTCTTGCTAAAAAATCTTGCACTTTCTTGCATTTTTTTATTACCGAATTTTTTCCTTCTAAAATCAGAATTTTCTCTCTTTACGGTATTAATTATACTTTCAAACTATTTCAATAGTTTAGCAAGATTCTTGCTTTTTTCTTGCTTTTGTCTTGGTCTTGCTCACTTGAGTCTTGGTATTGGTGTTGCAGCCATACTTATAGTCTTGGTCTTACTCTTGGTATACATAGTCTTGGTCTTGGTCTTGCAAAAAATGCAAGACCAAGACTAATTTTGCTCATCACTAAGCTCAGCGGTATTGAGAGAAATCGATTCTTATACTGAAATTCATAAATCAAGATTTCCTTTAGCGATGATGGTACAAACATTTTGCTATAATTTATTATAAAATATTGCCCTAGAATTTATAGTTTTGCCCATATAAAAAAAGAAATAAACATTACTTACTGAGAATAATGATAATTGACCAAATAATTTATTTTATTAAATGTTATGTCATACAAAAAAAAAAAAATAAAATGTCGATCGTCACAGTCCAGTCAATTTGTGGATTTTTTTCTTTAATATCATCATAATAGCTCTTCACATTATAGTATATGCATTAATAATAAAAAAATAATAATTATTATTATATTGCTGGATATGGCTAGATATGGCCTTTCTAACCGCCGCGAGCATCTTCAATTATTATTTTTTTTTTTTTATAAATAACTCATCTTAATGTTTGTACCCGTGTATGTTTTAATATAGAAAATATTTATTGTGTGGCTTCTTTCATTAATGAGTTGAATACCAGTTTTGCAATAAACTTATCATATTCGATATAAGTATGAAAACCTTTCATATTTAATACCTACAAAAATATTTATGTGAAATGGACACTCATTTTAATCGAATGCGGTATTTTTTTAATGTTTGTAAGTACTGATGTGTTTAAGGGAGACCACTAGTGGGACCGCCTAAAAAAAAGGGTGGTTTTTGGGAATTTTTTTAAAGAAAACCACTGTATGGAATGTTTTAAGGGTATATTCGTTGATATATATTAAATTCAAGATAAAATTTTTGGACAAAAAACTTGAAAATTCAGTGAGTTATTCGAGATTTTCCAAGGCTCCAAAAAAAAGTTCCCTCACTGCTGCAGTGATAGCGACCTTCACAGTACCTGTAATCAAAAAAAACCAAAAAGCCTATTGAACTAGAAGGTATTGCCCGTGCCGTGAACCTCAATCGAAAAAAAAGTTGAAATTTAACAAAATGGCGGAGTTTTTAAAAAAAAGTTTCAAATTTTGCGCGAAAATTTGATGATTTTTTGGCCTGCAAAAATTACATTTTTTATTCGATCGGAAAACTGGAGGTTCATGGCACGAAGAAACATATAAAAGAAGCTGCAATAAGAATCAAATCGATCGGATGATTTGTCTTCGAGTTATAACTGCAGCAAATTTGAAAAATGTAGTTTTTTTTTCTTTATCTTACCTTTTAGTTTTAATCACTGAGAATTATTACTAAAATTATTTATGATGTACTCACTATAACGGTTATAGTAAAACTAGATGAGTCGTTTAAATGTGCCAGGGTCTAGCTGTCCCACAACATACGTTTCTCAATACCTCAAAGTTAACAATGAAAATCAGAATTCGCTCTTCAGATGGCTGTAACTCAAAAACTATTTGAGATACGCACTTGAAATTTTAGTTTTTTATTTTTAAAGGTATAGACTATCAAAACATGCAAAAAGATTTTTCCAATTTTTTCAAAATGTCATACTAGTGGCCTCCCTTAACTCGACACCTCTAGCGTTTTTTTCTAATAATTCATTTAAAAATATTTTTAAGAGTTAAAGTGAAAAATAGTTATTTACGCAACAAGTTGCAAAATGAAGGAATTTCTTTCAGGAGTCGTACGTTTTCCCAAAAAAAGTTTGCCCAGGCAGGACCAAATCCAGTTTTCAACTCAGGAATATCTTTTAACACCTTAATCGTTATTGCCCAAATCTGTATGGAATTTTTTTTTAATGTGAAACATACATGCAAATTTTATATTACAAATGCTTATAATAGAAATTTACTATTTTCGAAAAGCTGCAGTTACGAATGTTACTACTACAGAAATGGAATTATTAGCATAATTTAAAAAGGATTTATATTGTTAAGAGAGATTCGCTAAAAGAAAGAAATCTATCTTTACCCTTCATAATTTTGTTCCTTAAGTTGTTAGAAATATTCTATAATTCAATTTAAATAAAAAACTTTAAATGCTATTTTCTCGAAAGTACGTTTTTCGACATGGCTCCTCATGTATCTTAAAAAGTATTTGAGATATCGACATAAATCAAAGTGCATATTATTCCTCGATTCCGTCATTTTGGCAGGAACTAGGTTCTTTTGGTTCCGTAATATATTTTTAAAATGGTGGCTGTTTATAGTCGAGAAAAAGTGGTGATTTTTGAAATTTTCAAAATGCGATTTCTCGCTGGTTTCTTATTTTTTTTTTCTTAGATTTCTATGGTTAACGCCATAACTGTATATGTATATTTTCAGAAAATTCTTGATTTTTTTATTTTGGTTCACTGGGGATTTTATAATGCGGGGAACCATTAAGGTGGAAAAATCTTGCAGTGTCGACTTCAAAGCCATTTATACTTAACTCATTTTTTAATTTAAAAAATATTTTAATCTCGTGACATATAGAAACAATGTTGTATATTTAGTTTTTTAATGATACATTTATTTGTATAAAAAAAATAATAAAAAAGGTCGATTTTTGATGTTGTTTTGGCGAATCTCCTCTTAAATAGCAAAATCTAGTTTCCGTATTTCTATTTCTAGTATTTTCTCTACTTAATTAAACGGTTTATAATTATTAAGGATTGAAACTTGACTAAATAACTATACTCACTCATAGAAATCTGACAAAATTAAGAGGTATGAGTGAAAAATTTAATGACTTTCAGCGCGCTCCGACAGTTAACACAAAAAAAAACAAACACCGATTAAAAATTATCAAAAGAAAAAAAAAAATCTTGGAATTAGTGTAGTTGATTAAGCCATAGTAATTAGATCAAACGAATGAGATGTTTCTAAATGTATTTTTTAAGATAAAATGTACTAAATAAATAACATATTTCATATTTCGCATTTCATTTTTTCTTACATTATACAAAACCAGTTGCGTAAAAGTTCAAATGAATTTTTGTTAAATTAAACGAAAATTAGTTTCAT
Organism: Brachynemurus nebulosus; assembly: GCA_035578155.1. Classification (NCBI taxonomy): domain Eukaryota; kingdom Metazoa; phylum Arthropoda; class Insecta; order Neuroptera; family Myrmeleontidae; genus Brachynemurus; species Brachynemurus nebulosus. The sequence goes on from JAPWDM010000019.1 coordinate 7,070,456, forward strand.
TCAAAACAACAATGAAAAATTTTGCAAATTACTTTGTTGAAATTATATTTGAAAACTATTTAAATAATAATATACAAACAAGTAAATTTTAAAATTAAGAATTATGCATTAATTTGAAAGTGTTTGAAAGATTCATTTTATATATGTATTGATGTTACTAAACAACAACACTATTTTTTAGTTGAATTTATTATTTCATATTGTTATTCTAATAAACAATTTAATTTGTTTTTAATATAAAATAAATTTAATTTATTCGGCCAGATGCAGTTATTATAACCGTACAATTGGATGAGAATTGGCAAGTACAATTGTATTTTGAATTAAGCGGGTTCTACACGATGCTACGAACGTTCCTTCCAACGTTCGATCGAACGTTTGAGGCAATTAAGTTCGATAGTTGATGCGACGAATGTATCTGCTACACGGTGAATCGAATGTTTGGTCCAATACGAATGATGATGTGTTGGTACTCAGTGGACGAAGATGTCATCTGTCTGATGTTATCTCTAATGTTATACACTGATGTTGTCTCTCTTCACATGAACGAGTCGTGCAGCTGCTGAGTCGAACCAACCAACACAACCAACATTGACCTTCAAACGTTCGAAGCATCCCTTTGACTCGGTGCAAGAATACCGACATCGAACGGGACATGGCCAAATGCGAACGTTTGACGCTCGACATTGGACACTCGTAGGTTCGAACGACGGCTACACGATGCTGTGAACCATCCAACGTCGAATGTTGGAAGGTGTTCGTAGCATCGTGTAGCAGCGGCTTTACCTACATGTAACATTAGTAGTACCATAAAACTCCCTAACTTTACCACATCACAATTTGTGTTTAAAAAATTAAAATTTCATGGCTTATAATTGCCCGGGCTCGAGGCTACGAGGCAGCAAATTTTTCAATCACTATGTGAATTTTATTTTAAACAATGATTTAGCCATCTTTACCAAAGTGAGTCGTGTGTTCAAGTTAACTTATGTCTAAATACGAATAAAAGTTCGCCATACGTTGATAATATTCACAAGTATATCGAAAATATTGGCAGTAAAATGGCTTATAATACCTACTAATAGTATTTTTTTTTTAGTGACAGATCTATTTTGAAGAAACTATTAGTGTTCAGTCCCTATTTCTTTAAATTGTTAGTTTTTTTTAGCTTATATAGTATATTCCTGTTTTCAAAAAGTGTGCAAATTTTAGTTGATATTTTAGAAGTTCTAAAATTTAGGGAGGTAATTTTATGATATGAAAAATTCCATAATCTCATAAGTGTTTAAGTAATGGTTACAGGACCGGACCTACAGTGATTACGAGGGGCGGGGGGCAAACTTTGCTGTTGGCGCCCTCCCAGAGAAAAACGCCAAATAAACATTTTGACGCACCGATATTTTTTAACTCTTTAAATGATTAAGACGAGTTAATTCGTCCTGCAATATGGCGGCTCAAAATGCTGTGATATGTGTATATATTCACTGGTACAGGTGCCGCCATCTGTGACAGATTTCTTTAAATACGGTATAATTCTAGTAGTAATGTTCAATTTTAATCAACATAGTTTAGTATAATTTATATTTTGCAAATTCCTACACGGAGAAAAAATTCCTATAAAAATTACTGTGCTCATACTACAATCGACGTGTAACAGGCGAACATATCCAATTTTTGTACGGTAAAATTATAAAAATTATAGTTATATTTTTGTAATTTTTATAATTTTACCGTACAAAAATTGGATATGTTCGCCTGTTAAACGTCGATTGTAGTATGAGCACAGTAATTTTTATAGGAATTTTTTCTCCGTGTATAGAGTTCACTTTTTTGATGTTGGGGTATTTGATTTTTTCTTTTTTTTTTTGTAGCCTTATCTATTGTACTTATCACTGACAGTAAATGGTCCGGCATTTTGAGACAAAAAAAAATTTCTCTGTATATGGTTAAAATAAAAAGGCTAAATTTTCCCCCCAAAAAAATAAGTGACGAGCAAAAAAAAAAAAACGTCAAGTGTACCGTTTCGGGCCTCCAAAAACTTGCAGGGGGGCACGTGCCCCCGCTGCCCCCCAGCCCCCTAGATCCGGCCCTGAATGGTTACTATAGGTTTGGTAAAGGTAGGTTCTTTTAACAATTCCTAACATTACCAACGGACCCCTGGTTCAAACGATAGAAATTTTTGTATTTTAACATTTATAGTAATTGGAAAACCTCTCAAAAATTTGAAATCTACTATTTGGAATTAACAACAAAATGTGAACAATTGTGGAATATTTAATGCTTTTACAGTATCTTTCATATTTTACTGAAAAACATGGGCGGGTAAAGTTAGGAATTTGGTGACATCTTAACCTATTACCTACTGTTTTTTTGACTAGTTTCTGGAAAATTTAAATATAACTAAATTAATTTCGTCTTCAGTTTATTCAAATTTGAATTGAAAATTATGTTAAAATTACGTGTGTCTACGGTATTTACAGTGTGTTAAGAAAAGATAAAATTTTCTTTGTCATACGTCTCGTCTTATTGTCAGGTCTTAAATTGTATACGGAGATTTAATGGGTGTGTACATTCTATTATTACCTTGTTAATTTTATTTTATTATTTTGTTAATTAAACAGTATTTCTCAATTTATGTTTTTGTAATTTTATGTCACAAACTTGTCGTTAAGGAAAATAAGATTTTCTGCGATAACAGCGAAGTAAATAAACCGCAAAATATTAAAATTTTGTTAATTCTATATATTAAGAAAAATTAACTGTAATTTTATTTTGCAAGTCAATAACAAGATATGACGAAATCATAATTTTGTCGGAAATAAGTAATTACTGGGTGTAAGACCAGAACAAATTTTATTTACATTGAGGCAACATGATTTATTTATAAATTTATCTGTAATAAAAATGAACACTTACATGATTGTTAAAGACTCCAATTTAACTGTGCATTGTAAATAATTAATTAATTTTATAATTTCTATAAGAAGTAATTAAAAGACAACGTTCAGATATACTTTCAGGTGCAAATGTATTATAAGGTTAAACTTAAGCACATTCTAAAATATTTGATTTTATGAGAATGGATTTCCTGTTATTTTAGCTGTAATCGTTAAAAAGCGAACAGAAATTGAAAAAATAGCATGTTATTTTGCCTTAAGAGCGTCGTCGTATGACATTCAAATTTTAAAATTTATTGTGAAATAACTTATTTTGGTACATAAATTTCATCGACAGTTTCATGGATAATTCTTTAGGCTACGTGTCCATTTGAGAGTAACTTGCAGAAGTAACTATAGTAACTGTCCAGAAAGCTGATAGTTTTGTTGCCTACTTGAGAGTGCTTTCAATAACTTTCACTCTTCGAAAAGCTGTTGTTTGACAGCAGACTCTTCGACAGTGCTTTCAAAATCGTGACGGCATATAACAGTTGAGACAGCTAATTTAAATAAAATGAAATTTTGCATTGAAGTATATTTCAGTACTAACAAATAGGTATCCTTTAAAAATTAAGTAACCATTAAGGAGAGGGTAAGGTTAATTCGTACAAAAAAAGCATGTTTTTGTTATTTTTTTGTGACGACACGGTTAAAAACTCTTTATTAAAACCAGTGGTACATTAAAGTATAACATTCGAAGAATATTGTATAAAATTTTCACGAAGAAATATTAAAAAATACAGTAATGGCAGCAATTATTCGAACGTGTCTCGGAAAAAAGTAGAATTGCTGTGCCCCTCATAACTTGGTGCTGGATCATCCAAAATAAAAAAATTAAAGTTCATTCGTTAAATAATAGTTCTCCTCAGATAACGCTGGGAGGGTTTTTCGAAATTTCAATTTTTCACTTTTTTGGAGCACTTAGAACGGAAAAACACGATTTTTGCGAAAAAAATTGGCTAATTTGTTATTGTAAAATAAAAATTATTAACAAATTTGAAAAAAACTCTCCAGCGTTACTTCGTAAATTATGTACAGAAATAGTGTTCAAAATTTCAAATGGATCGGTGTTATAGTTTTGAAGTTATGAGGGGCACCGACTTTGAAAACGTGAGCTGTGGGGAAAACGCTTTAAAGTTTTGAACACTTAAAAATTGAACACTTAAAAAAAACACAAATTGAAATTTCTATAATATAACTGAGAGATATATATATATATAGAGAGAGCGAAACATCTGCCAGGTAACAACAAAAATGCTTATAACTTCGTCAGTTTTGCTCCAATCAACTTGAAATTTTGAGACAATATTCTTGAGGTATTATGCATTCAGTTAAAAATATAAAAAAAATGCAAAAAATTATTTTAATACCTTACCCTGCCCTTAAGTGTTGAAAAATAGATGAAATGTTCGTTTTTCGTATAAGTAACTCCAGAAATAATTCCACGTACCTTATTCTTGCAGGATAGCCGGATAGCGTTAGAAAGATCTTTTAAAGTGAAATTGAGGCTCTTTTAAGGTAGTTGGTCGATAAAATGATTTTCCAAAGGATTTTAAGGAAACTTCTCTAGATTTTTATTTAATTCAATACCAATAATACGAGCCTATTCCGATTAAAATTGACCACCTCAATTTTGAGAAAAACGATTTCAAAGTTTTGTAATTGTAACATAGACTCTTATGCGAAGACACAATTTTTTTAAGGGGAGGTTTACTCAAAAGTCCTTAAAAATTATGTATTTTTCTAGAATTTTTTCTCAAGAACGGAAGTAAATATCAATTTCAAATTTTGTACACATATTTATTAAGTATTAAACTATACAAAAAAGGAAAAATTCAAAAGGAATTCAAAAAAGGATTCAAGGAAAAATATAAAAAATTGTCCATTTTATAGATACTGCAGTGTGACAATCCGAAAATCCAATGCCTTGTTGGCGGACATCCTAGCGCCGGTAATAAACCACCGAAATCCAAAAACAAAAAAGATTTATAAAATATATAAAGGCACCTCTACCAATAATATCAATAAATTGCTAAAAGAAAAAAAAATGGCGGATGTTTGAACTTTTGATTACGATTTTTATCTTATTTTTCGCTCTTTAAAGTAAACTTAAAAATAAAAAAATATTGAAAGTGTATAGAACTTAGGTAGAGGTGCCGAAGAATGGAATTATCTTTAAAATAAAAAATTAGAAAAAAGGATCCATCGAATAGTTTTTGAGTTATCGTGTCCGCCAGTTCCGAAAATGTAGTACTCATTATTGCGTGAACTACGTTTTTTGAATTTTTTTTTATAGAAAGCTGGATTCGGTTAATGTGCAAGAATCTTGTTTTTAAATTATTTTCAGTAAAATCACTTTGGGCACATATTCTACACATAATTGGCTATCAATTTCGGCAAAAAAAATCGATTTTTTTTTTCAAATCTCAAGTAAACCTTCCCTTAAATTACTTTCAGCAAAATCACTTTGGGAACATATTCTACCTACACATAATTAGCTACCAATTTCTGCAAAAAAAAAATCAATTTTTTTTAACGACTCTCAAGTAAACCTCCTCTTAATAAAATGAAAATGAGTCAAAGGAATTTGATAAAAATTTAATATTTATGTTACAAAATACAAAGTTACAAACCATATTTAATAGAAAATAAAAATTATTGATCACGCCGTTTTTGAAATATAATTTCTGAAAATCATTTTGTAACGCTTTTCAAGGCTTTTATATTGCTACAACATAAGCGCCCGGAAATTAAAATAAAAAAAAAAACAAGTGGTATACAAATATAGCTGAAGAATATTACATTATTTAATTTTTGATAAAAGAAAATTTCATCGCTGGACTATGCTTTTGTACGTGACTGTCTCGGATCAACTACCTTAACCACTTTTAGTTTATTATAGCAGTTATGGACATACTATAATATTGTCTGTTACATACGTTTCACTGAAACCATGGGCTTATATAATATGTAAAACATAAACCCCACATTTTTTTTTTAAATTTCCCTTACCAGTTTTGATAACATTTTTTAAAATTTTGGTTGGAATATTCTAAAATAGTACTTACTATAAGAAACACTTCAAAATTATTTATACTTATGATATCACGTTTTTTCCTATGGAATGTGATCATATTTTTGATTGATGTTTGACATATCGATTGTTTAGAAATATCTAATTAAAACAAACAATTAAACTAATTTTATTGACGCTTTTGTATTCGCTTAATTATATCAGTATTATACAATATATAATATAAAACTATAATAGTTACATCTGTTATACAAACTCGTATGCAATTTGTAGGCTGGATGAGATTCATTTAATACGTAAATAACATAACCATGACTTTCACTTTTGTTTGTATCTATGTATGTTCTAATTTTTCATTTTTCTCATAGTCAAGTGTTTTCTGTTTCTAGCACCAATTTCATCAGAAGTTTATATAAAGGAACAAAAATGACTGTCATATAATCTTTATTTTCTTTAATTTTAAATACAGCCGACTATCGTTATCAGTCCGCCGATTTGTATTTCCATTATAAACATTCCCCCTCCATGACCGAAAAAAAATTATTTCAGTCTCTCGTGATAAGACCGGAACATTGTTGTTGATGTATAATACTGCAACTCATAAATCATCCCGTTAGAATCTTTTTATTCACTAAAATAATTTTTTGGTAGGTCCGTGTTTACATAATACATACGTGTAGTTGACCAAAACAAGTTCTATTCGTTCATCGCGCGGATTATATTACAAATTTTGTTTGACTAACAATATTATTAACAATTTCTACAAAAGATTTTAAAAAAATTTTTAAAGAGAATATGTTTTGACAGTATCGTTTAAACTCCTGTCACATAAATTAGAGAATGCATTTTGAAAATATTAGTAATTGTATTTATTAAAAATAGGTAGATTTTGTACCGCTTCTAACGAATGGTAATACTACACTAAACGTCCGGGCTATTTGATTATAAATAAGTACACACGCACACGCTTGAAAAGTAGGAGAAGTGCGAGTTACGGCAGTCGACTGCTAGGCACAAGTGGGGGTAGGGGAATTCCTAAAATTATATTCTCCTACAGCCCCGTAAGCGGACTGATAACGAAAGTCGGCTGTAGATGGAGAGTCATCGACATTACAGATGAACTTATTTTTATTGAATGTTTTACATTATAACGAAATAAAATTTCCCTCTGTATATATTCGAAAAATTAGTTCAAAATTCAAAGAAAATAATTTTTGTATTTTGTTGGTTATTCTATGTCATGCCATCAGATACAATGACGAAATTTGGTCAAATTAAATATGAACTGTTCCTTTAAAAGGGTCTTTTAAACGGTCATATCAGTTCTCAGTTCAGTTTCAGTTCTAGTTAGTCAGTTTTTCCTACGTGTAAAAAATGAAATCTGAAAGGAGAACTGAAACGGAGACTGAGAACTGACAGGATGGATAGACCTATTTGTTTAGTTCTTAGAATTCATATGTGTAAACAAGTGCACTATGCCTTAATCCGTTCACCCACGTCGTTCTTTTGAAAATCAGGGCAACTTAGACTGTACAATGAACTGAAACGGCTGAGAACAGTGAGAACTGAACGGACCGTGTAAAAACAAACCTTCCTCCGAACTGAAATGAAACGAGAACGGAAACTGAAACTGAACTGAGAACTGAGGCTAGGCAACAATTTTCTTTTTGGAAAATCGTAGCGAACTGTATCATGAGTATAAAACTAAATTTTTAGATCGGCCTTCATTTTGAATTAAAAATTGAAAATAGTTACTCAATTATTTTCGTAACCATAAGTCTGGCAAGCTTTTTGTAAAGAGCCTTTTTTGAGACCGTAGAATTATCTACAACCTTTATCTGAAACATTTTGACGAGAACTCAATATTTGGATTTGATTGCATGAATTTTATGGAGTACAAATATATGTATTGTTTTACTAATCAGTGACATCAATTCAAGGCAAGTGAAAAAGATATTCAATTTTCATTATTTTGTTCTTTTACTTCGTTTTTTTTTTCATTTTTTTTAGGTCGTATTTTACGTAGTTGGTTTTTTGATTTTTTAAATCTAATTTTCTCTTGCATTATTAGATATCTACTGGTTAGGTCTGAAGCACATTTCATTTTTTCTAGCTTCTGTCCAAATTGAGATCAGTTTTCTTCTTTTTCTAAATAATTTAAATTTTCAGTCAGTACAAACTGAATCGAAAATCATTTGTCACAGCCAGACGAGGGTTGAACAAAAACAGTGAAAAACACATCATTTCCCTAAAGATTCTCACATGCGCCCGTGGTGATGAAATATACGTATACTTCTAATTGGTGTTACCCATCTTTTCCTTGATACAGTTTCTAATTTTACCACCAGAGGCGTTCGCATAATCTTTACGTCATCAATAAGCTTCAATATTTTGTTCATATAAATTTAATAAAAATGAAAAAAAAAATATGAATACTCAAGTCGAAAAGGAAAAATGATTCAGTTCCGATAAAAATACGATCAAGATAAGAAAAACGGCCCAATTCACATGGACAATTTGTAAACAGACATGACTTTACGCAACAATAAAAATGTCATAACCGTGTGTTTAGGAAAGCGCTATTGTAATATGAAATTCTATTAACTATTCAAAACTAGCATTGGTGGGAAATTTGAATAAATAGGCAGTAAGTAAGTAGTTTGTGTTGTGAATTAAAATATAATAATAATATAGAATGGAATTAAAATAATATATTGCGAATAAAATATCCACCTAGGCGAGTGAAATGACAAAATGAAAACAATTCATGATACTTACTGTAATGTTTAATTCAGTGGAACTGGAAAATTAAAACTGAACAGTTAAATTTACCATCTACAATTAAATTTTAATCTATGTATATTATTCCTGTTTAATTACCTAAACGATTTATTTATAGTAAAAATTTCAAAGCTATCATTATTTATAAATACAATTAATTTTTGTAAATATGATTTTCAAATTACGTAATAGTACCAAGTATGACCAATGAATGTCATAATATTCTAATCTTTTTTTTTCTATAACGAAAAATTCATATTTGACTCAAAAAGATCTATCAGTGTCACCAAGTGTAAGAAAAAGAAGTTAGGTAGATATATGGTTTAATGAAAGGAAATGAGCAATTTTTTTGAAAAAAGTAACTTTAGATAAATTGATTAATCTATGTATTAGCGAATTTCCAGAATGGAATTTAGCTATTACAGCCACTGTCATGACGCGACCTGAGCCCGGGACTATGGCAGAAATTTGTTTTGAGGTCCCTAGAAACCGAAAATAATATTCACTAAAATTTCTGCCATAGTCCCGGGTGTGTGTGTCCGCGCGATAACTCTCGAACGAAGTATCCAATTTTTACGAAACTTGGTGAGAACATTGGAAGTCCCAAATCCTTGGATGAGTTCGTCAGCCAGACACGTCGGATGCCAAGAACATGGTTTTTGTTCTTGCAAAAAATTAATTTTTTGCCAAAATTTCCACTTAGTCAAAAATTTTTGCGGAACTTTTTTACACCATTTAAAAGAGAAGAAAAAATTACAGAAAAAATGTCTTTAAACTTTTTTTCTATGTCAGCTAGTTTCCGAGAAAAACTAATTTTTATAAACGGAAAGTCGCTATGTTATGCAGGATGCTGCGACAGGGGTATATATTGTTGTATACGCTTATTAAAATAATTTTGAAAATTTTTGCTTTTTTCAAACGGCTGTATCTTGAGATTATTTTAAAAACAGCATTTTAAAGCTTAAAGAATAATTTTCGAGAAAAAATAATTGAAATTTTTTCTTCTCACTTTAAAGTTGTACTTGAATCTTATCTCCGAATTATTTGTACTTGAATCTAATAACTCCGAATTTTTAAAAAACGACAAGAATGTACTTTTTAGACATTTTGAAATGACTACGAAAAGTAGGAGACCTTTTTCACATTATAATCCATATTTTTGTTTTATAGAGGATAATTTGAACCTTCAAAATCCTGCTTCCAATTGTTTTAGCGTCATTACTTTTGAAGATATTGGTAATCAAAAAAAATTAAAAGTATCGGTTTTTGTTCAGCCACAAATAACTTCTGAAGTAATGATCGTAGAATCGCTTTTAAATAAACAAATTGGCACTGAAAGTATATTTAAAAAAAAAAAAACTATGATACCTACACACTTTATTCAAATATTTTTCAGCACGGCAAGTGAAACGAAAAAATTTCATTTTTTTTTCTTGATAATTATCCTCTTAAAAAATATTATCCTGCAGAGAAAATTTTTGATTTTCAACATTAACACTTTTAGTCCCACAGCTTCGACATCCGAAAATAATCAAAGCAACCGTAGAGGCCGATCACCATCAATGATTAATTGATTACGCATTATATATTTGTTTGTGTGATGTTACCACACCGATGTGTATATACTCAATTCACACAAACACCAACACACACTACTCTCGTGGTTTATATAAAATATTTTAAAATAAACAATATAAAAACTAATAAAAGTATTTGTTTTTTTTTTTTTTTTTTTTTTTTATTTAGTTTTACCAGTTTATTTTCAAACTTTCTGTAATTCTTTGATTGCTTTGAATGTGTTTGAATGTCAAATATATGTAAGTACGTATCACATATATGTACGTGTTAAATCATTTTATGTATTTGTTTATATAAAGTTTCTTTAAAAATGTTGTTGGCTTCCGGGGAAGTTTACTGTGAAAGTGCTCGGGCTTCATCGTGTTTTAAAATGGTCTTTTAAAACCATTCTCGGACTATTTTTAACTAAGATACAGCTTCTTGAAAAAAGTAAAAATTTTCAAAATATTTGGCTTTCCTTTAATTTTATTGATAAGTATACTTACTTTGTTGCATACAAAAGTGTAATTTTATCTATAGGTTTAGATTTATAATACGTTTATACAACATTTCTCACAATCTTTTTTTTTATTTTAAAACTTTTTTCATCTTTATAATGTTAACAATAAATAATGTAGGAAGAATACCTGAAGACAGACATAAGATATTATTTACATTATGTGTGTATGCCAGTTAGTTCCGCATAGGTATTACATACAATACCTTGATTTCATTTGCATAGTTCCGTAAAAATTATACAACAACGTTCAATTTCAATTTATGTCATACAAAACGGTTATTATGTAGTTAGAGTAAGTTTGGGGAGAGTTGACCATAACTTTTTGTACGGAAACAACTATTTCAGTTGAAAACATAACTTTAGTAGTTTTTCTAAGCAAAACGTATATTCGTAATCAGGTGATGGCACTGATGGTTCAGAGGTGGTGGCCATATAGGGCTTGGCTTTCTGCCATTACTGGGAACCCCCAATTAGTTATGTCTGATAATAAATTTCTTTGTAGCTGTGGCTGCCGTCATTTTCTCTATTTTACCTTAAAACTACTCCTCTTGCATCCCTTTTCCAAAATTTTATTTTCGCAAACTAATACCTTACTAAGCTTGATCAAAATCATGTTCTTACACAAGAAATCTTTGTTTTATTTGGCACCTACATAATTTTGAGGCTTGATCTTTGTCTTGTAAAGTTTAATCTTGGTCTTAGTATTGTTCAAAAATATTGTAAAAACTGATCTTGTTCAGTCTTGCATAATTGAATTTTTAAGAAATTTTCAAAATTTATCAATAAGTTTCTGGGGTTTCTTATATTTTAGAAGAAATCTTGCTTTCCCTTGGTCGTGTTTTGGAAAAGTTTTCATGAAATAGATTGATTTGTGTCAATTTTGTAAATACCCGACTAGAAATTTTAATAAGGTCCAGACAAGGACCTTATCAGTGCCTTATATTCTGATGAGGTCCAGATCAGGATTACCGTATGAGCTTCTTATCAGGTTTGTCACGCAAAACAGTCATCGGGTCCTTACCATGACTACCTTACCTTATCAGGTCCTCATCAGGACTACCATATCAGATCCTGATCAGAATAACCTTATCAGATCCTAACTAGGAAAACCTTATTGAACCCTAATCAGGCTGTCCTCATCGGGTTAGCTCAATGTTAAATTATACATACAGTATTAATACTTCAATGTAAAATGAGTTCAATGTTAAATGTAACATTTCGTGTTTGTGTTAAATGAAAATATTAACACAAATTTCGATTTAACAGAAACAAAATGTTAACCTGTTTTGAACGGCAAGGAAGTAACACAAGATTTGTGTACAGCAAAAGAATGCTATAACTACAAGTACCTTACTTACGTTGGAATATATAGATATGTACCCAAATATATATAATAATAATACCCCTGTCGCAGCATCCTGCATAACATAGCGAATTTCCATTTACAAAAGTACGTTTTTCTCGGAAACTAGTTGATATACATAGAGTAATTGTAAATAAAAAAACCTTCTTTATGTGATTTTTCCGCCTCATTCTGCCAAATTTTTTTCACGAAAAATGTCCAAAACCCCGTAAACGTTTTCACGAAATTTCTTAAAAATAAGATGTTTTGTTCTTGAGTTATCGTGCGGACACTTAGTAAACATATATATAAATGTGTCCGCACGATAACTCAAGAACGAAACATCTTATTTTTAAGAAATTTCGTGAAAATGTTTACGGGGTTTTGGACATTTTTCGTGAAAAAAATTTGGCGGAATGAGGCGGAAAAATCACATAAAGAAGGTTTCTTTTATTTACAATTACTCTATGTATATCAACTAGTTTCCGAGAAAAACGTACTTTTGTAAATGGAAATTCGCTATGTTATGCAGGATGCTGCGACAGGGGTATTGTTAACTCTATAGTTGTTTGTTAACTCTATAGTTGTTAACTCTACAGCCCTCTGGCGTTTATTCAATATGGATGTACAACTCAATAATTATTCAATCACGTGTTCAATTCAATCACACAACGATATTAATACGTCATCTTCGATGACATAAAAAAGATGGCATACTGCGTGTTTACCACGCACTTGACAATTTTTTTTTATTTTGTAATTTATTATGTACATATTGTACATGCATATAGATCTTTGAGGAATATATTGGTAGTACCGTAGCATATATTATGTACATATGTACTAATTCTATATATCGTCATTTGACTTCAGTAACAAAATAATATATATCCCTGTTGCAGCATCCTGCATAACATAGCGAGTGTCCGTTTATAAAAATTAATTTTTCTCGGAATCTAGTAGACATTGAATAATAATTTAAAGACTAATTTTATGTAATTTTTTCTTCTGGTTTAAATGGTGTAAAAAAATTTCGCAAAAATTTTTGAATAAGTGGAAATTTTGGCAAAAAACTAATTTTTTGCAAGAACAAAAACCATGTTCCTGGCATCCGACGTGTCTGGTTAACGAACTCGTCCAACGGTTTGGGACTTCCAATATTTTCACCAAATTTCGTAAACCTAGGACATTCCGTTCGAGAGTTATCGTGCAGACACATATGTGTGTGTATGTATATATATATATATATATATATATATATATATATATATATATATATATATATATATATATATATATATATATATATATATATATATATATATAAATTTTAGCGAATATTATTTTCGGTTTCTAGGGACCTCAAAACAAATTTCTGCCATGGTCCCGGGCTCAGGTCGCGTCATGACAGTGGCTGTAATAGCGTATTTCCAGTTTTGGAAATTCGCTAAAAAAGATGAGAGTAGTTCTTATTGTTAAACAAAACCGAAAAATTATAAGTTTTTTTCAGTTATTGACGAATATAGTTTTATTAAACGTTTAAAAATGAAACAATTTTCTTACATTTTAAGGTTATTTTGTTACAGATTCAGTTACAAAAAAATCATGTATGCTTACATGAGATTGTTTTATATAATATAGTAAGTACAAATAAGGTTATCCTGACATGGACTTGATAATGTTCTGAGTATGATAAACCGATAGGAAATTTATGGTTTTAACGTAAGGTTATCCTGATATGATCCTCATAAGGTTCTGACCATGATAACCTGTTAAAAAATATTTTTCTTACAAGTAAGTTTATCCTGACATGGACCTAATAATGTTCTGAGTAGGATAACCCGATCGGAAATTTATGTTTTTTTACATAAGGTTATCCTGATATGATCCTGATAAGATGCTGATCATGATAACCTGTAAAAAATATTTTTCTTACAAGTAAGGTTATCCTGACATGGACCTGATAATGTTCTGATTAGGATAACACGATACGAAATTTATGTTTTTTACGTAACGTTATCCTTATATGATCCTGATGAGGTTCTGATCAGGATAACCTGTTGAAAAATATTTTTCTTACAAGTGAGGTTATCCTGACATGAACCTGATAATTTCCTCATCAGGTTAACCCGATGAAAAATATTTTTTTTCAAAGAAGATTATCCTGACCTCATCCCCATAAGGACCTTATCAGGTTTTCCCTATTAGGGATTACCTTATCTAAACCTGATAAGGACCCGATGATACTTTCTGCAAATAAGTAAAAATTTCTAGTCGGGTATGTATTCACCAATAAAATAGTTGTTTTTGAATTTTTCTTAAAAATCGCAATAAAAAATCGATAAAACCGAGGCTGTTATATTATAATAAATGAGATCCATTGTAAAAAAAAACTAAACTTTTAAATTTAAATTTAAAATTACGTTTTATAAAGGTAATCGTACCCTAATGACCCACTAGGAGTGTGTGTTATAATTTCAACAAGACAGTATTCAAAAGGTTAAAAATTATTTTGATCAAAATTAATGTTTACAAAACTGACATCAACACATAAGTACAAATTTTAATCATTAATTTAAATCTGTGTAAACTTCTAATATTCTCTTTTTTTCTTACGAAAACATAATATTCTCTATGTACAGTGGCTGACACTAAAAATCAATCAGGTCTCTTCCACATCTTTATTTTTAGCAAAAATTTTACTATTCAACTAACCGTAAGTGACTTAGGCCCGGTCCTGTGATAAAATTTTTTTTGTGATTTTTATTAAAAGAAAAATTGTATTAACACATAGCGAATTCTTCGAGGAAAATAAAAAACATATGGAAGGAGTATTAGATGAAAATCTGAAACATTCCCAAAAGAATTTGTCGGTTTTCAACTGTAAACCACTGTAAGAAAAATATGTGTCTATGTATACTTGTTAAAAGATTTTATCATTGATTCAAGTATTCGCACATTTCAAAATACATACAAATTTCGTATTTCGGTATTTTACAAAAAAAATAGTATGCTGTGCTGTGATTTCATCTTTCACTTGGTTCAATTAAATGATTATTATGTCATCAAACATCGTACATTCTATTGTTGACAGCTGACTGTCTAATTTATCAACTTCGGTAAATCACATTCCTTTCATTAAATTATTTTGTAAACG
This sequence comes from Brachynemurus nebulosus, assembly GCA_035578155.1. NCBI lineage: Eukaryota > Metazoa > Arthropoda > Insecta > Neuroptera > Myrmeleontidae > Brachynemurus > Brachynemurus nebulosus. Next base: position 7,085,783 of record JAPWDM010000019.1, read on the forward strand.
ACGACCAACAGCAACAAATATTTTGTAAGAAAGATGTGGGAGATATTTTATCAACTTTGTGCAATATGATTGTATGCAAGATAAAATTTGTTCAGTGTAATCTAACTGCAATTCTTAATTTTTAACGAAGTTAGTTCTGTATTTGCCGGCGCTACCACCATGGTGTATTTAAACCAAGTATTTGTCAAGCGGTCCCTGCACGTTCATATTGAAGGGTTGTACAATATATTGTGCTCTTCAAAAATAATTTGAAATATATTGTGTAATGAGTGAATATTGTAATGTTCTGTAATTATTATTGCGCAATACCATTTCATTTGTTTGAATTTCGATTTGTTTATTATTTTAAGTGTCATATATAATGGCTATTATTTGAACCAGTTTGAACTCTTAATTTGTAAAAATAATTATTTATTGCTTCACACTACTTTTTTTTTTCACTTAAGATTAAACAACAATTGAATTATTGTACAATTCCTACATTCAATTTGTTGTACAAATTTCTTTTACAAATTATTGAACTGTCTGGAGAAAGCCTAAATAGATTGTACAAGTTAATTTTATAATATTATTGAACGTGTGGGGGCCGCTTAAAATTTAACACAGAAAATATTGAAATATTCTTAGGTCAAGTAATTTTAGCAATATGAGGATATGGACTTATACATACAAGACACGGAACTAAACATAATACGGTACTTGACTAAAATTAGAAAACAATCCTAAATGCTCTATTTTTTCATATCAATTAAGATAATATTTTTAATTTTTGATAAATTTTGTACAAAATCATCAGAAATATAATTGTTCAATTTTAAGGGAGTGTTCTCATTTTTTTTATTTTTAAAAGTTGATTTTTCCTTTTTCATATTTTTAATGGAAAACGTAAAAATAAAATTGAATAAAAATTCCCAGCGGTTCCAGTGATATTTACATATTTATAATTTGCAGACGAAGTAAGAAAAAGGGATATTTCCTTTGTGCGGTAGGTTTTTCGTGAAATATCTTTTTTCTTGCCGTAACACTGATAGTGATATCACAAAAAGTAATTCACTTATCGAGGTAAATCTTGGTCCATTGTATTCGTTAATGTGTTACTCAGTGTGCAAACTAGAATCGTGGCTTGATATACACTTGTTTAATATTTATCGCCTCCTTCCCTAAGTGCTTTTTTGTGGTCCAAGACATGAAAACCGTGCCACACCGACAATTTTTGGAATTTTGACTTTATTCCAGTTTGCACACTGAAGAACAGCAAAGTTCCTAATAAAATACCGTTTGATTCTTTAATTTCAAATGTACTCGTCCGGTTATTAGTGTTACACTGTTTGATTCCTTTTCTTTCCGACACTTTTTATAACAAAAATGATATGAAGGGGAAAAATTAAAAAAAAAAAACATTTTTATAGTTTTAAGTGTTTGTTTAATATAAGGAAAAAAAATCATACCTGTACCAAAGAATTATTGAAAATTACGGTTATTTTGGTCGAAAAATAAGAACTTCCCCTTAAATGAAAAAATTTTTGAATATAATAGCTCCTTTATTGATTATAACATATGAGCTCTTTAAATAGCTCTTTATTAATTATAAAAAACTCTTTAAATTTCCCTCCCTTTTTAGAGACAAAAAGAGCAAAAAAATTTTTTTCAATTTTTTTTTTAAAGGCTTACTTATTTCTTTTTTTGAACCAGTGGAGTTTAGGTTTAGTGACCCTGAAAATTTGATTTGACCGCCGTAAAAGATTTTTATTTTAGGCGTCGATTTTGACACCACGTATAAAATGCATCGTCATTGGTCAAAAGGAAAATAAAATTTTCTTGATACTTGAATGTGTAAATGATTTCAGATCAGTGGCACATAAGCCAAAAATTATTGAAAATGTGCTTTTTTTAGCTTGTAACCATGAATAACTTCTTAAATGATAATTTTAACATTTTCTAAGTTGTTCCATCCGGCTTTACTAATAATATTTTCACGTACCACATATTGGAAACCGCTGATCTATATGCTATTTCGTATATAATATAAAAAAAAAACTTTCTTCTAAATATACACCATAAAAGGACTGTTTGAAGGAGAACATTGAATGGTGGTGTTAAATATTTAAATGACAATCACTTTCTGTTTGTAAAATATAGGTTACTAATTAAATTAACCGATGTTCTATTAACCGATATGCCTAATGCAATATTGCATATTGTTTAAATATTATTTATACAAAAATATTTATTCAAATACAACACATAATTCATCTAAGCATATATACTTATATACATATTTAATTTTTTTAAAATCTAACATTAGTACGCATTTCAATACTTGGTTTCTATCTGGCGTGTACATGGCTACAATAAATATACATTAATTTTACAAGTGGACTCTTCCGTGTTTAACTTTTATATTAACATTATCATTATAATACTGTACGCGGTAAATTTCATTTTACGCTATTTTTATTTATTATAATTATTATTACTAATATTCGTTTTATTTATTTCGTATATATTTATTTTATACATGTGTATATAGATAATATTCTTACTAAGGTCGGGAAATATTAGTTCGTGCTGAACGAAGTTTGCTTGAACGCAAATAAAATTATTGACCAATGTAAATATAAGGTAGACTTTTGAATGTAATAGGGTTGACCGGGGTAATTGTGAATTGGTGTAATTGTGAACGGCGCCTATAATTTCTAAAATAACATTAATATTGTTAAAAATCAACTCTTAGTGTATTTTTCGGTCCTTTCTTAATATGCTATTAAAATTTCATAACAATTCTCCAAGTAGTAGTATCCTTTTTTTTAGTTTGAAAAAACCCTTGCAAAATTTTGTGTATCTTACTTCGACCAATCCTCGAAAAAATTTTTTTTAAATACATTTTTTTTAAACGTAAGAAATGGTTAAAAGTACTTCTAAAGAAGTGGTCTAAACCCTGAGAGGGTTCCTTATTAACTGCTAAAGAAATTGGACAATTTATCACCAATTCACAATTACCTCATGATTTTAAAATTCCGGGGTAATTGTGAACGTCATTCACAAATGCTCTCATCCGGTCAAAAATTTCAGTAGTGTCCTTTTCAGAGTTGAAAATGTTGATGATGATGTACAATGACATTATTGTACAAGTTTCCGTTGTACAAACAACACACAAAAAAAAAAATAGATTGTTGTTTTTTGTTTACGTAAACTGAATGTATTTCTTTGAAAAAGTCTTATTTTCCTTGTTTTTGTGTGAAAATCATGTAATTTTTTTATTTTTTATTTGATAAAATGACAAATTATCATCAAAATATCATTTTTAGCTTGTAACAAATTTGTTCTTACAATTTTTGTTATTTTTATTTAACCTTGATTTTTTGTACAAATACGAGGTATGCGTAACTTGCATTAAACAAAGAGAAATTGTGACCGCTAAAGTATGATGAAAAATTTGAAAGTGGGGTAAATATGAAGAATTTGAGTTGGTCCTTACTCTGATGTACCTCACTTCTCTTGTAATCCATTCTAAATAATTTTTCTGATGGCATTCACTTTTACCCCGAAATTCATAAGATTTGCAAAACCGCACCGGGAAAATGTGAATGGCTTATAAAATTTTTGTTTTTCATACGAATTTGCTCAAAATTTGTGTGGTGCATCCTGAATAATGTAGAATTAAAAATAAATTAACCATAATGTAATATATAAAAAAAAAAATACTTAAAACAACGCTTTTATCTCAATTCATGAAAATCCATTCACAATTACCCCGGTCAACCCTAATAAGTGTGATTAACGAACGTTTCTGATACTGAAGGACAGTTTTTAAAAGATAGGATAGATTGTGTCAGTTTTGTACCATGAATTCCGGGCTACAGGTAGTCGATTATAAAAATAATATGTACATACTTTTATATCTAATACGTCACTGTTTAAATTTAGTAATTAAATTACTTGTAAATTTCTTTTTAACATATTCACTCTTAATAGTTTGAATAGAAGAATAGAAATTTTCAGAAAAATTTACTTTAATGCAGTTTTTAAAAGTATTTTGTTAAAAAAAAAGTTTTAAAATTAAATTTTTTAAGGATTAATATCTGTCGGAGAGTTTTTTTGTAAATCTTCAATCTAACAGTGGTGAAATAATTGAATTTTCAGTTCATTTAATATTTCTTTAGTTACAAATAAAAATCAGAAAATATATCAACAAAAATTTGAAAAGTTTTAAACAAAAATTTATCTGGGGTAAAACTGGACGCCTAGAAAAAGGAGGGAGAGAACAATATATTAATGCTTGTGAAGAAATCATTGTTATATAGGGGGTGGATTCATCTCTCAAATTAGGAGGAGATCAGTTTTTTAGAAGCTTCGTAATGCTTTTTTGACATTGCTAGTTTAAAAAAATAGTATTAAAAGATCGACTTTAAAACCAGCAATTTTCTTCAATTTTCATCATTCTATGTAATTTCATTAACGATTTTTAGGGCAATGAAAATTTTTTAGCCAATTTGATGACAATCGAATTAAAAAATTTTCACCATTTTGCCAAGTCCTAAGAACAAGATTATGTTTTAATACTCATTTTGTAACATACTTGAATTATTTTATTACGAGTTCAAAAAGCCAGATATTGTAATTAAAATGTTAAATTTTTCTTGAGCGAAGAATTATAAATGTGATACGTTTTTCTGAAGATTTCACTTTTAGAATTTTAATAAATCCATTTGTAATATTCAAAATATTTTCAAACATATGTGTGTATGGTATAAGTTGATATCTACACTGCGGTTCAGTAAAGCATTTTGGATCTAGTTTAAGGGGGACTACTAGTGTTACCGTCTGAAAAAAGGTGATTTTTTGGAATTTTTTTAAAGAAAACTACTACACGGAATGTTTTAATATTTTAAGAATATATTCGTCGATATATAATAAATTCATGATAAAATTTTTGGACCAAAAAATTGAAAATTCAGTGAGTTATTCGCGACCTCCCAAGGCTCAGAAAAAAAAAGTTCCCCCACTGCTGCAGTGATAACGACCTTCCCAGTGCCTGAAATCAAAAAAACCAAAATGCCTATTAAACTAGAAGGTACTGTCCGTACCGTGAACCTCAATCGGAAAAAAAAGTTGAAATTTAATAAAATGGCGGAGTTTTTTAAAAAAATTTCCAATTTTGCGTGAAAATTTGATGATTTTTGGCCTGCAAAAATTACATTTTTTATTCGATCGAAAAACTGGAGGTTCATGGTACGAAGAAATATATATAAAAGAAGCTGCAATAAGAATCAACTCGATCGGATGATTTGTTTTCGAGTTATAACTGCAGCAAATTTGAAGAATGTAGTTTTTTTTAAATTTACCTTTTAGTTTTAATCACTGAGAATATTTACTAAAATTATTTACGGTGTACTCACTATAACGGTCATAGTAAAACTAGATGAGTCGTTTAAATGTGCCAGGGTCTAGCTTCTTCACAATATGTGACTGGCAGTCACGTCCAGAAACTCCCGAACTATCAACCTTCATACATTTCTCAATACGTCAAAGTTAACAATGAAAATCAGGATCCGCTCTTCGGATGGCTGTCATTCAAAAACTGTTTGAGATATGCACTTGAAATTTTAGTGTGTTATTTTTGAAGGTATAGACTATCGAAACATGCAAAAAAAAATTTTTCAGTTTTTAAATAATATCACACTAGTAGTCCCCCTTAATGCAACAAACAGAAAGCAACTGTATAACACAAAACTTGTATTGGAAACGTTTTGATGAATCACCGCGTATATGACGAGTTCATAGATACAATATTTATGTGCAGAGTGAGTTCATCACCTGGAGAAAAAAGAGAATGACCAAACAAATCTGCCATACGAATAGTCCATTCACTTTGTTACACGTCTATTTGATTTGTTTAAATACGTGTGTGTAGTTAACTGTCTGTTTGTAGGCACACATACAACGCCAAAACTAATTGTGAATATGTAATCATAAATTATTGTATAGCATCATGTAATCCAATTTGTTTGAAATTAACTTTGTCTGAATTTTAATTTTGAATATTGAATGGGACAGGATATTCTAATCAACTTAAGGCGTTACACGGTTTTTTTTTTAGCAAGCCATGAGCATCTACTAATAGACAAAATTTTGTTTTTTGAATTCGAATAAGAATTTTAGGAGTTACTCCACAACTAGTTGCCAATGGTCAAATATCACAGACCAATGAACATACTATATATGTATATACTAGCCGTATACCCGATGGGATTTCCCATCGGCAACATCTTTGTAATTAGGTAATCACTGCTCACTTTCAATGTTTTTCAAAAGCCTAAATATCAATTTCCACGTTTCTAATTTCAAAAATGACAAACTTTCTATACGAACTTTCATTTCCTGTTTTAACCACTTAGGGAATGAATTTCCAGAAACGTTTACATAACTGACTTTTATTTATAAATAGAAACGTAAAGATCAATCTTCATACATATCTTCTGTGCTAAATTTCATCCTTCTAAACCCAACAGTTTAGGCTGTGCGTTGTCTGTCAGTCAGTCAGTCAGTGTTAGAAATTTATTAAGTAGATTATTTTATATAGACTAATTATATCAGTGTATAATTGAGGGAACCAGATACGACAAGGATACGACCTAATAGTATTCTCTAATATAGTAATCAGTGCAATAACCGATGGTATCTGTAGTAACGTTTTCAAATAAATATTGTAAAAATATAATATTGATAATAAAATTTTACTTTTTTGAAAAGAAACTGCAAATTTTTGAAAGAAAAAAAGTGGTATTCGCTTTATTTTCAAAATACGTAGGTATATAAATTATGTCCTGTAATAATTATAGTCTCATTTGCTCAAAAATGGACAATACATTATATTCCTTAAATTTCACCCGTCTCATCCCGTTAACTGCTGCAAGAAAATCGCTCACAAACTAGCTTTACGCTTTGTCTAGTAGTATAATATAATAGTGTTCATTGGTCTGTGTCTAATATTCAATTTTTTTTTCATGAAAATTTTTTTTTACAGCATATATATATATATATATATATATATATATATATATATATATATATATATATATATATATAAAACAAATTTCTGCCATGGTCCCGGGCTCAGGTCGCGTTATGACAGTGGCTGTAATAGCTGAATTCCATTCCGGATATTTGCTAAAATTGATGATTATTAAAAAAAATTAGTTCCAATTCCGAGTTTTCCGTCTTTTTAGTTACGAAATATTAAAAATTACAGCGTCAAATGTACTTTTCCCAGTGTTTCCACCATAAATGAACTTAGTGTCGAAAACTTTTTTAAAACGCCAGTTGAAAGTTCTTTTTACGTTTTTACGTACTGACTTTTTTGCATGTGAGTCAAGCCCTTAAGCTAATGTACTCCATAAAATATTTCAGACTCATCAAAGTCAGAGAGGAAGTTTGTTTAATTCGTAATAATTATTGGAAATTTTTAATTGAAAAGTTAAACTCACTTTTTAAAAATTATTGTGCCCAATAAATAACACCTATCACACTAGTTCGACTCCTACATGACATATTGACGACCACCTACACTATATTTCGAAAAAAATTATTTTTATTTATTTTTTATGGCTCTTATTATGACGCGAGCAATCAATTCGAATTTGAATTTAAAATGAATGAAATATTCAAATAAATGTTCAATACTTATATCACACGATTAAAGATAAAATTTAATATTATTCAAATATTTTTTAATAAACAATAAAGTCTCGCACGAATGAAACCAGATCTATAAATTTAATTTCACTTTTGTCATTAGTCTTGAAACTGTATTAGATGACACTATATAAAAATATTCAAAAACAAGGTCTATATCATTAAAATAATTTTAATATATTATATATATAGAATTAATTGAATCTATATTTTATAAAATCTTGTTTTGGAATATTAGTGAATTTTTGGTTAAATTTTTGTATCAAATATTAAAATTAAGTCACTAATTCTTAATTTATCATAGTGGTTTTTTAAAACTTGTTTTATTATAACAATTTAATTCATGCTTGTTAAGTTCAGGGCCCGGCAAAATATAACATAGAATCAATTTAAAATATAAAATGGCAAATAGTTTTCAAAAATGCATATGAAAAACACTTTTGTTTTAAAGGTATTCAAATAGAAAATGGAATGTAGCTGTTTAAAATGGATTAATAAAGCTTTTTTCCTAAAAGATTTATTGTGTAATTTATAATACCTAGATACCTACACTAATAAAAAAAAATAAATTTAAAAATTACATAAAGTTTTAATTTTGAAACATACTTAAGCAAAACTAATTTTGGCGAGTCTTTAAACCTTAGCTCGAACTAGACCAGTTAGTTACGTGTTTTTGCTAGCTTACAGTTAATTTGCTAGCTAATAAATTTTCGTTAGGTAAATATAAAATTCGATAAAATATAAACTTGTGTAATTAAACTCTTATAAGAATGTTAATAACAATTTATGCGTATAAAATTTTATAATATGAATATTGTAGTGTTTCCGTTTTTGAAATGGGAAAAGGGTAACACAAATTTTTGCTGTCAAAAAAATAAAATACTTAGTATGAAATATTTTGTTATAGTAAGTAAAACAAAAGAAAGATGTTAAATAATGCAATAGTACGAATTGTACTTATTTCATTCGTTAAATATTGTCTTACCGTATTACATTCGCTTTTCTAAATAAATTTTAAATTCGAATTTCTTACAACTTGTCTTTCTTGGCTAAAAGGAGCTTAATTTAAAGAGCTATCGATCTAAAAACTCTTTGGTTGGATAAACACAAATTTATTCAAAAAGTTGGTTCATTCATCGTTAGTTTTTTTTTAAATTGATCAAAACAAAAAAATTGTGGTACTCGTGGAATAATATTCGCATCGGAATTTTTTTCATATTCTCGGAAGTAATATCAATCGACTAAGAGGAAATATCAAATTCAAAAGATTTGATAATATTTTCAGAATTAATTTTTAACACATTATCCAACTGTCTTTTCAATTAGGATGTATTTAAATTAAACTTCCGCTAAATTACTTTATTATTATTTTTGATATCGACTGAATTAATTCAATTAGTTTATAAAAATTATCTTTATTTATTTATTATTCAATTTTACTTTCATTATTACCTATCGAGAATCGAGATATCATTTTATAATTGAATTTTTTATTGTTCTTGCTACCGCTTCTTAATAGATTTCATCTTATGGCTAAAAAATATATTAACACAATACAAAGAACTTCTTACAGTCAGTAATCAAATTATAGAATCACACTTTTAAAAATAAAACTTTTTTAACTTTTCACAAAGCCGTAAAAAGAAATAGTTCACAGTGTTCTAACATGATTTTTACTGTAATATTTTGCTTCAACTGTCCATTTAAATTTGATAAGCTTTGTCTTACTCCAGTGGCGTAGTGAACATAACCGGCGCCCGGGGCGCGACACTTTATTGGCGCCCCTGTAGAAAAAAATGACGCTTTTTTCCTCACAAAAAACAAATGACGAGCAAAAAAAAAATCATACCTAATTCTTTTGGCGCCCTCCAAGACTGCCGCCTTTGGGCACATTTAGCGCCCCTCTGCGAGTGGCGCCCGGTGCATGATAGACCCCCTTGCACCCCCCTCGCTGCGCCTCTGTCTTACTCTCTGTCGTGTCACATGAATCCCAAGTATCTTGAGATACAGAAATTACAAGTGAAGGGTACAGGGAAAAACGATCAGTCACAAAAAGTAAAAAGTGCCAAAATCCATGCAGTTATGTTGGCAGTATGCAGAATATTGACCCCGTGCTAACGTTATACGTGAAAATCGAACATAGTCCGTGATATGCAGGGGAAGAACCAAATTTTTTTGCTGAAAAATGCGCATATAATACATAATTCGATGTCAAATTTCGCGAAAACGGCTAGCCGTCTATTTTCTGCTGGCATGGCGTTTTCTAGCTTACTATAGTAGCAATAACCACCGAAAGTTTGAACTAGATCCTATGCGTGGTTTTCAGGCAAAAAATTTTTATGTTGAAAAATGCGCCTATAATACATGATTCACACTTTAAAGTTTAAAAACACTCCCCTTGAAAAATTTACTTTTTGTGACTGATCGTTTTTCCCCTGTACCCTTCAAGTAATAACGGATTCTACTCAATCCCTTGTGTTTCTAAATCGTATATTTATCGATGAGTCAATATCGCATAATAAAAACCAATTTTCTTAGACATTATTGGATGTCTGAGATAATTAAGATAATCTGCTATTTTATTCAAATCAAGTTTTCTCATAACTATAAATTTTTCAAGTATCTGGGATACGTTCTTCGATTTTTTGACGAAAGCGTGGCTTGAAAAATTTTGAAACATGCATTTATCATGTTTTATTATAAGACACAATTTAAAATTTTATTAATACTCCTGTCGCAGCACCTTAATATAGCGAACTTTCATAACATAGCGAATTTTCAATAATAAAAATTATTTTTTCTCAAAAACCCGTGTCTATGTATAGGATAATGGTTTAAAACGTATATTATGTTATTTTTTCCTTTCTTTGTCATAGTCTAAAAAAATTTCGAAAACCTTTTGAATTGGTTGTAATAGTTCCATTTGGAACCTCAAAAGTTTCTACACTTTTATCTTTTACGTAATATACCTTTTTTATTAAAAATTAAAAAAATTCAGTCAGACCCATTATGTTTTTCTTTTTTGACTTATTAGTCGTAACTTTTATTCTAGAAATTTGCTAAAAACTAAATTACACTGCGTCGTCAGCTGGTTACCATCACTTCTAGATAAGTTGTCTATTTTTGTTTTAAGGGGTGAGTTCACGCCAGAAACGGCTAATAAACTAATTTTTTTCGAATCTCGTTTTTTGTTTTTATTTCGTTCTGTGGTTCTTTGCAAACACGGTGATATATAAAACATGGCTAAAAAATTTTTTTTTCAAGTAGAAAAATATTTATTTTTGAGCCGCTGCACAGCCAAGTTTCTGGTCCTTTGCAGATAACGCTTGCCCCCCCCCCCCCTCGCGATTTGTTCAGTTATAGTTTTGGTGTGTACACGAGTTATAGTATGCACTGACATAATGTTATTTTATTTGTATGCCTTTGTCGACGTTTTAATAAACAGTGAGTAAACCGCTTCTTTTGTTATTATTTTTGTTTTTTACCGTGTCCCGAAACTTGTGTTTTTCCCGACAAGGAAAATCATATCTCAAGTTCTAGAAAAGATAGAGACTTATTTTTTTTTTTATTTTGTTAATAAACATATTGCGCATAAAGTGGAGTATGCTTTTTCCATTTCAACAATTGAAACTATTTTTAAACATTTTTTTTTTTTAATAAAAAATTGGGTTTTATAATTTTTAGAACTTTGAGATGACAATTTTATAGTTAATTTTTAAAATTACCTGAAACCCATACTCAGCTTTATGGACAGGTCCTTTAGGAATAAAATAATGAAAAAATATTTAAAAAATATTCATTATTTTTTGAGATATGGCGTTCCTTGTAAACGCTTAAAAACTTGTGAAAAAGTGCCCCCTCCCCCCACAGGGAAAAGTAATGAATGTTTCAAAAACAAAATTTTCTATTTGAAACCATCCCTAATTTAAAAAAAATTTCAACAAGCAAAATAATCATAAATAAAAAAGTTGCTTTTTTATTTGAACTCCTCCCTTAATGTATATTCTCATCTAAACTAGAACTAGACCATAATTAAACAAGAATTCCACGAGAATTACTTTAATAGTTTCCGATAATTCATAGTCTCAAATATAAATCGTTACCTGTATTCAAGAATCTTCTTTTTCTTTTTTGTGGACGTATAAAAATGACATTTCGATGCAAATAAATTAGTCAACAATTTAGATACACGCATTACCCATTTGTGTAATAATATTTATGTAAATTAAATAAATTAATAATTACTGTGTACCATTCTTCATACCTACATTCATGATTAGATAATTACTGTTTTGAAAAATTGATCACTACAAATTGACAAGTAAAACCACTAAATCTTGTTGAAATTTTGTATTGATTTATTGATTTTTTGATTGTGATGCAACCGTAAAGTGACATTAAAGTAGTAAACATGTTATAGAAATACAGGTAGTCATTATTTCATTAGTTGTGTTAAGTCATGTGCTTCAGTCAAAGGTAACAGAGAAGAGATGTGTTCGTTGTAACAAGGGAACAATTGTAACAATATCTATAATTAATCATTTATTCGATGCATATGTCGTGTAAGAAAAAAATTTGCGGAAAGGGCACAGCTAAGGATGAAATTAACGAATTTCGGTAAGTGAGTTATCTATCAATAGAGAGCATGACCCTTATTAGGGAATGGCTTAACGGAGCCCAAGTTTTGAAATTCAATTTCGTTCCTGAGTTACCTTACGAGTCTTCAAAGCTTAATTTTTTTTTTAGAGATGTTCCATATTAAAGTAAAATTGTTTATTCAGTTCTACAGAACGCTTTCTTTTCAACGCTTCTAAGTAAAAGTCTTCTTTTGAGGGGTGACTCATAGTACCCTGTAGACATTAAAACCGCAGGAATTTTTTCGGAATTAACAGTCGCGTCACCCCTCAAAAGGCTAAGAGCACAGAATAATCAGAAGCCAAGTTGCTATCTCTGCACTAGTGATACCAATGTAGACAAAAAATCCCCTCTATTTCCCACCACTATGCTGTGTAGGTACACACTGTGTGTAGTGGTGTTGGTTTGATCTTTGCAACTGTGTTAGTTGTCACAGACACAATTACAAAACACGTATTGTCGGACGAAGCAAGGTGGGGTTCAAGCTAACAATGGTCCAACAATACAACATAATGCGTTGTGCATTGAGTGACCGACAGCGGCTAACTAAATGCCTTAAGCGGTATCAACCACTCGTTGGCACACTGCTATCCACAGTTTTTTACAAACACGCTTAGGGCTTGGATAAGAGTTATTTCCTTTACACCTGTATATATATATATATATATATATATATATATATATATATATATATATATATATATATATATATATATATATATACAGGGTGTAAAGGAAATAACTCTTATCCTTTTGAGGGGTGACGCGACTGTTAATTCCGAAAAAATTCCTGCTACAGGGTGCTATGAGTCACCCCTCAAAAGATGGTCACTTATTTCTCTGACACCCTGTATATTTGAAGCCATGATGTGAAGTAATTGACGCGCGAAACAATACCCACACCGGGAACCGTCTGGAGTCCATGAATCTTGCTTGTAATAAAATAAAACAAATTGCAAGAAAAAACAAACACAAAAAACAAAATATAAGAAATGAACTTCAAAATTTTAAAATGATTGCAATCGTCCAAACCAGATTTCCCAGTTAGACCATTTTTTTGTAAACGAGGACAGGTGGTATTTGGAACAATACCAAAAATGCAGTTTTATTATTTATCATACTGATTTACATATCACTTCTCCATTTCGTAATTTGTCAATAAAACCTCAAAAAACCGTAAAAAAAATAAATAGGCGTATATGTAGAAAGCGAGAGTACTCCCTATTCGTAATTGCGTACTGATTTTGGTTAATTACACAGTGCGTAAAGTTGTCATACAGGTACCTAAAGGGTAACAAGTCATTACACGAGTCCGATACAAGACGACAGTGCCCACCCAAAAGATGTACTAAAACAAAAAAAAAAAATGTTGTAATAATTGTATTTTCCTCCCTTCACCAGTGTATGTGAGTGAACTTGTCCAAAAAATGAAATCTTTTTTACGTTATTTTTATTGGCACTTATTATAATTTATATTTTTGTAGTTGATTTTTAATTATAATGATCTGTATAGTCGACGCAAGCAAAGATGCCACATCGTAGTTGTTGCTTTTTAAGTATCACTATAAGTTCGTTTATAAAAAAAATATGACGTAAAACCCCCTATACCGGAACACTATTTTTTGGTGTGTAATTAAACTGGCTTATAAAAATTGACAAGTAAATTAAACATACATTTTTTTTTCTTAATAAGCATGAAAGAAAGTTTTTTTAATCCAATGAATATGTTTTTAAAAAAATACAACCCAACAATTTTTATTTATTAATGTTTTTCTTTTACAAAATGTCGACATCTATATTCAAACAAAGAAATATTAATGACATTATGAGTTGGGAACCGATATACCGACGTGTAATATGAGTAATAATTATGACGCATAGAGTGACATCTAGACGTCAAAGTAGGAAACATAAACTGGTTTAACTATCAGACGTAAATAAAGGATCAAAATACTGTTTTCAACAAAAATTGTTTAATACATGTATGTATTTCTTTAATTAAGTAAGGAAACTTTATATGCGAGGTAAATTTAAATTGAAAAATGGTCATTCTATTATATTAATAATAATTTTTGTTATCAGAGGTTTCTTTCAGAAATAACTTCATTAATATATAAATGTCAAAACTGTCCGGACATATGATCGCGTTCCGGTATAGGAGCTTTTACGTTAAATATACAATAAAAATATAATTTATGGTAAATGTATATCACTTTTGCTCGCGGTAATTGTATTAAATCCACATAATATGTAATACTGTAATAATTTTTTCATGTTTAATATGAAATAAAATTATTAAGGTCAGTCCATTTTAACCACAACATTATGTGTATGTTGAAAAACTTGTTTTACCGCCATTACATATCAGTGTAAATCAGAAAGGAATATTAAAAGCGGATAGCATCTTATTTAATCCAATAAATCCATCTGCAGGTTACTGCGTTTTTTTTTTTAAATTCACTTTTCTTTACGTTATGTATTAGCTAATTCATCAAAGAGTAACTTGCAGAGTTGTTATAGTGTTAAAAAATGTCTGACGATAAAAAGTAATCAAATCGGCCGGATTATTTATGTCAAAAAAATTTCATTGTGGAATAATCCCTTGTCTTCGGGGAATTGACCAATTTTTTTTCCAATGGTACTAAATTCGACAACGGGGGGACACCACTTCCGGTAAAAACTGTTACGGTTAGATCTTTCCGGTCTAGTTTGTTTGGTCTTAGACATTCGAATTTAGTAAGGTAGCAAACAAAATGTTTTTGAAATTATGGATCAAAATGTTTAATAAAGGAATCTTTTATCAAATGAAAGGTAGAGGTTGCCATCTTTCATATTGGTTCGAATAGTAGACAATCTGATTGTAGCAGAAATGGGGTTGCCTCCGTCTTTAGATCAGGTTCTACACGGAGAGAAAATTCATATAAAAATTACTGTGCTCAGCACTACAATCGACGTGTAAAAGGCGAACATATTCAATTTTGTACGGTAAAAATATAAAAATTATAATTAATCATAGAAAATTTAAAGGATAGAATATTGTTTCCGTAATATTAGCTCCGTAAAATTTGTAAAACAGCACAGTAAAAAGTTCCACTGCCGACAAAAAAATATTTTTTAATTGTTTTTCTTACAAAAATTACCATGCTGTATTATAATATTTGAAATGCTATCTGCTAATAGTAGAAAGAAAAAAAGAGAAAGAAGGTTGTGTGTGTTGTGAACGCTGTTGAAATGTACCTCACTCATAGCAAGTCACATAGCCAACCATAGGTTTGGACGACCAACTTGGTCGGACGGGTCGGACCACGCACCTTGATCCATTAGACTATATTACAAGCAGCAAGCAGTATTCATTACACTGTGTTAGAGGACGGGGATGTCACCGTTTAATTCATCATTTTGTTACTTCACTATCTTTAGTATTAGAATATATTGTTGGCAATCATTTTTGTACGCATCATAAAGTTCTTACCGGTTCGAAGTTTTTACAGGTACCGCCCAAGCAACATAAGGTTGCGGGTCAGATGCGCAAATGAAAGAGTAGGAGAACAAGAATTAAACTATAACATGATGTTGAATGAGTTACATATTTTTTTTTATATTGAGCTGTTGAACTAATAATTTTGATTATCCTTTAGCGTATTCTTTTTTTATTTTTTAGTATCTTCTTTCTTTATTTTTTAGTGTCTTCTTTGTTTATTATTATTTGGTATCCTGTTTCTAATTCTTCTATAAAAAAATATGCAAATTCATTTCAGACAGTATAACAAAATCCCATGGAATTCTGAATATTCTCTATAATTAACACTTATGATATAGTTACATAATCTGATTGGTTCGATTTATATTTAATGGATATTATGCTTCGATAATCTGTATTGAACAATAATTATACACTTTAATTAAATACGATAATAATACGTCTGAAGAATAAAATACCCCTGTCACAGCATCCTGCATAACATAGCGAAATTTCCGTTTACAAAAATTAGCTTTTCTCGGAAACTAGTTGACATAGAATAAGAGTTTAAAGACCTTTCTGGTGTGATATTTCCTCTTCGTTTCAATGGTGTAAATAAATGTAAAAATTTTTTAATAAGGGGAAATTTTGGCAAAAAACTAATTTTTTTCACGAAAATTGCCAAAAATACCATGTTCCGGGCATCGCACGTGTCTGGTTAACGAACTTGTCCAACGGTTTGAGACTTCCAATATTTACACCAAATTTCGTAAAAGTAAGACATTTCGTTCGAGAGTTATCGAGTTACCGCGCGGACACACACACACATATATATATATATATATATATATATATATATATATATATATATATATATATATATATAGCTGAATTCCATTCTGGGAATTCACTAAAATGTAACATTTCATACTGATATACTTTTTAGGTACCACCAAAGAGATTTTATATCTCTAGAGTTGAAAAGTGAACTAAAATGTGAAGTCTTTGAAAAGATAAAAAAAAAATTATGACATCTTATCCATCCTTGTTAAACAATACTTGCGCAGTATAGGCAGTACCCGCCGTCACGATGCTGTCTGTGGACTAACAAAGATCCCAACGTCACTACGATTTTGCTTCTTTTTTAATCGATCTATCATTTCCACCAACAGAGATTAATACAGCAAGGATTCTTTTTATAATACACGTGCGAGAAAGAAAGAAACATATTTCGTAGTCTTTTAAGAAAGAAAGAATATATTTTTTATTCCTTTTAAGTAGGTATGTACTACGAATATATAATTTGTTTACAGAATGTTTCATGTATTAAATATGAAATACATTTTTAATGCGAAATTCATTTATTTATTTTTTTTATAAAAATATAAATTTCTAACTAATTATTAAATATTTTGCACTAAAATGTATTGCAAATTATCATATATATTTGTATTCTATACACATCGAAATCACTAGTCATGGTTATCAACCTGCATATTCTGAATTTGTATTTAAAAAGAGATAGAAATATAAATGCATTTCTATCTGACCAGGGTGTATTATAAAAAGAAACATTGCTGTATGTTTTTTCCAATGTAGATATAAATTCTCTTTATGGATACTACTGTGATTATTTGTATAGTACAATATTCTACTTTACTTTTTTATTTTATTTTTTTTTTACAGTTCTTTTTTTGAAATATATAATTAATATTACTTAATTTAAGACAGAATTATTGTTTAAATGTCACGCAGCCAGATGGCCAGTATAGGTACAATAGGTACCTATAGTAATTACGATAATATACTGACGATGGTATCAGACCACAAGCAATGTGATGAAGAAACTTAAATTTTGATATTATAAATAAACATATTACGTGTACTTTAATTTCTTTTTACTTTCATTATAGAATTGCCGTAGATCGATTGTAAAATTTGTCGTTTCATAAGGTCTCCTAGATGCATTGTACAATATCTGTGGATACTCTTAGGCTGCGGTTACATTGGATACAAATTCGTACGAAAAATGATTCGTACGAGCTCGTACGAAATTCATTCGTACGACTGAATGGTTACATTGGATACGGAACGTAATACGAATTCGTATTTAAATTTAAACTGAAAACCGTTAATACATATTGCATGATATCAAACAATAGATTCAGCTACCGAATCTTATTTATTAGAAACATTGTTTTCAAAATTTCTAATTACAGAAAACAAACAATTCTGGGTAAACGATTATTTATTATTCATGTAGAGCAAAAAAACTGAGTTCTGGAATTGATTTGAAGAAATTTTTCAAGACGAACAGAAATTTTTAGAGCATTTGAACAAGTCACATTCAATCATATTTTAAAATCTACTGAATTTTAGCTTCAATATTTAGTTAATTAATTTTTCATTACACATACTTAAAATGTTTTTGTTAGGTTAGGTTAGTTTTATTATATCGTAATATATTTAATTAAAAAATTATCTAAACATTTCCTCTGCCACTTCATTCCATAATTTTTTATTTAACTTTATATTATGATAATATTTAGGTTTTTAATTCTTTAAAGACCGACCGCCTTTGTTCAACAAAAATAATTATTTTTTCTAAATCCATCATTTTTTTCGTACGAATTCGCATCAAAAAACAAAATATTTTGGTCGTATCAAAAAGTCGTACGAGCTCGTACGAAAGAGTCGTAAGCAGTGTAACCACGCATGTCTAAATATATGCATTTGTTTAATTAGTATTAACTCGGATAAACTCGTACGAATTCGTACGAATGAATTTTCGGATGAATTTGTATCCAGTGTAACCGCTACCTAATTATTTTCATACGAAGAAACGGAACCTTAACAATAATTACCTGTTCTACTGCATTAAAACTTTTTAAATCTTTTACACATTAAAAATCTTTGCACTTTAAGCAATAGACTTAACTAATGTTAACTACTTTATCGATGAAGCTAGATTGATAATTGATCAAAATTGATTGGATAAACCCAAAAAGTTCGGGGTCATAACTCGAAAACCGGTGGTCATAGAAAAATACTGTCAAAATGTACAGATAGAAATAACAATTAAAAAAAGAATTTTGGAATTATGAATTTTTTGGCTGTGGTTCCTAAACTACATCGAACTTAAGAAGTTTGAGGATAGCATTTAATGCGTTGGGTGCTTTTGCGTAATTCGTATACCTAATTTGACAGAAACTGTATCACTCACCATTTACAAAATCCATATGTTGAAATTTTTATTAGTGGGTATTAAATATATACCCACTTTGTGTAATTTATTTATTAATTAATTCAGTCGAACCACTTAATTTGGATTGGTTATGTCAATCACATGGCATGTGAACGATTTTCACGGAAAGTTTTCCATTGGTAACAAGCGAAATACCAGAATTTCGGCACAAGCCTAGATAAAGCTGGCATAGTGGAATTATCGAAGCCATAGAAAGTATAGGTTAGGGGTCATACACAATCAATGGAATAAGGAATTAAGATTTAAGATTTAAGAAATAAGATTTAAGGAGTATGCCATCTAGTGACGTTGAATGAAACTGTTAACTTAACTGCTCATAAGTAAATGTATTTAGGTATTTTTGTACATCAGAATTCATGAAAAAGTAACGTTCGTGATGACTATTTTGTCACTAATTGTAAGTGAAAAAAATCACGAATTTTGCCGTAAAAAAATACCTACATATCTATATCTATGACCAGTTACGTTAAAGTTCCATTCAAGATCACTAGATGGCATACTGCTTAAATCTTATTTCTTATTTCTTAAATCTTAAATCTTATTTCTTAAATCTTAATTCCTTATTTCATTGATTGTGTATGACCCCTTAGGAGCGGATCAGTATACCACGACAGGGCAGCCATGGTCTTTGTGAGGCGACGAATACTATTAGCCCGAATATACATTTATATGGTCCACCTCACTTAAATTTAACCATGCTTCATCGCTTATGATTTTAAATAATCTCCGTTTTCTTGGCTTTATCTCTTTCATTATTGCATTTACGTAAATTTTAAATTTGCAGTTTGTTTTTAGAAAAGAATAGGAAGATTGATTTGTTTCGAATATAAGAATTATTTAATTTTTTAACGATGACTCATGATCAATTGCATTTGAAATGGTGTATACTGTGTATACTTTGTGTAATGTCGAATATTTCGGTCGATCTACGACATAACCAACACATTTTGTTTTTGATTGTGATTTTTTTTCACATTTTATTGTGTATTACCTATTTTATGTGTCTGGTATTATTATACTTTCTTCCGTCAAACATTTTTGTTTCTTATTCATTTTCATTAAACAATAGGTGACGCCTGTCAATATGTTAAAATGTTAATAATATTTGTATTATGTTTAATTAAAACTGTCAAAAAAAAATATTCCAATAACCTTTACTATTGTCGTAACTTGTACAGATTTATATCAGATATCTTCTCTTTATAATATAAAACGTGTTATATGTAGCTTAATGAGCCGTCACATACAAAATGGCTATGATTGATATGGCGAAGAAGATGTGGTTACGTAAATCTACATTAATTTCATAATAAATAGGTAACCTATACCTATATATGTGTACTCTGGTAACAATAAATGTTCCGTTTGGTTTAAAAAAAAGAAATACCAATAAGAAAATAAAAGTTTCGAAGGAAGGAAATTTATTGTAAAACTGAATAACAATCGATTATTATTGTTATTTATTTATATAATCGTAGTTGTGAACAATCAATAATGCTAATTGGTAAGGTAGATTGGTCTAAAAATGACACATTTGGGTAAAATGTCTTTTCTCGGCAATTAGCTCCAAAATAGAGATGTCACTAGGAGTAATTTTTTGGTCCCGTTCTCACCTACTTCAATATCGTTTCCTATGAAACTCGGATTTTACTCCGGGTTCCAAAATGCAATTATATTATCTTTAGTGCCACTCTGAATCCCGTAAAAATTTCTTTATTCCCGCCACTTTCCAAAAAATCAACTCATTCCCGTCAGAATTCATTATTTTTCCGCACAAAGCACTTAGATGATATCTACCGAAGATTGATAAGTGAGTAATATCAGTTATTTTGATAGTAAGGCTATCATTCCAAAAAAAAAAAAAAAAAAATAATCTTACCCCTCATCAGAATTTCTAAATCGGTTCGGCCGCCCAAATTATTGAACGGAAAAATTATTAAACCATAAAGTACCCAATTGTAGCCTGCAAATTGACGAAAACATGTATTAAATTTTCTTTGTTCAGGACCAAATTATTACCTAATACTTGAATGTATGGATATGGGTCAAGTAGTCCAGTCAAATTATAACATTCACTCAGATTAAAATGACCACCTCGGTCTGACCGGGGCTTAATTCTCATTAATAACAGAAAATTAAAAATTATAATATTTTTCTCTACTCTTTGAAATACTTTATGAAATAGCACACTATATATACCACCCCCAAAAAAATTTAGGGTAAATTTTTAAGTGGTACAATATTTATGTAAGTTGAGAATTTTAAAAATCTGTCGACTACAATAAACTGGATTTGACGTTTTTAAGGGGGACCACTAGTGTCACCGCCTGAAAAAAGGTGATTTTTGGAAATTTTTTAAGAGAAAACTACCGTATGGAATGTTTTAATATTTTAAGGATATGTTCGTTGATATATAATAAATTCATGATAAAATTTTTGGACAAAAAAATTAAAAATTCAGTGAGTTATTCGCGAGCTTTTAAGGCTCCAAAAAAAAGCTTCCCCACTGCTGCAGTGATAGCGACCTTCACAGTGCCTGAAATCAAAAAACTCAAAAAGCCTATTAAACTAGAAGGTATTTCCCGTGCCATGAACCTCAATCAAAAAAAAAGTTAAAATTTGACAAAATGGCGGCGTTTTTAAAAAGAAAGTTTCAAATTTTTCGCGAAAATTTGATGATTTTTGGGCTGCAAAAATTACAGTTTTTATTCGATCGGAAAACTGGAGGTTCATGGCACGAAAAAACGTATATGAAAGAAGCTGCAATAAGAATCAAATCGATCGGATGATTTGTCTTCGAGTTATAACTGCAGCAAATTTGAAAAATGTAGTTTTTCTTTACTTTATCTTTTAGTTTTAATCACGGAGAATTTTTACTAAAATTATTTACAATGTACTCACTATAACGATCATAGAAAAACTAGATGAGCCATTTAAATGTGTCAGGGTCTAGCTTCTCCACAACAAGTGACTGGCAGCCACGTACAGAAACTCCCGAACTATCAACCTTCATACTTTTCTCAGTACCTCAAAGTTAACAATGAAAATCAGAATCCGTTCTTCGGATGACTGTAACTCAAAAACTAACTATATGGGACTAGATGATTATTTTAATAAAATATGTAACATTACATTCATTATAACTTATAATGCCATCTGAGATTGAAATTAACTTTCTTTCAATTCCTTTTAATTTATGTATGTATATGAAAAATTGAATAATATATTTACTGATTGGTAAATTGTAACTTTAAATATAAATTAAAATGTAGATTGTCTTACATTGTAATGTCTATAATCAAACGATTCGATTTATTAATTCAGTAACGTTATAAATGCTGGTTTCCCAGTTTCCTATTTACAATTTACAATTACATATCAAATTATATTTTATGACTATTAATAACACCAGTGGCGTAACCAGACTATTTAGATCCTGGGGCATTCTTGACCCAAGCGTACCTCTCCCATCGTTGCTCTTTTACGCTTGGAACCAAAGTAAGTAATGAAAAAAAGAAACGAATAGCATGCTGGAAGCTTGATGGTACCCATTGGTCATTTTTCAAAGGCTCAGAATTTTTTTGGATGGTAAAGAAGGTAAAATAATTATAAAACATAATGTAGGTACTCCTATAAAAATTCAAAAATATTTAAGAATAGAAGCTTTTTGGAGGTTTTTGCACATAAAATCCATTTTCAAGTACAATCTATAAAACCTTCATCATTATTTGTCCAATAGTAAACTGTGAAATTAAGCCATCTAAGTTGCCTTTGGATGCTCTGGTTTTTTGCAGTAGAAAGAACTACCAACAAACTGAAATACCCTGAGATATTACACTTCAGAAGATTTTAATAGCTATGCATGTTAATGACAAGTAGTCAGG
Source organism: Brachynemurus nebulosus (assembly GCA_035578155.1). Taxonomy (NCBI): domain Eukaryota; kingdom Metazoa; phylum Arthropoda; class Insecta; order Neuroptera; family Myrmeleontidae; genus Brachynemurus; species Brachynemurus nebulosus. The sequence continues at coordinate 7,108,722 of JAPWDM010000019.1, forward strand.
GGACATTTTTTTTTTTAACTTCCATTATACTCTTTTCTGTTGTGCGTTCTGAAACGATTGCTCCACTTATTCCATTTCAATTACGCCACTGAATAATAAGGTGCATGACAAAAATCAATAATATTATAATTATTTATTAATCTTTATCATTTAAAAAGAGACTTGCTAGTATTGTTAATTCTTTCATCTTATATCTTGTGGGTTTGTATTTAATTTAGTTTGATTCAAGTAGTTATAATCAACATGAGGTCTTATTTTATTCATTAATTATTTAGTTTTAGTTAATGATGTAACTCTGATAAAAATGATTAAGAGAATTATTGTGAAATACTATCTACATTAATTTGTTGCCGGAAAGATATTAAAATGTGTTAAGTTGTTGATTCAAATATGAATAAAGTGTTTAAATGATCACAGCGGTAATGCTTTAAATGATGACTTTGATTACAGCCGTCAGAAGGCCAAGATCGAACTCGACCTTCAACTCGAGTTTCCTTTGTCTCCTCAGACAAGGGCGTTTGTTCACGACGAAAATCTTACACTTGATACACATGTTAAGGGCCTTTTAGACAGTCATATCAGTTCTCAGTTCAGTTTCAGTTTCAGTCGAACTGTCAGTTTTTCCTACGTGTAAAAATCAAAATCGGAAAGGAGAACTGAAACGGAGACTGAGAACTGACAGGATGGATAGACCTATTTGTTTCGTTTCAGTTCTTAGAAATCGTATATGTAAACAAGCGCATCATGCCTCAATCCGTTCGCTCACGTCAATTTTCTTGAAAATCTGACAAAGTGCACATTTTATATAGGCAACTGTCGCTATGTCCAACAAGGATCACGATTTTGTTGTCGAATTTATTAAAATTTATAAAACCTTACCATCCTCATGGAATAAAACAGATGTACGTTACCACAATGTAAATATTATGGAAGCTGTCTACACTCTTATATTAAAGAAATATAAAGGATACGATGATAAATTGTTATGGTAAAATCTAAAATAAATAGTCTACGCTCAATTTACAACAAAGAAGATAAGAAAGTTAGGGATAGTGAAAGAAGTGAAGCAGGAACTGGAGAAGTATACAAACCATCACTATGGTATTATGGTCTCCTTTCGTTCGTCAGCGACCAACAGCCGACTGTAACAAGTGTTAGTACCATGAACGGCGAGGATGAAAATCAGGAAGGAATAAGAGATACGTATCCTTATTCATTCGTAAATAATTCAACCAATCACATGGTTCTAAGTAAAGTACCTTCACATGGTTCTAAGTAAATTAAATTTATATGCGACAATGAATTTCTTTTAAGAAGCCGAGCTTTACCCCACTAGCTTCTTTTCTTCCGCTCTTTCTTCAGCACCAAAGCTAACGCTATTGCAGTGAAATAGTCTTCATCCATAAGTTATTACATTAGCACTTTTAAACTAGTACAAGAATATAAGTTGAAGACTTTTAAAATGAAACACTTTGTTTAGGGCAATTCAGATTATACAAAGAACTGAAACGACTGAGAACAGTGAGAACTGAACGGACCGTGTAAAAACAAACCTTCTTCCGAACTGAAATGAAACGAGAACGGAAACTGAAACTGAACTGAGAAATGATATGACCGTCTAAAAAGCCCTTTATATTCTAAAAATGCTGCAAATTAGATACACCTAATTTTGACAAGGTTCTTTCAAGCTTCTGCATTAAACAATTTTGAAGAATCTGATGCGAATTAATAGTTTCAAGTTTTCTCAAACATCTTTAAGAAATCGAATCATTATTTTATAATTACCACCGTTTAAAACCATAATTATTACAATATGATTTGTAACTCTTTTTTTTGCTAGTTTTCAATTGAAAGTAAACCACAGTTTAAAAAGTAATGGTCACTGAATTATGTAGGTGCATGTTATTATTATTATCATTATTACATATTGCAGATCTACCCATAAATCAATAGATCATCTCATTTGTAAAAGAGAGAACTGGAAGTCCTTCAGTTCATTTAATATTTATTTTAATTACTTGTCTTATCCATCGATCGTCTTCTAAATTGTTATATTATTAGATCAACTGACACACTAAATAAGTAATTATGTAGGTACTTTGTATTTTGACATAGTTGTCGTTTATTACTGTTTTATAACTTTATGTAATTGTATTAACAAGAGAATTATAAGTAAATGAAATAAATTATTGTCATCAAAAACTTATTTGTTCAATATTTTTTGAAGTAAAAATATAATAATAGTTATATACATAAAAAAAAATAAATAAATAAATAAAAAATTGTACATAAGGACACTTTCTAGCTAGGTATGATGAAAAAGTTCTGAAAATAAAGCAAAAAGAAGGAAAATAAAATGTAAAGTACTTAAATATTGTGCGACCAAAAATGTTTTTGTAAGTAGAACTTGCGAAGAAAGCGATTTTTAGGGCCTAAAGAGATAGTAGAAACTTCTTCTCCACGGCGCTACCACCATTAATATCATGTTGTGTTAGTTGATTATATTGAGTCGAACGGTGGACTGATTTGTAATAATGAAAAGTTTCCTCTTAAAAAGGCCCATTTTTTGTATTTTTAAGATTAGTGTTCCGTACCAAAATTGATAAATTTGAACACTTCTATAAGTGTTTTAATTTCGTTGGTCATCTGGCTATTACAGGCGATTTTTTAGGATAAGTGGGACGGAAAATTTTTTTTGAGATGTAAAAATTTGAAATTTAATACAGAAATAAAGTATTACGTGAAGTAATACTTACAAAATTGAATTTTGATTTTAAGGCTTAACTAGAGATGGTAAATTAAGAAATCGAAAAATATTTTTTCAAACGTATCGTGTATGGTTAAAGGAAAGCTTATTGAGATACAAATTCAGCAATATATATGGGGTACTTCTTTATTTATTTATTTTCAAACATTTTTAGGAGAAACACTTAAAGATTGCTCTTCACCCCTTATAACTAAAAAGTTCACACAAAAAGACCTGAAAAAGTCACGAATGTTGAGACTGAGGTGTAGATTGAGCCCAAATTATCAGGACTGAAAAATTCCAGCACGATCATTCATTAAAACTATTATAAACAATGTAATTGTTTATTTTGCTATAACTGCTGAACTATTAGTTCAAACATGTTTTTCCATAATTTGGGAAAAGATTTGGCTTGCCCTCACGTACTGTTCCATCAAGGTCATGTTTAAAAACAATTTATTGTACAGAACACTATTTGTGCAAGAATTACTTTGCACTTGATCGATTTATGTACATATTTTTGTACAAGATCATCTAAATTTTTGTTATAAAAGCTAAAATAATACTTCCACCCAAGGCTTAATTTCAGCTGGAACGCAACGGAACGGTATTCCGACACCTCGGACGGCATTCCGGCACCTCTCAGGGTTTTTTATTTTTTGCCGTAACGGTCCGGCATGTACTAAAATTTTTTTTTGATCACTGTCCGTGGGGTAATCATAGCTCACAGTAAGGACAGCTTTTCTTTACTCGCCATCGATCCTTTTATTTTGTTCATTTAATTTTTTGGAGAAATTTTCGTGAAAAATTGGAAAGACGCGCTGACACCTACAATTTTAGAAATTAAACCCTGTTTCTACTATCTGTTGGGTCTAAAGAGAAAAGATTAAAGTACACATTATTGTGTATGACAACTCGGTAAATATTTTGCAGTCTTGCAATCTTAGACTGATAAAACTCCTCTAAGTTCGAATGAAAGAGTTCTCTATGGCGTTTTCGTTGCTCAAAATTATCTAAAGCGTTTCATTTGGAGGCTTATGTAGTAAAAGGTACCAAAGAGTTAACAGGGTTACGTATCTTTTTAATTTTTTTTTTTTACTTAAATTTTAAATAATCAACATAATAGTCCAAAAACCCATAATATGGTGCAGACTGAAATATATATTTTTTTTTTTTTGAATGAATACAATCGCTTTCCAATACTGTATAGACACAGCACAATATCTACAGTGCAACCCATGGCAGACGGGACTAAAACAATATTCGCAATAATTGCATCCAACATACCCATAATTCCACTGTATGTATCTTCACGTATACGCGCTTCAAATATATTTGTTTGTATATATGAAGAATATGAAGGAAGAATGGCCAGCTCGTCTACCCGTGTATGTATATTACTCTCTTTAGTGAGAGGTTGTGACCCCCTTTTTCACCTATCTAAAATGTTAAATGCTGCAATCAGAAGAAGAATGTCTCCTTCTTGATGGGAGTACGTACATGATACATACACATGTGCATCAGTGAATGTGTGTTTGTATAAGATTTGTTTATATGAAATTTTTATTGTATTATATTTGTATTATATGAATATACTACACTAATATGGAAAGTGGGGTTTCGGAAGCGCAAAGATGAGCCAATATATAAAAAGGTGGTGAATTTAATGTGGCAGTATCATTCAAAACATCCCAAAGTGTGTTTGGGAGTAACACATTTGGTTACTCATATCACATACAACCATAATGAAGGCATTTGTGGTAAGTAATCAATTGTCAGAATTAGTGAAAATTAATAAAACCAATTTGTCGGGAGTGTTTTACTTCTCGGGAGCTTTTCAACAAGCAAGTGATTTTTGTATCAAAGTGAAATTATTGTTTGAAGTGTTTGAAGTTTTTTTTTATTTTTATTTTTGATGGTGCTTTTGAATTTTTTTTTTTTTTTTTGGTGTTGTATTCGCAAATCAATCATTGGATTATTTTATCAAAAATAAATACTTAGATGGATACTAATTATTTATCAAATTTATTTCGTTAATAAAATTAAAGAAGCTTCAATGTCATTCGCTGATATTGAAACAGTAGGCTTGCGTGTTAATCATTCAGTGAACGCTGTCAAGTTCTTTTTAATTAACATAATTGTTCCACACTATAAAAAGACTTAGTGTTTCGTATAATCAAAAGAAAAGCACAACTTGATTAGTCTCCCCATAAGATTGTTAATTATAGACAAAAATTTTAATATTATCATAATTATTTCTTTTAGCTCGCAGCCGCCTTGGTAACGTTAGTCCAAGGACGTCCCGAAGCTGGCTATAGCTATCAACCACCCAGACCGTCAGGAAGCTATGGCGCGCCTGGTATTGGAGGCGGTGGAATAGGAGGTGGCATCACTGGCATCGGCGGTGGCCACGGAGGCGGCGGTGGTATTGGTATTGGAGGAGGCCACGGCGGTGGCGGTGGTGGATTTGGAGGCACCGGAATTGGAGGAGGCCTCGGTGGATTAGGAGGCGGAATCGGAGGTGGATTTGGCGGTGGAATCGGTGGAGGTGGCGGTTTCGGAGGCGGCTTTGGCGGTGGATTCGGAGGCGGTGCTGGTGGTGGATTTGGAGGTGGTGGCGGTGGCATTGGATTGATCCAGAAACACATTTACGTACATGTGCCACCACCAGAACCGGAAGAATTCCGGCCACAGCGACCAATCTCAGTGGCTCCACCACAGAAACACTACAAAATTATCTTCATCAAGGCTCCAACTCCACCAACACCAACCGTGCCACAAATTCCCGTGCAACCACAAAACGAAGAAAAGACACTCGTATACGTTTTGGTTAAGAAACCCGACGAAGCCCCAGAAATTCAAATCCCAACTGCTCCACCAACACAACCATCCAAACCAGAAGTATACTTCATCAGATACAAGACACAAAAGGAAACAATCAGTGGAGGTGGCGGCGGCGGCGGAATTGGAGGTGGAATTGGCGGTGGAATCGGTGGAGGAATTGGTGGAGGAATCGGCGGTGGCATTGGCGGAGGAATTGGCGGTGGACACGGTGGTGGAATCGGTGGAGGAATTGGTGGAGGACACGGTGGAGCTGGCGGCGGCGGCGGAATCATTGGAGGTGGTCACGGCGGCAGTACAGGTCCTTCTGCTCCTTCTGGCAGCTACGGACCGCCAGGCCAAAGTGGACCATATTAGGAAAAAAATTGTCTCATATGGACTATACGGGTTTCACGGACTATTTGACACGCAAAAACAACTTGATCCGTGTTCGATATTTAATATTTTTATGAAGACAATTTGAAAAATGCTAAACCAATGGTAGTTTCATTGTTTTCATAGATTACGTCACCTCGCGCATACTTTACGAACATCCACGTCAAAGACAAAAAGTATGCGCGAGTGTGTTTGGGGAAATGTCATTTCATCTATTTTTTCTGTTCCCATTTTGTATATATTTTTAATTTCCCATCTGTTCTATCATTTTCATCTTCATTCTTACTTTTGTGAGCATTAAACATATTTAATTGTAAGATATTATTTAGTTATATTTTTGTATAATTTCGTGTGATATGCCACACTATTTTTTTGCAAAGAAAAACGGTGACAATAAACGTATTTTTTTAATAAAACAAACAATTTTTTGTCTATTATTTTTACTAGAGATTGATGATTCAATTTTGTAAAGAGAAATAATGAGAAACTGGTTAAAAAAATTATTACATTTTCAGGTAGGTAAGTATAAATAGTTAAAATTTTATCAAATGTATTAAAATGTTAAATGAACAAAAAAAAAAGAATTATTAACAAAATTTTTTTAAAATAGAAAATTTGAATCATGTTTACAGATAAAGTGTTATTTAAAAGGTCTTGACTCGGTTCATTCATCACTATCAATTTTTGTTTAGACGTTAACAATGACTTTCTAATAGAAATTACTTTTGAGATCAAGTATCACATGCGAGGTATACTTACTTTTTTTTTTCTACATGTACAATTAATTTCTCATACTGTCTCGTACTGCCTACAGTCTGTAGCTAGCTGAAATCTGCAACTGTTCTTTCATTATTTATTTTTTTAAATTTTTATTTTAGCAAATAAATTAAATACTTATCACATCAGTTAATATCATAAATATGTCTAGTGAAATTTGAATGAAAATCATGAGTAACTGAACTTTCGTTAAACTTTTTAGTACAAAACAAACTTTTCGATAAATTCTATTTCGATTTTTTTTTTTTTTTTTTGAGGAAATGTAATGTTAGATTATTTTTAATTCTTACACTATTTTGAATGAAATCGTTTCTTAAACGTTAAAAACTTTCTTCTTTAAGTTAAAAAAAGGCTCTGAACGTGTAGTATTGAAGCAAAATAAACTATAAACGAAAGACGCGGCCTAGTCAGTTTCTAAATTTCCCCCTGCACTCTGTTAGTTTGATATAAACTGGGCGATTTTTGTAAAAGGTACTTAAACGCCTCAGAATATTGACTTTTTCGACTGTTACTATTATTAAAACAATATTTTTACTGTATGTCAAAGAAGATGAGTTTGTTGCCAAAATTTGCAACAATTCGATGAATTTTGGAACCACCGTTCTAAGTAAGCTGGTTTTCGGGGAAAATTAAAAATAAACGTTTTTTGGTCCTATTGTCAAAACTCAAATATTTTTTCAAATTTTTGCTATACCATTTAAAAAATTTAAAAAAATTGCATATGTAAAACTTTATGTAAAATGGCTTTTGACAAAATTAAAAAAAAAAAACCGATTTTAGTTTGTTTATACTAATTTAGGGTGTAAACAGGGTCGAGGAGAGAAATAGCGGTTCCGGGAACAAACAAAATTTTTAAAAATTTCTCCCAAAAAGTAAGTAAAGAGCAAAAAAAATTCTCTTTCAATTTTTTCCGGACCCCATACCTATGGGCCTTCTTTTCAAGCCCGGGTCTCAGGAATACAACCCCGCCTGCTTTCCCTCACGTCAGACTTGGATGTAAGTAAAATAAATCTTGTTAACTTGTTAATATTCAGGAAGTTAAAAAAAATAACTACCGTAATTCACAGGGCAGGCAAGACTGTTTTTAATTAAGATTTAATTTGACAGAAAACTTCCAGAACATACTTATATTCAGTACGAAATTGCTTACAATCGATTTCATTTATAATGACGACGATTATGGACGTAAAACTATGCCCGCTGAATGTCATTATAAATTCTAGATCCAGTTTAGTGTTTGCAAATATTTTCAATTGTCAGAATGTTTGCAAATTGTAGTTACCGAATTGTATAGTAATTTCTTAATCATCATTATAACCGGAATCGATTGTATTTATTATTTAAATTTTCCTTACTGGTAATAACTGTTTAACTAAACTACTCGTATAATAAATTTTATTGATACAAAAAAAAAGAGTATTACAAAGTGAAATTATTTTATTTAATAAAACATCAATAAAAAATTGGAAACTTTTTTTATTTTATTTTAAAACGATGACGAAGAGATTTAAATTCCATAGAAGGGGAATCTAGAACATAAAAAAAGTACGAGTAAATAACCACATAAGTAACAATATTGGAGAAAAAAGAGTACCGTTAATTTGAATAGCAATCAGCAGCAGTTAACTTCAGCAGAAGATAATACTTGGGTACTTCTTACTTACTACAACTTTTACTTATTATTTCATAATTTCAATTCAGCATACGTTCCTGTATGCATGCATAGTGTACTTACAACTGTAGATATTATAAATGAATTGCGTGTCTTTATAGATAGCATCTTTTCTTACGGACATTAATTAAAAAGTCACTAACATCTTACAAAGTATTATTCTTGTTTTTATATATACAACATACGTGTATGTACCAGTATAAACATATGATTGATATACATATGTGTTAAGTATGAATGCGTGTAGTTAAGCGTGGTTTGAACGACCACATTTAAAAGATTAAGGCCCGGGACACACGAGCGTTAAAATGACGTCCGTTACAACGCACATTACGACGTACATTATTATATTTTAAATATTAGACGGACGTTGAACTGAACGCCCGTGACGTCCGTTGTAGCATTGTATACAACATATTGATAGAATTCACACGTTATATTATTAACGTCCGTATTTTTGGTATTTTTTATTTGGTTATACCTAAGTATAAAACAAAAATTAAGATTATATTTTATTAATTTTTTTTGGTGTTGTGTTATTATTTAATAAATTTTAATGAAATTTTTAAGAAAACCAGCAGTTTATCAAAAGAATTTTTCGACATTCGGAAATAATTGAAAAATTTTTCATCATTAGTTCTCAGATGTACTTATGTTCATCAAGTACGCCTCAAATATCGTTCACTAACGTAAAAGCCCCCATTATGGAACGGTATCTAATACTGGAACAGTTTTGACATTTACATATTAATGAAGTTATTTCTGAAAGAAACGTCTGATAACAAAAATTATTATTAATAGAATGATTGTTTTTCAATTTAAATTCATCTCCCATTTAATGTTTCCTTACTTAATTAAAAAAATAAATATGTAAATGTGAAAACTGTTCCAGTATTAAATACCGTTCCATAATGGGGGCTTTTACGTTATTTGTAAAATGTACCAATTATTTTATTTTTAAAATTTTTTTTTATTTAAATATTGCATCGCCAGGTAATAAAATGTATAACAGTTTCAATAGCGTCCATCTTGTATTATAATTAACGGACGTCAATAAAATGTTTTCAACGCTCGTGTGACAAGTATAGTAACGTACGTTAAAAGTGACGTGCGTTACAACGTACGTTATCTTAACGCTCGTATGTCCCAGGCCTAAATCCAGACAATATGGTGAAAATTTTCAGTTCTAACGTCTGTCACAGTCCTTTGTCGTTAAAACTGTTAAATATCGACATTTTATTGACTTTATGCTACTCCAAGATTCCAAGTAAAGTTTAAATATCTACAGAAAAGATAGGAGAGAGATAATGAAAATGTTTAAATTAACACTAGAACATTTTTTTTAAAAGTCGGGGTTGCTTTTTTTCAAATATACAAAATTCCAGATTATATAAATCACCCAGTATATTAGGTATCGAATTTAATAAAAATTTATAATTTACGTAATTTTTTAAACCTTAAAATAAGCTCAAAATAGAATGGTGTGAGCCCTAACAGCTTTAGGGCATTAGTGTGACCAATAGAAGGAAAACAGATTAAATCCTGAATATAGTGACCGTAATAATTCAATAAAAATCGTATATTTATTTGGCTTGTTAATGGTATAAATCAGGGTTTCCTAAACTTTTTTTGTTCACGACCCCAAATAAAGATATAAATATTTTGTGATGATTTATTGATTGGGTATTGATTTAGGTGATTATATATATACAAGGTGGTCCAAAATTATGTACCGTAATTACTAGGGCTGATAGTACGTTCAAAAATAATGGTACCTTTTCATCTACACTTTTTTCCAGAACTGAATAATCAGGGAGATAAAGTAGAGGGGTAAAATATAGAGGGGTGGTACGATACTGACTTCTTTTTTTAAAAATTTTTTAGGTGCTTTAGAATAATTGATTCATATTTTAGGGGTGCGTATGAACATCAGGATAATTAAATTTATGGTACCAATTATTCCATCACTTATGACTAGGGTATAATTTGGAAAAAAAAGATATTTCTACTTTAAGTTACTCGAAAACGGCATTATTTATCGAAATGTAACAAGTATACCTTTTTTGCGTGGAATTGATTCAGGAATCATATTATTAAGAAATTTGTTTAAATAACTGCAAATTACAAAAGAAAAGACGTGATAACTCACATCTATTACCTAAAAACACCGCTTAATCATAAGTGACGGAATAAGTGTTAATATAAATTTAATCCTTCTAATCCATGATGCGTACCCCTAAAATATCAATCCGTTATTCAAAAGCGTTGGGAAAATATTTAGGAAAAGATGGTTTTTGTTTCACCCTTTTACAGGGTTGTATCTCCCTTATTATTGAGTTTTGGAAAAAAGTGTAAATGAAAAAGTACCATTATTTTTGAACGTAATATCAGCTCTAGCAATTACGGTACATAATTCTGGACCACCGTGTACATATATGTATGTATATGTTACATATGAAAGAATTTTTCTCTATGACCCCAAGATTTCGCTAAGCGACCCCAATTGAGGTCGCGACCTATAGTTTAAGAAGGCCTGGCATAAGCCAATAAAAAACCAGAACTACCATTGGTCACACTGTTATCAAGAATACCAAGTCTATTCAAGCCGCTGTAATTTGAAGACTGAAATTCAAAAACAAGCTAAGTGCCAAAAGAAAAAAAAAGTTGAGTTAGATCCGAAAAAGGAATCTAAGTGTCATTTCCAACAATCTAGATAGCATGTTAAAATTTTTTTTTGGCCCTTAGCCTGTTTTTGGAGTTCAGTCTTCATTTATAACAAGTAAAGATCAGAAATTAGTTTTGAAATCAACTCTGAAAATTGTTTGCATTTGACCAAAACTGGATGAAACAGTGTATTAAAAATTCAGAGTTTAAAATTTCGTTTCTATTTAAACTACCTATTTATAGGTAATAAATTCGCTTTATGAAATATCAGAATGAATCATCATTTATTATGCATCGTACATATTAATCTAACATATATTTCGTTTCTTTTATAATTATACGAAGTTTTAAAATATTAGTTTTGTACAAAATTTATAATTAATAATCAACTGCCGCATCTACATGATTAAATTCAGTGCACGAATTGTCAATAGATAGATTATCACATTACTTTTAATCCGATACATGATGCATTTTAATTTTTGTATTAGACGGCGGCATTTACTTTTATTATTTTCTTTTTCTTTTAATAAAAAAAAATTACGATGTTGAAGTCATTGGGCGTATGTACAAATAATGAGAAATTAATTTTATTATAGTCAATTTTCTAAATTATTTTTTGGGAACACTTTCCATTTATAGAAATAAAAATTAAATTTATTATTTTAGTATGGAAAAAAACGACACATGTTAGTTTTTACATGTGGAAAATCCATAAAGTTTGTTGATTATATTTTGAGGAGTGATAGTATTAATCATAATATTAGTTTCTAACAGTGGAAATACAACCGAAATATTATCCATCGATTTTAGTTAGGAGTAAAAACTAAGCGAAAAACGGTATTTTTAAAAATATTGATTGTTCCTAATATATACTACAAAGAGATTCGATTACTTTTTTCCTAAAACGCAGTTTCCAACTTGTTGAACTGATAGTACAGGAGGTACTGGCGCATGAGTACCGAACACTATTCCACCTCAATTTTTTTATGCCATCCTGTTGACATTGCCGTACTGATGATATAAATGTATGTTGCCAGGGGGCAACCCGGGGCCATATTGTTTAAACCGAAATTTTTTATACAATTGCAAGGAATTGTTAGTTTTCAACCAGACAATTTTTTTTTTTATATTCTTTATTGAAATACAAATAAAAAAGGTCCTATGACTTTTCACGATAAATTTAATAGTTTTAGAGATATGAATTTTATCGTGAAAAGCCATAGGACCTTTTTTATTTGTATTTCAATAAATAATTTAAAAAAAATTTGCCCGGTTGAAAAAATACTTAAAGGTATTTTAAAGGTAGGGGACGCATACTTGTGAGCGCACGAAATTAACAATTAAAGAACAGGTATAAACAATGAAATTTTTTTAAATCTCTGTTAAGGATATTATTAACTGTTGTATAAAGAATTTAAAAAAAATATTATTTATATTTCATTTTTTTTTAAATATATTTTTCATGGGTCAAAAGTACCCAAATTTGAGATTTTTCGAACCTTTAAAAATTCATATCTCGAAAACTATTAACTTTATCGTAAAAAGTCATACGACCTTTTTTATTTGCATTTCAATAAAGAAATTTGTCCAGTTGAAAAATAACAATTCCTTGCAATTGTATAAAAAATTTCGGTTTAAACAATATGACCCCGGGTTGTCTCCTGGCATCATGCATTTACATCATCAGTAGGGCAATGTCAATAGGATCGCATAAAAAAATTGCGGTGGAATAGTTTTCGGTACTGATGCGCCAGTACCTCCTGTACTATGACTTGTATACATATTTCTAACACTTAAAAGCAGTCGTCTGTTTTTACAAAACAAGTAATTATCCAATTTCTTTGACCATTAATTCAAATATGTACATATAATATTATCAGTATTTAATATTTTGTATTATTAATTGTTTTTGTATAAATACTAGTAGCATATTAATAAGTTTATTAGCAATGAAACAAGTAGATACATGTATTGCATGCTGCAAATTAAAATGTTTGTTTAATTACCTTTTATTTTAACTAATAGTTTAATTTGAATTACTGTTTCTCACATTTCATTATTATCTTTACTTTTTTCTTTTACCATAACAATAAACTAAAATAAATACTCAACTTGTATTTGTTTCCACATGGTAAACAAAAGAGACGTGTAAATTTTGCAATTCTACCTGTGGCAATTAAAATATTACTTTTTTTTATTTAATTAAATACTGTAAAATTAATTTTCATGATTCAAAATGTTATGCATGTTATGACAATTGTCTTTTTTGCACATTTGTGTAACCTATATTATGTATGCAAATAATTTTTTATCTTGTTTGTTTGAAGTCTATCAGAGTTGTTCTGTTAATATTATTTAACAGCTGTACAGGACATCGTGTACCAGTTCTAAAATCTAAAGACTATTCGCTATAAAACTAAATTGGTACAACTCTTGGTCCGATAACATTAGTAGATAGTGAAGGGGTAAAAATAGTTTACCACCGGAGGCACGCTAGATTTGCTGTGGTAAATTATTTCCGACTGGCGGCATGCTTAGACCCCTTTTCGACGCACTATATCTCAGCTTTTAGATTTTTCCCAGACATACAGATTATGTTGTTAAGTCACAAATGTGTTCTATTTTATGTGGTTCAAATTTAGTCAAAATCGTTTTCTGCAAACGACCAATCTGTCCATTTTCGGGACATTTTCAAAATTCAAGGGCGGCTATACCTCGCCCATCACAACTTTTGGGTGTATTTGCTTCCTACCAAGTTGTGTGTCTTGTTAAACTTCATCCCAACACCAAATTTTATCAAAATCTCTTGGCCATTTTTAAAAGAAAAATTAAAATCAAATTACTCAAACTTCATCAGCAAACCTGATCAGTGATTCAAAAAATGAACTTAATGACGTCATCACAAATACAAAATTTCTTAATAGCTCCAAAAATCATAATTTTGATGCTAAAAACATGGTTTATAAAGCTGCTCATAGATTTTCAAAACTGTTTTGTTCATTTTTGGCGAAATCAGAATTGGAACGATAACAGAAAAATCACAGGCGCAAATTAAGTCACATTTCGTACACAAATTTGTTTATTTTGACCTAAGAATCTAATTTGTGTAAAAGTAAATCACCAAATAAATTATAATAGACAGGTAACTCGCATGGAAGCAAAGGCTAAACACTGATATATAAAATCTATGTATAATTCATATTAAATTTGATATTTTCAACGAAAACATAATTGATATTGTCAGATTTGTAGGTTCTTAATAAATCTTCGGTAAAAACTGGATAGTCCCAGAAATGATCGAATATTCCGTATATTTCTCAGTTTCGGGTAATTTTTGACTATAGATATCTTATTTTCGTGGGGTTTTATCCCATCCCAGCTAATGATGTGCCCTAAATATTTTATTTCTGGTTGAAGGAACTGACTTTTAGATGGCTTTAATTTCAGGCTAGCTTTTTGGATACAGGTAAGGGACTTCTTTTATACGTTCTATGTGTTCATCGACTTCTCCTCCGTTGAAAACGATAATATCATCTAAATAGACTAAACATGTGACTCCTTTGAGTCCTGCCACATCCATAAATATTTGAAAAGTACTAGACGCATTAGTTAATACAAAGAGCATTGATTGACATTCCATCTGGTGTACAAAAGGCAATTTTCTCCCAATTTTCCTGTGCTATAGCAATCTGCCAATAACCCCATGCCCAATCTAAAGTAGTGAAAAATTTTGCTTGTAATGTAAGTAAATATAAAGAATGTAAGTAAATAATCTTTATGAATGCGAGATTGCAGACAATCTGGCATCTGGCATCTAATCACTACATATGTCATGAATTCAAACATTTTTGAGGTAAACCCTATATTTGTCTTACAAGTAACGCATTTTTACAAACTTTTTTTAGTTTTGCCAAGGTCATACTCACAACCATCAATATTTGAAAAGTACTAGGCGCATTAGTTAATACAAAGTGCATTCATTGACATTCCATCTGGTGTGGAAAAGGCGATTTTCTCCCAATCTTCCTGTGCTATAGCAATCTGCCAATAATCCCATGCCAAATCTAAAGTAGTTAAGTAAGTAGTTACATTTACTTACATTACAAGGTTTTGCTTGTAATGTAAGTAAATGTAAAAAATGGATAATTTTTATCAATGCGAGATTGCAGACAATCTAGCAGCTGGCATCTAATCACTACATATATCATAAAGTCAAACATTTTTAAGGTAAACCCTTTATTTGTCTTACAAATAACGCATTTTTAAAAGTGAATTACAATAGATTATATAAAGTAAAATAAATTTGGCAAATATTCATGCATAAAAACAACCTTTCACTTATTTAAATCTATTTAGTTAGATCTATTTTAAATTTGGTGCATAATCACTTTATATTATGCAAATAATCACACATAAATCTGTACAGACATATCTATCAAAAATGACAATAAAATGTTTTGTTTTATTTTATTAGAATAATATTCTTGTGTCTGTGCTGTGCGAATAATTAAAAAACCACTGGGTGTCACTGGGCTCATAAATTAAATTCAATATTTCACTGCATGTATAAAGTACAAGATGAAGCTATTACCAATTGAAAGCAATAGTATGTTACTTGGTCATAGTGAAAGTATACATTTAGAAGTACTTGCAGTAATGTTAAAGAGTACATACGTGTATAAAAGATAGTAAAGAGTTTCTATCTATACTTCTTCGTTGAAGTACAGGGTTTGGAAGAAGCTTTAAAAAACGATTTGACTCTGGCGGATCTCATATAACAACCTGTATCTAACATACTTCTAACATCTATCTAAAGTATCTAACATGTTATCCATCTAAAATAGTTTAGCTCTCTAACAGTGAAAAAATTTTCCAAATTGATTGAGTAGCTAATTTTTGGTGCTTTTGGATTCCCAGGACCCTGGCAGATCTCATATAGTATAGAATATATGCATTTAAAGGAGTTTAACTTTTTAAAGGTGAAACAATTTTCAGAATCAGTTGGGTAACTACCCAACTGATTTACCAATAACCCAACAACCAATAATAGTTTTTACACTTTTTGAGCCCCGCACTCTGGCGGACCTCATACATATAACATAACTTATATCCATCTAAAATAGTTTAGCTCTTTAACAGTGAACAAATTTTCAAAATCGGTAATGACGCGCTCTTCAAAAGTTAGTTAATTTTTATTTTGAAAAATGAAACAGATATAAATATTATTATTGTAAATGGTAAAAATGATTAAGCATTTATTGTAAAGAAATTCAGCAAATTCCTTAATTTTGCTCAAAACCTGTTCACTTCGAACAATGTTTAAAAAAGCTTATCTTATGTAATTTTTTAGGCAAAATTGGCCAATATTTTGGCTTTCAAAAAGTCGAACGTATTTGGCTGACGAACCCATCCAAGCTTTTGGGGCTTTTAGACCTCAAAACAAATTTCTACCATAGCCGTGGGATGATTCCACATATTTAGCAAATCCCTTATCAATACGCCCACATTTTTTAGCATAAAGTTTCTAAGGGTATTTAGCCCTTTGCGATTGACCTTTCACTGGATGGACGAGTTGTATATTTGCGTGTTTTAAATAATTTACAAAAAAAAAAAAAACAATATAATCGACCAAGATGTAGATGAAAAAACAGATCCAAGAACGTTTTATGTGGTTTCATCTGTTTGTTATCAAAAATAGTTCCAATGCGATTAATTGTGGGGGTTTAACTATTCGGGGAATTAAATTTTTACTTTTTTGTGAATGTGGAAGTCCCTGTTATGTTGGAGTTGTGGTTATTAAGAATATTTTAGTTCGAGTCTTCCTATTATTTTGTCCAACCTTTATAATATAATATATTGTTTTTTACAGACGTTTTTACTATTACTATTTTTAATTTACTATTTTTATTGATTGCATCGCATATACGCCGTACAAGCCGTACAATGAGTTATTTTACTATTTCTCTCTTCTTTTAATTTTATTATATTGGGTTATTGCAAATGAAAAGTTAGATCAATCGGCGTGTTCGTTGCTGAGTTTTTCTGCTCAAAGTGAGCTGTTAGCGCATGTGCAAAAACATTTTAATGAAGTACAAAAGGACTTGTGTATTCCATAAAAAAAGTTCTTGCGCATGCGTTAGCAGCTCACTTTATACGTCAGTATGATACTTTACATTATATTCTCTTCAGCTGATTAGGTAACGGAAAATGGATTAGCGTGGTTCAAAATTAACCGGAACGTTAAACTCAGACAGAATGCGAGGGATAGTGAAAGAATAGCATAGTAATGTTTCTAGAATTTCTAGAATAATAATGAAAACAGAAATATACAAACAAGAACGTCAATTTTTTGAAGAAAGCACCGTGTAAAATAGTTGTTAAAATATTAATATAGAAACTCAACTAGTAGATAATCATTCGACATTTCATTGGCAGCAACCTAATACATAACTGAATTTGTACATAATTATTTATTTCGATAATTACTGTAATTATTTTTAGTTTTTTTTTTTTGAAACTTTTAATTAGAGGGAATGTAGTTTTAAACATATAAAAAAATTTTGTGAACTTGTGCGAAAATTGTAGAATTTATTGTGCAAAAATTGCCAAAAAATACGAAGATGAAATTTTTGGAAATTTATTTTTAAACAATTCTACAAATTTAATTTTCTCAAAAATATAAAAAAATGATAGCAAAAATCGATAATCAGTAACAAGCATGAAGCTTCAATCACTTATGGTAGTTGCTCTGGAAAACGATTTTTCAAAGGATTTTAACGAAACTTCTGTAGATATTTATTTAATTCAGTACCAAATAATACGAGCCCTTACCGAAAAAAAAAAATTGACTACCCCAGTTTTGAGAAAAACAATTTCAAAGTTTTGTAATTTTAACACGAGCTTTTATGGGAAATTGACATATTCACACGATTTTTTTGAATAAAATGAAAACGTTTTTGATAAAAATTTAATATGTTATAAAATACAAAGTTACAAACCATATTTAATAAGAAATAAAAATTATTCACTGCGCCGTTTTTGAAATATAATTTAAAAACATCATTTTAGAAGGTTTCTGCAACGTTTTTTCAACAATGCTTTTATATTGCTACAACATAAGCGCGCGGAAATTAAAAAAAAAGTGGTATACAAATATAATCACTGAAGAATATTAATACATTATTTAATTTTTGATAAAAGAAAAAATTTTTTTTTGAAATATACTTTTGTACCTGACTCTTACGGGGAACTACGTTAACAAAAATTTTCGTACTATAGACAATTTTTAGATACTGGATGACGTCACACATAAGGTTAAATTTTTGAATTTTTTGTCGAGGAAATACCTTTTCTTATTATTTTCGAGTAATTTTCTTTTGAAGAAATATGATCTATAATTTGAAACTTAGTTTTCAGACATTTTTGCAGTTAAAATTTTTGAAAAATGTTCATGCCGGGCCCCGTTCAATTTTTTTTCCTCTTATTTCAAAAATATCACGTACAAATAATAACTATAAATTATTTTGGAATATTCTAGCCAGGTATCTGCATAATATAATTATGTATATTAAATAAAACTGGTGTAAAATTAACTTATTGAAAACTAAAAGAATACAATTGATGTTTGTTGAATTGTAATACCATTATTAGTTCTTGAACACTTTCTTTCCTTTTGCATAATTCGTTACTTCCTTTCTCTCGGATATGTGTACATATATACCAACCAGCACAGGTTCTTTTTTTATGAATAATCATGGGAAATATATAAATTTCAGGTGTATTACAACACTGTTATTTAAAACTGCTCTAAATTTTGGCATTTTTAATTACGATTTTTGTCGTTTTAAAATTAAATATTTTTCTCTTTTTGATTTCAGATGGCTGGCATGTCTTGAGGGAATGGAATATTAATGATTCCGATTATCGCAAAGTTTTGGAACAATTGCATGCAGTGTACGGTGTCACACCCTTTTTTAAAATTACTGTGGTGCCACACCCGAACACCCCAAATGCGAGCGTCATTCAAATTGAACCTGCCGGGTTGGGATTACCGGACAAGAATTTCTATTATTTGGAATCAAATCACAGGGTGAGTAATTCGAACAGGTACTTTTTGGTGGTGGAAGAATACAAGAATCAGTTTAATTCCTTTTTTTGCGTTTAGATTATCCAAGCGTATAAACGACTAATTCGTGATGTGGTCATCATTTTCCAAACAAGTGCATCAGCCAATTCTTTCGGGGAAGATATGTTCCATTTTGAAAAACGTTTGGCCGAAATAACACCTGACACAATTTCACTTCAAGATCCTGTCGCGCTGCACAATTTAATCAGTGTTTCAGAGCTCAAAATTACTGTGGCTTCTGTAAGTTTACTGAAATAATTCAAAAGGTCAAAACATATTTAATAAAAATTTAATTTCAGCTGCCTTTAGAATCAATTCTTCAATCAATGTTTCCACAAGGCAAAATTACAGATGATACACAAATATTGGTGACTTCTATGGATTATTTAACATCCGTTTCTGTTCTGATTTCAAACACTGAACGTAGCGCTTTGAATGATTACTTTATGTGGACATTCACCAGGGAATATCTTCCATTTTTGTCCTCCAATGTCCTGGCGGAGTTACATGAATACATTGCTGAAGTTACAGGTAATTGTTGTTAAAATTGTTAGGGTGAATGGAATCTAAATTTTTTTGTTAATAATTTGTAGGAATCAAAAAGCCAGTTGAACGTTGGGAGCTTTGTCTTCAGTTCACGAGAAAATTTATGGGATTAGGAATTGAATCTGTGCTAGAGAATGATCAACATGTAACCGATGAGGATGGACAAATAGTTGAAGACATTTTTGAAACTGTTCGAACCGCGGCCAAAGCTGTTGTGGCAGACATGGATTATCCTCAGGAACTTGATAAACATATCAAATATAAAGTAAGAATGATATTCGTTGGTTTAAATCCAAACTCATTTTTTGAGAATCTTCTTTTGTTTTAGCTATCATCAATGAGGTTACAAATTGGTTTACCGGTTAATGTTATGACAGACCAATATTTGACGGCATATTATGAAAAATTATTTATCCAAAAATCGAATTTATTCAACAGTGTTTTAAACGGTTTCGAATTTTTAAATATTGAAAAACAACGCCGATATATTAATCCAAAGCCAGAGGATAAGTAAGTATTTTTTCTCGCAAGATCGTCAGGGTCAAATTTACAATTCCTGCGTTCATGGGCTCAACAAAATTTTAGCGCTTAAATACCTTATTCTTATTGGATATTTATGACCCAAAGTAGTGTCTGTGTTTTTATGCTCAAATTTTATTTTCGATTAACTGTTTTCTATTATGTAACAATTTGACTTTAAGAAGTTCCCTCAGAATGTTCGTTATCGAAAGCTGAAAAAAATATAGATCCATACTCAATCATGTCTCATTTAAAATTCCAAAATTAGTGTCACTAACGAGAAAGTGCCAGCTGGAAGTAAAATCCGAGTATCTACCAAAAATAGGCCAACAAATCATAGTGTCCAAATCCTTTTCGAGGTATTAGTTTACAAAATTGTCTGCGGCTTTAAATTTGACCGTTTTGGTCCCAGGCTCATGTTTAAATTTGACCTTGTTCAAGACGTCTTTAATTTTATTTAATTTTTTCTTCTTTTTTTTTGTAGAATCATTCCACATTTAGTGCAAGAAAAACCGGAAGTATCCTACGCTAATGCCGCCAATGTTATCGTGATTCCAAAACTGTTTTTAAAAGAACCATTTTATAATTCCGAATATCCTAAATCGGTGATTTATGCCCGACTGGGTTTTGAAATGGCTAAAGCCGTCGCAGCAAGTATTCTCCCGTTTGGATCTATGTGGCGTGCTGAAAACACGCTCTTGACAAGATATCATCTAGCGTATAATGAATCTCTGTTTGCCGTGGCTGAACCAATAGACTGTTTGGTGAATGCGATGATACAAGACAATATTACACATACTGTGTATAATCTCACCGCACTGAACACACTGAAACATATTACTGCCGTCAATATTGCTCACAGGGTAAGAGTTAGTGATAAGCAAAGGCAATATTAAGAGTAAGGCTTTAATATTCTTGGTCTTGATTTTGCTTTTGGTTTAAGAATCTTGATTTTGGTTTTGCTGGCATATACATAATCTTGATTTTCTCTTGGTTTTGTGACCATTTTTGCATTTTTAAATTGTATAAAAAATTTTCAAAATTTTTCAAAATTCTAGTAAGTTATTAATTAGTAAACCATACTGGAGATTTTTCAAAATTTTTTTTTATAATAAGATATGGTACATTTTGAGAGTTTCTTATATTTTAGCAAGGTAGTGCTCTTTTGTTTTGATACTAACCTTGCTATACCTCATTTCAGATACAATTGATCATGAGTTTTCGTTAAAAAATTAAATAATTCTGATATTCGAAACAAATCAATCTTCTATTCTTTTCTAAAAATAACCTGAAATTTAAAATTTACATAAATTCTATAATAAAAGAGATAAAGCCAAGAAAACGGAAATTATTTAAATTCAAAGTGACGAAGCATGGTTAAATTTAACTGAAATGAACCATAAATTATGCATAGTATTGATTTTGGTTTTGATCTTCAAAAAATACAAGACCAAGAATAAGATCAAAAATGATTTTGTACCACACTAATAAAAATAAAGGTTAGTTACCTTAAGAGGCTCGTAAACGAGTAATAAAATTGGTATATATTGCTCGAAATACTGCTGAATTTTGTAGTCCGGTTACATTGTGGAAGTATGTTGCCAACAGTTATGATCGAGCAATAATTATGTAGCTAGATATATCCCTGTACACGATCAGTAATACTGTCAATATTTATTGATAAAAATAGTGAATCATTATTTTTATAAATATAAATTTTATATATAAATACTTTAATATTGTCAATACACAATCAGTAATAATGTCAGTACTTCAAAATACTGACAGTATTACTGATTGTGTACAGGCCGCCTTAGCCACTGTATAGCTGAGAATTTTGCTTATACACGTGGAAATTACTACCGAATGTAAAGAAGCGTTAGTTTGTTCTCTCTAAAATTCGATTGATTCAAAAATTTCACTCAAGTGTGGAAAAGTGACTTTGAATATTTGTTTCAAAAGTTGGACCCAAAATTATCTTTAATAGAAATTTAAATCGACAAGACTGACCTAAGCACACTGTGTGACATTCTTGATCAAAAATTTGATTATAGAGCGCCCCTAGGTGAGAACAGCGACGAACCCTCGTTGAGTCCATTTGAACATATTTCTGGGCCAAATATTTCTGAATCTTGAGCAATACTGTCCGGCCATTGTTGTCAGCCACCCATAAAATATTGCTCGTTTAAAAGCGCCTTTACGAAATAAAGGGGTATAATAAAGTTTCTTTTTTAGGCTTTGGAAATATCGTTAGTTAATAAGGAACATACTCATCAACCAACGCTGGAGAATTATGAGGATTCGGCCATATTTTTCTTGTCTTACGTTCAGGGACAATGTTCGAAAAATTTACCGGAATACGACTTTTTGATCAATAATGATAAATTCGAATTAACCGAAATGCAACAGTAAGTGATTAATATTAGATTGTAATTTGAAAAGTCGGATTTCTTATCAGTCGCTTGTGAGCTTGAAATGATGGACTTCTACTAGAGACAGCACTATTTAACAAGGGTTAACTTAAATGTAAAAGTTATTTTTCTCAAATATCTCGATGATATGGCAAGATAGTAAAGATAGAGAAGTATTATCCAATTATTCTTATTCCAAATTTTTAAAAATTTTGAAGAAAACTGCTATTTTAATAACTCTTTTTCAAATTGCAACTTCTAATAATACTTCTGATGAGTACTGATAAAAAATCCGATATTTCATATTATCCTCCTTCATATTCGCCCTTCATAATCTTTACATAAATATTTGTTTTTAGGCTCAAGTTAACTTGGACCCAGGTGGATGACTTTTCAAAATCGTTAGGCTGTGAAATAAATGTAAATAGAGAGTGTTTTTAGGATATATTTAAAAAAAAAATTATGTATCAACTTATAGGGAATGAAAATTTTATTTATTATTAGGATTAAAAATGAAATTCGCTATTTTCGTAATTATGTATTTGAATCAAATGAATCGGAAATTGAAATTGCTAATTTGTAATTTGACTCTAAATTATTTTCGTATTTTATAAGATGCTTTAGAATTTTTTTTTAAATATTGTTCCTTCAGTGTATACTTTTTGTTTTTTTATAATAAATGGAAATGTCTTTGTAAATATTTTAATTTTTAATTTTTATTTTTGTTAAATATTCAACAGAGAAGAATACTAAAAACCGGAAATAGTTTTTAAAAGTATAGCCGGTCGCGAAAATCGATCCTCAACCTACCAGTTTAAACTCAAGGGGCACCTTGACTGACTTTAGTCAATAGAATGTTCTAACAGTAACCTAAATTTCAAAAATTTTATAGATTGTTCTTGAAAGCATCGGAAACTGTTTCATTTGTTGAAAATTGTCACAAAAATAAAAACAAAATTAATAAAACATTCAGAATCATCATTATAAATATTTTATGTAGCAGATTTGTAGTAATTTGGCCCTTTAAAATACAATAGAGGCCCCTCAATAATGCCATTCTCAGTAGCACCATTCTTTTACATTAGTAGGAGTTCTACCATCTCCCCATGTAAATTCGTCCGAGTAACTGGAGCAAGATATTGAGTGGTCCATAAACCAAAAACAAATAATAAAAATGTTCCGTCTGAATAATGCCATGAGAGAAATAGTTGTCCCAGGTAAGCTGAAAGATTAATAAATTTTATACGTGGTAACAACAAATATTAAACAATTTCCTTCCTTGTGATCTCTGGAATTATTTAGATAGGAAGAAATAAATTATAATTGCGAACATCGTAGAGCTACAGTGGAAAGAATTTTACTCTCTTACTGGGAAAATTGCTTTCGTGTTCTAAGGCACAGATACTCGAACTGATTAAGTCGAGTGTCTGAATCCAACTGGGCAAAACATGTAAAGATTTTTCTGCAATTTCTTTTTAACAAATTTAGATAAGTGTCTGCAAACGCATACCTATAAATTCTAGCCTTTATCAGTTCTTCTGTCCTTCACCCATCTCTAATTATAATTTTTGCAATTGAAGTGTGATTCTGCAAATGAGGGGAATGTCCTCTGTTGATCTGTAATAATATACTTCAGTGTTTTAACGCTTTTATTTTAACCATAAAGTTTTTTTGTCTAAAAAGGCCGGACCTTTTACTGTCAATGACAAGTACAATAGGTAAGGTTATAAAAAAAGAAAGGAAGTCAGATCCCATCATAAAAAAAGTGAACCCTAGGAATTTGTAAAATATAAATTATACTAAACTATGTTGATAAAATTGAACATTACTTGGAATTATACCGTATTTCAAAA
The DNA here is from genome assembly GCA_035578155.1 of Brachynemurus nebulosus. NCBI lineage: Eukaryota > Metazoa > Arthropoda > Insecta > Neuroptera > Myrmeleontidae > Brachynemurus > Brachynemurus nebulosus. The sequence continues at coordinate 7,133,254 of JAPWDM010000019.1, forward strand.
AATCTGTCATAGATGGCGGCACCTGTACCAGTAAATATATATATATATTAAAGCATTTTGAGTCGCCATATTGCAGGACGAGTTAACTCGTCTTAATCATTTAAAGAGTTAAGGCTTTTCGGAACACTGTAAGTATCATCGAGCAAAAATTTCTTTTTAGTACTTAAAATAACATCCAATAAAATCACGAAATAAAATAATACGCCAATTTATTTAAATTTTATATTATAAAAATGTTTGTACATCTTATATTGATATGTTACAGCAAATATGAAATCTACGAAAACATTTTGCTGTCTTGGAAATCACCATTTTATCTGAACAGAAAAAAGAGAAGAAAATAAATGTAATATTTAAAAAAGTTGAAACTGTCTTAAATAAATTCACAAAATCTCAGAGATCTATTTCTAGACATTTTTATTTAAAAATCAATGTCAAATTTATCACAAATAGTAACAATTAAACAATTTAGTGTACGGACACGTCAAGTTCATATGACTTAAGAGTATGATGTGGCAGTTAACAGGAAATTTTAACTAATTTGAATCATTTTATACTTGTGTGTGAGTATTAGTGTGAACTGGCTCTTGATCTGGATTGCCCGCTATTTGATTCGCTGGTGTATAATACTGTAAGAAAACCGTTTTCATTTAAAATTTCGAAAAATCAAAATTATTTTTAAAAAATTACCCGTCCATTATCAAAATCTCGACCGCCTCCAATTGTCAGTCTGGCTTTGGCTTTCATCGCATCGCTCAACGGTATTTTCGCACGTTTAGCTTCGGAATGTGATTTGTAACAGAATTCGACTAAGGCTACTAATAACGCTAATAATAATCCGCCTATGAGTATATAAAAGATTCCTGCTACGTTGCTTAGTGATAATTCGTTTCTTGAGGCGTCCTAAAAATTACGTTAGGTAAGCTTTTCATTATTTATTAAGCGTCATATAGGTCAGTGGTGTTCAACCTTTTTTATTTTGCGAGCTACTGTTCGATCTACCCCCTTACATATGTAAGTCAGATTCTTTCAATCATATATACGTGATTACGACCAGTCCTGCTTCACTAACTGCAGAAGACTAAGTCCCTGTGTCTTAAAAAATCTTAGAAAAACTAGAAGCTCTTTTGTTTATCTAAAAATTTACTTCATTTTTAGTCAGAGGATAGACATCTCTCGCCAAAATTATCTGATATCTGAAGGCCCAGTTGTAGAGATGGATTTTTATTGCATACGAGCGACCAGTGTACTTGTTGCCCCAATTCCTCTACATATACTTATAGTTTGTACGAAAGATGTAAACTAATTGGTTCAGATACTTTGCCTATCACTATCCTCCTGTTCCTGCTGTTAGCAGACCCTTAAACAATACCGCTTTTTTAGCATAGCCAGTAAACCGACGGTAGACTATCGTTTGCCTTAGAAATTAGTAAGGTGCGTATCCAATAACTGCGTAAAATGTTTGAAAATGAACGTAAACGTAGCAAATACAATAATATTTTTCTTAAATTTTCATTTTTCATATCAAAATGACGAAATTGCTTTTAGAAATATGTCTTCTTGCATGGAAGTCTTTTTTCTAGTGATCTTACATACTTAAATTTGGTAAAAATGAAAAGGATGACTTCGGAAACCTATAATTTGCTTCCAGTTTCATCATTTTATCACCTTGTTTACAGGTTTGTAAGGCATTGAAAAATTTTTGTAAACTTGATGACGTCATCAGGTTAAAAAATTTTTTTCTCAAATTAAACTTTTTTGGAGGTGGTCTGATTTAAAGTCACTTGTTGAATTAGAATAATTTGGGTATAAACTTTTCATTTTTGCTGCCAGAATGGTGACATTTCTTTTAAAATATTTGCCGCTTCGAACTATAATCTACTTAGGCTCCACTAAAGACGCGATTGTTTGAATAATGTTATGAAATTTTTCGTGAAGCTACATTTTGGAAAAATTGATTTTTTAAGGTTTTGAAAGAAATCTTTCGTATGCTCTAAAATATGGTATCAATAAAGAAAAGTAAAAAAGAATATTAAGGTCAGACTAATTTCGAATACTTTAAGGGCTAATTTACTTTAACATGAAAAGTACAATCAAAAATATTGAAATAAAATATTTATTTCTCTCTTTTGAAGAACTAAAGCTTAAAAAAGTAACGGATGGACTACAAGCTCTACAGCTGTTTAGGTTTTGATGATCTAAGTTAATTAATTTCCTCAAAGTTTTATCAATTGGGGCAATTTTTAACGAGAAATATACAATTAATTAATATTACGTTCGTAGCTTTAACGAAATTTATAAAAAAGGGACTGGAAGTCGTTCAAAATTAGTTTTACCAAGACCAGTTGATCGCAACTAACAGATTGAACACCACTGACATAGTTTCTTACCTGTTTGTCGCCCGTTTTACACTCTGTCCTATCATACCACCATTTATTCTTCAATTTTGTCAGTTCACCATTTTCGATTAAACTTAACACGGCTAAATTGATACTATCTCTAAGAGGCGAACCCAATGGAGTTGCTACACCAAATCCTTTTGCGTCTAAATTACGTCCAACCTTCATAGTGTCGCAGGGTTCGCGTTCATTGATATAATCATTCTTTGGGGATTCAATTAAAAGGGCATATTTTCCCTTGGAAGCTCGGACTCTTCGTATACCTTCGTCGTACGTGTGGACAAATACATGTTTCCGTGAGTTCATGAATTCCCACATTTTTGAGTAAAGTGTGATTTGTGAGCGCTAAAAGTAGAAAAGGTGGTAACGATAGTTGGCAATTAGCTTATGTATTCAGTTGAGAGTAACATCCAGAAGTAACTATCCAGAGAGTTATCTACGTGAGAGTACTTTCAACAACTTTGGCTGTTCGAAAAGCTATGGAACAGCAACTTCTGTGAAAATGTTCTCAAAACCGTGTCGACTTACAACAGACGATAGTAAATGTCAGATGCTGATTAATTAGGCGGGGGGGGGGGGGGAGAGGGGGCTAGACAGAGGAGAATTTGCTGCATTTATAGTAAATTTTACATTTTCAAAAACATTTTTCTTGATATCTCAAATTATGAAGTTTACATTGGATTTCTTGTGCTGAACATTCAAATATAAATGCAATTTCAAAAAATATTTTATTTCTTTGATCACGGTTTTTATAGTTTTCAAGTTTTGGATTCCAAAAAGTTCGAAAGTAACTCTCGATAATTTTTCCCTCAAACGGGCACTTATCGTGCCTTACTTACTCTGAAGAAATCCCAAGTAGATCCATGATACAACGTTCCATATTCCACTTCAGTCTGTGACGCTAAATCTTCCGGCGAATTTATTGGCGCAACCATACGTTCGACCGTTAAAAACGCAGCTAAATTAGCTGTGTACGATGAAATTAAAATCAAAGTGAAAAACCACCAAACAGCACCAACAATCCTGCCGGAAACCGATCTTGGTGATATATCGCATCCTTGTTGCATGAACGCCCCCAATGAAAACCACAGCGAATTTAATATTGTAAAATCATTGGCCATTGAATTATGTGATCCAACTTGTCCGGGAGGATCCCGATGTTCACCGGAGAGGTGTAATAGACGCCATTCGTACGGTGAAAATCGTGAAACTGTGAAGAGGACAATACTGACACCGATGTAGCTGAATACGACACACACCCAAATTTCTTTTGACAGCGGATTTAAGAAACTAAATACGCCGGGTTTTTGTTTTACCGGTTTTTTGATCATTATTGAAATGCCGAGCGACATAAACGGTTTGCTGAAATCAATGACGCGTTCACGTTCGGATGTGATTGTCATCGACGCAATTGCTATATCGGCTTCCTGAAAGTTTCCATTTTATTGTTAATTTTTGAATTTTTTATTTTTCTGTAGTTTTACTTACATTTCGAACTAGTTCACCAACCATTCCATCCCATCCTCCCTTGACATCCGGATTCTCTGCGCCATATTTTCCATCTTTGACAATTCGTAATTCATCTACCAATAATATAATACTCAGTAAATAAAAAGTATAATATATTTTGTGCAATTATAATTCAGTAATGTTACTTACAACTTATATCTAATTTTTTAGCTATTAAATCTGCTAAATCCTTGCAATATCCTTCAAAGGTGTTGTTATCAGTCTTCATTATATATGGTTCTTCCTGTTTAATTTAAATTGTATTAGTATATTAAACAATATGTAAATGGAAGGAAAAAATTGATAAAATGGGAAACAGACTAATCTTCTTAACGAAAAATTATTTATAAAAAATGCATTTGGTCGAAAAATCCAAAATTATTTTGTGGCAGAGATCTTTATTTAGGGGAATACGTTAAAATTACTATTTTCAATTTTAAACGTTTTGTTCGCTCGTCATACGTAGTAATGTTTCACAAGCACTCGAAAATATTTGAAATTGAAAATAGTAACGGTTTCTCGCATTAGAAAGAGTACCAATACACATAAGGGGTTGAATGGTTGTCGGACTGGGGCGGCTGTCGAACAGAGGATCGTTGGTCTAGTGGCAAGATACCCGGCTAGTTAGCGAGAGATTCTGGGCTCGATTCCCAGCCCATTCAATCTGATAATTTTTTTAATCACTTTTTAATCACATTTTCTAATAATGTATTAACCAGTTATTTTGTTTTATGTAAAATATTTTCTGGCAATAATATTTTTTAACGTTATTTGAAAATATGTAGTTATTTTGAAGTTTTGCTGAATAAATTTGGTTTTCTAATAAATTCTATTTAAACATTTTAATACTGTATTATCAAATTAACACGTTGAGAATCATAACCTGTTATATTGAAGTGCCCAACGCCCAATTTTGTATGGAATTGTAGGCGCGGTACAGCGTTGTGTTGCAGTTAATCAGGTTTAACTTGATGCTATACAGCACTCATGACCGCCAACGTGTTAAATGAAATTTAATAAATATTTTAACTAGGCAGGCATTGAGTAATGTTTTAATCAAATTTTTCTAAAAGTAAAAAAAAGTATTGTCTATATTAATTTTTTAGCAGTAAAAATGTACGTATCTCTTTTAAATCATTCAGTAAGAACGACAAAGCAGATGTGCCTTGCTACTGATAAATGTGATAAAAAATATTCATGGTGGCAGTCAGATGGGAATAAGGCATAAATGTTGGCAAACTGAGTTATATCTTTCAATATGGCACTCCCTTGGGAGTGTTGTATATATTGGAAAATGGAAATATCTGTATCTCGAATATTTAATACAGGAAAAAGTATTTTCAAAAGGTTCGCAATATTTTTCAAACGTCAAGAAATATCTATATGGTTCTGGCTTTTTGGGGTCTAAAATATCATTTAACACTTTCAGTCCCACGGCTTCCGAAAATAATCAAAACAACCGCAGAGGCTGATCGCGATCAATGATTAATTGATTACGCATTATGTATACGTGCGATATTACCACACCAATGTGTATATACTTAACTCATACAAACTCCAACACACACTACTCTCTTGGATTCTATATCAATTTTTAAAATAAACAGTATAAAAACGAATAAAAGTATTTGTTTTTTTTTTATTTATTTTTACCAGTTTGTTATCTAAACTTTCTGTAATTCTCTAGTTGATTTGAATGTGTTTGAATGTCAAATATATGTATGTACGTATCACATATATGTACATGTTGAATCATTTTATGTATTTGTTTATGTAAAGTTTATTTAACAATATTGTCGGCTTCCGGGGAAGTTAACTGTGAAAGTGCTCGGGCCTCATAGTGTTAATACTTTTTAATTCAAAATAAATTAGGTACTTACAATTATAGTTGTCACAATATATGTTCGATTCCGTTCAATTTGTGCCGAGGGTTTCAAACGAATATATTTGGCTGCGACTGGCGTAAAACCTGTCTCATCACTCCATTCCGCGACTTTAACCATTGCACTGTTAACCGTCATTTCTACTACGTGTAACGTATAATTCTGTCTTCGACCATCGTCATTGAATCGAATTTCGCCTGTTAAACCCTCCAGTTCAACTTTTCGTAACAATTTGGAAATTTTGTCACCATGCTCCCATGGAGTTACCTAAAGTTTAATATTTCAATTTTAGATATAGTATAAGGTCGTTTTTTCAAAATTTGAATTCTTACCCATCCTTTTGACGTGTTGCAATCCAGTGCCCTTGTGTTGTTATTAAAAATTTGCCCGCGTCGAAAACTATTTTTGAGTAAATCCGGTTTTTTCCTTAATAATTTACTCAGTGCTTCTACAAGTACAAACACGGCGTCATACATCAAAGCTGCTTGAGCCGATATCGATTCTCGTCCAGCGCCTGGGGAAATATTTGGGTCTAGACGTTTCCAGCCTTCTAGAAAGTCTTTTACGTAACGTTTTGACTGATCGATAATTCGGAAACCGGTGATATTGATCGCGCCAAATTCTATGACTTCACTCTCCCAACGATCGTCCATTATCTACAATCAGAATTACCATTAATTTTGGAAATTTAGGGGGAAAAAATTGATGCGTTTTCGTACCAATCCACTTAATAAATAGTGATATGTACGTTTTCCCAGAGTGACATCCCGAACATGATTGATCACAATTTCCTTAGCCATTTGTGTCGAACAATCCAGAACAATATATTTGGGATCAAATCGTGATTGATCTTCTAAACCCTTCAGGAAACTCATTGCTTCCGAGACATTTGAAATTCTTCTTACATTCATTACTTGGAAGATTTCTCTCGAAGGATGTAAACCTTGGTAAATTTGTTGCAACCTCAGGAGACCTATAAAAATTTAATGCCTCAAAGATATGAATTCCGTATTCGGCCATATAAATACATACCATCATTTGAGTCATACAAATAAACGATCTTTTTCCAACCATAATAACGTACTGTATCGATTATGGCCTGATGATATTCAGGTCGCATACTGATTGCATAATCGAGCGATCCGGAAGAAGGACTTAATACTTTCTCGGGAAACCATGGTGTTACGAATGGCATTTGAAATGTGTTACTATACGAATGTAATGTATCGAATGATTCTGGTGATACTGCTCCCAACATCGAAAATACACCTCTTGAAAATTGATTACAAACTGTAAAGTTAAATCAGAGCTTAAATTTTTGTAATGAACTTTATTTTTGTAAGGTCAAGGAAGAAATGGGAGCATATTTCTAGATTCTTGAATAATCTACTTTAAATAATAAACAAATATTTTACTTTGCAAAATACCACTTTTATTTTTGAAATTCTGACAAAATTGTTTCGAACCGTTAGTTCATTTTCAAACAGTTTCAAAAATAAAAGTGGTATTTTGCAAAGTAAAATATTTGTTTATCATTTACAAATATGGAATACCATAAAGTAACGCTCAAATCTATTAATAAATCTACTTTAAGATTAGACAACATATTTGTGTTAAGAAGGTTGCTAGCGTTGCTACAAAAAAAAAAAAATGATTACAAAAAAATATTTAAAACCAATAAATTTGTAAAAATTTTGGAATAAGAAAATTCCGTTGAAGCCTCTAACTTGATTTGGAAAGTTGAGAAAAATGCATTATTATATATGACAAAATACGTGTAGGCTTATGGGAAATGAATTCTTGTTAAGTTCCAATAAAAAATGATGTTAAAAATCTAAAATTTAGTACAGCTTAAAGTTTAAAAAAGAACTAGGAGATGCGTTGTTGGAAAGTAATTAATTCTTGGAATAAATGAATTATAAATTTAAAATCTGGCAATATATCTGATAACGCCACCTTTAATGAAACCCGATGGAAGATACAGGCTGGTCCAGAATTATGTACCGTAATTGCTGGAGCTGATAGTATGTTCAAAAATAATGGTACCTTTTCATCTACACTTTTTTCCAAAACTCAATAAAAAGGGAGATAAAGCAGAGGGGTAAAATGTAGAAGGGTGGAACGAAACTGACTTCTTTTTTTTAAAATTTTTTTAGGCGCTTTTGATTACTGGATTCATATTCTAGGGGCGCGTATGTACATTAAGATAATTAAATTTATGGTATCAATTATTCCATCACTTATGATTAGGGCATAATTTGGAAATAGATACTTCTACTTTAAATTACTCGAAAACGGTAATATTTATCGAAATGTAACAAGTATACCTTTTTTGCGTGAAATTGTCTGAGGAACTATATTATCAGGGATTTTGTTTAAATAATTTCAAATTAAAAAAGAAAAGACGTGATAACTCACACCTACCACCCAAAACCACCCCTTAGTCATGAGTGGTGGAATAAGTGTAAATAACATAAATTTAATCCTTCTAACGCAAAATTAGTACCCCTAAAATATCAATCCGTTATTCAAAAGCATTTGGAATATATTTAAGAAATTGTGGTTTTCGTTTCACCCCTTTACAGAGTTGTATCTCCCTTATTATTGAGTTTTGAAAAAAAGTGTACATGAAAAGGTACCATTATTTTTGAACGTACTACGAGCTCTACCAATTACGGTACATAATTCTGGACCACCTTGTATAAAAATTAAATGAGGTCATTTGCAATTCACAAAATAGTAATTTAGCACAAAAAATTCCAATGTTTACGGAAATATTTTCAACTGTACAAACCCAACTTCTTTAAGGAAGTCTTGTTTGGTGAAGAAGATGAAAAATTTCATCTAGTGCTTACAGTTTAAATCGAAAGGGTTATAAAAGGAATATTGCACCGATTAGACTATATTTCGTCGCCTTCCAGGCATGCAACCGTATCCCGTATCTCATTTTTTTTTTTTTTAAGAAAACAGTAACTACTATTAAATTTGTTTTATAAATTTGTACCGAAGGTATCTATGTATTTGCAGACTAATATTCTTCAAGTACTTACATTCGTTTATGATTTACAAAACAAAATATAACAGTAGTTCTTGTTTTTCTGCTCTCCTAAAAAAGACAAAACTAAAAATGAGATGCGACTGTATGCCTGAAAGGCGACGATATGTTTGATATAATAACACGTGCGCTCCCACCACATCCTACCTGCACTACCACCATAAAATTTTAAAAATATGTAAACATTTTACTTACTAAGTCGTGATAATTTAAATGCGTCTGCTGTATTAATAACATCAACAAACGCTTGAAGTTCGAATCTTCTTCCAGTAATATTTTGATTATGTGTTACAACTGCAAATTTAAATGCTGATTGCACTTCATCTGTCCCTTGTTCAAAAATGGCTCCTGTAAAGGTAGGAGTAAAGTTATTGTGCAGCAAATTTGATTTAGTTATTGTGATCTTATTTTATTTTGCAGCCAAAACCTACCGAATCTATTAACAAAAAAACAAATAAACAAATTCTGAAGAATATTTAGAAAATTTAGATAAAGCATTTATTTGCTGTTAGAAACAAATAGAATAGAATTAGACAAAGCGGAAAATGAGTCCTAAGACATTGAGATTAAGTCTTTGGATGATTTTTTTGATGCAAAATTTATATTAAAGAGTTTTTTTGAGACTCGAAGATTTAATTTAAAGTCGGTTACTAATACAAATTTGGTTTAAATAATAATTTTTTTATAAAAGCATTACGTAACAATATATTAAATTTCATATTCCAGTTAAAAGTTTTGTTAAAAGCTTTTACAGAAATGTGATATTTACAAAAAGAATCGACTAACAGCAATAAAGCGATATATATCTATTGATAAAAAATAAATAAATAAACAAATTCCCAAGAATATTTAAAAAATTTAGATAAAGCATTGTATTTATTGTTAAAAACAAATCGTAAAATGGGTCCTAAAATATTGAGGTTGGGTCTTTGGATGATCTTTTTGATGCAAAATTTATATTAAGTAATTTTTTGAGGACAAAATTTAATTTAAAGTAGGATACTAATACAAATTTGGTTTAAATATTAATTTTTTTTTGTAAAAGCATTACGTAACAATAAAAGTTAAAAGTTTTGTTAAAAGCTTTTACAAAATGCATTATTTACAAGAAAGATCTCGACTAACAGCAATAAAGCGATATCTCTAATATTAACACTACTAACAATTAGTAGTATAATGGAGAAAGAATATGACCATAAACAAAGTTCAGTTCAATTATATAATTATATAAAAATATATTACATAATACATCAATAATTATTCTTACCTAATGGAATTTTGTCCGCGTTTGCTGATGTGTATGTTGTCAATAACAAAAAAATGTAACAATACACAATAACGGCCATTATTGATAGATTCCAGCAATGTAATAATAATGCCATCATGGCGGCAATGTACGTTATTCTCGACGCCCTATCCTAGTTGATACTGAAGCTGCGTCTCGCGTAACGTAAATGGACCACTTTTCCGTTACGTTTTCCGTCTCTGTTTCGCAACAGCACTTATATCCAATTGTGTACTATGATACACTATTCTACTAGAAACTGTTTATAGAATAGAAAAAGATAAGGAAAATATAATTGCATTGGTTATCCTTGGAAAATGTTGTGTGTTATTGTTTATATGTGATATGCGGAAAATCATAATAAGTTTATTTTAGGAATATATACGATACTGTGTTAAAGTGCAATTGGTTTTGTCTTCTTATCAGGATAAAATCATACAGTGGAAGCGACACGTGTTGTTTTATCATTTGAACGGATGAAATTATCCTTTTTAAAATCAACATAGAAAATAATGTTCTCGAAATATTTCGAAAATAAAAAGAGAGCTGTTCATAAAGCGTAAATGTGTTAAGATATTTGACAACGTAAATTGGATTTTTCCAAATCATTTCTTCTTCTTGGCCTATTTTAATTATTTCGTAAGGACATAGACTTTAAAGTTTGTGTTATTTGATGATTTTCTTGGTGTAATTTGGTTTTTATAGTAGTTTAAAATAGGGACTTTTAAAGTTTTGTATCGCTGTAAGTACTAGGGTTTGGGAGGTCTTGAAATTCCCTTTAGAATTAATTAGATTTCAAAACTTTTCCGAATAATATTAAAAACGAGTTTTTTTTTGGCGAGATATACATGTGAATAAAATTGCCATTTTAGTAAAAATAAAATTTTAATATTTATATAACGTTAACTAAGGTCTAAACAATTTGTACATTTAATTCTTAATTACAGATTCATTGTTTAATAAAAATTTAAGCTAATAGATGGTGTTCCTCCTAATGACCAAGTGTGGAATAAGTGAGCTTTGTTATAAAATTACTAAAAAAAAATTAAGTAAATAAAATTATGGCAATACGATTTCGATAAACGTGTCTCAAGATTCGACCCAAAAGCAGAGGCGGCAGAAAGAGTGGACGAAGTTGGCGACCGCCTATAGCTTTGCGTCTTTGAGGGCCTCGGGGTGGGGCCTCTGAAGAAGGCATGTGTAAGAAAGCTGACAAAATTTGACTGAAGGTGCTGTCGGTTGTTGAGTTCTTTTTTTTTGCTCGTCACTTAATTTTCAGGGAGGCTTTTTTGAAAAATCTTAGGTAGAAGGGCCTCGCAAAAGGGATTCGTTGTTTGTTTTTTTTTCTTTGCTCGTCAATTTTTAAGGCAGAAATTCCAAAAAAAAAAAGATTAAAAGAGGCCTCGTAAAAATTATCTTGTCCACTCCCCATTTTAATCTTGCGCTGCCTCTGTCTAAAAGTCGCAGGACATGAGGGAATTGGGAAAAAGTCTTGAGACTTCGGGAAACAAGATGTCCCGAGACCCAAACCCTAATAGTGTAAATATTTGGTGGATCACAAAAAGAGGGGGAGGAATTTTCATATAAAAGTACAATTAATAATTTTGGTTAATGCTACACAATATTATTGATAATATTTGAATTATTGTCAATAATATTATGTGTGCTGCGATCTAGTTATATATATATATATATATATATATATATATATATATATATATATATATATATATATATATATATATATATATATATATATATATTTAAAATTTTTCCTACGATTCGATAAGTTCAGATTGTATATCCTCGGAAGCTTTTTAGGGCTCATAAGAAATTAGATTAGAAAATGAACTGTATCCTGACCTAATATCGACTGAAAAAAATTGAAAATTTATGGTTTGGTATCTTTGCAATTAGTTCTTATCAAAACAAATTCATGTAGATAAACCCAAAGCCATAAGTAACAGCCACGGCAGAAAGTAAAAAAATCTAACATTGACAAAAATATACTTTTTACTTGAAATAACTTATTTTTAAACACAATTCACATGTACAATTAATAAATTAATTAAAATGGCCAACTGGCAATATAAATCATTTTTGGTTTTTAAGATAAAATTATTATTCTTTTATTTCTTTTGGTAGGGCACTATCACTTTTCCCGCGGGCATAAATTCGTCCCACAGTTCCTTTTGTTCCTAGCATTCGATCTAGTAGTGACTGTTTCGATTTTCGTCGAGCTTGCAACACCTGTCGGCAAATTTCATGGAACACTGCAGCGACAGTGGTGACTTCTTCGGCGGCAGCAACTTCATCAAACGGACATTCACAATCATGTGCTAATATTTCACCTAGGAGCAAATCAGGACGTTAGATTTAATAATTAGAGACGTTAAATTATACTGTATTTGTGGAATTCAAATGAATCACTTAAAATTATCAAATGAGCCATTTGTCCTTGGACTAGGACCAGGGCCGGCGCAAGTTTATTCGGCGCCCTAGGTGAATTATCTTTTGGCGCCCCCGAACTTGATAAACACTTAAACATAATAATGCTTGTCTACTTAATATTTATCAATACCTATAAATAAAATAGAAGGGTCTGTCTGTGATTTTCGAATTTTTAAGTATTAGTATGTTTTTCAGTTAGTAAATTCGATATATATATTCCAAATATACTTTTAAAAAATTTTTGTCTGTCTGTTTGTACGAACCGATTTAACTCAAAAACTATTAAAGTTGTTGAGTTGAAATTTACAGGGGATATAGATATTAACCTCCCGATCAATCTTAGCCACATTACAATGTGATCTCACAAATGGTTATGTACAGGATGATTCAAATGGAACCTTTATTAAAAGTTGATGGTCTTCTAAATAAAGTAGATTTTTGAAAATCTGGTTATAGAAGTTTTCAATTATGAAGATTTTAAAATATTTTTAACTTGGTGCCATTTCCGGTTATACCGGAAGTTGACACCAAATTTGTTATTTGAAGTGTTTTTGATAGCAAATTTCAATTCGCTGGAAATTGTTACTAATATTCTATGTGACAGTGACATTTCAGCTTTTTGACTTGATACAGGGTGGTCACATAAAGCATTTTTTTAAAATATTTTTTGTTTATTGTGCAAATCTTTCTTTTTTCAAATGAATCACCTATATTTTTTATTATAATTATGTAGAAAAATGTAAAGTCTATCTATTACTATAAGATATTCTTATACCTGAAACTGATATTTTGGAAGTTACATAGAATTTATATAATAAAATGATCAGTTAGGTTTACTATGGGCACGGCTGACACAAAAACCACGGGATAGATTTCAGTGAAACGTTATAAATTTATTCCTTAGACGCTTCACCATCTCAATATCGACAACATTTTTAGTCAAAATTATCACAATATTCTTTATGGAGATTGATATATTCAAGACAAAAGTTAATATATCAAAAATACTCCTTTAACAATAAACGGAAACAAAAGAAAGAAAAACAAAAGATTACCTAAGTTACGATAAAAATAATATTTAAAAATTTAAAAGTTAACTTCAAAACTTTTTTACTAAAATTTCACTTTAGAAAAGAGTAGTAGTAAAGTTTAATTATGGAGGAACTGAACATAATTTTAAAAAGTCCACCAGGATTCTGGGATCCCGAAAAGGATCTAAAATTGAATTAATTTTAAAACCATCAATATGGGAATCGATGGAAAGATCTCAGAGTATGAAAATTAGATTTAATGGTTACTTCCGGGTCGTTTGGCGGGCGGAGCGAAGCATTACATATAATTAACCTTTTATAGAATTTTGAACAGTTTGGCGAGCGAAGCACTTTAAAGAACTGATTTGAAACTAAATTTGTCCGATTTGTTTCGGAATAATTGATTTACAGTAGCTTTACTCACAGTTAAGATAATTTTGGAATGAAACTGGAGGGCATAGTCAAAGGAGGTAAAAAATAAATTAATGAATAGATGATTCATCACTTTTTGAAAATTAACCCTGTAAAGAGTAAAATAGGGAATAAACGCAAAAAAATGGGGGAGAGGTCAAACTTTACATTTCCAACGCCCACTGTTCTAGCGTCTCCAACAATGAGTCAGTTACTTTAGAAAATGTTCAAATATAATACAAACAGACTTATAGGGCGTGTAGGGATTTAAATTTCCCGGTAGGAATAGGGAGGATACTTATTTAGAGTAAAATCTACAAAATATTAGGTATTTTAAAAATATGTAATATTTGAGTATTTTAAATCAACATACTTTTTTTACTTCTATACCAAATTTATTGACACCTTCTTAATAGGCTTACTTTAGATTTTTAATTTATGTTATATGCTTGAAAAAATGACTAATTAGTTTTTGAAAATTTTCAATTGTTCCTAGATAACTAGCCAAAGGGAGAAATTAAAAATAAAGAGGATTGATGAGTGAGCTTACCAATAAATAAAGCCTATCATTTCAGCTTATGATAAGAAAATAGGGGCAAAATATTTTAGCAAACTACCTAAAAAGAATTAGCTTTACTAAATTACGAAATTCACGCTTATGAAGCCGCGGGTGACAGCTAGTTAATAAATAAAAATAAATACCCCTGTCGCAGCATCCTGCATAACATAGCGAATTTCCATTTACAAAAGTACGTTTTATTTACAATTACTCTATGTCAACTAGTTTCCGAGAAAAACGTACTTTTGTAAATGGAAATTCGCTATGTTATGCAGGATGCTGCGACAGGGGTATTTATGTAATATTTTCTCCTCTTTTAAATAGTGTAAAAAAATTTCGCAAAAATTCTTGAATAAGTGTAAATTTTGGCAAAAAAACAATTTTTTTCAAGAACAAAAACCATGTTCCTGGCATCGGACATGTTCTGGCTAACGAACTTGTCCAATGGTTTGGGACTTCCAATATTTTCACTAAATTTCGTAAAGCTAGGACATTTCGTTCGAGAGTTATCGTGCGGACACATGTATATATATATATATATATATATATATATATATATATATATATATATATATATATATATATATATATATATATTATATATATATATATATATATATATGTATATATCTGTATATCTATGTATATATATATATATATATATATATATATACGTATATATATATATATATATATATATATATATATATATATATATATATATATATATTAGTGAATATTATTTTCGGTTTCTAGGGACCTCAAAACATATTTCTGCCATAGTCCCGGACTAAAGTCGCGTCATGACAGTGCCTGTAATAACTGAATTCCATTCTGGAAATTCGCTAATAATAAATTCAGTTTATATAAATTATAGAACAATAAGGTTCAGTTAGGTTAGAAAAAATTTTGTTGGGTTCGGTACGTTACAAAAAATTTCCTTAGGTTCGGTTAGGTTTGAAACCAAATTTTCTTAGGTTCGGTTAGGTTAGCTCAAGTTCCGTTAGTTCAGTTAGATTAGAAAAAATTTTCGTTCACATTACTCCACCCACCGCCGGAGGTTTCTAGAACCGCCCCGGTAGTGGATTTTCTTATTTTATTGTTTTCTCAAAAACTAGCTAACCTAGAATAATAGTTCAAAAACCTTTTTTATGTGATTTTTTTCCGTCTTTGCAATGGTGTATAAAAATGTGGCAAAAACTTTTAAATTATAGTAAATTTTGGCAAAAAACTAATTTTTTGCAAGAACAAAAACCATGTTCCTGGCATCCGACGTGTCTGGCGGAAGAACTCATCCAAGATTTTTGGATTTCCAACGTTCTTACCAAATTTGGTAAACCTAGGACATTTCGTTCGAGAGTTATCGTGCTGATACATAAATACATACACATATATATATATATATATATATATATAAATTTTAGTGAATATTATTTTTGGTTTCTAGGGACCTCAAAACAAATTTCTGCCATATTCCCGGGCTCAAGTCGTGTCATGAGACCTACTGGAATAGCTGAATTTCTGGAAATTCGCTAAAAGAAAACCAAGTATAACAAAACAGAAAACAAAAAACTAAAACTTTACTCTTTCTAGTCTCAAACTTAGAAAATATAAGAACTAGTTCATTACATATTAATACTAATTCTTATCATGCAGATAAACATCGACACTTTTTTCAGCATTAGAGAGATGTTTAAAAGCAATTATTTAATTGTAAATAGATTTCTTGTAGCCTCGAACCATTTCCATCATTAACTGGAATAATATTAGATCGTGTTAATACGAAATGTCGTTTTCCGACCACTTGACCGACTATGTAATGCAGATAAACATCGATACTTTTTCGAGCATTAAAAAAGTATTTTAATAAAAATCATAAAGAAAAATAATTAAAAAAGATTGACTGTCCCCTGTCTTAATATACTTTTCTAGGTACAAAGCATCCGATCAACCTTTTTGACATAAAAATACGTAGATATTAAAATGGTTTGGAAAATGAATTTAGTTAACAAAAGTACGTACAATGCCTGCAAAATTTATAGTTTTTACGTCCTCAGGTTTTTAGCGCTCCTCGATTTCTGACGCCCTGGGCGGTTGCCTAGTTCGCCTATATGGTCGCGCCGGCCCTGACTAGGACTTACCTTCCTCTCGACTGACTTGTCTTAAATGTACCATATCAGATTTGTTTGCTACAATACTGAACAGGGGCATATTCTTCATTTCAGACATAAATTTTTCGATACGTCTTACATAATTGAAAGATTCTCGATCTGTTATGGAATAAACTAGTAGTAGTCCATCGGCCCAGTTTAGAAGATCAATTGAAGGTAATTCATTGTCTGCCTGCAAAGAAAAATGCGATTATGTTGTACTTTATTTCGAATTTCGAATTTAATAATTTGCCTTACCTTTGCAACAGGTTCCAAAACTTCAAATAACACTGGTTCTCCATCAACTAATACTTCGCTTTTATATCGATTTTCTGAAATAATTAAAAAAATTTCAGTTTTATTTTTATTACAATGTAAAACGGAAGCAAGATATTTTTATAACTTTTGATATTGTTATGGAAAGTGTTTATTCTAACATAATCTGAGTAAACAGTACAAATGTTTCAGAGAATGCAATACATATTTCTTATAGTGAAAAAAGTATATATTTATTAATTATGTAAAAATAAGTAAAGAAGTTGTTCAAAAAAAATCTCAAGAGCGTGTTGCACACGCATTATGTTTGTGTTCCTCAGTGGCTAAACGTTTTCGCAGCTTTCGGAATAAAATACAGGATAATATAAATATACTCAACGAGAACTTCAGTTTAACTCGCTCATAGCTGTTATAATAGAAAACATATAAACTTTATAAAAATTCAATATTTCGTAAAGGAGGTTTGAAAATGAAAAATGGTTTAAAGAATCTTAACTTTATATTAAAAGATCTTTCTAATGATATTCTAAACGATGTGGTACGTGAAAATATATTTTTGTTTCATCTAATATGAGAAAATATCTCAAGAAGCATATTCATGTAAAATTTCGTGTTCATAGACCAAAAAATGTAGAAGTTATAGGGATGTGGCGGACGGACATTCGACAAAATTATATGGAACCCTAAAATAGACCGAAATGTGCTGTGGAAATTTAGTTTTATTATCATTTTTTTTCTTTTTAAAATATTTATTTAATGCTAATAATTCTTACATAAAGTTTAATAATATTTAAAAACTAATTTTACATATGGATAATATTAGAATTTTGTGGAAATTTTTGTTGTGTACAGCAAAATTAAAAGCATCCTCGTCACAAGTTTACAAAAAAAGTATCGAAAATCTAGAAGATTCAAAACGATAAATGTTGAAATTATCATTAAGTTACTCTTTTTAGTACAGTACCCGGCTCCCCCACCATATAAATTTAAAATAGTTTTGTCTTTTTAAAAGCTTTTATTTAACTTGCTATGTTAGTATGTTGGTTTAGATCAAATCTTGGAATCAAAATTTAGACAACTTCTAATTGAGCTAGAAGTTTCAAATTTTGCATACTTGTCTAACCTTGATGACAATGTAATATTGTATAAATTAGATTTGCTCTAAATCGACCCAAACAAAAATTGTTGATTTTTAGTCCTATGCAATTTTTTTGACATTTCGAATTGTCAAATATTATCCATTGATTTTATATTGCAATTTTCTGTTTCCATAGTTATGTTTGATTAGCATAAATTAACCGATTAAAATATAGCTAAAAAATTACTTCTTTAATTTTTTTTTAAATTAATTGTGATCAGACTAAAATGTAGAAAATAAATTAAAGTAAAAAAAATACTTTTTAAGAAAAAGCTTTTATTTAAAAATGGGCAAAAAAAAAAATAAAATAACTTCTGAGTGAAGTTTGAAGCAATATGCAACATAATTTATAAAAGCTTGAGGCGTTTAATTAAGTTTGGTAACTACTGAAAAGTAAAATAGCTACTCTTATATTCAAAACATCCAAAACAGAAATAATTAATGATAACGCCTCAAGCTTTTATAAATTATGTTGCATATTGCTTCAAACTTCACTTAAAAGTTATTTTTTTTTGGCCCATTTAAATAAAAGCTTTTTCTTAAAAAACATTTTTCTTACTTTATTAAATTTTAGAAATTAAATCAAATTTGTATGTATACCTGATTGATGGTCATATTCTCCAATATATCTTCGAGTCAAAAACCTCACAATTAACGCTAAAAACAAAAACTAAAGTATAAAATACAATTTTTATAGGTTTTATAGGAAAAATAATTTAAAAAAATTTTATATCATTACCACTTTTTCCTACATCTGGCGCTCCAAGTACGGCTATTTTAACTTCTGTTAGTGACGATTTTTTGCGTCTCATACTTTTAGTTGTCATTTTATATTAATAGTTCTTACAGATCTGTTAAAAAATAAATAATAATAATTAAAATATACAAAAGAATGTGATGCACTTGGAACATTTAAATAGAGAATTTTGTAAAGGCCGACTTTTTACAACACTTGAAAAATATATTTAGTAACAAACAGAGAAAATTTCGTTAAAAGATTGTAATTTTATTATACTATATAATTTTCAGTTGCATCTTTTAACATAAGTTGTGTATATTTGCACACAAGCTGTATATGAGTCTAGCGAGTTAAATTTTTTTGTCGAGAACAAATTTGGTAAAAATGCTTTTATGAAATCTACTGAAATAATGTTATAAAGAAGGGAACTTATCTCAAATTTCAGATGTAATCATATTTGTTAGAGCATTTCTACTACTGCTAGAAATTTTAAAACGGAGCTGTGTTTTTATTTCTAATTATCACTTTTCTTAGAGTAAAATTTAAAAAAAATATATAACGTAAAAGCCCCCATTATGGAACGGTATCTAATACTGGAACAGTTTTAACTTTTATATATTAATGAAGTTATTTCTGAAAGAAACGTCTGATAACAAAAATTATTATTAATAGAATGATTGTTTTCCAATTTAAATTCACCTCGCATTTAATGTTTCCTTACTTAATTAAAGAAATAAATATGTAAATGTCAAAACTGTTCCACAATTAGATACCGTTCAATAATGGAGGTTTTTACGTTACTATTGGAAGCTTTTTCGTTAATCGAGGACCGGTTTTCACTGCTTAACATAAAAATTTTACTTGAAGTTGATTCGCTAGCAAATTGCCAATTGTTATTCGTTAGTTTTGTGCTATTTCTAACTGAAACATTTCGTTCTATAACTTTAGGAATATATTCTCAAACAGTCATATCACAAACTCACAAAAGAAAAAAAAGTATCAATTTAATAAACTTAAGCGTTAATTTATGGCAGAAGTTTCTAAACTTTTTAGAACGGCGGTGCGCTTTAGCTCTGTAAACTGTATTTTTCAGAAATTTATTTCCAAAATATAGGTAAGTGACGAGAAAAGAAAACAAAAAAATAAAATAAAATACTTGTACTTAGCAATAGTAATTTTCTTTCAGTTCTCTATTTTCCCTGGACAAATGTAATTGACAAGCCCCAAAAAAAGAAAACAAAAGAAAATAAGTTTCAAAGTCACATTTTCTTTTACTTCAACCTGAAACTATTAACATTATTTCCGCTTTTCTAACGAGGCAACCACGGCGCACAATTTGAGAACTGCTGTTTTATGATATTTCACATTTGTTGTTAATTATATTATTCAAAAAATAGTAAAAAAAATTATCTTTTTTATTCGATAAACTAGGTCTTCCTCACAATTTTACAACAATTACAACAATTTAAAGCAAATAAAACTTAGTGCCAAGTATAAAATTGAATCGATTCTACAAAAATAAATATACAAAGTAGTAAACAATTACACTTAATGAAAATAAACACTAAAAATTTCGTAATTAACAAACTATAATATAATTAATATTAATTAATAACAGAAGTTTTGTTTATATACTTATGTCAATTACAATAAATTCATAAACGTCCTCTTAAAACTGACAGATTCGTAAAAATTTTAATTGTACATTTCGATTACTAAATTTAAGTGCAAACAAAAGGTGTCAGAGTGTTGCCAAAATTTTTCTTAACGTAATAATAAATTGAATGGGATATATTTATATCTGCGGAATCTTTATATACGTCAAAATTCTTTTGTTAAATATATTATAGAGAAAAGTTTTAACTTGAATCTTGCAACATAACTAAAAGTTTCAGTAAAATATGAGTAGGGTTCTAGAAATCTAAAAAAAACCTCTTCGATTTCGATAATACTTGAGATATGCAGTAAAATTTAATTTTTTAAATTGCGTAGAGTCCGACACTGATTATTTAAACGTGATCAAGTGCGGGTAGGCCACATAACACGATGACAGACATGACAAATTTAGAAAAATTTCGTTATTATACTATGAAATCTGTGACGAAATTTTAAAAGCATTATTAGGACTTGAGATCATTAGACAATTCTTTAACCCTAGAATCATACGTACTCGTCAAAACGACGAACGAACTTCTCTACCTGTTCCAATACTACAGCTTGTCGTTGCCTGCTTGCTGTGAAACTTCTGTTATCTAATTTATTTGTTATCTAAAGGATGATTACAGCTGTCTGACTTATAGAGACGACATAACACTGAAATTTTAATATATTGAATCGAAAACTAAGAATGCGTTTCGAATGACTTATTAAAAGATTAACAATTCATTTTGTGGAAAATATTTTAATCTTTGTTATTTTTTGAGATCATATTGGAAAATTTACTAACAAATTTTAGAAAATTTACAAATGTACCTAATGGGGAAATAACTACATATCTATAGGAATATTTATGACTGAGAAATTTCACATTCTGTAAAGTCACACATGTCCACTGACTCATAATAGTTCATAAATTAATTATTTGAAAGATATGTTTTATGATACAATTGATGTATTTATCTATTTTTTAATTTTTATGATGAAAATATGCTCTGATAAAAAGATTAAAAAATTTAATAAATATTTATATTAAGAAATTTTTCCAAATCCAATTTCTTAAAATATTTTGTTCGCTTTTGTAGTATTGTTATGTAAAAAAAATGTTTTTTGCAAATAAACTCTAAAACTCCCCGTAAAAAGTCCATTCGTCAAAATGACGCCGATGTATGATTAACTTGACTTGTAGACCAACGTATGATTCTAGGGTTAATATATTTTATTGCTCTGTTTACGAACAAAAATAAAAACTCACGAAATAGGTCATATTTGGTAATTTCAACATATTTTTAATTTTTAATCCTCTGGTGCAACATTTTTTATGTATAAATATACGCTTATACTACACAGAAGTTTGTACATATACATATAAACACTCACACATAAAAAATAATAATTATATTCCTTACCGCTAGAGATTTTACTATCACCATTGTTTTAAGAACACATTTGTTTAAAAAATAATTTAAATACTTTTGTACTTAAATCAACAATTGTACTATTAGTTTATAATTGTATATACTGTTTAAAACGCTTTTTGTATCATTTTTATGTTGTGTAGAAAAATTTGAATGAAATATGTTAGTAACAAAAACGTAACAACGACAACTGATTGATAATTTTGTGTAAACTAAATTTTACGTAAAAAGAAACTGGCGGTCAAGTGTACTTTATATATAACATTTTATTTAACACTCGCATATTATGTGAAGTAAATGGTTTAGGGGTTGAACAAAATCATTGAAACACCCGGTAAAAGAATGTAATCGGATTATTACAAGTTTTGGATCAAGCAAATGTTTATCGGACCGTAAGCCGAATACCGAATATTCGGCCACTATCCATATTAAATAGACAGCGCAGCGTTTTTGTTAGTTGACGGTTCTTCGAGTAAAATTGCTTTTCGGCAAGAAATTTGACTTGTAGAAAACACAAATTATTCCGAAATTAATTAAATTTGTCAATTAAAACTTTGGTTTTAATTTTATCGTGTTTTTCTACAATGAAATTTTAACTAATGAAAAGTTTCGTAACATTAATTTCGCTATAAATATCGTAAAACTTATTTCCATGGTGAAAGTAGGAAAAAATCTATAATGTTTTTATGGGACTCAATAAACTCAAGTTAAATTGTCAGTAAAATACGCAGGGCTGTTTTAAGCTACGTAGGGGCCTCTGGACATGTTTGAAGTGAGATTTCGTTGCTGACGTCAATATTTAAAATTAAAATATATATAATTTAGGAATTTTCTTTTATCTCCTTTAAGGCGGATGGGTCCTCCAGACAATAGGTTTTTTAATAATTTTTTTTTAAGAAACTGGATACATTTATTGTATCAAATGAAGTTACATAGTACATGTTATGGTGTATTTACTCATAAATTTTTATGCAAAAAAAAAAAGAAAAAATAGCGGCGCTACAGCTGTTCCAAGTTGACTCTTTTAATTTGCGCCGTGGAATGCCCACACTCTTGTAATCAACTGAATTCAATCGGATAAAAAATTTTTATTAAAATAAGTCATTACACCTTGCAAATACCTATTTCTGATGAGAAAAATTTTCTGTTTCACAATTTAAAATCAAAAAGAAAAAATTTTCCCTTTTTTTTTTTTTATAAACAAATTGTTATAAACAATATTTATAGTAATAATTTATGCAAAATTTTAGGTATCTATAAAGGCCAATATCTTAAAGAATATCTGTACAAAACTTGTCTTGTCAAAACTCTGTCTTGTCTCTGTACAAAACTATCTGTACAAAATTTTTCTTAAGAAACTGGATACATTTATTGTATCAAATGAAGTTACATAGTATAGTACATGTTATGGTGTAATTCACTCATAAATTTTAATGCAAAAAAAGCTGTTCCTACAGCTGTTCCATGTTGACTATTAATTTGCGCCGTGGAATGCCCAGCCTCTTGTATTCAATCGGACAAAAAAATTTTATTAAAATAAGTCATTACGCTTTGCATATACCTATTTCTGATGAGAAATTTTTTTTTCACAATTTAAAATCAAAAAGGAAAAAATGTCACTTTTTGTTTTATAAACAAATTGTTATAAACAATATTTATAATAATAATTTATGCTAAATTTTAGGTATATGCAAAGGCCAATATCTTATGTTCCACGGCGCGCAAAAAAACCTGTTTGGAGAAAAACGCTATTAAAAAGTTTTCGTTCTTGAAAAGTAGAGTTAAAAGCAGTTTATCGTTACACTGTTAAAAATTTCTATAGTAATTTTACAAAAAATGCGTTGGAAGTAAATTGCCAATGCAGTTTTGTAATTTAGCAAACGAGGTGTTGTAATTTTACAAAATAATTTTTGCTAATTTTGTTTTGGAAAATTACAAAACAAAAGTACTAATCTTACTAAACAGACAATAAAATTTTTTTTGTCAATTTCACATGACAAATGTTGTAATTTTACCAACAATGCTATTTAAAATTATTTGTAAAATCAAAGTGTTAACTTTTTATGTAGAAGCATGTATTTACTTAACTTTGTAATACGTAATACTTACTCTTTATGTTGTCAGCTTACAGGAGATTAATTCATATTAAATTAAAAACGCACTGGAGAATGATTGAAACGTGTAGGATTTGAACACGCAACCTTTTGTATGCAGCTTTTATCACTTTATTATTTAGACACACTTACCAACTGGGCTATTAAATTATACAATGTAACGTTCTTAATTCATAATAAATACTTTTACAAAATTTAAAATTGATAACAAATTGTGTATTAACTGGGAACTGGTATAGGGCAATAATCTTTATTACTTCATTTTAACGACTTTTTTCTTTTTAAATCCAAAATTAATTAAGATTTAATAATTTTAATTTATTTCCAGTAGAAAATTTAACTCGAAATGATCTGGCAGCCAGTTTTATGTGGTTGACACTTAAAAAATTGGCAAGTTAAAATATAAAAAAGTTTCTAGCAAACCAAATTAAAGACAATATTTGTAAATTTGAAAACATTGTCATTTGAATTTAGTACACAATTTCGTAAAATTAAAACGCGCATTGGATCAATAGAAATTCTCGATGAAATTATAATACACAATGTGTACTTTTACAATCGACATTTTGAAAATGCAAAAAAAGTTATTAAATTTTCTATATTTTTGTTGTATTTTCCACTGCAAGTTTGTTTTGTAATTTTACAAAAAGTTCCAAAAAACCAAATTACAGGCAATATTTGTAAATTTGAGAAGTATCTTATGAAAATTCGATGAACAGTTCCGTACAATTACGATGCATATAGGATTTGTACATATAGATAGTAAAATTACAATACGTTTTAGGAAAGTGTCTGATATGTGTTAGAAAATTACTAGATTTATGTAATGATTTTAAATTGGTAAACAATAATTTGTAATTTTACTCAACTTTTGTTTTGTAAAGCAATTGTAATTTTACAAATTTTTTTAACAGTGTATCTAAGATAGTCTTTCTGTTGGGATTAAAACATTAGAAATATATTCCTTAAGGTTCAAATGAACTTTTAAAGCAAAACAAAAAGTGAAAAATTTGAAAGTTTTAGAGGACCCTTCCCCTTAGGGTAGTTGGTCCGAGAAACGATTTTTCAAAGGATTTTAACGAAACTTCTCTAGACATTTATTTAATTCAATACCAATAATACGAGCCTATACCGAAAAGAATTGACCGCCCCAATTTTGAGAAAAACGATTTCAAAGTTTTGTAATTTTAACACTGGCGCTTATCGGAAATTGTAAATAAAATGAAAACGTGTCAAAGGAATTTGATAAAAATGTAATATGTTATAAAATACAAAGTTAGAAACCATATTTACACCGGCATCTCGTTAAGCTTACGAAAATAAATAAACGTTGTTCGCTTAGAGAATTCATATATAGCGAATTATATTCTAATTTTTATACAAAAAATAAATTGTGTAGAGAAACATCCTATAGGTATATGATTTCTCTAACATAAGCGAACGACGTTTATTTATTGTCGTACGCTTAACGAGATACCGGTGTAATAACAAATAAAAATTATTGACCGCGCCGTTTTTAAAATATAATTTGTAAACATCATTTTACAACGTCTTTCCAACGCTCTTTCAACAATGCTTTTATATTGCTACAAGATAAGCGCGCGAAAATTCATATAATTACTGAAGAACATTAATACATTATTTAATTTTTGATAAAAGAATTTTTTTTTGAGATATATTTTTGTACTTGACCGGCTCGTCCCAAATACCTTAAGTAAATAAATACGTGAGATTTCACTTTTTCCGGCCAGTTAATATTCCGTCGAATAGTGTTTCAATATTTGAAATTTAGTCGAATATCAAAAAACAGCCGAAGTGGTCGAATACCGAATAGTTGCCAAATATTCGTTGCGAGCCTGGAGCTCTAGTTTATGAATTTTAAATTTTGCATAAATCGGCACAGCATTCGCATCAGCACAGTTCCTAGATAAATTTATATTTTCTCAGCGTTCCCACCATATTTATATTTATCATGTTTTATTTATGTAAAATAGTGAGAAGCTGAAATAAAGACATTGGATTATTATTAGTCTGCTTTACTTAATTGTGTTTCTGTTGATAATTTGGTCAACCTCTGTTTGTACATTATGTTCACAGAAATATTGTATACGTACAAT
This sequence comes from Brachynemurus nebulosus, assembly GCA_035578155.1. Taxonomy (NCBI): domain Eukaryota; kingdom Metazoa; phylum Arthropoda; class Insecta; order Neuroptera; family Myrmeleontidae; genus Brachynemurus; species Brachynemurus nebulosus. The sequence continues at coordinate 7,159,445 of JAPWDM010000019.1, forward strand.
AATGAGATCTAAAAATAACTGTGGCGGCTACCGTACAATTTTGAAACGTTTATGTATTAAAAATAAGATTCCGTAATATGTGTATAGACGTAAAGAGCACATATGTATTAGTATAGTTCACGCAAACGAAACTGATAGTTTTTAGAAGTTGAAAAGGGGAAGGGTAGATCGATTTAGAAGTATGTATTTGTATAACGATAGACGAATTAAGGCGGGAGGGTCCTCCAGAACTTTCAAATATTTCATTTTTTGTTTTGCTTTAAAAGTTCATTTGAACCTTAAGGATATATTAAGGATATATTTCTAATGTTTTAATACCAACAGAAAGATTATCTTAGATAACGATAAACTGCTTTTGACTCTACTTTTCAAGAACGAAAACTTTTTAATAGCGTTTTTCTCCAAACAGGTATTTTTCCGCGCCGCGAAACATAACTTAAAAAGTTATTAAGGTATTAACTTGAAATTTTGTACAGATATTCTTTAAGATATTGGCCTTTGCATATACCTAAAATTTTGCATAAATTATTACTATAAATATTGTTTATAACAATTTGTTTATAAAAAAAAGTGACATTTTTTCCGTTTTAATTTTAAATTTAATATATGCAAAGGGTAATGACTTATTTTAATAAAATTTTTTGTCCGATTGAATTCAGTTGATTACAAGAGACTGGGCATTCCCATTCCCATTTGAAGATTTCATTAATACTTTTTTGAAATAGTAAATTTCAAAAAAATCTACCTAAAGTTAATATTAAAAAGCAACTTCAAAGATCAATAGAAAATCATTGTTTTTAAAAGAAAATTAAAAAATTTTTTGTAAACTTAATGATGTCATCAAATTGAAGAATTGCTTTTTTTTCAAATCAAGCTTTATGGGAGTGATTTGCATTAGGGTGCTTGATTGATTTATGGCAATTTAGACACAAGCTTCACATTTCTGATATAATAATGAACAAATTCGTTTTATAAATGTGACTAATTCAACAGAAAACCTTTTTTTTTAGTGATCTTATTTACCTAGCTTTCGCAAAAGTAATAACAAAAGAGCTCGAAAAACTAAAATTCGCTTCCAATTTCATCATTCTATCATTTTTTTTACGGTTTTTACGAAATTGGAAAAATTTAGTAAACTTGATAATGTCATCAGATAAACCACTATAAAATTTGAATCCATCTCTCTGTGTGTGGGAAGGGGGAGTCAAAATTACTATTCCCACCCCCGTATTCGCTCTTGGATAAAAGGCTTTGAACTACCGTGCATTCAAATTCCAAATCGCATCCGACACTTTACAAGCTGTAAAATGATTGATTAAATTAGAATAAATCCAAGTTTTGTTTTAGCATACTATACACATGTAATATTTATTTATTCATTGGCTATAGGTGTAATGAAATTTATGTTTACGTTAATCGAATAAATTAGTGCAATGGACTTACTTACCAATACGTAACGCGTTCATACATTACATTCTTCTACTGTTTTATTGGTATTAACTGCAAATTTTTAACGCAAATATTGGAAACCTTCAATAACAATATTAGCTACGTATATAAATATTATGAGTAATATTAATAGACGTGTGTTTTATGTGTTATTTTAGATTATACGGGCATATTTAAAATTTTAATCATATATTTTAAAAATAAATTTTATTTTTAAAAAAAAATTTTTATTTAAAAAATTGATTGCAAAATTAAAATCATAAAAGATTTTCTTAATTATTTGAAATTTTATTATATTGATTCAAATATAATCCTGCAAGTTTCTTTTTCAGTATAATCAATTCAAAATTGGCAAATCTGAACACTTACTTCGACCTGAAAGTTTGAAATTTAGCTCAGGGTTAGATTGTGCTGGCTCAATTATAGACGTAAAGTTCTGGGGGCTGATTTCAGAAGAAAACTTGGAACGTGGGAAAATGTTTTTTTACAAAGAACATCAAGTAGAGCATCAAAGGACAGCTTATTGAAACGTGAATTCAATAATATATACAACAGCCTATTTTTTTTGGAAAAACCTCTTAAAAGTTTCTTTCGTCGACCCGTTACACAAGAAGAATCGCTCAAAAAATCTGAAAAAATGAATTAAAAATATCAGAACTGAATTTTCTTTAGTACAAAGTTAAACGTTATGTTAAACGGGTATTTTTGTGAATTGTTTAGATAATGAGGTTTATAGAAATTAAAGAAGAAAGTACGAATAATTTGTAAATCTATACGCAAAAAATATAACAAATTCTGCACACTAATTAGCATAAACTACTTTTATATTTTATATTTGTTAGCGTGTTTATAGAAATAATAGATCTATAATAGTTATTTGTGTATTAAGTGATTGTCGTCGCGCGTCATTCTCATGAGAGCGGCAATGTTACCTTTTGCTCGAATTACACACAAAATTTTTTCTACAATCTTATAAAATGTATCTTTTATTTAAAAAAATACTTGAAAAAATAATAATGGGCGTTAATATTTACTTTAATGTTATAATTTTTACAGTTTCAGAAATATCTGGAGGTGTACTTGAGAAATCACTGTCACTATCGCATATTTCCATCCTATGCATATAGATTTTTTTAAATTTTTTATTCTTATTATTTATACATTATAGCTATTTATTATTTTTAATTAATATTTTGTAGTTATTTTGAAATTTAATAAAATTAATATTTCACTTGGTCACGCTAAAAATAATAATAAATTTAGAATCTGTTTATTTGTTGCCATACAAAATATAAACAACGTCTATCCGATTTGTAATTAAATATACCTTGAGCGAGCGACAAAGTATTACTTTTCCGCTTTAAAGCGAAAAGTAGTATTTTGTCACTCGGCAACTAGACATTTTACGGCCCTCGTCATAGAGCGCAAAAGCCTACTTTATACTAAGATAGAAAAAAAAATCTAATGAAACTGAGAATTTCTAAGTAATTTTCACTTATTATTACATGAGAGGTTTGTATTTTTTCGGATAAATTTGGATTTGTCTAACGAAAATTTGTTGCCTAGCAATTTAACGAGAAGAACTGTCAACTAACAAAAACGCGACAGCGAAGGTGAAGCGTTTTTGTTAGTTGACAGTTTTTCGAGTTAAATTGCTTTAATGAAAACAATTTAACGAATAAAATAAATTCGTATAATTCATATTATTATCTAATACATTGTTATTATGGTTCTGAAATCAATTAAATTTAACAATACGAATTTTTGTTTCGTTTTTATCATGTTTACCTACAATGAAATGTTCTGTACAATTTTTTTTTCGTTGAAAAAATCTGTCCTAACTTTTTCCCCATGGTAAAAGTGAAAAAAGAACAATATTCTTATGGCGCTTGATACACATGAGTTAAATCGTCTGTCTTAAAATATTATCTGTTAATATACATCTTTTACATATAATAAGTAGTGTCGTTGAAAGAAAAACAGGTGGCGCGCGTTAATATATTAATTGTAAGTATATATCTCTTTTTTTCTAGTAAATATAAATAGGCCAAGATAAAGATAAGTTTAGAATCTAGAAATATTTCAGATAAAATTTATTCTTCAGGAAAAATATCTTATTTACATAACCATTTGCCCGAGTACAATTTACACCTGACGACTTATTTTTTTCTAAATTAAAGCTACAAGTTGGACAGAAATTATTTTTTATTATCATGCGGGAGAAGTACTAACTTGGTGCACACATTTCCGTACTAACGCGCAAAATAACTGTTTGCCCAGTGTACTCTTCTCACATACTTTTTTGCGTGTGGAAACTAACTTTCCACACGCAAATTGACAATAAAACACGCAAAATTTAATCAAAACACGCAAAGCCGCCTCTTAATTTTTCATATAATAAATATTTCTTAATTATATCTATAAAAACCACCAACAAAGTAATTTAAACAATAATTAATTCAGAAAGAAAAGACGAACACTTAAAAATATTATTTTAAAAAGTAATAAAAATGTCAAAAATAGTAATAAGTAATAATAGAAAAAAGTATGTGAAATTCGTAATAAAAAATAGTATGTGCAACTCGTGCGGGATTGTCGATTGCCCCACTCAAGCGAATGAGCGCACTCGCTACGTTCGTGCGCTTAACTTCGCTTTCGTGGGCAATCGACAATTTCCCGCACTTATTGCACAATATACTATATACATCTTGATTGAAATTTCAATTTCCAATCCAAACTTTGATATTTCGATGACAAAAACCAAATCTATGCAAATTTAATGAACACAAACCCTATTGGAAAATTTATTCAATTTTAAATATATATACCTTGACAATTACCTAGAAAATACAATGTGAAAATAATAATCTGACATGTTTATTAAAAATTTAAAAATATTTATTTAAAACAAAAAAAATGGAAACAAGAAGAGATAATATGACAACATAATTACGAAATCTTAACAAAAAAAAATTCAGTTTGACTCATCAATCAAATTCGTTAAATTTTATATATTAAATATTAAAACAATTACTTTTCTTTGATGTATATTATAAAAAACTGCTACTTTATTGTATTTTATTAAAATCAAATGATTCTGTATTGTATGTAGTCCTTTAACCTTATAGCTTCTATAAATGTTTCTATCATTATCTGTCTCTGAAATGGTATATCACTGACTGAAAATCGTAGTGTTATTTTTGTGACTTCGGATGTAATTTGAGAATCTGAGGAATCTCAAACTGCATCCATGATCACAAAAGTATACTTAGATCCAAGTATGAGATAACTGCTGAATAAATTGGAAAAAAAGTGATTAAAATATAATAAAGTTTATTAAAAATATAATTTTAATAAAAATGAATACGAGACCTCTATAAGTAACTACTTCCATAAAGAAATTAGACGAGGAACCTAACCCTAATTTTTAACAAAAAACGACCACGACCGGACCGTTTTAGTGGCTGATTTGTTTTTAATCAATTCAAAATTTAAAAAGGAATAAAGAATTCCAAAACAATTTTTTATCAAATGCTGGCGTCATTGTAAAAAGTAGAATTAATAAAAATAATAGGTAAGATACAAGTATAAATTTTGTATTAGTAGTATTCTATAAGCACAACTGATATATAAAAAAAATTTAGAACATTTCTTAGAGAGAGAGACAAAACTATTGAAAATATGATATTTTAGAATGAATATGTAGACTAAAATTAAATGTTTATAAGACTACTCGTCAAATTATTGATGTTAATTAATTTTTAACATTAAAGCCATGATTTGATCAAATAGTACTTAAATTTTTTATTAACTTCCCATAGGAAGTTATTGTAATGGGTTCGATTTTACGAATCGCTAATTTTGACATATCTCCACGTTTCAAGGTCACTAGAATCCGAATCCATCGTTTTTAGCGTGATGTCTGTGCGTGCGTTCGGTAGTTCGTTCGTTCGTTCGTTCGTTCGTTCCTTCGTGAATTTTTTTTCGTCTCGCATATCTCGAGAACAAATGATGATATCAACTCCGGACTAATTTCATTAGATGCGTAATCAAAAAATGAAGACCGGATACAGTTTTCAGCAAATTCGGATTAACGGTTTGTTTTTTGTGGTAAAAAACGGAATTAACTTTATTAAGATAACATAGATTATATAGATTTTTTACCATAACATTATTATATAATGGCCTAAGAACCTTCCTTGATGTTAAAAACGCCAGTATATTATTATAAAATTTAAAAAAAAAAAAAAAAACGAAATAAGAAACTGTTTTTGAAATATATTTTGTCTCGTATATCTTGAGAACAAATGATGTTATCATTTGTTTGATAAGGGTGGAGCCCCCACCCTTAGGTACAGAAGGCGAAGCCCCCGGTATGGTGCAAGGGGCAAAGCCTCTATCGGGAACCCAGGGGAGAAGTTGCCCGAAATGGAAAAAGAATTACTTATGTACAGTAGTCTCTAGTCTTAAAGGACACCCAATGGGAAGTTGACAGTGTGGGTAGACCTGTCCCCCAAATTTTTTTATTTTAATATTTGCATCGATTAAAAAAAAACAGCCTTTAGAACGCTCGTTGTCACTTTTTAAATTTTTAAGCATCTTTTTATTAAAGGTCAATTCCTTGCCTAAATCTATTTACTTACTGAGAGTAGGCGATTACTTCTTTTTTATACCTGCCTATTTATAGAAAAGTAAGTAAATTTTTATGACCTATTTTTGTAACTACAGTAATCAGAAAAGAGAATGCTAAATGTTCCTTATGCGGCAAGTTATTTGTTATGTAAACTCCAATCTACGATTCAAATAATTGAAAAAAGAACTTATGGTGACAGCGCTGGAATATCGAAGTGTATAATTATTAAGCAGCCGACAGCAGAAGTTGTACTTGTTGTATCGTAAAAAGTATTTTGTAGAGTGTAAAGGGTTCGTGAATATTATTGATAAAATTATGACAGTATTAAATGACAATTTTTTACAAGTGCATGCAATAAATTTTTAATGGAATAAATAAAATATTTATTTGCAATTTTGTAGCAATATAAAAATCTTTCCGGCTTCTTATCCTTTCAGAGTTTTTAATTTTTATTTAAACTGTAAGCAACTGTGACAAAATGAAATTGGCGGCAATTTTAATTTTTATTTTTTGCACATTAAGTAAAATAAAAACTCAAGAGAATATAAATCTTATACAAAAATATTTCGAGTTTAAATCAGTGCCATCATATGTTTTATTCGTTTGTCAAAAGAAAAACAGTAATATACTGAAATCTCTCAAGTGCAAAATAAGCATTAAATTTCTAATTTCTGTATATTTTTCTTAATAGCTTTATCATATTTAAATTTAATGAAGAAAACTCAAGTACCCATCCAAATTTTTCATACCAGCCAATTTTGCGGAGGCAATATTTTAAATTTTTCACTTTTAGAAAAAATAATAACAAGCACAACTTTTTTAAACCAAGGGCTTTATCTGAATTATGCTTGCAAATGTAGCAGCGAAATTTTGATCATGGTATTTTTTAATTTTTTTAAATATTTTGTAAAATTTTAGCAATGTTTTGCTTGTTTTGTGTTTCTAGACATCATTGTTAAGATTTTTTCGAGCATCGCATAATTGGTTAATATTAGATTTTCAAAATAATTTATCAAATAGTTCGGCTATTCCGCAATTAGCTGAGTTGAATGTCTCAATAAATGCTGAAGTTACATTAGCCCTTAACTTTCAAATATCAGAAAATTATTCAACGCTAGATCTATATGATGTCTATCATCCGGGTAATTTGATAATGGGTGATTTAAATGTTAGTTTTTATGGTATATGGAAGGAGAATTTAAATGGGGAAGGTGAAATAATTAATTATGTGAATCAGTCTAAGTACTGGCGACGGTCTAATATGAAAAATGTTACCTTACTCTCAGCTACAGTTGTAAGTTTGTTAAAATGTCGAAATTTTATAAATAATTCACTAAATAATAGTGAACATTTTCTAGTTAAAATTTAAACCAGAAAATATGTCCTTTGAAAGTTACGCTACTGAACTGATAAATCCACAAAAAGATAATTTTGGAAGATTTTGTTATGGATTTATGATTCATTTAACTGAAATGCACAATTTTCGGTAATAACAAAAACTGGTATTTTATTCGGACGTTAATAATAATTTTTCTTTATAAATAGTTTGAATGTAACGATAGCAGACAAATGGTGGGGTCTAGACAATGGTAAACCTGAAGGTGTGCAGAAACTTTTAGCCGACCGTGTTATCGACGTATCATCAATATCGGCTATCATAAGACCAGATCGGTATCAATGGGTTGATTTTTTCGTTCCAGTATGGCCTTTCAGAACATGCTTTATATTTCAAAATCCTGAAATAACAGATCTTTTCTCGGATATATTTATAAGTCCCTTTACAATTGATACTTGGTATAGCTTTTTAGGTCTTTACATATTATTTATTGTTGTATTTGTAATAATTTATAAAGTTGATAAAAAAGTTTTAATGAATGAGTTGAGGGATTGCGTGACTGCAGCAGTTCTGGTCCCACTGGGCATATTTTGCCAACAAGGTAGACAGATTTCCACAAAAAAAACACAAGAAGAGGTGTTCATTTTGTTATTTGTCCAGGCACTTGGGTAGAACCACACCGCTTTTCAGGAAAATTGTCCTTATTCTTATTATTGTTGTCGAGTTTACTTCTCTACAATTACTATACATCCAGTATTGTATCATCACTGCTAAATGCGAAAATTAAAACACTTAACACAATCCGAGAATTAGGACACAGTAAATTGCAACTTGGAGCCGAGGATCAACCATATGTTCGAACGATATTTAACGTAAATTTTCATTTACATATATTCAAAATGCTTTTAAAATTACAAAAGACCATAATTATAGGTGACAAAAGATCCAGATATTATATACCTATATAAAAATAAATTCCTCAGTGCGAAAATTGAACCTTATATGAAACTTGAAGATGGAATTAAATTGGTGAAAATGGGCGGATGGGCTTATCATGCCGAAGCTGTGGCCTACTATCCACAAATCGCCAAAACATTTGAGTCACGCGAAATATGTCGTTTGACTGAAATAAATCTGATACCACCATCAATAACACCATTTATCGGTCAAAAAAATGGTCCTTATACCAAACATTTCAGTGTAAGGTAAGCAAATTAAAAGGAGAGTGAGTGTTTGCGTGTTTGTAAAATGTTTATTTTTTATTTCAGTTTACGTAGGATGATCGAAGTGGGAATCTTAAGTCGACAGCTACGGAAATGGTATATTAAGAAACCCGAGTGTCAAGCCAGGACAATTGTGGTTCAAGTTAGTTTGGAAGTTGTATTTCCGGCATTTCTTTTGTTATTCATTGGAATATTTTTATCAGTAATTATACTTCTGTTCGAGTCGTATGATAATTATAAAAATTATTTGTATAATGTTATGTTAAAACTTCTCAAAAAATGTAAAAGGTCTAAAAAAATTACCAAAAAATAATTTGTTTTTTGATTAGTCTGATTAGTCATTAAAATAAATTTGTTTTAAATAGCTTAATTGAAGTGTTTGTACTATTCTCCCATTTTGTAAGTTTTGTTAATGCAACAGAATTAAAATTTTGATTAATTTTACCGAAAAAAAACTCAAGTGTTATAAGTGTTAGTGAGAAAATTATATACGTCAGAAAATCCAGGTTATATATTCAGTTATCTCCAATTTTTCGAAGAATAACATCTCTAATTTGTGAAACAAGAAGAATTAATTATATAACTCATTTTTGTCTCTTGATGTTAATAAGTTAGTATATTCGAAAGAAATATATGAAGCAGACAGGGGCTTTCCCCCTTACATCCCACTGAGGGCTTCGCCCCGTGTATCTCATGAGAGCTGCGCTCCTATCAAACAAATGATATGAAAATTTTTTTGTTGCAAGACGAAAAATATTTCACAGAAAGTCTTTAATTTCGCTTTTAGCGAATTTACAAAACTGTGGCGGAACGGAAATTGTGCTTTTACGGCCATTCTCATGACGCAACCTGCGGCCGAGACTATAATAGAAATATGTTTTGAGGTCCCTAGAATACGAAAATGATATTCACTAAAATTTATATAAATTTACATATATATACAGGGTGTGCCGGCCGGATGTATACATATGATTTACATCTTAATTTTTAACATTGGATTCCCATAAGGAAAAAGTTGTGTCACAAGAGTGCTTTGGATAAACATATTCCTATTTTTGGTAATTTTCTTTTATAAAATAATTTTTTCCACCAAATTATCTGCACTATTTCTTCAACAGAATATTTTTTTGGTATTTTTATTATTTTAATATTTATTTTCAAGTAGGGTAAAAGACCCCATTGTCGATCGGGGTTATAAGTCCGATCAGTTTTGACATTTATATTTTAATGAAGTTATTTCTGAAAGAAACCTTTGAAAAAAAAAATTATTGTTAATACAATGATTATTTTTCAATTTAAATTCACATCACATTTAATGTCTCCTCACTTAATTTAAGAAATACATATATATATATAACAATTTTTGTTGAATTCATGAATTTTTAATATGGTGGATGATCATTTTTCAAAACACATGGGTTATAAATTGTAACATTTTTCACCGAATTTTTAAAGTTATTAGCATAATAAAAGTATACAAATAATTGTTATTAGTCCACTTAAGAGATTAGGATAGCTGAATTAAATTTTATATGTGTTAAATATTATTTGTATGACTGATTCTTGTTGGGATCCAAGTTTTCGAGTTGGGTATTTTGAGAATCACACAGATATTCCATATCTATTTTATAAACATTTTTGACGTCATCTATCGTCAATTTAACTGTTTAAAAATTCACAATGGCGTATAGATAAGTTAGGATCATGTCACAATGTACACAATGTTTTTTAAAGCAAAATTATAGATGGCGAAAGAAAATACAGTATTTTAGTGGTTTATTTTATCGAATATTTAAACCCTTCTGTCATTGCTGCTATGTTTCACAAGGTGTCATTCTGTGATACTCTATGACACAGACTGACCTCTTGTAGTGGATAGAGTGTCAAAGTGACTGAAAGAGAATGGTTCAAATATTCGATAGTATAAGATTTACTACTGTACTGATGTACATTAGTAATCGGACTAACCGGTGATTTTTGATAGGGGTAAGTGTATTGATCTTTCAATGGAGGTTAATATTTTCTGTATGCTTTTTAATAGACGTCAACAAATTATAAAACAAAATCATTAATAAATCAAAATTTTTGGGTTATATTTTCTTAAAAACATATCTATTGGATTAAAAAAACTTGGTTTCATACTTATTAAGAAAAAAAAAATGGGTGTTTTGTTTATTTTTTAATTTTTTAAGCTAATTTAATGATACAGCTAAAAATAGTGATCGGTCATCGGGTCTCTTACCCTAAATAAAAAAATGCCTTTTTGAATTTACAGCAGATGACACAAATATTTATTATGTAAAAATGTGAATTGCTTGACAATTGGGACATTCATTTCTTTATTTTACTGCATTATATTATTAAAGCTATAGTAACAGTAGTTAAAATATTAAATTAGTATTATTATTTTTTTCAAAGCACTCTTGTAACATAACTTTTTCCTTATGGGAATCCAATGTTAAAAATTAACATGTAAATCGTATGTGTACATCCAAATGGGACACCCGGTATACTTATTAGTAAAAAAGTAAAATTATATAAGGGTAGTTATACAAACGAAAGAAGAAAATGGACTTAATTTCGGCCCGACATTTTTTTTATGCATAAGCTTTGGGAAGTAGTTTTATTTCAAGTTGATGACATTATTCACACTATTTCAAAGTGGCCAGTCAAAAAATTAAAAATTATAAATTTTAAGGCCATTATAAAAAAGAGACATCTAGGAAAGTGAAAAAAAAAAGTAAAAAACTAAAATTAACACAAGAGAATTTCTTATATTCATTTTTATTATTAAGCACAATTTATTAAACTATTAACCAATTTATTAGTTTTTATTATTAAACAATTTTTATTATTTTTATTATTAAATTTTTAATTATTAAACAATTTTTATTTATTTAATATATCTTATATATTATATTAGTATATATATTAGTAGTTATATAGTGTATAATATGTATTAAAAAAAATTTAGAAAAGAAATAAAAAAAATTTAAAAAAAGTATAACGAGTTAAATAAATAAATAAAAGAATTGCGAATTTATTATTTATTAAAAATATTTGAAGTCATTCGAAAACAGTACAATACATATTATATATTATATTAGTAGTATATGTATCAGTAGTTATATTAATTATATAGTATATATTATACAGAAAAAAAAATGGGAACTTATTTTTTATTAAAAAATTAACGGAGTCATTTATTATAGTTTTTTAATGACATTTACCTAATTTATTTACATTATTTAAGTTTAATCCCGTTTTTGGAGCTACCAGGAGACTGAGACCAGGATACTTCAATATTCTTTAAAAATCGGCTAAATAACGGTTTATAAAAAAAAGGTCCGCTATTGCAATACAACATATTTACAACTCATACAACTGAAAAAATTCTTATATCCACAGTATTTTTCACGAAAATGCTGACCAGGATACCGAGAAATTGACTGGACCGAGTACAATCTCACTTACAGTGTTAACTAAATTAACTGATATAACCTCAAATTAAGTAAAACATGTACTTTATTTTATTTATTATATTTCAGTTAATTACTATGACAAACGATGATTTAATCGGAATATAAATTTTTTATATTTTTTAAGTGTTTTGGTTTGATAGGAGAATGATGCAAAGTTCAGGAGACAAAATTCAATAGAATATTTCTTAAAGAAAATATAAAAAATTCAAAAATTATTTATAAAATAAAATAGTACCAATATTGTAGATTACTACTGCAGTGTAAATTTTTTTTTATACATTCAGAAAAAATAATTATTTAGTCTGCTATGTTTTACTTTGGAGAGGAGGCATACCAGGAGACTGAGAATTTTACATTTTAAGTGACATTTTTTTATAAAAAATATATGTGTATTTCGAAACCGGGTTATTTTGAGTGGCCAGTTAGATGCAGTAATGGTTTACAGTTTCCATCTAGAAAAAATGTATTTTTCAAAATATTAATATACAAAATGCGTTGGGGCGTCCAAAATTCCATAGTTTGAAGAACTACCCATATATAAATGTGTCCGCACGATAACTCAAGAACGAAACATCTTATTTTTAAGAAAATTCGTGAAAACGTTAATGGTGTCTTGGACATTTTTCGTGAAAAAAATTTAGCGGAAATAGGCGGAAAAATCACATAAAGAAGGTACACAATTACTCTGTATCTATTAGTTTCCGAGAAAAACGTAGTTTTGTAAATGGAAATTCGCTATGTTACGCAGGATGCTGCGACAGGGGTATTGTTTTTTAGTAGGATAACTTTTTATAGGTATATATGTGACAAGGGTTGCCACCATTTTTTAAGAAAATAAAGTATTTTTAAAATTTTGTGCAAAAAAACAAAATACAATTAACTAAAAAAAGTACGCCTTCCCACTTTTTTGGATTTTGTAGTAGAGTTCATTTCAAATAGCCTGACCCTTTTTCTTATGTAAATTCAATAGTAACAGGGTGCAATCCATTTGAAATGAACATTACAAGAAAATCCCTATAAATTCGTCATATCTGTCATCGCATTTCTTAGCTTACTCCCACTTTACCACTTTTAAATAGTCAGTATCAGACCTTACGCAATTTAATAAACAGTGTCGTTTTAATTTTTTTAAATTCATTTAAATATTTATTGTTAGTGATATTTCAATTATTTTCCTAACTAATAAATTAAATTTTGTAGATTTTGTAAATAAAGAAGGGGCGTCTAGGTGGTATCTGTATTAGACAAAAGTCTGAAAAACGGATGTAGAATCTCACTGTTATTAATTATTGTCTTGTATAGTCTTTTGAAAAATTACTTTTTAAACTAAAATAAGTTAATAGGAGGAAATTCGCTATGTTATGCAGATGCTGTGACAGGGGTATTTTTATTATAAAAAACCAACCACTAATCTAAATTTGTTGAAGACTTTATCCGATCTTTATTTTTTAATTACGCATCTAATGAAATTTGTCCGGAATCTATGCCATTATTTGTTCTCGAGATATCCCAGACGAAAAAAACTCACGAACGAACTAACGAATGAATAAAAGAACTAACGAACGCATACAGAGACATCACGCTAAAAACGATGAATTCGGATTCTAGTGACCTTAAAACGTAGAAATATGTCCAAATTAGCAATTCGCAAAATCGGACCCATTACAATAACTTACAATGGGAAGTTCGTTTTGAAATCGAGAATTATATTTTATTTCAGACATAAAATTTATTCTTCAGTAAAAATATTTTGCTTATATCAAAATCCATAATAACAATGATGGTAATAAGCAACACTATTTGTGCAAGTACAGCTTGCACCTGAGGACTTTGCAAACTGCAAATTGCACAGAAATTATACAGTTTGATTGAAATTTCTATTTCTAATCCAAATTTTTATATTTTTATAATAAAAGCGAAAATTTTGTCTCCATATTTAATGAACAAATCTATTAAAAATCTATTCATTTTTAAATGTATCAAACTGGATTATTACCTAGATAATATATAATGTGAAAATAATAAAATCTGACATGTTTATTAAAAATTTAAAAATATTTATTTTAAAAAATTGGTAAAAGAAGAGAAACAAGATAATATGACAACATAATTACCAAATCCTAACAAAAAAAAAAATTCAGTTTGATACTTATCAATCATAAAATCAAATGATTCTGTATTGTACGTAGTCTTTTAACCCTATAGTTTCTACAAAAATGAAGGGATCTGTATAAGTGTACCAGGTCCATAATTTTTCTCAAAAAAATAAATAAATAAATAAATAAATAAATAAAATATGGACTTGATTCACTTTTACACTGACCTCTCAAAATGTTTCTACCTGTAGCCAATTATCTGTCTAGAAATGGTATATTATGATACTTACCGAAGACCGTACCTAAGTGTTATTTCTGTAAACTCGGATGCAATCTGAGATTGAAAGCCAAGGATTCTTAAGCGCCTACGATCATTGGTCACAAAAGTAAGCTTAGGGTCAAGTATGAGTAAGTTATTTTTTAAACTAAAAAATTGTTTAGTAAAAAAATAATGAGTTTATTAACAACGTTTTCTTAATAAAAATGAATAGTAGGTTATTCCATAAAGAAATCTATTGCTAACTGACAGTAAGTGATTACTTATTTTCTTTTATGCCTAGAAAAGTAAGTAAACTTTGATGATCTGTTATTTTTTGTAACTATAGTAACCAGAAAACAGAATGATCAATGTTGTTTACGTAGTTACATGCTATGTAAACGTCAATTTACGATTCAAGATGAAGAAATCATAGCTTTAATTACCCATAGATTTTTTTAAATTTTTTAATTGTGTAAAGACCGCAGTCACATATGATATTATAGTTGAAAAAATATTCCCAGACACTTTTGATAGTTTCTTTGTCAACGTATGATTGTCTTTTTCTAATTCCAGTCAAACAAATAAATAGTGCATGGGGTACTAATTGAATATTAGGTTACGAAATAATAATAAATAATAAGTTAATAACACTATTTTATATTTTTATGTAAATTCTGCTTATTCAATAATAATTTGATTACAGAAGAATATTTCTTAAAGAAACCGAAAACAAATGACATTAGTGATATATTATAACTGTATCTCTATGATTATAACTTAACTGTAAACATATACATAAAATAACTGAATGATTGGATTCATTGCAAAATATTTAATACTATTAAAAATATAATTTTGAAAAACAAAAATCAGTGAATGTCAATATGTACTGTTTTGAATTTTCAAATCAGTTAAAATCAAACGAAAATAGTTTATTCTAATTGAAAATAATATATTTCACTTTTATTTACAGTATTGCATCATTTTTTTAACTTTGTGAAGATGAAATATTATTATGTCAAATATTTAAAAAACTAAATAAAAACCACTGATTAAGGGCACTGGTGTAGTGTTGAAAAGTGTACGACAAGGACAAAAAAGAAGGAAACCTACAAAAGTGTCTGTGTAAAGATTACATTCAGATACATGCCTGTATATTTATTCTAAATCTTAATTTATAACTTTTAGCAATGGATGATGGGAAATTAGTGGGGATTGAAGAACTGTAACGTTTCTTTCCGATATGTGTTCTGTGTCGACTAAATGTTTGGCAAAAGCGGAGTCAGATTTCTTGTGTCTGTAGCATCTGAAGTGTTCGGCTCTGCGGCTTTCAAAATTTCTGCCAGTTTGACCGATGTAAAAACTATCACATTCTTGACAATTTAGTTTGTAGATGCCTTGATTTTTTAAGCTTGTCTATTTTTGTTTTATTGTTATATATCAAATTTCCTAAAGTAAGGCTCGATTTAAATGCAGTAGTTGTATTTGATTTAGTTAGAATTTTATGTATTTTATCTAAAATTTTATCATAATAGGTTACAGTTTTGGAATTTGATTTAGGGTCTGATTTAGCGGAGGGATAAACTTCTATTTACCTACTAATTTATCAGTTAATTTTGAGTTATATCCGTTATTATTTTTATACTTTTAGCGAATTTCCAGAATGGAAACTCGCTATTACACCCACTGTCATGACACGACTTGAACCCGGGACCATGGCAGAAATTTGTTTTGAGGTCCCTAGGAACCGAAAATAATATTCACTCAAATTTATATATATATATATATATGTATATATATATGTATTTATATATATATATATATGTGTCCGCACGATAACTCTCGAACGAAATGTCCTAGGTTTTCGAAATTTGGTGAGAACGTTGGAAGTCCAAAAATCTTGGATGAGTTCTTCAGCCAGACACGTCGGATGCCAGGAACATGGTTTTTGTTCTTGCAAAAAATTAGTTTTTTGCCAAAATTTCCACTTATTCAAAAATTTTTGCGAATTTTTTTTACGCCATTTAAAAGAGAAGAAAAAATTACATAAAAAAGGTCTTTAAACTTTTTTCCTATGTCAACTAGTTTCCGAGAAAACCGATGTTGTTTATAATGTGATCATTTTATCGTATAAAGTGTGAATCTAAGCACAGTCTGAGAACATATTCGACACAATATGGATATTTTGTATATAACATACATATATATGCATGCGATATCCTTTTTGATACGATCACATAATTGCGATACATGTATAAAGGTACAGGACCATTTCATTATCCGTACTACCATTATGCGTACGGTTGTGTGTGTTGTATATACATATACAGTCTACGTGAGAAAATTTTTAATGTAAACAAAGATTTTTATGTAAACAAGTATTAAATTTTTAACATATACAGGCGATTATTTTGAAAGTTAACATAAATATATGATAAAATTTCCAGAATAGAATTCAGCTATTACAGCCACTGTCATGACGCGGGGGGCATGACCTGAGCCCGGGACTATGGCAGAAATTTGTTTTGAGGTCCCTAGAAACCGAAAATAATAGTCATTAAAATTTATATATATATATATATATATATATATATATATATATATATATATATTTATATATATTTATATATCTATATATATATATATATATATATATATATATATATATATATATATATATATGTGTGTGTGTGTGTGTGTGTGTGTGTGTGTGTGTCCGCGCGATAACTCTCGAACGAAGTATTCAATTTTTACGAAACTTTGTGAAAACATTGGAAGTCCCAAACCCTTGGATGAGTTTATCAGCCAGACACGTCGGATGCCAGGGACATTGGTTTTGTTCTTGAAAAAAATTAGGTTTTGCCAAAATTTCCACTTATTCAAAAATTTTTGAAAACTTGAAAGTCGTCCAAGAATGGAATTCAGCTATTACAGCCACTGTCATGACGCGACTTAAACCCGGGACCATGGCAGAAATTTGTTTTGAGGTCCCTAGGAACCGAAAATAATATTCACTCAAATTTATATATATATATATATATATATATATATATATATATATATATATATATATATATATATATATATATATATATATATATGTATATGTATATGTATTTAAATATATATGTGTCCGCACGATAACTCTCGAACGAAGCATCCAATTTTTACGAAACTTGGTGAGAACATTGGAAGTCCCAAACCCTTGGATGAGTTCGTCAGCCAGACACGTCGGATGCCAGGAACATGGTTTTTGTTCTAGCAAAAAATTAGTTTTTTGCGAAAATTTCCACTTATTCAAAAATATTTGCGAAATTTTTTTACACCATTTAAAAGAGAAGAAAAAATTACATAAAATACCCCCGTCGCAGCATCCTGCATAACATAGCGAATTTCCATTTACAAAAGTACGTTTTTCTCGGAAACTAGTTGATATAGAGTAATTGTAAATAAAAAAAACCTTCTTTATGTGATTTTTCCGCCTCATTCCGCCAAATTTTTTTCACGAAAAATGTCCAAAACGCCGTAAACGTTTTCACGAAATTTCTTAAAAATAAGATGTTTCGTTCTTGAGTTATCGTGCGGACACTTAGTAAACATATATATAAATGTGTCCGCACGATAACTCAAGAACGAAACATCTTATTTTTAAGAAATTTCGTGAAAACGTTTACGGGGTTTTGGACATTTTTCGTGAAAAAAATTTGGCGGAATGAGGCGGAAAAATCACATAAAGGAGGTGTTTTTTTATTTACAATTACTCTATATCAACTAGTTTCCGAGAAAAACGTACTTTTGTAAATGGAAATTCGCTATTTTATGCAGGATGCTGCGACAGGGGTATTTAAATATCAATAAAAACTGTTTAAGAAATGGATACTAAAAATGTTTATTTATTTATTTTTTTTAAATTTTTTTTATTACGGCGGTAAAATCATCCCAGCGTCGAGCCTCTAGACTAGAAGACCCCCTTAAGTAAAATATATTAAATATTTTAAACCAGAAATCTCATCATGTTTTTATTGGAATATGAATTATAACTAATCCATACAACAACAAAATGTGGAATTACTTACGACATGGAATTACTTAGAAATGTAGAACAAATGTCATAAGTTCAAAAATGGTGCAGCTTTAACTATCAGGTCCAGGAAGCCGCATTTCTTTTTACACATGTCTGTATAACTTTTTAAATGACGTCAGTTAGATAAAAATTAATTTACTAGAATCTTTATATTTACTTTTCTTAGATACCGTATACACAGTATTATCATCTAAGTTTACTATACGTCGACGTCGTGCTTTAAACTTTTAAATAATTGTGTAGACAATAACTGATTCCCATCACATTTTACGCAGGCTTTGCATTGTCTAGGTGTAAAACCAATTACATAATACGTAAAATGAGTTGGCAATTTAAAAATTGGATCCATATTATGGTAACAATAGTGGACAGGTAAACCTGAACAATAAGTACGAAAAAACATTACACCCAGAACAATAACTATGCAAAAGCACCGATGTATCGGTTAAATGATGGCATAAACACTATGACACGCAGATTAATAATGAGAGAAAGACGACATTTTCAGTAAGTATTTTAAATACGACTAAATCTTTACTGTTCATTTACATATTTTATTTTCTTGTAAAATGACTTTTAAAATTTTATTTCTTTTACTTTTAACATCTACCTGTTGAATGTAAACAGTCACACGGCCAGGTATCAACAAGCTAGTATACTCGTGGCGATTGTCACTGGTGGTGATTAACATCTGGTCAAATAGAATGAGTCATACAGCCAGGTATAAACGAATTTGTGGGTTGATGGCAATTGTCACACTTTTTCAGTTGGGGGCGATTGTCAGTGGTGGCGATTGTCATATATTACAATAAAATAGGCGTTAAAATGCCCAGATTTGCTGACACTTTTTTTTTGTAAATTAACTAGGTAGTACTAATATGTATGATACCTACCTTGGTTTTCGCAATAGAAATATATTATTCATTTCACCACGATTGAACGTTCAAAAATAGGTACCGTTCTAAGTGGATGAGTTTATATCCTAAAATAGGTGAGGTCGGCAGTAGTAGGACTGACTCAATAAGAAAGTGTTACAGTTGAGCCATGATATTCTTATTTCGAATTGGTTAAGGATTCTAATTTTTAACACCCTTTCTCTAGATTGGTTGATTTGCAAATCTTTATTTAGTTAACAATTCGACGAATTAACAAAAAAAGACACTATTATTGCCATTTAGCTTTGCTTTTACAGATTGCGTATTTTTTCTTTTTTACTAACAGAGACAATACTGTTAACAGAAATAGTCTAGAGACTAACTGTTCAAATATTTTCTTATTATTGGCTACTTAGAAATTCATTGTTTAGTTGATAATTTTCTATTTTTTATTAATAGAGTGTAGCTTTTATGGAAATTTGGTATTATTATTATTATTATATCAGTGATTGTCAACAAGTGTCTACCAGTTTAATTTTTTGTAATTTTATTAACTTTCGGTGTTTATTTAAATTAACAATTTTCATGTAAATAATGATAAACAATAAATATTCATTATTTTTTTACAATAATTTTCATTTGGACTACTTCTACAGCTTAAAATATTTCATAAAAAAAAATTGATGTTTATAAATTTGAAATAGAATTACAATAGAGCAATGTTGTTAGTTTTAAATATTATTTAATTATTTTATTGCTTCCTTTTCAAATTATTCCATACAATAAGTTTATGCATTAAATTTATTTTAAATAGTTAGATATAGCAATGTGTGATAAAATGCCACTTTCAGCTGCGGCCAAACCTTCGGCTTCTTTTTGGCCGAAGCCGAATGTATGGCCGAAGGTGCATTTTTCGGCCGAAAGTGGCCGAAACTGAAGCTTCGGTTGGATACTACTTTACTGCGCCCAGATGTTATGGTGACAGCGCTGGAGTATCGAAGTTCATAATTATTAAGCAACATACAGCAGAAGTTGTATTCATCGTAACTTAAAAAGTATTTTGCCAGTATTTGTGGTAGTAGAGTGTAAAGGGTTCGTGAATATTATTGATAAAATTATGACAGTCAATATTCAATGACAATTTTTACAAGTGCATGCAATAATTTTTTATTGCAATTAAATATTTATCCGTAGTTTGTAACAATATAAAAACCTTTTCGGCTTCTTATCCTTTCAGAGTTTCTAATTTTTACTTGAACTGAAAGCAATTGTAACAAAATGAAATTAGCGGTAACTTTAATTTTTATTTTTTGTACATTAAATAAAATAAATGGTCAAGAGAATATAAATTTTATACAAAAATATTTCGATTTTAAATCAGTGTCATCATATGTCTTATTCGTTTGTCAAAAGAAAAATAGTAATATACTAAAATATCTCTAGTGCCGAATAGGCGTTAAATTTCTAATTTCTGTATATTTTTCTTAATAGCTTTATCATATTTAAATTTAATGAAGAAAACTCAAGTACCCATTCAAATTTTTCATACCAACCAGTTTTGCGGAGGCAATATATTAAATTTTTCACTGCTAGAAAAAATAATAGCAAGTACGGCTTTTATAAATCAAGGACTGTATCTGAATTACGCTTGTGCATGTAGCAACGAAATTTTGCTCATGGTATTTTTGATTTTTTTAAACTTTTTGAAAATTATGACAATGTTTTGCTTATTTTGTGTTTCTAGACGTCATTGTTGAGATTTTTTCGAGCATCGCACAATTGGTTAATATTAGATGCTCAGAATAATTTATCAAATAGCTCGGCTATTCCGCACTTAGCTGAGTTGAATGTGTCAATAAATGCTGAAGCTACACTAGCCCTAAACTTTCAGACAACAGAAAATTATTCAACGTTAGATTTCTATGATGTTTATCATCCGGGTAATGTGATAAAAGGTGATTTAAATGTTAGTTTTTATGGTATATGGAAGGAGAATTTAAATGGGGAGGGTGAAATAATTAATTATGTGAATCAGTCGAAATACTGGCGACGGTTTGATATGAAAAATGTTACGGTAGTTTCAGCTACAGTTGTAAGTTGTTAAAATGTCGAAATTTTATACTTATACTCTCAAAACCATTTGTTTGTAAAATTGCAAATCATCAGAAAAATTGCATCAAAATATTTCTTTGAATTAAAAAAAATTGTGAGTGTACTTAGAAGCGCACGACAGAAGTGAAAACTTCTATGGTTTATTGCCGGTTTGCCATAATTTTTGTCGAAAGGTTGGTCTAGAGATTATACAAATACAAGTATTTGACACCAACTAAAGGCATAAAATGTGATTTCAATAGTTTAAATTTTAAAATTTATTTTGATAAATGCTACACAGTCAAAAAATGTGTTAAAATTAAGACATTTCACATGTCCAGAACGGTCCACTCAATTTTTTGTGTTATTTTAACACAAAGCATATGTGTCAAATCTTTACACAAGATTTGCGTCAATGATTTAACACACAAAAGGACATAGGTACATTTTGTGTTAATTTTACACAATTACTTAGTTATAATTTTACCACAATGATGTGTAAAATTAACTGATTTAGAATGCAGAAGTTTACTCAATAAGTGTGTTGGTAAATTTTGACACTTTTTTTAAGTTAGTATTTTTTTAATAAAATTTATTTATTAGGTGAATGAAAGGAAATAGTAAAAAATAATTTTTTAGTACTTAAACTTTTTTATTTAATATTTCTACAAAGTTGTGCTCTGATGAAATTAATGTTGAAGCAATACCCAAAAATTGTGAAGATCATAGTCAAACTGAACGTGAAAGACAAAATGGAACGACTACTCTTTCTTCTTTACCTATGATCTTCTTTGCCCTTTGAATGTGTTCTCGAACGCGGAATATCCGATAATTTTTTAATTAATTGAAGTAAAGGGCAACTTCAAAAATGTAAACTTTACCGCATCGATGCAGCATCATGACTATTCTGATGCGTCTAATACTACATGATGCGCTGCTGATGCTCTCTTGAAATTTGATGCACATTAGATGTTTTTGAACGGGATATTGGCATCATTTTGCCTCTGATTTGGCTATAGATAAGACAGATAATGTAGCATGATAAACTATAGATAATATAGCAATACAGTCCTTGCATAGGTATATTATCTTTGAATTTCAACTTGAACTTACCTGAAATTGAAAATATTGAAATTATTTGAATAAAAAATATTAGGGTAAGAGACCCGATGACCGATCACTATTTTTAGCTGTATCATTAAATTAGCTTAAAAAAATTAAAAAATAAACAAAACACCATTTTTTTTTTTTTAATAAGTATGAAACCAAGTTTTTTTAATCCAGTGGATATGTTTTTAAGAAAATATAACCCAAAAATTTTGATTTATTAATGTTTTTGTTTTATAATTTGTTGACGTCTATGAAAAAACGGACAGAATATATTAACCTCCTTTGAAAGATCAATACACTGACCCCTATGAAAAATCGCGCATTAACGTACATGACATACAGTACTACAAATCTTCTACTATCGAATATTTGAACCATTCTCTTCCAGCCACTTTGACACTCTATCCACTACTAGGTGAGGCTCTATGTCATAGAGTATTATCATAGAGTGACATCTAGTGAAACATAGAACGTCAAAGCAAAAGCCAAGAATGGTTTAAATATTCGATAAAATAAACCACTAAAATCACAATTTCGTTTCGCTCTCTGCTGATGTTTTAAAAAAACATTGCGTAAGTTCTGACTTAGCCGTTAACCATTGTGAATTTTTAAACAGTTAAATTAAGTTTATATTGTATCTCTATGTGTCGTTTCAGATCTAATACATATCATACATATTATGTTTGACGTTTTTATTTGATAATATATAAATAACAATTTGGAAGTTTTAATTCAATATTAATTATTTTTCAATTGATTTTACGTTCTGAAATAAATAAAATATTAAAGTAAAATTATAAAAACGGTTAGTTAAGTGTTTTAAACCCAAAAATTAATTAAAAATGTTTATAAAATAGATATGCAATATATAATTCTCAAAATGCGGTACCCAACTCTAAAACTCGGATCCCAAGAAGAATCAGTCATACAAATAATATTTAACGCATATAAAATTTAATTTAGCTATCCTAATCTCTTAAGTGGACTAATAACAATTATTTGTATACTTTTATTATGCTAATAACTTTAAAAATTCGGTGAAAAATGTTACAATTTATAACTCATGTGTTGTGAATAATGATCATCCATCATATTAAAAATTCACGAATTCAACAAAAATTGTTCGATATATATATGTATTTCTTAAATTAAGTGAGGAGGCATTAAATGTGAGGTGAATTTAAATTGAAAAATAATCATTCTATTAATAATAATTTTTTTTATCAAAGGTTTCTTTTAGAAATAACTTCATTAAGATATAAATGTCAAAACTGTTCGGACTTATAACCCCGATCGGCAATGGGGTCTTTTACCCTACATACCTATTTTGAGTGCAAGATTTTCAACAATTATTTTTACGGAATTATTCCTCTTGGTGTTAATACCTAAATAATATGGCAAGTAGTTATAATTCTACATTATACACATGACATGCATCTTGGACACGCATCACCAAATTTCTTGATGCACTGTTTTGACGCATCAAATGCAAAAATGAACTTTTGATTTTTCGTTATGATGCGTCTGATGCGTTTCTGAACTTTTGACTCTGCCTCATGCAATCAGTGATGCATTTTTGAAGTTAGCCAAATTCTGCAAAGAAAAAATTTCAATTTATAATACTTTTTAATTAACTCACCTAATTAATATTTAATATCTATATAATTAAAACCAATTTAACTTTAGAAATACGCTTTTGATTTTAAAATATTCCGTCTGCTTCTATACGTACATATGTTTCTGTTGAACGCACGTCGCACAATGTCCAATGATTGGCAATGATGCTACCGATGCTACAAGTCACCACTACCCCCGCTCTTAACTACAGCAATAAATGCGTGCGAAACTAGTCTTTTGGTGTTGGAAGTACACAAATTAGTGCACTTATGACATTCTTTCCTTTTTACACAAAGATTGTGTTATTTGTTTGTTGTTCAAAACAGATTAACATTTTAATTCTGTTAAATCAAAAATTGTGTTAATATCTTCATTTAACACAAACACTAAATGTTACATTAACACAGGGTTGGGTTACTTATTTAACACAAAATTTTAACTACTAGTTTTTTTTTACGCAGAACACAAACTTTTTCACTGTGTAAGTATAAAATATTAATCATTTACTTAGCAATGGCATGGCCAACTAATCACTAGCGTTGTATTCATCTTGCAACAATTACAAATTTTATCACAACCAAAGCATTACCATTTTCCCTTTCGTATTTTTTAGTTAAAAAAAAAAAATAAATTTTATACTTTGAATAAAGAAATCGTCTTGAGAGTGTAGGCAATCAGCTAAACAATGAACATTTTTTAGTTAAAATTTAAACCAGAAAATATATCCTTTGAAAGTTACGCTACTGAACTGGTAAATCCACAAAAAGATAATTTTGGAAAATTTTGTTATGGATTTATGATTCATTTAAGTGAAATGCACAATTTTCGGTAATAACAAAAACTGGTATTTTTTTGATGTCAATAATAACTTTTCTTTGAAAATAGTTTGAATGTAACGATAGCAGACAAATGGTGGGGTCCAGACTATGGTACACCTGGAGGTTTGCAAAAACTTTTGGCCGACCGTACGATCGACGTATCATCAATATCGATTCTCTTAAAATCAAATCGGCGTGACTGGGTTGATTTTTTCATTCCAATATGGCCTTTCAAGTCATCTTTTATATTTCAAAATCCTGAAATAACAGATCTTTTCTCAGACATATTTATAAGTCCCTTTACAATTGATACTTGGTATAGTTTTTTAGGTCTTTACATATTATTTATTGTAATATTTGTAATAATTTATAAAGTTGATAAAAAAGTTTTAATGAATGAGTTGAGGGATTGCGTGACTGCAGCAGTTCTGGTCCCACTGGGCATATTTTGCCAACAAGGTAGACAGATTTTCCCCAAAAGAAAAAAACACAAAACGGGGGGTTTATTTTTTATTTTATTTAGGTGCATGGGTAGAATCACACCGCTTTTCAGGAAAAATGTCGTTATTCTTATTATTGTTGTCAAGTTTTTTTTTCTACAATTATTATACATCCAGTATTGTATCATCACTGTTAAATGCGAAAACTAAAACACTTAACACAATCCGAGAACTAGGATACAGTAAATTGCAACTTGGAGCCGAGGATCAACCGTACATTCGAACGATATTTAACGTAAACGATTTTAATTGCGTACATTCAAAATACTTTTAAAATTACAAAAGACCCATAAAATTATAGGTGACAAAAGATCCAGATGTTATATACCTCTATAAAAACAAATTCCTTAATGCGAAAACTGAACCTTACATGAAACTTGAAGATGGAATTAAATTGGTCAAAGTGGGCGGATGGGCTTATCATGCCGAAGCTGTGGCCTACTATCCACAAATCGCCAAAACATTTGAGCCACGCGAAATATGTCGTTTGACTGAAATAAATCTGATACCACCTGCAGTAACGCCATTTGCCGGTCAAAAAAATGGTCCTTATACCAAACATTTCAGTGTAAGGTAAGCAAATTAAAAGGCGAGTGAGTGTCTAGGTGTTTCTAACGTGTTTATTTTTTATTTCAGTTTACGTAGGATGATCGAAGTGGGAATCTTAAGTCGACAGCTACGGAAATGGTATATTAAGAAACCTGAGTGTCAAGCTAGTACAAATGTGGTTCAAGTTAGTTTGGAGGCTGTATTTCCGGCATTTCTTTTGTTATTCATTGGAATATTTTTATCAGTAATTATATTTATATTCGAGTCGTATGATAATTATAAAAATTATTTGTATAATGTTATGTTAGAACTTCTCAAAAAATGTAAAAAGTTTAAAAAAATTACGAAAAAATAATTTGTTTTTTGATTATTCTGATTAGTCAGTAAAATAAATTTGTTTTAAATAGCTTAATTGAAGTGTTTGTACTATTTTCCCATATTATATAAGTTTTCCTTAATGTAATAGAATTAAAATTTTTGATATTAAATCTGCTGAAAAAAAATAACTAACTTTGTACGTGTTTAGACAAAATTTTAGTGTCTGATCTGTTTGTTGCTCATAATAATATCAATAAATTATAATTGAAGTTTACATAAATCAGAGGAAATCGAGGTTATAAATTCCATTAATTTTTCGAAGAATAACATTTATAATTTGCGAAACAAAAAGTACTAATTATATAATTTTCTCATTTCTGTCTTTTAACCCTAGAATCATACGTTGGTCTACGAGAAACGTTAATCATACATCGACGTCGTTTTGACGGATGGACTTTTTACGGAGAGTTTTAGAGTTTATTTGCAAAAAACATTTTTTTTACATAACAGTACTACAAAAGCGAACAAAATATTTAAGAAAATTGGACTTTCTTAATGTAAATATTTATTAATTTTTTTAATCTTTTTATCAAAGCATATTTTCATTATAAAAATTAAAAAAATAGATAAATACATCAATTGTATCATAAAACATGTGTTTCAAATAATTAATTTATGAACTATTATGAGTCAGTGGACATGTGTGACTTTACAGAATGTGAAATTTCTCAGTCATAAATATTCCTATAGATATGTAGTTATTTCCCCATTAGGCACATTTGTAAATTTTCTAAACACAAAATAAATTGTTAATCTTTTATTAAGTCACTTGAAACGCATTCTTTAGTTTTCGATTCAATATATTAAAACTTCAGTATTATGTCGTCTCTATAAGTCAAACAGCTATAATTTCGGTCTGGATAATACTTAAGAGCTCAAATTGTCAGGATAGAATGTAGTCACCAGTCTTATCAAATGTAGCAAATTTATAGCTCTATTGCTTTCGATATTATTTTTTTTTTTTGTTTTGGCGCGCAGCGACTAGGCTATATGCGCCTTAATGTTAGTATAAAAACTATATAAAGTTCGATATTATTAATATGTAAATTTTATTAAATTCGTCACTAACTCACGGATGATCATCAAAATTATAGAGTACTTCCTGAAGTATTAGAAAGTTGAAATTTGGTCTGTAGGCTGGGTTTAGCACACAATTAACGAGAAAATTAACAAATTTGTGTTTTTCCCTCTTTAGCTTCTTATAAATAATAAAACATATATTGTAGATATACTTATAGATAAATAAAAAAAATTAAAAGATCAAATCAAGTGGCTCTTGGCTTATTTTTGTATTTATAACTAGGAAAAAATTATTTACTTTTCTTGTTACTATGAGAAAAATTTGTAAATTTTAAAAATCTTTGAAAATATTTGACACTTTAAAACGTCAAAAAATGTATTTTCGATTATTCGCTTAATGACGGCAATTAAAGGTACTTACGGCTAGTTTTCGATAGGCAACCCGAGAGCAATCTATTACATTGTCATTAAGGATTCATTTAAACTAAGTTTCATTAAAAAAACAGATACCTGCAGAAATCAGTTGCGGGATCTTGTACTATAATAATATTTTTCATGTTCAACTCCCTAAATATATGATCTATGATTTTTGTAAACAATCAGGCACTTGTTAACAAAATTTAAATTGACAATGTCATTGTGAAAATAATATATTTTATCATACAAAATCCAAAATAACAATTGTAACATTATTTGATCTTCAATCAAAATCTTACGTTATTTGAAACTTAATATGGAAATTAATCTCACTAATGAAGACATAGAAAAGTAAAAGTTATATTAATAAATGTCATTTTGTTATGATATGTCCAAAATGGAAAAATATTAATAATTTTACTCTTTTTTAGAAGAAATAGTTTCATTAAAACAATTTTAAAAGACTTTAAAACAGATGAAGAATGGGAACAATTGAAAACTAATGTACAAAAATTAAAAACGAAATATTTTAATCCAGATTTAAAGAAATGTTCTACACCTGGTAGCAAAATAATTTCAAGGACAATCGATACTTTATTACTATCAGAAAATGAAAAGTTTGTACCCAAATATTTAGAAGACAAAATCAGTAAAATTGGTAAAGGGTATAACAATAAGAATTTGGAGTATCTTCACTACAAAAGAAACAAATCAGCCCCAATAATCGTCGATAGATTCGACTGGACCAATTCAATTAATATCCAAGACTTGAAGACCTCCTTAAAATTATTATCACAAAAATTCGGGGATAAAAATAATAAAACTAAAAACAGTAATTTAGAAACTGGTGAGTCTTTCAGACCTGAACCTGAAGTAGTTGTACAACGATCATCACAGAGTAATAAGCCCAGGGTATCTTCTTTATTTGTTCGCACGAATAGAACGCAAATGTTACGTAAAGAAATTGCCATGAAAAATTTTAATGTTAGTGCCAATTTTGAAACAGGAAATAGTTTAAATAAAACAAAACATAAAAAGATCATAAAGAAAAGACTAACTTCTCGTTCATTGAAACCAAATAAAAATAGTTCAGTCACATCAGTTCATTCCAGTAAAAAATCACTTGTAGTTTCTTCAAAAATTATCAAAAATCAAAATAAAGATAGTTTAAATAAAACGAAAATCAACAGGCCATCCACCAATAAGAAATTTTTTAACGTCTCAAAAAGTAAGGAACAATTAATAAAATTAGAAATGAATAAAAATTTATCGGTTGCTGAAGAATCAATCCCACAAACTGTAAACTTAGTCGCTGAAAAAAATGATAGATTAAAGACGAAAAAAATAAGTACATCTAAAACATCTAAAACATTGAAAAATTCTACCAATGAAGGCAATTCTACACTCGATAGTAATGAAAAGTTTAAACAAAGCACTGTGAAGCCTAAAAGATTGAATTCACGAGTCAAAAATTTAATTAATGAACAGAATGACACTGTAACGATTAATAACACATCCAAAATTGTTAAAAACTGGAAGGCTGCAATTTGTAAAGGTGAAAAATTTGAACCAAATCCTGAAGAACGTGAACAACTGAAAATAATTTTAAATAAAATTAAAACGTTAATTGTTGATTTGCACAACAAAAGTACTTCTACACATTGTATTTTACAAGCTGATAGAAACGTTCAAACAGAAGATATTGTCAGTAACGGGCCAGATGAGCAAACCCTACGTGGCGAAGATCCATTCAAAGTTATTTTTACACCTTTAACTTTAAGTAGCATTGATTTTAAAGATAATGATCCTACAACTAATATAAAATCTCAAAACGTAGAGGAAATTCTTACCTGTAATTCAAGTAAATTCATGTTACATGACAACATCGATAATAACTGCTCAGTAACAGAAAATACGTTCGAGAGTAACGGCAAAAGTGAATATAACCTAACTTTTGAGAATAGTCAAGAAAATAAAAGTTATGACAATGTGGATCCTTTTGAACAAATATTCGTTGATAACTGTTTTCATTGGATACAAAATATTGCACGGGAATATGAAAGAAAAGATTTTTGGGAAAATGACGGTGCAACCGATATTACATTAAGTTCAAACGATGTTGCTTTACATCAAACAGAAGCTTTACAAGTGAACTAGTATAACAATTCAAAAAAAAAAAAAAAAAATATTCGAATATGTTTAAACTTATTCAATATACTTTATGCATCTTTTACGCGTTTGTTAAATTGTTTTGCCTACTATGTAATTATACTCGCTTTCAGTTAAATTTAGGCATGACTCATTACTTAGGAATTTAAGGAATTCCAATGCTACAACCTTAAGAAAACGTTTGTCTTAGGCATAGATAAAGTACACCAGAATTTTATTTCTGGAAGATAGCCAACTTCAATACATTTTTTTGACGCTCTATTACCTCGCTAAGGAACTGAGAACGGGGGCAGCGGGTATAGATGTCATTGTTGTCGTTATCATCATGTGTAGTACACTTGAGAAGAACAGAGATGACACTATAATAACTTTAAATTAGCTTTACCCTTATCTGATAATGTAGGTTACTACTAGTAAGATAATCCACTAAAATTCTTCTAATTGCATTTTATTTTGATCAGTTTTTCAAGTTTAGAACTCATACAATAATTATAAGCTCATTTATTTGTTTAAAAAAAAGAAAATTTATTTTTATTCAAAATTATACATTAATCAAATATTTCGTAAAACACTATCACTGATTCTAATTTCTGACAAGCGTGCTCCCATTTTTCTGCAACAAATAAAATATATTCTAATTTTCTAATTAATTTACTGTGATAATAAAATAAGCAATTATTTTCAAATAAAAATAAACTAATAAATGTTGATTACCCATACCTCCAATCATAATTAAGTAAAATTATTAAATTTAATACTGAAAAAAATAATTCGAAAAAAATGAAAATTTCCTGATAGAATTTTTTTTGTAATTGTTACTATAGAAATGTTACAAATCATAAACTTCTAAAATAGTAGAATAAGTTCTATGAACAGTAAATTCGACAGATATCGGCTAGTAGCACCGTCTACAATTATGATTTTTTTAAATATGTTGTGCAGTGCTACTGCACTACCCCTCTGAACTCAGCGCCAAAATAACCACTTGAAAAAATCCTATAATTTAAGTGAGAACTTCTATATGTATATAGTGTTATTCTCTTTGGTCTTAGGTAATAGCATAATTTCTATGGATAAAATATACTAAAATGTTTAGGATACTGTTATTGTTTTACAATAACCAATTAGAAATTAGAAGTTGACGAGCGGTCAATTCAAAATTTTAAAAAAAAATATACATACTTATTTAAATTAATAATTAATCATAAAAATTATTGAGTCAAAATGTATTTCTTTACATTCAAATATACTAGATATAGATACTTAAAATTAGAGTGACATAGTTTTTTCGGAAATAAAAAGCTTAATTAAAGTCAGAATCAAAGCATTTTTATGTTTTTGGCGATTTTGGCTATGTAGATGATGTAGATGCCGTTTGATGTGCCTTTTTTACCTTCTACGTCTAAAATAATATTTTTATAGCATCTTTTTCTTATCACTATTGAGTTCATTTCAATTTTGCATTATTTTTGGAGATTTACGGTTTTAAAATACTTAAAACTTTAAATATAATGTAATAGTACATATGCACTTGATAAAACTGATTTTGACAATCAGTCACAACTGTAATTTTACTTCACTGATAAAATTCAAAATTAGTAAAATAAGGTGAATTTTCAACAAAAAAAAACTGTAATTATAGAATATAAGTATAGGTTTTAGACATCGTTATATGATAAAACGATTTTCTAAAATAAGTACTGCACAAACCAAGACTAAAATAATTAGTAAAACCCTACGTACTTTCTCAATAAATTAGTATAAAACGTATCAAATTCGACAAATTATATTAAGAATTAAATAAAACAAAACATATTTTTTATTTTAATATTATTTTAAATAAAGTGATACAAAATTTACTAATATGAGGTTATGTTACAAAAACAAACCGATATAAAATAATTATAGAAAACATAAATTTTTGTTAACCACTAATAATTATATAATAGGATTGTGTTACAAAACTAAAAAAAAATTCACTGGAACACAAAATGTTTATTAATCAGTTTGAAGAACACACAAAATTTTACCACAAACGTACAAAATCAAAAATGTATCTTTTATACACTGTTATCCAATACGAATACACCATTTACTAAAATTTTTATTAATCTGAACAGTAAGAAATAAACAGAATATTAATTAATGAATAGATTGCTTATTTGACAATTTTAATGTAATATAGTAAGTTTTTAAAAAATATAAATAATAAAAACATAACACGAATTTTAAAAATAAAGACACTTTCGCCGGCCATTATTTCGTAAATATTCAATGATTCAAACTTTCAAACAATTAAAACTACATACCAATACAATGTATAATCTCTTTGAATTATTTGATTGTTGCCAAATTTAACGAAACAAAAAGTAAAGTTCGAATAAAAAACGATACAGCTTAATAAATTTTAAAGTTACAATTAATATAGTCATTTATTTTTAAAAATAATGTAATTTACTTTTTAATTTTAATAAGAAGAGGTATTAATAAAAAAAATCGATCTTTTTTAAAAAGCTGAAAATTGGTAACACAATTTTAAATGTGTAAAAGGTAAAGATAAAAAACAACCATAAATCGACAAACGTTTTGACGTCTCCAGACGTTTCCTATACAAATATATTCGAACATTTTTTCTTAGCTTTATCTCTTTCATTATTGCGATTGCCTACATTTTAAATCTTCAGTTTGTTTTTAGAAAAGAATGGAAGATTCATTGGTTTCGAATATAAGATCGCTTGATGATTAATTGTAACTGAAATACAGTATACTTATATCTAAAAAAAAAGATAAAAATTGAAATTGAAATTGATTGTGTCAGTCGTATTGACTGACGTTGCAGTTACACAGGTTCCACTTGACGTCTTACAGCGTCAATGATCTTGAACTTACATTTTACACACTAAGAGCATTCTTACGATTAAAGTAAAATTTGTATTTGCTAAAAATTAGATAAAAATAGTTTCACTTTACTTTCATTATTATTATCTATCACTTAATTTCTGTTCTTTTTAGACTACTAAAATTTAAGGAATTTATCAAGGCATTCAAAAAAAAAAAAATTTTAATTAAAACAATTAAAATCTTGTTTAACAGGCATTTAATCGATATGAAAATGATATCAAATTTTGTATTTGTATTATTTCAGAATCAACCTTCTGATACAACACTTCTAGTTCTATGTAACCTGATGGCATTAAATTTTGAACTCGGTTTGAAAACAATTTATTATTATTTAATTGTTTTCTGCATTTTTGTTATTGGCTTCTTACATCTACCGAATATATTTATGTTACTAGATCGCCATAGAAATGGGGAATTTGACTAATTTTGGGAAACTATTTTAAAATACGCATATTTATGTATTATACATGTATATAATTTTAATTTTTAAAAATAATACCGAAAATCGTTAGAAAAAATTAATTTAATATTTGTTCTCAAAATTTGCGCGAAAACGTTTATTATCTTCAATTACGTCACATTCTCTAGATAGTAACAGGTGTCATGTAACTAAGAAAAAAAACTATTTATTTTTCTTATAACTAGGAAAAAAATTGTTGATTTTTAAAAAAATTAATTAAATTCAAATTAATTTCCATAGTTATGTTTGCTAACCGGAATTTACGTAGCGACCCTAGTGGCAACAGTGTTGAAATATAAGAGAAAGCAACGTCACATCCTATTTCTGCTGACGTAATTTATAGCTGAAAAATATTAATTTTTTTAAAATTAAATAATGATAGTTAGGATAAATTAACATAATAAATTGCTGTCTTTTATTATCAATTTTCATTAAAACTTGATTTTATTGTTTTCCTTTGATACTGTCAAATACCCCATTTTCGGTTAGTTGTGTGATCTTAAGCACACCCACAATTTTTTTTTTAATATGAACAAAGTTTACTTAAAAAGTTGTTTCTTAAAAAGATTTTTTCTCACACAGACAAAAGTATAATAAGTAAGTACGTAATTCTTATTAAAATCTTGAAATATTTCTTGATATAATAATTATCGTAAAATCTCCCTTATTTTTTACAATATTATTCTTATATGTATATATTTAAAGCAGTTCCTTTACCTTGCAACTGTTGTGCAACAGTTGCATTAGTCAGAACGAAAATTTCAAAACTCAAGGTTTTACATTAACGTACAATTAAAAAATAATATTTATATGTTTAATTGAGTAAATATATGGTTAGTATTCCTTTAAAAATAGGTAAATGATACAGATATAAATTAACAGTGTTGCAGAATACAAATTATATTTATTCAAATAAAAATAATTAAATGAACGTAATTCAAAATGAATCACATAATACAAAAACAGCTTATAATGTGATACCATCGATTTCTTTGATCATATGAACGGATACAATTAATTTTAGGACTCTCATTAGGAATTGCGAAAAATTTTTCAGATAATAAGTCAGGTACGTTTTGCTCTAGTCTTTCAATTTCTAAAACAATGAGGTTCTAGTTTATTCTTAAGTTCTTATTCGGAGGTAGTAAAAGTAGAGAATATTTCCACTTCAGTTCATAAAAATTAATTGTTGAATAAGTAAATTTATATCATCATTTCTAAAACTGGTAGGAACTGCTAGTGTAAAGCATTTAGTTGAAAACATCTAAGCTTGAGCCTTAATAGGAGGGTGGAGTGAAAAGAAGATTAAATTAATGCTAATAGTATATATTGCAAAATAAAGTAGACAGTATAGTACATAGTATGTTCTAGAAAAAGACAATTAAACCCTTCTAATCATAAACACTGTCAGTGTGTCAGTTATTATTTTATCTACAACTACTATGAAATTACTTATTTACTGTACTAAATACTATCTAGGAAAGCGATGTTTTATATACGGTTGGGCGAAATTTTGTACTTTACACATAACTTTATGTAAAGTACCACAGCTTACTCCACTTGTATATTGTATGTGTTTCTTAACAGTTTTAGGTTTAGTAAAATAAAAAAATTAGCTATAGTTACTTTTGAAATTACTGATTTATTTTAATACTATATTTTTACTATACATTTTTTCACTAATTTTACAATTTGAATACTGCAGTTTTGACATACACATAGAATGCATGCAATAAATTATTTTAAACACTTTATTTTTCACTTACATTAATTAATTAAATAAACAATGTTTAATTATTATCTAACAAAAATATAAGTGAATAACATAATATTTTATTTAAATTAAATTAAATAATATTTTATATATTAATAATACTATACTTAAGAGGACAAATTAATTAATAAATTTAAAATGATAACTTTATACAATGATATATCAATCAATTCAATGGTGTGTTACAGTCGGAACATGAAAAACACTAAAAATTTCGCAATAAAAGGTGGGTGCATAAAATTATACATCTATACAGTTCGAAATATAAAAAAAGCGGCTCCCTGGACCCGCCAGTTAACGTTGAAAACGTTTTGGAGTTATTTCAAGTTTAAAGTTAACATTTTGTGTATAGGTTTCTTTGCTATATCTATGTTACTGGTACTAAGTACGTACCTAACTATTTAAAATACATACACACATGATTGTATGTATTCGTATTTTCACAAACAGATACATTTTTATAAAATTATATAAAAAGAACACAAATTCAGCCCAACCAACATAAGGTTGCCGGTCAGATGCGCAAATGAAAGAGTGCGACAACAAGAATTAAACATATAACATATATGCATAAAAGTGTGATAGAAGTTGTGTTTGTCTACTGCGCGTACAACCTTGACCGGCAACCTTATGTTGGTCGAGCTATAATGAAAATATTTTAGCCAAAAATTCTTCAAAAATCTTCCAGGTCAAGATCCATACTCAACCAAATTTCTCGTTTCAAGCACTAGCAGAAGTTCTTTAATAAAATAACCATTTATTTTAAATAAAAAAAAACACACATCTCTCTTCAAACTATTATAATATACCGTATATAGGTTTCTGTATTCTTTAATTCATTTGTGTTACTAGAGTATTATTTATATTAAATACATTCACACATACATATTTGTATTTGCACACATACATATGCAGTTTTGGAAAATTGCATGAAATGGATACAAATACATTAATGAGAATATTTTAGTCAAAAATTTTTCTAAAATTCTTTTCGGTCAAGACCTGCACTCATACCAAATTTTAAATTGCTAGTACTAGTAGAAGTACCCTAATAATATGATTACATTTGAAGTTTGAAATAATCCCCCAGAATTGTTTCCAACGTTAATATTTTTAGAAAAACTCAAATTTATATCAATTAAAAAATTAAATAAACTATTTAAATAATTATTTACATTAAAAAAAAAGAATAATAATTTATGCAAAAAAAAAAATATACAACAAAATTTTCAGTGTTCAAGTTTAAATAACGCCATGGTTATTTTAACAAGATGGAGACTTCAGTTTTTTAATAGCGTTTGAAAGGTGAAGAACTTCTGTATTTAATTGATTTACAAGTGATTCCAATTTACCTACGGAATCGAGTACTTCAACACGACCCGTGTGTGGGTTGTATCGTACTTCGAATGGTCGTGACATGGTGGACACCCAACGTCTGAATTTTTCTTTGGCATCTTCGAAACTTTCAGCAACATAATAAATTGGTTGATATTCTTGATCTTGGTATGGTTGAATGGCTGTTACGGCGGGTTCAAATGGTCGAAGTTCCGGTTTGTCACTGAGAGCGTGGATTAATTCACCGTATGCACTCAAGAGACCGGCACCGTAGGCCTTGATTTGACCACCTTCTTTGCAGAGACCGAATTCAACGGTAAACCAGTATACCTGTATGAAAAAAATTAACAATTTATTAATATCGGTGTCAGAATTTGTGAATGTTTATGTAAAATAATTTTCAGTCGCGTGTACGTTTTATGTAAATATCTGTCAATAACTTTTTTTTTTGAAAAAAGAAACGTAACCGCGCCTAATAGTTACTTAACAACTTGTAAAGTCGCTTACACTTAACCTACTAAAGTTAAGTAAATAAATAATATTAAATAAATAAATTGTCAAATAAAATTGTTTTCAAACAACGTATTTTTCTGTATGTCAAAATGATTTAAAAGTTCAAGTTGTCTGTGTAATGAATAAAATTTAAAGTAGTACATATAGTACGATATACTCTATGGTAGGATACTTACAGTAGATAATTTTTCAATTTCATCATCAGAAGCTCCTAATGATGCGAGACCAATTTCCTGTGAGAATTGAGCAAAGCCTGGATCAGCTAAGAGTGGCATGTGACCAAGAAGTTCATGGATGCAATCACTGTAATAGAACAAAACATAAGCCGATTATATTAAAATAGGTATTTAATGGATAACAATTTTTTTTTTTAAATAGCATATATATTTCTTATTAATTGATTGTCCTTAAAATACAGTAGAAGCTCTTAATAATGATAAATTTCTTCGCTAGTAGTGTAAAATTTTCCAAATTTAACTTCACCGTCACGTTTGGTTTTACTCATTCTGATTAAAAAGAAAAAGTATGTTTAATTTTTATTATTTGGGAATGACATAACGCGGAATTATTCAGATGGAGATTTACGGACGAAGGAGGGGGGATCCCTGCTGCGATGTAAAGGAACAGAATTATTGAGAGTTTGTATTTTTACTTTTGTTACTGTTGTTATAACAAACTTTTACAGAGTGGCTTAAAAAACTTTTCCTACTTTGAGATATCATTCGAAAAAATTTTCAGTTCTTGAATTTGTTTATAAGCTTCATAAATTTCATAACTAAAATAATATTCCAGTTTTTTTTTATTTAATATACATATTTTGAGTACGGATCGCGTGCAAACTGCTCCCATTTTGTTGTTTTTGATATTTAAGTGACTTTGATTGGATATTTAAATTTTTAATTTTTATGACAAAAAAATGAAACTCCGGGCTAAATAGGTAACAAAAATAATAAGAGTAATTAAAAAAATTTCCACAATATAAGGTAAATCATTGAATTAAAATTGTTATCTTATATAACTCAAATTTTTGAATAACTACTTAATTATTTAAAAATTTCAATTACCTAATTATTTTATTTTTATTTTTAAATGATAGTTTAGTTAAAGTTAAAACTATTAAAACGTTGTTGAAAGAATTTTTTAAAAGATACTTAAATTATAAACGATATTAATATAAAAGCTACATTGTATCACCTCGCTTCCATTTACTTTGTGAAATAATTATCTTTCAAGTCGTAAATTTAATTACATGGGTCCATTAACGTTGCAGTGATATCACTTGTTATTGAATTATGTGCAGAGACTACAATCAGAGTTGCCGTATTGTACAATATACATATTGTATACGTCTTGTAATATTCTATGTAAAGGTAAATTTACACGGAATCCGTTCAAATTAACATTAAAGACCGATAAAGTTTCCTATCAATTGGTTGAATATTATAAATATTTTAATGTAAATGTCAACTATGGGGACGGTTTAATGTAGAAGATGATGAACGGCAAATGGTTCAAGATTCCGATATTGATAATATTGTTTGGTATAAACGGACCTTTATATACACTTAATATGTAGTGAAATTATAAGCAAATTGTCGATATAGACACTTTATCGTAAAATAGCTAACGTTTTGATAAACTGATTGTCATATTATGAGAAAAGAAATTTTCAGAAGAAGAAAACAAAACAGTAAGAAAGTAACGCTAAAAAAAAAAATTCAACTTACGGTTCTGGTGTGTGGTATGGTGAGTTAACGTGACGAACGTATTGGGTACTTTGGAAAATTCTGAAAGCCAATGATGCCAAAAAGTCACGGGCTGTTAAGAGACCAGCTGCGGGACGAAGAGTGAAGCCAGTTTCACGTTTCATGAAATTTGACATTTCTTCTAATTGTGGAATACGATCAGGTGTGAATATGCCCTCTTCTTGTAACTTGGCAAATACTTTACGGTATTCCATGCAGGCGTGTTTTGGCATTAATTCTAAAACGGTGTTGAAGACTGTTCTCCATGTTGAAATTTCAGTTTCAGTGTATTCAATGTGTGGAATTGGGTCCCCGCTGAAATAGAAAATTTCGTTTAAGTTTGAACCTAATAATATTTACTTAGAATTCCATGAAAGAATAGATGTAAGAACACTTACTATTTGTAGTTGAAAGCGATTTCTGCGATTTCCTTTCTGCGAGCTCGATATTCTTTGTCAGCAAAACCTGGATGATTCATATCCAAGTCCGGTTCATATTTGGTCATCAAATGATTACAGTTATCGAGATCACTAGCGTGTCTGGGGAACCATGGATTCTTTACTGAAATACTGTCTTCAGCCAATAATGAAACACCTTCAAGAGCACTACTTTGTCTCAATGATCGGATCAACAGCAAAAGATTTTGACGGCTCATTTCAACTTTGACAAGGAGATCAAATTGGGATGGATACGATCGACTGATACGGGTTTCCAAATGGCATACGGCACCTTGGAATTTTTCGATCGCTCTAAGAATTCGAACTAACGAATTCATGCCATCACGCATATGTACAACAATGGCAGCTTTCTGCAATTCTTGTTCAGCTTCAGGTCCACCTTCAGCAATTGCATTTTGTAGGATTACTTCTTCTTCCGTAAGACCGGAATCTTTAATTAATAAAATTTTATATGAAATATTGGTGATTTTAATTTAATTTTGTGTTAAATTATATATGAAAAATAATATTTCTCTTCATCAAATTATGGTTTAAATTGACTTCTGACATTATAATAAAAGTGTCTCAACGTCTAAGTACTTTTGACAATATAAAAGCGGTTTCGCAACACTTAAATATAATTCTGAACATTTTTTCTATTGTTAAAAAGTTTATATGATAATCAATGACGTCTAAAAAAACAAAGTTGAACTGATTGAAATTTATCTAAAGGTTAACTCTTTATAGTAGAGTCTATTGGAAATAATAATATGACTGTGATGATCTTTTAACGTCAGTGATAAGACGCATTTTTAATATATCCACTGAACTGAGACAGACAATTCTATTGTTTCTACAAGAATATCATGTTACGCTGTACAGTTATTAATGACTAATATATTATGATACTGGAAAAATTATTACAGATATTGTAAGAGAACTCCAAGTCAACTAATTACAATATTATGCCTTGTTTGCACGGGTTTAATACAAATTATTAGTACGCCCTACTTCTTACACTTCTAAATGAATCGTTTCCATGATTTTCCTCAGAACATGTGGGCAACTAGTATGTAAACGCATGTGTTTAGTGCTTATTTGGTAGATACTTTGAAAAAACAGAATTTGAAGATGCCAATCAAATTCATTGAACTGTCTTAAATCCTTTAGGTACTTTAGAACACAAAGTATCTAAAAATACAAGAAAACATACCGATACAAGAAAATAATGTTAAAGCAATTAACACGCATTGCGTTCAGTATACAACCATAAAAGAGGAAAATGCAAAACTCTGGTCTCAATGATTAGTATTAAGTCCGTATAAACAAGACTTTAATGATAACAGAAAGTAAAAGAATTAGTTCTAAGATTTCATGCAATAAAAAGATTTAAGAATGTTAATAAGACTTTGATGCTAGCTTTACGTGTTCAAAAATTTCGTGCAATACTGAATGGATATAAGAATGAAAACTTTTTAACCGATGGGGTCAGTATTGATATTTTTATTAAACCACAAAATATAGTCAACAATTTCATCCGCCCACAACGGGAAAAAAGGTTGGGAAAAATACAGACGTAAATTTTCGATTTAATCTTTTGCAACAAGTGTAATACATTATATTTTATTCACAATAAAAAAGAAAAAAATATCTAACCATTCCATTCTATATAAAATGTATAATCTCGTTAGAATGAAATTGTATTCTTACAACGTAATACGTAATATTATGTAGGGTAGTATTAACCACCACTTTTGACGCTCTTTTTATTTTTATTACAATTACCCCACATTTCTATTTCCTTTCTTTTATGTTCTTTCTATATTCACACTCACATAGAACGATAATTCATATTTTCACCCGAGTAAGTAATAGAAAAAAACGGGGAATATGTTAAAATCCTTTTTGAAAGGATAACTGTGTAAGCTAATTAATCATATATAACAAAAATAAGAATGATTGTTTTAAATTATTACATCTTTCATTGTTAGAGTACGTTAAAAATGTCAGTTCTTCGAAATTGTATTTGTTAGTTGTTAATCGACCCCTACACGCTCAGTAATACATATTGCAGAAAATCTGATGTACAATAATAAAATTATGGATTGTCTGTAGATCGTGTCGATAGCGATAGCTAGCAACCTTATCTTAACTTTTAAGAAAAAGTGGCCACGACACGGGTGTTCTAGTGACAGATTTTTTTAATCGATTCAAAATTTAAAAAAGAACAAAAAATTTTAATACTATTAGCGAATTTCCAGAATGAAATTCAGCTATTACAGCCACTGTCATAACGCGACCTGAGCCCGGGACCATGGCAGAAATTTTTTTTGAGGTCCCTAGAAACCGAAAATAATATTCGCTAAAATATATGTGTGTGTCCGCACGATAACTCCCGAACGGATGTCCTAGGTTTACGAAATTTGGTGAAAATATTGGAAGTCCCAAACCGTTGGACGAGTTCGTTAACCAGACACGTCGGATGCCAGGAACATGGTTTTTGTTCTTGCAAAAAAATTAGTTTTTTGCCAAAATTTCCACTTAATCAACAATTTTTGCGAAATTTTTATACACCATTTAAAAGAGGAGAAAAAATTACATAAAAAAGGTCTTTAAACTATTGTTCTATGTCAACTAGTTTCCGAGAAAAACTAACTTTTATAAACGGAAATTCGCTATGTTATGCAGGATGCTGCGACAGGGGTATTTTTTTTATTAATGGCCGACATCACTGAAAAGTAGGATTAATGAAAAGTAATATTTAGTAAACATCATTGATATAGAAAAAAAATGAATTTAACACATTCCTTTGAAGAGAGAAAAATTCTTCACAATATTTTTTGGAACGAATACGTAGACTTGCAACAAATATCTATAAAAATATTTACACTTTTTATTTGATTTTAAATTTTGAATCGATTAAAAAATCCGGCAACAGCAATTCTTTTCTAAAATTATTGAACTATCTAGAGAAAATCTCAATAAAATTGCACAAGCTGATTGCACAATATTAAATGAACGTGTAGGGACCGCTTTATAATTATTAATATAACAATACTAAGAAATATTTACCATTGTCGAGGATTGTAGTGCCTTCCGGTTCCACTGTATCACTTAAATTGATTTCTGTTTGAGGAACTTCATCGTCTGAGTCTACACGTAACATGCAAAAAGACAAAAAACACAAACATGCAGTAAAACAAAACAAAACAAAACAAAATGAATAAAAATAAAATTACACAAAGTTTTACAAATAAAAAAAAAACACATAAAGTGAAATTACATTCATATTTGTGTAAAATTATTAATTATAATTCACTTACCATTAGCTCGTTGGCGAGCTTCCTCTAATACGTTTTGTTTAGTCTGCTTTACCACCAGCGTTTCAAAGCGAGCGTCATCAACAAGTGATCTTCGTCTCGCTGGATAACCATTCTGAAAAAGAGTAAAAACATAAAATTAATTAAATAACCCTCAAAAATAAACGATAATTCTAAGTTCGAAAACTAATGTTATTTTACATTCAGAACAAGTGTCCCTATTTTCTGCTAACACCCATGTAAGTAAAGTTTATTACTTTAACGAAATATGTTGCTATATTATCAATTTGTAACTGTCAGTAGTTGCT
Source organism: Brachynemurus nebulosus (assembly GCA_035578155.1). Taxonomy (NCBI): domain Eukaryota; kingdom Metazoa; phylum Arthropoda; class Insecta; order Neuroptera; family Myrmeleontidae; genus Brachynemurus; species Brachynemurus nebulosus. The sequence goes on from JAPWDM010000019.1 coordinate 7,202,344, forward strand.
TATTGTTAAAGAGCTCATTAAAAGTTTACTGTAGCTAATTTGTCATTTACAATAAACGACAGTAAATTTAGTTTATCCGTCGAATCTCAGTAAAAGACAATACAAAATATATTAATTCCTTTTTATTACCTAGATTATTAATATTATTTTAAAAAATTTTAAAATATTTTATTTGTGGGTATAAAATAACAGCTAATAAAAAATATTTAAGGTTTTTGAAAACTATCCTATATTTTATTTTACTATGGTCTATTATAAAAAAAATGCGGCTCCCTGGATCGGACAGTCAAAAAAGTGACAATTTTAACAATTTAAAAAATGAATTAAAATTTACTTTGAAAAAAAATCATTAGAATAAGCATATCTCTGTTCAAAATCTTTTAAGACCCACACTCAAGCCAAAATTCAAGTTATTCAAGTAAACGTTTTCAAGGTTAATAAGATAAGATAACACAAAAAGAGTACTTTTTCTCAACATCAAAAAAAGGCAAGGGTAGATGAGCTAATTAATGGACTGTTCTTTCCAAAAAAAAGACGGCTAGCAATCCTATCTTAAAACAGTTTTTAACCTGTTTCCCGGCGCTTCCACTAACCACCAGAAACGCAGTAATATCTAAAGTATTGTGTATTTAGGCCAAACATATTACAGAAAAGTTGTGTAATTTGCATTGGCGAATAACGTTCGGGTAGGTATTATAAATCCGTACTTTAAAAATATTTAAATCGACAAACAGGAAACAAAGATTAAAAACACAAACAAATTTTCAAAAAATAGAATAGTAGAAACGTATTTTCCCGTTACAAACATACTTAGTTTATATATTGTCTTTGTTTAGTCGAAAAATAATTATGTTAAACAAAATGACAAGTGTTAAAAATTAATATAATAATTGAATGATTTTCATTATTCTGTCTGTTGCGATTATCATTCATTAGTCACTCGCATTACCTTTAATTATGTGAAATGGAAAATACTTATATAGAAGATCATAATATAATATATTATTATAAATAATTACAGTGTTATATAATATAAAATGACCGCGCCGTGGCCGTTATAAAATATTCTTTTGTTGTTGTCTATTATGCTTGAATAAATATTCAGGACATAAGAAAAAATCCTTGAATTAATTTGTATATCTGTAAGTTAACTAATTTGTTGCTTGCTATTGAAATTTATCTATTATTCTAATAAATGAATCCTATAAAATTGATTATAGGCTTAATGAGTCTTCGTGATGGCCGCTAACTAAATTATTTCGTTTAATTTTGCACGTAGACTTAAATTTTCACAAGACCTTCGCACTTTATTGTGATGATATTAACGGAATTTTTTCTATGTATGTAATTTTAATTTATGAACAGCTTCTATTATAATATTTAGTGACACATTATTAATATTTATGTACAAGAAACGTTCGTACGGAGGAAAATGGTAAAAGCTAGAAAAGCGTTTTAGACAATTCAGGAAATTAGATTTTCGTTTGATCCAACGATCATAAGTTTAACGACGCTGTGTGTTAAATTTCTCTATCTTATCTCTGTTTCTATTTTTAAAATTCAATTTTATTTCGAATGGAGATAAGAATCTATTATCGTAAGCCCCAATGGGATTATGATGGATAATAAAATATTGTCGTGTATCAGTATATTTAGGTTATAGTTTGTCATTTTTACCTTTTTTTAAAAAAAATAAAAACAATACCTATTAAAATTAAAATTTTTAATAATTCCTATAAAATTTTACGAATTTAAGTAATTATAACATAGTTGGGTTTGTATAGCTAAAAAATTGCTATTTTTGGAAACTTTTTTATCCCGAATTGTTTTTGTATAAGTTCCGTTATACTCCTTTTAATGCAACGTTACCAGATGTTGCTAGATTTAAAGTTAGTAATTTATTTATTCCAAGAATTAATATTTTTTTCTAAGACAAAAATTCGTCATTTTTCGTACTTTTTCTCGACAATACGTTTCCTAATCAAGACAAAAATTTTACAAATTTTTTTATCTAAAACCCAATTTTGTTGGAATTTCGTAGTAGTTTAACCTTCGTTAAAATTGTTCGGGACAAATTTAAATTTTATATGCAAAATTAAATACAAAGTTAAATTAATTGTAATTTCAAATATTATCGAGTGCTTGTGAGACACTACTACGTATGACAAACTTTTGTTTGCATTTCAACACACGCAGTATTGATATGTACACTAATCGTTCAGCTAAACTGAAACTTTAAGCACTCGATTTCTTTGGTATAGTATGACCAAAAACCACATGTAAATTAAAAATCACAAAGTGATTGAAATTAAAATATTTGATATTTGAAATTAAAATTGTAACTGTTTCTCGAATCAGAGAGAGTACTAATACACATAGGTGATTGAATGGGTTCCGGCTCGGCCGCTTACTGAGCATGGAATCGTTGGTGTAGAGGTTAACACGTCTGGCTAGTTACCAGAAGATCCTGGGTTCGATTCCAGGCCGATCCGGATAATTTTTTCAATCACTTTGTGATTTTTAATTTAAATTAATTGATTTAGGAGGAAATTGTCTACGGATTATCTATAAAATTACATATTATAAATTTAGAATTAACACGTAATCAAGTTTTTTTTTTTTTAATTTTAGTAATTACATACCAGCAAATTGTGGAAGTGAGGAAGGATATTACTTTACAAAGAATCGTTTTAAGAGAAACTCTTTCATTAAGAATGACCTCAGTTTGAAAAAATAATGTTTATTTTGTCTAAGAACTGGTGAACTATCTATTTAGTGTTTTATACTAATTAGGAGTCGTAGAAATACTAATCAGCAAACAAGTAACTGTTGCAAGTAGGCATTATTTGATATGGATTATTCACAAAATTTTTGAATGTCAGTCTCATTTTCTTTGTAATAACTTTACCATTTCCAAATAAAAATAAAATATTTCAAATTGCTACCATTTTTTTAGCTGTCAACTGTAGCCTTCTCAAAGTAGTTTTTGTTTTCGTCATCAGATAGCCAATTTGATTCCCTAATATCCTTTATTAATTTTTTGGTTGTAAATATTGTAACAAAAGAGATTCAGTTACTTGTTTTCTTAGAATGAGCATTTCAAGAACAAGGTCTCAAGCTAAAAATCTTTAAAATATTCAATGATCAGTCTGCAAAATTTGATTCGGAAGTCAGAAAATCATTGCATTCTCTAGAATACGTACTATTCAATTGTATAAAAATATAATTACTATATCCAATGATAAAATTATTATAATTAACAATTAATACTATAATATAATTTTAAGTAACAATTAAAAAAATTGTCTGTTTAATACGGTATCAAGAGTAAACAACTGGGTTAAGGTTAATAAATATAAAAATATTTTGGAAATGTAGGTATGTTCTTGAAATTTTAAGTACGTTTCCTATCTTCAATTATAATAATTTACCTTAATGATATTAATTTTTTTGCATTGCATAAATTAGAAAATTAGAAATAATAAATTAGAAAATTTCTAGGTATATTATTTTATACATATAAATATATGTATTTATAATAATGATAATGTATGAGAATTAAACAAAATAGCCGTCAATGAGTGAGTGTTATATTATTAGAGATGTCATTGTTTTTGATGTAAATTGTGAGATTATTACCGGTCGAGCCACTTGACGTGAAGTGCAAATGAATATATTATTGTTTAACCGGCACATAAAATAGATCCCCATAAACAAATATATATTTTGACCTATATCGAAATTACTTTAGAAAAAATACAAAAAATTAATTTTTCTTCTAGTGGAGGACTGAAGGTAACTGAAACACAATAGAACCAATTGTTGTACAATAAAATCCCTAAAATTTTAGAAGTCACAACACCCTAAAATAATTCTATAAACTATCATTAAATATTTGATAATTATTTACAAATTTTATTTTAAAAATCATTAACTTTCAACAACGATTCAAATAACTAAAAACGCGTCGTTACTTGAAAGTGATGTCACAATTTGTAAACAAACATTTTGGTTTTGATAATTTGCATCGGTAAAGTGAGCTTATGTTTAATTTTCAATATTTTTGTTAGGTTTCGATCAGAATTCTATTTTTTCTTACGTTGGTATCTTACGAATTAAAAACAAAGTTTTAAGGTTATAAAAATTGACATTGACCATTGTTTGTTTTCAAGTTGTCATGAGCTATTCGCGGCAATTTTTTAACTTAAAATTGAACGGTTATTTTATTGATGATTTTTATACAATTCATCAAAACAAACAGAGTTGTTAAAATAAATTTTATCAAAATTTTAGTCAGGTACCCTATTTAGCAGATTTAAATTGTAAATCCTACATGTAAATGTATCGTGTAAGTATATTAATTAATGTTTTATGGCACGACAATATAGCTTAAGGATGTAGAAATCTGTTTAATTAGTATATTATAAAATAATTTGTTATTGAAACGATAACAAGGAAGTTGAGATTACTATAGTTAGATATAACATTTTGGTTTTTTTATAAACTTTTTAAATGAGGACATTAATTTGGTTGACTTGGAACAACAAAAAGAAATAAACATTTTGCTTGGGTCGTTACATAATTTTTAATTATTTCATTAAAATGTACTTAATTGTTGAAAATAAATTAAATTATTTTATCGACACATGCGACAAAGTACCATTTAAAAATTGGTGGGAATAATTAAAAAAAAAATTAATAACAAGGTAAAATTAGTCAGTAAACTCTACTTTTTGGGTATAATGCATTTTAAAGAATAAATAATAACACCTAATTATTACATCATAATATATTGTATTTTTTTTTTTTTTTTTTTTTTGGAGATGATTGGCCACAATATGTTAATAAAGGCATCTTTTATAATTAATGGAGAAAGTAAATTACTGCAACTAATTGTCAGTACTAGTGTTTTTGAACTGATGTAATTGTAAAATAATTTGTTGACATTTTTAATTAAAATATACATAAAATATTATGTACGTGCATACACTACGTATTCAAAAATTATGAACCATTAAAGCGAAAATAAATTCTGAATACTGATCAAACATCAAAGAGTTTTGAAATTCGTGTAATCAAACAAATATAAATATAAATAAGTAATTATATTTTACATAAAAAAGAATATAAAAACCCTATGGAAAAGTTCTTTTTCTCCTGTGAATAGTGATTGTATTTAGGTTAAACCATGCGATGAAAATTATTAAATATTTCTTGAAGGTTACAACACTGTTTTTTTCTTTTTGAAACAGAATGCTTGCAAAAAATTGGGTGTATACTTCAATTAAAGAAACAAAGAAATAAACTGTTTTATTCAACAAAATAAAAATAAAACAAAAACTCATATTTTACGATAAATCGTTAACATCTTGACATCTTGTTTCTGTTTTGATTTTGTCGATTTAGTCAATCGGCCATTGCACTCTTACAATATGATCTTGACACTGAACTTTTTGACACAATTTTTGTTTTCAATTTTGAATCATTGCGAGACATGTCTAGTGTGTTTATATACTTTTGCACTTGACTGTAAGAGATCATCTTTAGAAAATAATGGAAAATGATGAATGTTCTATTGGTCGACGGTCGATCAGAGAGAAATTAGGTATTTTATTGACTTTTTTTTATCTTGAAAGAATTATAATCAACAATGAATTGGTATGACATGTTATGTAACTGTCCCTGATACTACATATTTGATATTTTTTTTGGTGTTTTTAAATTTGAAAACTTCTATAATAAATTTTTCTGTAGAATTTAAAATTTTTTTGGTTTGAAAAATCTAATGTTTAAGAACGCATTAGTTAATAAATAAAATCAAAAATTACGTAATGAGATTTACTATTTTGGAGTGGTAACATTTATATATTAATGAATTACTAAATAATCTAATTTGAAACAAAGTTGTGTTTATAAAAATTCCATCAAAGATCGGCACCAAACCATTTAGAATACCATTCAAAAAATTGACGCGTTATTTATGACCACGTATTTAACATATTAAAAGCTTAGTAGGTGACAGTAGTAGCATCAGCATCAGTAATTTAACAATTTAGATGCGAAGACTTCCTGACGTTGAGGCGGCTGAACATTATGGCATGCGGCCAGAACCGTTTTGCCCGTTAGGCACAGTAGGCACTGTGCCTAGAGTCTACAAACTCAAATTTACCTCAGTATGACAAAAACACCATTAAAATATTCTTTTTTTTACTTTATGCCTAGGACCACGAAAAACCTAAAATGTGTCCTGAGTATGATTAAAAGATTCTTTTCCCCGTATGAAACTCTAAGTATTCTCTTTGTTTTAAAAATAAATTTTATAATGTTACCTGCTTTTTTTTAGAGTTTATCTAAGATTTAAATGACATTGATCCTTTGTGATTAATATCATAGATCATACATATTTAAAACTTTTTTACTAACATTTTTTACGATACATATTCATGCATAATGAAGGAACTGTATTTATATTACATTCTACACTACAATATAATTTTAAATGTACAGTTAATTAATGGAAACTAACCTTTGGTCAAATTATTAGCAAGTAAAAGGAAACAATTCGAATAATAATACTTTTCCTAGATATAAAGCAGCAAGTATGTATATAAGTTCTAAAACAGAAACCTTGTTTTTTGTTACCCTTTTTTTTTTTGTAAAAATTTATTATAATCAAAAATTTAAGAAAAGGAAAAAAACATGTTTAACACGTTGACTCGAAAGAAAGGTTATTTAACAATAAAATTACAATTTATAATAATTACTTGTGTACAATGGTAATTGGTGATATAAAAATTTTGATAATTAATTTAAATCAGAGAATCGTTGAATTGTTGAATGTGGAATTATTTACGAGCTAGGGGAAGCTTCATTATTAAAATTGCCAAGGTGAGATTAATTAGTATCCGATAGATTGTAATTAATTAAGTCATTGTGAAACTCAAGTGGATTTAATAAATCTAATTTTAATTTGAAATTAAAATATTAAAGTAAAATAACACAAAAAATGCATTTATGTTTGCAATAACATTTAATTTATACCCAGATAATATTCCTTTTATTTATTTATTTATTTATTTTTTGGTCATTTTAGTCTCGGAAACTTTTTGAACCAGAAGTTTGTTGGATTCAGTTTTTAAGTTTAAAACTTCTGTGACATGTTTTGGGTTATATAACCATTAACGAACTGACGGATTTAACAGTTATCTCTACATATAATAAAACTGTAACGAGACCGTTTCTGTACATGGAATATTTTTGGAAAATTGTACTGGTACTGTAAATAGTTATCGATGTAGATATCAAAACAGCGATTATTAAAATTTTTGTCTGTCTGTCTGTTCACGCATCACGTAAAAACTATTGGACGGATTTTAATCAAATTTGATGTAATGATAAACTATTACCTGGGTCAACATCATCTAGGATACTTTTTATTCCGGGAAAATATTTCATTTCCACGGGAAAATAGAAAAACTATTCTGAGCATGTACACAAATTATGCAAAAACTATTGAACGGATTTTGATGAAATTTGGTGTGATGATAACTTATTATCTGGGTCAACATCTAGGATACTTTTTATTCCGGGAAAATATCTTATTTCCACGGGAAAATGGAAAAACTATTCTGAGCGTGTACACACATTACGCAAAAACTATTGAACGGATTTTGATGAATTTGGTGTGGTGATAACTTATTACTTGGGTCAACATTTAAAATACTTTTTACTCCGGGAAAGTGTCTCATTCCCACGGGAAAATAGAAAAACCAATTTGAGGATGTGTATGCGTTACGCAAAAATTATTGTTCTATGCAAGTTCTGTATAATTATTACACTTATATACCTACTTCTCTAGTAAAAATATAAATTTGGAAAAAAGATTGAAAGATAAAAACAAAGTGCTTTACAAGAAGTCAGTATAAGAATTTGATATTTTTGAAGATGAAGATTCTCTGATAATACATCAAATTTTTTTTTTCAAACTAAGAACTTTCTTGAGTCGTTTCCAAATGGGATGTAACGTCAGAGTATCTTAACTCAAAATGTTATTAAATAATATTAAGCGAGCTATCTTTGTATGTACTTTTTTTCTCGAAAATGGGACTAACAATTTTAATTGTCAAAATGGATCGACTGGGACTCGAACCAAGGATCCCCTGATAACCAATCAGGTGCTTTGCGACTAAGTATACCGATCCTTTTAGTTTTTAAAATTCATTTGGACATTTAGATTGTTAACTTGAGTTTTTAATAAAAATAATACTTTCTTAACAATTTTTTTTTTTTAAGTTAACTAATTTTATCATTACTGAGCAACACATTTCGATTGTCTAGATATTCTCATTTATCCTAACCAAGATTGTAATTGCAAAATAGACCCTTATCTGTTTCCGTTTTTGAAATTTTCGTAAATTTTCAATGAATTACGGAATGGGCGACTTTTTTTTAAATAGTCAAACTACTATTAAAAATACAACAATAATTACATAAATATTTGATAATAATTGTGACCTTAAATCTTATTACGATAAAAACAAATTAGTGGTGTTATTGGCCGATTATTTATTACCATTTTTCTGGTTTCTTAAAAAAGAAACAGTTTTATTTGCAATTTTTTTTATTTTTTATTTTACTATAAAATAAATGTAAGCAAGGATAACTTGTTTCAGAACTTTATACTCACTCAATTTAATGAGTGTAAATAAATTAAAAAAATACTTGGAGCTATTTGTTGTAGTATGTTATAGTTTTATGAGCGCATTAAAATAAAAAAATCACCCCGAAGGTTAAATTTTTGAGCGACAGCAAAGATTGTATGTTTGAATTGAATTAAATAAATTTTATCTCGAGACTGTGAATATTTGTATATGAATTGCTTACAGTTATTTTAGATTTAGTCACATTAGAGACTTAAGTAAAGTTAGTATAATTAAGATCCTTAAGATTTTGAGACAGTTTTGAAGTGTCTAACATCATAACCGAATATACAATAAAATTATAATTTAAAATTAAATTAGTTGGTTAACAATTTTACAGTAAATTGTTAATTTGTTTGGAGGTTGGTTAATTATGGTTAATTACTCAAATTAATTAATAATGTAATAAAAAATAAATTATTGTTAAAAAAAAAAAATTAAATAAAATGCACACACTTACTTCAATACTGTAGGATTTTTTGATGGCAAACATTTCACGATTTTTTTGGGCTGCAGCTACGGCCATTTTGTTGTTTAAATTTGGCGTCTCCTCTTTAAAATCTCGAACGAAATGTTAAATTAAAAGCCTGAATTCCTTTATGAATTCACTGCTTAACACAGTCCCTAGTGTTTAACGCTTTGATTGTGTTATCTCAATTAAATCGAGACCTCTTAACGGGTCTATCGCTTAACTTGAAGATATTTAAAACAAATTTTCTCAACAATCGCGAAAACAAAAGACTATGTTTTCAAATTACGCGGGGGTAAGCAAACCGTTTGATAACGTTTGATATGATACAACAGTATTTAAATAGTGTCACCCCTTCCAACGACGTTGGATGTAACCCCACACACCTTCTAACAGTTCACGCGCGCCCTTTCATTGTTGCGAAAATCATCATCAATCCGTCGACGTCACGCATGCGTCACGGCCAATCCAATCAAGTCTACCAACAATGTCATTTTATTTCAGCCAGTGTATTGGATGGTTAGGTGTTGAAGAAGGAAAGAGATATGGTCAACTGTGTACGTCATTGTACACCGGTCTCGATTTAATAATGTATACTTGGAAATTGATCAAGGTTTTTACCATTCTATTAATGTTGGACACTGAGGAATACCCAACAGGTAATATATCAATATTTTTTACAAGCTAACACAATATGCTTAATGCAACAATCATATAATGATTAATGTATGTTGTCTAGTGTTTAATTTGACACATACATATGTATTAATATTTTAATTATTTTTACACTTTTTTTGATACCGAAATTTTTGATTTATGTAAAAATCATCAATTCTTATTGATAAAGATCTTTCTTGCTTTTTATCGATGATCCAGAGTATGTTAGATCCGATAAAGTTTTAACTTCAAGTACATACGTCGGGAAAACTTTAAAATTAACGCGAAAAGGTTTTATTGAAACTTCAAGCGATGCGAAAAAGTGAATTTAATAATTTTTCTCCAGTTTCTTACCTTTATCGACACATTTCTTCTTTAATTTCGTTAGAGTTAACGTTTTCCTATGAAACATCGGTACTAATAGAGGAGAAGAACTTGCTTATATTTATTTGCATTAAATTGCCCTTATAGTAGAGATGTCGATTTTAAATCGATTAATCGAAAATCGATTAATCGAAGCTTAAAAAATCGATTCTTTTTTCGATTTTTTTTCATTTGAATAGATTCGTGAATCGATTATTAAAAGTAAGAGATCGATAACCGATTTTTTCCAAAAATAACTTCATTTTAACAGTAATTCTACAAAGAAACATGTGTTAAAATGAAACACCAAAAACTCTATTATTAATTGTCACTTTTTACTCGTTATATCAACGAACGCCTCCTATGGCTCTATATAAGTCAGACTATTAATACAAAAGGAAGGAAGAGACCACCTATCTGTGCAAACGACGATCCCTTTCCCACAAAAGCGACTTATTTAGAAAACATTTTTTTGTCAATTTGTTTAAAATTTTTGAATAAACTTGGTTCAATTCGTGGTATTCGTCCTACATATTCAATTGCCTTATTTTTTATAATTACAATTGAAAAGTTAACTCAATCATCGCCTTTACAAATATAATGTAAGGCGTTTTTACATGATATTACCGATATTACCTATATACTATCAAGTAAGTCCCTTAAACAAAAATTATCGGCTAATTTTATTAAACGTTTCAAAATTTCGATTTTTTAGATCGATCTCACAGAATCGCTTTTTTTTAGCTGATTTTTTTTTTTTTGAATCGATTTTTTTGATTTCGATTTAAATCGATCCAAAAATCGATCTTTTTTTGGAGAATCGACATCTCTACCTTATAGACATATTAAGGTGTTGTATGTTCCGATTAGTTGGTAACTCTTGAGTTTTCGAGTTCTAGTTAGAGTGTCTAACTAAGATATTATCGAAAATTTCCATGTAAATAATAGCAATGAAAATGGTACCAAAGCTTTCTTTTACAGGACACGCAATTTATAATTTATTATAAAGTTACGTATAAGTTATTTGGTACTCGGTACGAACTTTACTCCTTCCGAATAATACCAGCAATTAAAAAGCAAAAATTACTTAATTTTTGTTTTAGCACGTGTGGAATTTTTATTACTTGATAATGCCATTATTTGGGTGGAGTAATTGAAAATTACGTTTAAGGACCCTTAATACAATGATATGTACAAAAATGGTATTATTGAAAATCGCATTACTGAGGGTTTCTTTTGTATAACATCTGATGGCTTATTTGACTTAACATAGTATTTAGCTTAATATAACGCAATTTTTGACCACCTTTTAACATTTTTGTATCACTTATGTATATTTTTAGAGTTCTGTCTACGAAATTTTCCAACAAGTGGTAGGTATTGGTTATTAGTTCCAGTAACCGATTTAACATTCAAATTGATCGACAAATGTGTTTTGATGTTGCGGTTAAAAGTAGATGATGTGATTCACTGGAAAATACTTGTATAATATGTAAAATTAATTTTCATTGAACAAGATTTTTTATTTTTTTCCTTTTTAACAGAGGGGCGCCCTGCATTGTATCAATGTTTTCTCGATTACTGAACCGTTTAAATATTCATTGCATCCAGAAATAATAAATACTAGTATATGGGTAACATTTAATTTATTACAACAAATTTAAATATTCGACATGATTAAAATTCATAGTTACGGAAAATATTTAAGATCTTAAAGAACATTGTTTTTTTAAAAGAATTCTGGACTGATCGGAGAAGAGTAAAACTATCTAACAAGCGTGATTTCTTGTTTTTTGAAATTCAATGAAAAATAGTGGAGTTATAAGTATTTATTTAATTGTATTTTACTTATTATTATATCACACAAACTCGTTGATTTGAACCAACCTATAGTTACTTGCGTAGCTAATAAAAGTGTAGTTTGGAACCAAAACTGTTCAAAAGTCTCTAAAAAGAAACTCTTTCATTGAAGAGTTTAGTGAAATAAGAATTAGCATGCAGTTTTTAAAGTACCTAATTTTAATTTTAGTATATTTACTATGTTATACTTTAAATAAAAACAAACTGACACGAGATCTGAGGGAAGCTGATTTTTAATATTTCTATAGACAAGCTGCGTACTTTTAAAATTCGACTGTTGCGCCGCCTATCGGGAAAGCAAGTCAACAGTGGCGTTCGCTATTACCTTAAATATATAACGTAAAAGCCCCCATACCGGAACGCGATCCAACAGTTTTGACATTTACATATTAATGAAGTTATTGCTGAAAGAAACGTCTGATAACAAAACTTATTATTAATAGAATGATTGTTTTCCAATTTAAATTCGCCTCGCACATAATGTTTCCTTACTCAATTAAAGAAATACATATACAAAGAAATACAACACATACATAGCACCCTGTAGGCACTAAAACCGCAGGAATTTTTTCGGAATTAACAGTCGCGTCACCCCTCAAAAGGATAAGAGTTATTTCTCTTACACTCTATATATATATATATATATATATATATATATATATATATATATATATATATATATATATATATATTAAACAGTTTTCGCTGAATGTGGCTCTTTTGCGTTTGATCAATGCTTATTTATAGAAAGACATGCCTTATCAATTTCAACATTTTCCAGTTAATTTTCGAAGTTAGTGCAATAAAACTATATAAATAATGTCTATTAGTCCAGTTAAGAGATTGTAAGAGCTAAATCACCTTTTTATTTGGTTTAAATATAATTTATATATAAGTATGTGTATTTCTATTCAGTACAGATATAACCTTTATATGTAACTTAAATCATGTACGTAAAATAACTAAAAATTTATATTATAGGTAAATAGTTTTAATTTCTTTTTGAGTCTAAAATATTTACTTACTGCTTTAAAATCGTAAAATTTTTAATGTTTTTTTTTTTTTATTTCGGAGCGTATCATCAATTGGTAAATAAAAAAAAATAATGATTTGAAATTGCAAATTATGGAGATTCGACAAGGAGACGAAACTCAATGTATTCAAAAAAGTGGCTAAATTAAAGATGGCACTCGTGTTCGTGCGATACAAAAGCGGTACAGTACTTATTCTCAAATGCAATACTCTCAAATGGAAACGCGAGCTTCTATATTATCTTTGTTAGCTTTTGAATGGAATCTTCTGGAATCTTTTTCAATGTTCAGCTCAGTTATAAAGTGGGTTTTTCGATCGTTTTTAAAATAGACTTATTAACAGAAGTATAATTATATGCAAATAATTATTATAACTTTTCTTTTTCTTATGAATTTTTTGCCAAAATATTGGTTTATGACACATCTATTAGACACTGTTAGAAACCACTATGTTTAATTTCAAGTCTAATGGTTTAGTAGTTTTTTCATAAAGTGTACCACAAAAATGTATAAATTGTAGCATAGTAAAGGATAGCATAGCATAGTAATTAATATACCTACTAGAGAAATAAACAAGAAACGGTGTGGTATGGGTGAGATCCAGAAGGTTCGCACTATCAACTTCCCAATAGATACATATATAGTTAATTAAGTATATAGTTATAGAATATAATTAAAATATAGTGCGATTCATCAATATTAAAATTTCGCTAATTAGCCTTTTTTGTAGTTATTTTGTTATAAACAAAAAACTTCAATCAGGTGTTAATTATGTAATTGCCTGTCCGAAATCAATTTCATTTTTTTTTTTTGTTTTTGCGATAGACGGGGAAAAAAATTCCACGAACGCACGTATACACACAGACCTAAATATCAGCTTTTAGGGCTCTCAAAACATGGAAATATGTCAAAATTGGGAGTTTCGAAATTCGGGCCCATTACGATAACTTTCTACTGGGAAGTTATACTAACAGATTTTTACACCTATATAAGGAATTCCAAAATTATCAATAGTTTTTTGTTTGTTAGTATGCCATATTGCTTATTGCTTGGATAAAAAAATATATACTTAGAGTGTGTCACTGACTTGAGCGTATAGAATGAAATAAGGAAATTAATATTTTAAAAAGAAATTCCCATTTTATCTCATTAATAAGTAGTGTTAAAATTTCTTCTTAACTATAATCACAGGTAATCACACAGTGTATTTTGTTTTGACGCACATACAAACATATGAATAGGTAAGTATACACTCAGGGCCAAAAAAAAAAATACAGTTAGATTTTTTAATTTTTTACTATAAGGAAAAAGTGATTTTAATTTTTCTTTTTTTACAGAACAATTTTTAATTTTAAAATATCGTCACAAGAATTACGTGGAATATGTTCGAATTTATTTAGGCGTACCGTCAAACCTGAAAATTTCTATTTCTAATAAATCATAATATGGTATTATATAAAATTTCTTTGCTAATGTTTGTTCCGCTCGAATACATGCCAGAAAAATTCGTATACTACCACTGATTTGTTAGAACTGTTCCTGTTGCTACAAAAAATGTTACAGACATTATGAGCCATAAAATTTTAATTTAGAAAATTTCTAAAATATGTAGTTTTGCAAAGTTGTCTCCAGTAGGCGAAGTTGGCTGACCTTAGGATACCAAAAAGATCCGTTTTCAAGAATGTATATAGGGTAACTACGGGAGAGATGCCGCGTCGGGAGAGATGCCGCAGTAGCCATAGTTCGTCCGTAGATTGATAGATAGTGCTATTGATGGATTATATGTTTAAAATAAGTTACTTATTTAAGCTGTATATGGTAACATTTATGATTAGTCCATCAGTTTAGTAATTATACAACTTTATATTATTGAAAAGTAAGTTTTTTAACATAATATTTTATCAACCATTTAATTCATTAGAATTTGAGAATATATATTTCATTGTTTTAATGAAAATGAGTTTTGTTATTAATTTAGGTATATTTTAAAAGTACTGTATAAAATTTTAGGTTGAAATTCCGCACTATGCTTGCTATAGCAACATGCGGCATCTATCCCAACAAAAAGGAGAGACGCCGCATTTAAAGTTGGTATAGATGCCGCATCATATTACATATTAAAAACATAGACTTACATACCTTAATTATACAATTTTTCTTTTTTTTTTTGGACTGTAAATTATGCCACGTAAATATAAAAGATCCATTAATGGATCAGGAAGAGCTCTCATATTAGTGAAGATAACGAAAATAATGATGACTGCCTGTGTATTGAATGTTTTGAAAGGTACTCAGAAACAAATAAAAATTTGACTGGTTAAGATGCATAAAGTGCCAAAAATGGTTACATATGGCATGCATCATGTATGAAGATGTGTGTAAAATACAAAATTTTTAATATGAACTATGCGGCGTCTCACTTTCTTTGATGCGGCATCTCTCCCATAGGTGTGGGAGAGACGCCGCTTTGCAGGCTCTACAACAATGTTAATTATAAATCCTTTATGACTTAAAATTTAAACTTATTTATAAATAATTTTAAAGAACAATGTTTATATTTATTGTGTCCCAAATTCCAAATCAATTAAATGCTTACTTTAAGAATTATCGAGTGTTTTCAAAATGTGCGGCATCTCTCCCGCATTCACCCTAATAGAAACACTCAAGGATTTCGCGTAATACTGATTTTATTACTTGAAAAACTATTTTCTTTAAATAAAATGATATGTATGCACATACAGTCGACTCTCGTTAATTCGAAACGCGAGGGACTCTTAAAATATTACGAATTATAGAGAGGTTCGAATTATCGCAGGTAACAATTTTAATTTTTTAAGCATTTGCGATGAATGAACTTGAACTTGTCTCAAAATGTACTTACAATCTTTCTGTCTCTTTCTTTCTGCAACTTTGAATTGTCGAGTTAATGAGTTCGAATTAACGCGTCGTTTTGTTACCTAGCAATGGTTTTTTTTTCGAATTACCAAGTGTATAAAAATGGATTGTTTTAGTTCAAAATATAAAGAGAGTTTGTAGAGAACTCGTGATACCTTTGAATTATAGGGTTTCGAATTATAGCAGGTTTGAATTAACGAAAGTCTACTGTATTGAAACAATAAAAATGCAAAAAAAATTCCATTAATATTCAATAGGGGTTTATGCAATGATTTCTATATTTGTATACAATTCGAAAAATACTTCTTTTTAGAATCCAGTTTTCATATTTGGAATATTCTGTTTTTACATAATCAGTAGTTACATCATTTACATAATCAGAAATATTGACTTTTTTCTGGAATCAATTTACAATTTGCGTCAACAAAGCGATGATACGAATTTAACTCCTCTGAGTCAATAACACAGGCCTACGATGGTTTCCCCCTTTAAGATTTGACAGCTGACTGATAGATTTTAGGGCGTTGATTACGAAAAAAATATTCAAAAAATTCCAGCACGTCAGAATTTTTAGATATTAGGTATTAAAACCTTTGACTAAAATTACCTAGGTCGACCAAGTCAAGAATAGATTATACATTTTTATTTATTTGCTATCTAATAAAAAGTCATTACATAGTTGTAATTGGCTTTTAGGAACACATTCTCATCAATGGTTTCATTAAATGAAACCTAATTAACTAAGTGACATATCTTTATTTTGGGGAAAAAAGGTGAATTTTAATGTCATCCGCTAATGAGCTCATTATTGAGGGTAATTTATTTTTTTCTATTCAGTTTTAATTGATAACTAAACCTCGCAAAACGGTGCTAACGGGGCCGTACTTATACAAACTAAAGAAATACATAAAAATGCATAATCTATTCTTGACTTAGTCGACCTAGGTAATTTTAGTCAAAAATTTTAATACCTAATATCTAAAAATTCTGACGTGCTGGAATTTTTTGAATATTTTTTTCGTAATCAGCGCACCAAAATACCCTAAGATCAGTCATCAAATCCAAAAGGGCGTGACATGACTTAAAATTCGTAGGCCTGTGTAATTCAAGCCTTGGAAACTTGAAATTTACTTATATTACAGGCATTGATTATAATCAAATTCATTAAAATATTTGACGAGGTGTGTTCAGGGTTAAGGTAAAGGTTTCATTCAGGCAAAAGAGGCTATTTTGCAACGAATCATTAAAAGATTGGTTATTTTTTTAATTAACGGTGTTAAAAGGACATCAGAATTGATAATTTTTAGGAATTTTTATAGATACATGAATTTAAATGATGTTACCACAATATGTTTCCTTTTAATTTCACCTAAATGTACTTTAATTGGAGCATTTATTATTTTTTTTGTATAAAGATGACTCAGTGAACGTTATTTTTTGTCTGGTAATGTACACGACATAGATGCATTTCACTAATATGCGTCTGCTGACCATAATATAAACATTACGTACTTTTTGTATTATTATTTACCTGTTTTACCTGTATGCATATAACTAGATTGAGGAGATCACCATTTCTTCTTGATAAATTTAATGACAGCAATGATTACAATCTTGGAAATTGATTGACGTCATACCTCAAAAATGGATACAAAAGTTATTCCCATTTTAATTATTAATTATATGGTCAACAACAGTTAACTTTATTTTTGATACGTATACACGTTTTTTGTTTACATGTGTATTTATAAGATGAAATATGCAAATTATGTACATATCTATTAATTTTGTCCGGTACAGCGATAGGCAAATTAAATGAGACATAATGATGTATAAGAAAAAAAAGAAATTTCTAGGTAAAGTTTAGCCGTAGGTATTTAGACTGACTTTTTAAGAGAGTATTATTAGTGGCCATTAGGGGCTGATCACAGACCAATGAACATATTATATATTATATTATACAGACTAATAATATCAATGTATAATTGAGGCAGCCAGATACGACCAGGATACGACTAATAGTATTCTGTAATATAGTAATCAATGTAATAACCGGTGGTTTCCGTAGAAGCGTTTTTCAAATAATTATTGTAAAAATATAATATAGGAGGAACTTAACCCTAATTTTTAACAAAAAGCGACCACGGGCGTTCTAGTGGCTAATTTTTTTTTTAATCGATTCAAAATTTAAAAAGAAATAAATTATTTATTATTATTATTTATTTATAATATTCCAATACTATTTTTTAATACTGTGAAAAGTTGAAATTAATAAAAGTAATAGGTATAAGATACATGTATAAATTTTGTATTAGTAGTATTCTATAAACGCAATTGATATATAAAAAATATTTACATTTTTTGAGAGAGGGAAGGCAAAACTATTGAAAATATAATATATTTTAGAATGAATATGTAGACTAAAATTAAATATTTATAGATAAGTTGCGTAGCTCAAGTAGTGCGCTCTAGTGGCGTTTTTGTCAAAACTGACGTTTGACATTTAAAAATACTGATGTAAAAAGTTTATCAAAATGGATTTAAGAGGCGAAAATAATAATAAAAGATCCTCAATGACAATTAAAATGAATAATTTCAAGATTTTTATTTTACTGAAAACACTCTTTTTCAGTTTATATTACTTTAATTTACGGATAAGAATGAATTTCTTCAGTTTGATATTTTCATTTAGAAGGATTCTTTTCTATAGTAGCTATTTATTTACATCAGTTGTAATAAAAAAGTTATTGTTAATACTCACAGTTTGCGGCAATATTCATCCTTTTAAAATCGTTTGATTGTAGCATGATAATTATAAATTTTAACTTTACTACTGTATTGTACTTTACGTAGAAATCCCATATTACATATTATATATTTAGCGAACTTCAATACTGTTTATTATTATAATTACTAAAAAATTGCGTACAAATTTTAAAATACGTACCATGAATGAATGAAATAATTATACAAATCTTTAATTTTTGTCAATAATAAAGAAATTTGTTTTATATTTTACATAAAATCAAAATAATTACATTACTGATATTTTTTTAAGTTTATCTGTCAAAAGGGTTCTATTTAACTAAATTATTTAAAAATGAGTCGTAAATTTGACATTTGAGTATTGATCTAGAGTATAAAAAATTGATTTTAATGAACTGAAAACCAAAATCGATAGGCGGCACAACAGTCGAATTTTATAAAGTCGATTAAAGTACGCAGCTTGTCTATAGTGTTCTTTGGTCTGTGGAACTAATAAATTGAAAAAATTCTGTCAAAATCATTTCAGTGGTTTCTGGCCGGTATTCGAACAAACCAAACGACAAATAAAAATTCTAAGAAACTCAATCAGCTCTTTAAAAATATCTTCAATGTACAGATTTAGAAATGTCCTTGGATGTAAATTTTTGTGCTGTTGTCCCACTTTCAAAACTGATTTATTATTTCAATCCCGAATAAAATTGTCAAATCAAATCCAATCCAACCCTAATCCAATTTGCGTTTTAGTCCCCTCAAATGATAATTCAGTTTTTTGAATAGCACGACTTTCATGAGTTATTTTTCAATACACGAAGCTAAAACGTGCAAATGTAATCAGTCGTAAGTGACAGTAAGGTCCATTTGGCATTTTATAATTCCTGGATTTTATAAGAATCATCAAAAAATCGTCCAACTTTTATTAAAATTTATGAAAATCGAATAATAAATCTTAGTTTGAAAAAATATTTATTGAATATCTACAATCAGAGCAACCATCTTTTTAAATTTTATTCCATTAATACATTCACTATCTAATTCACTAAATTTGAATTAATTTTAAATGATAAATAAAACCAATTTTCAATATTAATAGATTTGAGTGTTACTTTATGGTATTTCATATTTGTAAATAATAAACAAATATTTTATGTACTTTGCAAAATACTAGTTTTATTTTGGAAACAATATTGTCACAGTTTCAAAAATAAAAGTGAAGTATTTGTTTATTAAAAAAGTTGGATGAGTTATGCAGTTATGCAGTTAGATTTTTTAAATTTCAATATTTATTATTTACAAACTAATTTTCAATCAAAAATTTTTCCGTTTTTTCTTATTATTGGGATTCATTTTCCTCAATAATTTACAATTTTATTCTAATTTTTCCATCAATAACAATCTATTTTTCTTCATTAATATGTAGTGACGGTGACCACAAATTTTCCACTAGCTGTCTTATTTACTTACATAGATTTTTATGTGTCATTGTATTATTATTAACCTGGACTGGTTTTTTGATAATTGATCATTCGAACGGGTTTATTTGAATTTTTAAATACATATATCGCGCCGCGGCGACAACACAGCCACATTTTGTACTAATGTGGCCCTGTTATCTTCGAGGTGCGATATATTCTCTACTATTTGGGGGTTTTACATTTTTATGTTTTAATTAATTAGACCATTGATAAATAAATGGTTATTTACCACAAATTTTCAAGTAAGTTTAAATTATAATGAATGAATCATATTCAATTGTCGGAATAGTAAATTTTTAGAAGTTTTGAGAAAAAAAAAAGTTATTTATTTTACCTAAACTGTTGTTTGCGGAAATTTTAAGAGACGTCATTGAAAAAAAAAACGCAAACAGTTTTCAGAAATTATAACGGTCTAGTCGTTACAAACGTGACAAAAAATGTTCGTTTTTTGTGACAAAATGTGACAAATCGTTGCAAAAAATGTTCGATTTTTCATAGAATTAATTTTCGGGAAAAATATATTTAATGTCGTTAGAGTACATTTAAAAAATTCCATTTTATTTAGAAATCATACTTTACTTATGTAAGTATACGTCAGCCGTAGAAATGAAAAAAACTAGGTGATTGGCAAAAAGTAAGAGTGTAACTAATCAAATTGCCAAGTGTGTTTACGCATTGGTACTTGAGACTGGTAGGCCGACAGTTCGAATCTCGTAAAAATTCCTTTAAGAAAACAACGGCTGCAGACACATTAGTATAGTTCACTCAAATTATAAATATACAAAGTATCTCGAATAAAGTTACCAACATGGAGTTTTCGTAAACGGTTGGTGATACAGTTTCGATTAAATTAAATTAATTGTACAGAAGAACTAGGGGTATTAAATAAGTAGTTTAGGAGCTACAATCAAGAAACCCATAATTTCAAATTTCTTTTGCTCTCAATAGCTTCTTACTGGTAAGAACTATGGTATTTTTATCTACACATTCTGACAGCATTTTTTTACGTAGAAATTAAATATTTTCTTAGAATCCTTCTATGACACCAAACTTCTGTCTCTTTTATAGGATATCGTGCAGATTTTGGCACAGTTAGTTAAATGGGTTATTTTCTCTCTTTTCTATCAATATACTACATCGCGACTTCTCTGTCCCAACCTCGTATCTGAAAACTCCCAATTTTTGGACACACAAAAAAAAACATATCTAAAATCTGTGTTTTCATCACTATGAACTTAAGATTTATGCTATTTACACCCCCCTTTGATATTGGCTATATATATATATATACATATATATATATATATATATATATATATATATATATATATACATATATATATATATATACATATATATATAGATATATATATATATATATATATATATATATATATATATATATATATATATATATATATATATATATATATATATAAATACAGTATTAAATATGTGTTTGTGTGTCCTAAAACATGTAGTTTTTGACATACGGGGTTGGGACAGAGAAGTCGCGATATGCCATCTGTCTTAAAAAATAACTTCGAAACTATGTATATTTCGAACAGCTTGTTCAAGTTTATAGGTTCTAGTGTTTAGTCTGCTATGAAAAAACCACACTTGCTATCGTTAAGAAAGCAAAAGTGGTACAATTTTGGTTAAAAACCTTTTTTAAGAAAAAAACTAAAAACCGACTTCAAAATAATAATAGTAAGAGCACTGAAAAGTATAAAATAACTAGGCAATTAATCAATGCATAAATATAGAAATAAAATTTTCCAGTTTTTGAAGTTGGTGCCAAGTCAACCTCTGCAGGTTGACTTACAGAAACCTTGTTTCGACTTTCACTATCTCTAAATGCTCCAGTGGGCAATTGTCACCAACTTCAAAAACTGTAAAATTTTATTTTTATTTATTTATGTCTTGATTAACTGCATAATTATTTTATACTTTTCAGTGCTTTTACTATAATTAATTTGAAGTCGGTTTTATTTTTTTTTTTCTTGAAAAGGCTTTTATTTGTTGTATACATTTATCAAGTTTGATCAAAATCGGGAATCATCACTTCAAGACTTTCGTCATTAAGGAATTGTGCCGCATATCTCCGAAGTCCCTGTTCAGATTTTGATCAAATTTATATGGGACCACCTCGGAAGTACGTCCTTTCAAACAAAATAAGAATCACCATAATGGGCTTCCATATACCGAAGTTATGAAGTAACATACCCAAAAAAAAATTCAGTCGAATTGAGAACCTCCTCTTTTTTTGAAGTCGGTTTAAAATTAAAGTATTAAATTTGATGTTCATCAGCCTATAAGTCTTTATTGCTAGAATTAGGCGTAAGAGTTATATACTGGTTTCCCACCTAGGTATAACACGGTAGTTACCTTAGTAAATTGGTAATATAAGCCGTTTTATGGGAGGAATACCTATACGTACCTATCTAAGAGTATCCTATATATCCAAGGGTGACGAAGAAATATTTTGGAAATATGTGGACATATGTACCGGTACATAAAATTAGCACCGAATAGTAGGGTGCCCGTTGTATACCCTAAAGGCCGAAATCTTGCAAACAAGCTATATTTTGCTCTCATCAGTGTTTTTATCTGATTGGTATGCAAATTATCAGAAAATAAGATTATATTTTGCAAGGAGAAAAATAATTAAAAGCAGTGGGTAAAAGAAATCCAATTTGATTGTAATATTATTATAGGTGAACAATTCATAGTAAATTGGCACAACTGGCGAGTCATGATGAGTATTTAAAGTATAAAGTTATCTGTTTTCAGGCCCGGACTGGCCATAGGGCAAACCGCGCAAGTGTCGGTGGGCCGTATTTCCATTGGGTCGATCTGGTCGCTATATCGAAAAAAATATGTTATTTTAAATAGATATACATATATGAATGAAATATTTTGTTCATTCAATGAAAAATTTTTCTCAAAATATAGATGGCCTGCTCTGAGGCTCGATTTTATTACGGTGAATCATTTTCTTGCAAATTAATAATTGCATACTGACTTTTCGTGCCATATGAGACATGGTAATGGCGGTAAAAAAAGGTTTGGTGATGAATTTAGATTGTGACTATACCTAATTGATAAAAGAGCCGAAAGTAATGAACTTTTGCAAAAGTCACTGATTATTTATTTGTTAAAAATTAATAAAATTAATGATTCAAAATTTTCATTCGTAGTTTTCTTTTCTGGTGAGGAATGGAGGGCCAACCGTCTCTAAAATATTCAGACCGATTTCAGATTCCAGTCCGGACCTGTTTGTTTTGGTTTATTATATATTTATTCGATGTAGTAGGTAGGTCATTAACCACTCAGCATTGTAACTGAAATAGGTACACAATCTCTTAATAATTTTTTACAAAAATAATATCCTAATGAAACCGAAAGTATGCTGTATAATTATAGTGATTAGAGGTGGGCTTAACAGCAATTTGTAGTAAGCAGCGGTCACAGAAAACAACTGAGCCAAAAAGTAGTTTATGATAGCAATAACTGGCAATAAGCATAGTAGTGATATAGTAATCACAGTTTGTTTTTTGTCTCGTCCAGTCCTTTTTAGCGAATTTCCATTTAGCGAAATTTAGTGGCTGTCACGGTGCAACCTGAGCCCAAGACTATATGACAGAAATTTGTTTTGAGGCCGCAGAAAACCGAAAATGACCTATTACACAAACTTTAGTGAAAGTAATTTTCATCAAATAAATAGTAAAAATTTATATTTTCAAATATCTCGAAAACGGTGAGGGATAAAGCAAAAGTTTAAATTGGCGATATTGCTCTTTTTTAAGACAACTATCTACTGATATGAAATTGGTTCAAATTACATCAACGAGGATGGTTGGGGGTTAAAATTTAGTCGACATAATGGTACTATTTCAGTAATTCAAGAGCTTATTTTTCATGGAAATTTAAAATTCAGTTTAAGCAGCATTGGGGAGGGGAGTGAGTTCTAGTTTTCATATACTCATTGTTACTGTTAACACATTGGCGGTAGCCGGTAGGTAATAATGTCAAAGTAGGTAAGTGGATCTGAAGTTGATGTAACTTCATCGTAACGATGATATGAATACACTCATTGTTTCTTCTATAAGAATATTTTATTGAACTGAGAACGAACGTATCGGTACTGTATCGAGAGCGGCATCTGAAATAAATAAAAGTAACCTGTTCTTATTAGTTTCCAGAAATTGTTATATTTTTCGGGTGCCCATTTATCAAGTATTTTTTCCATTTTCTGTAATTTTTAAAACTCATTTACTAAAAAGTTCACAAAAATACCCCTTTAATATGGTCTATTTCAGTTAAATTTAACCATGCTTCCTAACTTTGAATTTAAATAATTTCCGTTTTCTTGGCTTTATCTCTTTTATTATTGAATTTATGTAAATTTTAAATTTGCAGTTTATTTTTAGAAAAGAATAGAAGATCGATTTGTTTCGAATATAAGAAATATTTAATTTTTTAACGAAAACTCATGATCAATTTTATCTGAAAAGAGGTGCCCATTCGTATGTGTACCTTACTGTGTTCTCTATAATATTTGTTGGTTAAACAACCTTTAAAAATCGAGGAACCGAAACGAATGAAATTGAACTTGAACTAGATTTACTCATGTTAAAAAGAAATGAGAGTGAAAAAACTCTATGCTATATGTACTGCTGCATACAGCATACTGTTATAATATGAAGAGGTGGATTTCAAAACGCGCTAAGTTACTTTTTGCAATTTTTCAGGAAATGTAAAAAACTATCTAGGTAGGCAAATGTAGTAATCTGTTTAAATTATTTTCAAGTTCTTAGATAATAATTATTGTTGATATTATTTATTTGTTCTTATTTATACATATAATTTTCAATAGATTATATTGAAAAAAAAACCTTTAAAAAGTTGGATTGAGTTGGTTAAAATAAACCTAGTTTGTTTAAATACAAATATATTTTATTCAAGAAACATTTTAAACAGTGCATTATTAGCCATTTCATGTGTTTGATATAACAGAAAATCTGTCTACAAGCAAATTTGGAAAAAAATACTAGCTATTATTGGAAAAAAAATGCAATGGTTTAGGAGTAAATTTGACTTACAGCGTTTTGAAATAAAACTGTCACTGACTCAGCGGTTTTTTGGAAAACATTCCATTTTTCATCATTCATTTTACAGTAGACTAAACTCATTTTGAAGGGTGACACTACGAAAATCGTGTAGAGCTGTACTTGAACATTCTGCATCAACTAAAATCTCACATTAGACAATAAATGACTTGGCGCCTTTTGGAATCCACCTCTTCATATGTATAATACCTAGCGGTATCGCGCATTAATTACTTGCATTCATACGAGCATTACCATTACACATTATGATTAATAATAATAATTTGTGCGTTCATACCGTTAAAGCCGCTGCCACACGATGCTACGGACACCTTCCAACATTCGACGTTGGATGGTTCATAGCATCGTGTAGCCGTTGTTCGAACCTACGAGTGTCCAATGTCGAGCGTCAAACGTTCGCATTTGGTCATGTCCCGCTCGATGTCAGTATTCTTGCACCGAGTCAAAGGGATGCTTCGAACGTTTGAAGGTCAATGTTGGTTGCGTTGGTTGGTTCGACTCAGCAGCTGCACGACTCGTTCATGTGAAGAGAGACAACATCAGTGTATAACATTAGAGATAACATCAGACAGATAACAGCGTCGTCCACTGAGTACCAACACATCATCATTCGTATTGGATCAAACATTCGATTCACCGTGTAGCAGATACATTCGTCGCACCAACTGTCGAACTTAATTGCTTCAAACGTTCGATCGAACGTTGGAAGGAACGTTCGTAGCATCGTGTAGAACCCGCTTAATAAGAACATATTAATAAGTACCTACATTATCAGAAATTTTGTGGTCTATGGTTGTCTATGTACCAATATACATACATACATATGTGCTGCCAAACATGCTTATGTTGGTATTGTATTTGGATTTGTACAATTTTTGTTAATGAAGTACATAATATATGTATGGTAATATGTGAGTTGCCCAGTTTCAAAATCTACTAAATCCAGTTTTCAAATTTTTTGAA
Organism: Brachynemurus nebulosus; assembly: GCA_035578155.1. Taxonomy (NCBI): domain Eukaryota; kingdom Metazoa; phylum Arthropoda; class Insecta; order Neuroptera; family Myrmeleontidae; genus Brachynemurus; species Brachynemurus nebulosus. The sequence goes on from JAPWDM010000019.1 coordinate 7,228,651, forward strand.
TTTTTAGAGCCATTAACTTTTAAATGCAATAAGGTATATGCCCCCAAACATTTTTTGTTATAATTTTAATTGTTTGCTAAAGAAATTTGCAACTGAAAGATAACATAATTTTAAAAACCTGCTAATTACATTGAAAACTTTTCAAATCCTGCTAAATTACTATTTGAATAACATTAAAAAAACAAGTATTAATTTCAAAAACTGCTAAATTAAGCTTAACATAACCGATATTTTAGATTTTAACCGTTTCAACTTTTAATTTTTTCAGTGACATTCGTGACTTACTAAGTATAAAATTATGTTTTCACCTATTTTAATATTTATCTAAAATTTTAAATAATGAAATCGTAGATGTAAATGAATTTCTAAGTAAGCACTTTGGTTTTAAGTGGCAAAATGAAAATATTTTAGAATATTACAAAACAAATTGTATCGTCTAACCCTGATACATCCAATATTGTTGAATCAAGTTTTTTTAAATAAATTTCCCTTATAACTTCTGTTTCAAGACGCGCTTTATATAAATTTTACTTTCAAAACCTACTAAATTCAAATAATTTTGATTAAAAAAGGGGTAAAACGATAATTTTGTTTTTTGATAATAGTACTAATCATCTTTTTTACCTTATTAGATAATATAATTATGACTTTTTAATCGAAAAATTAATTTTGAACTGAGTTATGGTTCTTTGCGATATCCCACGATTTTTATAAAATGGAATTAGTAGATTTTGAAACTAGGCAACTCATGTATAATTATGTATATTCGTTTTTAAGTGTTCACGTGATTAACTTTTTTTTACTAATTTTATTTATTAATTATACTTGACTGTCCATATATGTATAATATAATCGATAGTGTATGTGAAATAATTCAAAGGTAATCTTTCAAGTACAATAAAACTTCGATTAACCGTCACTCGTTTAACAGTCAGTTTCTATTATTCGTCAATGTCCAATAATAAATAAACTGTTATCTCTGGCATTAGGTGTACAAGCTTAATATCCAAACCACAGACCAATGAACATATTATATATTATATTATATTATACAGACTAATTATATAAATGTATAATTGAGGCAACCAGTTACGACCAAGTTCCGATCTTAATAGTACTCCGTAATATTGTACTGTATGGTATCCGTAGTAACGTTTTCAAATAATTATTGTAAAAGTATAATATTAATAATAAAATTTTACTTTTTTGAGACGAAACTGCAAAATTTTGAAAGAAAAAAGGTGGTATTCGCTTTATTTTCAAAATACGTACGTATACAAATTATGTCCCCCAAAAATTATGAATGGTCGTTTAAGTTGGCGTTTGTTTACTTTAATAACAAAGGAAATACAATATGGGCGCCCATATGATGATTTGTAGGTGGGGCTGGAAGTAGGGGCAAGGAATATTTATATTTTGATATTCTGGATGACGAAAAGTGACTTCTAAGTAGGCATAAAGATTCCCAAATTTCCCCAAAAAACACATTGACAAGCAAAAAAAGCTCATTTTCCTTTCTCCTGCTTCTTCAAAAATTTTCCCGCAAACATAAACAGCTAAGGGGGGGCGAACCACGAATAGTGGATATTTTCCACAAAGATACCATTGATGACCAAAAAAAAAAAAAACGCCGTTTTGCTTTCTTCCAGCTCCTTTTTTGAAATTTTCTTCCAACGTGGTCAGCTGGGGGGCGCCCTTTCCCTGAGTATGGGTGTCCATGAAATACATTACTGAGTTGTTTTTATCGTCGTATGCGTAACTTGTAAAAGTTTTCATTACCATATACAGTTCTGAACCACTCTTTTTGTAACCTAAAATTTATAAACTTTTAAACAATTTCATTTTCTTTTCCTGTCAATGTCATAGTCCTGGTCCTAACGATAACGGCAAATCAATTCTTATGCTTATAATTCTTATAGGGATCATAAAACCAAAATGATAAGGTGTCAAAATGAGTTCTTATATCTCTTAAATGTACAAGTTTATCCAATTTTATATTTATTGAAAGTGTAAAATCATAATGTCGATGTGATATTATCGAAAACGGACTTTTTAACAAATATCTCGTAAACGGTGGGTATATTTCTGGTAAACGGTTAGGGTTATGACAACCAAAACCAAAAACCTTTTAAGTGGTATACAAACATGATTCTGCTACTATGTTATATTTTTCTTATGCGGCCCATACACGGTTCAACTTGTTGTACTACCTAGTTGTACTACAAGTTGAACTGTTTGCCATACACTATTAAACTATTCATTCAACTTGTTGTCCAACTTCAGTTATTCACAATTTTTGAAAAAGAGAACTTCGTTAAAATTATGGATAAAATTTTTGCTTTAGCAGTAATTGCAGAAATTAGTAAAGCTTGAGTAAACGAAAAAAAAGAAAATAGAGCAAAGAGTGGTTGGGAAAAAAATTTTCTAATGAAAAACTATTTAAAAAAATTAGTGAATGTGAACCAGACGATTACAAAAATTATTTGCGAATCAACGAAGAAATTTTTAATGATATTTTAGTAAAAATAACACCTTTAAGAAGCAAAGAAGATAGGTTTATGAGTGATGCAATTTCTGCAAAAACACACTTGGAAATTACATTAAGGTTTCTTGCAACGGGAAATTCTTTCAAAAATTTAAAATTTTCAAATGCGGTATCACCGCAAGCTATCGAAAATAACAAACAAAATCAAATATTTAAACTTTCCAATTGTTACCGCTGTAAATATTTTGTTGATTACACTCTTTACAGCATATATGTACTGGTCTTGTTGTTCAACTACCCCACACACAGTACAACATGTTCATAGACTATTTGCTCTGCCCACGTAAAATCAAAATATTTTGATTTTAATTCAACCGTTTATGCAACCATCAAAATAGTTGACAAACTGCCCCACACACGATTCAACATGTTGTACAACTCAACCAAGTTGTACGACAAGTTGAACCGTGTATTTATCTAGCAGCCACATGGCGACCATTTGGAAATATATAGAGAAATTCTGTTTAACATATTTTTATTGAATTTTCTCATAGGGAAATGTTCAATTTTTATGAAACTTGGTATAAAAATGAATTGTCATACAGCCTAGGTTAAACCCACAAACCAAAAAGATTGAATGATTCAAAGGGGGTTTATAGGAGCTTTTTTCCCGCCAAAATTTTTTTCATTTTTTAAAAATATGTTAATTTAAAAATAACCAATCGATAACCAGTAGCCATGGATACTATAAAAAAATCTTCTTGACATATGCAGCTGCAATGTTCTGTGCACTTCCAGTCTATCTTTTTACATATAAGCAGCTTCCACTACAACCATTCTCGCTATTCTACAAGTTACAAGGTCGCTGCAGGCTTTCGATGCAACAGGTAAACTAATTTAAAATGCAACCTATGTATTTGTACCTTCATTAAGGGAGTGTTCTTATTTTCTGACCAAAAAATTCGCAATTTCCAATTATTTTTTTCTCAGTGATTTTATAACTAGAGGTACATTTCTTTCCTTATATATTATTAGACAAACATTTAAAAACACAATTTTTTTTTGCTTTTCCCTCATTTTTATTATAAAGGGCGTTAACCGGAAGTCGCAAAAAAAGAGGATGAAACTGTAACACCGATAAATCCGGTCCAAGACATTTGAAACAAAAATTTCAAACGGCATTTTATTACAAATTATGTTCTCCAATCTGCAAATTAGAATAAAGTCAAAATTTTAAAAATTGTAACTATGGCGCGCCTTTAAAAAAAAATCACGTTTTCGGGCATAAAAATGCATCTACGGGGGCGATATATTTTGAACAAGTGCATATTAAGCCCACGATTTTAGTTTGCATACTAGGCAATACATTAATGAATACAGTAAATCAAGATTTATGGGTCGATTCTGTAACTACATTATTACAGACTGTTATTTTGCAGTACAGAGCTCTGTAAAATTGTTTTTAACAGAATGTTAAAAATTTGGTATTCTGTAAGACACTATGTTAAGATGCCAATTACATTTTATATATTCTACTGTTGTTGAACTATTTATGTTAAATTACCATGGATTTGTGAATATAAAATGTAAAAAATTAATTCTTTTATAGCATGGAAGAAGGAGAGATATATAATATTGTAAAGGAAGGAGCATTTCCCAAAATACTGATCAACATAATTGAATATTAAACGTGCATATTATGAATGACGTCATTTTGTAAATATACAGTAACGGTTTTAATTTAATTAAAACATTGCCATTGTTTTTAAAACAATACATTTAGTATATTTTTCTTATAATTGTGATTTCTATATAAAAACATAAACAATTAATTAATTATTTTTAATATCTGTTCTATTTAATTCAATAATCAACTCCTTAACGCTCCTTTCACATTATACGGTTTTTGCCGTACGGTAAAAAACCGTACGGTCGCATTTTTTTAGTGTAGTGAAGAAGAGCATTGGACCTTTCACATTACACGGTCACGGCAAAATGCCGTTGCCGTGCCGTGTAGCAGCCGTCTCTTGCCACTGGACTTCACGGTTGCCGTACGGCGTTTTTAGCTCAGTAGTGTATGTAATTAAATGGATGCTTTCACATTAGACGGTTTTTTAACGTACGGCATTAACAATTTTTTGTTGAATTTCATGTTAATTATTAATTTTATTTGTGAAATGGATTAAACTAATGTTGAATGTGATAACCAATATTTTAATAGATTGTATGTAATTTCGAAATTGTGTGTTTTGATGTTAAGTTCGTTAAGAAATTAATCAAATGAGTCTGTAAACATCCGAAAATAGTTGAAAAACTTATTTTCGTAATTTTTCAGGTCTTCAAAGAGTGTGATAATAAATAATCCTACTTTCTATTTCCTCTGATTTATAAAATTAACATTAATGACACTTATTACTTGTATAATGTTGCAAGTCGAATAAAGATATTCAGTTTACAACGGCAAAAAACCGTGCAATGTGAAAGCAACAATATCACGGCAAAAAGTCGTACGGTTTTTTCCCGTACGGCGAAAACCGTACAATGTGAAAGGAGCGTAAGAATGCTGTTCGACTATTTTATCAGTTAATTTTTCGAATTCTTAATTGTCTACTAAATTATTGTATTTTTTAACGGTGCTTAAAGAATATTATAAGTTACCATAAACTGAAAACAAAAATTGCTCAAATTAATCGATTATTTACAATTTATAACAATTTTTGTAAAAAGATTACGTTTCGGTTTATAATTTTCCATCACTAATAAGACATATCTTTTTGATAAAAGTAGACACAAACATAAATAAAACTATACAGTTATTAAATTATCATTTTATTAATAAAAAAATAAATACAAACAATATACATAATCTTGAAGTTAAATTTTTATATGCTCATTAATTTTACATATAAGACGCTACTGAAATGAAGGGTCAATCTAACCTATATTTTAATTTTTACATAATTTTATTTTTTACAATATTTTTAAAATTTTTGTCGTCATTATCACATATTTTAACTAAAAAACGAATTCCTTATTTACGTAGAATGATTCCTTTTTCGATATTTCCTTTACTTTGTGTAATGTCAAAATTGGTATTTTTCCGCTTATTATAAACCTGTTTTTTTAAATGAAAAATGTAGAAAAATTAACAAATTTTCCCTAGAAGTGGTTGCATTTATTGATCAATACAATATTTACTTACCCAAATATTATATTTACGGTGTATTACGTTTACTAATTTTATTTTAAATTTAATTTTTTGTAGGACTGGATGTTTAGTGCTTATTTGCACGTGTTATAGTGTATATTTACTCTTTTGTTTTTTATTTTTTGTGGTTCATTCAAAAGAATCTGCGTATTCATTCTATCATATTAAACTATATATCTTGTCCCTCTCTTAAGAAATAGTCTCTATCCATATTCTTCTATATCAATGTTTTATAGCGATTTATGTTAAATGGAGAGATAAATTATGTGTATTACCCATGTTTAATAAACTCACGTAAAATTATCATGATTATGGGTTAAGCTATTTCTAAATTAGATATTCGGGAATTCTCTAGACAACCAGTTCCTTATAATGGTTATAATATTTCAGGCCACTCGTCAAATGGTAAAATAGGCATATGTACCTATAATGCTATAATTTCGATATCTAATTTACACACATCAGAGCTTTTCGTAGACATCGGTACCGATAGTTTTAGAAATAATTCAAGCTCACCAAGTCTCTGGGGAAAATTTTTCATAAATTATTGACACTTTTATGGGTAAAAATTTTTTTAAAAATATTGTAAAAACAAGTAAAGTAAGGAGCGCTTATTCACTATCAAAAGACAATGCATTGTGCATTAAATACGTAGACAACAAAATAAGAATTGACAATACTATGAATAAGAATACTTGTTGAAATACATTAAATAACTGAAGCACTGTCGAGAAAAGGTAAAACGCTTCATGTGGACAAATTGTGTCAGTGCGATTTTGTCCTGAAAACATTCACTGTATATAAAAAAAAATATAATTCATTAGAAATTTATTTTATTTGAAATTACATCCTATTCGATTTAAGAACACTGCACTATTTCCTCAACAGTCTTCTTACTACAAAAAATACTTTATGATCACATACTTACGGATATCAAATAATTCAAAAAATGACAAATTGAAACGTCAAAATATTGAATTTATAAAAAACGTAAAAATCAAAATTATCAATATTTAATAATATCCATAGTAATTAGCCTATTTAACAGCTCTGTAAAGTTTATGGCGAGTGTTTTGAGTGCTGTAAAGTTTACAGAGCAATAACAGAATGTTAGCTAACATTTCTGTTAAAAATCGCGTACGGAATACCATTTTTTAACATTCTGTAATTTAACAGTCTAACAGAGGTTTTACAGACTGTTAATAGTTACAGAATCGACCAATTAGTTTCATAAGTTAATTACTTTTTAACATATCAGTATTACAACATTGAAAAAAGTTATTTCGCGAAAACTCCGCGCGTGGAAAAGAAACACCTCCTTTTTTCTTATTTCGTTTACAAATTATAATTATGTAAATATCTCCGGAACCGTTAGGAATTTTCATTCAAGTTTATTTTTACGTTTTACATTAAAATTATGGGAAAAAAATCGATTTACTTTGTACTTTGACACTTTGATTTATTTACCTTACAAAGCACTTTGATTTATTTAAAACGAAATTTAATACAACATAAAGCCTTTTTAAAAACCTAATAACTCAGAAGTTAAATTAAGCTCAATACACAAAATTGGTATGACTTCAAAAGTTGGTTTAAAAATTTAATTTTTTTTCAAATATCTCGAAAACGGTATGACATAGATGAAAAGTTTGAATTAGCCATATTGCTATATTTAGTTATGAAGTTTGTTGAAATTACATCAACACAGGTGGGTGGGAGTTAATTTTTCACAAAGAGAGTAAAAAATAAAATATATTAAAATTTTGTTTACAGATTTCAAATCTACGTAAAAATATCTATTTGACCTATTTTGCCTAATTTGCTAATATTAAGTCTAGGGTCAGTTAATTAGAGGGTAACTGTGTCGACATAATCGTACTATTCGAGCAATTCAAGAACTTCTTCATGAAAAGTAGTTTAAGACAATTAGAGTAACATATAGTATTGAAATTAGGCTTGTTCTATAACATATTCAAATTTCATAGGTCCGGCTTTGTAAAATAATTAATAATTAAATTTTAAAAATAACGAAGTAACAAAATGTATGTATTGAAGTAGCAGATAACATTAAAATATGTTTTTTGATTAGCTGATTTAAAATAAAAATTCTAATGAATAATTTCACCCAATTTTCTGCGGACTTGGACTTGCCAATAATATTACAGGTTCTTGGAGGACATTACTTAACCAATCCAAAATTGGTTCTTTTGTCCGACGTGTCCACATCTAGCCAATGTTTTGCATTAATCTGCCTAACTATTATAGTATAATTATTATTTTTTTATTAATTTTTAATATTTAGTTCATATGTAATTCTATGTAAAACTAATGATTACTGAAATATCTCTAATGATTCTCCTATTTTAACCTTAACCCAAAAAACCATTAAAGCAAATTTCCATTGCACTCGTAAATATTGATAATTTAACTAGCTGTAAGTCGTTCTAATATACCACATAAACGTTAACCTTTCACTGTCAACAAGACCGTTTAGAAGGTTAGATTTTCAGTATAGGAACGTTTTAAAGTTAAAAATAATTATCCGTGAAAATAAAAAATTATAAATGGATTTTTAGAAAAAATAATTTTTGTGAATTAATTTGTGAATTTTTTTCATGTACCCACATAAGTACTATATAAAATTTTATAAAATTATATTATTAAAAATATATTATAAAATAAATTAGAGATCGAATCGGTTAAAAAAGACAAGAAATTAAATTTAAATTAAACTCAGTAGTTATCGTGTTAAATTCTGTTTGTCTGAATGATTTCAGACCTTTCAACTCCAATTCAAAAAGAAAGTAAGGGGAATTGAGCACAATTTTGAAGATAAGTCAAAAGCTAACGCCAAAAAATAAGCTTATAAGAAAATTGTTTTGAAATGTATAAATAAAGTCGTTTCGTATGACATCCTACTTGACGTTGATACCTCCTTTTCAAATTTCAACCCTGCAACGATTTCGGTTGATTCGGGTTTGTCGCCTCTTTTGAAATGATCAGTGTGCTCGGTAGTTATTTAAGGGGTACTATCTAAGGGATAAACCCCAAAGAGGTAGTTTTTTCCAGAAATATCTAGTCTGGTAATTTATTATGAATTTTATTTTCGAAACGAAAAAGGTATAAAATAAAAAATTTTTGCCTATTTAACCGCGTTTCTATCTCTTCTCCCATGCCTGTTACGAGACCCTGATTACGACCAAATAAAAAAAAATTTATTCCCCTATTAATTAAGTACCTACCTGTTAATCGAAATATTTTTATATCCGACATATTTACAATCTATTGTCTGTTATATAAATTTCGAAATTCTTTCAATGTCAAATTTTTGATTAACAATTTACCTATTACTAAAAATTTAATTTTAGAAACACATGTAATAATTATAAAAATAATAATTAGTAAAAAGCTTACCTATATTATTATTATTTTATTCTTAAACATATTGCAATGCACATTATTGCAATTTTAATATATTTTAATTAATCATAAAATAACAGGTAATATAGATATACTCATTTATAAATAATGGTAATATAATCTGACAGAATAGGATTGAAAAGGTCAGCAAATCTCTGGGGCAGTGACCATTGCAAATATAATAAAATATGGCAAATATATTTTTATATCCGTTTAAAGAACTACAAACACTTTTATCCACATAATTAGAAACAGAATAAATGTCTACATAATTGTCTCCTAAATGTCTAACAAGGAGATGCATCCAGAGTGAAATTCGGGATTTTGATGAAATTTCGCTGGTGTGTAGAATAGGCAAAAATAAGGAACCTGTATTTTTTTTATCGGCCATCTTCCACGTTTAGGGGGTGAAACCAACCCCTAAAGTTGGGGGTTTAAATCGTATTTCTTAAGATATCTCAAAAACTATAAGAGATAGAGGAATACTTTAAATTGACGAAATGTTACTCTTTGAAAGACCTAACCACCTGTATAGGTTAAACCAGGGCCGGGTTCATAAGACGAGCTGGAGGGGTGGAAATGTGGGTAAATTTTCTTGTACACACTGAATGGTTCAATGTATCAACTTTTTGCCATCATAAATAGAAAGAGCACCAAAATTACGGGAGACGTGTTTTTGCGTTTTTTCGAAATGTGTGTGGTATCCAAGCCATATAAGGAAGAAAAAAATAGGGTGGATTATATTGCATTATTATTAATTACAAATACGTTCTATATTTTTTTATTTTTATGTTTATTTTCATCATAAAAATGTAAATTTTTACTTTTCAATATTTATATATATTCCATATTTATATATATTCGATACTTTTATCCCTACCGATAATCTACCCTATTTTTTTCTTCCTTATATGACTTGGATACCATACATATTTCGAAAAAGCGCAAAAACACGTGTCACCTAATTTTTGGTGCTCATTCTACTTATGATGGCAAAAATTTGATACATTCAACCGTTCAGGCTGTACAAAAAAATTTACCCCCGTTTTCACCCCTCCAGCCCCTCTTATGAAGGCGGCCCTGGTGTAACCTATACTGGTGATTAGGTCTTTCAAACAGTAACATTTCGTCAATTTAAAGACTTCCTCTATCTCTTATAGTTTTCGAAATATCTTAATAAATAAGAATTTGAACCCCAAAATTTAGGGGTTGGTTTCACCTCCTAAACGTGGAAGATGGCCAGTAAAAAAAAATACTGGTCTCTTATCTTTGCCTATTCTACACACCAGCGAAGTTTCATCAAAATGCTAAATTTCACTTTGGGTGCATCTCCTTGTAAGTGAAAAAAATTGGAAAACTTATTTGATTTCATTAAAGTAGTTAAAAATTTAAAAGACGGAAGTTCTAAACGGAAGTTATAATCTAAGAATAAACTAAAAACGCTCTAATAATTTAAAATTTCACCTTGATACAATTTTTTTTCTAAAAAACTGACCTTAGGTATTTCCAGTATTGTTTTTTACTATTACTACTTAGGTACTGGAGAACAAAAAGAAATATTAGCGACAAAAGTGATAAAAATATCAAAGTAATTTTTAAAAATTCTTCAAATTTTTAATCATTATCCTGTATCTTACTAAAGTAATTAAGTCCGGTTTCGATTGTCAATTGTTTGAAGGATATGATGATCTTTATGAGACACATTCTTATTTAGGTGACCTTCCCCTAAAGACTGGATCTACTTTTGGTACCTATATAGTGTCGCATGACATTAATCCCATTTAATTGTGTATGACGGAAACGTATATTTGAAATTTTTGTATATGCTATAAAAGAAAAACTAATTAACAAACTTGTTTAGAATTCTGCAGTTAGGTAATGAAAAACTGTGTCTAATGGAATGAAAAAAAAATTATAAGATACAAGTGTAGTAAACGATATTTCTTACTTTTTTCACCCAAAAAGTGAAATTTTCGCGTAAAGATTCACTAAATTTTGGTTTGATTAAAGTAAACCGGACTCGTTAAACCGTATATAAATCACAAATCATTACTACGTTCCTGGTCATAACCTATAATGACAAAACGCCCAACTATTTTGACAGGTAATACACTTTATGTAAAAGTGTTGACGTCGTACAGCGTGATGTTTGAGTTAGTCAGGTTTCACTTGATGTTTTACAGCTGCAGTGACCGTGAAACGATTCAATGAAAAAGGTTAAATTATTAGGCGTTAATATTAAAATTCTTCCATTACTAAATGTGAAAATTCCTTCTAAAAGTTTTGTAAATATCAACTATTAAACTTGACTCAAGACTCGAGGAAAAATAGCAAGATTTCACTATTTTTTTTTCTAACTAAAATTAAAATTTATTTTAGTAAAACTTATATCATCTCACTTAATTTTTATTATAAAAAATATTAAAAACCAAAAATTTTATAGCCGAAATTTCAAAATTTTTGAAGGAGGCTTGGGGTGAACATGATTTCTATTTGTTATTCAAGTAGCCGATTCGTGAACGAAGGACTGAGAAAAATCTTGTCGCGAATCGACTACTGTGATACAGAGGCGTAGCGACGGGGGTGCAAGGGGGTCTATCATGCACCGGGCGCGACTTGCAGAAGGGCGCCAAATGTGTACCAAAGAGGTGCCAAATATTAATTATACGTGTTTTTTTGGAGGAATGGGGGGCGCCAATAAAGTGTCGTGCCCCGGGCGCCAGTTATGTTCACTACGCCACTGCTGTGATAACAAAGAAGTGTCCAAATCGATACAGTAGCTTTTGAGAACTTTGTGTATCTGAGAGTTTAAGAAAAATGTGTTTTCAAAAAAAGCGCGTTTAAAGTTTTGCGTGTAATTTTTTATTATAAGCAAAAATACACTGATATTTTATAACTTAAGAACGGAATTGTCAATCCCAGGGCCAGTCCCGGGTACACTTAGGCATAATTCTAAGGTTAAACGAAACGCATATAATCTTAAAGAAATTCCGAAAACTTCCCTTCTTTTCAGTAATATATAATAAGTTCCCACTGGGGTTAATAACACATTAAAGATCATTAAAAACTTTTATTAAGTCAAAAATTTATTTCACAGCAAGACTTCTCCTTGCAAACTATCACCTATTGTCTCTACAAGGAAAGTAAACTAATTTTATATTACTCTTTGTTATTGACTATAAACAAACCACAAAAATCTATTGGGTTCCAATTAAATACCACAAAGAATATTTTAAATAATTTTAAAATAATGGAACATTTTTATTCGGAAACATATATCGTAAATTGCTATAAAAGACTAAGGGGAAATCCCTTTGTTAATCACGGGATCATTTCATATACATATATTCAGATCTATTCAGTTTCTTAGAAAAACAATTCAAACCACTTTGATAAATTAATGAAATATTGAAGACTTTGTTTAGTGGAATTTTTTATAATATCGTAAATAAAAATTCGTATTCATATTTTTCTGGTTAAACATTTTTAACCACATGACAATGTAATTATTATAATGACAGTTCACAATATCAAATATTCCAAAGACTAATGTCACGTACAAATAAAACAAAAGCTAAGGAATTGAAACGCTAGATAATTTTGAATTTATAATTCCTAGTGCCCATTTATTGATATCTTTTTTCTATTGCAAAGAAAAGAAGAAAATAAAAAATAAATAAACAAAAGATAAAATCTATTGTAGTTACCTACTGTTTAGCAGTTTAGCACTTAACAACGCTTATTGACGTGTCCCTACATCAAAAATTACAAAGAAAGTTTCTTTTATTCAAGAAAAACAAGAAGTTCATTCCATGCAGCAATCGTATTTTACGTTTGCGCACACACCGTAATGATCATTAATTGAAATTTATAGCGAATTGGGACGAGTAACCAGATATCGACATTTAATGGAATTTTACAGCAGCGCTATAATTTCTCTGATTGCGATGAAACAGGGGGCCATCCAGGAACCAACTAGCACATAAATGCTGAAAATTTCATCAGGATCTATCGAATAGTTTGGAAGTTATGTCACTTGGTTGGATTTTCGGGATTTAATGTTATGCAAGTTTTCTTTTGGAAAAATCGTTGATTGAAAAACTCCCATGTTTCAAATATTAAAATTTGATTTTAAATTCAAAAATACAGTCGACCTTCGTTTTCAGTTCGCTTACGGGTGCTGTAGTATAATTCTAAGAATTCCTGTACCCCAATTGTGCTTAGTAGTTGACCGCCGTAACTAGCACTTTCCCTACTTTCCAAGCGTGTGAGTGTGTACTTATAATCAAATAGCCCAAACGTTTAGTGTAGTATTAAGCGGTTTAGTGTAGTTAGAAGCGGCACAAAATCTACCTATTTTTAATAAATGCATTTACTAATATGTTCTAATTGCGTTCTCTAGTTTGTGTGACAGGAGTTTAAACGATACTGTCAACACATAATTTTTTTAAAAAAATTTTTAAAATCTTTTGTAGAAATTGTAAATAATATTGTTAGTCAAACAAAGTTTGTAATATAATCCACGCGATGAACGAACAAAACTTGTTTTGGTCAACTACCAGGGCTGGGAAAAATGGTTCATAGAAACCATTTAAAATAAAAAATGGAAAATGGTTTCCAAGAATGCATTTAAAATACAACATGGAAAATAGTTTTGCTGAACATATTTAAAATAGAAAATGGAAAATAGCTATTTAAAATGGATTATAAAATGCAAAATGCTTTTTTTTTACTTTATTCTATAAATTTTTTTATCATTTTTTTATATTAACACTATGAGGCCCGAGCACTTTCATAGTAAATTTCCCCGGAAGCCGGCAATATTTAAAAAAAAAAACTATATAAACAAATACATAAAATAAAATGATTCAAACACACAACACAGTTCCATACGTATGTATGTGTAAAACTAAACAGACGTACTACGTGATACGTACATACATACTACATATGTACATTGGCATTCAAATCAATTTTATTTAAAAATATAAATTATATTTTTTATGTACCTATTTTTTGTATATCTTAAAATTTTTTATACATAGAAACCAAGAGAGTAATACATAATAATAAAATTTTCCCCTTAAGGACCCACAAAAATAAAAAATATAAAAAATTCGCTAGACCGGTTTCGACTACTTTTGTAGTCCTCTTCAGTAGCATAAACAATAACCATAAAAATCAGAAATATCATAAAATTAGAAAATATAAATATACGAAATCAGAAATATAAATATAATAAAAAATAAATAAAGGATTAGGAAAAAATATTTTCCTTCGTTAAAAATACCTAAATAAATATAAAAATAATAATAATAAATAACCAATAAATATAAAAAATAAAAGTAGAAATATATAAATATGAAAAAATTAATTAAAAAAACCGCAATAAAATTTTTTAATTAATTTTTTCATATTTATATATTTCTACTTTTATTTTATTTTTTATATTTATTGGTTATTTATTATTATTATTTTTATATTTATTTAGGTATTTTTAACGAAGGAAAATATTTTTTCCTAATCCTTTATTTATTTTTTATTATATTTATATTTCTGATTTCGTATATTTATATTTTCTAATTTTATGATATTTCTGATTTTTATGGTTATTGTTTATGCTACTGAAGAGGACTACAAAAGTAGTCGAAACCGGTCTAGCGAATTTTTTATATTTTTTATTTTTGTGGGTCCTTAAGGGGAAAATTTTATTATTATGTATAATCCAGCCCACAGTACGGCTCAATATAGTGATTTGACAAGAGAGTAATGTTTGTTGGTATGTATGTGTTTGTGTGAATGGGAACACATCCGTGTGATGAAAAATGATAAACATGATAAACATCGCACACATAATGAGTAATCAACTAATCAATTAATCATTGATCGCGGTCGGCCTCTGGGGAAGTTTCGTTTGGTTTCGGATGCCGAAGCCGTGGGACTGAAAGTGTTAATAAAAAAAATAGTTACTAAAATGTCAAACGTACTAAAATTAAATAAGGGTACTAAGGGCACCAGCCTTTTGAATTTTTTTTTTAAATTTTGCATTATATGAAAACGAAATTTAACTCTTGAAATATTGTTGGACTTCTAAATTATGAAAATCATCTACTCGAAATACCAAAACATTTCTTATCGACGTGTCTTAAAGATAATAGCAACTTCAGTCACAAAAGTTTGACTTGAGAAAACTGCAGCTCTAGCAACAAATTTAACTCAAGTAACATTGCAATTCGAGTTATGAAAAATTTAAGTCAACTGAATTAACTTATATTTAACTTACAATTTCTTAGATTGCGTTCACTTCGAGTTCTATGATTAATATGAGTCATAAATGTCATACCTATACACATAAATTTGAGTATATGTACATTTTCATTTTAAAGATAAAATGGATTCAAATTTTAATTTTAAATACAAAATGGAAAATGGTTTGACCCAACTTATTTAAAATAGAAAATGCAAAATGCCATTTTGTATTTTAAATAGATATTTAAAATGAAATCATTTTAAATAGTTCCCAGCCCTGTCAACTACACATGTATTATGTAAACACGGACCTATAAAACAAATTATTTTAGTGAATAAAAAGATTCTGGTAGGATGATCTATGAGTTGCACTATTAAACATCAACACCAATGTTCCGGTCTTATAACGAGAGACTGAATGAACTTATTAACAGTATAAGGAACTATCATAATATAATAATAATTGATGCTATTGAACGGTCAACTGTTATATTTATCACATAAATATTTATTGAAAAAAATTGTATCAAGGACAATAATAATGTAAGGAATTAGAATGAAATCACAATGTTTTTTGAAAATTTTTATTTTTTATGTCCTGAAACTTTACGTTATAATGTAGATATATATGAAAATTCAAAATAATTTTCAAGGTTTTTTATTTATCATATCTTCGATAATATTTGTAAATAAATTATATTTATTATTTAAAACAGGCTAGGGAATTTTAACCCGGAAGAATTAATTGTAATCACACAATGAAAGTGTTAAACAAACCGGAACCTTACTTTTTAATTGATACATTTTAACTCAATGTATTTCTTTTGCCAGACTTAATCATAATCCTTGCCACGTGAGTCAGCTGGGATCCCTCCAAAAAATGCATTTTACAGGGAAATTACATTCAAAAAAATTGAAGAAATCATCATTGGCATATAACTAAAAGACATGTTACAGACATCATGAACTATGAAATTTTAATTTTTTTAGCATAAAATGTAGTTTGACAAAGTTATCTTCAATAGGTAAAGTTGGATGATAAATACAGTAATGGCAGCAATTATTCGAACGTGTCTCGGAAAAAAGTAGAATTGAGGTGCCCCTCATAACTTGGTGCTGGATCATCCGAAATAAAAAAATTAAAGTTCATTCGTTAGATAATAGTTTTCCTCAGGTAACGCTGGGAGGGTTTTTCGAAATTTCAATTTTTCACTTTTTTGGAACACTTAGAACGGAAAAACACGATTTTTGCGAAAAAAATTATTGTAAAATAAAAATTATTAACAAAATTGAAAAAACTCTCCAGCGTTACCGCGTAAATTATGTACAGAAATAGTGTTCAAAATTTCAAATGGATCGGTGCTGCAGTTTTGAAGTTATGAGGGGCACCGACTTTGAAAACGTGAGCTGTGGGGAAAACGCTTTAAAATTTTGAACACGTAAAAATTCTTGTATAAAACTGATATAGAATACTTACTGCTAAACTAAATTTTGTACCCTACACTGACAAAATATACAGTACAGGTATAAACATGTTAGTACTTCCATTGAAATTTCTATAATATAACTGAGAGAGATATTTATAGAGAGCGAAACATCTGCCAGGTAACAACAAAAATACTTATAACTTCGTCAATTTTGCTCCAATCAACTTGAAATTTTGAGACAATATTCTTGAGATATTATGCATTCAGTTAAAAAAGTAAAAAAAATAAATAAAAAAAAAATTTAATACCTTACCCTGCCCTTAACAGTAACTGATATAAGCAAACAGAAATATTGGATAATTATTGTGTTATATTTTTAGAAATTAAAAATATTATTTTTTATGATTTCTATAAATCATGTAGTATTTTTTTTAAAAGTTTAATGATAAAAAATTATAATATTCGTGGGAGTCAATCGATATGTTTGTAGTCAGTTAATAAACAATGACATTGTAAAATACAGGTGACAGTTTGATTTCATTTATATCCTATATGTATTATTTTTAACAATTTAATTTACATTAATTTAATTAATTCTATTTTTGGTTAAATAATACAAGGGCTACCTATCTATTTAATATAATAATTTTCTTGTCCATTTTACCATGATACAATTAAACATCTTTGCATGCAAATATCTTTGTGTACGTCTATTGTATTGTTGTCATGAATTTTTAAGGGTCCCACAATCAGCTTATTATTACTATTGTAGAACGAGGACTGGAACGTAAATAAATATGTCTAATATTCTCAAAAGTAGATTTAGAATTTTTTTCCTATATATTGAGTAGCTACCGAGCAAAAAGATTTTCAAAAAAGCAGTCATTATTATTTTTTTAGTTAATTCCGTAACTACTCGTTTTTTGTCGAGAAGGTTGTAGATATTAACGAATTTTCGAATCGAAAATTCAGCTATCACAGCCACTGTCATGACATCACTTGAATCCGGGACTGTGATAGAAATTTGTTTTAAGGTTCCTAGAAACCGAAAATAATTGTCACTAAAATTTATATTTATCGAATATTGATACGTCATATACATCTGTCTATATGTATGTATGTACGACGACACGTGTATATTATATATATATATATATATATATATATATATATATATATATATATATATATATATATATATATATATATATATTATATACATTTTATGTAAACTGGTTTCCGAGAAAAACGAATTTTTAAATTCAGACAAAAATCTGTCATACGTAGTAGTAAGTCACAAGCACTCGATAATAATTGAAATTGAAAAATTGTCACTGCTTCTCGCATTATAGAGAGTACATACACATTAGTGATTGAATGTTGTCTGTATCGGGCACCTGTCGAGCAAAGGATCGATGGTGTAATGGATAGCACACCTGGCTAGTTACCAGAAGATCCTGGGTTCGACTCCCGGCCGATCCGGATAGTTTTTTCAATCACTTTGTGATTTTTAATTTACATTGCAAATTTTAATAAATTTGATGTCAATAGATAAGCCACGATAAAATTTGTCGAGACCTTCATGACCACCTCCTGCATCCGCTCTTGTAAAAGGGAATAAATTGGCTGCAGTTTCGCGTAAAAAATGTGCATATTTACTTTTTTTTGAATGAAAAATATCTTGATAGTTCTTATCAGTGTCATAATTCATTGTGATGTGTTTTGTTTATTTTCTATGATAGGAAAAAGTTGCTGAAATTGATTATATTTTTATAAATAACAAAACTAAAAAAAATAACAAACGTGCATACATAAAATTACCATTAATAATATTTTTTATTAAATTATTACACGTGCAATAAAATTGCCAATATGTTTTGAATAACTGAGCTGTTTATTAATTAAAGAGTTCAGTGTGCAAAAGATTTCCATGTCGATGAAACTTTCAAAAAATATTAAGTATGAAAATTTAATTCAGGTGTTTTGAATCCCATCCACGTTTACCGTAGCTTAAAAGATAAGGACAGATTTTTACAGCGGAAAAAACAGTACAAAGCAATTCACACACTGGTCATTTCATTGAAAGTATAAGAACGACAAAAATGAAACAAAAGCTTTTTCCTACTCCTGTTGAAGAACGCACTCATTACATATCCGTTAATTGTTGAGAAAGTTAGGTATTATTCAAAGGTGTAGAGGAATGATTATTCCTCAATACCTTTCGACCAATGAAATCACCGTATTAACCATTATTCAATGGGCTTGCGATTGTTTTGTGAATAATACTTGATCTATATGTTTTAATTTCATATACGTTGCGTAGTAACGTGTAAGTAAACAAAACAGTTTGAATTTTAATTTGATCGTGTCGCAATTTCATCTTGGCGAATAATCGCTATCATTACCAGCTCGTTGAATAATATACTATTATTGAATTCATGGTTTTAAAATCATAGTGAAAATATATTAAATAACTAGCTGTTACCCGCGGCTTCACAAGCGTGAATTTCATAATTTAGTAAAGGTATTTTTAATTTCTCCCTCTTTATTTTTAATTTCTCCCTTTGGCTAGTTATCTAGGAACAGTTGAAAATTTTCAAATACTAATTGGTCATTTCTTCAAGCATACGACATAGACTAAAAATTTAAAGTAAGCCTATTAAGAAGGTGTCAACGAATTTGGTATAGAAGTAATAAAAAAATATGTTGATTTAAAATTCTAAAATTTTATATATTTTTTAAATATCTAATATTTTGTAGACTTTACTCTAAATAAATATCCTCCCTATTCCTATTGGGAAATTTAAATCCCTTCGCCTACATCCCCTATAAGTCTCTTTGCATTATATTTGAACATTTCCTAAAGTAACTGACTCATTGTTAAGGACGCTGGAATAGTACGTGTTGAAAATGTAAACTTTGACCTCTCCCCAATTTTTTTGCGTTTATTCCCTATTTTACTCTTTACAGGATTAATTTTCAAAAAGTGTTGAAATATGTATTCATTAATTTATATTTTACCTCTTTTGACTATGCCTTTCTGTTTCATTTGCGTAAAATTATCCTAACTCTGAGTAAAGTTACTTTAAATCAGTTATTCCGAAACAAATCGGGCAAATTTAATTTCAAATCAATTCTTTAAAGTACTTCGCGTTTCGTTCGCCAACCAGTTTAAAATTCTATAAAAGGTTAATTCCATGTAATGCTTCGCTCCGCTCGCCAAACGACTCAACACTAACCATATTAATACATCAAATTTTCATACTTTGAGATCTTTCCATAGATTCCCATATTGACGGTTTTAAAATTAATTCAATTTTAGATCTTTACAGGATCCGAGAACCGTGATGGACGTTTAAAATTATCTTCAGTCCCTCCGTAATTAAACTTTACTACTATTACTACTTTCCAAAGTGAAATTTCAGTTAAAAAGTTTTGAAGTTAACATTTTTAAATATTATTTTTATCGTAATCTTTTGTTTTTCTTTCTTTTGTTTCCGTTTATTGTTAAAGGAGTATTTTTGATATATCAACTTTTGAATATATCAACCCCCTAAAGAATATTGTGATAATTCTGACTGCGTCTAAGGAATAAATTTATAATATTTCACTGAAATCTGTCCCGTAGTTTTTATGTCAGCCGTGCCGCTGATAATTTTATTATATAAATTCTATGTAACTTCCAAAATATCAGTTTTAGATAATAGAATATCTTATAGTAGTAGACAGACTTTACATTTTTCTACATAATTAAAAAATACAGGTGACTCATTCATAGTATAGTCATTTGGTTCAAATAAAAGGGGTTACCTGGAAAGTTTTCCGGGAGTTTTGAAAATGGGTAAATTTATAGATTTTGAGGTGCTCTTTTCGAATTTCCATTTTGCCACCTCGTATCTTTGCCGCTCGCGCCGCCATATTGGAAAAATGGTGTCGAAAAGCAGTTTTTTGACGATATCTCCTTTCCGAGTCATTTTACGAGGAAAATATCTATATACAAAATTAAACTAGAGAAAATTTCGTACAATTTATGTCTTAACAATTTTTTTCGTAAAATCAATAGTTTCGGCGTACGAGCGCCGCAAATACGCGGTGTTTTACTTTTTATTTAATACGCGTTTTCGCGAAATAACTCGTTTCCACACCACCTTGAGGTATAGTGAGCGTAGCACACTATTAGGCTGGTCGTCCATTGGTTGCGGACAACTGCGATATTTGATTCAGACGATTACGCATGTTTGTCGTTCGTTCGAATTAATATGCCTACTGTTCGTCCGCTAGCTCAATATTCGTCAGTATTTTATGATGACATTGAAAATGAAGAATTTCAAGAAGAATTTGATGATGACATCGCAGGAAACCAAGAAGTTTCAGTCAGTGACATCACAAACGCTACTGAAGACGATGAACCTGTAACACCTGGCCCATCAGGAAAATTTAAACGAAGAACATTACGCTAAATTTTCAAACCATACATGACAAGGGGATTCGGCCTACTGGGCAAACCACATTAAAAAAACGCATAGCTTACTCTACCTCAAGATGGTGTGGAAACGAGTTATTCCGCGAAAACGCGTATTAAGTAACACTTTGCGGCACTCGTACGCCGAAACTATTGATTTTACGAAAAAAATTGTTAAGACATAAATTGTACGAAATTTTCTCTAGTTTAATTTTGTATATAGATATTTTCCTCGTAAAATGACTCGGAAAGGAAATATCGTCAAAAACTGCTTTTCGACACCATTTTTCCAATATGGCGGCGCGAGCGGCAAGGATACGAGATGGCAAAATAGAAATTCGAAAAGAGCACCTCAAAAACTATAAAATCACCCATTTTCAAAACTCCCGGAAAACTTTCCAGGTAAAACTACCAGATGACTGTACTATCAAAAAAAAAAAATATTTGAGCAATAAACAAAAAAATTTTTAAAAAAATGCTTTATGTGACCAGCCTGTAGCAAGTCAAAAAGCTGAAATGTCACTGTCACATAGAATATTAGTAACAATTTCCAGCAAATTAAAATTTGCTGTCAAAAACACTTCAAATATCAAATGTGGTGTTAACTTCCGGTATAACTGGAAATAGCAGCAAGTTAAAAATATTTTAATTAAAATCTTCATAACTGAAAACTTCTATAACCAAATTTTTAAAAATGTAATTTACTTAGAAGACCATGAACTTTTAATGAAAATTTTATTTGAACCATCCTGTACATAACCATTTGTGAGATGACATTAAGATGTTGCTAAAATTGATCGGGAGGCTAATATCTATATTTTCTGTAAATTTCAACTCTATAGCTTTAATAGTTTTTGAGTTAAATCGGTTCGTACAAACAGACAGACAGACAAAAATTTTTTTAAAGTTATATTTGGGGGTGCATACTAGTTCGCTCCCGCGGTCAAATTTTAATCTCATCTTGAAAAAGGGTCGTAGGTTAGTTCGCTCCCGGGATGTATACTATGTAGTTCGCTCCCGCGGTTAAATTTTAATCTTATCTTGAAAAAGGGTCGCAGGTTAGTTCACAACTCGTTATCTACTGACAGGTAAAATTAATTACCTAAATGACAATTAGTTAAATAACTTAACAATTAAAATTTTATTTGTTTAAAATTCGAATTTTTAAAAGCGTTCAAAATTACAGTTAATAATGGACATTTAGTGTGTTGTGTTTTATTTACGTTAGTTCAAATTCTATTTGTTTTTGATGCACCAAAATCAGTAGCATATGGTAGGATTTAAAAAAAAAAATAGGAATTAATTGTAGATAATTTTACTTTGTGAAAATCAGTAATGAATATGGTGAATATCAAAATTTAATTCCTACAATTATGTATATTATTCAACCTTACATTTATAATTATTCAAGTTAAATTTAAAAATCTTTAGTAATATTCATTATTTAATCTCCCCGCCCACTATTTGGTATCTACCTAAAACTCGTTCAACATCAAATTCGTAATTTGCTACTTGTTTCGGATACACGTGTATTTGTTTCTTTCTTCTGGGTTTTCCCCATTTCTTAACAAGTCCTTTTATTGTCTTTAATATGTATATAACAGAAAATCGACAGAAACAAGTTCATCAACAGAAAAAAGTGTATCGCAAGGCAGTTAATTTGCGTAAGGAATTTGTAGAAAGGAAAATTTCGTTATTGAAACGAAATGTAATAAGTAGATTCGACTTTGTAAAATGAGTCATGTAAATTTACACCAAATTTATAATGTATTTAATATTAAATTATAAAACATAAATAAAAACATTTTCATTTTGCTGTTCAATTTGTGTATATAGTTATGGGAGCGAACTAGTATGCTACCCTTCAGGGTTTTATGACCGCGGGAGCGAACTAGTATATGGTCACGGGAGCGAACTAGTATACGACCCTTCAGCGTTTTCTGACCGCGGGAGCGAACTAGTGTGCGCCGATATTTGGTATATATGTATGTATGTCGAATTCGTTAACTGAAAAACATACTAATACCTGAAAATTCGAAAATCACAGACAGACACTTCTATTTTATTTATACGTATTGATTACTTTTGTTAAGGTAGTAGTCTAGTAACTCGCACTGTTTTTGAGGGCCTATTTTTAAGGGAATTTTTTTTTTTTGAGAAAGAACAAATGAAAAGTTTTGAATTTTTAATGTTTTTATTTACATATTAAGGTAACAAAAATAATTTTTTTTTTATCAAAAATAAATGGCGGATTTCGAAAAAAATGACTTTCTTTTGGAAGTCCGCCATTTTGTTATTTTTCGATAAAATTTCATAATTCTAGTTCCGACCAGAATGACATATCTGTAGATTAAGACTAATTAAGAATTTTTGATTTCAGATGTCCCCAGCAGTCAAAATCACCCGGGCCATCTACGTGCTTTTTTTGAGGCGCCAACAATAATAATAATAAAACAAAATTTAATTTATTCAAAAAAAATTTGTTGTATTAATTTGAAAAATTAATTTATTCAAAAAAAAAATGTAAATAAAAACATTAAATTTTAAAACTTTTCCTTTGGTCTTTCTCAAAAAAAAAATGCCCTTAAATATAGGCATGAAAAACAGTGCGAGTTTCCAGACTAATACCTTAAATTGTCTTACCATATTACACTTGATGTTTATTTATTTATTTTTTTTTAATAAATTTAGATTTTCTACAACTCAAATTTATTGTTGCCTATTAGAGACACTTTAATTTGAAAAATTGTCAACTAAAATGCGACAACAAAAACGAAGATAGGTTGACTTCTCTCACACTCATCCGGATAGTGTGTACGCTATTTGTACCGGAAGTGAAGTTTTCTCCCCACGACGGATCAGTTTTCATGCGGAATATTCACCCCTAACGTTTCATCGACGAGAAAGTAAACTCCATTTTTAGATTCACTGTATTAGCCGTGAAATATAAGTTAGAAAAAATGTCGCATGCTAGAATTCTGGAAATGTAGAAACCTAGAAGTTTTTTATCATAATCGATAGACATGATTTTATTGAAACAAATCATCATATTTATTATCAGTTGACTGGGTACAGCAATCAATTCAGTTGCTTCAAACTAATAAACTGGTCTATTGAAATGTATGTAATTATTAATCAGTGTAAGTGCAAATTTTAATATGAATATGATATAGTTATGACCTCCAAAAAAGTATAAATTTTTACAAGTACTACTGAATAATATGAAAGGTCGAACGGTAAGTAGCTAGTAATAGTAATTAGTATCACAGATTGATACAAATATGTATGTAATTAGTTGATATTCGATAACACATTTAGTTCGTTATACAGTGCGAGGAAATAAAAATTGGCGTTTTTCTTTTTTAATCATTTTATTTACCCGCAGTATTTCCAAATCCGGATTTGCATAGTTTGTTCTCATTATTTTTTATAATTATAATCTTATTCATAATGCACAAAACATGAAATCTATTTAAGGCGGGAAACTTGTTTTATTGTAATATTTATGAAAGAAATGATTTTTCTTTTTAATGAATTTTCTCTTGGAAAATCCAACTATTACATCCTCGTTCAAATTTATAGGTACCCTTGGATAAATTTTTCAACCATACACATATTACACATCAAATGCCGATCGGAAGTATACTACGACTCCTACTTTGCTGCAAAATTTTTCAATTCTAGTATTAGATGATAGTTTTTGAAATAAAACAAAAAAAATTTAAAATTCTCGTAAGTTTAAGTTTTATTGATTTTCATGAACAACGTTCGGAGAAAATGGGGAAAAACAAAATTTTTTCGATTTTTCCGAAAAATTAGAACTGGCGATAATTTTAAAACTACAGACCAAAATTTGCCACCGATCACAATATTTTCAATATTTTTCTCCTTTTACCATGCCCCGGAACAAAAGTCCTCATCCGGGATATCTCCTTCCGGATTTTTGGTTTTCTGGTTTCCTTAGACCACAATATGTTCAAATTGGTCTGATTAATATACTTTAGGTGGCGTCTGTTTTACATAAAAGTTTAAAAAACGGATGTAAAACTCACTTGTTACAGTTCTCAGTTTTTTTGCTCATTTCTTCTACGTGACATGTTATTCCCATAAAAGTAAATCTTGGATGCATGTTATCTTGTAATTCATATTTTTAAAAAATTTAGTTTAAAATAACGAATGTCAAAATATAAATGTATTTGAGATAGAATGCCAACTTTTAGATGGAAATTATTTAAAAATTCGATCAAATCTTGTAATAAACAACATTAACAAAAATGTTACCTAATTATCTAAATTTTCCATTCAAAAATTCGCTAAAAATCTATTTTTATACTTTGTTTTATTAATTGGAAGCTAATTATCTTATTTTTACATAATTCCTTACCATTATACCTACAATTCCTTATCTATTATTATTTATAATATAATAATTAAAACATGAGCCACAGACAATTTGTACTCCAAAGGGTAGAGCCGGATAAGTATAAGTGAATCGGAATTATTAGGTGTGTTAGAGTAACTGTATTGTCGTTTATGTAACGCTGCAAGTACTTCATATATATAATAACTTTCCTAGATCAAAACAAAACCATTGTAGAAATATAATCGAAAATTGTCAAAAATGTGGTGTAGAAGGCTTTATTTTAACACGTAAAATATAATGCTCAATGGATTTTAATATTCTACATGTTAAAAATCTTTAGTGAAAAGTTAATATTTCCACAACGGTTTTGTTTTGATCTAAGAATGTTATACATATGAAGTACCTGCAGTGTCACATAAACGACAATACAGTTACTATTTGGACTTTCTGTCAGGGACAGATAGCTTCTATCTTAATATACCTCCTTCGATTATTCTTGATTATCTCGAAAACTATAGGAGATAGGAAAAAAACACCTTATTAGACACAACACTTTATTTTCAAAGTACTTTCGATTGATGTACATAATTCCAGGGGCGGACCCACTGGAGGAGCGGTTTAGTAGATTTGAAATGAAAAATATTTTTTTTTTATCATGTTGTACCCCTTGAATTTTGATGAGACTTGGTGCAGTAATTAAGTGCATTAAGGTACAATTACTGAATTTTTTTAAGTTGTCACTCAATTGGAACCCTATAAAAATAACATGGGATCGGATATTATCGTTGTTCTTATTCTTAATAACGAGGACTGGTACGATAATAAATATGTCTCATATTCTTGAGAGTGTTTGCCTTCATGTGGATTTGGAATTATTTTCCTATGCTGAGTAGTTTTCAAGAAAAAAAAAATTTGTAATTTTTAAAATTTTTTTAGTTATCTCCATAACTACTCAGTTTCGGCCGCCAAAATTGTAGATATCAATTACTTACAGCCTCACCGTACCGTTAATATAGTTATTAAAATAATTCGCTTCCGGGGCCGATTCACCTATACTTATCCGGCTATACCCTTTAGTGACTCTTTAGGTATTACCTAATATATATATTTTTTTAAATGTGTAGGTCGTTCGATTTTTATCAATTTTTATTAATTTCTACTGTGATAATTGTTTTCAAAAACAAAACAAACAGCAAAAAATATTTTTAATCGACTTTCTATTATCTCAGAAAAAGTATAGAAATCCTTGTACATAATTCTAACGACGATTACTCATTTGGATGTTGCAACTTTTGATTCATGTTGCAAATTATAACCTTGTGATTTGGTAAGTGCTGTGACCCTTTATTACTTTTTTTTTATTGTACAAAAAAATTATTTCCTTAATTAACAGATGTACCTATGTATATACCTTTCAATTTCATTAAAATATTATCATCTGGAAGATCTTCTGTAATTTTTTTTCTCCCTCACGTGACTACGTACCGGCACAAGATTGCCGTGAAAATGTAAATCTCTTAATTTTGAAAATTCATACAGATTGCCGTGTGAAATATGAAAATTAAAATTATAACTATAGAATTAGTTTTCATATTTCACACGGCAATCTGTATGAATTTTCAAAATTAAGAAATTTACATTTTCACGGAAATCTTGTGCCGTTACGTACAGATTGCCGGAAAATTCATACAGATTGCCGTGTGAACTATCAATAAAAGTCAAACAAATCAATAAAAATTTAGATCTCGAAACCAAGGTAAACGGAGGCCCCGAAGAGATCCGAGGCTCCAGTTTCTTAAGAATTTCCTATACACAAATCCAACAGTTTTCGAATGATTTTAATTTTTTTAGAATTTTTCCTTTTTACCCTATTTTAATTAAACATTGATTGGGTTGAAAATTATTTCTCAACTTCCAAAACTTTGTACAGGTGACCACAAAATACGCCTCTAAAAGTTTTTTGATTCTTATACAAAATTCACTATTTTTAATAATTATTATTATAAAATTAGTTATGGCAATTTATTAACGTTATTTTCCCTGATCAGAAGTGATTTTTTGTTTGAGGAAGAGGGTTTAAATCCTTAAACACCTCCCGTCCCGCGTGAAGTTTGTGCCCAAATACGTAAATCAAATCTGGATTCTCAAGACCTAAAAAGTAAAGTAATTAGGACGCAGTTATGTATAATTTATGTTAGAAGCATCACCAATCAAAGTACTAACTAGTAACTAACAAGAATAAATAAAAGAATATTAATTTTTAAGAATGATTTATATCCATACTAAACAATTTATTTTATATACTAATTAATTTTAATTGTAATTAACAATTCTTTCCACTTATGTATGCAGACATGTTAGAATCAATTACGGATACAATTTATTTTATTGTTATAGTTAAAAAAATAATAATAATTTACTTCGGAACTTTTACTTCCGTTGTTTCGACATATTCTTTTCTTAGAAAAAAGATTTGAAGAGTTTATTCGATTGTTCAGGGATTTTTGTGATATATTATAATTTCTTACCCAAATTTTTATTTTCTTGAATTATAAATTTTCTTGAGCATGTAATGTCATGTAAGTACATATGTTGTAACCTTGACAAACATTGAAACCCTTCTAATTTTTTTTTACAATAACAAAGTTTAACCATGACATTGTTTTTATAAACAGCCCCAAGAAATAAATTAATATTTATTATATTAATATTTCTATCGTTCGTGTAAAACCCTACAGTACCTTACAAAAATATAAAAACCGAGAAATATATTTCGGAACCCCAACACACCGCCACCCCTAGCTTGTTTCGGCCTATGAAAATGAATTTTTGCATGTATAGTCTCAATCAATGGTGTCACTGATAAAATTATAGGTAGTCAATATTTGCTTCATGAGAAATTTCAATTAAAATTATTTCGGAAAATTCTGATCCATATCTTTAGAGGTTGTAGACAGTCAAAATTTTACATTTTTTTTTACAGTTTAAATACGTAAAAGATAGTTGGCATCAAGCTTGTCAAAATAGGTAAGGGATATACTTCTGGCTGGACTGGTGTATTAGGGTACTCAGCGTACCCAGGTTCAAATCCTAGTCACTCCCTTTATTTATTTATTTTTATTATCACTAAATGAATTAACTTATAATTAAGAAGTTAATGAGCTAATAACTAGAATTAAGTTCAATTTAAATGCAATTAACGTAAAAGCTCCTACACTCGAACGTAATTTAATACTCGAACAGTTTTGATATTTATCGGTATCTTTCAGAAATAACTTCAAGTACATCGGTATCTTTCAGAAATAACAAGTATTGAATGGCGTTCGAGTATAGAGGCTTTTACTCTACTAAATTTAAAATTGATTGTTAAAATTTTATAAAAGGGTCTAGCAGGTTAAGATAGAGTTTTTAAATTTTAGATTGATTCCGTTTTAGATGGAAATCAACTGTAACTACTACTTGATTATACATTTATAAGCAAGTTTAAATGAAAAAGAGATATGAGGGGGTAAGTACTCTAGAGCGGTCATAAGGATATTTTATTTTTTTCGAAGTGTTGCACCCATCTGATCTGAATGCACTTTTTAGTGATAAAAGTAGACATACTAAGCTACATTATATATTTTACTGTGATTCTACCTCTGCGAGAACTATGGGGAAAAAATTAGAATTTTTTATTTTTAACTTTTTTAGGTGGTAGAAATTGTTAGAAAATTCTGTAAAAATTACAGAATATAGCACAACGTACTATCTAATAAACAGTCTAGGTTTTATCAGACTGGATGTAACAGTTGCTGAATAAAAAATTTTTAAAAATACCTGCTCTAGCATATATATGGTCAATTATCTCAAGAACGCAGAGAGATTAGAGGCTAAAATAGGCGCCAAAGGTATATCTATTACTCACCGATATCGCAACATAACTTATTTCTAAAATACCTCTTTGGGGCTGCAAACCCTATCTTAACCTGCTAGGCCCTTTTAACAATATTTTCAAATACCGAAAAATTCATCACGTGCGCGTTGCACACCCAGGTTTCTTTAGTGACTAAAATTAACTAGATTTTTTATGATTTATGATAAAAACAGATATTAGATATTTATATTGAACAACCCCTGCTTTAGACGATTATCTTCAATTTTCAGAATCTTCTTTCAGAGTTACAGTTTTTTAAATAATTACCTATTATTATTGAATTTTATGCGTCAAAAACTATAATAAAAATTTCCTCCTATAATCTCCTATTTCTACTCCATTTTTCTAACCAACATTACAAGATACAGAAATAATTTAGTACATTCTGCATATTTTTTAATAAAATTAGCTTGATATCTTTAGAAAAAGATAATTAACTTTAAAAAAGAAATAAATAACTAAATGAAAATAAAAATAAAGAAATTTTTTTTGTACTTCCGTTACATAATTAACGTAATCACAGGGTTAATGAATGGACTTTTAAGTATGTTATATGACGCATCATTAATTAGAAATAGTATAAACATGAGTATATAGTCCGATGCGTACTTGATCAAATTTTTTTAAAGTTTTTTTTTTTTTTTGTAGTATAGACTTTGATTGTTCAGAAATTATTACGTAATTTAGTTTTAGGATCAAAATACTTATTTATGATATACACTAAGTATCATAATACTTATTTATGATATAAACACTAAGACATAAGCATGCTAGAGCATGCTTACTCTTATAAATATAACACAAAATTTAACATTATTCCCCAGTCTTATGTAATGTATCTTTCCCTAATCTTAAGTAAAGACGGAGCTTCTATAGGGCTTAGCGCCGAAAGAAAATGTTAAATTGTTGTTATTTCTAGAAACTAATGTAACAAACGATTCAAATCTCTTCATCGGGCTAGTCGCCTTGATAACCATAGCTTACACAGGGTGTCCACATTCTGGAAAGTCTGGGAAGTTCTTAGGCGTCAGGGAAAATCAGGGATTTCACAAAATGTTCTGGAAAGTCAGGGAAAATAGGTGATAATATATTTCCCAATGATTGTAAATGAAGAAAAATGTTTATGTTCACAATTATATATCACGTAAATTATAATAAAGACTCACAGATACTTTGAATTAATTCAATAAGTAACATAAAAGTATTTTAATTTTTAATTGTTTATTTGAATTTAAAACACTAGCCTTCATTTTTGTAACGTCATTTTTTTTTACGTCAACTTCAACACCCTCTGTACTAGTGAAAAAAATTATAATTAAAGGGAAAAATCTTTTTCTATAAAATATAGATCCTAAGTTACCATATGTAAAAAAAATTTCCCTAAAAATAAATTTTTCACTTAAATTAAAAATTATTTAAAAAGAGCTTTTTTTAACTTCACTCGCTAATTAATAGTACCTTAAATAATTTTGCAATTTGTGTTTGATAGTCACTACCGCATTCGGGGCCAATACGTAAATAAAAATTTTGTTTAAATAGTTTCTTATGTAGTTAATTTAGCTTTACCCAATCCCTTAATTTCAGTCCTACACGTATCTATTCGATAAAATAAAAAATTATGTAGGTACACATATGTATCAAAATTTAAATAAAAATCGTGTGTTTGGACATTTATATTTCTAACCATTAATGGGAAACAAAAAAGTAATGGTCAGGGAAAATCGAACCTAAAGTCATGGAAAGTCAGGGAAAAGTCAGGGATTTTTTTTATGATGGGCTGTGGACACCCTGTTTCATCTTACATCAATAGCGTGGTCTGTGCTCAGACAGTGACATTTGTGAACTCATTTTAATCTAAACAAAATTTCAAAAGTCCCTCGAAAAATTTTTATAATAAAAATAGCAATTATTTAAAAGATACAATAACATTTTTTGGGGAGGGATAAATACTTGAGGTTCGGAACTTCGGTTTGGGGCTACACTTAATAGATCGCGTTCGCTACTGTGTTCGTGCATGTTCTGTTTCAAATTGGTATTTTTATCTAAGAATTCGTTTCATTATTAAATTTTTACCTGGTATGTAAACTTATAAATAGACTAACTGCTCACAAGGAATGTATACGGAAGTGTTACCCTACGATTTCGTTCATTTTAATATACTTATATTGTAGTACTTGACAAAGTAACAAACATATTTTAATTGTACGTGCCCATCGCATATTTAGGGGATAAAACACCCCTTCAAAAGTTTGCTGAAAAATCATATTTTAGTATTTTTCTCATACTAGCCCTTAAGTAATTTTGATGAACAGTGGTCAAAAGATTTAGACTGAGGTTACATTACTACAGAATATTTTTCATTGGGGTCACTTAATTTTTAAGGGGTTAAACACCCCTAAGAGTGAGTTTATTAAAAATTTTTTAGGGAAATTATAGCTGAAATTCTTTAAAATTCTGTAAAATGGCTACAAGTTATTAGTTAATAAATAATACGTGTTACCCACTGTAATGCCGTGGCGTAACTGGGGAGCTATGGAAGGCTATATATATATATATATATATATATATATATATATATATATATATATATATATATATATGAAATTTTTAAAAAAAATTAAACATTTGGGATTTTCCTCGATTTTAAAATTTATAAAAAAGGAAAAATAAGATTAATTTGTAATTAATAATTATACTTGACTTGAACTTGAAATAGATAGTATTGAAACACTGAAGTAGCATTATAAGAAAAACTTTAGGATTACCGCTTGTAATTAATGTCATGGATTATCCCTCTGCTAAAAACACTTCTTTGAAGAATATCATTATTGCAAAAATTATAATCCATAGTTCTAATTAGCATCTTTTAACACGTCTATAAAATTGTACAAAAATACAAACAATACAATACAAAAATACAAACATACTGAAGCACTTTAACGTCTGTTTACTGTATAT
Organism: Brachynemurus nebulosus; assembly: GCA_035578155.1. Taxonomy (NCBI): domain Eukaryota; kingdom Metazoa; phylum Arthropoda; class Insecta; order Neuroptera; family Myrmeleontidae; genus Brachynemurus; species Brachynemurus nebulosus. The sequence continues at coordinate 7,261,139 of JAPWDM010000019.1, forward strand.
TCAACATCTACTCAAAATAATAAATAAAACTTAATTTATATTTTTACTTGTATTTTCTTACACTATTTCATAATCTATGACATTTAATTACAAGCTGCAATCCAAAATTTTTTTCATAATGCTACTTCAATGTTTCAAAACTATCTATTTCAAGTCAAGGAATTACCATTTTCCTATTTTATAAATTTTATAGTGAGGAAAATCTCAAATGTCTAATTTTTGTTAAAAATTTCGTTCTCATATATAGCTTCCCCGTGCCCCCCCCCCCCCAGTTATGCTGCGCCATTATAGTGGGTAACACGTATTATTCATTAACTAATAACTTGTAGCCTTTTTACAGAATTTTAAAGAATTTGAGCTATGATTTCCGTAAAAAATTTTGAATAAACCCACTCTTAGGGGTGTTTAACCTCTTAGAAATTAAGTGACCCCAATGAAAAAATTCGATAGTAAGGGTAACCTCAGTCTAAATTTTTTGACCGCTTTTCATCAAAATTACTTATAATCCATGACATTTAATTACAAGCTTCAATTTGGGTTCAAACGAAATCACTCAACAAATCACCAACTTTTGAGACTAGTAAATATAATATTAATAGATTTGAGCGTTACCTTATGGTATTCAATATTTGTAAATAATAAACAAATATTTTACTTCGCAAAATACCACTTATATTTTGAAACTGTGACATTATTGTTTCAAAATAAAAGTGGTATTTTGCGAAGTAAAATATTTGTTTATTATTTACTAGTAAATATAATCGAAGAGGGCTTTAAAAAAAAAATTATTTACAGTTGTGGCTTTTCTGGATTTTGCACAGGCTTTTGATAAGGTTTGGCATAAAGGTTTAATTTCAAAAATGAAATCAGTTCACGTGCCCCTGTTTTTGATCAATATTATAAGGTATTTTCTGACTAATCGAAAATTTTACATAAAAGTTAACGATACGTATTCCGAGGAATAGAATATTAAATCAGGCGTTCCGCAGGGATCGATACTGGGACCTTTATTATTCAATATATATATATATATATATATATATATATATATATATATATATATATATATATATATATATATATATATATGCATGATATCCCTACCACTAATAATAGTACAATCGCTATGTTTGCGGACGACACCATTATAATCAGTCAAAATTCTAATCTAAATGTAGCTATTGCTTCTCTACAAAGTGGATTAAATTCACTTATAATACATTTATATATATTACACAAATAATACATTTTGATAGAAAAACTAGAAAATGTATATCAAATTTTTTTTAAACCGTCAGCAAACCTATAATCAAGTAATACGGGAAGCACTACATTTAGAAATAATGTTAAAATTCATCTCTGTGATGTCATTAAATATAGTCACTGTGTTTATAAGATTATCCAAAAAAAAAAAAAAAAAAATGAATAGAAAACCCACCGGTAGATCATTAAAATTTCATTAACAAATTCATAAGAAATAATTTGATAATTTTTAATTTTAATTAAATTAGAATTTATCTTTATGACGTCATAAAGTAAATGTAATTGTTTTTTTTAAACTACAAAATTCCTAATTTAAATGATAGATTATTTATGTTTACTGTTTATTGTATAGGTTCTAGTATTAATTGTACCTTTTGAAAGCAAAAGAATATATTACTAAACGAGGCCCAGTAGCATTATTTTTGGTCGCCCTGGAAGTAGTTTAAGTACTAGAGAAACTTACGGAACGAGTAGAAATAAGTTAATTATTTTTTAACTAAAAAAAATTATGAATAAAAATAATGAAATTCATATGAATGTGATTTCTATACCTAAATGTATTTTTAACAGAAACAGGAAGCAGTTATTTACCAGCCTAGGAAGATAAGTAAACTTTTCAGCTGATCGGTTATCTTCCAAATTATAGAAACCAGAAGGTAGAATGGTAAATGATGCTTACGCGGAAGACGACATTTCATATAACATGACTTAATTTCACTCCAAATAATGGCGGAAATTATTCCAATCTAAATAAATTCTTTTTAAAATTAAAGAATTGCTTTTAAACATTTCTCTTATGCTTAAAAAAGAGTTGATATTTTCCTGAATTACATTGCAAACCAAGTGGTCAGAAAACGACCCTTCATATTACAAGACCTTATGCTATTCCAGTTAATGGCGAAAATGATCCAGAGCTGCAAAAATTCTATTTAAAATTGAAGAGTTGCTTTTAAACATTTCTCTAAATGCTTAAAAAAGTGCTAATATTTATCTGAATTACATGGTCGTTCAAATGGTCGGAAGACGACATTTCATATTGCACAAACTAATGTTATTTCAGCAAACGATTGAAATGATTTTAGGTTACAGGGATTCTGTTTAAAACTCAAGAATTGCTTTTAAACATTTTTTATTTTGCTTAAGAAAATATGGATATTATCTGAATTACGTGGTTACAATTCATATTAAAAATATATGTAATTTAAAAAACCCAAAATTTTTGCGGTCCACATAAAATTGTCCGAGATTTTGCCGAGCCGTGACTAAAAAAAAAATTGAGGCACGCTGCGTTAATGGAATGGTATTCAAAATATGAGAACTTTCCTCTATATGTGAATGTAAAATGTCCTAGAATCCTTTAATATTCCTTTAATAGAATCCTTAAGTATTGTAGAACTGACCTATACCTACGACAACCTTGATCCTTTCTACTCCTAAGTATGTAAAGACAATTTTTTTAGTCTAGTAGACTTCATGAATTTATAAAAACTTAAAAGTGCTATGCAACTAGGAAGTATATAATATATTGGTATAACAGAGTCGATAAACTAATGTATATTTTGTTTATTGTGTTTGGAATATGAATCTGTTCAGCAAAACAGAGAAGGAAATATGGTGTTCGCTCCAGGTGTTCATATTCCAAACAAAATAAAAAGCTATATATATAGGTGTATATATTTTGTTTATTGTGTTTAGTATATGAATCTGTTCTGCAAAACAGAGAAGGAAATATGGTGTTCATAGGTATATATATATATATATATATACCTATATATAACTTTTTATTTTGTTTGGAATATGAACACCTGGAATGGACACTATATTTCCTTCTCTGTTTTGCAGAACAGATTCATATGCTAAACACAATAAACAAAATATATATATATATATATATATATATATATATATATATATATATATATATATATATATATATATATATACTATATACCTATGAACACCATATTTCCTTCTCTGTTTTGCAGAACAGATTCATATCCAAACACAACAAACAAAATATAGGTATATTTTCTACAGTAAAATAAAAGTGCATATTATAATAATTGAAAATAATAAAGTAATTGTAAAATTTAACACCTGGCTAATAATTTTTAACCTTGAAATATTACAAGGTATGTGTATGATTCCTTTTATATGTATATTATATAACTTATTCTCCGAAAGAGTTAGCTATGTACCTATCTCTATATTATTAGTATTATTTCTTTATGTATCCATTTACTGTCACTCAGGATGAATTAAAAAGCAATTACTAATTAATAAATATAAATTAACATTACCAGTGAATAAAAAAGATCTCTTGTATTGTACAAAATGCTACAAAAGTACCGCTTGTGATCTTAAGAATTCGTATAATGTAACTTAACAGAATATTTGAAGAAATAATTTTCCATTCCTGTAAAATCAAGTACAAAGAAAACGCATACTCGGAAACCAATTTACATAAACAATGATTTAAAAACCTTTTTATGTGATTTTTTCCTCCATTTTCTAATGGTGTAAAAAAATGCAAAAACTTTTAAACGTGGGACAATTTTGGCAAAAAACTGATCTTTTCACGAAAAATGACCAAAAAACCAGATTCCAAGCATCAGATATGGCTGACTAACGAACTTGTCCAACAGTTTGGGCTATATCTTCACTAAATTTCGAAAAAAATAGGACATTTCGTTACAGTTATTAATATATATATATATATATATATATATATATATATATATATATATATATATATATATATATATATATATATATACTCTCTAACGAAATGTCCTATTTTATTCGAAATTAAGTGACTGTATATATACATATATATATAGTCAACTGAGTATTGGTTGGTACCAAGTCAGTTTTTAAAAAAAAAATTCTGTTTCGGCTTCCTTAATGACCTAAACTAACAAAACAGCTATCTAGAAAAAATGTTGACTTGGTACAAACCAATACTCAGCTGACGATGTATATACAAGGTGGTCCAGGATTGATATTTTAGGGGTACTTATTTTACGTTAGAAGGATTAAATTTAACTCAACACTTATTCCACCACTCATGACTAAGGGGTGGTTTTGGGTGGTAAGTGTGAGTCATCACGTCTTTTCTTTTTTGATTTGCAATTATTTAAACAAAATCCTTGATAATGTGATTCCTTAGACAATTTCACGCAAAAAAGTATACTTGTTACATTTCGGTAAATAATACCGTTTTCGAGTAATTTTAAGTATCTATTAATATGAAGTATCTATTTCCAAATTATCCCCTAATTATAAGTGATGAAATAATTGAAACCATAAATTTAATTATCCTAATGTTCATACGCGCCCCTAAAATATGAATCCAGTAATCAAAAGCGCCTAAAAAATTTAAAAAAAAGAAGTCAGTTTCCTTGCACCCCTCTGCTTTATCTCTCTCATTATTGAGTTTTGGAAAAATGTGTAAATGAAAAGGTACCATTACTTTTGAACATACTATCAGCTCTAGCAATTACGGTACATAATTCTGAACCTTCCCTGTATATATAAATTTTAGTGAATATTATTCTAGGGACCTCAAAACAAATTTCTATCATAGTCCCGGGTTTAAGTCGTATGATGACGGTGGCTTTAATAGCTAAATTTTCGATTCGAAAATTCGCTAAAAGTAAAAATAACAATCTAATCATAACAAAAGCAGACAAAAATGAGGCATTGGTAATTCTGCATAAACAAGATTACATCAACAACATTGCCAATTTTATTTATAGAAAAAGAAAGAATACAAAGACTGACAGTTGACCCAATCACAAAATATCAAGCAAAAATTAATAAAGCTGTAAAAGATATTGAAGTACTATTCAATAAGTCAGAAACATGTCAGATACTGGAAATGAATCCGAGAGCACCAAGAGTATACGGGCTGATAAAAACACATAAGTATTATAGAAGGCTTCAGTCAGACCTGTAATATCATACATGGGTTGCCTTTCTTATGGTACTGCAAATAGGCTAAATAACATTATAATATCCGAAATTAAGTTTGGCAGCAAATTCTCAATTAAAAACTCAATTGAACTATCAAATAAGTTAAGAAACTTCGAACTAAGGCAAGAATATGAATTGACTTCATTGGTCATCAACAACATGTTCGAGAATATTTCCAGCAAAAATTGTCTAGCAATAGTTATGGAGTTATTACACAAAAAAAAATCAACCCTATTATTCAATAGCTCTGAAACAGAACTATTTCGAATTCAACCACAAATTTTATCAACAAACAAGTGGTTTAGCAATGGGATCGCCATTAAGCCCCCTGTTAGCCGAAATTTATATGTCAAGCCTTAAAAATCAAATTTTAGAATCCACGCAAGCCAAGCAACACATATAGTTTTGGTATCATTATGTTGATGACGTCATTATCTGCTTTGACGGTTCCAGTCGGCAAGTAAACAGTTTTGCTGAACTATACCAAACTCAATAAATAACAAAATAAAGTTCACGTTAGACGTAGATTTAACGCTAATGAAAAATAACCAAAAGCCGGAAATTGCATTATACAGAAAGCCGACATACATATTTAGCACCATCCCAATTATCGAGCTATTCCCAACGAAAAATTTCGAAAATAAGGTGTTACCATAAAATAAATTGCAAGTCAAAACAGATACAACAAATCCTTAATTGACAAAATAGTAAAATCCCACCAAAATGCAAACTTAAAAAAATTAAAACAATTGTTTTTACCGTATACTAGCTTTTGTCCGCGACTTCCTCCGCGTCAACATGTTGTAGGTTGACTAGTTGTCGTTACCAACTCCACCCGCTCAGACGAATTCGTAGACAAAAGTTAGCTTTCATACAAATTTTCATCCCTATTTTTATTACCGTCTTAGACGATGAATTTTCAAAAATCTGCTCTTCGTGCTCACTTACGCTACTAAAGAAACCTTTTTGCAAAATTTCATGCTTTTAAATCCAACGATTTTTTATATAATTTTTTATCCCCTATTTTACCTCCTTGTAGGAAAGATTTCCAAAAATCCCTTCTTAATGCTCAGTTACGTTATATAAGAAACCCCTGTGTAAAATTTCACGTTTCTAGGCTCAACAGTTTTCTATATAAATTTTCATCCCCCATTTTAAGCCGTTAGGGGACGAGTTTCCAAAAATTCAGTCTTGGTGCTTACTTAAATTACTAAAAAACCTTTATGCGAAATTTCACGTTCCTAAACCTAGCGGTTTTTTATATAAATTTTCATCTCCTATTTTGTGCCCTTAATGGAGAGATTTTTACAAAAATCCTCCCTCTTAATACCCAGCTACGTTACTAAGGGACTTCTGTATAAAATTTCACGTTTCTAGAGTCAGTGGTTTGCTATATAAATTTTCATCCCCCATTATAGATCCTGAGCGGATGAATTTCCAAAAATCTTTTCCTGCTGCTCGCCTACGTTACCTAAGATAATATCCCTGTCCAAAATTTCACGTTTTTAGACTCAACAGTTTTTTATACAATTTTTTAATTCCCTACTTAGGGAAAGAATTTTGAACATTTCATTTAGCCTATAGGACTCCCGAGATTAAGACGAATTCAACGACACCTTCTTTACCAAAATCTATCAAGCCGTTTAGGCTGCACTGCGCTACAGAAACAGTCAAACAGATATAATCAGGATACATAGATAGAAATATACATACATACATACATACTTCTTAAACACATTACTCTCCTTCTGTTCCAGTCGAGTAAAAAGAAAAGAAAGCTGGTGTTTACAAAATCACATGCAAGGATTGCTCCGGTTTTTACATAGGTCAAACAGGTAGGAATTTTAAAACTAGAAAGAGGGAACATTTCAGAACTTTACGGTTAAAGGAGGTACAGGACTCGACTTTTGCAAAACGCCTTTTTGAAAATGACGATCAGCCGAACGGGGAGCTAAAAATATTACATACATTACAAAAAGGGGACAAAATTAATGTATCACAATCGCTGGAAATATTCAAGAACAAAAATCATGAACATTTGCTTAATAATCAAGCCGAACTATGTAATCTCTTCACCTTTCTTTTCTGCAATTTTATGATATTACATATTTGCATATTAATTTACATTTTTATTTTTGTATTTCTTTTCTATTAATTGTTTATTTGCAAAATTTTATTTTTATATTTGTTATTGTCACAAAAATTGTAATTTGCACTCATTTTGTACCTATTTACTATTTGAAGACACGTGTCGTTAGAACACGGACCAAAAACCTGTAATAATGCAAAGGTTAATTTTAGAATATATAAACTTCGCAATTTAATTATAGGATTACACTGGACAACACAAATTTTTTCCCATGCATTATTTACACGTATTTTTATGAGTAGGGGAGAGGTGTGTCAGTAGTAACAAAAAAAATATACAGAACTTTGCATTTATTAGTCACAGGAAACTAAATTTTTAGCACAAGATAGGCACATCATTCAGGTTTTGAATGAGCTACACAAAAATATTCTATGTTGGTCCATAACCGAAATAACTGCATTTATGTGGACCAAAGTGTAATGTTACAATCGTCACCGTCAGAGGACCAGTTGTTACAGGGCTTAGGTTCAATTGTAACACTCATTATTTAGTGGAATTTACATGTTAGTTATTATAATTAATTTGGTTTCCAAAATTCTTCCTTACATATTGAGTGAGTAAGGTGATAAATATCACAGTTTATGGCAACAGGTCTGATTTTTTTTCCTTCTATTACTCTTTTAACGACATTCAGGTATACATTATCGAATACGGTTCCTATCCTAGTTTATGTTTTGTTTTATATAGCATTTTTTTATTTGTAAAACAGCGTGAATTAGATTAAGGACTGTTTCAACAGGCAAAACTAATCGTGGTGGCTTTGAATCTAACGATAACCGTAACCGAAAATCGATATAAAAAACAAATGGATTTTGCCAAAGTATTACCATTAATGGAAGGTATTTTTCTTTTTTTTTAAATTATTATTAATGGCAACCGTTTACCTTTATCATTCGATTCATACCTGAAATATAAAGTTTAATTTTGTTTAACATAAATTTTTAACACAATCAATACAAAGCATTATTTAGAAAAATAATAATGTAAACTAAAAAAGATTTTATTAGCCATAAAATTTAAAATTAATCCTCAAAAATTTGAATTCCTAAAAACCGTAAGTGTTTCTAAACTTTATTTAAAAGGCTATACTCACTCTCGGCTCTGTGTGCCCAGTGCCTTAAATTTAAAATACTAAAAAGAAAAATTGTGGATGTAAAAACTACTGGAATGTCAGTTGTAACATGTTACAATTGACACTACTGCATTTGTTACAATTGTTGCAGTGCTGTTTAATTTTATAAAAAAATTCGTAGAATTTGAACTATGATTAAAAAAGCGAAATGACCTATTTGATAATATTATTTGTTTGCTTGTGTTTCCAATAAAATCATTTTACTTCCAAGTGATGAGATATTTACTGCAAAAATAAAAAAATTGTCAATCAACTCAAAATTTACGATTAGCTTATATTAACACATTTGACATTGCTGAGAGAAAACCGCCACATGGTATTAACTGAAAGTTTTGTCAGTAAAGTACAACTTCAGGAGCCAGCTTATGATACGCAATACTCCTCAATAGGATTGATAGTTTTCTCGCAAATTTCAAAGTTACAATTGACCCACTGTTACTACTAACACACCTCTCCCCTAGAATCCAAACGTCTTTTCTTCAAGTTTTTTCTTCAAGTTTTTCTTATATGAGCTACTCAATAATAATAATAATAACAGTAATAATAATAGGGGTTTAACGTCTGTTCTTCGGACATTCTTGTCTATAATAGACGCCACCTACATCATTACTTTTGTATTTTATTTATACACATTACAATTACCTAGCATTATGATGTGAGTGGAGGATGAGGGAAGTGGTGACGGGGCTAGGTTTTTTGGTAGGTACGCATCTGTAGCCGTCTTCTTATGGAACTATGCCGATATTCATCTGGAGTTGTGAAGAGAAACTGCAGAAAACTTCACAAGCATAACCAGCCGCGTAATTCGGACCCTTGACCTAGCGGTCGACGTGCCAGTACCTAAGCATGCTCAGCCACTCCGATGGTATATAGGAGCTACATACTCATTTTGGACAAGAATAAAAGCTATGGACAAGAATTATGGACAGTCTTTATATTTAAAAGGGAAGTTTCCCAAACTTAATGATGCTAAAATCAAAGTAGGCATCTTTGTGGTCGCACAAATAACAAAATTGATAAAATATGATAATTTCGAAAGCAGACGTAATGACTTAGAGAAAAAAGCATGGATCTGTTTAAAACATGTGGTTAAATATTTATTGGGACGACATAAACCCGACAGCTACAAGAAATATGTGGACAGTCTACTGAAAGCATACCGTGATTTGGGTTGCAACATGTCACTCAAAATGTCCTTCGTTTCCACAGGATCTAGGGAATATAAGTAGTGAACATGGAGAACGGTTTCATCCAGACATTTTAGGTATGGGAAAAAGGTACCAAAGAAAATGGAATGCACGGATGTTGATTAACTACTGCTCGACCCTTAAAAGAGATGTACCAGAAGCAAAATGTTAAAAAAAAAAAATCTTTACACTTATCTTTTAATGTACCAAGGCTGGATCCGTATTGGAGTTAATTTGTATTAATTGCAATATATTGGAAAAAACTGTTTTCATTTTTTAATTCAGTGTATAAAATACTGTAAAGATCAGGCATTAAACCCTTTGCAACAAAAAATAGTATATTGTGCAATAAGTGCGGAAAATTGTCGAGAAAATTGTCGATTACCAACGAAAGCGAAGTTGAGCGCAGAGTGGGGCAATCTACAATCCCGCACGAGTTGCAAATACTATTTTTTATTACGAATTTCACATACCTTTTTCTATTATTATCACTATTTTTGACATTTTTATTACTTTTTAAAAAAATATTTTTAAGTGTTCGTCTTTTTTTTCTGAATTAATTATCGTTTAAATTACTTTGTTGGTGGTTTCTATAGAAATAATTACGAAATATTTATTAAATGAAAAATTAAGAGGCGGCTTTGCGTGTTTTATTTGTGTGTGGAAAGTTACTTTCCACACGCAAAAAAGTATGCGGGAAGAGTACAGTGGGCAAACAGCTATTTTGCGTACAGAAATGTGTGCGCCAAGTTAGTACTTCTCCCGCATGAGTAATAAAAAATCCTTTTTTGCACTACAAGTTACAAGCCATATTTAATAAGAAAATAAAAATTATTGACCGCGCTGTTTTTGAAATATAATTTATAAACATCATTTTACAACGTTTTTGCAATGCTCTATATTGCTATAACATAAGCGCGCGGAAATTAAAAAAAAAAAAACAGGTGGTATCCAAATATAATAACTGAAGAATATTAATACATTATTTAATTTTTGATAAAATAAAATTTTTTCGCTGACCTATACTTTTGTACCCGACTATCTCGCACCAAATACCTTAAACGAAAATTGGATAAAAGTTTATTACGAGTACGAGGAAGCTGAGTGCCATCGTCTATTGGCAGTTTGTTTTTAAATATTAAATGTTTATAATATGTGCCTGTTAATGTGTACATAAATAAATAGCTGAAAATTTATTAAAATGAAGTTGTCATTTTATCGAAATTAGTTCTGAAATTCATATTCTGATCCCAGTAGCGTAACCCCTTAATAATACAATTATACGTATATCATTTCACATATCTCTCAGAAACGATCAAGTACATTTTAAAAAAAAAACTTGGATATATTGCCAAAGAAATTGGTAGTCTTAAACTAATTTGTTTTACCTAAAAAACAATTTTTATTTTGTTTAGGTACTTTTGATAATTCTGGTACTATAAATAAAATTATTTATACCTGTATTGAAATTATTAATCTAGACTGTTTTTGCTGGATATTTCAGAATTAAATTATATAATATAAAAATTTTATGTAATGAATTACAATCTAATTGAGTACTACTTTTTTGTAATAATAAATGTGATGATACACTTATTTGATTAATTATTTTTCGTTCATATTCTAGAATAACAGATGCGAACAAAAAAAAAAAACACTCTGAAATAGCGATGTGCTCTACTCATGAGTACATTTTTAGTCACGATCACGCACAGTCACGAATTAGCTTTTGTACTTACGCCCGATCACGAACCAGAAAATTTATTTCTTTTCACACTCACGCACGATCACGAACAAAAAACTTTAATGCTTTCACACTCACGCACGCTTATGAATTAAACATAAAAATCTTTGAAATCACTACCTATCATTTTAACAGTCAGTTAAAATTATGTCCTCACGATAAAATCAGAATACGGTTAAAGTTAATACGGCTAATAACATTATTACTGAGACTAATATTGATGCAAATTATAAGTATACCTACTATTTAATTTTTTCTAGAAACTGTGAAAATTTTCAAAATTTTTCATCTACTAATTTACTGCTTAATTTTTAGTCATATTGTATTATATTTATTATATAAATATAATATTTCGCACAACCAAACCAAATATGTAGTTTTTTAACAAAATTGCGACAAAATATTTATATATATATATATATATATATATATATATATATATATAGTTATGGATTCGATTTATTAAGAATTAAATAAATTAAATAGATCCTATTTCATTTTCTATATTTTATGTAAAATCAATATTCAGCATTTTCTCATCAAACTATTGTACATCAAAAAGTATAATATTCATTTCCTGTAATTTCATGTAATTGTAAAATCAGATATTTTCACACCAAACAAAGAAATCTTATAGATAATTCTGCTGAATTGAACAAACGAATAAAACACGTGCATCCTTTCAAAATTGTATAAATACGATCGACTTATTCGTTTGTTCAAGACTTTTCGTTTATATCTTGTAATAACGGTATTTGTAAAGGAGATCATTAAAATAAAGTTTTATTTTTTAATTACATTTTTTGAATCAAAAACATATTTGGCGCAGTCGGTAGGATTTTGTTAACATTGTTGAAGAAATTTGTGCTATCGCGAATTGTATTTTGACGGGTTATCAAGACAACAATTCGGTCTTGACGGTTTCTCAAGAAGAGTGATACACATCTCAACAGTGCGTGGATTTTAATCCTTTAACAAAACAAAGAATCTACACGGACATTAAAAAATCAACCGGTCATTTTATAAAAACTTCGTGAAATTGTGGACAAATTACTGGCGGTTTACCAGTAACGAGTTCAATCCAGGCGGCTTACTTGGACCAGTGGTTTCACAACTATTCGACAACGGTCAATTGGATCAACACACAATCCAGCAACAACACATCACTGGCGATGAAAGGTGTAATATTGTGCATGTAAGTACATTATTTACATTCTTTCTCTTTTTGCGAGTGCTTAATGTCCAAAAAATTTTTTCCTTACCACAAACGAGAGTCTTCCAACACTCCCGGCGCAGTAAACGCAAGTGTTGAAAACACTTCCTCTTCGCTGAATACGATTGAGGAAGTCCAGTTTAGCTTAGTTAATATTAATTTAGAACCAATTAATCTAAATATCGAAACAAATACTGAAAATATTAATAATTGTTCAGATTTAGAAATAAATAATACGAATAATACAATGACGCGAAATGAAGCTAGTGAATATTTAGAAGCTCTAAGATTACCCGATACCATTAAAGATTTAACTCCTTTTGACGGTAACCCACGTCAATTATTTGATTTTATTAGTAACGTAGAAGAAATATTAGCATTAGTACCCGGAATCAATGGGACACCGCAAGGTAAACTATGGTTACGGGCAATTAGAAATAAAATAACAGGTGAAGCTAGCGAAGTACTAAACATGTACGGAACTAGCATAGATTGGGGTGAAATTAAAAGTAATCTTATTTCCCATTACGCAGACAAGCGAAACGAGACTAGTCTAATACGCGACTTACATAATTTACGACAAACAAACCAAACCATTGAACAATTTTACGGTTCAATTATCGAAACATTTTCCGCCATGACAAATTTTATAAAGTTACACGAAACAGACCAGATAATAGTTAGGGCAAAAATTAAGCTGTATTCAGATTTATGTAAGGATGCATTCTTAATAGGACTTAAAGAACCAATAGGTAGTGCCATTAGGGCTCGCCAACCCAAAACCCTTCACGAAGCATTTTCGATGTGTATTCAGGAACAAAATATTTATTACGCTAGAAGTAATTATATTCAAAAACAACAAATTGCTGTCAAACCAAAACCCAAACCAATTAATTATCCAATTCAATTTTATCATCAACCTGCTAGGCCTAACAATTATAATTTCCCTAAACCTACGTATCAACCACCTAAACCAGTGCAAAGGCAAGTGCCACCGCCCCAACCTCAACAGAATAATTTTATGCAAAGACCTGGACCATCTCACTACACTCCAACACCGATGGACATCGGAAGTAACAGGATGTCAATTAGAAACCCACAACAAAATCAACCAAAACCAATGGGACACTCTTTCTTCAGACAACAAAGTAAACCAACTTTCACCAGTCAAGAAATTCATCACACAGAAGGAGCTCAATATCAACTGGACGAATACGTGAATGAAAATATTCCTCAAAACGCCAGTTGGGAACAGTCTGTAACCGGATATCAAACTGAATGCCAGGAAACGAACGATTATGGAAACTACGACTACTCATACGAAATCGAAGCTGAAATTGACGATGGAAATTTTCAATCGACCTGCCCGAGCAACGAGGATACATAGATCAAAATTTGCATGGCTCAGAACTCCCATATATTCATATCCTACATCCTTCCGGAAAACAATTAAAGTTCCTTATTGACACAGGATCATCAAACTCCTTTATAAACCCCGAATACGTGCACCCCGACGACTTACAAACAACCCAGACTGTTGAAATTAAAACAATTCTAACGACACATAAACTTAATAAACGAGTAACATTACCAATCTTTGACGAATTCAAAACACAAGGACAATTAGACTTTATTGTATTTAAATTTCACAACTATTTTGACGGTTTACTTGGGCTTGATATTTTAAGTAAATTAAAAATACAGATAGATACATTTCACAAATGCTTATACACACCTTACACGACAATTAAACTACTATACAAACCAAATTTTATGAGCGGACAATACAAGATTCCACCTAATAACAAAATTATCACTAAACTACCCGTAGACATCCAAAACGGTGACGTAATTCTTCCTGATACATATATAAATAAAAATTTCCTTATCCCTGCCGGTATCTACTTAGCAAAAGATTGGCACATAATTGCTCCTACTATAAATCTTTCTAATTCTCAACAAACCTTCTTCGTCGAACAACCACTAAAAGTTGAGCTACTCCATCATGAAGTAATTGAATTTAACACTCACCAAATAACCCAAGAATACAGCGAATTACCTCCAATTGAATCTCTAATTAGAGTAAACCATCTAAATTCAGAAGAACGACGAAGTATCATATCATTGTGTCGTGAATTTGAAGACATATTTTACAAAGAAGGACAACAACTTACCTTCACCAATCAAATAAAACATAGGATAATAACAAAGGATGATTTGCCAGTTTATACCAAATCATACAGGTACCCACAAATCCATAAAGAAGAAGTCAAACAACAACTGGACAAAATGCTTAAACAGGGAATCATCCGACCGAGCTTTTCACCATGGTCATCACCGATTTGGATAGTTCCAAAAAAAATCGACGCTTCTGGAAAACAGAAATGGCGACTGGTCGTCGATTATAGGAAAATCAACGAGAAGACCATTGACGATCGTTACCCAATCCCGAATATCACCGACATCCTCGATAAGCTTGGAAAATGTATGTATTTTACGACACTGGACTTAGCAAGTGGGTTCCATCAAATCGAGGTAGACCCAAAGGATATTCCGAAAACAGCTTTTTCAGTCGAAAATGGCCATTATGAGTACGTGAGGATGCCTTTTGGATTGAAAAATGCGCCGTCTACATTCCAACGGGTGATGGACAACGTCCTCCGGGAATTACAAGGCACCATCTGCCTTGTTTATATGGACGACATCATTATTTTCTCAACATCGTTGCAAGAACATATAGAGAACCTCAAGAAAGTATTCCAACGACTAAAATCGGCAAATTTGAAAGTTCAACTCGATAAATCGGAGTTTCTACATCGAGAAATTGCTTTCCTTGGCCACATAGTGACAAGTGCAGGTGTCAAACCGAACCCTGACAAAATTAGAGCAATTACCAACTATCCCTTACCTAAAACCCAAAAAGAGATAAAAGGTTTCCTTGGTCTTTTGGGCTACTATCGTAAATTCATAAGGGACTTTGCCAAAATCACAAAACCGATGACAAAGTGCTTAAAAAAGGGACAAGAAATCAAAATTACACCAGAATATCTACACTGTTTCGAAACTTGCAAAAAACTATTAACAACAGATCCCATATTGGCCTATCCTGATTTCTCCAAACCTTTCAACCTCACTACTGACGCGAGCAACTATGCGATCGGAGCAATCCTTTCACAAGGACCAATAGGCCAGGACAAGCCCATTTGCTTCGCATCAAGAACGCTAACATCCACCGAGGAGAAATATTCTACAATTGAAAAAGAACTTTTGGCAATCGTTTGGGCAACGAAATATTTTCGGCCGTACCTCTTCGGAAGGAAGTTCAAAATCATTACCGACCACAAACCTTTAACGTGGCTCATGTCGTTAAAGGAGCCAAACTCAAAATTAGTTCGCTGGAGATTGAAGCTGGAAGAATTTGATTATGAGATCATCCACAAATCCGGGAAATACAATACAAATGCTGACGCTCTATCAAGAATTAAACCTGAAATAAACATCAACGAAGAACACAACGAAATAAGCTCCATCGAAAATGAAGCACCCTCAAGCGACGCTCAGACTCAGCATAGTGGACAAGAAGATGAAACCGATTACATTCGTATATCCGAAAACCCACTCAACGATTTTAGCGAACAATTAGTTTTGATCATCAGTAGAAATCGTCCGAATAGAATTATCTCAGTCACTTTCAAAAAACGAAGACAAACCTTCCAATTTCCCCAATATACCAATCAAATCCTTGTTAATATATTTAAATGCTACCTTTCCCCTAAAAAACTAACAGCAATTTATTGTGAAGATGAGGAAACATTCCTTAGACTACAAGATATTTACTCTCAATATTTTAGCCGATCAAAACAATTCAGATTAATTCGTTGCACAAAAATTTTAACCGACGTAGAGGACGAAGACGAACAGGATAGAATTATTCAGGAATACCACCAGAAAAGTAATCATCGCGGAATACAAGAAACATTTTTACATTTAAGACGCGAATACTATTTTCCCTCATTAAAATCAAAAATTTCATTTCATATAAACAACTGTAATATTTGCAATTCCGTAAAATATGACAGACGACCACCGAAAATAAAATATTCATTAACACAAACACCCAAAAAACCTTTGGAAATAATTCACATTGATATATTTTACCTAAATAATGAACATATGTTAACTTTAGTTGACAAATTTTCCAAGTTTGCTCAGGCATACACCCTAGAGTCTAGAAATACGATTCACATAATTTCCCAAATCAGGAAATTTATTGCGAATTACGGTCCACCAAAATTACTAGTTGCCGACTCTGAAAAATCATTTAATTCTATCACATTCAGACAATTCCTTAGCCAAGCAAACATTGAACTACATGTTACATCAATTCGGAATTCAAATTCAAATTCACCTGTAGAACGTTTTCATTCTACCTTGCTAGAAATTTATAGAATAGTTCATAAAGAAAATCCAGAAATGAACCACGAAGATAAATTATCAGTGTCAATAGCCACCTATAATAATTCAATTCATTCGGTAACTAAATTTACACCATTCGAGTTATTTTTTGGTAGGAAATATGATGCTCACTTAGAACCTAACCCAGAAGCAATGCAAAATCATAAAGAACAACTCTATGAAAAAGTAAATAATAGGGTAGAACAAAACAAAATTAAACTCATAGATAAACTTAATAGAGATAGGGAAGATCCAATAGCTTTGAACCCAGGTGATAAAATATTTGAAATACATGAAAGATGCAACAACAAATTAACACCAAAATTTAAACAAACAAAAGTTTCATTTTCTATATTTTATGTAAAATCAAATTTCATTTTCTATATTTTATGTAAAATCAATATTCAGCATTTTCTCATCAAACTATTGTACATCAAAAAGTATAATATTCATTTCCTGTAATTTCATGTAATTGTAAAATCAGATATTTTCACACCAAACAAAGAAATCTTATAGATAATTCTGCTGAATTGAACAAACGAATAAAACACGTGCATCCTTTCAAAATTGTATAAATACGATCGACTTATTCGTTTGTTCAAGACTTTTCGTTTATATCTTGTAATAACGGTATTTGTAAAGGAGATCATTAAAATAAAGTTTTATTTTTTAATTACATTTTTTGAATCAAAAACATATTTATATATATATATATATATATATATATATATATATATATATATATATATATATATATATATATATATATATATATATATATACTGTGTGAGTTTTAGTACAGCCATACCGTTGATTTAATCGAAAAATTGTTCAAATAAGAGTTGTAGATATTGACGGGGGCAACCGATTGCTATAGTCAGGAGCTTTATAGCTCTTGTGGTTTTCGAGCTATGATACAAACTTACAGATTTTTAAATGGGACTATATATAAATTTTTCTATAAAACTGATGTAATACATTAATTGACAACATAAATGAGCAAAAAAAAATTTTTACCCAAGTTTAATTTTTTAATTTTTCTCCTATTTATCAGTTAGGCGGTAAAAATATGCATATGTACTTGAGGCTTCTTTAACCGATAGTGTTTTTCTTGATTACATTTGCATTACATCCAAAAAAAGAACCTTTTCCAGTACCATTTCTATCATAAAAATTTGGTTGTAATAAAATCTCTCAAAAAACTCACATGGTATATATATATATATATATATATATATATATATATATATATATATATTAATCTTAGTGAATATTATTTTCGGTTTCTAGGGACATCAAAACAAATTTCTGCCATAGTCCCGAGCTCAAGTGGCGCTATAACAGTGGTTCTAATAGCTGAATTCCACTCTAGAAATTCGCTAAAATGCATATTTAAGAAAAAAAAAATGAGGGCCTTTAATTTACTTAAACACAAAACATTTTAATAATTTGTTTTAGGGAATATATGTATGAGAAGTTATTTTGTTTCTGATACTATGTATTCCGATAATGTTTCAATCACTATGGGATATTTAACACGATGACGGTCATCAAGAATTATGACGAATAATGACCAACTGATATACTATTTTATGATAATGAGCAGCTAATACACTTGATATAGGTATACCAAAATAAATCGTGTGCTCAAGTTTCAACTCAGCTGAACATTAAAAGTTTAAATATTAATGTACCTGTAAATACGAACAAAGGTTCGCCATACTTGATAATTTTAACAAGAACGTTGGTAATATTGAAAATAGAATTAGTACTATAATGAATATTTAAATGAAAATATCTATCCGGCTTCGATAGATTCTTGGCCATAATATTTTGAACGTTTCAACGAAAAATATCTAAAATCAGTGAAAGAATGGCAGAGTTATGCTCGAACATAACAAGTGTCCTTTCAATCGCTTCGTAGGAAGTGGCGTGTACTTTTCGACGGGTACTTTCCGACGGAAAAATAAAATGGTATTATTTCCGATAATTTTATGTGTTCTTAGTACCTACTTTATTAAAAAATATCCTAGCTGATTGTATATTTGTATCTCTTGTGTAGTGTACCTTAGATCGCCGGCAGGTAATAAATATCCTGACAGGAGACTTCGCTTCCTGGACGCTATTGCTACACTCTCAAAACGATTTCTTTGTTTAAGGATTTCTAGAACTTTTTTTTCTTTGAATCAAAAAAGTTTTTTTTTTTGGGTTCGAAGAAATATCTTTTTGACTACCGTAAAACCGTCTAGACCTAGACACTTTTTTACATTTTTTGGTTAATTTTATGTTTATATATGTTTCCTTCATAGATACCACCAATAAAAGTATTACCGTTAGAAAGAGTGTATATTATTTGTTATATCTCTGACCTATTTGTTTCATTATAAGTAAAAATAAAAAAAATAAAAAATAATTAGTAAGTCTCCGGGTCTACACCCTAAATCGGTCTTGACCTGGACACTTACTTAAATAATGTAATAACATGCAAACTAACCTCTCCCGTCGGGGTTAGGACAGTGTTTTATATTGTCTGATGTCTTTAAACCTGTCAAAGACTTCAAAATATTTTGTGGGAAGGGAAAGGAGGCAATGCATATTATGCCTTTCTATGAAGTAAACATACGATATGACACCAGAAGGAGGCATAAATCGCGTAATTCTGGGGGGAATATTAACATATTATGGATAGTGGGAGTTACAGTTGGTGCGAATCGCGGCCATAGTGTAATATTATACTAAACGGATATATGTATATAGCATCCGGGTCTAAACGGATATATGTATATAGCATGTATTTTTTTATATATACATCGAATATAACTTCAAACATCATTAAATGATGCGCAATAAAATTCTGAACACATACATATCAAAATTAAAATAATATGACAATTATGACAGAAATTATACGTCTAAGTTAGATACACATTTTATTTCTTTGAAAAACTGGAGGATAGTAATCCTGTAAAATGAGATAGTAAAAGTTGAAATCCGTAGTTTTTATTGGTATAGCTGTTTAGAGGATGTTTTTCTCTCTCTAATGACGTCAAGAACAAATGTTTATTGTTGCAGCTTAATGTAGAAATTATTTACTTTGAAGATTGGTGCAAAGTGTCCGGGTCTAGACCCCCTGTCCGGGTCTAAACGGTTTTACGGTACTAAAAAAAATTCAAGGAAATGTTTCTTTGAATCACAAAAATATTTTCTTTGATCAAAGAAATATTATTGTAATTCAAAGAAAAAAAATCAAAGAAATTTTTAATCTACAAAGAAATCGTTTCGAGAGTGTAGGATAAGATAAAATTTCGAGAGTTTAGTTTAAAAAATGGATCAATTTTTCAACTGATCAAACTTTTTTTTCATAATACATAAAATCAACGGTTTACATCGTCGCCAGTTGAATTATTCATTTACCATAGTCAAATTCCCCTACCTGAGAATCGTTGGAAATTACACGGTGCCCCGTGGGAGCTTCGTTCGCCTCGCTCACTCGGCTTCAATAACAAACAGTTAAACAAATTTGAAATATTATTATAACCTTCGATAACCATATCATATACCATTCCATTTGTATCTCAAAGTCATATTTTTGTCTCATGAGTATTTTTATCAGTGATGATTCTAGTAATTAATCTAAACTATACTAACCTTTTAACATACCCATAAATTAATAGCCCTTGCGTAATACATAAAATAATGTAAATAAGCATTATCTATAATTAAATTACTAACTATAGATCATTAAAAGTTTAATTACTAGCGGAGAGGGGGGCATATGTGGACAAAAATTACATTTTCTATTGTAATTTTCCTACATTACGAGGTACATTTACGCAGCTATCATATCACTTTTGACACGGCAGTGTACCACAACATTAAGTACAGTACCACGTCAAAAGTGAGGATACACCTTGAATCAAGGTGTACCCTCACTTTTGACGTAGTACTGTACTTAATGTTGTGGTACACTGCCGCGTCAAAAGTGTGGACACCTCTCTGGTCAAGGTGTCTTCATATTTTTAACGACGTAGTGTGTGCTACAACCCGCTAATCCACTAAGCTCTGCTACTGTCACGCGGGCGAAGCCGCGGATAAATGCTAATATTAAATAACAGTGATAACAATGACGATCTTGGATATGAATATTGCTAATAATGATGCAGATACTGAATGTATTTATTGTTCCGGTTTGTTTTCTAAAGCCGAAAGTGGCGAAGAGTGGTTAAAATATATGTCTAAAATGTATGTCCTGTGCATTGTGGTGCCATGAGGAATGTGCTGGCTTGAATAAAAAGACAAAATCTATTTTTGTGATGTATGTACAGCCGACTTTCGTATCAGTCCGCTTACGGGGCTGTAGGAGAATATAATTCTAAGAATTTCTGTACCCGCACTTGTGCTTAGTAGTCGACCGTCGCTTTTGAAATTGTGACATCTAGTTAAAACGTATAAAGTGTAATCTTTTTTGTTTCATTTTAAATATATTTTTCAACAGGAATTCGAATTCCCACAGAAATATGAACTGAAATATTTTTCCGAGGTAAAAAGTAGCCTGTGTTCTTTTCCGTCCCCTCTGTTAACAATACATAAAGCTTAAAACCAATCCTCTGCTTTTTAATAATCAACTGTCATCACTGAATAGATTTTCCCTCGGGAATGAAATATTTTCCTAGGTTAAAAGGTGGCCTATAACCGTCTTGGTTCCCCAAGCTATGTCTGTGCAAAGTTTCAAGTTGACTGGTTAACCCGTTAAGGCGTGCAAGCAAGTCAGACAAACAAATAAACAAACTCACTTTCACATTTATAATATTAGTTAGGACTAGCTGTACCCGCGACGTCGTTCGCGCGACACATTGTTATAAAATCAATTACCGTAATAAAAAGTATCTTATATGTTGACTCAGGTAATAAATTAACATCAGACCAAATTTCATAAAAATCCGTTCAATAATTTTTGCGTAATGTGTGCACATGCTCAAGATGTTTTTTCTATTTACCCGTGGGAATGATACATTGTCCCGGAGTAAAAAGTATCTCATATGTTAACCCAGGTAATAAGTTAACATCAGACCAAATTTCATAAAAATCCGTTCAAAAATTTTTGAGTAATGTGTGCACACGTTCAGAATAGTTTTTCTATTTTCCCGTAGGAATGAGACATTTTCCCGGAGTAAAAAGTATCTTAGATGTTGATCCAGGTAATAAGTTATCATCACATCAAGTTTCATCAAAATCCGTCCAGTAGTTTTTGCGTGATGCGTGAACAGACAGACAGACAGACAAAAATTTTAAAAATCGCTGTTTTGATATTTACATCGATAACTATTTACAGTACCAGTATAATTTTCAAAAATATTCCATGTACAGAAATGGTCTCGTTACAGTTTTATTATATGTATAGATTACATCAGAAACATCTTCAGTAGAAGTATCAGAGTCAGCTAGTATCTTTTTATTTTTTTCATTTCATTTTTTTATAATTCCTTTTTTCGTTTATTATTATTATTACTGTTATTTTTATTTTATTTTACAATCGACTTTTCTAGAGCTTTTTTTTGGCTTTGCCATTTTATATGCCTACTGGTAGTTTTTAAAAGAAAATATTAAAAAAAAAAAAAAAAAAAAAAAACATTTGAGCACTCGTGAATAGTGTCCATAAGTACCCCCATTAAAATGTCCACATGTGCCGCATGTGGTAGGTATTATTAAAAAATATTTGGGTGTAATTTTTTTAGGTTAGAATAAATTAATAGATAAATAGGATAATATTACATTAAATTAATAGAAAATAAGAACCCGCCTTTAAAGTACACTTTAGGGTCTTATAAATAATTAAAAAACTTTTAAGGAGAAAAATGTTATCGACAATTTATTGAAACTAAAAGAAACTACTTTTTCTATTAAAAAAGTCAATCTTTAAAAATTTTCAAGAAAACATGGAGTTTTAAACTATCATAATAATGATTATGACATAGTATAACAATTGTATTGTACTCTGTTGAGTCATTTATAAATTAAAATAGATAAGTGTTGCAACAGAAATCTGCATTGTCTACAGTGGCGGATTTACCCTAAGTGCCGTTCTAGGCTCAGTAAAAATTGCCGCCCCTGAAAAGCTAAAAAAAAAATTTTGCCGCCCTTTTTGTCAAATTTGCCGCTCCTTAAAAATCGACCGCCCTTTTTAAAAAAAACGTAAGTGACGAGCAAAAAAGAAACAAATTTGCCGCTCTTTTTGGCCTGAGTAGGCTCCAGCCTACTCAGCCTGCTGGTAAATCAGCCACTGATTGTTTACACTGCCCCTACCCTCCTCTGCCATAAGCCGGTTCTACACGATGCTACAACATTGGACGTTCGATGGTTCATCGCATCGTGTGGCCGTTGTTCGAACCTACGAGTGTCCAATGTCGAGCGTCAAACATTCGCATTTGGCCATGTCCCGCTCGATGTCGGTATTCTTGCACCGAGTCAAAGGGATGCTTCGAACGTTTGAAGGTCAATGTTGGTTGCGTTGGTTGGTTCGACTCAGTTTGCAGCTGCACGACTCGTTCATGTGAAGAGAGACAACATCAGTGTATAACATTAGAGATAACATCAGACAGATAACAGCCTCGTCCACTGAATAAACGTTTGTACCAACACATCATCATTCGTATTGGATCAAACATTCGATTCACCGTGTAGCAGATACATTCGTCGCACCAACTATCGAATTTAGTTGCCTCAAACGCTCGATCGAACGTTGGAAGGAACGTTCGTAGCATCGTGTAGAACCGGCTTTACTCGAATAAAAGTACAGAACGTTTTGTTTATACACTGATTGAATCATCTTGATCACAGCAGATCTACAAATAAATTTTCCTTTCTAATTCAAAACAGCGCAAGAGCTGTTGAAAACAAAAAAAAAAGAAAAAAGAAAACATGAACACGTGAAAAATATTTCTAGATATTTTTGGAATATTAACAATATTTTAAAATATTATAATAAACGATTATCAGGAAAGTTACTTCAAGAAAAACAATAATGACAATAACAATAATAACAATATGAAAAAGTTTGACCTTATAACCACAACCAGCCAGTTAACTGAAGCGTGCAGAGGTCAATTTCCACTCGAGTAACTTTCCAATATCATCCATGTTTAATTATTAATAAAATTTTAAGCGCATTAATACAGTATGAATTTTTTTATTTTTAATTAAATTTAACACTTAATCATTGGGATCGCGTAAATTACAAGAGATGGAAAATCAGTTAGTAAGTTGGGCAAAAGATTATATTATGTAGTTAATTTAAAGTCGTTTTAGTATTCCGTACCAAAATTGACAAAACTAACCATTTATGCAATCACTATGTATCTGTCTGGGTATCACAGGGAATTTTCTCCGATACCAGAGATGAAGTTGAATTTCGATGCTGGGAGTTAATTTTAGGGGATAAACTGAATAGTGAAAACAAAAATTTTCCTCCAGAATATTAAAGCACGAATTCAATAATATATAACTACACAGTGAAAAAATTTGTGTTAAAGTTAACAGATTTCACATGTCCCAGAAAGGTCCACTCAATTTTTTGTGTTATTTTAACACAAAGTATATGTGTCAAATCTATACACAAGATTTGTGTCAATGATTTAACACACAAGAGAACATACATTTTGTGTTAATTTTTCAGATTTATCCGAGTTAGTGGTTAAAACTTTTTTTATTCAATATTTTACTTCCACTGCAGCTTAAGATATTTGAAAGTCGTCAAAAATTATGACGATTTTGTTCCAATATTATTATAAATGAGGCTCAAAGAACGGAAAGTAAGGCAGTTCTTTGTAACATTTCTTATTTGTGTCCATATATATTTACGAAAATATATATAATAAAAAATATGAGAGTAGTTCTTATTATTAAACAAAACCGAACAATTTTTCAGTTATTGACGAATATAGTTTTATTAAAGTTTAAAAATGAAACAATTTTCTTACATTTTAAGGTTATTTTGTTACAGATTCAGTTAAAGAAATATGTAAGCTTATTTGAGATTGTATTGTATAATATACAATTTTACATGTAAGTAAACTTACATTATTTTTTGTAACTGAATCTGTAACAAAATAACCTTAAAATGTAAGAAAATTGTTTCATTTTTAACGTTTAATAAAACTATATTCGTCAGTAACTAAAAAGCCTTAATTTTTTGGTTTTGTTTAATAATAAGAACTACTCTCATCTTTTAGCGAATTTCCAGAATGGAATTGAGCTATTACAGCCACTGTCACAACGTGACCTGAGTCCGAGACCCTGGCAGAAATTTGTTTTGAGGTCCCTAGAAACCGAAAATAATATTCGCTAAAATTTATATATATATATATATATATATATATATATATATATATATATATATATATATATATATATATGTGTGTGTGTTAAAAGAGAAGAAAGAATTACATAAAAAAGGTTTTTAAACTTTTTTTCTATGTCAATTAGTTTCCGAGAAAAACTATGTGTCTTAGAATGTGATCTTAGAGATGTAATCTTAAGTGATGTAATCTTAAAGTCTTAAGTTACTCACATTCTAAGCACATATTCGACACACTATGTATAGTCAAAAAAGATATAGTGTATATAATATGTATAACGCCAATATCGTATACCCATACGATCACATAATTATGATACATGTATAATTTTGATGTAAGAACAAGTAAGAGTACAAAGGTACAGCAACTATTTTAAAAGAGGGTACGATAACTCAAGAACGAAATACCTGATTTTTAAGAAATTTCTTGAAAACGTTGGAATATATAGGTATATATATATATATATATATATATATATATATATATATATATATATATATATATATATATATATATATACATATATATACACATATATATATATATACATATATATATATATATATATATATATATATATATATATATATATATATATATATATATATATATAATATAATTTGAAGGCGATTGGACATAATTACTCAATATATTGGATTTGTTAATGTGCCTTTGTCAAAATATTAAATTAAAGAATTTATTCAATTAAAAGAAAAACTAAATTATTGTAAATATTTCTACATATATATATATATATATATATATATATATATATATATATATATATATATATATATATATATATATATATATATGTATATATATACATATATATACACATATATATATATATATATATATACATATATATATATATATATATATATATATATATATATATATATATATATATATATGTAGAAATATTTACAATAATTTAGTTTTTCTTTTAATTGAATAAATTCTTTAATTTAATATTTTGACAAAGGCACATTAACAAATCCAATATATTGAGTAATTATGTCCAATCGCCTTCAAATTAATCTTCTAAATAATCGTCTGGGTAATACGTCTTTTAAAATATTCGTCTTGAAAAATAACTAACTTAACATTATTGACCAATTTTTAGAACAATTATAAATTAATTAAAATAACCCTGTTGCAGCATCCTGCATAACATAGCGAATTTCCATTTACAAAAGTACGTTTTTCTCGGAAACTAGTTGATATAGAGTAATTGTAAATAAAAAATACACCTGTCGCAGCATCCTGCATAACATAGCGAATTTCCATTTACAAAAGTACGTTTTTCTAGGAAACTAGTTGATATAGAGTAATTGTAAATATAAAAAAAAATACCCCTGTCGCAGCATCCTGCATAACATAGCGAATTTCCATTTACAAAAGTACGTTTTTCTCGGAAACTAGTTGATATAGAGTAATTGTAAATAAAAAAAACCTTCTTTATGTGAATTTTCCGCCTCATTCCGCCAAATCTTTTTCACGAAAAATGTCCAAAACACCGTAAACGTTTTCACGAAATTTCTTAAAAATAAGATGTTTCGTTCTTAAGTTATCGTGCGGACACTTAGTAAACATATATATAAATGTGTCCGCACGATAACTCAAGAACGAAACATCTTATTTTTAAGAAATTTCGTGAAAACGTTTACGATGTTTTGGACATTTTTCGTGAAAAAGATTTGGCGGAATGAGGCGGAAAATTCACATAAAGAAGATTTTTTTTATTTACAATTACTCTATATCAACTAGTTTCCGAGAAAAACGTACTTTTGTAAATGGAAATTCGCTATGTTATGCAGGATGCTGCGACAGGGGTATTTATTATATATATTTTGGTAGATATATATTCTAATCTAATTTACTTACTTATAACATTCTTTTGCTCTACACAAATATTATGTTACTTCTTTGTTGTACAAAACAGGTTAACATTTTTATTCTGTTAAATCGAAATTTGTGTTAATATTTTCATTTAACACAAACACGAAATGTTACATTAACGCAGGGTTGTGTTACTTATTTAACACAAAAATTTTAAACGCTAGTTTTTTTTTACGCAGAACACAAATTTTTTTACTGTGTACATATTTTTTTTTTTTTTTTTTTTTTTTGGAAAAACAAAAATTGCTGTCCCCGACCCTTATTACCAGCAGAAGGAATGCTCAGAAAAATCTGAAAAAATTCACGGACATTAAGAATGGGGTGTAGATTGAGCAAAAATTTTCAGGGCTGAATTTCCTTACATAATTTTCTGATGTATAAAAAGAACAGTTGATGACATATTGCCCTTGATCAAGATGTTGTCAATCAATAATTGTATTAATATTATGTTAAACGGATATTTTGGTAATTTTTTATACAACTGCACCAGTTGGAGGGTAATGTGTTTAGGAAGTATGTATGCATGTATGTATGTATGTATCTATGTATTTGACTATGTCTGTTTCTGTCGCGCAGCCTGCAACCTAAACGGCTTGACGAATTTTGGTAAAGAAGGTGCCGTTGGATTCGTCTTAATCTCGGGAGTGCTATAGGCAACATGAAATGTTAAAATTCACCCCCTAAGTAGAGGATGAAAAATTTGTGTAAAAAACTGTTGAGTCTAAAAACGTGAAACTTTGGACAAAGATACATTATGTAACGTAGTCGAACACCAGGAAGAGATTTTTGGAAATTTATCCCCTGAAGATATAAAATTGGGGATGAAAATTTATATAGCAAACCACTGACTCTAGAAACGTGAAATTTTAGACAAAATTCCTTTAATAACATGGGTGGGTATAAGAGGAAGAATTTTTGTAATAATCTATATCCACTAAGGCCGTAAAATAGGGGATGAAAATTTATATAGAAAACCGGTAGGTTTAGAAACGTAAAATTTTGCACAAAGGTCTTTTTAGTAACGTTTGCAAGCACTAAAAATGAATTTTTGGATACCGTCTAACAGGTCAAAATAGGGGATGAAAATTTTTATAGAAAACTTTTGAGCCTAGAAATGTGAAATATTACATAAGAGTTTCTTATATAACGTAGATAAGCATTAAGAAGGGATTTGTGGAAATCTGTCTTATAAGGTGATAAAATAGGGGATGAAAAATTATTTTAAAAATCATTGGGTTTAGGAACGTCATATTTTGCACAGGGGTTTATTTTGTAACCTAAGTGAGCACAAAGATCAGATTTTTGAAAATTCATCCCCCAAGGCGATCAAATAAGGGATGAAAATTTATATGGACACTAACTTTTGTCTACTAATTCGTCTGGATGGAGTTGATAACGACATAGTGTGTACAAGTAGTCAACGTACAACAAGCTGATGTGGAGGAAGTCGTGTACAAAAGCTAGTACCATTAGTTGGGATGAATCTGGACAGTAGGGGCGAATCTAGACAGAGCTGCCTTTCGATATTTCTTCGTCAGTGTTATGACCGTACAAGGTCATAGATCAATTTATGCTACTGAATTTTGTCAGTTATGAGTTAGTCATCAAAGAAAAGCGGTGAAAGTGACATCTTTGTATTTTGTTATTTTACAGGCGCACTGTTTATAATTTTTAAAAATAACGCGCGTTTTGAAATCTTATAAAGAAGCTGCTGTACAAAAAAAAAAAAAACAGTTATATCTATATAAGGTAGTGACTGGCACCAAATGTTTGGCGTTTTGTTGACAATATATGTACCAAAAATGAAAGCTATATTGTGCTTAATCTTTTTTTTATAAATTAATTAAGAAAAAATTGTCTATAGGTCAGATGAATTCATACACCATGTTGCGTCAATATAAAAAGAAAGTGGGTATAAACTACATGAACTGTAGTCTACGTAACATATAATCGACAGAGGCGCAACAACCGGGGAGATGCAAGGGATCCGGACCCCCTAAAATTACCTGAAAATTTTTCTTCAATTTATTTTATTTATATTAAAAAATAAAA
The DNA here is from genome assembly GCA_035578155.1 of Brachynemurus nebulosus. NCBI lineage: Eukaryota > Metazoa > Arthropoda > Insecta > Neuroptera > Myrmeleontidae > Brachynemurus > Brachynemurus nebulosus. The sequence continues at coordinate 7,290,568 of JAPWDM010000019.1, forward strand.
TTTTTAGTGGTTTAATAATATTTTTTTATTTGAAAATCAAATTATCAGAGACAAAATTTTATTACAACACCTTCCATTGTTATGGGAGAACTGCGTTATCAAAAAATTTAATTATTTAAATTTTTGTTGGATCCGCTGCAGATATGTAGTTGTTGCGTCGCTGCTTTCCGATATTAAAAATAAAAGATAATCGCTCATAACAGCTGCTGAATATTTCCATGTTTCCAAATCGACTTTGCATGATAGGCTCAAAGGCAAATCGAAATAAAATTCATTCAAATCCAAAATGTTTTATTCCACCCATCAAAAGTCATTCGCTGATGCAGATATTTATCTTAGCGAATTTCCAGATTGGAAATGCAGCTATTTTTATCTTTTTATGTCCAATTTCACCCATATCCAAGACTGAATGTGATTTATATTGCAAATAAAGCACTGTCCAGATTCGCCCCACACATAGGGGCGAATCTGGACACTATATAACCAAGCAAAAAAATGTTGTAATACAAATTTTGATATTTTTAAAGAAAAATAAATAAAAAAGTAAAGCAGTCGGAAGCATAGGTACGTGATGTACCAAGTTTGATGCCTCCGACTGCTTTACTTTTCTATTCATTTTCCTTTTTCCATAGTTCACCTTGTTTCCACCGTTTTAGTTTGTTTCCTACGCAGTCAGGTTTTATGGCTTTTTAATTAATTTGTTATTTATAAAGTGAGTTTTAGAAATTAAAGAAGAAGTAAGTTAATTTAAATCAAAAATTTCCAGCGTTCGTATATAGGTGTCATCTCATGAGTAATTTTATTTTTGTTTATTTTTAAATCTTTTTACACGTGTACAAAATAATTTTAGCGACACGTGTACAAAATAATAAAAATTAAAAAAAAAAAAAGAAAAAACGTGTTCAAAAATTTTTTTCAGAGCTATGGCACCTCAAAAACGGTCGGAAATTAGAGTGCTCTTGAAATTACCAATATGGGTACCAACGAGAAGATTTCAAGGCATGAAAATTAGATATACTATTAAAATATGAATATAGCTACTTTGGAGCCGTCAGGCTAGCTGGTAAAGAACTGCTTTTGTAAATACTTTTGGAATATCTTTAATTTAAACGTACGATGAGATTGACTACCTCAGTTAAATATGACTGAGGTTAAATAGTTAAATCGGTTACGGCAAAATTTTATGAAAATTAGATATGCTATTGAAATATATGCATATAGGACTTTCGAGTCGTCGGGCGAGCGGAGCGAAACTGATATTTGATAACTCACTATAAGAAATTGATTTCAGAATATCAAATTTAAATAAACACGTGAAAAAAATTGCGTATTAGTTCTCCAAACCAAAACTCTAATTAAAAAGTTGAAGAAATTTTGACAAAATTTTCCTCAAATGCTATTATTAAGATCTCCAAAAAAGATGAAAATTTTAGGACGCTAGGGATCAATGTCCATATAACTGATATAACGTTCATTCTTTTTAGAATTCTAATATTACTTTAGCAAAATTTGGCAACGATATATCCACCCGTTTATATTAAGTCTTTTTGGGATCCTAGGATCTGGCTGAGGACCGCAAATATTACCTATCTGAGCCGTTTATTTTCAGTGGCGCAAGTCCATATTTTGTTATTGCGAGATATTTAAGAGTTTGCGTTTCAATAAATTTAAAAATATTGGTAAGTGTTAATAGATATATTTTTTGTATTTTGTGGTATTAGATAATGTAAGTTTATATTCCAATAGTATTCATAGTGCAGGCTAAAAAAATAGTGGTTTTATTATAACTAAATGAACTTGCCTCACTTTCAAAATTAATGAATTATTGTAATCGTTAATTTAAATGGATAATATTTTAGTTTTATCATTTAAAAATAAACATAATAAAAACTTTTCATACGGCCTTTCAACTTCAGAAGCACGTATTGTGACATTATTACCCCCTGTCAGTGCCTTAATAGTAGAAATGAGTGTATGAAAATATGTATGTACTTTAAAAAGGCGACTCACCCCCTTTACAGTGTTGCTTAAAATGAATTTGGAAATTTATTCTAATTGTTTTAAACTATTTTCTTTGAAGAAGTTTTTAATTACTCAAATAGTACGATTATGTCGACACAGTCACCCTCGTAGTTAACTACCCCTGGATTTAATATTAGGAAATTCAATAAAAACAGGTCGATTAGATTTCTTTACGTAGATTTGAAATCTGTAAACAAAACGTTAATATATTTTATTTTTTACCCCTTTTCGCAAAATTAACCTCCAAATTTTAGCCCTAAACTACCCCTGTTGGTGTAATTTAAACAAATTACATATCAATGGATACCTTTTTAAAAAAGAGCAATGTCGTCAATTTAAGCTTTTGCTCTATTTCTTACTGTTTTCGAGATATTTGAAAAATTAAATTTTCACCCCAATGTTTGCAGGACGATTTCACCCCTTCAAACCGCTTTTCCGCAGACAAAAAAAAATATGTGTTACTTATTTTTTAGTGTTCTACAACAGTTTCATCAAAATCAATTGGTCCGGGCTCGGAAATTTCACTTTAAGATGGACTTGCACCACTATCAAAATAAACATATTTACAATACTGTTAAGAGCTAAAACTTCAATCTTCTAAATATTAGGCTTCTGAATTTTTTTGACTATAAATTGTTGACAGATAAAAAGATCATACTAAGTCCTATCTATAACTACCATTATCTTCATTTTTTTCAAAAATGGACTTACCCTACTTTCAAAATAAACGGCTCATCTACCGGTGAAAAAAATTTTAAAATCGGTTGGGTACAGAACACGGTACGCTTAATGAATGTACGCACGGTTAACTGATAATACAGTACATTAGAAGCGTATACTTTTGCTCGGCTCGCTTTACCCGCTAGCTCTCATTACCTCTCGCTCCCCTACACTACTATTACATAATTATTATTTATCATTATCAAACTGTCTCCAAAATTATTTTGTACACGTGTAAGAAAATTAAAAAGTAAACAAAAATGAAAAAAAAATTACTTACCTACTCATGACTCATGAGATGACACCTGTTAAATCTGTATTTATACAATGATGTTACCTATTTTTGGAATTTATTTTGTTTTAAAGTGTAAACAGAATATCGTAGTGACTTGTGATGTAAATGAGTTGTGACTGTCGCCAAAATTAATTTGTACACGTGTAAGAAAATTTCCAACTAAAAAAAACAAAAAGGTTTTAGACGATCCTATTTAAGGGGAGATTGGCTAAAAAAAATTTTTTTTTCTTCATAATGATGTTCCTTAAGGTGTTAGAAATATTCTCCTAAAATTTTATTTAAAAAAAAAAAATGAAAAATCAGAAAGTTATGGGCATTTTTGTGCACGTGCGTTCCACGTGTATCTCAAATACCCCTGTCGCAGCATCCTGCATAACATAGCGAATTTCCGTTTATAAAAATCCGTTTTTCTGTGATTTTTCACCCTTTTAAGTGATTTTTCCTCCTCTTTCTAATGGTGTAAATTAATGTCAAAAAAAAAATTTTAACTAGAAAATTTTGGCAAAAAACCAATTTTTTTCACGAAAAATGGTCAAAAAAACCATGTTCTAGGCATCCGACATGGCTGGCTAACGAATTTGTCCAACGGTGTGGGACTAAATATAAATTTAATACATAAATTTTAGTGAATATTATTTTTGGTTTCTAGGGACCCCAAAACAAATTTCTATTATAGTCTCGGGAGATTTATTTCGGAGCTCTAAAAAATAGAACTTTCTTCGGAACCCTAAAAAACGGCATATAAGTAACATACAAACATATACATATGTATGACGTATATGACTTATATACAATCTATATCTTCCTGTACCACAAACACATTCTTTCATATAATTATGCATATAGGTATACCCCTGTCGCAGCATCCTGCATAACATAGCGAATGCTTTTTTATAAAAATTAAATTTTCTCGGAAACTAGTTGACATAGAATAATAGTTTAAAGACCTTTTTTATGCAATTTTTTTTCGTCGTTTAAATGATGTAAAAAAATTTCGCAAAAATTTTTAAATAAGTGGAAATTTTGGCAAAAAACTAATTTTTTGCAAGAACAAACACCATGTTCCTGGCATCCGACGTGTCTGGCTAACGAACTTGTCCAACGGTTTGGGACTTCCAACATTTTCACCAAATTTCGTAAACCTAGGACATTTCGTTCGAGAGTTATCGTGCGGACACATATATATATATATATATATATATATATATATATATATATATATATATATATATATATATATATATATATATATATATATATATACATATATATATATATATATATATAAATTTTGGTGAATATTATTTTCGGTTTCTAGGGACCTCAAAACAAATTTCTGCCATGGTCCCGGGTTCAAGTCGCGTCATGACAGTGGCTGTAATAGCGAGCTTCCATTCTGGAAATTCGCTAAAAGTATTTGAGGTATCGACAAAAATGAAAATGGAAAATTGTGAAAAAGTGGAAGTCGAAAATTATTCCTCGATACCATCATTTTGGCAGGAACTTGGATCGTTTGCTTCAATAATATATTTTTAAAATGGCGGCTGTTTATAGTCGAGAAAAAACGGTGGTTTTTGAAAATTTATTTTCAAAATGCGATTTCTCGCTTGTTTTTTATTTTTTTCCTTAGGCTTAGATCCTAGTTAGTGCCATAACTGTATATGTATACTTTCAGAAAATTCTTGATATTTTTATTTCAGTTCACTGGGAACTTCAAAACGCGCGGAACTATCAAGGTGGAAAAATCTCACAGTGTCGACTTAAACGCCATTTATTATACTCAGTTCATTTTTGAATTTAAAAAAAAAAAAAAATTGTAACCTCAAGACATGTAGAGATAATGTATATATTTAGTTTTTTATTTAATAAAATATTTATTTGTATAAAAAAAAAATAAATAATAAAAATTGTGGATTTTTGATGTTTTTTTTGTTTATTTTTGAACGAATTTCCCTTTAATTTTAGACGAATATAGCTTATGTTGTATAAGGTCGGCCAGGGATCTTAAAAGCGCCAAAAATAAACTATCCGACTGATTTTGAAAATTCTTTTACTGTTAGAGAGCTAAATTATTTTAGATAGATATAGAGTAAGGTTTGTCAGGGTCCATGGAACCCAAAAGTGTCAAAAATAAACTAACCGTCCGATTTTGAAAATTTTTTCACTGTTAGCGAGCTAAACTATTTTCGGTAAATATAGATTACGTTATGTAAAGTCCGCTAGGGTCTATAGGACCCAAAAGTGTCAAAAATAAAATAACCGACCGATTCTGAAAGTTTTTTCACTGTTACAGAGGTAAACTATTTTAGATGAATATAGCTTTGTTGTATGAAGTCGGTTGCAGACGCACACCTTCCGAATTCTGTCCTACTCACCAGTTTCCTTGTCCTCCACACACTTCGTAAATGTATTAAGTAAAAAGTATTATAATAATATGAAAGTATAAATAATGGTACAAATAATGATGTGGGTGGCGTCTGTTATGGATGAAGTCTCAAAAACGGACGTTAATGTACATTATTATGTTATTATTATATCAATTGCGTCTAATACTTTAATTATAAGTTCGACAAAAGAAGTGTAAATAAGGCAAAAGTGATAGAAAATTTAACACTTAATGGGCCCTGTTAATTTTCTAACAATAAGTTGCCTATCGTTTTTGAGATATAAAACAATATGGGCTATTAACAGAATTTTGTGTACATATGCATATTTAACAGATCCCCACATAATAATCCCATACATCACAGAACAGAAGCTACTATAATATATATTTAACACAATAGGAATGTTAACTTTATTCCTCATGATTCGCAATTGGTAGCATATTCTGTTTAGCTTGTTTCTCAAATAGTTAATATGTAAATGCCAGTTCAAGTTGCTGTCAACAACTATTCCCAATAGTCTGGCAGAATCATTTGTATTCATTTTAGCGAATTTCCAGAATGGAAATTCAGCTATTTAAGTTCGTATTCAAGGTATTTTTGAAATTGATAATTTTTGTTTTATTTTTGTTTAAAGATAAACCGTTCATGATGCACCAATTGTCAAGAAGCAGCAAAGTCTGTTCCACACTGTCGCACTCATATTTTCCCCATGAACAACTACTGTTGTGTCGTCGGCGAAGAGAGTGACCTCGGACCAGACCCGGCCTAGCCCACCGGGACACCTGGACGGATGCCGGTACGCTCTCCTCCTGGCAGAGGATCGGCGCCCTCGCCCCCAAACGTTACATAAATTTTATAATGTTGCAATAAAAAATTACTGCATTAAAAATATTTGTTTGTGTTGCCTTTTCTAGTATTTTTATTCAGAGTCACCATTCAATTTTTGGTGATTGTTATTGCAACGGTCCAATAGCTAGTGCTATCGAGTCCATACTTCGATTCGATTTGACTTAAAATTATTAATACCCGTCTTCGTTCCACTATGACAAATGAAATCTTGGAGGCTTTTATGATGCTGGCAGTAGAGAAGGATGTCCTGAACAAAATGGAAAGCGAAACCGTCATAGAAAAACTTTGTATAGGTAGTATAGAATTGATGCGTCTTCTTTCATACTGAAGGAAGGTTTTAATGACAGTCAACTTGATTTTTTTACATTTAGCCAACTTTAATAATGTTATTACCATTTTTAATATTAAATACTTTGTAATTCACACTTTTTTTACAATAAATTATGTTAATTGAGTTTGAACCTGCATCAAAATTTGAGAGTCAGTCCACCGCCCTTTAAGGTTACTCAGGCCGGGCCTACCTCGGACTCTTTAACGTTGTACAGACTCAACGGCAAGTCGTTAATAAATAAATTAAAAAGTAACGGCCCTGTCACACTTCCTTGCGGGACACCGCGTATTACAGTGAGCCAGTCAGATTCAAAGGTACCACGCTGTCTGACCTCAACCTTTTGCTTCCTATTGGTTAAATAGGATTTAATCAAATTATACATTGGCTCGCGGATGCCATACAAGTATAACTTATTTAACAGTAAATTATGTTCGACGCAATCGAAAACCTTCGTAAGATTAAGCAAAATTACTGCAACTTGTTCACCATTGTTTATATATTGCAATATAGCATCCATTATTTTATACTTATATACTTATACTACTTATACTACCACATATAATGGATAATACTACGTAAAGTAGCTTGTATAATGGCTTGTATAGTCACATACATATGTATATATTATGTTTATATGTTATATAAACATCATATAATGTTATAATATACCTTTTTTAGGGTTCCGAAGAAAGTACTATTTTCAGGAGGAGGAAAAATCACTTAAATGGGTGAAAAATCACAGAAAAACGGATTTTTATAAACGGAAATTCGCTATGTTATGCAGGATGCTGCGACAGGGGTATTTGTTCATCCAATGCTCAGTTATACAATGACTTGTAAATCATTATTTTTTAGCTGACTCTCAATTAGACCCTCCAGTAAAAGAATTTTATTTTTTAAACTCGGAATATTAAGCGCCATGCCATTAAATTTTTATGCCTTCATACTTTTTCTGCCAAACTAATACTATAAAATTTAAACAAAATTGCAGAAGAGACGAAAAGGTAGTAATTTCTAATTATTTAACAATCTATAATCTCTTTTTTTTCAGTACGAAAGTGTCTAATTTCAGTACGAAATAACAATTTTTTCCCAATTTAACCAATTTTTTCTCCTTCTTTAGTTCGTGAAATATCAATGGATATCGTTTAAAAAATTTAAAGCCGAGTCAACACTTAAAAAAAAAACTCTTTCCTAGAATTAAGAAATAAATTGCCACTGACTCTCCACTATCGACTATCACCCTGTATACAGTTAATTTTTTAAATAAAAATTTCCAACATTCCACAGGTATCATGAGTAATACACAAGTAATTATTTGTTTTTAATTTTTGTTTATTTTTAAATTTTCTTACATGTGTACAAAATAAATTTGGCGACATGACAGTCTGATAAACAATTATTTAATAAAAAAAAAAATTAGTTTACACGTTATAAAACAATTAAAGTAAAAAATTGTTTATATATAGATATTTTTTTTAATTTAACTGTAATTTTTCCATTATTTATATAATTGTAATTATTTATTATAATTATCAAGTATCTCAAAATTATGTAATCGTCAATCGAATAAATGGAATCTAAACGTTCCCAACAAGCCCTAAGCGTATGTGTAAAAAATTGTGGATAGCAGTGTGCCTGAGTGTGCTTGATACCGGTTAAGGCATTTAGTTAGTCGATGTCCGTCACCGAATACACAACGCATTGTAATGTATTGTTAGACCATTGTTAGCTTGGACCCCACCTTGCTCTGTCCGACAATACGTGTTTTGTAATTGTGTGTGTGACAACTGACACAGTTTTAAATATCAAACCAACACCACTATAAACAGTGTATACCTACACAACATAGTGGTGGGAACTGGAGGGGATTTTTTGTCTACACTGGTATCACCAGTGCAGAGATAGCAACTTGTACCTAATAAAAAAATTAGTTTACTTCATATTCATACATCCAAGTCAAAATTGTATATAGGCCGGTTTTACCCTGTACAGTTTTGACCCGAAGACCTATGTATAAACATATAACTCACTACTACATATGTAAATTGATTTCGCCGGTACAAATATTGTAAATTACGAGTAAATACACACATTTTAACATAAGTCATTGGAGACTAACTTGTAATACACAAACTTAACTATTTTTACTTGAATTTTCACAAAAATAAAATCAAGTCTACCGAAAAAACACTAAAATGGAATATTTTGAAAACGTTCGTGCTTGCCGTTACAAGTGTTTGTTGGCAAATAGCTTTCACTGGTGGACGTTGTTGAGCAGCTTGCGTTCTGGAAATTTTAATTAATAACGAAAATAGACCTACTATACTGTTTTACCCTGGTATACGATTTTGTACAGGTTTCCCCTACACTACAGCAGTCAATTTACAAACTGAATTGTACGTATACACTGCCGAACTCCTTTGATTTGTGCACGAAAAACCGACAACACAGCCATCGTCCACAACTACTCGCAATGATGCCTGATTACAAAGGGATAGGACGTACACGCAATGGTTATCGTGGTGATGATGGTAATCGCTTGATGGCCCAACATGGTCAATCGTGGAGACGACCCTGTATATTAATGCGTGAATGAAATTGAACGGATCATAATATGGTCCATTTCAGTTAAATTTAACCATGCTTCGTAACTTTGAATTTAAATATTTTTCCGTTTTCTTGGCTTTATCTCTTTTATTATTGCATTTATGTAAATTTTAAATTTGCAGTTTATTTTTAGAAAAGAATAGAAGATCGATTTGTTTCGAATATAAGAATTATTTAATTTCTTAACGAAAACTCATGATCAATTTTATCTGAAAAGAGGTATATGTACAACAGTCCAATGATGGTGCCAATGATGGCCAATCATTTAGTGGCCCATCATGGCCCATCGTGTAGAGGAGTCTTAATGCGTGAATGAACTTGAACGGATCATAATATGGTCCATTTCAGTTAAATTTAACCATGTTTCGTAACTTTGAATTTAAATAATTTCCGTTTTCTTGGCTTTATCTCTTTTATTATTGCATTTATGTAAATTTTAAATTTGCAGTTTATTTTTAGAAAAGAATAGAAGATCGATTTGTTTCGAATATAAGAATTATTTAATTTCTTAACGAAAACTCATGATCAATTTTATCTGAAAAGAGGTATATGTACAACAGCACAATGATGGTGCCAATGATGGCCAATCATTTAGTGGCCCATGATGGCCCATCGTGTAGAGGAGCCTTAAGATATTTATATTAATTTTGTTACTTTTTTTGAAAATTACATAGGTACCTATTTTATTTAATAATAATATAGTAATAAAATTTATTCACTTGTCTTTTTGCAATAACTACATAGTTAATTAAGAGGCATAACTGAAATTGTTTAAGGCATAATCTTTTATGTAATTAATAATTATAAGGATAATCAGTCATTAGTGTGTGTGTGTGGGCGGGGGGGGTGCTCCCAGGTTTTGCGGCATATAATTAAATAAAGAGCTGTAAAGATAAGAAAACGTTAAAAGTGTATTAATTTTATGGTATGGATAGCATTTTTATATGGAATGTATTTTTTAGGCGCCCGAAAATTATAGATTTTTAGGTAGTGTCTGGCAGAGGAGGGGGGGGTGATTAAATACGAAATTAAACCAATATAAGTAGGGATGATTCGATACTAGTAAATAATTTCTCGTTACAATTAGCTTCAATTCCTAAGGAAATTTTCTCTATATTTTGAATTATTTATTTTTCCTGGAATGTTTTTCCAGTGCTCAAACTTTAACATTTTTAAAAGCTAAGGGTATTTGAGAAAAAAACGAAATTCAATAAATGCGTAATACCCTCACGTAATTATAGATATCGCTTAGTAGGTATTCTAAATGGGTTAAAATTAATAAGAATAGTTTAGCGAAAAGAGTCTACATGTGTGGTCTACACATTTCTCAACAGAATTCCTCCGAGAATATATGTTAAAACTGGAAGAACAGCAAAATTCTCTTGGGAATAGCTGGAAACTGTCTCAAGATTACTTTCCGATTTAAATGTAACTATTTATTGCTTGTATTAAAATTACTGAAGAAAACTGGCAACACCTTACTGGTTACAACTGGTTAATAGTTTTTCTACTTAAATATAATTACAGTCAATAAAACTAAAAATATCAATAAAAAATTTGGGGGACAGGTCTACCCACACTGTCAACTTCCCATTGGGTGTCCTTAAAGACTAGAGACTACTGTACATAAATAATTCTTTTAAAAATAGAGGCTAGACCCCTTGCACCATACCGGGGGCTTCGCCTTCTGTATCTAAGGGTGGGGGCTCCATCCTTATTAAACAAATGATAACATCATTTGTTCTCAATGTTAATAAAATTAATTTCGTTTTTTTATTATAAAAAACAAAACACTAGTCTGAATTTGCTGAAAACTTTATCCGGTCTTCATTTTTTAATTACGCATCTAATGAAATTAATCCGGAGTCGATACCATCATTTGTTCTCGAGATATGCGAGACGAAAGAAAATTCACGAACGAACGAACGAACGAACGAACGAACTAACGAACGCACGCACAGACATCACGCTAAAAATGATGGATTCGGATTCTAGTGACCTTGAAACGTGGAGATATGTCAAAATTAGCGATTCGTAAAATCGGACCCATTACAATAACTTCCTATGGGAAGTTAACAAAATTAAAAACTCATAAAGCAGCAGTAAAATATAGATTACGTAATAGACTCAATTTATAAAATATAAATTTTTTTATTGTCTGATGAAAATCCATGAATTACTAAATTTTTCCGGTTCAGTCACAGATCAATAAACATATTATATATGTATAGTCTATAAATTGAATGTATCAATTAATAAATGAAACCTCTAGATACGCTAAAAATACGACCAACTTCAACTTTATAATATAATTTATAATATTTTTTTTTAATTTTTACATATTAAACGGTAATGAAACTAGTTAGAAATTTTTACATTACATATCTCTTAGGGAACTTACATATCCCTTGTACTTTCTATGGAAAAAAACATTTTCTTAAAAAATGTGCTTGTTCATACTTTCCCCACTTTTGGGGTAAGTTTTAACAACGTTGGGGTAAGTATTAACATTAGTGTTTTAATATGATTATGATATTTATAGATATGTATAGAAAATAAAACAAAGTATCATATTTAACGTGTTTATTAAATCAGAAAGGAATTAATTTAACATAGAAAATTCTTATTTTAGATTTATCTTTGTCTTTACTTAATTAGTTAAAGTTAATCATTATTTTAATTTTTTTCTGAGGCAACAGTTAGTCAATCCTTATTAAGTACCAAATAACGTCGCTTTGATATTGATAACGAAACAAAGATTGGCATATTTTCAGTCTTCAATAGACAACCACAATCGTTTAATATGTACTATAGTTTAATTTTATATTAAAAAATATTTACTTATTAATAGATAATAATGATTAGTCTCCAACTATTTATTTATTATTATTATAATTCTTCAAAATATATGATTACTCAGATCAAGCAAAATTATTCCTCTGCTTCACTGCAGAAAAGATATAAAGATTAAAACCATTTAAAGACAAACAACCACAAATGTACACACACAAACACATGCAAACATACTTGGCAATGTCGTGAAAAAAATTTTGGTAATCTCGAAACATGAAAATGACGATATTTGGATTTTAAAATGGGTATGAATACAATTGTAACTTCCTTAAAGGGAAGTTAAAAACATAGTCTTTGTTGCATAAAATTTAAACGTGGTAAATGTTAACATGTTAATACTTACCCCATGCATTTTATTACTCCATACTTACCCCGAAGGTAAATTTTTTACAAATTTATATTTTTAAAAAGAGCACGTTGATAATGCGGTAAAATTTGAATAAAATACGATACAAGGTGGAATATGGTACCGTTTGAAATAAATACAGTTTCTTTTAGGTATAGGTAAGTATGCTTTAAAAAAAAAAACCGTCGACTTAAAAATGTTCTTTTACCTAATAAAATCTACACCTTACTCACAACATGGTTCCGCGGCAACCGGCCAAAGGCTGATTGGTCACAACGTGTCCATGGTCATTTACTGATGACAATAACCGAACATATACTTAATTTGTTCGTCCGTAGTTTGGCGAAAATCGGTGTGTTAATACTTACCTCCGTTAATACCCTATACAAATTATGTCTTGTAATAAATATGGTCGTGTTTACTAAATAATTGACAGTACATTATGTTCTTCATATTTCATCCCTCTAGGTGTGTTATAGAAACAAGCCACAAACTGTCTTGACGTTCCGTCTATGATATAATAGTGTTGATTCTAGAGATGTCGATTCTCCAAAAAAAAGATCGATTTTTGGATCGATTTAAATCGAAATTAAAAAAGTCGATTCAAAAAAAAATCGGCTAAAGAAAAATCGATTCTGTGAGATCGATTTAAAAAATCGAAATTTTGAAAAGTTTAATAAAATTAGCTGATAATTTTTGTTAAGAGACTTAATTGATAGTACATGGGAAATATCGTGTAAAAACGCTTTACATTATATTTGTCAGGGTGATGAGTTAACTTTTCAATTATAATTATAGCAAATAACGCAATTGAATATGTAGGACGAATACCACGGATTGAACCAAGTTTACTATTCAAAAATTTCAAACAAACTGACAAAAAAATGTTTTCTAAATAAGTCGCTTTTGTAGAAAAGGGATCGTTAGCCCCATTGGTGGTCTTCCTTTCGTTTGTATTAATAGTCTTCTACTGGACAAAATAGTGCGTATATACTATATATATATATATATATATATATATATATATATATATATATATATATATATATATATATATATATATATATATATATATATATATGTATTTATATGGAGCCACATGGGGGATTCGTTGATAATAACAAGTAAAAAGTGACAATTTATTAACAATAACGTTTTTGGTGTTTCATTTTAACACATGTTTCTTTGTAAAATTACAACTAAAATGAAATCATTTTTGAAAAAAATCGGCTATCGATCTCTTACTTTTAATAATCGATTCATGAATCGATTCAAATGAAAAAAATCGAAAAAAGAATCGATTTTTTAAGCTTCGATTAATCGATATTCGATTAATCGATTTAAAATCGACATCTCTAGTTGATTCGCTCATGAATGCAGTACTTTATAGGTAACTATTATTTTAATAGTCTCAATCAGGAATTTATATCACACCTGTTTCAATTAAAATTTTGAAAAATTACAATAATGACAGCATTTTTAATAAAGAATTTAATTAAAAATGTAATTTAAATACATAATATATTAACTTTGTTTACATTTAAATTATGTACTTTGATTTTGTTTAAAATAAAATTATTAATGTGATAATTAAAATTATATTTTTATATAACCTTCTCTCTCACTAATCCGACAAATCTGAATGAATTTAATTAATTAATAAATTTAAGACAAGTGGTAATTAGAACACCTACCGATTCTCACTTTAATTTCCTTAATGAAAAACAAATTTAACAAAAATCTTTATCAAAAGTCGGTCTATCAAAGAATTTTTTATTGTCTTAATAAAAATAAATTAACAGGTAATTGTTTGTGACCACCCTCTTTAACGTGGGCGCCCATATGATGGATTCCAGGGAGGGGCCCGAAGGGTGGAAAGTGAACTTCTGGAGAAAATTTCGGATTTTTTTTTATCTTTTTTTTTTATATTTTTCTTCGTAAACTTTTTGCCCCCACAAAATTAGCCTGGCGGCCTATTTTTGCTTGTTTTTTTTTCCTTTTTTCGTATAAAGCACGGTTGTCGATTAGGGGCGGCCACGATTCTGAAACACTATATATAACCTACAAAAAACACCATTAACAACGTCGTTTTGTTTTCTTCAACTCTTTTTTTTGTAATTTTCTTCCAATCCTGACTAGCTAGAGGGGGGCCATGGCCCCTCCCTGCCCATAGGAATGTGCGCCTATGCTCTTTAAGACTGAGAAAGAAATGAACTGGAAATACATCAAAAGATTAAAGTGTGATTTTTGTCCGAACGTTTGTAAAGGTACAAGAGCAATAATTCACAAGCAACAGTTATAACTGCAGCAAATTTGAAAAATGTAGTTTTTCTCTAATTTACCTTTTAGTTTTAATCACTGAGAATTTTTACTAAAATTATTTAAGATGTACTCACTATAACGGTCATAGTAAAACTAGATGAGTCGTTTAAATGTGCTAAGGTCTAGCTTCTCCACAACATGTGACTGGCAGCCACGTCCAGAAACTCCCGAATTATCAACCTTCATACATTTCTCAATACGTCAAAGTTAACAATGAAAATCAGAATCCGCTCTTCGGATGGCTGTAGCTCAAAAACTATTTGAGATATGCACTTGAAATTTTAGTATGTTATTTTTAAAGATATAAACTATCAACACATTCCAATTTTTTCAAAATGTCACACTAGTGGCCTCCCTTAAATTTTTAATCCAATTCACAAATAGGACAGTTTTTTATAATTCTCTCAACAATGATTTATTTTTTAAATTAAATTTTTGACTTGCCAACAGTTTTCGTATTTTTTAAAGTTCCGTACCTTAAAGGGAACAATGGGATCCTGATAAGGAATCCTACAAGTTTGAATTTATTATTTTCAATTACCTAGCAACGCTATTTAATTTAAATTAAATTTCGCTTGCTGATTGATGACGCTCTGTAAATTCTGCTTGTTGATTGGCTTAGAAGTGGGAGCAAAAGCATTTTTAGTCCCTTGGGACTAAAAGTAACACTTTACTCCCTGTTATGAATTTTTGTCAAATTGATTCAACAAATGTATTGTATAGTTCGTTAAGCAGAATTCAGTAAAATATTACACCACCTCCAAAGTTCAACAAACAAAAAAGAAACGTTAAGTATTGTTCATTTAAATAAAATAAGACATTTAAGACAACAATCATCATATTTATTTCTTAAAAATATTTTGTATTCATTCTCTTATACGATTTCATTTATTAACAAAAATAAACGTACATTTACAATAATAGGAACTAGTAAGCCTCTTTCTTATGTGGCAGTTAGAAAAACTACTTCTTGTGAAAAGACTGTTTTTGTTAATTAGTATTTGTAGTGTCGACTGTAGATATGAACAAATTTTAACAATTATTTTAGTGGTAAGTCTAAAGATGTCGATTTTCCAAGAAAAAGATGGATTTTTTCATCAATTTAAATTGAAATTAAAAAAATCGATTCAAGAAAAAATCGACTAAAAAGTCGATTCTGTAAGATCGAACTAAAAATCGAAATTTTGAAAAGTTTAATAAAATTAGCTAATAATTTTTGTTAAGGGACTCAATTGATAGTACATGGGGACTATCATGTAAAAACGTCTTACATTATACTTGTAAAGGCGATGAATTTACTTTTCAATTATAATTATAGCAAATATGATAAATAAACAAGGCAATTGAATATGTAGGACGAATACCACGGAATGAACCAAGTTTAATCAAAAATTTCAAACATAGTGGCAAAAGTTTTTGTGGGAAATGGATCGTTTGCCAGATAGGTGGTCTTCCTTCCTCTTGTATTAATAGTCTTCATAGTAGTACTTAATATATGTATTATATTATACTGTATACAATATACATATTAGCTATTGATACTATTGGGACTACTGGACAAAATAGTGTGTATATATGTAGTTATAAGTATAGAGCCACATGGAGGGTTCGTTGATAACAAGGAGTAAAATCTAAAATGTCACAATTAACAATAACGTTTTCCCTATTTCATTTTAACACATGTTTCTTTGTAGAATTACAATTAAAATGAAATTATTTTTGGAAAAAATCCGATATCGATCTCTTGCTTTAAAAAATCGATTTATGAATCGATTTAATCGATTAATCGATTGTCGATTATTTCTTTTTAGCTAAAAAATTAAAATGCTTTTGTTTTTTTCAGTTTTAATTAACTAAGCATAAACTACTAATGAATTCATAATTGTACTATTTCAAATCTCTCATGAATAAAGATTTTTAATTATTTTCTATGAAACTATAACTATTTTAAACAAGGTTAAATAACATGTGTATTCTATTAGTTAATTGTCGAGGGACACTTTATGAGGAAATGATTGAAAAAATTAAATTCTCTGGATAATTGACTTTACTAGGTGGTGTTTACGAATATGAAATATATGGTTCACGTACATACAAAGGAAATTTATTTTTATTAAAATAAAATTATATAGGGTTGACCGGGGTAATTGTGAATGGATTTTCATGAGTTGAGATAAAAGCGTTGTTTTAAGTATTTTTTATTTTATATATCACATTATGGTTGATTTATTTTTAATTCTACATTATTCAGGATGCACCACACAAATTTTGAGCAAATTCGTATGAAAAACAAAAATTTTATAAGCCATTCACATTTCCCCGGTGCGGTTTTGCAAATCTTATGAATTTCGGGGTAAAAGTGAATGCCATCAGAAAAATTATTTAGAATGGATTACAAGAGAAGTGTGGTACGTCAGAGTAAAACCCAACTCAAATTCTTCACATTTACTCCACTTTCAAATTTTTCATCATACTTTAGTGGTCACAGTTTCTCTTTGTTTAATGTAAGTTACGCATACCCCCAATTTCTACAAAAAATCAAGGTTAAAGAAAAATAACAAAAATTGTAGGAACAAATTTATTACAAGCTAAAAATGATATTTTGATGATATTTTGTCATTTTATCATATAAAAAAATTAAAAAATTACATGTATTCACACAAAAACAAGGAAAATAAGACTTTTTCAAGGAAATAAATTTAGTTTAAACATGAATAAAAAACAATTTTTTTTTTGTATTGTTTGGACAACGGAAACTTGTACAATAAGGTCACCAACACCTTCATCAACATTTTCAACTCTGAAAAGGACACTACTGAAATTTTTGACCGAATGGGGGCATTTGTGAATGACGTTCACAATTACCCCACAATTTTAAAATCATGGGGTAATTGTGAATTGGTGATAAATTGTCCAGTTTCTTTAGCAGTAAATAAGGAACCCTCTCAGAGTTTAGACCGCTTCTTTAGAAGTACTTTTAACCATTTCTTACCTTTTAAAAAAAGAAAATATATTTAAAAAAAATTTTTTTTTGAGGATTGGTCGAAGTAAGATACATAAAGTTTTGCAAAGGTTTTTTCAAAATAAAAAAAAAAAATACTAATACTTGAAGAATTGTTATGAAATTTTAATAGCTTATTAAGAAAGGACAGAAAAACATATTAAGAGTTGATTTTTAACAATATTAATGTTATTTTAGAAATTAGAGGCGCCGTTCACAATTACCCCGGTCAACCCTACGACATAATTATTAGTAGTAATGGTCACTGTACGGGAAATATCCATTTCAAGAGTGAAAACCATTAAATGCATATTGTTTGCTAAGGTTACACTTTTTTTTAAGGTTTCAGGTATAGTATCCTGGGATTTCATTTGCAAGAAAGAAAGTACTCAATACAATTACTCATTATTTCATTAGCTCTTGCATTGAGGTAAGGTTAGTTTTCATTTGTTAAGAGATTTGAATAAGCTTTTTTGTTTTTTCTTTTATACAGCCATGGCTTTTATGTTAGAACTATCAGGGCCAGACCTAGGGTTATTAGGATGGGGGGAGGGCAAATTTTCTTATTGACGCCCTCCGCAGGAAAAAATTTTCCCTAGAAAAGGAAGTGATGACCAAAAAAAAACCCCTATCAGAAATGGACACTGTTGACCTTTTATTTTCTTTTTGCTCATCACTTCCTTTCCCACGACAAAATTTTTAAAATATCACTGCGCCAAAGTAATTTTAATTATTTTCCCCGTTTTGGCGCCCCTCAACTTACGTTTTTGGTGCCCCTAAAAGATTCCAGGGGAAGCACCTGCCCCCGCTGCCCCTCCTTAGATCCGGCCCTGAGAACTATACATTAACGTCTAACAAGCACAAACGAATTAATTCACTAATGACAAACACTTCAATATAATTAAATTAAATTAAAAAAATGTTTTTTAAGAAAAAGCTATTATTTAAAAATGGGCTAAAAAAATTAAAATAACTTCTGAGTGAAGTTTGAAGCAATATGCAACATAATTTATAAAAGCTTGAGGTGTTATCATTAATTATTTCTGTTTTGAATGTTTTGGATATAAGTATAGCTATTTTACTTTTCAGTAGTTACCAAACTTAATTAAACGCCTCAAGCTTTTATAAATTATGTTGCACATTGCTTCAAACTTCACTTAAAAGTCATTTTATTTTTAGCCCATTTTTAAATAAAAGCTTTTTCTTAAAAAACATTTTTTTAATTTATTTTCTACTTTTTAGTCTAATCACAATTAATTTAAAACAAAATTAAAGAAGTAATTTTTTTACCTATATTTTAATCGGTTAATTTACCCTAATCAAACATAACTATGGAAACAAAAAATTGCAATGTAAAATCAATGGACAATATTTGACAATTCGAAATGTCAAAAAATTGTACAGGACTAAAAATCAAAAATTTTAGTTTGGGGCTATTTAGGGCAAAACTAATTATACAATACTGCATTGTCATCAAGGTTAGACACGTATGCAAAATTAGAAACCTCTAGCTCAATTAGAACCTGCCTAAATTTTGATTCCAAGATTTGATCTAAACCAACATACTAACATAGCAAGTTAAATAAAAGCTTTTAAAAAAGTATTTGCGTATATTCATAGGCGGGATTTAGGGGGGCAACCGCCCCCCAATATTCGTGCGAATAAAAAATTGAAAACTTGAACAAAATTTATTAAAATGAGATGGCAGAAGAAAAAGGGTGAAGGTGTAGAAATTAAGTCAAGCATTTGTCGACCTGAACTGGTTTGCTATTCTAGGAATCTCCCAAGGTGGTTTTTATATTAAATATATTCCTTGCCCCCCCCCCAATATTTTTATTGAAATCCCGCCTATGCGTATATTATAAAACGTTTGAAAAAGCTTGCAAGTTTGCAAGAGTGAATACAGGTGAGTGGTCATGGAGGTCACGACCCTGCACCCTCCTGAACAAAGATTAAGGGAGGGGGTAAGGTTTTAAAACTTTTTTTTACATTTTTTTATTTATTTTTTTCTGAATGTATAACATGTCGAGCGTGTTGTGTCAAAATTTCAAGTAAATCCGAGCAAAACTAATGAAGATACAGCGTTTCAAGCGACCGGCTCTCATGCTCGATTTTTATATCTGCATGGTAGCTGCGCGACACGCCTACCTGGTAAGTATAAAATTTACTTTAATTTTATACTTGCAAATCTTATACAAAACAAATACTTACTATAATTACCCGCGTAAGTATAAAAAATTATATCATTTTATTGATGTTTAGTTTTGGATTTTTTAGTATAAAAAACTTTAAATCCATTTTCTCGCAAACAACATTTTTGAAGTTCGTGAACATCCTAACTTAAAATCTACTTCACCGATTCTTTTGAAATTTTGTACACTGTTTCTACACATAAATCAACAGGTAATCAGGTCGAGTTTTTTTTTTTTTGCTATTTTTTTCAGTTTATAATAACAAATTAACCGAACTTTTTTTAGCAAAAATTGCGTTTTGCACTTCAAAATGCTGCCAAAAATAAAAAAATCGAAAAAAAACAAACAGCTCTTCCTGACTCCCTACGGAAACATATCGCCTTTTAAACGCATTTAGATTTTTTTGTTTCGGATGAACCGGTACCGAGTTATGATGTTCACCGCAAAACAACTTTTTTTCGAGGCACCTCTGGAGATTCGCTCTCACGGACTTATTTATTGATATTTTTAATTGATATAATTTTTCCAAAGATATTATACTATAACGTGTATGTAGTATACGAAATAAATAAACCAGCATTATTCATATCTCAAAAAAAAATCATGAAAATATGCCTTTTTTCGCTTTTAAAACCTTATCCTCCCCTTAATTCAAATTTTATCGTGGTTTATTTGATGGAATCATAAAGTTTACTAGAATTTTAAATAATTTAAAAATCGTAAATAAAATGATATAATGTTGAAACTGAACCCGAATTATAGATTTTTGAAGTTGTTATCTCCATTTTTACCAAAATTAGGCAAATAGGACAACTAGAAAGAAGTATTCTATTAATAGATTTGAGCGTTACTTTATGGTATTCCATATTTGTAAATAATAAACAAATATTTTACTTTACACATAAAAGTGGTATTTTGCAAAGTAAAATATTTGTTTATTATTTACAAAAAGTATTCTGTTGGATCAGTCACATTTATAAAAGGAAGTTTGATAACAAAAATGAAAATTCAATATGGTTTGTTTTGAGAAAAGGAGAATTGTTTAATTTAGTGGCGTCATCAAGTTTACTAAAATTTTTCAATGCCTTCAAACCCGTTAATAAAATGATATAATAATGAAATTGGAAGAGAATTTTTTGTCTTCGAAAGTCCCTCTTTTAGCTTAGATACAGTGTCAAAAGGCAATATATGAAACCTTTAAAAAATTGTGACCCCCTTCTAAGTTGAAAGCTGAACTCGCCCTTATTGAAGTTAGGAACGAATCAGTGTTCATTGGTGTTATCCTTGTCAAATAACAAAAATAGTTTCATCTCCACTAATTAGTTTCATCTCCATTAGTTAATATGGAAAATTAATCAACCTGAACGTATTAAACTCGGACAAAATGCAGTTGAAATTTGGATTGAATTCGGTGAAGACTAGGGCTTGGAATACCGGTGTTTTTATAATACCGGTATTTATTTGGTATTAAAATTTAAAATACCGGAATTCCGGTATTTCGGTATTTTTTCGGTATTGAATGAAAATGGTATAGAGAAAAAGAAAAATATTAAAAAACACTTAATGAAAATCGTTTTTGTATAAGTAGGCAATATGTTTTACTGAAAATGATTGATAGCAGTAATAATAACAAACTACATCATTTTTAGATTTTAAAAATCTAACTAAAACTAAATACAAAATATAAAATAGTAAAACAAAGTAAACCGAATAACAACAAAAAATAATAAAATATAAATTTCCTTCAATTCTACTGCACATTTAATTTAAAGAAATACACACGAACTGCAAGGGCGAAAGATCACAGCTTAAATAGTCCAAAGACGTGGTGGCAATTCTAAAATAATTTTTAAAAAATACATGGACATCAATTTTTAAATTTCACCCCTTTATTTATACAGAACAAGGAATTTTTTAAATACCACTAGAATTAACAATTGTATTCAACAATAGTAAAATATTTTACCCAAACATAGGTAATTTTGTATTTTTTTCGACAGAAAAATACTTAAAAATATGTATTCCAGAATTGTAAAAACTATGTATAAAAACATATGAATGAATATATGGTATTTGGTCATCTGGAAAACATTAAACAAAATTGAAGATATTGTAATAATTGATGATCCATGCTTATACTGCTATATACAAAATACTCTATAACCATTCAATACCAATAGTTAATCTAACGTAAAAATATTTAAAATAGGTAATTATATAAAGTATCTGATTTTGCTAATACCGAAACCGAAATACCGGTATTTGAAATTTTGATACCGGTTTTAAAAAACGTATAAAAATCTCTGGTATTTCGGTATTTCGGTAGTACCGAAATACTGGTATCCATGCTCTAGTGAAGACATAGCTCATGAAAAAACGAAAAAATGCAAATAAGAATGTTAACTATCTGAAGAAAGCACAGTGAAAAATATCATATTTTACAATAATTACGAATAATATATCGTACAGTAATATTAAGCATCGATATGGGAACTCGGATAGCTAAACTAATACTAAACAGGCCCGATGAGAGGGTGAGGGTAGCCGAGACTGCAATTTCGGGGCGCCGGCTTGAGAAGTGTACCCGTAGCTTTCGATAGAGAGACCGGCAAAAAAATTAAGAGGTTTTTTCTTTACTCAGCATTTATTTTTAGCGAGGAAATTTTTAAAAAATGCGGTTTATTTGCGGGGTTCGCCATTTCTCTCCACGGCTCTGTACTAAAAACTCGATTACCCTTTTATGATATCAAATCATGGTTATAAATCTTTAGATTAGGGATTCTCAAAGTGCAACCTGCGGACAAAATACGGTCTGTGAACTCTAAAAATGCGTCAGATTATCATTCAAAATATATGCAAGAATTGATTGAGTTACAGAAAAATACTAAAAACAAAAATTCTTATCGAAATACTTCCTTAGTTGATATTTAACCCTAGAATCATACGTTGGTCCACGAGAAACGTTAATCATACATCGACGTCGTTTTGACGGATGGACTTTTACGGAGAGTTTTAGAGTTTATTTGCAAAAAACATTTTTTTTACATAACAATACTACAAAAACGAACATTTTTTAAATTTTTTAAAATTACTATTCGCCTACTTGTATTTAGAATAAAAGTAATGCATTTAAAACACATTTAACAATTCCGATGTAAAAATGGAAGAAGTGGGGGGAAAAGTAATGTGGACTCCCTAAAAGGTACTAGCTGGATACTAACTGAATACACGTACAAAATTTCAGCCCTCTAGCTTTCCTTAGAGAGTCTCTAGACGTGTTAGAAAACAAGCAAAAAAATTAAGGAAATATTGGCGTAAAAATCGTGGGGGTAAGGGTTGAAAGTTGAAACCCCCAAAAAACAGTGTCTGGCTATTAGCTTAACCTGTACACAAAATTTCAGCCCTCTAGGTTTATTTGGGGAGATTTTGACCCGAACGAAACTGTTAAAAAACAAGAAAAATCATGTTCTTTTGGGTATAAAAATGGTGGGGGTGGGGGCTAAACGTCGAGACCCCCAAAAGGCACCCCCTTGATACTAACTCAATCCGAATACAAAATTTCAGCCCTCGAGGTTTATTTGGGTGACCTGTGCGAGTGGTACAAACTTCGAAAACGTCGAAAATGCATGAAATTGTAGCTTAAAAATGAGGAGGGTGGGGGTAAAATATTAAAACCTCCAAAAAGCACAACCTAGGTACGAACTTTATCAACACACCAAATTTCAACCCTCTACGTTAATTCTGGGGGGCTGGGGGCCTGTTAGATCCAGCGAAAATCGTTTTTCCCCCCTCTACTCCATCCAAATCATCCTAGGAAGCTGAATTTTGGATATGTGGTAGATAATTGACCGAAACATTATTTAAAACCGGTTTGGAAAAGTTTTATTGCTTTTCCGCCCCCCACCACCCCCTTAAAAGTCGGGTCAGAAAAAAAATTTGCCCAAAATTTGACCCCACTTTGATAGTATGAGGTGCCTCGAAAATGAGCACCATTTACCAAATTTCATCTCTTAACTTCCATAGGGGGGCCCTACACAAATTAAAAGGTGGCGGGAATATATATATATATATATATATATATATATATATATATATATATATATATATATATATATATATATATATATCAGACATTTTTTTTTCTACATATTCGTGTTCTACGGGTCCGAAAACGGATAGCGCCCCTACTCTCGCCTCTCGCAGCTTTTATCGTATAGACTGTATAAGTCTAATTTTTCGGAGAAAATTCGACTAAAAACTACACAAGTCACACACGAATTTATAATTTTTATTTATTTACTTGTTTTATTTCATCTATTATTTTTGAAAGATGTAACAAATATGTAGTTTGTAAATAATAGTTTTTATTTTTTTCTGGTTCGTCAAATATTTTGATATTTACAATTTGGCCCGATCGCCAGGACCTCGAGAATAAAACACATTTCTTACAAAATTTCTCCCCGTCAAAATAGGTGACGAACAAAAAAAATTACTTTTTTCCGGGCTGCTATAGACCGCTACGGGCCTCCTCTTCCAGCCCGGGCCCGGGAGTTACAACCCCGACTGTTGTAACCATCCTCTCGTCGGGCCTGCCAATGACACAAAAATTTAGGAAAATTTTGACAAAGGAGGAACTCGAATGTAGTCACAACACAAGCATTAAATAATTGGTTAAAATCCATTGAAAAAAACGGCGACGCGAGTCTTTATTTATTGCCTTATTATTTGAACGACACTTAAGCCCGGTTCAGACGCAGCCAGTAGTTTAGTCGAGTGGTCGAGTAATTTAGTACTCGCCCAGTTTGAACACATTCATTTTAGTCAAGTAAACTGGCTTGGTCGAGCGAGCGGTCGAGTTTAGTAAATAGAACTCTATTCTATTTTTATAGTCGAGTAGTCTTCCCCCACTCTATTTTCAGTGAACTCGTATGCCAACTAAACACGTGTGAACAGAAATACACAAGTTGTTATACATAATTATTGTAGTCATTGTTGTTTTTTAGTTATTTGGGTTATTGTTTTATTTGTCAGTTTCGGTTTTTCGTAAAAAAAAATGTAAAATATTTTATAGAAATAAATATAATTGATTAATTCCAAAATTTTGCGACACCCTGCATGAAAAGTATTAGAAAAATTAAAATAAAATTGTTCTACATGTTTCGATCATTTAAATGATCATCTTCAGGAACTCAGAAACTCAATTGTGAAACAACTGAGACAAAATCACAGCATCAAATGGACATAACCTTTAAAGCAATTGGATGTCAAACATGACAAATGGAGAACAAACAAACATTGGTTTGACATCCAATTGCTTTAAAGGTTATGTCCATTTGATGCTGTGCTTTTGTCTCAGTTGTTTCACAATTGAGTTTCTGAGTTCCTGAAGATGATCATTTAAATGATCGAAACATGTAGAACAATTTTATTTTAATTTTTCTAATACTTTTCATGCAGGGTGTCGCAAAATTTTGGAATTAACCATTCAGTTTCACCTGCAGTTGGATTTTGATAATTTAAATATAATTGTATTTAATAATTTTAATTTAATCTTTTATAGATTTCTTATTGAAATAATAACAAATTAATTATGTAATTAATTAAAATGGCAAGATGGTCAGAAGGCACCACTCTTAAACTGGGCCGGACCTACGCTAAGTGGTGCACGGTGCAAAAATCGGCGCCCCTGTCTTTCCGTAAAATGACAAAAGAAATATTTCTTTTTAACTTTTTTACCTAAAAAAAGCAAGTGACGAGCAAAAAGAAAAATTTTTTTTCTCGCCGTCAAATTCAACAATTTGGCGGCCTTGAATTTGCAGTTTTGGCGCCCGGGGTACGTGCTTCTGCTGCCCCCTGGATCCGGCCCTGCTCTTAAATTCGTTATCGAATATGTTAAATACAAATAAATGTCTGTGGGATGTGAGAAATGAAAATTACAAAAATAATCAAATTTAGCAGCATACTTAAAATTGCAAGAAACAATGGGAATAGAAGGTTTTGTTCAAAAAAAAATCGTAAAAAAATTAAAAATATAAGATCGACATATTCTCAGGAAAGAAAGAAATTTCTCGACTTTATACTAATCGACTAAACTAAATACTAGCTGTATGTGAACGATTGTTTTGACTCGCAGTATTTCAACAAACTCTACTAAATTACTTGCCCTGTATGAACAGTATGTCCACTTGAATAAATTACTATACTCTACTAAACTACTGGCTGCGTCTGAACCGGGCTTTATATTAGACTTGAATGTTATCTGATTATTATAAATATTTTCTTTTCTTTTAAGTTTAAGAAGGTTAACATCTACTACTAAAGGGAAAGATATGATGTATGTACCTGCTTAATTAAAATTAAATTCTAAATTTTTCAAAAAGGATATATTTATTCATTTATTTATCTTCATTACATTTGAAGATTGACAATTAATTTATCTAATTTTTTGTAATTTTATACGACTTCCAGGCACAAGCGTTGAAAAAATCCATCTGGAAATCAAAAAAATTCGGTGAATATTTTGGTTTTTAATTAAAAAAGATTATTTACCTTCACCATCAGATTATTTTCTACCCTTAAATCTGAATTTCATATCTTCACAGTTTCTGAATCTATCAGGCAGACTTAATGGAGCCACTTCATTTTTTTGCAGTAAATAAACCAATTCAAACTGTACGTCAATATCTACATCGTATTATACATATGATAATATAACCTGCAAAAAATGAATCATACTTTAATTTCACAAACATTTCATGTAATTTTGTAACAGTACTTTACAATTCATTGAAAATAAAAATAATAATAGACAAAATTCAAAATTACATGAGGTACTATTTGAAATTTTGAAATAGTCCACTGATATATGAAATATTATTGAGGATGGAAGCGCCGGGTAAAGATTGTGAATGTACAATGTACATTGCATACAAAACCGTGCGATGTAAAACAACAAAAAAATGGTGGAAGCATCAAACAAAATTGTTGAATATTGACAAATATTTTTATTTTTAAAAGCTTTTATTTAACTTGATATGTATGTTAGTATGTTGGTTTAGATCAAATCTTGGAATCAAAATTTAGACAGGTTCTAATTGAGCTCGAGGTTTCAAATTTTACGTACGTGTCTGTCTAACCTTGATGACAATGCAATATTGTATAATTAGTTTGTCCTACATTGCCCCAAAAAAAAATTGTTGATTTTTAATCCTGTGCAACTTTTTGACATTTAGAATTGTCAAATATTGTCCATTGATTTTACATTCCAATTTTTTGTTTCCATAATTATGCTTGATTAAGGTAAATTAACCGATTAAAATATAGGTAAAAAATTACTTCTTTAATTTTTTTTTCAAATTAATTGTTATCAGACTAAAAAGTAGAAAATAAATTAAAGTAAAAAAAAATGTTTTTTAAGAAAAAGCTTTTATTTAAAAGTGGGCTAAAAAAAATAAAATAACCTTTGAGTGAAGTTTGAAGCAATATGCAATATAATTTATAAAAGCTTGAGGCGTCTAATTAAGTTTGGTAACTACTGAAATGTAAAATAGCTCTTATATCCACAACAGAAATAATTAATGATAACGCCTCAAGCTTTTATAAATTATGTTGCATATTGCTTCAAACTTCACTCAAAGGTTATTTTATTTTTTGTTTAGCCCATTTTTAAATAAAAGCTTTTTCTTAAAAAACATTTTTTTTACTTTAATTTATTTTTTAAATTTGTTTCTTCTCTTATACTTTTGGTAATTTTAGGTAATATTTGCAAAAAAAGAATTTATATCACACAATATTATGCTGTAATTATTTTTAACGTTGAAAACGTTTATGAGGACTTATTTCAAATTTCAGGTGTCTTCGTATTGTTAGAAGACTTTCGCTACTGTTAAAAAATTGAAATTCAGCTTGAGTGTTAATCTTGAACTAAAATTTTACTGGTTTAGTTTTTTAATTCAATTGATTTCTTTTAAATTGTTTAAATTAAATGTGAAAAACTCACCAAAAAATTGAATATTCTTCACTAATATTATTGTTTTTATTACAAATTCGAAAGTACATCATGTTTTGATTATAAAATATATCAAATATTTTAAAAAAGAAACATTAAAATTTTTTATCGTATTACAGAAAAGACTACGAATTTAATTAATCCACACAAAGAGTATAATTATTTAAATACAGATTTTAAAAATGTCTTCAATGTTAACTATCCGGTCCAGGAAGCCTTATTTTTTCTATAAACTGTCGGAAGCACAAACAAAAAGCAGAAAAAAGCTGTAAAAAAGTCATTCGGTGACCCGCGAATCATATAGATAGCCAAAGCTTAATTTAAATTTTGATTAGCTACAAGATTGATTGTCCTTTTTTTGATATTTACACTAAATTTTAAACACAATGTTGGGGTAATTTACAACAATGGTAAGGATTGTTGAAGGGGAAAATTTAATAAATATAAAAATATATTTTATTTATTAAAATAATTTATTAAAAATATTTGAAACAAAATTTGTTTCTTAAAAATTATTTTAAAAATGTGCATGCATTATTCATTTTGCCTATAAGTTTTTTTCATTTTACAGTTTTACACATTTCTATTACTTTTTTAACACTTACGTTTTGAATAACAACAAGATAGTTTTTATTTGTAAGAATAGCAATATAATTCTTTTTACGAATTTATTCCATGCCAATTGCTAATTTGAAATACTACTATGCACACTACTTTAAAAATTATCTAAAATAAAAAAAAAAATATACTCATTTTATTAGAAAAGAAAACAATACAATTTCAACCAAAAATACTCAAATTCAGTCGATTTTTAATCGATAATTTCACTTTAAAAATACAATTAAAAGAAAAAAAAAGTAAAAAGTATTCCCCAGTGATTGTTGAAATCAAATTGTACTAAATCTATACTAAACAAACTGACTAGAATAACTGTTGTGTTAACTTTACCGATGTGACAGTATTCTACGTAGATACGTGTTACGTTGTGATAAACTGGTGTTTGTAAGCAGATGATTTTCACTCTAACAAACATTATTATGTAATTGGTAATTTACATATGTATAGCCATAAAAAACAACAAAGTATATACCGATAGCGCGAATCAATATAAGTTTATGCGTACTGATTGGATGACGAATCTTAATTTCCGACTCCGGTAACTGTAAAATTTATTCATATATACTTAAAATTTTCTTCTTCTTTTTTTTTAATATAAAACAATATATATATATATATATATATATATATATATATATATATATATATATATATATATATATAACGCTTTCCATAGATATCCATATTAATGTATTTTTAAAATTCATTCAATTTTGGATCATTTCTGGGGTACTACAGCCCTTGCAGATAATTTTAAAATTATCTTTCGATTCCCTCATAACTCCACTATAAAAAATATTACCAGATCCCTTCGTCAGGGTAAACAGTATTTTAAAAGTAGAATGTGTGTTGGTAACAAAGAACGAAATTTCAGTAACATAAAATTTCAACACTTTAAGGAGAGGGTAAGGTTAATTCGTACAAAAAAGGCATGTTTTTGTTATTTTTTTGTGACGACACAGTTAAAATCTCTTTATTAAAACCAGTGGTACATTAAAATATGACATTCGAAGAATATTGTATAAAATTTTCACGAAGAAATATAAAAAATATAGTAATGGCAAAAAATATTCGAACGTGTTTCGGAAAAAAGTAGAATTGCGGTGCCCCTCATAACTTGGTGCTGGATCAACCGAAATAAAAAAATTAACGTTCATTCGTTAGATAATAGTTTTCCTCAGGTAACGCTGGGAGAGTTTTTCGAAATTTCAATTTTTCACTTTTTTGGAACACTTAGAACGGAAAAATACGATTTTTTGCGACAAAAAATTGGCCACTTTGTTTTCGAACAATAAAAATTATTAGCAAATTTGAAAAAACTCTCCAGCGTTACCTCGTAAATTATGTACAGAAATAGTGTTCAAAATTTCAAAAGGATCGGTGCTGTAGTTTTGAAATTATGAGGGGCACCGACTTTGAAAACGTGAGTTGTGGGGAAAACACTTTAAAGTTTTGAACACTTAAAAATTCTTGTATAAAACTGATAAAGAATACTTACTGCTAAACTAAATTTTGTACCCTACACTGACAAAATATACAGTACAGGTATAAACAGGTTAGTACTTCCATTGAAATTTCTATAACTGAGAGAGAGATATATATAGAGAGCGAAACATCTGCCAGGTAACAACAAAAATGCTTATAACTTCGTCAATTTTGCTCCAATGAACTTGAAATTTTGAGACAATATTCTTGAGATATTATACATTCAGTTAAAAAAAAATATAAAAAAAATGCAAAAGAAAATTATTTTAATACCTTACCCTGCCTTTAAGTTACATAATTATACGCACAATTTACGCAAAAAATGTCTATCGTACATTGGTTCTGTGACTCGTCACCAGGAATTTTTATCATTGCCAATATTTTAAAACATAATTTTTTTTCTTAATACTGGAAAAAAAAATCATTCAAAACCCAATTCTATTGACATAATCTAGTGACCCATAAGATAATTTCAAATGATTCATTTGAATTCTGTAAATCATGTATTATGGGCGCAAGCTCAAAAGACATCCAGAAACTGTGGTGAGGGGAACACAAATTATTTCCATAGTTACCAACCAAACCAAGTAATTATGTTTTTATATGAGTGAGTGAGTAAACTTCTATTTATTAATATGATAGACAAAGATAAATGCACATGTAGAGAAAAAAGTTCTTTTTAGCTTGCGCCCATAAAATGTACAAAAATGTATCTATTCGAAAATAATTGTCATAGCTAACTTAAGAGATACCTTTTTCCGTTTGGATAATATGCAATTATCTGATATTAAGGTAGTAGTCTGGTAACTCGCGCTGTTTTTCATGCCTATTTTTAAGGGCATTTTTTTGAGAAAGAACAAATGAAAAGTTTTGAATTTTTATTTTGTTTTTATTTACATCTTAAGGTAACAAAAAAAAATTTTTTTGAATAATTTTTTTTTTTATTATTATTATTATCACTTGAAGTTGGCGCCTCAGAAAAAAGCACGTAGATGGCCCGGGTGATTTTGACTCTTGAGGACATCTGAAATCAAAAATTCTTAATTAGTCTTAATCTATAGATATGCCATTCTGGTCGGAACTAGAATTATGAAATTTTATCGAAAAATAACAAAATGGGGGACTTCGAAAGAAAAGTAATTTTTTTGTCGCACAAAAAGGGTTGTAAAATGGAAAGTTAGGGATTAAAAAAAATTTATTCTAATTCCGACTAGAATGACATATCTATAGATTAAGACTAATTAAAATCCACGTGCTTTTTTTGAGTCACCAACTTCATATGATAATAATAATAATAAAACAAAATTTAATTTATTCAATAAAAATATTTTTTGTTACCTTAAGATGTAAATACAAACATATTAATAATTCAAAACTTTTCGTTTGTTCTTTCTCAAAAAAAAAAAAAAAATGCCCCTAAAAATAGGCATTGAAAAACAGTGCGAGTTACCAGACCACTACCTTAATCCGTTAATTCGTTTCTACAGAAATGAATAAACAATTTTCTTTACATTGAATTTCCTTAAAAAGATTTTAAAATTTGAGAACCCGTAACTCAAGAACGAAACATAATTTCAAAATTCAGGTTCCATTAAAGTCCATACCAGGGATAATTGTCTGGAGACAACTGAGATCCCAGGGATAATTGAGAAGTGTGTAAGTTATTAACAAATTTAAAACAAAACAAAAAATAGATAATTTTAGATATACTAAACATTTTACTAATGGAACCATTCACAGACCAATGAACACTATTATATTATACTGCTAGACAAAGTGTAAAGGTAGTTTGTAGGCATTTTTCTTGAAGCAGGTAACAGAGTGAGACGGGTGAGATTTAAAGAATATAATATAATGTCCATTTTTGAGCAAATGTTACTACAATTTTTGCAAGATATAATTTGTATACGTACGTATTTTGAAAATAAAGCGAATACCACTTTCTTTTTTTCAAAATTTTGCAGTTTCATCTCAACAAAGTAAAATTATTTGAAAACATTACTACGGATACCATTGATTATTGCATTGATTGCTATATTACAGAATACTATTAGGTTGGAACTTGGTCATATCTGGCTGCCTCAATTCTACATTGATATAATTAGTCTATATAATATGATATAAAATAATATGATATATAATATGTTCATTGGTCTGTGGAACCATTCTTCATCCTTAACACACGAGATCCAGTCAAGGGCTAAGTCGTACAATATCCAATCCAAAGAAAAGCTCTTGGAGACTTCAAATATATATATATATATATATATATATATATATATATATATATATATATATATATATATATATATATATATATATATATATGTATATATATATATAATTCAATTATTTAAGTAGTAAATAATATTTTAAGACATAAACAGGTTATATAATAAATTTACATAAATACATATTGGAAATTAATTAAAAATTAAAATTTTCTAATGCAAAACATTAAATCAAAATTATAACTGAAAATAATCAATAATGTTAATTATTTAATTAATATTCCGTTAAATAATCTATAAATAACCATATAAAAAATTAAACTTTTAATTTTTTACTATACAAAGAAAACAACAACTGAAAATTGAATTTTGTTTATCAGGATTAGGATACATTTTATAATGACATTCACCCATGTCAATCTTGACATGACATAGTAGTTCTACTTGCTTCACCGTATAAAGTCATGTATTACGCAGGAAAAAAAAAGAAGAAAAACTGAAAAGTTTAGTGATATTTTAGTATTTTCTCCACACATTTGGGTTATTATCCTATCCATTTAAATATTTAATCGTCTACCAAAACTTAAAAGAAATTTCTCAAAATTTTTAGACAAACGGTTTTTAGACAAAACTAACAAGTTTCCAAAATCTTTTGTCTGCATCACATAGTTGTTTTTTTTTTTTTAAATTATTTCTAACACTTATATTTGTACTGTAGTATATTTAATCAGATGACAAAATTTAAACAAAAAAAACTTCCATAATTTCCCACCAATTTAGACATTTTTGTTTATAATATGATTATCTAAATCATTTACATACTTCATGCAATTTGTATTGACATCACATTCATATTCACAAACAAGCAATAGAATGGTGAGGATTAAGAGAAATGATTACTTAGCAAAGTTTGTGCGTATTCAAAGAATTCCTGGTGTTGTTAAAAAATACTATTCGGTATTTGGCCGAATAGTCCTTCAGTATTCGCCAAAATATCAAAGAATGATCAAATAGGTCGAATAATGAATTTTTGCAGAATATTCGTTGCAAGCCCAATTGAAATACTTGAGTAATTGTACAATTTATAAGATATTACAATGGCCTTTCGGAGATTGTCCAATCGCAAATTATCCATATTTCAGTGTTAGGAATTTAAACATCGTATGTTTACGTCACACGAACATTGTATTCACAAAAATTGTGTGTTTGCAGTATTCGTGTAACGTAAACATGTGATGTTTAAATCCCTATCATTGCAATATTGACAATTTTTGATTGGACAATCTCCGAAAGTCCACTGTATTAACTTATTAGAATCAATATCGGTACTGCACAATAGATATAATTAAATATCTAAATACTTGAATAATAGTAATTAATCAAATTAGTGTTGCAGCTTGCACGTTAGTACATACGCATATTATATGTTTTATTTTTATAATTACGGAAATTGATTTTTTCTTAAATCGAGGTTGACAACCCCTAGAGAATTATGTGTAAAATTATACTACTAATTATTTATTTGATATTTATAATAAGCTACATATTGACAGACATTGAATAATTAAATTATAAACATTCTAGCGTCCCGCTCGATCGACAGTGGCTGTTACCAGATCAAGTAAGGTACACACTAAAAAAAATTTGTGTTCTGCATAAAAAAAAAACTAGTGGTAAAAATTTTTGTGTTAAATACGTAACGCAACCTTGCGTTAATGTAACATCTCGTGTTTGTGTTAAATGAAAATATTAACACAAATTTCGATTTAACAGAATAAAAAGTAACACAATCTTTGTGTAAAGCAAAAGAATGTTATAAGTACGCAAGTTACATTAGAATATATATCAACCAAAACATATAATAAAAACGCCGTGAGCGTGGGGCCCCATCACGGTAGTCGAATTTTCCCCTTCATCTTCGGTATTGAATGTTTACAAGCGAAATGTGATTGAAAGTCTACAACCGAATTGTCATTTTGTTGGTTTCAAAACTGGTCATGAGTGTTCGGCTGATCGAGGCTTTAAAAAAAGGTTTTAAGTATTTAACGGCTGTATCTCAGTAAATTTCAATTTTGTGCCGAAAACAGGTAGCAGAACAAAAACCAACACAATTCGTACGAGGGCATTCCTGCCCATGTTTATCCGCTAATTGCCTTTATGTTTTAGTTTTAAATATTAAAAAAGGACCTTAAATAGTAAACTGGAAGGCCTTTATAAAGATATTTTTTCTTTCAAAAAAAAAAAATAAAAAATACAAAAAATAAAAAATAAAAAATTATTTCTTCGGTATTGAGTGTCTACAAGCGAAATATAATTGAAAGTCCACAAGCGATTTGTAATTTTGGTGGTTTCAAAACTGATAATGAGTGTCCGGTTGATCGGGGCTTTATAAAAAGATTTTAAGTTTTTAAGGGCTGAATCTCAGTAAATTTCAATTTTGTGCCGATAGAAGTTAACAGGGAAATAGCCAACACAATTCGTACGAGGGCATTTCTATCCATGCTTATCCGCCAATTGCCTTTGTGTTTTACTTTTAAATATTAAAAAAGGAACTTAAATAGTAAACTGGAAGGCTTTTATGAAGATATTTTTTCTTTCCAAAAAAATCCAAAATTTCTATTTTATAAATAATAAAAATCCAAAATTCCTAAATAATAATTAAATAAATAAATAAACAGTGACTTTAATAACATTTGCAAATTACTTAATATGTATGTATTTCATTTGTTAAAAAATTGTATTCACTTTTTTTTAAATTTTTTAAAAGTACTATTCGCCTACTTGTATTTAGAATAAACATAATGCTTTTAAAACACATTTAACAATAGCATTCAATTCCGATGTAAAAATGGGAGAGAAGTGGGGGGAAAAGTGATGCGGACTCCCTACAAGGTACTAGCTGGATACTAACTGAATACACGTACAAAATTTCAGCCCTCTAGGTTTCCTTATGGAGTCTCTAGACGTGTTAGAAAACAAGCAAAAAAATTAAGGAAATATTGGCGTCAAAATCGTGGGGGTAAGGGTAAAAAGTTGAAACCTCCAAAAAACAGTGTCTGGCTATTAGCTTAACTTGTACACCAAATTTCAGCCCTCTAGGTTTATTTGGGGAGATTTTGACCCGAACGAAACTGTTAAAAAACAAGAAAAATCATGTTCTTTTGGGTATAAAAATGGTGGGGGTAGGGGTTAAAAGTCGAGACCCCCAAAAGGCACCCCCTTGATACTAACTCAATCCGAATACAAAATTTCAGCCCTCTAGGTTTATTCGGGTGACCTGTGCGAGTGGTACAAACTTCGAAAAACGTCGAAAATGCATGAAATTGTAGCTTAAAAATGAGGGGGGGTGGGGGGGTAAAATATTAAAACCTCCAAAAAGCACAACCTAGGTACGAACTTTATCAACACACCAAATTTCAACCCTCTACGTTAATTCTGGGGGGCTGGGGGCCTGTTAGATCCAGCGAAAATCGTTTTTTTCCCCCCTCTACTCCCACCATATCATCCTAGGGAAGCTGAATTTTGGATATGTTGTAGATAATTGACCGAAACATTATTTAAAACTGGTTTGAAAAAGTTTTTATTGCTTTTCAGCCCCCCACGACCCCCTTAAAGGTCGGGTCCGAAAAAAAATTTGCCCAAAATTTGACCCCACTTTGATAGTATTGTTGTGCATCGGAATAAGCCCCACTTACCAAATTTCATCTCTTAACTTCTATAGGGGGGCCCTACACATATTAAAAGGTTGCGGGAAAATATATATATATATATATATATATATATATATATATATATCAGACATCTTTTTTTTTTACATAATCGTGTTCTACGGGTCCGAAAACGGATAGCGCCCCTGGTCTCGCCTCTCGCAGCTCTTATCGTATAGACTGTATAAGTCTAATTTTTCGGAGAAAATTCGACTAAAAAAATGAGAGTAGATTAAACAAAACCGAAAAATTATAAGTTTTTTTCAGTTATTGACGAATATAGTTTTATTAAACGATTAAAAATGAAACAATTTTCTTACATTTTAAGGTTATTTTGTTATAGATTCAGTTACAAAGAATCATGTAAGCTTACTTGAGATTGTATATTATAATATTATTACAGATACATTGAGGTCTGGATACGGGTATATTTTCCAAATACGCTGTTACGTAATTTATTAACCTCCTGAATCGTAAGTTAGGATTTACATAGCAGTTTTTAGCAATTGAAACCGATTTATTCATCTCTCCTAGTAGTCTTACTCTTGTTAACAATTTATCCTTTAAACTCAATTAGAAACACAGTTGTGATCCAACTTTGCAAGTCTAATAAATTATGGAGGTGTGTAAATAATTAATTTCTCATTATTTCAATTGACAATTAATCATTACCTACGGCTTTTTCATAATTTTCTAATCACGCGATTAGAAATTCAAATAAAAAAAACACATTTAAATTGATTTCTACTTTTTATTTCTGTCTGAATGACATGACTACAAGATCTTTTTCAATAAGTCTACCTAATGGAAAAATTAAAACATACATTTGCTTAAGTAATTAAAACTACCACCCTGACAATTGAAGGCAAAATTTTAAAATTAATTTTTAAGTCTCAAATTTTTTATCGAATCTCTTTTTATATTTTTAATACTAACAAATCAGCTATCTGTTTATCTTGAAGTTTAGTAATTAGTGATAACGTTACATCCTGATCTAATTTCACAACAAACTATAGAACAGAAGACGTGTACGTAGGCCTACATAATTAAAATCGTTCGTATTATCATAATAGCCATTGCCATTAATCTTTTGGTATTTTTTTTAGTGTTCCATACCAAAATTTGCAAAAAGTAACACCTATACAATCATTTCAGTGATCATCCGTCTGTCACAAGCGATTAAAGGGGATAAATACTTTTTGAGATACATGAGGAGCCATGGCAAAAAACGTACTTTCGAGAAAAAAGCATTTAAAGTATTTTTGTTTTAAATTAAATTATAGTAAAGTGCATGCACTAAAATGCCCATAACTTTTTAATTTTTAATTTTTTTTTAGTCGAATTTTCTCCGAAAAATTAGACATACAGTCTATACGATAAGAGCTGCGAGAGGCGAGAGTAGGGGCGCTATCCGTTTTCGGACCCGTAGAACACGAATATGTAGAAAAAAAAATGTCTGATATATATATATATATATATATATATATATATATATATATATATATATTCCCGCCACCTTTTAATTTGTGTAGGGCCCCCCTATGGAAGTTAAGAGATGAAATTTGGTAAATGGGGCTCATTTTCGAGGCACCTCATACTATCAAAGTGGGGTCAAATTTTGGGCAAATTTTTTTTTCTGACCCGACCTTTAAGGGGGTGGTGGGGGGCGGAAAAGCAATAAAACTTTTCCAAACCGGTTTTAAATAATGTTTCGGTCAATTATCTACAACATATCCAAAATTCAGCTTCCTAGGATGATTTGGTGGGAGTAGAGGGGGGAAAAAAAAACGATTTTCGCTGGATCTAACAGGCCCCCCAGCCCCCCAGAATTAACGTAGAGGGTTGAAATTGGGTGTGTTGATAAAGTTCGTACCTAGGTTGTGCTTTTTGGAGGTTTTAATATTTTACCCCCCACCCCCCCCTCATTTTTAAGCTACAATTTCATGCATTTTCGACGTTTTCGAAGTTTTTTACCACTCGCACAGGTCACCCAAATAAACCTAGAGGGCTGAAATTTTGTATTCGGATTGAGCTAGTATCAAGGGGGTGCCTTTTGGGAGTCTCGACTTTCAAACCCTACCGCCACCATTTTTATACCCAAAAGAACATGATTTTTCTTGTTTTTTAACAGTTTCGTTCGGGTCAAAATCTCCCCAAATAAACCTAGAAGGCTGAAATTTTGTGTACAGGTTAAGCTAATAGCCAGACACTGTTTTTTGGGGGTTTCAACTTTTTACCCTTACCCCCACGATTTTTACGCCAATATTTCCTTAATTTTTTTACTTGTTTTCTAACACGTCTAGAGACTCTCTAAGGAAACCTAGAGGGCTGAAATTTTGTACGTGTATTCAGTTAGTATCCAGCTAGTACCTTTTAGGGAGTCCACATTACTTTTCCCCCCACTTTTTCCATTTTTACATCGGAATTGAATGCTATTGTTAAATGTGTTTTAAATGCATTACTTTTATTCTAAATACAAGTAGGCGAATAGTAATTTTAAAAAATTTAAAAAAAAGTGAATACAATTTTTTAACAAATGAAATACATACATATTAAGTAATTTGAAAATGTTATTAAAGTCACTGTTTATTTATAAATTAGGAATTTTGGATTTTTATTATTTATAAAATAGAAATTTTGGATTTTTTTGGAAAGAAAAAATATCTTCATAAAAGCCTTCCAGTTTACCTATTTAAGCTCCTTTTTAGCCGAATTTTCTCCGAAAAATTAGACTTATACAGTCTATACGATAAGAGCTGCGAGAGGCGAGAGTAGGGGCGCTATCCGTTTTCGGACGCGTAGAACACGATTATGTAGAAAAAAAAGATGTCTGATATATATATATATATATATATATATATATATATATATATAATATATATATATATATATATATATATATATATATATATATATATATATAACAGAACACGATTATGTAGAAAAAAAAGATGTCTGATATATATATATATATATATATATATATATATATATATATATATATATATATATATATATATATATATCAGACATCTTTTTTTTCTACATAATCGTGTCCTACGCGTCCGAAAACGGATAGCGCCCCTACTCTCGCCTCTCGCAGCTCTTATCGTATAGACTGTATAAGTCTAATTTTTCGGAGAAAATTCGGCTAAAAAGGAGCTTAAATAGTAAACTGGAAGGCTTTTATGAAGATATTTTTTCTTTCCAAAAAAAAAAAAAATATATATATATATATATATATATATATATATATATATATATATATATATATATATATATATATTCCCGCCACCTTTTAATTTGTGTAGGGCCCCCCTATGGAAGTTAAGAGATGAAATTTGGTAAATGGGGCTCATTTTCGAGGCACCTCATACTATCAAAGTGGGGTCAAATTTTGGGAAAATTTTTTTTCCGACCCGACCTTTAAGGGGGGTGGTGGATAACAAAACAATAAAACTTTTCCAAACCGGTTTTAAATAATGTTTCGATCAATTATCTACAACATATCCAAAATTCAGCTTCCTAGAGTGATTTGGAGGGAAAAGGGAAGGGGAAAACGATTTTCGCTGGATCTAACACGCCCCCAGCCCCCCAGAATTAACGTAGAGGATTGAAATTTGGTGTGTTGATAGAGTTCATACCTAGGTTATGCTTTTTGGAGGTTTTAATATTTTACCCCCACCCCCCTCATTTTTAAGCTACAATTTCATGCTTTTTTGACGTTTTCGAAGTTTGTACCACTCGCACAGGTCACC
This sequence comes from Brachynemurus nebulosus, assembly GCA_035578155.1. Lineage (NCBI taxonomy): Eukaryota > Metazoa > Arthropoda > Insecta > Neuroptera > Myrmeleontidae > Brachynemurus > Brachynemurus nebulosus. The sequence goes on from JAPWDM010000019.1 coordinate 7,330,303, forward strand.
CAAATAAACCTAGAGGGCTGAAATTTTGTATTGGGATTGACTTAGTATCAAGGGGGTGCCTTTTGGGGGTCTCAATTTTTAACCCTTACCCTCACCATTTTTATACCAAAAAGAACATAATTTTTCTTGTTTTTAACAGTTTCGTTCGGGTCAAAATCTCCCCAAATAAACCTAGAGGGCTGAAATTTTGTGTACAAGTTAAGTTAATAGCCAGCCACTGCTTTTTGGAGGTTTCAACTTTTAACCCTTACCCCCACGATTTTTACGCCAATATTTTCTTGATTTTTTTGCTTTTTTTCTAACACGTCTAGAAGCTTTCTAAGAAAACACACAGAGCTGAAATATTGTACGTGTATTGAGTTAGTATCCAGCTAGTGCCTTTTAGGGATTAAACATTACTTTTCCCCCCACTTGTCCCATTTTTACATCGGAATTCAGTGGTATTGTAAATGTGTTTTAAATGAATTATTTTTATTCTAACACACAGTAGGCGAATAGTAATTTTAAAAAATTTAAAAAAAAATGAATTTATTTTTTAACAAAAGCAATACATACATATAGGTAGTTGCATACATACATATTATATTACATATAGGTAATTCTATATGTATACATACATATAAAGTAGGAATTTTGGATTTTTATTATTTATAAAATAATTTTTTATTTTTTATTTTTTTTTTTTGAAAGAAAAAATATCTTTATAAAGGCCTTCCAGTTTACTATCTAAGGTCCTTTTTTAATATTTAAAACTGAAACATAAAGGCAATTAGCGGATAAACATGGGCAGGAATGTCCTCGTACGAATTGTGTTGGTTTTTTTTTCTGCTACCTGTTTTCGGCACAAAACTGAAATTTACTGAGATACAGCCCTTAAATACTTAAAACCTTTTTTTAAAGCCTCGATCAGCCGAACACTCATCACCAGTTTTGAAACCAACAAAATGGCAATTCGGTTGTAGACTTTCAATCACATTTCGCTTGTAGACATTCAATACCGAAGATGAAGGGGAAAATTCGACTACCGTGATGGGGCCCCGCTGCTCACGGCGTTTTTTTAAATAAAATTTTAGGAAAATATTTCCAACATCTTATGGAACATAATTATGAAAAAAAAATAACGATTTATTTTTTTTTAACGAATCTCCCCTTAAAGAAAAAATTCATTAATAATTATTCTCAGTGATGACGGTGATGACATACTACTGCATTTTTACTATGTAACGTAAAAGCCCCTATACCGGAACGCGATCAAAAGTTGTAAATTTCATTAGAATTAAAGCATTACTGTTTTCATAACACTGTCGATTACACTGGTTTCTCGTTGTAAGCAACATCAAAATTGAAATAGAATCATATGCCTTACTCTTTTTATGTATATGAGAATTTTATTATCAAAAAGAGTAAGATATATGATTCTATTTCAAGTTGCTTACAACGAGAAATCAGTGTATTTCACTCTCATGTCTTACGCAGAGAGCTAACCCTCGCTGTAGAACTTTTCACTTAACAAAAGGGAAAACTCAGCAAAAAAATGTTTTTAGGAATACGATATAGATAACTTTTTTTTCAAATCAACTTGTTGTACGGAACACTGTTTGCACAACTATGACTTAAACTTGACCGATTTTTTTTTTTACTAATTACTCTTCAGTTAATTACTTTTTAGCATGTACCTAATTTAGTTTATGTTCTAAACAATTACACGTTACAATACAATTTCCGTTAGAATTGCATATACTTATACCTACAGATTCTAAAAGGTAGATTAGTTAAAATTTTTAGCAAAGCTATTACATAATTTAATATTGCTTAATATAGCGAACAATTATCAGAATAAAATATTTAGATCAGTCGTTGCAATCCAAGAGATATGTTCCAAAACCAGTAGACTACCGATTAACCGGAAGGTTGAAATTGAAAATCTGAAATAGAATCAAATGCAAAAATTAAAAATTAAACCATATTTGTCGCATACACCTTTAAAACATATTAAATGACAAAGCCCAAAAAAACTGAATTTGACTCTTAATACGATTTTACAGATCAAAAACTAAAAATCACCAAAATGTTACTGAATTTTTAACACGTTGGCGGTTATGACCGCCGTACGAAGTTTATTTAAGTACATTCCCAAGCACGAACTCTCTTGCTATTAACTTGTAAATCGATTTATCTATACAAGTAGTTACATATAAATGCCTGTTACATATAATTTACAAACTTAATTATTTTTTATTCATTTTCTTCAATTTATTCAATTATCTTATTGTTAGAGTAAATTTTCTTATCATCTTTTTAACACTTACATAAATATACTGTTTTAATTGGTTTATAAATACAGGACACCAAACTGTAGCTATCATTGTAAATCACTAACTAAAATAGACTGATTTCAAACCAAGGAATCTGACTGTGAAAGTAAAAGCCTTACCTCTTTAGCATTTTAAAATTCGCTTACCCTACTCCGGTAAAATCAAAAGAAAGGGTAAATACTTACGCATAATTGTATGTGTGTACGTTGATAAGTTTAAATACTTTCTCTCACGGCACCAGAAAACTTGAGGGGGGAAGTTTCAGAGAAAAACCCTTCAAATAAATCGTATAAATTGAGAAATGGATAAAAAAAAACGTTTAGTTTTCGTTTATATTAAATTCAGATAAAAAAGCCCACTTTCTTTGTCACTGTTGATACTACAATTTCACAAATATTTTTATTATAATAAAATCGATTGGAACACGATTTCTACAGTCAATACTACCAAATTCTTTGTAGTAAATTTTTTTTTTTACAAATTCTTATAATTTATTTTAATTTATACACCAGCTTACCTATTTGTGAACTAAACAAAAAAGTATCAATGAAAAATTTTTTGCATACATTAATTAAAAATTTTTTGAGGAAATAAAACAACTGAATATAGGATTATCAATCAAAAAGACAAAAGTCATAAAACAAAATTTAAACTGGTTTTTTTTTTCTATTTTTAAAAATTTTCAAATTTGTTAAAAATAAATAAATAGTTGTTTACAGACTATCTTTTGAAAAATTCGCCACATGCTTGTTGAGTACGCATTAAATCAAGGTTCTTCAGTGGCTACAGTTTTGCACAGCTTCCGGAGTAAAATACACGCACTTAAGTGCATATTTTACCATTTTTCTAAAAAAAAAGAAAAAACTACGTAAAGGAAAGAATGAAAATTTTGTCGATATTTCAGCAATTCTCTTAATAACTTGGACTTTTAATATCTCTTTAATGGACTGGAAATGATTTTCTCTTACTATTGTAAATTACTTTTTAAATTTTTGAAAATTTACTTGCCTATATCTCCGAAAATTGCTAATACAAAATAACCGAAACAACTTAAATTAAGAGTTTTAAGCAAGTGTTAACATCAGTTAGTTTTATCAATAGTTTAAAAATGACGTCAGGGAAACTGGCTATTTGCCACATTGAAGTTCAGTATTTCACAAACAAGATTTAAAAATGAGAAAAGATAAAAAGAAATTCATTTTCCGAGTCTTTCTCAACAATATTCCACATGATGTGGTACGTGAAAAAAATTTCATCATCACTTTACAGTAGAGGAAAGTACCTCAAAGTGTAAGGTTTAGTGATGTCGAACCGAGTAGCAGTTAGTAGATTAATCGATTAAAGTTGTTTTTTAGACAAAATTAGTCATTAGTTGAAAATATCGAACATAAAATTGTTAGCTAATCAACTAAGTTTTTAGTAAAAAGAAAAAAAAAACTTTAAGTAAAAGAACAATAATATGACAATGTGTTGATCACATAAAAGTGCAAAAGTCATTCAAATAAATACTTTTTTGGTTTCCATTTTCTAAAGTCTAATAAACAAAACAGAAAAACTATTAAATTAATCGTTTTTAATCATTTAAAAACAACATTTTAGTCATTTAGTCATTTAGTCAAACAGTCGACTGAAGAATCGATTAAACCGATTAATCGATGTGAAGGACGTACAAAAAGACAGACAAATTTAACGAAACTATAAGGATTCCAAAATGTTTCTTCGGAACCCTAGAAAATGAAAAGAATAACTTACAAATAAATAATAATACACGAATGCTGCGCAAAACGGTACACCAAAAAAGATTTGTCTCTTTCTATGTTACTATAAGTGAAGCATATATAGGATGTTCAAAATGTACACATATATAGATACATATACACATAAAGGCAATAAAGGTAACATAAGTGTGATAAAAATAAAAAATAAAATAAAAAAGTTTTATACATACCAGATCCGTAATAATAAATGCACATATAAACCATATCATTTTTTCAGTTAAAAATATTTTTAAATATTCATGTTATGATATCGTTTCTGAGAAAAAACATCGTGAAAAACGCACATATACTGTTCAAAACTAAATATATATTTAATTATCTAATATATTAATTTATTATTTTGTATAAAAAATACATAAACATTTGACAATTTGAATATTTGAAAATAATATGTACATATGTGACTAAAAGTCTATCAATTAATGTTTAAATAAATCAGAATATACATATGACATATCTTACATGAGGATACATAAATTATGTACGTATTTCTTTTATTTAAAAAGTTGCATTATAATGATATCATTTTTGTAAGTAAAAATTTTGAATTAAAATATCTAAAGGAACAACTGTATACACTACATTTTAGCAAAAAAAAAAAAAAAAAACATGTGATAAGGTAAACAAATAACTTCCATCTCTTTCTCTGTATTCAGTTTGTGAAGTAACCTTATTGCGAAGCAAACGTGTAATAATAACAAAATTATAATTATCACAAATACCTAATAATAATACAGAATTCCGGTAATTAATGTTAATATATGCTTAAAAAAAAGAAATAATTCCTTTACATCTAATAGAATAGCAAAATAGCAAAATACAAAATAGATTCAAATATCACTCATTTAGCACGTGGAACTTCTATTCAATCTCAATGTGTAGAATTTTTTCTATTTCTTAATAGATTACATATTGATTAGTAGATTCGGTGGCCATGAAACATATCCTAGAGGTTGAAGTCTTATTTATTGTAGGTATATATGGGTGTTTTCGAAACGTCACAAGGGGCACGGTATATGCTTTTAGCATGATTGGAAAACTTGTTTTAATAAAAGCTGTTGTATCATTTCATAATTAATAAAAATTCGATTAATTTATGTTAATTATTCGAAAAAAGTGAACTATTTTTTATCGGTTATAAAACAATCATTTGAGTTATATAACTATTATTATAATATAATTAAATCCTCGATAAAATGTATTAGTACTCATGAGAGTCGATAAGGGAGCTTTAGGTGTTTAGGAAAAATTAACACAAGAGTTGACCAGCCAATGCATAAGGTATTGTGAATTTTACTTAAACAATAGGATAAATACTGTTCCCAAAAGAGCTCTATAAAAAGTGCTTCCGAGCATTTTCTTTAACTGGCGTGTATCTTTAAATGTCTAAATAAACTTGTAAGATTTTTCAAATGGAATAATAATCCATAGAAAACAATCTAGAAACTTAAATGTTCCAAAAATCGAAATCAAAATATTTATTTTTTTCGAAATCACTATAGATTTTTTCAATCATTTTTAAAAAGATGTGTGTGTATGTGTTCGTAAGTATGTACACATAGTTCTTGCATGATATCTCGCTAATAAAAAAAACGATATTGACTTCAATGGGATACCAATCGAAACATACTTTAACGTCAATATGATCTGAAAGAAAAATTTCATCAAATTCAGTCTGGTTTATTTATTTATTTTTTCCAGGATACTGGGAAGTTAATCGTGTAAACCTCAAGAATCACATACGACCTCCAGTGTCAAACTCACCCGGCTTATTTATTAACTATAGATTCCATTTTTAATAAATTTTCTTATTTTCATAAGTAATAATTTCTTATTTACACGTAATTACTTCAGGGAAATAATTAAACGCACTTAGTTAATCAACCTTGCCTTCTAATACGAACAAGTGTCTTAATTTTCTTTTAAGAAACCTAAGCAACAACAATTTATATATATATATATATATATATATATATATATATATATATATATATATATATATATAATAAAACAAATATTTTATTTTTAATTGTGATAATTTAACTCATGTGTATCAAATTTCATAAGAATATTATAGTTTTTTCACTTTTGCCATTGAGAAAAAAGTTAGAACAGATTTTTACAGCGAAAAAAATGGTACAAAACATTTCATTGGTCATTTCATTGTAGGTAAACACGCTAAAAACGAAACAAAAATTCGTATTGGCGACGCAAAGATTACGCGAGCGCTCCTGGTTTTTAAAATTAGAAGCTGTATCAAGTAAAAATTTTTGTATAGGTTTGATTGTCGATAGAAATATGTATTATACAAATTATGTGCGGATATCTAGATTTTATATCGCTAATTAAACGTACACGTATATTTTTACTTGATACTAGTTCTAATTTTACCACCAGAGGCGCGAATGAAAATCTTTGCGTCGCCAATTGGCAAATTTAACTGATTTCAGAACCATGGTAACAATGTATTAAATGATAATATGAATTTCTTACCCAAAAGCAATTTAACTCGAAGAACTATCAACCCAAAAACACTTCAGCTTCGCTGTCGCGTTTTTGTTAGTTGGCGGTTCTTCTTGTTAAATTGCTAGGCAACAAATTTTCATTAGACAAACCCAAATTTATTCGAAAAAATACAGACCTCTCGTACAAGGCTGGGAACTATTTAAAATGATTTCATTTTAAATATGTATTTAAAATACAAAATGACATTTTGCATTTTCTATTTTAAATAAGTCCGGTCAAACCATTTTCCATTTTGTATTTAAAATGGAAATTTGAATCCATTTTACATTTAAAATGAAAATGCATGTATACTCAAATTTATGTGTATGCAATATTAATTATAGAACTTGAATAATTGAACAACTTGAAGTCTAACAAATTCTAAGTTAAATGTAAGTTGATTTAATTGACTCAAATATTTTATAACTCGAATTGCAATGTCACTTGAGTTAAATTTATTACTAGATTTGTAGTTTTCTTAAGTCAAACTTTTCTGACTCTAGTTGTGTACTACTATTTTTAAGACACGTCGATAAAAAATGTACTTCGAGTAGATGATTTTCATAATTTTATTTAGAAGTTGCAGTCGTAGCGTAGTCAAAGTCTGAATATGTTAAGGCCAAATTAAATTTTACAATATTTTTAAGTAACAATATTTGAAGAGTTAAGTTTCGTTTTCATATCATGCAAACTTTACAAAATTTTCTCAAAAAACTGCCTTTATTTAATTTCAGTACGTTTGAATTTTTTTTTTTAAATTAATATAAATATAGATAAAAAATTTATAGAATATGTTTTATAAAGTATATAAATAAAGTAAAAAAAGCATTTTGCATTTTATAATCCATTTTAAATAACTATTTTCCATTTTCAATTTTAAATATGTTCAGCAAAACTATTTTCCATTTTGTATTTTAAATGCATTTTTGGAAACCATTTTCTATTTTCTATTTTAAATAGTTTCTATGAACCATTTTTTCCAGCCCTGCTCTCGTGTAATAATAAGTGACAATTTTTTCAAGCTTAGTAGCCCATTTTCAAAGAAAGTCCTTGTTTTACTTTGAAGACTTTAGGAAATTTGATTGGCTTGAGCCTTACTTTATAGTATTCCATATTTGCTAATAGTTAAAACACTTTACTTTTCAAAAATACTATTATTCTATTTAATTAATTTGAGAGGTTTTGATCTATATGATCATCATCAGACAAGTCTGTTTGATTCGCAATCAATGTTTTTCTCTAGTAAGATGCAATTTGGATGGATGTATGGAGTATGGATGTATGGAGTAAATATATTTTAATATCTGCTGTCCCTCTGTATCAGCCGCCCCTGAAAATTATTTTATTCTATAAAAACCATAAATATATTTTAATTAAAATCTAAATTTTATTACAAAAACGACAAAACTTTTTACCACAAAATCAATTTATATCTCCCAAATTTACACAAACCTAAATCAGTTAAAATTATAAATAGATTATTCTTAATTGTTCCATAGCTTTTTTTAGTTCTACTTTTTTTTTTGACAACCAAAACATGTTAATTGACGATTGTTAGTTATATTGTAGTATTAAATGATTATATTTTCAATAAAATAATTACCCACTTGAATATACCTAATGTACTCAACAAGAAGTAAAAACCTTGGACTAAAATAATGAAGTGTACGCGATAGAATATAAAAACTTTCACCTATTTAATTAAGTTTTATTTATTATTATGTTAATATTCACAATCATCACCGCTTATTTATTATCTAATATTCATAATATATAGATTATTCATTAGCAAGTAGGGTGTGGACATCAATTATATAAAAGGATACAAAAAAATTATATCAGTGTATTTATAATTACAGGAATAAGTAATCAAATGTTGAAATTTAGACCTACCGATTTAATAAAATATATAAAAGAACCTATAACAATACAATCATAATTTGCATAAATTATAAAGATTTACAGAAAGCAAATTTTATATGACATTTTCAAATAGCATTCTATTTCTTCTAATTGTAATAAAACTAAAGATAAAAATTTGTATGAAATGAATAATAAAAATTTGGGGGACAGGTCTACCCATACTATCAACTTCCCATTGGGTGTCCTTAAAGACCAGAGACTACTGTAGGTACATAAATAATTCTTTTTTCATTTCAGGCGACTCCTCCCCTAGGCCCCCGATAGAGGCTTTGACACCATACCGGGGGCTTCGACTTCTGTACCTAAGGGCAAACATCAAGGATAACATGATTTGTTTTTGTTCTCAAGATATGCGAGACAAAATATATTTTAACAAGAAACTAATTTTTTCAATTTTTCTTATTACGTTCTTATTTTTTTTCTAAATTTTGTAATAAAATACTGGCGTTTTTAACATCAAGGAAGGTTCTTAGGCCATTATATAATGTTATGGTAAAAAATCCATATAATCTATGTTATCTTAATAAAGTTAATTCCGTTTTTTTACCACAAAAAACAAACCGCTAATCCGAATTTGCTGAAAACTTTATCCGGTCTTCATTTTTTGATTACGCATCTAATGAAATTAATTCGGAGTTGATATCATCATTTGTTCTCGAGATATGCGAGACGAAAAAAAATTCACGAACGAACGAACGAACTAACGAACGCACACACAGACATCACGCTAAGAACGATGGATTCGGATTCTAGTCACCTTGAAACGTGGAGATATGTTAAATTAGCGATTCGTAAAATCGGACCCATTACAATAACTTCCTATGGGAAGTTAAAAATTTTAAATAATAGTTTAAGATTCTTTCACATTTCCTCTAAACATTCTTAATATCTTAAAAAAATAAAAATCCAATCTTTTAGCTAGCAAAACAACAATTTAAACCGTAGGTACATTTCCCTCTATAATACCAAATAACCTCCTCATACCAAATACCAAATACACTTTTAAAATATGTTTTTTTTTTTTTTAACTTGTAAAGTAGGAACTTAACCCTAATTTTTAACAAATAGTGACCACGAGCGTTCTAGTCGCTGATTTTTCTTTTAATCGATTCAAAATTTAAAAAGGAATAAACAATTCCAATACTATTTTTTTACCAAATGCTGGCGTCACTGTGAAAAGTTGAAATTAATGAAAGTAGTAGGTAAGATACATGTATAAATTTTGTATTTGTAGTATTCTATAAGCACAATTGATATATAAAAAAAAAATTATAAAATTTTTTTAGAGAGAGAAAAAACTATTGACAAATATAATATTTTAGAATGAATACGTAGACTAAAATCAAACATTTATAAGAATACTTGTCAAATTATTTATTTTTATCATTTTTTAACATTGAAGCCGTGATTTAATCAAAAAATAGTATTTGAATTTTATATTTTATTTTAAATTCTGCATCGATTAAAAAAAAAAAAAAACAGCCACTAGAATGCTCGTGATCACTTTTTCAATTTCTAAGCATATTTTTAAAGGTAAGTTCCTAGCCTAAGTTTCTGGGGTTACTAATGACAACCAAACTTATAAAACATTCTAAACAAATATCTTATTTCCTTCTTTGTACATTCATAATAACATATTAACCCTCATATACATATTAAAAAATTGTGTATTATTTTATGTCGTCTATAGTCGACGTTTGGAATGAGGAGATAAAAAATGAGCTTTAACGTTCGTTTTTCAAACCTCCATAAGAGACGTCATCAACATCATTATTTTATTATATTTAATTTGTAGAAATTACAATTTCATTATATTTATGACGCAGGTGGAGCACAAGGATTTGAAAGGTTCCTATGCATCTTTAACCATCTACTTTATGGAGAACTATGCCGATATTCGACCCTGACCTATTAAACCCGAGTACCACCGATATGGCACGCTTCCCAACATTTTTACCACGCTTTAAACCGTGTATCAATTTTCCAAGTCGACGAACCTCGTGAAGGTCTTTTTATAGTTTTCTTTACAGTTCGAAGTTAGTACAGACATAGTCCTCCTAAGAAGACGGCTGCGGGCGAAAACCTTCCAGATCCTGAACTTCAACCACCTCACTTATTGAGTTACATCTGCTATACACAAAGAGTATGAAAAACATTTGTACCCTTTAATAATTTCCCTCTACTAACTTTGAATCCTGAGATAATTTCCAAATATTTGAACTCTAGGGACAACACTTAATAAAATACGAACTTTAAACAAACCTCTATTGTAAATTGTAAATAAAAATCTCTGTATTATATGGCAAGTCGTTAATAATCAGTATTTTTTAAAAGTTCAAACTAAAATTATTAGAAACAATTTAATAACTAATCTTTAACAGTATCTAACTAAACTATACATTATTTAAACGGCAAGTACCTACTTTTATAGTATTCGGTATAAAAAAAAATTCATACCTTTGGTTTAGATAAATGAAAGGTAAACGTTTTTGTTTTTTTAAATAATAATGTCAAATAACTTGTATTTATATTGCGTTACTATAACGTTGTTAAACTTGATAATACAATATCAATAGAATTCCTTTTTTTGTTTCAAATCTTGCTTTCTACATGCTTAAAATTTTTTGCACCTTATATTGCAGTAAATGAATATACCTATCTACCTTTTATTAACGTAGTTGCTCTGAGATAGTCAGGTACAAAAGTATATCTCAGCGAAGAAATTTTCTTTTATCAAAAATTAAATAATGTATTAATATTCTTCAATGATTATATTTGTATACCGTTTGTTTTTTTTTAAATTTCCACGCGCTTATGTTGTAGCAATATAAAAGTATTGTTGAAAAAGCGTTGTAAAAACGTTGTAAAATAATGTTTATAAATTATATTTTAAAATAATTTTTATTTGTTATTAAATATGGCTTGTAACTTTGTATTTTATAACATATTAAATTATTATCAAATTCCTTTGACACGTGTTCATTTTATTCAAAAAAATCGTGTGAATACGTCAACTTCCCATAAGAGTCCGTGTTAAAATTACAAAACTTTGAAACCGTATAGGCTCGTATTATTGGTATAGAATTAAATAAATGTCTAGAGAAGTTTCGTTAAAATCCTTTGAAAAATCGTTTTTCGGACCAACTACTTTAAATAGGGGTAAGCCTTCGTAATATTCGAAAAAATTATTGTACATTAATCCGTTATTTACAAATACATAAATGATACCTTGGTCTAGGTTTTTAATCCCTTTCAGGTCCTTGGATTTATACCAAATAGGACGTATATGAAACAACAAGGTAAACAAAAGTAGCAGTGTTATAACATACAAGTTCTATCCAGGGTCACATTTCTATATAGGAAAACTAGACAATTGTCTAGGGACCCACAGACACTGAGGGGCCTTGCGTTCGGAAAAAAATTAAAATACAGTAAAAATTTATTATCAAAAACAGCTGCGAATTATTGTAATCACTGATAAGTGATCGCGATCATAATACGATTAATAAAAATTAGAAATCTCGATTAAAAAGTTAGAAGGTGAAAAAAGCCAGCCCCTAAAGTTGAGGGTTCAAATTGTATTTATTACGATATCTCGAAAACTATAAGAGATAAAGGAAAACTTTAAATTGACGAAATGTTACTCAATTGAAACGCCTATTGACCTGTACAAGTTAAACGGGGGTCGAGTTCACAGTTGTGGCCGGAAGGGTAAAAATGGTACAGCCTGAGTGATTCAATGTGTCAAATCTTCACCATCATAAATAGAAAGAGCACCAAATATTTAGAGATACGGGTTTTTGCATTTTTTCGAAATATGCATAATATTCAAAACACATAAGAAAGAAAAATGATTACAAATACCTTCAATATTTTTCCTCTATCTCTAATAGTTTTCGAAATATCTTAATAAATACTATTTGAATCCCCAACCTTAGGGGCTGGTTTCACCCCGTAAAAATATGGGTCCCTTATTTTTGCCTTTTCCGCACACCAACAAAGTTTTATCAAAATTGCAAATTTCACCGGAAAGAAGTTAGCGCCGAAAGCTGAAAAATCCTTTTGTTTTTTATATGGTTAAATTGCTCCCAAATTGCTCCTTTGAAATCACTAATTGCTCCACCTGAAACTTAATTATTTAATTAGTTATTTATAAAGAAAAAAATTTTTTTCCGTTATTTAAGTTATCAAAATCTCCCAAAATAATACTTTTTTATATAATTTCTTTACGTCAATAAATTGCTCCCAGTTTGCTCTATTTAAATTAAAAGCTAAATCTTAATTTTTTTGAATAATTTCTAATAAAATATTTTGTTTTTTTTATAATGTTATTTAACTTGTCAAAATTCAATTATCCTTAAATATATGCAAACGACTTAAAGGTATAATGGATTGCCTATACGTTTTAATAACACATAACCTAATTCATAATATTTTTTATTTTAATATATTTTAATTATTATTCAGAGAAATTAATAACTAACTTTTAAATTAGATAGAGCAAACTGGGAGCAATTTTTTGATATAAAGTAATTGTATAAAAATGCATTATTTGACAAGATTTTGATAATAGAAATAGTCAAACAAAAAAGTTTTTTTGTTTGTAAATAACTAATTAAGTAATTAAGTTCCAGGCGGAGCAATTACTGATTCCAAAGGAGCAATTTGGGAGCAATTTAGCCATATAAAAAACAGAAAGATTTTCCAACTTTCGGCGCCAACTTCTTTCCGGTGCAAATTTCACTCTGGGCGCATCTCCCTGTAAGCCAAGGTACTTATTTTTATCGAAGTCTTGTTATCAAGTGCATTCGTACTATTTTTCTTCAAATTTCTTGGACCCGCTACGATTGAAAAATTACACGAAGCGAGCTTTAAAAATGAAAAATGATAAGGAAAACTTCGACTTCTTGTTAACATCCCTTCTATAATGAATGACTCACTAGAAGCAGCTATGTCTATACAAAATTTCCATTCGATTATTTCACAATCAATTCTACTACTATTGTTTCAGATTTTCTTGCATTCATTATTTCAAAATGCATATATACATATGCATAAAAGAGTTCCCCAAAGAATTTTTATACATGTAATTTGAATGTACTAAGCAATTCTTGGAAAATTTGTGACTTGACCTGCCAATAATTATTCCAACAGTGCCATTAGTAGTTAAATATATAAACAAATAGTAACTGCATTGGAGTACTACGTGCGACCTTGCTGAATTAAATTGTTAATGGTTTTTATTGAACATGGCCTTGATACAGAAGACTGGTGAATAAGAGAGTGAAGTGAATAAACGGATATATTGAATGTTTCTTTTTTATTTTTTCGCATACCTACCATTTTATTAAAAAATACATGTATTTAGTAGTCAGCCCCGGATCCAAGGGGGTGGCAAAACGGGGCCCCTACCCCAGGCGGCAGTTTTAGGGGGCGCAAAAATCATAACGATCGGTCTGTATCAAATGGTCCAAAAAAAAGTTGGTTGCTCGACCATTTTAGAAAAAATTAATATTCTACCAGTTCTTTCTATTGTATTTGAGGTATTAAGAACAATTCTTTAAAAAATTATCTTAAATCGTTTAAGTGTAATGGCTAGTTTTGTTTTCCAATTTGCGCTGATTTTTGTGTTAGCAGCCTTTTACGCCAATACACATAATTTCATAAACCGTTCATCCTAAAAGGTTGAAATAAAAACATTTTTAACGGTAATTAATTTCTCTTTATTTTATATCCATATTTGGCCTATTTTCGTCGATTACACAAGAAAACTTCATCTCTCCACATACTTGAATTAAATTTCTATAGTTTGGTAAAGTAATATTAAGCAAAACGTTGTATTTCACATTTATTTTCTTTAAATATATTTGCTGTTTTTTTTTTTTTTTTTAAATGCCGTTTGTTAATGCATATATTTTTTTCAAATTGGCGTATATACGATTTTATTCAAATTTAAAATTATATACATTAAATTTAACAGCTAATTTTCTAGTTCTTTAGTTTTTCGCGTGAACCCCTTCGCCCCGCCCCCAAACCAAGAGAAGCTCGACTGTATACGCCCCTGCCTATCTTCTGATCTAATATTTACTTGTATCCATTAGTTTTCAGAACGCTGTAAGGATTATTATTTAACTATATATTTAACCATATTTTTTTTCCAAAATGCTGCAAATTCACAGTTTTTTTTTGAAAATGCTATAAGTTATTTTTTTAATATAAAATATTGAAGTGAAAAATAATTTTATATGGTTTCAACTGCCTACAGAACCATCTAGGATAATAAAATTTGTTTTTTCGATTTTATGAAATTTTTGTCTTAATGTAGATACAGCGTTTTGAAAAAAAGCTCTACATTTAAATAAATATATATATATATATATATATATATATATATATATATATATATATATATATATATATATATATATATATATATATATATATAGGAGTGTTTTAAACAGCTTAATATTTTTTATGGAAATAGTATATGGGTGAAATTACCCAAGAAAATTTCAGTTATTTATGAAACTTATATCCTTTAATTTTTACAAACTTCAAAAACTTTTTTTCAAATTTTGAAACTTTTTTAGCCTCTATATCTCTGATGACACTGATGATAAAAATTGGAAATTTGCACGTGTTTGCGGAGTAGATTTATTAAAATAAAAAATCAAATTGTATATTGATTCTTTACAAAACCCTCAATTTTTACCATTGCCGCAATGGAAGAAATAAGATTTTGTGAAGGAGTTATATATATATATATATATATATATATATATATATATATATATATATATATATATATATATATATATATACTTATGAGTTTCTTTAAAAATTTATCTTAAACACTGGTGAGGGGAGGGCGCCACTAACAAGTTTCTGCCCCGGTTCTAAAAAATCGTAGATCCGGGGCTGGTAATAGTACTAAATTTTTTGTCGTCTGTTATTTTTCACGATGCTAAAAAAAGGTTTCAGTACAAATTAAACATTTTTATTGTAGGTAAATTAAAAATTCTCACCTTTGTAGACTCCATTGTAATAATAATCCAACAACTGAAACTACCTACGGACAATGATTAAAAATAAAAAATTCGCTATCATGATTGAAGCATGTGAAAATTAATTAACTACATTATAATATATACGGTATATACGAAGCAGCTCAAATATACCGGCTAAATATAATTTAGCTTTAAACTGTTTATGATTGGATATTTATGAGGGACAAAAAACCAATTATTATTGATTTAGTACTCGTCATAGATAGATGTTTTAATGAAATTATAAATGGCCTCCAGGGCTGTATTTAAGCACAGCCGATGGCCCCGCGCCTATCATATATAAAAACACCCCTATCATAAATAAAAATTGTTTAAAGTTTCAATTAAATTATTAAATTAAAAAATGACTGCAAGATCGTCATTCTTTTGTGGGTTAATTCGACTTAACTTTTCAGTGAACAGCCTAGAGGTGCAAGAGGTACTTCTAATTTTTAATTGCTTTATTTTGGTCCTTTCAAAGGGTTTCGAATTCAGAAATGATTATATACTGTAGGTAGCAATTAAACAAGAAAGGATTCATAAAATGTCAATGCCATATTTTAAGAAAAAAAATTTTTCTTTTACCGTAGTTTTTCTAAATGCCTATAACTTTAGTTTTTCATTTAAAAGATGTGTTTTTCCTGAACAAAAATTCTTCTTCGTTTCTATCTTCATTATGTTTCTGTTGAAGAAAATATGCTTACGAATTTAATAATTTTGCTTCGGGTCTATTAGTACCTAAATATTTTTACTCAAACAATACATGGGGAGAATATTTTTAAGCAACACTATACATAATACATTATTTTGAACTTTTTCTTAAATTTTTTTAATTAATTAAAATTATATTTCATTTTACTTTTTGTTTAGAAATTCTAGAATATTTAGGTATTGCGCAATAATTATCTCATTTTTTTTTTAATATTACATATGACTCATTATCTTAATTGATATAATTTAGGGAATTCCTTCAGTTATTTGTGGTCAAAAAGAAAAAAAAATTGGCTGAACACCTACATCAAAGATCAATTGATTTATTAACAATTGAACAGACAATTTTTCAGACATTATTTTACATAGTGCACGTAACAAAGCCTAAATTAGGCCTTGGCAACCTGTGATGCCACGGGTCACCTAATGATCCATTTGAGAATTTTAATAATTTTCAAAAAATAATTATTAAATTCGGTGATCAACTGTCCTATTTTAGCTTGCTGTCTTTTGAATTTAATTCTTTTTCAAAAAATTGAAATCTTCTAATTATCCTTTATTTTTTTCCTGTCTATTATCCTTACATTGTTGACTGTTTGAAAATTCGGACTCCAATACCAGATAGAAAATACTAATTGGCCTTCGTCTTCTTAATAACTAGTCATATTTTTGTTGGACGGTCTGATCCAAACAATTTCAATCCATCTATTTTGCAATAGTCATTGGTCGAAAATTTCGATACCACTCAGAGAATTACCGTAAAATTGAGTGACTTTGGTCCACTTTTGAACTTTACACTGTTATAAGTTTTACACCAAATGATATTAATTTTTGTTTCTAGTTACGTTTTATGGGTCTGTATTGGTACTTTTAACTTTGAAATAGAGAAGAAGCTAAATACATTCTAAATATTTTTTTTTTTTTTAAAATAAGTGTGACCAAAGTTAGACGATGAAGTTGGGTTACAGTGGCCACATGTTGTTTTATTTGGAAAACGCTAAGAAAGAAATATTTTTTGAGGTTTTTTTTAAATGAAAATATAATAAAAATACTTCTTTTTTTATGTTTTATTATCAAATTTTTTAAACAAATGTAAAAAAAAATATTTTTAATTATTTTAAACGCAAATTGCAAATAAGGTAACAAATTATTTGGTAATATAAAAAAAAAAATAGCAAATTCTTTAGTAGGTAAATTAAAAATAAAAGATACAGGGTTTAATTGGAACCTCTTTTGGATGGGATAGGTGCTTACAGATCGAAAACAACGCAAACATGTGGTGGCCAAAGTCAGACCAATATTACCGAATAATGCATTGCGTGATTTTGGCCGCCCTCTAGCGGCAAGACCTAAAAGTTTAAGTTTGCTGCCTTGGCTCGTAAAGTTTCCTAAAGGTAGGTATCCAGGTGGTAGGCATGAGCATAGGTATGACAGCATATTTTCGCATGAAAGTCATAGATGTCGCCTCATTGTCAAGCTGTCCTTGAAGTTTTTGAAGGTAAAAATTGCAGGTTTTTCGTATATTTTTCTATTTAAAATTTTTCAGGTACTAAAAATCAAATTGCTTTATGTATATAATTTTTTTCGAATCCAATATAATCTATAGAATCAGTAAAAAATACTATTCCGTGCGTAAAGTATTATTATAACGTAATCGTGCATAAATAAAACAAATATTGAAAAATGGCTAAAGTCAACCATGGTGGCCAAAGTCATCCAATTTACGGTAACTATTTATTAAACTGACAGATAAATATTTAAAAAAAAAAAAAAAAAAAAAAAAAAAAAACTAGTCCTATTAGCTGGACATTATGAATTAGACACCAATAAATACGATAAAAATTTCAGTTTTTAAAATTGAATTCATTCTCCGTTTGCTTTTGCCTCTGCTCGTTTGAATCGGATAATAAAAATGGTCCATTGGCATCTAAACGCTTCTTAGTCTCCGTCGAAGGTTTTCCTTCTTTAGAAAACTTGATCATAAAATATTTTACTGTTCTGTTCTAACGTTCAGTTTACAATAACTAACAAAACAAATGAAGAGGGTCAAACAATTCTGGGTCAATGACTGCTACAAAGTAGTTGGGTTGAAAGCTTTTAGACCTTACAACAACTTTCATAAATCTGAAGATTCATACCGTTTTTTATATTGACAGTTTATTGAAAATATTTAATGAAAATCCCACAATTAAAATTACGTAACATATCTCCGTAGACAGTTTGTTATTTGAATAATTAAAATTCAAAGAAATATTCAAAGTTGATAATAAATTACATATTATGATAGTTGATTTTGCCGTTTTAATCGAGGCAAACCTCTATTGCTCTACATTGAATCATTCAATATTAATTCATAAAAATATCGTAATTCTTTACTTTTAGAATTCCGTAACAACAGGAACTCTTATAATTCCTTGTTGTCTGATCGTCCATCTGTGTACCTCAGTTTAATAATTCTCCTGTTGAGACACCTGTTAAAAAAAAATATGGTATAGAAACAGATACTGATAACCTAAAATCAAAACTGGAATGAATTACTCAAAAAAATTTCTTTCGGGTATTTTGCCGTATTGAAAGGTGAAGATGGAATGTGTTTCCTTATGTGCGAGATACGGTTAGAAAAATTTGTTTAAAAAAACTGAGATTCTTTTTACCAACTAGAGGCATTTTTTGTCTTTTATTAAAATAAAACCCCGCAATCGAACTTTGATTCTTGTAAAATTCGGACGTGGATTTGTTGATAAACCACTTATGGCACGACTTGGGCCTGTCATTTTTCACTGTCAGATTTTATCTAACATTATTTTAATACATCTAGTATAAGTGCAAAAAATATCTAAAAACTGAAAATATTAGAAATTGAAAAAAAAATTGAATTTTTGAATTGCTAAGAAGCACCTTAGGTGCAGTTTGTTTGTCCTAGCTTCAATGGTAACTGGTGAGTACGGTAAATAATCTGGGATAAACTTCTTAGTTAAAACATTATTTATATACTTATTTTTGTGAAAAAAATCCCTGACAAAAGTCAAGTAAATCTTCAGTCATCAAGCCTGAAAAACAATGCTCTTGTGAGCTAATGAATACAGAACTGTAATTCTCATATTAACAGCGGCTGATACAGTGGCGGATTTACCCTAAGTGCCGCTCTAGGCTCAGTGAAAAATGCCGCCCCTGAAAAGCTAAAAAAAAATTTTGCCGCCCTTTTTGCCAAATTTGCCGCCCCTAAAATCGGCCGTCCTTCTTAAAAAAACGTAGGTGACGAGCCAAAAAAAAAAAATCTACATTTTGCCGCCCATTTGGCCCAAATTTGCCGCCCTAGGCTCCAGCCTACTCAGCCTGCTGGTAAATCCGCCACTGGACTGATAGAAAAAATGTTTATTTTTATTTTTTTTTTATTTTTTCCTTGAATTGTCCCGATTTCATTTTGCTTAATAAAGGTGGCAATCCTTCCCGTTTAACAAATCCCAAAATTATACATAAATGTGTAATTATGTGTTGTTTCCCTTTGAAAAAAAAAGTCAGCTTCGTTTTGGCAAAATAAAACAGATTTATCCTTTAGTGTAAATTCAGCAATTTATTATTGTAAATCCAGTTTTTTTTTTAATCGAAATTTTTGAAAATTAATTGTATACAAGTGCTCTATACATATTCATTCTAAAAACTCATATAATATATTTATTAATAAGAGTTTTAGGTGCAATTAGCTACTGGGTAAAATAAATTATTTTGTTTTCCCTTGTGGCTTGCACTCCTACAAATATACAAGAATACCAACCATTCTGTTTCATTATCATTATAATAAAATTATGTAACCATCTGACTGTATTATTCCACTTGTTATTGACTTTCCCCAAGTTGAAATAAATGTGGTAATTGTATAACTATAACCTGGACTATAATACTAAAGTCAAAAAAAAATATACAAATACTAAAGTCAATGCACACACGTGTCAGCTTCAATTTTGGTCAACCCTACTGATTTTAACAATTTATCCTTTTATCGTCTCTTTTGATCCTAATTTACCACATAGTAAAAAATACATTTCTTCAAAAAACAGAAATTATTTTCAAAATTTGTTGGTTACTACAATAAAGTAACCGTGACCGTGCTGGCATAAATTTTGAATATATTAAAGAATAATGATTCCTAAAGGAAATACAAAAAGAAGTACAAAGTGAAGTTTGAATTCGTGCCGATTCATAATTATAATACTTTATGCAATATACTCTACATAGATGTAACATGTTCTACATAGAGAAATAAGTTGACTTAATATCACCGCGATCACTGCAATTAAAATAATACTCAACGTACTTAACTCACAAAAAGTTAATCAGAGTGGAGCGGAGTGATATCGTACCGAGAGCGGAGCTTTAATGTAAATCAGGCCTTATTCGTAATTATGGAGGGTAGATATCAGGAGCACCATCTCAGTATCAAAAAATGTCCATTGAAAGGCGTAAATAGTGGCGGCGCTACTATAGCAAAAGGGTAAATTTAGGGAAGTAAACAAGGAAAAAAATCATCCGCGTTGTTATGTAATTATTGTTTTTTTTTATTATAATTGTTATATATAATAGTTTTATTATTTTTAAAAATTTTTATAAAACTCAACATAAAAAAAAAACACTATACTCTTTTGCTACTCTAGCGCGATTCTGGCGAATTTTTGAACTGTTACTTAGTACTTGACAGTTTTTGAACTATTTTTCTATTGTTTTCCGGCCAAGATAGTCCTCCTGATATTTACCCTCCATATTGCTAATGTTAACATGTTTATCACGTGTGTTCTTTGCACTCCAACACTGAGTCTTACTATAGTCACACTGTAGTAATAGAATACGAGGGTGGATCAAATTTAAACCGGACTTTAATTTTAACTTTTTATTAAGTGATTATTTTGTTAAACAAACAGCATATTATTTTTCTGTATAAGTACATTCCTTTTCTGTTAATGCATTTTTGCCATCGAATCGGAAGTTTGTTAATTCCGTCACCAATGAAAGCAGAAGGACGTGTACGTAACCAGTTGCACACGAACTGCTGTACTGTGTTCTATGGCTGTACTTGTCCGTTAGAGCCAAGACACACGAACCACGCGACGACCATTTTTTTGTGGTTGTCGTGTGGTTGTACTGTCGTTCGTGTGTCTTAGACGACGACTTGCGAGCCACTTTTTAGTGGCCGAATAACGTACAATCACTGCTGGACGAGATCAACGCCACTAAATACTATTTGTCATATACAGTGTCTGCGTTAAGTATTCATACAATAATTAATTTATCGATAGTGAAATTTAAGAAACTTAAAATTTTGCAGCGTAAAGTAGGTACGCTAGGATAAAAATAAACAAAATTAATCAAATAGCTGATGCTTCTATTAAATAATATTTCTTTGTAAATATCGGTATTTTGGTCTTACATATTTTTGCAGATTCAATTTTTAAAATTATTTGATAAAATATTTCAAAATTTTTCAGCTTTCATTTCTTTGAATTTGCAATTTTTTTCTATTATTCTAAAATTAAAAAGGTTTAAATAATTATATAGCTTATTTATCTAATAACATTCAATAATCAACGTTCAAATAGCAGGAGAGCTTCTAATACATGACATCCTGCTTTTATTATTAACCGACGGGTTTTCCATTCCATAAAAATGTATATATTCAATTAAACAAAATTCATTTATAACAATTATTTTTTATTACCTAAATAAAGGTGAGCAGTAATCGGCACCTTTATTCTAAACAAATCCTGTTATCTACATAGGTATACTTTGATCCATATACCTGTCAGTATAAAAATATATAACATTGTATTAAACTATTTAAAAATTTCACTTACCACATACATTTTTACCTTTTTTTTTCTTTATTCTCAAAGTTTTCATAAAATTTGAAGCAAGGATATTCTTATGCCTTTAGTTTTTCTATGCAATTACTATATCCCGAATATGTTTAATCTCAGATTGCAGGTAAATTCCGGATTTCCTCAATAAATAATTTAGTATCAAACGAATCTTCATTAACAATTGCCATTTTTTTAAGAAAAAAACAAAAAAAAAAAGAAACAATTTAAAAGACCAACAAAAATTTAAAAAAAATACACACAATTAAGAAAACTAAACAAAACAAAAATTACTAAACACCTACTTGAGTCGTATTATTCAATGATTTGTTGTAATGTTCGAGAGACACTGTAGTAGTACTAGTATGTATTTGTCGCTTAAAAGTGGTCCACTGGTCGCAAGTTTTAGCGACTAAAAACGACAATACGACGACACATTGCGACAGTGTCCGATTACGACGACAAGCTGTGGCTCGTGTGTCTTGAAATTTGTGTTTCCATAAGAAAAGTACATGCATACATACCCGGCCACAGAACAGCCACTATTTTGTCGCTGTCGCGTGGTCGTGGCGTGGTTCGTGTGTCTTGGCTCTGTCTCAAAATGTTGTCCTCCCAGCGCGTTTTTAAGCTGGCCAAACATGTGATAATCACCCGGTGAGAGGTCCACGTCCAGGATGGCAGGCACAAGGACGGCAGGATTCGAAAAAATATGCCGGCACTCTTTTTCAGCAAGAAATAAAAATAAATGAGGTTTTACAGGGCGGAAAGTGGATATTTCAGCAGAATAATGTCTCAATTCGCAATTCTAAGTGTGTACAGGAGTGGTTTAAACAAAGAAAGTAATCTGTTTTACACGATCAGCAAGATCACTTGATCTCATCATCATCGAAAATGTATCGAACTATTCGTCCCGTAAAGTATACGACGGCGGGAAACAATATAATTTCAAAAAAAATTGAAAGAAAATATTAGACGTAACTGATGCCAAATTCCACTGGAATATGCGAGGAATTTGTATGAAAATATTCCAACGAAAATTTCACAAATAGTGGAAAATAAAGGAGCCTCAACCAGTCATTAATTATTAAAATTATACTTAATTTTTGAAAAGTGAGGCTATATTATGGGACAAAAAATTATATTAATTTTATATGTTTTTGGTATAACTTTTGTGATTTGTTTGTGCGTTTATTTTATTTAAACAAATACTGCATATATTTTTTACACAATAAAACATTTTGGAAATATACGACTAAAGTATTACTGGCTAAACGGTTTCTCTAAAATATTGTAAGTGAAATATAAAAATTCTTAGTGAGGCTATATTATGAGACGGACTGTATGTATTTCCTTATTATTAAATATCATCAAGCGACATTGGTGATTCTCAAATGGAAACACTCACTTCTCCAGTCCCGACGTGTTTCCATTTGAGAATAAGTACTGTATTTACATTCTGTTTTATCCGTTTTATGTTACTATATTCGCTATATTCACATCAGTATTCGAGCATTATTAACGCCGTGAGTGGTAAAAAAAGAAAGCCTTATACATATTTACCATTTTCCTGAACCGAAAAGAAGTAAGCGCCGAAAGTTGAAAAATCTTTTTGTTTTTTATATGGTTAAATTGCTCCCAAATTGCTCCTTTGAAATCAGTAATTGCTCCACCTGAAACTTAATTATTTAATTAGTTATTTATAAAGAAAAAATTTTTTTTTTCGTTATTTAAGTTATCAAAATCTCCCAAAATAATACTTTTTTATATAATTTCTTTACGTCAATAAATTGCTTCCAGTTTGCTCTATTTAATTTAAAAGCTAAATTTTAATTTTTTTGAATCATTATTATTATATTTTGTTTTTTTATAATGTTATATAATTTGTCAAAATTCAATTATCCTTAAATATATGCAAACGACTTAAAGGTATAATGGATTACCTATACGTTTTAATAATACATAACCTAATTCATAATATTTTTTATTTTAATATATTTTAATTATTATTCAGAGAAATTAATAACTAACTTTTAAATTAGATGGAGCCAGTTGGGGGCAATTTTTTGATATAAAGTAATTGTATAAAAATGCATTATTTGACAAGATTTTGATAATAGAAATAGTCAAACAAAAAAGTTTTTTTGTTTGTAAATAACTAATTAAGTAATTAAGTTCCAGGTGGAGCAATTACTGATTCCAAAGGAGCAATTTGGGAGCAATTTAGCCATATAAAAAACAGAAAGATTTTCCAACTTTCGGCGCCAACTTCTTTCCGGTTTTTCCTGACCAATTTTGTCAATTCCTCTCATATAAGTAAGATCTCCATCTTATAATACTCCATTATTCTAATAGTAAGAATCGTAAGTGTGGAGGGTAGATATCAGGAGCACCATCTCTGTATCAAAAAGTGTCCATAGAAAGGCGTAAATAGTGGCGGCGCTACTGTAGCAAAAGGGTAAATTTAGAGAAGTAAACAAGGAAAGAAAAACATCTGCGTTGTTAGGTAATTATTGTTTTTTTATTATAACTGCTGGCGTTCCAGACGAAAATTTTGTTAGCCTAATATTAGCTAACGGAGCTTTCACCGTTACAAACCAGAGGGCTCTGATTCAAAAAATTAATGCATGTTAATTATTTTTCATGGTTTTTCACGGTATAAATACTTAATTTTTGAAGTACAGCCCCATAAAAAATTATAGAATAAAAATAATCAGTCACCATGTTCGAAATTGTTATTTTAATATATAATGTACGTTAATTTTTGAATGCGTGCCCTCTGGTTTGCAACGGTGAAAGCTCCGTTAGCTAACGTTAGGCTAACAAAATTTTCGTCTGGAACGCCAGCATTATTACATCCTAATAGTTTTATTATTTTAAAAATTTTTATAAAACTCAACACAAAAAACTCAGTATACTCTTTTGCTACTCTACTGTTTTCCGTACAAGATAGTCCTCCTTATATTCTACACTCCATAATCGTAAGAATATTGGGCAGGCAGTGTCATCTAGTATATGCAACATAAAACAGCATTTATGCAGAAACGTCAAGTTTGAAAAATACTGAAGATTTATTTTTTCTCTATAAAATGAGAATACATATATAATACAAAACATAATTTAACATTCAAATTCATCTCACTTATTATTACACGAGAGGTTTGTATTTTTTCCAATAAATTTGGGTTTGTCTAACGAAAATTTGTTGCCTAGCAATTTAACGAGAAGAATTGTTAACTAACAAAAACGCACAGCGGAGCTAAAGCGTTTTTGGGTTGACAATTCTTCGAGTTTAATTGCTGTTAGGCAAGAAATTTGAGTTGTAGAAAACACAAATTTATTCAGAAAAAATATAAAACTCAAGTGTAATACGGTAAGATAATTTAACGAATAATAGCTATTTATGCAACAAGTACATAATGAAGATCTTTATGAACGAGCCGTGTTTATGGCTGAGCGAGCTTGCGAACGAGGCCAATAAAAAAGACAAGTTCATAAAGTCAAATTATGTACAAGTTGCATACAAAACTTTATGTACGACTGCTAAAATTCCTAAATATCGATAAAAATCGAATTTATAAACCTGGCGTCTACACTGTAAATAAAAAAATTATTCTATAATATAGTTGGGCATCATGACGCTGGCCGGAAGCTTTTTTGTAGTCAAAATTTAATAACTTCAATCGATTGTAGGCCGTTTGTAGATGTTTGTAGTATATTTATTTTCGTTTGTAGCCCTTTAGTTTATTTGTAATTAACAATCAAAATTTTGTACTGAAGTTAGCCGGAAGCAATCGTGAATGTAATTTTTTTGGTAACAACAGAAAGATTATCGTTTGTAATGTCTAAATATAACGGTAAAATGTTAGTAGGATCGTGTGATAAAGCATAAATAATTAAAAAGTTATTTAAAAAAATTGCGCATGCGTATCATTTTAAATTTGCTCCATGTGAGTTCGCTATTTTAAATTTGACGCATGTATAGGTTTTGTTGCATTATATTATTCAAAATTTAACAGATTGCGTTTATGATTACAGTAAAATTTAGTCTAAAAATTTTTTATTTTTAATTAATTATGAAAGATAAGAATAATAAATTATTAATGAAAGATAGGTAATAATAATAAATAATTTTCAATTGTGTTAACCCTGTTATTGGGATAACTATTCGAAAGGTGACTCGTTACAATAAAATTTCAATTTGATTAAAAGTAACAA
Organism: Brachynemurus nebulosus; assembly: GCA_035578155.1. Classification (NCBI taxonomy): domain Eukaryota; kingdom Metazoa; phylum Arthropoda; class Insecta; order Neuroptera; family Myrmeleontidae; genus Brachynemurus; species Brachynemurus nebulosus. The sequence goes on from JAPWDM010000019.1 coordinate 7,356,645, forward strand.
ATCAAAGTTATTTTCATATTAAGTAAATTATTTTTTAAAGAATTGTTTTAGTAACTGATGAGTTTCTTTAATTTGCACATTTTTGAAAATCCTTGTGAGATTTTATTATTTAAAGCTGCGATTTTTTTAGAATTTTTCATTCATACCAATTGCTGACACAAGTTTAAAAGAAACTACGATGTATTTTTGATAGTGTATTAAGAAAAATTATTTTAATAATTATATATTATATATTATTAAACATTAAAATTAAAAATCACAAAGTGATTGAAAAAATTATCCGGATCGGCCGGGAATCGAACCCAGGATCTTCTGGTAACTAGCCAGACGTGCTAACCTCTACACCAACGATCCCATGCTCGGTAAGCGGCCGAGCCGGACACCCATTCAATCACCTATGTGTATTAGTACTCTCTCTGATTCGAGAAACAGTTACAATTTTAATTTCAAATATTATCGAGTGCTTGTGAGACACTACTACGTATGACAAACTTTTGTTTGCATTTCAACACACGCAGTATTGATATGTTCACTAATCGTTCAGCTAAACTGAAACTTTAAGCACTCGATTTCTTTGGTAGAGGTTAGCACGTCTGGCTAGTTACCAGAAGATCCTTGGTTCGATTCCCGGCCGATCAGGATAATTTTTTCAATCACTTTGTGATTTTTAATTTACATGTGGTTTTTGGTCATACTATACCAAAGAAATCGAGTGCTTAAAGTTTCAGTTTAGCTGAACGATTAGTGAACATATCAATACTGCGTGTGTTGAAATGCAAACAAAAGTTTGTCATACGTAGTAGTGTCTCACAAGCACTCGATAATATTTGAAATTAAAATTATTAAACATGTTTTATTGAAATAAAAAAATTACTTTTTTAAAATTCATTGTTTTATTTTTATTTTCAAAAATATAACAACCTCATAAAACGACATAATTATTCTGTTACATGTGGTTAACTTTTTGTAATATTTTTTAATTTTGAAGTTTTAAAACATATAAGGTTTCCAATAATGAATACTAATTGCTGTCCAAGAAAAATTCAAATTAGAAATATTCCACAAACCATTGTCGAAATTAAATCCATTGCACTCTTCTCTTTGCGATAAAAGTACAAGAGTTTAAAAATGTGTAGGTGTAAGAAGTTTTTCTTTTTAAGAGTTTATTATTATTATCTTTCATAATTAATTAAAAATAAAAAACTTTTAGATCAAATTTTACTGTAATCATAAACGCAATCTGTTAAATTTTGAATAATATAATGCAATAAAACCTATACATGCGTCAAATTTAAAATAACTAACTCACATGGAGCAAGTTTAAAATGGTACGCATGCACAATTTTTTAAAATAACTTTTTAATTAATTATGCTTTATCAGGCGATCCTACAAACATTTTACCGTTATATTTAGACACTACAAACGATAATCTTTCTGTTGTTACCAAAAAAATTTACATTCACGATTGCCTCCGGCTAACTTCAGTACAAAATTTTAATTGTTAATTACAAATAAACTAAAGGGCTACAAACGAAAATAAATATACTACAAACATCTACAAACGGCCTACAATCGATTGAAGTTATTAAATTTTGACTACAAAAAAACTTCCGGCCAGCGTCATGATGCCATATAGTTGGCATAGAAAAATTTATTATATTTTATGTTAAAGCATGCTTTGGTTGTGATTATCTGTCATCTGATGTTAATATAATTATGCGACATTTTTAGAAGATTTCTCTATAAAAGTTACTAATATTTAAAGACGAGAGGACGAAATTGCCTGGAATAAATATTAATAGTAGTTCAGATTGTGTAATTAATATTAATTATGTAAATATTTGTAAATATGGTATACAAAATAATACTTAGTGTGTTTTTTGTTTATTGTAAAATTGACAATAAAATTTATCAAGTAGACTATTCTTTATGGCACTTGTGCTTTTTGCTTTTCATTATGCAACTAGTGCCAAAAAGTACTACTTTTCATATCTCTTAGCAATGCAATAGAATTGGCTTTTATGATTCAGTCGTACATAAAATAAATTACTATAATTCATATTGTAATTTATAATTCATATTGTAATTTATTTTAATATATTGTTACTATGGTTCTGAAGCCAGTAAAATTTTTTTATCCTGTTTACCTACAATAAAATGACCAATGAAATGTTTTGTACCATTTTTATTGCTGTAAAAGTCTGCCCTAACTTTTTTCCCTAATAAAAGTGAAAAAACTACAATATTTTTATGAGACTTGATATACATGAGTTAAATTATCATTCAAAAATCTAACTTTTTAACCTTTCCAATCTTCGACACTAACATGCCACCTATCCTTCAATATTGAAAATTATTGATTTGGAATTATTATTAAATCAATTATTAAATGCCATCTTAAACAAGTGCCATCTATTAAATATCAAAACAAAATATTTATGTTTTACAAAATTCTAAATACAGAAGAAATTGATTTGCATAAATATAATTATAATTACTATAGAACTATTTAATCAAAATTCATATTTCTCATGTTTACACAAAAACAAATCGCGATTATACAACGTGTGTACAACATGTAATCTAATGGCTAAACATGGAACTAACTCAAAGTAGGTCGGCTATATAGATTCCAGGGAATAATAAAACCACAGAGTACTAGAGACAACATATCTATCTCTATACTACTGGAACCAGTGTAACCAGTGTAACCAGTAAGAGATAGAAAATATGTTACATACGTGCACGGTGTTTACTTTGTATTTGTGCGGTAAACTGTGTTCGTGTGAGTAATCGAAGATGGTGGAGCTGTGCTTCGCATACATATGTATGATACCATAACGCTACGTGTGGGGGTTCTACAATGCCAACAACAATCAAATCCATTGTCTTGTGACTGACCTGCACTCGGCGACTGCTACTGAGAGAGTGACTTCTAAGTAGCCCAATGTGCCCAGAAATGCCCACTCGTGATTACAGAAAAAGATAGTTGCTGTACCTCTGTACTCTGGGATAAAAACGATGTCGAATGTGTTCCGACAAAGGATAGGAACAGAAAAAAGACAATGTCGGAAGACGTTCGACACATGATTGGAAAGCGTTAAATTCCTAAAATTCAACTAATGGGAAGATTCACGGCTGAATGCCATGAAGTTTCTTTATTAACGAATGTTTCATAGCATTCGTAATACCCACAGATGAGACAGATCAAGCCTACATACAAAAAAGTGTGATCCAAAGGTTGCCGTAAGTACCAATTCATACTGCTTACTGATTAGTCGTCCGTCGGTTCTTCAAGCCTACACATTCATTGTTAAGTCGTGGCCACAGTGGTGGCTGTTCATTGTTACATCACTAGTAGCAGGTACATGCACATGATTGTTCTAGTATATACGTATGCATTCTTACCTTGGAACACCGCTACATACATATAGAGTATTACACACACAAACATCCACTACCTTACACATCCCAACAAAAACTCTAAATACGTATATAACCTTCTACCTCTCTTCCAAGTCTGATGACGTAAAATTCTGATTACAGTCGAGATGCTATCATAATAGTAGTTTGGCCCCTTGGTAATACCCCATTTTCTTAGCTCAGAAAATTATGATTTAATAATCAGTATTATCAATAATGTCAGTATGAGACTGCTGCAAATAGGATTCCTCTAGCCCAATGTCCACATCACAGATGTCCACACTCTTCGAGGGACACTAGTTGCAAAGCTGCTTTGCTTGCTTTGTTCCATGAATTCCCTCCATGTACATAATCAAGGGGTCAAACTAGTATGTCTACCAAACTGTACCCGCTGTAACAAGCGAGGGACGTAACACAGCACCCATACGACCAAAACACATGATGTATGGACACGAATATACCAATGTGTTAGTATGATATGTTGATGATGATATATGCAGTTCACATACATACACTATATACTATGATGGCAGAAAGATATCCCTTTATTTTGAGAACGTTTTTATTCAATAAAAATTTTACACTTAAATACGACACACTTCATATTTTTTTCTGTTTAAATTTCACGAGTTGATTAAAAAAACATTTATTATGATGTTAACACACGACGGTCAGTAACAGACTAAATCAGTAGTGGTGTAAATTGCTACTCATTGCAACTCTCGGATTACTTTTTTATATGTAGGCTTGATCTGTCTCATCTGTGTACATAACTTATCATACACGTGTGCCATCTGATGTTAGAGTCGATAACCATGATTAAAATAATAAAATTTGTAGGTAACATTGAAAACTGCAAAAACTTTTTTTTTTAAATATAAAAATCTAAAATATTTCAACGGATTTAACCGATTCAGTGCCATTGGCATGTTAACATGCCAAAGGAAACAAAGAGAGAAATATATCTTGCAATAAAAGACAAGACTATATGTATTTTTAAAGTCATTAATCATTTTGACATTTTTAAGCCGCACTGAAATGGTTTAAATTGAAAAATATTGTTTCTCAGTTTTATAATTTATAATATAAATAATAAAAATAAATTACAAGTACACTACAAATCTACACTGGGTTATTTTCTAATAAAAATTTTTCCCAAAAAATGAATTAAAGTTAAATTGATACCTCTCTAGTTGTCCGACTTATTTTAAAATGAAATAATAATAAAAAGATAATACTGTGGATAATTTTATATATAGGTATAGATATTTACAGAAATATATAAAATTTGCTTCTAATAATTTTTATTGAATGTTTTAACATAATTGAATTTATAGTGTACTATAAGAACATAAAAAAAATTTGTTTATTATTGTCAGCAAAAAAATTTTCGACGGTTTGACTAATACTAGTGAATATACTCATACACATACTGCATACATATGTACCAATACCAAAAATCAATAAATTATCCTTTATCCAAATCAACGTTGTCAACTATAAAAACAACGTCGACTTCTTATAAAGTCAGTGTTATATATTATAATTTAATAAAATTAAAAGTACGCAAGATACTGTGTGATACACACAAAGTGGGAATGTCAAATTATAAGAATGGTAGATAATGGTTTCTTCATTCTTTTTACTTATGTTTTTGTAGAATGTATTTTACTTAAAATGAATATCATAATGACATCTGAAATAATTTTAAAAAAATTATTACATGTTCCAAATATTAGTTTAATACCGACTTTATAAAACATACATAACAATGTTTATATTTTATGAAGGAAACAAAAATCTTACAATTAAAATAAAATATTTCCAGAAGTACGCAGATAATATGTAAACAATTTTCTCTCTTTATCAATGTTTTTAAACCTGTCTTTTACAAACAAAAATTGTTTGGCAGCCATTGAGTTAAGGTATGTACATGGTTTAATTAAAAAGTCAATAACTGGAAAAAAATGTCCCAAAAATTACAGTTTAAATTCTCTTAAAATCTATCATGACATTTGTTTTATCCTTGTTAATATAAAATTATAAAACATAAAACCCAGAAAATCCATTACAATGTTTGGACAGCTAAGCCAGCTGACAACGCTGACAATGAATAGAAAAAAAAATGAAGGTTACTACAATTATGTACTACGTAAATAGCCTAAATAGCTATCATAGCTATCAATCATAATTATGTACGAACAAATTGTGGTTATGTTATATGTACAAATTTCGAAAAATTTTAAAATATGTCCAAGAAAACAATTAAATTAACAAGTTTTGATATAAATACCCGTAAATTATGTTATAAACCCAAAATGTTAAGCAGATGTGTGACATTTAAAATGCAGTTTAGTTTCTTGTCACAATATGGCGTCTATGTGTTGCGTTTTTAGAAACATAAAATGCACGTTTAATATTTTTTATTTACATTGACTTAATTTTAATACAGTGGTGTATTATTTGTTAATAAATTAAACAATGGTTTGTTTTATTCAATTTGTGTTTGTGATTGGTTTTCGGTGCTTTTAAAAAATTAGAGACTGAGGATCCAAAGGCTGACAATTTTTTGATTATCTAATTTTTTTTTAACAATCTTGGTATGTTTATTTTTAAATGTATATCGTGTAATCTGATCTAATTGATGCTGTGTACAAATTGTTGGGTGATGGTGATAATATTATAATCTCAAGCTGTTTGGCATGTCAGAAAGTTATAAAATTTCTGTCATACGTTTCTTTTTGACAGCTCGTTGAAGGAGTTTCCTAAAGCGTAATTAATGTGAACATGCATTTTTAATTCCATATAATTATGTAATATTTAGCTTAAAAATGACCGACGATATCGTAAGAATAAAAATTTTTTTAATATAAATTATCAAAAGTTTAAGTTAATTAATTAATACGCAGTTTTACATGCGGTAAATATGTACATAGCTAATGAATGGATTTCATTTGTCAAATAAAACTGATCTTAGTTAACTTAGGAAAAGTAGAGCATTTTTATAAAACAGTAATTGTTTCTTAACGGTCTTGAATAGTTAAATTTTTATTTTAGTTAGGTACACAAAAAGGGCAGTTAATTTTTTTTTTTTATTAATTAATGCCAGTGCTAGAGTCGTAATTAACGTGTTTTGGGCGTTGACCACAACAGTTTCCCACAGTAGGTATATTAATAGTTAGGTTTAATTTTTGGGTAGTTTGTAGATATTCTTTCAGTTTCCGTTTATATTTATAAACAAAAACATGTTTTCGGTTTTATACTTTTTTATCTGTACCGTCAAGTGGGATTACTTTGGCCAAAAATATAACATTTCCAAAATTTAAGTACTTTTACAAAAAAATTTAAAACAATATTTGTATAATTCTGGTGCTACCATTTTTTTAATTTTAGAAGTATGCATAAGTACCTATATTTTTTTTTATATTTTTAAAAATTTGGCCCGTTACCCTGGGGTTGGGGTTACTTTAGTCACTTGTTATTTTAATTGTTTAAAATCCATAGTAAAGGTATTTTAAGGCAATGTTACCTTTCCTTATGATAAGTTTGATATAAGGCAGTTAATAGACCAAATCATATAGAAAAAAATTTTATTTAACAAACGGAAGTAACATATATATTTAAAACCTATCGTATAAATTTTATATAGGGTTGGACGGGGTAAAAAAAGACACTGCTCGAGCGGGGTAAAAAAAAGACATACTTATATCAAACTCAGCAGTTAAATTCAAAAAATAAAAAATATTACAACAAAATACATTAGTATTTTAAGCTGTCTGGGCCAAAAAATTATTTTTTGAAACGGGCTTTATAACATAAAAAAATTTTCTCCCTAACCTCTATTATTTATGAGCGAAAAACTTTCATTCCGCGACGATAAACTTTTTCAGCAAGTAAAAAATCTGATAAGATAGAGTGCTGTATTTTTTTCTTGTTACTCTACATGCTTTAGTAATGTAAAGTACCAAGTTTTATTTAAATGGTCCAACTATGAATCTCAAGCTGGCAGCTCCAGCTAATTAATCGTGTAATTGTTGCTTCTCTAAAATTCAAAGTTATTCATGAAGAGAATATTGAAAGGATCAGCTCTGAATTTTTTTATAATTTTTGGGGTGGTTTTGGAAGAGGTTAGAGGCCCAGAGTTGTAAAAAGATAGCCTCCGCTGGCTCTCTTTTTTTTTATAATTAATCGTGTAATTGTTGCTTCTCTGAAATTCAAAGTTATTTACGTAGAGAATGTCGAGAAGATCATCTCTGATTTTTTTTTATAATTTTTGGGGTATTTTTGGTGGAGTTTAGAAGCCAAGAACTGTTTATAGGCTCTTTTAAACAGTTCTTGGCTTCTAAACTCCACCAAAACCACCCCAAAAATTATAAAAAAATTCAGAGCTGATCCTTTCAGCATTCTCTGACAAAAGAAAGCCAGCGGAGGCCATCTTTTGCAACTCTGGGCCTCTAACCTCTACCAGAACTACCCCAAAAATTATAAAAAAAAAATCAAAGATGATCTTCTCGACATTCTCTACGCAAATAACTTTGAATTTCAGAGAAGCAACAATTACACGATTAATTATAAACAAAAGAGTTGTAAAAATATAGCCTCCGCTGGCTCTCTTTTGTTTATAATTAATCGTGTAATTGTTGCTTCTCTGAAATTCAAAGTTATTTGCGTAGAGAATGTCGAGAAGATCATCTTTGATTTTTTTTATAATTTTTGGGGTAGTTCCGGTAGAGGTTAGAGGTGAGTTTTTTAGTGAGCTACAATAAATTTTTTGTTAGTTGTACGTTTGTGAAATAAAAATTATTTTAATATTTAAAGTCCAAAGAAATTTCCTGTGAGTCAAGCTTTTGCATCAGTTAACTTATTCTGACTTTTCTTACTGCTTAATCTTAGCTAAAGTTTTTGGTAAAATACGTAAAATTTAAATATATCTATAAAAAATTTTGTAGTAGAGATAGAGTTGTGAAATAAAAAGTGTTGTACTGCTAATTACCCAAGCTATCTATTTTTTACCCTTCCAATCATGTACTTGCAGTATCCTATTAGTTAGAGGTCTGTCTTTTATTTACCCTTCACTGTTTTTTTTTTACCCCACTTGGCGGGTAAAAAAAGACAAGGTTTTTATTTTTTTTATAGATTTATGCCATTAGCTTAAGTGAAAAAACAGGCAAAATCTTAAAATACAAACAATTTAACATCATACAGTATTTTTTTTGTCTAAAAATTCAAATATTTTCTACATGAAAAATGAAAGGATTTGATTTTGTCTTTTTTTTTACCCCACCCAACCCTATACATAACCATAAAACTAAAACAGCGGAAGGGTGGCCAAAGTTACCCCGGCAGACTAAAGTAATCCCTCTTGATGGTAAGTCTTCCCGGTAATCTGAAACTGTAATGACTCGCTCACACCTCCAAATTACTACGCTATTGTATTTTTCGGCCTGACTTATGTGTTCTACTTACTACTTACCTTTTAGGTACGAAGAAAGTTTATATTTCTTGGTAATTGAAGACTGTGCGGCAGAAAGGCTATGAGTGCCAAAATTTACAAAATTGCGTTTATTAGTGGAAAATGTTATAACTTTATAAGTACATACGGACGTAGCATATTAACACTTTCGGTCCCATGGCTTCGGCGGGCGCATGTAATTTCCGCACTTTTTTAAAAATGCATCAACTGTTTGTTAATTTATTTGGTAAATTCCGCACTAATCAGAAAATTAACATAAGTATGTACACGACAAACCTATATACCGGGTGAGATTTTGATAATTGCCATTCCATTTATTCCTAAAATATTCATAAAAAAACAAAACTACTATTTTAGGAATTTGGACGAAAGGAAATGCTAATTATGAAGGTGATTAATATTCAGCTAGTTCCTTATTATTATGAAAATTTAGGCAAAGGAAAATGCTAAAAATGCTAACCAGACAGGTGACTCATTTTCAATTAACTGCTTTTATTTCATAAGAATTCGGGCAAAGGGAAACTAAACTAACCAAACCTTAACTAACCTCACCACCCAGTCTTATATCAGAGTCGAAGTATATTATTAAAACTAACTAAACTAACCTAACCTTAATTAAACTCACCACCTAATTTTATATAAAGTCGAAGTATGTTATCAAAACTAACTGAACTAACCTAACCTAAACTAACCTCACCACTTAGTTTTTATATCAAAGTCGAAATATATTGTCAAAACTAAACTAAACTAACCTAATCTTAACTAACCTTACCTCTTAGCTTTATATCAAAGTCGAAGTGTATTGTCAAAACTAATTAAACTAACCTAACCTATCTTCAAAAAATATTCCATAATTTAATGTTACGTGTTTGGTTCTAATGAACAGCATTTTTAAAGAACTTTCTAATGATATACCATAAGTGGGGTCTTACAATTTAAAAAATAGGATTGAGGTGGCTGAAGTCTAAGGAGTTGGTTGTAAAAGTTTCCCATGCCGGTCATAATGGTTCCCCCTTCATATTTTAGAAACTGTTTTAACAGATTTTAATTACCTATTGCTATTACCGTTCTAAAGATACAAAGCCTGGCTTGTTTTTAAATTGACACCCTGTTTACGTATCATATGGACCAGTTAAATATAATTTTACCAAAAAATAATTAGTTTTATTTTCAATTGTTTAGTGCGGAAAATACACATAGGATTATGATAGTTTCAAAAGGTGAGTGCGGAATATACCTATATTATTTTGTTTGGTGCGGAAATTACTACCGCATCCGAAAATAAACAAAACATCCACCGAGACCGACCACGATCAATATTTGGAATAAACAAAACACTTAAAAATATTTATAATAAAAAATATTTTATATTATTCTAGTAAAAATAATTTATTACTACGTACCGGACACTTTTCATTTTTTGCACATATAAATATAATACCTATAGTCCGGATAAAATAATTTTTCACAGGACCGGCTTAACGATTTCAGTGTAATACTGTTAAACTGTTTGTATTTATGTATGAGTCTGCTAGAGCAAATAATGTTCCTTTACATACATACATACATAAACTGATTAAATTAAATCGAATTAACGTAATATGTTTTAGAAAATATTACTAATTTTTCCTTCAAAAATGTTCATACAAAACTAGTATATCTTGCCAACAAACTATACACAAATAAAAGTATACATATTAAGAAAAAAAGATGTAAGCTTAATAATTAATGTGTTATCTAATAAAATATTATGTAGGTATTTATTTCATTTTTGCTAACAAATATTTTTTTTTTATATATACTTTTGAGCATTGAATAAATAGAGGGAATAAACTTATACATATACACAATCTATGAAAATAAAAAGTGACTAAAGTGTTGACGAATATGGATGGTTAATCAAGATGGGATTTAAAATTTTTCTAGATTAACTGAAGTTATATTTGTTGGTATAAACATTTTTAGAACATTTATTAATAAATACTCTCAAATTACAACAAAAATCACATAAAAATTAAAAAATATTCATTACCATCGATAGTTTGTAGGTGTTCTGTGTTTGTAGATTATAAAAGGTGTTAATCAATATAACGATTTTGCTTCAAAAAAATAATATCTAAAAAACTTTAAAAATTTAAAAATCTATTGTATGGTCCATATAAATATTCTAATATCAATAGACAATAGTATCTGTGGTACATACAATCATATATACGATGTCATCAAAATGATGTTTTGTTTATGCTTTGAATGAAATGGACAACTAGATTAAATATTGCTTGATGTACACTGCGTATGTATGTACCTGTGCAGAAAACTAAAAATTTTAAAAAATTGTAAACAAGGTACATATATTAAATTTTAAAAAGTTAAAAAGAGATAAGGAATTTGTTTATCAATTGATACTGAAAGACAGCCGCCGGTGACAAGAAGACAATAAATTTTGTTTTATATATACTTGTGAGCTAGTTAGACAAATAAATATTGCAAAACTTTAATTCAATAAAATTTGGGGCCCCTTTTTATTTTTGATATAAATCTCACATAATAAAATTTTTCTAAAAAGTTTTCGCTTCTCTATGTTGAATTTCAATAAATTTTCAGAATTCTGTTGTTTCTGTTGTAGCAAACTCATACATAAATACAAACAGTCTAGCAGTATTACACTAAAATCGTTAAGCCGGTCCTGTGAAAAATTATTTCATCCGGTCTATAATAATACCTATGTTTTATCATCAAAATATCTATAGAAAAATCTATATTAAATAAAAATGATTCACACCTTAAGAATGTAAAAATGAAATTTTGTCACATATAAAATTTATTATATTTTCTACTATCCTTTTTCAATATATTAGATAGTAGATCTTGTGAGAGACAGCTATATTACGAGCGTGTCTGATACATAAACTTACGTGCATTCTTATTGAATGAATCATTTTCAGTTTATATAAATTCTACTTTAACTTCATCTTTTATTTACAATAATATTTTTGTCCACATATGTATGGATGTGTGTGTTGTATGCTTGTATGTATATGTGTATTTTATCAAAATAATAATAACTATGTGCTCATCTTTTGACCTGCATAACACATACATGTTGAATCATTTAGTGTTCTGTGGAATCATTTTATGTACTTGTTTACATAAAATTTCTTTAAAAATATTGTCGGCTTTCGGGGAAGTTTACTGTGAAAGTGCTCGGGTCTTATAGTGTTAAAAGTTGGAAGTCCTAAGTTTATTATTTTAATATACACTTCATTTCAAATACAATTGATCATGAGTTATCGTTAAAAAATTAAATAATTCTTATATTCCCAACAAATCAATCTTCTATTCTTTTCTAAAAACAAACTGCAAATTTAAAATTTACGTAAATGCAATAATGAAAGAGATAAAGCTAAGAAAACGGAAATTATTTAAATTCAAAGTGACGAAGTATGGTTAAATTTAAGTGAAATGGACCATAGCTATAGTCATATAAAAATTGCATTTCATTTCAAGTACACTGTCTAATTTCATGCATATATGCTGAGTGTATTTCCAACATGTTTGAATTTTTAAACTTGTCCCTCCAAAAATAACCCCCAGAATCACAAAGTTCAACTTTGTATATTTCACATCTAGTATAAGTAATTGGACCACTACAATCTAAGTCTTATAGCCTGTTCACATTATTCCAGTCCAGTAATTCAGTGAGCTAAATCCAGTCCAGTGCTGGCCTGGATTATATCGTTTGCATTATTCCAGTCATTCAATGCTCCATTCCAGTCATTCAATTACATCACAAAAAACAACAATGCTTGTTTTCAACGTTTAATCCAGCACTGAATTGGCCGTTTACACTACTCCAGTGGCACTGGTATGGGCTAACTGGAATGAAAAGTAGACCGTCAATCCAGTCACTGGACTGGATTACTTACTGGAATGGGTACATTCCAGTGCATTTCAGTGCCGGTCTACATTATTCCAGTGACATTTCAGCGATCACCGGACTGGAATGCTACTGGAATAATGTGAACGGGCTATTATAAAACCTTTGTAATAATGATATTATATTGTACCATTGTAATTTTTTTATACAATTTGTTAAGAATAAATCCAAATTTTTGTTTTTTTTTTCAGTAAATTTTTTCAGGTTTTATTATTTTTTTTTTATTGATTTCTCGACAATATTAAAATTGGTGCTTTCAATCTTTCTGCCGGACAGTCTTTAATTATGTAGAAGCATGATCTCATTTGTATGGCTTTGAAAAAATCAACCACCTTCTACAATTCCAGACGAATATCGATATAGTTCCTTAAGAAGATAGCTACAAAAGCATACCTACCAAATCCTAGCCATTACACCACTTCCCTTCTGCTCCAACCACATCATAATGAAATATAAATCAGGAGCCTATTTTCAAAAGTGGTCATCTCCAGTTTATGATATTAAGAGAAAAAAATCACATGTTTTTGTAGGAGCTTTAAAAAAAAGTTAGGCTCGCTAGTAGAAATTTTTTTTGAGTTATTTAAACATCAAGTAATATGAACTATAAAAAATATAAACATTTACAGAGATTACAGGGGAAAAAAGGAATTTAAAGTTGGATTTGACTAATTTTGTTTATTAGGTAGGGATTTAGACAAATTTGAAAATAAGAGAGTGGATGTGACCAATTATGACGTAGATCGATTACGATTTGACTATATTTGAATGACTATCATTAATATCATAAAATTGGAATCAGTGTTGTAAAAAATTGTATTAAAACAAATAAGTGAAAATATTTAATTTGTACATGTACATTTTTATTAACTTTTGAATATTGTACAGTTTAAAAGAAATTTTTAATAAAAATTTAGATATAATAAGAGATTAAAAAAAATTTTAATCTATTATCTGGTAATTATTTTATTTCTATTATCCATTGATAACAATATTTAATACAAATTAATGATAATATAATATATACAAACTTATGATTATGACTATATTCCTATTATAAAATAAAAAAATTTATTATAAGTGCATGAAAATTACGTATCTTTCCTTCGTTGCTTGAAAGCGTTTATTATTTTTTGCACGATCGTGTATTTTTATGCATTTACCGAGGCTGTTGACAATGCTGGTAAGTTACATTTCCCGAACGTTTGTTTATATCCATGGAAACCAAAAAATAACAGTGCGGTAAGTGAAATAGATGCGTGGTAAGTAAATAGGAGTGTGGTAAGTTAAATTAGCTCAAAAATGATTGTATTTATTTATTTATATTGAAATTAAAAGTACAATTTGAACAATTAGGAAAATAAATCCATTAATAATATGAAAATTTTCACTAGTTTGCACATTATTATTATTATTGTTGGCATCAGTCTTCTTATTTTATTGACATTTCAAAAGGTCGTTCAATCATTAAAATTTTCTGTGGTTTTCATAATCTTCCCTTCATTTTATGAGAATAAATTTGCAGCCAAAATTAAAATTCTTCATCAGTTTCATTATTTTCACTAATATTATAATTTAACAAACTATTTTTCTCAATTTTTTTAATAGAAAATTCAAAAAAATATTCACAACAATTAAATATTGACACTTAATTTTTTATTTACAAATATAGTTGTCAATTGTCACTACAAAGATTCATATTAGTTGTTATGAATATTTATAATATTTATTCATGGCATTCTATGTCATAACATAGAAATATATAATTTCATCTATATTATCTGAATTTTATTTTTTATTTAACACATTTTTAATCGTTAATAATTTTAAATCGATCGTGCAAAAAATATTATACAATACACGATGCGTTAAGTGCATTTACTGATCTCGAAAATTGCAAAAACTCGACCCTGCGGGTCTCGTTTTCGCAACATTTTCTCGATCAGTAAAAGCAACTTACCGAACTTATATTGTAATAGTATTTTACAATATAAGTTCGGTAAGTTGCGTTTACTAATCGAGAAAATGTTGCAAAAACGAGACCCGCAGGGTCGAGTTTTTGCAATTTTCGAGATTAGTAAATGCACTTAACGCATCGTGTATTGTATAATATTTTTTGCACGATCGATTTAAAATAATTACAGAATAAAAATATGTTAAATAAAAAATAAATTTCGGATAATATAGGTGAAATTTATATTTCTATGTTATGACATAGAATGCCATGAATAAATTTTATAAATATTCATAACAACTAATACGAATCTCTGTAGTGACAATTGACAACTATATTTGTACATAAAAAATTAAGTGTCAATATTTCACTGGCGTGAATATCTTTTTTGAATTTTCTATTAAAAAAATTGACGAAAATAGTTTATTAAACTATAATATTAGTGAGAATAATGAAATTGATGAAGCATTTTATTTTTGGCTGCAAATTTATTCTCGTAAAATGAAAAGAAGATTATGAAAACCACAGAAAATTGAAATATCAATAAAATAAGAAGATTAATGCCAACAATAATAATAATAATGTGCAAACTAGTGAAAATTTTCATATTAATCGATATATTTTCCCAATTGTTCAAATTGTACTTTTAATTTCAATATAAATAAATAATTACAATCATTTTTGAGCTAATTTCACTTACCACACTCCTATTCACTTACCACGCATCTATTTCACTTACCGCACTGTTATTTTTTGGTTTCCATGGATATAAAAAAACGTTCGGGAAATGTAACTTACCAGTATTGTCAACAGAATCGGTAAATGCATGAAAATACACGATCGTGCAAAAAATACTATTGTAATGTTGCTGTTCTTTTCATGGATTGATGAGGCAGTACTTCCTCTACGAACTTTTCCATTTTATTGCATAAATCTTAATGATTTTAAAAAGAAACGAGTTAAAGAAAACAAGTGTACAGAAGTCTGAAAGTTTTTGGTAAAATACGTAAAATTTAAATATATCTATAAAAAATTTTGTAGTAGAGATAGAGTTGTGAAATAAAAAGTGTTGTACATACCGCTAATTACCCAAGCTGTCTATTTTTTACCCTTGCAGTCATGTACTTGCAGTATCCCATTAGTTAGAAGTCTGTCTTTTATTTACCCTCCACTGTCTTTTTTTACCCCCTTTGGCGGTAATACTAACAACATAAAAAGACAAGGTTTTTATTTTTATTATAGATTTATGTCATTAGCTTGAGTGAAAAAACATGCAAAATCTCAAAATACAAACAATTTAAGATCATACAGTATTTCTTTTGTCTAAAATTTCACATATTTTCTACATGAAAAATGAAAAATGAAAACTTTGATTTTGTATATATATATTTCTGTGTGTACTGGTTTCCTAGAAAAACTAATTTTTAGAAACGGAAATTCGCTATGTTATGCAGGATGCTGCGACAGGGGTATTTAAGCATTTAATCAGTACACTGCATAAGAATATAAGTTATTGCAGCATTTAATTTTTTTAGAGATGTATTTTTCACAATTTTCATAATATTATAAGAATAAAATAAAATGTTTCCACGTGTAATTTAATGCTTTGCCTTGTTTAGAAAATCAATTTCTAAGGAAGTCGTGAGGTTTTGAGCGTTTTGAGTTATGTATATTTTCGATAAAAATTTTCTTATGCGGTCCCGATCCACCGCATAAAAAAGTTTTCTTTACTATCTAAACCGAACTAAACTTTTTATAGCCATTTTTGATATTTTTGAATATATTTTTTGTGCGATTTTTTATGCAGTTCCTATCCGCATAAAAAATGGTTTACCTGTAATATTATTTATTATTATGTCAGTCCTCGTTATTAAGGATAATAAAAAGCCTAAAACCCGATGATACAGTGTTATTTTTATAGAGTTTCTTATTAATTTACCATGTTTAAAAAAAAAAGAAAATTGTGTTAAAAATGAATGTGGGAACGTGAAGTTAAAACTACCCCCTAGGGTCCTGGGGACGCAAAAATACCCAAAATTAGCGTACGTAATAGCGTACGTATTTACCCGTATATAATAGCGTACGTATTTACCCGTTTCTAATAAAATTCACTGTATGTATTTACCTAACTGTTCTTTCAGATCTGTAACATATCTTGATCAAAATAAATATTTTGAACGTACACAGTGAAAAAATTTGTGTTAAAATTAACACAAATCACATGTCCAGAACGGTCCACTAAATTTTTTGTGTTATTTTAACACAAAGCATATGTGTCAAATCTATACACAAGATTTGTGTCAATGATTTAACACACAAGAGGACATACATTTTGTGTTAATTTTTCAGATTTGTCAGAGTTAGTTGTTAAAATTTTTTATTTAATATTTTAATTCCTCTGAAGCTTAAGATAATTGAAAGTCGTCAAAAATTATAACGATTTTGTCCATATATTATTATAAAAGACTCAAAGAACGCAAAGTAAGTCAGTTCTTTGTAACAATTTTTACTTGTGTCCATATATATCTACGAAAATATATATAATAAAAAAGATGAGAGTAGTTCTTATTATTAAACCGAAAACCGAAAAATTATAAGTTTTTTCAGTTATTGACGAATATAGTTTTATTAATCGTTTAAAAATGAAATAATTTTCTTACATTTTAAGGTTATTTTGTTACAGATTCAGTTTAAAAAAATCCTGTAGGTAAGCTTATTTGAGATTGTATTATATAATATACAATCTTACATGTAAGTAAGCTTACATGATTTTTTTAAACTGAATCTGTAACAAAATATTCTTAAAATGTAAGAAAATTGTTTCATTTTTAAACGTTTAATAAAACTATATTCGTAAATAATAAACAAATATTTTACTTCGCAAAAATACCACTTTTATTTTGAAACTGTGACAATATTGTTTCGAACCGTCAGTTCATTTTCAAACAGAAATGAAAATTCTGTTTGAAAATGAACTGACGGTTCGAAACAATATTGTCACAGTTTCAAAATAAAAGTGGTATTTTTGCGAAGTAAAATATATAACGGTTTGGGACTTCCAATATTTTCACCAAATTTCGTAAACCTAGGACATTCCGTTCGAGAGTTATCGTGTGGGCACATATATATATATATATATATATATATATATATATATATATATATATATATATATATATATATATATATATATATATATGTATATATGTATATGTATATATATATATATATATATATATATATATATATATATATATATATATATATATATGTGCCCACACGATAACTCTCGAACGGAATGTCCTAGGTTTACGAAATTTGGTGAAAATATTGGAAGTCCCAAACCGTTGGACGAGTTCATTAACCAGACATGTCGGATGCCAGGAACATGGTTTCTGTTCTTGCAAAAAATTAATTTTTTGCCAAAATTTCCACTTAATCAACAATTTTTGTGAAATTTTTTACACCATTTAAAAGAGGAGAAAAAATTATATAAAAAAGGTCTTTAAACTATTGTTCTAGGTCAACTAGTTTCCGAGAAAAAACTTTTATAAACGGAAATTCGCTATATCATGCAGGATGCTGCGACAGGAGTATTTTTTCTTTCAAAATTTTGCTGTTTCTTCTCAAAAAGGTGAAATTTTATTATCAATATTATATTTTGACAATAATTATTTGTAAACGTAACTACGGATACCACCGGTTATTGCATTGATTACTATAGTTAAAAAAATATTCCCAGACACTTTTGATAGTTTCTTTGTCAACGTATGATTGTCTTTTTCTAATTCGTCAAACAAATAAATAGTGCATAGGGTACTAATTGAACATTAGGTTACGAAATAATAATAAATAATAAGTTAATAACACTATTTTATATTTTTATGTAAATTCTGTTTACTCAATAATAATTTGATTACAGAAGAATATTTCTTAAAGAAACCGAAAACAAATGACATTAATGATATATTATAACTAAAGCGAGGAATTATAGTGTAGTAATAAACCATTATGTCAAAAAATTGAATCTTCTCCAGTAGCGTAAAAACAAGTATGAGGGGTTAAAAAATGAAAATAAACTGTAATTTAAAAATCTATAGTCATTTACAAATTTTAATTGTTATTATGTAAATGCAAAGAAAAATGATACTTTCAGTGAAGTGACAAAGAAAGTAAATGCAAAGAAAAATGATACTTTCAGTGAAAAATGATACTTTCACCTTATTAACATTTATTAATTTTCAACAAAAAAGTAGTCAATACTGGCTAGATGCCTAGATGCTAGTTGTAACTAATAATTAAAAACCAATGACAAAAATACTTTTTTGCAACTAATGACTGAAAAATTCAACTATTAGTATTAACTAATAAGTAATTTAGTTTTTAGTTGTAGTTGTTAGTTACAGCCGTTACAGGACCGGATTAACCCTGAATGTCGCCCTACGCACCATGAAAAATGCCGCCCCTACCTTTTGCTTGAAAAGAAGAAAATCTTAATTTTTCCTACTTTTTCCAACTTTCTCTTAAAATTATCGTAGAAGCAAAAAAGGCAGGAAAATATTATTTTATCTTCTGATTATTTACTGAACATAAAAACGTAATAAACAAACATGAGTGACAATATAATAAATCACAACCATAAGTTTAAAAAAAATTGGATACTATTTGCAATCTATTTTCGATCGAAAGATTTTGATAACGAAAATTTATAGTAGATGTTATGCATATATTTGAAAGAATACTCCCTTTCCTTATATCATCCATTTTGGAAATATCGTTATTTTCGATATCGATAATTTTCGATAACGAAAAGTGGGTTTTGATAATGGCAATACGTTCGGAATACCCACAACTTGCTTCGCTTAAGCCTTCAAAAATTTCGTTATTTTTGAGCTACGACCCACCGTTTAGGAGATATTTACGATTAAAATTTTCGATAGCGAAAGTTAACGAAAAGTAGTTTTCTATAAAATTGTTCGGTTACTGACCAGAGCAATGGGACTAACAGAGTCTAAATTAACTAGTTATAACCAATTTATGACAAGTTACGCAGTATCGATAATTTTCGATAACGAAAAGTAGGTTTTGATAGTCGCAATACGTTCGGAATACCCACAACTTGCTTCGCTTAAGCTTTCAAAAATTTCATTATTTTTGGGCTACTACGCACCGTTTAGAAGATATTTACGATTAAAGTTTTCGATAACGAAAGTTAACGAAAAGTAGTTTTTTATAAAATTGTTCGGTTACTGACCAGAGCAATGGGACTAACAGAGTCTAAATTAACTAGTTATAACCAATTTATGACAAGTTACGCGGAATCGATAATTTTCGATAACGAAAAGTAGGTTTTGATAGTCGCAATACGTTCGGAATACCCACAACTTGCTTCGCTTAAGCCTTCAAAAATTTCGTTATTTTTGAGCTGTGACGCACCGTTTAGGAGATATTTACGATTAAAGTTTACGATTGCGAAAAATAACGATTTGTCATTTTTTTAAAAATATACTATCGTTGACCAAATCAATGGGACTAATGGAGCCTAAATTCATCAATTATGACCAGTTTATGATAAATAATTCTTTATCTTTGCTAGTTCTCGAACAGAACATTCTAAAACTTTTGTTAAATATCTTTATTTAGCTTCTATTTCAATAATTCTTCTAATAGGGATAATGGTTTTTCGACATCTTTATTAACTTTCGAATAGAAACTTTTGTCAAATGTTTTCACCTGTATTTAACTTGTTTTTCGATGACTAAACAAATGGTGAAGTAAATTTTTCGATATCCTTGCTGATATTCAGATAGAACATTCTCGAACTTTCGTTAAATTTCGCTACATGGATCCTTTTTAACTAACTAATCCGATGGTGAAATCAAGTTTTGGATATCTTATCTGATTTTCACATAGAATATTTTAGAGCTTTTACCGAATTTCATTTTTTGGTCACTTTTTTGATGAACAATCTAATGGTAATGCCAAATTTTCAATAATTTTTCTTTTTTCTAAAAAAATATTCTAGAACTTTTGACGAATTCTGCTATTTGGACACTTTTTTGATGCCCAAACCAATGGTGAGGTCGGTTTTTGGATATATTTTCTAGTTTCAGAATAGAATATTCTCGAACCTTTGTCAAATTCCGTTAATTGATCGCTTTTCGATGAGAAATTTGGTGGTGAAATCAGATATTCGGTATTTTTTCTAATTTCCAAAAAGATTATTCTAGAACTTATTCTAAATATCGGTACTTGGTTACTTTTTCGTTGGTCAATCCATTGATTAAGGATTTTTTATGCCTTTTCTGATTATTGAAAGAATATTCTAGAACTTTTGCCAGATTTCGCTATTCAAGCATCTATTCGATGACCAACCCAGTGGTGAAATCGAATTATGTAATAGTTTTAATTTATCTGTATCTTTGTACAAGGAATATCTCCTCATAAAAATTTACAAGACACGCTCCTCTCATATATGTTTTTTCAACAATTCAATTTTTTGACAGGATAATTTATAGTTTTAGTGTATGGAAAAAAATTTTTTCTTCAGTTAGATGTTTACATAACTCACATGCAGTTGATCAAATTAAACTGTGTTCGTTCGTCGCGCGAGCGATGTTACAAACTTAAATTGAGCGACTATGTTATTTATATGAAATTAAATTGTTTTCAAAACAAAATATATTTATAGAGTACCTCTTTAGTTCGTGCCACACAAACTATAGAGCGCATTTAGAAAATAATTATAAATGTACTTATGAAAAATAGATAAATTATGTGCCGCTTCTAACGAATGGTGAAACGTTTTTTCGGCAATTTTTGACAGGATAATTTATTACCTGCACTATGAATCCTCGCATTAATTATAACTTAACTGTAAACATATACATAAAATAACTGAATGACTGGACTCATTGCAAAATATTTAATACTATTAAAAATATAATTTTGGAAAACAAAAATCAGTGAATGTCAATATGTACTGCTTAGAATTTTCAAATCAGTTAAAATCAAACGAAAATAGTTTATTCTAATTGAAAATAACATATTTCACTTTTCTTTACAGTATTGCATCATTTTCTTAACTTTGTGAAGATGAAATATTATTATGTCAAATATTTCAAAAACTAAATAAAAACCCACTGATTAAGGACACTGGTGTAGTGTTGAAGAGTGTACGACAAGGACAAGAAAGAAGGAAACCTACAAAAGTGTCTGGGAATATTTTTTCAACTATATATTACAGAATACTATTAGGTCGTGTCCTGGTCGTATCTGGGTGCCTCATTTATACATTGATACAGTAAGTCTTTCGAACATAATATATAATATGTTCTTTGGTCTGTGGTAAGAATATTTATTTGAAATACATATCTATATATTTTTTTTTATTTTTTAAATTTTAATTACTTTATACTGCGCAGTATAGGAATGTTTTACTGATTATTCGACGACTGCAACTCAATTTATAATATTTTCTGGTTTATTATTCGTTGTGGAATATATAATTTATATGCATATTATTATTATTATTATTACCGGTAATAAACAAAATCATTTGAGAATAGCAGGCAATAGAAAATTATTGTTATTTGTTTAATAATAACATGATAATAGCAATTGCTATATTTACGTATTTGTGTATTTAAAATGCTAGTCAAGAGCGTATCGAACAGTCCCACGGTAGGTTTCTGTAGTTCGAGTTTTCCGCAATTTTCTTGGATAAAATATAGAAATATTAAATACCCCTGTCGCAGCATCTGCATAACATAGCGAATTTCCATTCATAAAAGTTACTTTTTCTCGAAAACCCGCTTACCTAGAATAATGGTTCAAAATGTATTTTCTGTGATTTTCTTGGTTCTTTACCACAATGTAAAAAAATTGGAAAAACTTTTAAATTTTGGCAAATTGTTTGCAAAAAACTCATTTTTTTGAGGTTTTTGGAATCGGACGTGTCTGACTGGAGAACTCATACAGAATTTTTGGACTTCCAACGTTTTATTGTTTTATTATATTTGCATCCCAAACTAGTATCTATCCTATAAATATAACAAGTTTCATCCCAAAATGAATTTCTCGGAAATATAGGCACTTAAATTTTCGAAATTTCTAAATTAATTTAAAATAGAGTTAGTCTCCAGAAATTTTGTATTATGGTAAATTTAATTTAATAAATGACAAGTATATAAGTATAGTAATTATAAAGCATTCGCATAGAACAATAGTTTTAAGTATACATGCACATAAGCAAAATAATTTTTGTATTTTCCTGAAGGAAGGAAATATTTCCCCGTAATAAAAAGTATCCTAAATGTTGACGCAGGTAATAAGTTATCACTACACCAGATTTCATAAAAATCCGTTCAATAGTTTTCGCGTAATATGTGCACATGCTCAAAAAGTTTTTTTACTTTCCTGTGGGAATGAGCCACTTTCCCGAAATAAAAAGTATCTGAGATGCTGACTCAGGTAATAAGTTATCACCACACCAAATTGCATCAAAATCCGTTCAATAGTTTTTGCGTACTGTATGCACATGCTCAACATGGTTTTTCCATTTTCCCGTGGGAATGAGACATTTTCTCGAAGTAGAAAGTATCTTAGATGTTGATCCGGGTAATAAGTTGTCGGCACACCAAATTTCATTAAAATCCATCCAGTAGTTTTTGTGTGATGCGTGAACAGACGAACAGACAGACAGACAGACAGACAGACAAAAATTTAAAAATTCGCTGTTTTGATATCTACATCGATAACTATTTACAGTATCTGCACAATTTTTAAAAAATATTCCCTATACAGAAACGGTCTCGTTACATTTGTATTATATGTATAGATTACCTATTAATGGCTCTTTATTTAAAATATTAATTTTTTTTTAAAATAAATCGCCCCCTGTTCTAGGAAATATATATTTTTTAAATTTTTATAAAATTTCTTATGAAAGTGAGCTTCTTAGACAATTTTATTTTGTATTAATGTATTTTATTTTGTATTAATGTATTAAAACATGAACATTTAAATGTTGGCAATTTCTGTATTGTGGCGCTATCTATCTAGCGCGTTAGTTAACTACTTTATTTAAAAGTTCGAATAAAATTCCAGTCATTTTAATTTTTAATTGTTCAGGAACTTCAGTACCTTCAGTATCATAAAAGCAAGCAAAATAATATTACAATTTATTTATGTAGATACATATATGATGGAAAGTTAAGAAAAGAAAATGTTTTTTTGGAAGTTCGTGTTTAAGGTAAAATCGAAAAAACTTGGAAAATTTAATTAGTAATTAATTTTTTTAAAATATTTTTAGGTTTGGTTGTAAATGAATCTACTGTTGATCTTTTAATATGATACTGAACTATTCATTATTTAAAATGAAAAATTGTGTACTTATTAGATGATGAAAATAAAAAATTAGTAGTTTGAAAAACCGAAACAAATCGACCGACGTCTTGAAAAAGTCTGTCGGGACACCGGAGCAACGGAGCTAGAACCGTGACAATTCCGGGAAAACCAAGACGTATGGACACTCTACACGGATTGTGAATGTTATAAACTTTAAGTTTTGATTTTTAAACATATTTTGAGTGAAATTGAAAATTAGCAACGTGTGAAATTTGACATTTTAGTTAAAGTGCATATAAAATATAATACCTACATGTTTTTATAAAAATACAAATATAAATAAATGTTTTTTTTTTTATTTTAATTGTTATTAATTATTTGGCTTTTTTAATAATTTAGAATCTTTCTGTCAAATGAATAAATTCTGAAAATATGAATTTATGACATAATTTCAGTAAAAGTGAAAATGAAATTTTTCACCCACACTTTTGTAGTGCCAATGTACAACATCACTGGATCCCAATTTTCAAATGGATAGATAATTTCAAACAATCACCCGCTAGTTAATTATCGCTAGATTTGATGCTAGAAAATTGAGAAAAAACAGGTCATATAGATTTTTTTTTATTTAGATTTTATTTGTAATGATTGAATTACAAAATTCAAAAGGATGTTAAAAAAATGTGTGTATTCACTATGAGCTTTTGCCTGTAGTAAATCCAGCTGCTCAAAATCGGTTTCAATATATCTGTTGGTCAGGACGGCATTTGTACATAATTTTAATATTTTCTTTAAGAAATAGTATTTTTTTTTAAATACTTGTTTGAGTACTTTTTACGATGTGTGTTTACCAAATTCTACAAAATAATTTAAAAAAAAAAAACATTGTAACCCTACTATTTTGAAATTTTCAAAAAAATATCATGAAAATTACCTCATATATTCTTTTTCTGAGTTAATTATTGAAAAATATTCTATTTTCCGAGATTTTTAAGGTAAAACGAGCAGATGTATGGTTTTTGTTAAACAAATTTCAGATCTTTAATACATTTTTGCCTTAAAAAAATAAATATTTAATATTTTCAAAAATGTATGATACAACTTGTCAAAATTTAAAATTATTTGTTTTGTTGTCAAAAGAAAAAAAAACTGAATGTGCAAATTTATTTACCACTAAACTGATGGGTTTATACATATAATTATAACGTAGTATTGTCATTTGGATAGAAAATTACGTAAAAATATTATTGTTTGAATATGATTTAACGTAATTTTTATGCGATTGTAGCAAGCTCTTATTAATTTTAGGAAGGTGTAAACATCATCTAAATTCTGATCATATCACATAACAAACTGCGCCGTGATTTTTTATCTAAAAAAAAATGGAATAGAGATACATTATAAAAACATTTAACTGACAAAGAAAAAGAATATAGCCGAATCGTTAAATTGGATTAAAAAAATCATGACACGCTACTTAAAAAGCGGTTTTTTTCGAATTTAGCTCGTAAAAAATGAGACAGAAAAAAAAAGAATGCGAGTTCGAGTGAAATGGAGAACGACATATTTCCTAGTTTTTCTCGAAAAGTAAATAATTTAGAGCAACGGTATAAAAACATTTTTGATGCATTTTACTTTTTACTATGGCTTGGTGTAAAAAAAATTTGAAAAATTGCTTAATTCTGGCAAAAAACTCATTTTGTTGACAAAAAACGCCCGGAAAACCTACTTCTGGGCATCCGACATGTCTGGCTAACGAACTCATCCAACGATTTGGAAAATCGAATTCGCACACAAAATTTCATAAGCATTAAACGTTTCGTTCGAGAGTTATCGCGCGGATACATATATATATATATATATATATATATATATATATATATATATATATATATAAATTTTAGTGAATATCATTTTCGTATTCTAGGGACCTCAAAACATATTTCTGATATGGTCCCGGGCTTAGGTCGCACCATGACACCTGGCGTAAAAGCTGAATTTCCAGTTTTGGAAATTCGCTAAAACTAGCTGTTGCCCGCAGCTTCACTGATGCGAACTTCGGCAGATTTCTATATTTAAAGTTTGCCGCAATTTTCTCCTAAAAAAAATAATATATAAATATTCTCTGATTTTCCGGAAAACTATAGGCGTTGGAAAAATTTGAAAAGCAGTTATATTAAGCGCGAAAACAGCGCGAAATTTCTAGATAAGTTTCTTTTTATTATCGCCGTTGGTTTAGATTCCGTCGTGCATACTTTTTCCCTGGAAGGTATAGTCAATTAAATTTTTTTGATTTTCCGTTTTTCTATTGAGTTTTAAAACGGTCTTGACTCGGTCATCCATGTCGCGATCGGTAAAAATATTTGTTATTAAGATACAAGACAACCTAACCTTTCACAATTGGTCTCGTTTTCATCGTTTATAAACACTCTAAGCAGCTGTAAATCTCTTTCAACTCTGATTGGTTTGTCTAAAATATATAATACCCAGGTTGACCAATATAATCTAAAAACAGCGACGAAATATTGTTGTCTGATTAAGGCATACATAATCGGACACTGAATAATAAATCGAAAGGAGACGGTTTTATTCGATTATAACCTTAATCGGCATCGATATTTCGATAGGTGTATAATTGTATCCTTAGCAACAAAAAAAAAAAAAAATATTCGGTGTAAACAAAGTCTATTGTTGACTCAGTCACTCTCATTGTCGGTGAGAAATTTTCCCGCCTCTTCGTCAGTCCCGTGTGGAGTGAAACCTCTGAAATTTTGTACGTGTAATGAGTTACTATCCAGCTAGTGCCTTTTGGGGATTCCACATACTTTTCCCCCACCTCTCCCATTTTTACATCGGAATTCAATGGTATTGTTAAATGTGTTTTAAATGCATTATTTTTATTCTAATACAAAGTAGGCGAATAGTAATTTTAAAAAATTTAAAAAAAAAAATTAACTTTTATAACAAATCCAATACACAATATTAAGTAATTTAAAAATGTTATTAAAGTCACTGTTTATTTATAAAGTAGGAATTTTGGATTTTTATTATTTATAAAATAGAAATTTTGAATTTTTTTGAAAAGAAAAAATATCTTCATAAAGGCCTTCCAGTTTACCCCTTTTTTAAAGCCCCGATTAACCGGACACTCTTCATCAGTTTTGAAACCACCAAAATGACAAATCGCTTGTAGACTTTCAATCACATTTCGCTTGTAGACATTCAATACCGAAGATGAAGGGAATAATTCGACTTCCGTGATGGGGCCCCGCTGCTCACGGCGTTTTTATTATTTTTAAACATACTTTATGAGATAGAAACGTATTTATTGATGTATTCAACAGCAGGAAGGAGTTTTACCTAAAAATAGTAAAAAAGTAACCGGGTCAATATCCGTTTTACGGTAAGTTATTTTCCCTAAATCCGGAAATGACTATCTCCCTTTTCTGACTTAATAATTAGGGCACTCTACTCTTGAGTCATTTTCACTATTTTAAGCCCACCTATATACAAGAAGGTATTATTTTAACCACTCATGCGTCCATATTGCCTAGTCTAACTAATTTATTATAAATACGTCTGTCCCAAAACAAAATACCCCTGTCGCAGCATCCTGCATAACATAGCGAATTTCCATTTATAAAATTAGTTTTTCTCGGAAACTAGTTGACATAGAAGAATAGTTTAAAGAGCTTTTTTATGTAATTTTTTCTCCTCTTTTAAATGGTGTAAAAAAATTTCACAAACATTTTTGAATAAGTGGAAATTTTGGCAAAAAACTGATTTTTTGCAAGAACAAAAACCATGTTCCTGGCATCGGACGTGTCTGGCTGAAGAACTCATCCAAGATTTTTGGACTTCCAATGTTTTCACCAAATTCCATTACAATTGAATGTTTCGCTCGGGAGTTGCTCGTGTTGCTCGTGCTGATACATATCTACATACATACATACATACATACATACATATATATATATATATATATATATATATATATATATATATATATATATATATATATATATATATATAAATTTTAGTGAATATCATTTTCGGTTTCTAGGGACCTCAAAACAAATTTCTGCCATAGTCCCGGGCTAAAGTCGCGTCATGACAGTGGCTGTAATAGCTGAATTCCATTCTGGAAATTCGCTAAAATGCCATGAAATTTTAATTTTTTAACGTAACGTAGTTTGGAAATGGCGGTAGAATTCGAACTAGAGATACTTCATCTAGTTCTTTCTAATTAATATTAAAAATAATTGTAGGGTAATTTAGAACACATTATTTAAAGCAAATAAAAAATTTGGAAATAAAAGTGTTAAAAGAAGCTAATCAAAGTATTCATATACGAAAGGAAAATTGTGTCATATTATTCAAAATTTAATTTTCCATTGTTACCACTTGGTAACATAAAAATATCATCTCTTGCCAGACGGGAGAGCGTCTTTCTGAAAATCAGTTACACAAGCTCTTTTAGGGTCCCGAAGAACAAACCGCGGGAAAATACTGCACGTGTAGATTTAAATTAATATGTATTGTATGTATGTTTTTTCACGTACTAGATTATGTGGGATATCGTTATAATCTCTTAACCATTTTATTTTTAAGTCCTAATCGCGAAAATAGAGAAGAAGACTCAATTGAAATTGTTTCGGCTGCTGTGTCGGAAAGTTTTGGAAGCAGCTAAATTTTCGCCAGTCTTGTGAAAAAAATTAAGTGAAAAAATGGTCCCCAATATAGATGAAATTTTGAATGAAGTTATGTTTCAGTATTAAAATACCTCTGTCGCAGCATCTTAACATAATTTGTATCCATCTAAAATAGTTTAGCTCTCTAACAGTGAAAAAATTTCGAAAATTGGCGATGACGCAAAAAAAATTTTTTTTTAAAAAAATGATACATATATACCTAAATATTGTTATTGTAGAAACAATAATGCATTTATTGTAAAGAAATTCGCCAAATTTCGTAATTTTTTTCAAAATCTAATTCACTTAGAACAGTGTTTTAAAAGCTTGTCTTACGTAATCTTTTCGATTGAGTAAAAAAAAATTAAAAAATTTTTGAAATCTGGTCTAATTTTGCAAAAAACCTCTAAAAATGGCGAAAAATGCCCAAAATTTTGGCTTCTAAAAGTCGGACGTATCTGGCTCTCCAACTCAGGACGAACTCATCCAAGCTCTTGGGACTTTTGATCTTCCTAAATTTCGTAAAAATTGGATGCTTCAATCGAGAGTTATCGCGCAGGCACATATATACATATATACATATGTATATATATATATATATATATATATATATATATATATATATATATATACAAATTTTAGTGGTCATTTTCGGTTTCTCGAAACCTCAACACAAATTTCTGTCATAGTCCTTCCATGACATCCGCTATAAGTGAATTTCCAAAAAGGAAAACATTTAATCATGGATATGGTTTTATAGCTTAGTATGTACACACAGAGACAACAACGAACAGTGGCTATTTATCTGTTTATCCCAGCCAAAAACCATATCCATGTAAAGAATTTACAAAAAAAAATGTCAGCTGCTATTTAAATACGAGTATATTCTGTATTTTATCCCGAGAGCTGTGAACAATTTAGCTAACGCGGAACCCGGACTTAATGTGCATCCAACACGCACATGCTGAATTTTTTCTTTATCAAACTTTTATTTTTATACCATGTGTGTAATTATTTTTAATAAAGTTCTTAGAATATGTCAGGTTTATTTTCTACCTTCATATCGCTTTATTATTAACTTGGAAAATATATATTTTATTATATAGGTATGTATAGTTTTCTTGAAACGTTTTAAGGGAATCGAATTTTTTTTAAAAGCTTTTATTTAACTTGCTATGTTAGTATGTTGGTTTAGATCAAATCTTGGAATCAAAATTTAGGCAGGTTCTAATTGAGCTAGAGGTTTCAAATTTTGCATATGTGTCTCATCTTTGTGACAATGCAATATTGTATAATTAGTTTTGTCCGAAATCGCCCCAAACCAAAATTGTTGATTTTTAGTCCTGTGCAACTTTTTGACATTTCGAATTGTCAGATATTGTCCATTGATTTTACATTGCAATTTTTTGTTTCCATAATTATATCTAATTAGCGTAAATTGACCGATTAAAATATAGGTAAAAAAATTACTTCTTTAATTTTTTTTTAAATTAATTGTAATCAGACTAAAAAGTAGAAAATAAAGTAAAAAAAATGTTTTTTAAGAAAAAGCATTTATTTAAAAATGGGCTAAAAAAAATAAAATAACGTTTGAGTGAAGTTTGAAGCAATATGCAACATAATTTATAAAAGCTTGAGGCGTTTAATTTAAGTTTGGTAACTACTGAAAAGTAAAATGGCTACAGTTATATCCAAAACAGAAATACCTAATTAATGATAACGCCTCAAGCTTTTATAAATTATGTTGCATATTGCTTCAAACTTCACTCAAACGTTACTTTATTTTTTTTAGCCCATTTTTAAATAAAAGCTTTTTCTTAAAAAACATTTTTTTTACTTTAATTTTTGTAATTACAAATAATATCACACGTCAGGAAAATTTTGCGAATGTCAAGTTATTGTCAAGTTTACAAATTTTCAACGAATTCATTTGAAAATTTTTATTAATAGTCCAGTTAATTACGAAAAATCGAATAATTTCGGTTTTTCCTGTTTTTCTTCGGACCTTGCTTATGAAAATCAATGCAATTTTAACAGGGCCGGCTAGAGAGTGGGGCAAGTGAGGCGACTGTTTGGGAGTAAAGAGGGCCCGGACAGCGTGAGAAAACTTTTTTTTTGCTTGTCAGTTGTATTTTTGGAGAAAAAGATGTTCGAAAATTTTTTGTTGTGCCCGGGTGCCTGTCATTTCTCTCGCCGGCCGTAATTTAGATAATTGGATGAGAGGTTGGAGTTAGATGACTAATCGCAACCCCATTTCTCAGCAGATTTCAAATAAGAAATGGACGAAAGAGGAAATACAGTTGATCCTTTTTTTGTGCGGTGGAGGGGACAGCATAAAAAAAATCGCACAAAAAAATATATTCAAAAATATCATAAATAGCTATAAAAAGTATAGTTCGATCCAGATTGTACAAAGAAACATTTCTTATGCGGTTGGTCGGGACCGCATAAAAAAAGTTTCATCGAAAAAACATCACTCAAAACGCTCAAAACTTAGAAATTTCCTTAGAAGTTGCTTCTGTAAACAAGATAAAGCATTAATTTACACGTAGAAACATTTTATTTCAATTTTATAATTTTATGAAAATTTTGAAAAATACATCTGTAACAAAATTAAATGATGCAGTAACTTATGTTCTTATGCAGTGTATTGATTAAATGCTTAAAAGCCGTTAAAAAGTATTTTTATCAAAGAAAGTTATTATAGTAATTGTTTAAGTTTCTTACTGTCTCGTGATTTTGATTCACATTATGCATTTTAATGGCCATTTTTACAAACCGCATAAAAAAAGACCGCATAAAAAAGAGTTCGGCTGTAGTCACAAAAAACTGATTTTTGTATCCTTTGATCCTGAGGAACTCATTTAGCGGAATTTTTGATGTTGTTTATTAAGTCAAAATGAAGGTGTGTGCAAAAAAATCGCTTCACCGGGATTTATTTCGAGGTTTTAATTTTTTTACACCTAATTTGATCGGACTATAATATTAAAAATTCATTTATCTATTACTATTTACTTCTCTCTTTAATAAAATATTTTATAAAATTTATTTTCAGATTTTCATTCGATTGAAGTTCATCTTCACTTGTTTTTTTTTTTTTTAAATAAAATTTAAATGTTGAAGAGTAAATATTTAAAAAGTCTAAAAATATTCTATAAGTAGTGAAGCAGTCAGTTAAGTGCGCGTGAATGCAGTTTTGAATGTCTATGCATGATGACGCGTACATTAATTATCTTCTACCATAGATATACAAGATACTAATTTCCTATTTCATAACTATCGTGTCCGCTGTCGCCGGCAAATGACGTGGACACCGCTACTCCTACCAAACGATTACGATACATATAACAAAACACTTCATTTGTACCTAGCCTAACATGTGAATGTGTTGGTGCAGTATGGTGATGTATGACTGCGTACCTTGCATATATATAGTATATACTGTCATGGCCAACCTATGTGAATAACAGTCAATAATTAAAAATAAATTTATTTTAAGAAAGATATCCCTTAATTTTAAAAAATTTTTTTCAATAGATTTTTACACTTAAATACCGTAAAACTGTCTAGACCTGGACAGGGGGTCTAGACCCGGATACTTTGCACCAATCTTCAAAGTAAATAGTTTCTACATTAACCTGCAACAATAAACATTTGTTTTTGACGTCATTAGAGAGAGAAAAACATCCTCTAAACAGCTGTACCAATAAAAACTAGGGATTTCAACTTTTACGATCTCATTTTACAGGATTACTCTTCTCCAGTTTTTCAAAGAAATAAAATGTGTGTCTACATATACTTAGACACATGTAATTTTGGTCATAATTGTCATATTGTTTTAATTTTGATATGTATGTGTTCAGAATTTTATTTAATGATGTTTGAAGTTATATTCGATGTATATATAAAAAAATACATGCTATATATATATATATATATATATATATATATATATATATATATATATATATATATATATCCGTTTAGACTCGGACACATCAGTTTATTATACTATGGCCGCCATTCGCACTTCCGCTGTCCATATGTTATATTCTCGCCAGAATTACGCGGTTTATGTCTCCTTCTGGTGTCATATTGTATGTTTACTTCATAGAGAGGTATACTATGCATTGACCCCTCTCTCTTCCCACAAAATGTTATGAAGTCTTTGACAGGTTCAAAGACATCAGACGATATAAAACACTGTCCAAGCCCCGATGGGAGAGGTTAGTTTGCATGTTATTACATTATTTAAGTAAGTGTCCGAGTCAAGACCGATTTTGGGTGTAGACCCGGACACTTACTAATTATTTTTTATTTTTTTTTATTTTTACTTATAATGAAACAAATGTGTCAGGGATATACCAAATAGTATACGCTCTTTCTAATGGTAATACTTTTATTGGTGATATCTATGAAGGAAAAATCTATAAACATAAAATTAACCAAAAAATATAAAAAGTGTCTGGGTCTAGACGGTTTTACGGTACGTCAATTCATATTTTTCTCTGTTTAAATTTCATGAGTTGATTTAAAAAAACAATGACACTAAGAACGATTTGAGCGATGTGACGAACAGTAACAGACTAAATCAGAAGCGGTGTAAATTGCACCTTATTGCACCTTGCGAATGACAGATTTTTATATGTACACTTAATCAGTCTAATCTGTGTCTTCTACACTTGTTGCCACGATACAATGTTGCATTCTTAATATTTATGAGTGATTTATGTGTACGAATCGATACAGTTGTAGACAAATTCAGTAAGAAAATTGGTAAATAATTAGGTAGGAAGTGTGCAGTAGACATTACTCTTGTCTGGAAAAAAGTTGATAATGCAGTTGTAGGACTTTTTTGTCCCGTTTTTATTTTCCAAAACCTTTTGAGGGGGAGCAGTTGCAACATAGCAATCTGAATTTGGATTGAAAAAAGTGTTATCTTAAAAACCGTAATTACATTAAAAAAATATATATATATAAGGCGCCATCTGTTGACAATCCGTTTAACCATAGTCCATTCATTTGATATTGGATGGGGACTGTGACAGTTACTGTGACACGGTAACTAAATGATGATTCTAAAGTTCCTTTTTACTTGAAATCTTTTTATAATAGATATTTATGTTATAAATACATATAACATTGTGCGAAATATTTACACGGGTCAACTTGTATATAATATAATAACTTCCTACTTTAATTATAAAATCTCTAATTTTTTTTATTTCTGACTTCAGGCAAAAGTAAACAACAAATAAAGTTCAGAATAGCGAGAATTCATTGTATTTATTTTTAATCCATCGTTATGTACTGTTATTCGTATTTCATTTAATAAATTTTCGTTAAAATAATTAGTAAATTAATTTTTAATATATTATTAATATCTTATAAGGTTCTTTTATTTTATACCATATTTTATGAATACAGACCGATCATCCTACAACACGAAAATCACTAATTAAACATTTTAAATAGGGCAAATTAATATACGACTTTATTTAAAGTATGGATATACCGATATTACTGAATTTAACTCGTGGATATGAAATTTTCAAAATTACCGACATAATTATAATAAAACTGTAACGAAACCATTTCTGTACATGAAATATTTTTTGAAAATTATACTGGTACTGTAAACAGTTATCGATGTATATAGATATCAAAACAGCGATTTTTAAAATTTTTGTCTACCTATATGTCTGTTTGTCTATTCACGCATCACGCAAAAACTACTGGACGGATTTTAATAAAATTTGGTGTGATGATTACTTATTACCTGGGTCAAAATCTAAGATACTTTTACTTCAAGAAAATGTTTCATTCCCACGGGAAAATAGGAAATCATTTTGAGCATGTGCATACATTACGTAAAAACTACTGGACGGATTTCAATGAAATTTGGTATGATGTTAACTTATTACCTGAGTTAACATCTTGGACACTTTTTATTACGGTAAAATCTCTCCTTCCTTTAGGAAGATACACGGAGAGAAAATTCATAGAAAAATTACTGTGCTCAGCACTACAATCGACGTGTAAAAGCCAAACATATTCAATTTTGTACGGTAAAAATATAAAAATTATAATTAATCATAGAAAATTTAAAGGATAGAATATTCTTTCCGTAATATTAACTCGGTAAAATTTGTAAAACAGCACAGTAAAAAGTTCCATTCTCGACAAAAAAATATTTTTTAATTGTTTTTCTTACAAAAATTACCATGCTGTCTTATAATATTTCAAATGCTATCTGCTAATAGTAGAATGAAAGAAAGAGAATGGTATCAACGCTGTCACATAGCCAGGCAGGCTGCAGAAGGTATCAACACAATCATACATGAAGGTCACATAGCCAGGCTGGTGTGGCAAGGTAATAGCCAGGCTGGTGTGGTGTGATGACTGTGATGTGCAAACAGTATTCATTAGAATGGGTTACAGGACGGTCACCGTTTAATTCATCATTTTGTTACTTCACTACCTTCAGTATTAGAATATATTGTTGCCAATCATTTTGTATGCATCGATTGTTTCTCAGTGCGTACAGCCCAAGTAACATAAGGTTGCGGGTCAGATGCGCAAATGAAAGAGTACGACAACAAGAATTAAACTATAACATATATGCATAAGAGTGTGTTATTAGTTGTGTTAGCACATTAAATTTTACCATGCTAGCACAACAATTTTTATGAAGCCATGACTAATACTTTTTACGTTTCAATTCAATAATATTTACATGATCGTAAAATATTTTTTACTTTGGTCGTCGACCGCGCATGCATTATAAGAGAGCATGGTAATTTTTCTGAAATTTTATCTACAAAAATTATATGATTTTTCTCGCCGTGTATAAAGACAATTTTGAGCATATGCACACATTACGCAAAAATTGTTGTTTTATGCAAGTTCTGTATAATTGTTACACTT
Organism: Brachynemurus nebulosus; assembly: GCA_035578155.1. Classification (NCBI taxonomy): domain Eukaryota; kingdom Metazoa; phylum Arthropoda; class Insecta; order Neuroptera; family Myrmeleontidae; genus Brachynemurus; species Brachynemurus nebulosus. The sequence goes on from JAPWDM010000019.1 coordinate 7,392,396, forward strand.
ATATACTTCTTATTGATTTTATAACAATGCGTCGCGCGAACGACGTCGCGGGTACAGCTAGTCTCGAATATATCACTTATTGTTTGTCAGAAATACTGAAGAAAGCCACAGAGAGAAACGCAGTATTTATATTTTTATTCGCTAAAAGAATTTTGCCAAAATCCGACTTCCTTCTCTATATTTCTAATATTTTATCAAAATCATTTTTTATTATTTTACCTACATTCAGTTATTTATTATTTTGTAGTAAAAAATACGCTATTGTGGTTTTTATCAATTTATATGACATGTAAACTGATATTTCCTTTTAACGAAAATCGAGCCTACACTGAGAAAAAAATACAGTAATTTTTACTGAAATTTCTGGTAAAAAATTACTGAGCTCTCTGGTAATGCGGACATAAGTGACAAGCTAAGCAAAAAGTACGATAATTTATAGTAAAAATTGTAAATTACCCTATAGCTCAGTAAAAATTACCGTATTATTTATAAATAAGGTTTTTTTTTATTTATTAATAAATAATTGAATTAAAATAGTTTAAAAGGATATTGATAGAAGGGTAAGCATTAAAATCAAATTATTAATATAGAAAAAATTTTTTGTGGTTTTTTATTATTTGTGGAAAAAAATATATAAATTCTTTATTTGACATATTACATGATAAAACAATAGGCACATTACAATAATTTGTATAAAAACATATTTCAATTAACATAATATCAATACATATAAAAAAAAACATACAAGAATTAAAATAAAAACTAAACAAAAATTCATGAAACACAACAAACAAACACTTCATAAACATCCAGTCATGATGGTTGTTATTGCACAACTGAACCAAACCGTCCAAACCTGCTTAGTTGCTATGCCTGTAACTCGTGTTGGTCGTGTAAGACAATGCTCGGTGCGCTTGCGTGCTTGTTTTATTTATTCTCATGTGTGTGTGATGCTTGGTTGCAATGATATGTGAGAGGGATGAAATGCACAGCGACTCAGTATAATTTTACAAAAAATTAAGTAAATTTTCCCGGTGTCCACATGAAATTTTACTAGCCCATCGAATTTTACGCAGCTGTATAGGAAAAATTCTTAAGGTGTACAGGAAAAATTTTCAAATGAATCGTAAAAAATAATGTTTGAAACGCATTTTTTATATTTTTGCTTAATAATTTCCTACGGACTGGTCACTTAAGACTCGTTTACCGGAGGCAGCTCAGTAATTTTTACTGGAATTTTTTCTCTGTGTATTAATATTTTACAGTTTTCCAGCTACAATTAAAATATCTTCTCAACCACTTAAATCGTAAGTTTAAATTCATTGATAACATTTTTTTCGCTTGAAAAAGTATACCTTATTTTTTACTCATTCCGTTATTTTTGTGACGATGATGCTTCAGAATCTTCGACTTGCAATATCCGTCACCACAAAAATTGGTAGGGTCAGTTGGCGTAATTTGGGTATATTTTTACCGTTTTTCGAAATCAAAGCTTTCTAGTTTTTTTCTATGTTGATTTTTTTGCTGTCATTTTATTTCACTCTAGCAATATGACTTTCCCCAATAGTTTGATACTACATAATCAAATACTAAACCTCTGTTATTGCCATAGTAAGTATTTGTTTATGTATACCCAAATTACCCCAGGGTTGGGGGAAAGTGGGTATAGTATGTAGTATACATCTAAAACTGGCTTTACAGACATTACTTAGGATTAGTTTAGGTAATATTAGAAATAAAATTAGCATAAGAATTGGGGAAGATTATTTATTTATCACGTAGAAAGATTATAAAGTAATATAAACAAAAACTAGTTGTTGTTCCAATTTAGTTACATGAGATTAGGCTTTACTTATCAAATTTGCAGTATCTTCCATTGAAAATAGGGACAGGAAATACATTTGAAATTTGGCCCACCTCCACCCACTCAATATCATCTTTCTCGGGAAATATGTAAAGTTGGCTTGGTTAATTTACAGATAATTAGTTGTTGTACCCAAGTTACCCCGTAATATTAAAATGAAATTTATTTAAAATCCTCTTCATGTACACCTGTAAACATTTTTTAAAAATGTTCCTAAAGGATGTAATGTACACATATCTGAGTTTGTTAACTGTACTAGCACTTTTCTGTGAACTACAAACGGTTGAACAAAGAAAATCAGTTAATCAGACTTCGACAAATAAAAAAAAAAAATTTTTTTCAAAGCACCAGTGTCACCGAGATAAAATGTTTCGAAGATATAATACCTAATATTGCAACAAACAATATATATTATGATAATTTGGCAGTGAAATATAGTTTGGTACTAAATAGAGATGTCGATTTTCCAAAAAAAGATCGATTTTTGAATCGATTTAAATCGAAATTAAAAAAATCGACCCAAAAAAAAATCGATTCTGTAAGATCGATCTAAAAAATCGAAATTTTGAAAAGTTTAAAAAAAATTAACTGATAGTTTGTCAAGGAATTTAATTGATAGTACGTGGAAGGTATACTATGTAAAAACGTTTTATATTATACTTGTAAAGGCGATGAGCTAACGTGGATTGGTGAAAGTAGGAAAAAGTTGGAATGATGCAACTGAATATATAGAACGAATATCACGGAATGGACCAAGTTTATTTAAAAATTTCAAACAAACTGACAAAAAAACGTTTTCTAAATATGTAAGTCCTTTTGTAGGAGAGGAATTACTTGGAACATAACATAGGTGGTCGTCCTTTCTTTTTGCATTCATGGTCTTCATAGTAGTAACATAGTACATATGGTAGGTACATATATGTTATATGGTTATATGGTATACATATTGGCTATTGGCACATTGGAATCATTGGATACTACTGGAACTAATTAGGAAAGATAATACGTATACAGTTATACATACGAGTATAGCCACATGGGGAGTTTTACCCATTCTTATCACAACGGACAAAAAGTAACAACTAACAATAACATTTTTGGTGTTTCCTTTTAATACATATTTCTTTGTGGAATTCAAATAAACATGAAATTATTTTTCAAAAAAATCGGTTGTCGATCTCTTACTTTTAATAATCGATTCGTGAATCGATTCAAATGAAAAAAATCGAAAAAAAAATCGATTAATCGATTTAAAATCGACATCTCTAGTACTAAATATATAAAAAAAAAATATCACTTATACTCAAATTACCCCAGTATACCCAAATTACCCCGACCCACCCTACAAAATATTCTATTAACACCATGACACTCATGACCTATAATGACAAAACGGTACACTGTTTTGACAGTTAATACACTTTACTTGGAATTGTTGACGTTCCATGACGTAGTAAAGTTTCACCTGTTACGTCTTATAACGTCAATGACCGTCAAGGCGTTGATAATTTTTTAACCATATATTGGCACTCATTTGATATTAGTAAATAAAAACACTTTACTTTATAAAATACCACTTTTATTTAAAAGTAGTATTTTGTAAAATAAAGTGTTTTTATTTACTAATATCAAATATGGAATACCATAAAGTAATGCTTCAAATCTATTAAATTTGGCACTCATTTGGACATCTGGATGACTTTAATTAAATATTTGGCCAATCTTGTACTGTTACAGTAAATTTTCCTAGTACTATTCATTTTTCCTAACCTTCACTAGAACATTCATTTCAAATAATATTTTTAATAATAATAAAATAAATTTAATAATACGTCGATGTACACATAGTTATATTAAAATTTATATTTTTCAGATGATGGAGATTTGAGTGTGATATAAATATGCATACATAATTTGCACATTTAATCGTATACAGAATTAATCTGAATCAAATGTGTGAAATTTAAATTCTCAATATAATATCATCTAAACAAGGCGAGTATCAAACTTGAGAATCACGGATTTTTGAGAAATGAATACATATTGTAGAGTACGTCCCTTTAAGTACTGCAATAACAGTAATTTAGGCCAAAACCTGCGTCTTCGTTTTAAAATTAAACGCCCGAAAACTAAAAAAATATACTAACAAGTGAAATGAAATAAAAAGTTGTAATAAGAATGCTTGTAGATAGCATTTATTATTGACAAAAAGTCTCAAAAACGAACATAAAACCCCATAATTGTTACAAAACAAATTGATTTAAATTGAGCGTGTAGTTCATTTTGTAAAAATCCAAATTTACATTACTAATGTTCCTTAAGGGGGTTACGTGGGTTTCGAAGCCAGATATATATATATATATATATATATATATATATATATATATATATATATATATATATATATATATTAAAGATGTGTTTTCGAAACACACCTTCAATTTTCTGTGTGATCATTGGTTGCTGAGATATCGATGGTCAAAGACGAAACGATCCTTTTCCATTCAAAGTCCGATATCTTAGCGTGAAGTGGTCGTATAAAGGTCTAAAAAAAACCAAATTAAAGCTGAATGAACAAGTTATCCGGTCCATATGGTGGTTAAGTCGGAAAATTTTTTTCCAAGTCCGTGGACCAAAAAAAGAAACCGAATAAATTTCGAAAATTTGTTTTTCAGTGTACTTATTAGGATTGAGCGATACACGTTGCTTTGAAAATTTTTTTATCGCAAGATCTGAAAACTAGAAGCTTCCAGCTTTAAATTGCTTTGCTTACGATTCCCATACGACCATTTTTCACGAAGATACAGCCATTCGAAAAATCGCTAAAAATTTGGAATTTTTTTTGATCCTTTAATTATTTCCGCTAGTATATATATATATATATATATATATATATATATATATATATATATATATATATATATATATATATATATATATATACTAGCGGAATATATCCAAAAATTTGGGAAATGTAACCGGTGGGACATGATTTCCGGAGACCTCTCAAAAAAGTGCCCTCTTGGTAAATAAGTTAACTCATGAGTCATGATAGTTTTATCTGAAATTAAAAAAAAAAATTTTTTTCTATTAGTAGATAATGAACAAATTAAAAAAAAAATTGAAATTTAATTTTTTAATAGAGTTTTAATAGAATTTGCACTACGCGTAGCCATTTGAAATTAGTTGTAATCGAAAAAAACCAAAAACTTTCGTTCAGTCAATGCTACTTTGAACAAGTATACTAGCATTTTAAAAATTTTGAAATTTAAAAAGTGTTGCGCGATGGGAAAAATTTGAAAAACACTGACCTATATATGGATTCCTAGGCAACAAATTTGAATAAAAAATTCTACTTACCTGACTCTTTCGGTAAATAATTATTTTCTTTTCCAAATATTTATTTCCTATTTTCCTGGAAAATTATTAATTTTGCAAAGCGTATTTTCTTTATCAAATTTTTTTAATTTTCGGTAAATTACTGTAGTTAAAAATAAAAAATAAATAAAAATATAAAAAATTAGAAAATGAATATTTTTTACTCAATTTATGACTATTATTTATCATTAATTAAATATAATTTTCGATTTATTTATAGTCAAACCAATTTCGAAAATCAGTGAATTGATAATTTTTTGACGTAAGTATTTATTTATTTACGTATATGACGGGTACAAAGAGCCTTGATAATATCAAAATACCCCTGTCGCAGCATCCTGCATAACATAGCGAATTTCCATTTACAAAAGTACGTTTTTCTCGGAAACTAGTTGATATAGAGTAATTGTAAATAAAAAACCTTCTTTATGTGATTTTTCCGCCTCATTCCGCCAGATTTTTTTCACAAAAAATGTTCAAAACAACGTAAACGTTTTCACGAAATTTCTTAAAAATAAGATGTTTCGTTCTTGAGTTATCGTGCGGCACATTTATATATATATGTTTACTAAGTGTCCGCACGATACCTCAAGAACGAAACATCTTATTTTTAAGAAATTTCATGAAAACGTTTACGGTGTTTTGGACATTTTTCGTGAAAAAAATTTGGCGGAATGAGGCGGAAAAATCACATAAAGAAGGTTTTTTTTATTTACAATTACTCTATATCAACTAGTTTCCAAGAAAAACGTACTTTTGTAGATGGAAATTCGCTATGTTATGCAGGATGCTGCGACAGGGGTATTTTTGATGATAAGTGGAAAGTCAATCTATCACTCAATGACAAAATTGCCGTTTTTTGAGGTATTCAGGCTTGAAAAGAATAAGTCATTAACGTATATAAATTGAAGATTTGTTTTAGTTTCAGAATAAATCAATTTGGCACCAACAAACTCAAAAAATCATTTTATTTAAAAACAATATTTTAAACAAATATGAGTCTCCACCCACCGCCGGAGGTTTCTAGAACCGCCCCGGTAGTGGATGGTGGGTCCAGAACTTGTTTTCTTATTTTCTCAAAAACTAGCTAACCTAGAATAATAGTTCAAAAACCTTTTTTATGTGATTTTTTCCGTCTTTGCAATGGTGTAAAAAAATGTGGCGAAAACTTTTAAATTATAGCAAATTTTGGCAAAAAAACTAATTTTTTGCAAGAACGAAAACCATGTTCCTGGCATCCGACGTGCTTGGCTGAAGAACTCATCCAAGATTTTTGGACTTTCAACGTTGTCACCAAATTTCGTAAAGCTAGCAATTTTTCCTGAAGAGCTATCGTGCTGATACATATATACATACATAAACCGATACATACATACATATATATATATATATATATATATATATATATATATATATATATATATATATATATATAATTTTAGTGAATATTATTTTTGGGTTCTAGGGGCCTCAAAACAAATTTCTGCCATAGTCGCGGGCTGAACTTCCACCATGAGCAAGGCTGGAATAGCGAGTTTCCATTCTGGAAATTCGCTAAAACGGATGAAAATTACAAGTTGATAGAATTGAGAAATATGAGGTAAATTAGATGTATATATGAGTAGGTTTTAAGTAGCCAAACAAAATACTTTATTTGTATGTTCATTAACAATTCCATTGAATCCGAATGTCCCCTGCCGTGTTTGACACACCGTGGGAAGCCGCGCGTGCTCCTCTAGACGCCAACCGGCTAACTCACAGCATGCAATTCAGTCATCTTCGACAAATAATATTTACTTACTTCGATATCTCTGATATAAAGTTGTGTACTGATTTTATAGTTGAGTCCGAATGATTTTACCCTTTTAATTGAGAACTAACAAACGAATTAATGCTTACAATATTTAAGTTTGCATTTAGTACACACAGTTAACTTACAAATTTATAATATGCCGAAACACAGAAATAATTTTTTATTACTCATGCGGTAGAAGTACTAACTTGGCGCACACATTTCTGTACGTAAAATAGCTGTTTGCTCACTGTACTCTTCCCGCATACTTTTTTGCGTGTGGAAAGTTACTTTCCACACGCAAATTGACAATAAAACACGCTATTAATTTTTCATTTAATAAATATTTCATAATTATTTCTATAAAAACCACCAACAAAGTAATTTAAACGATAATTAATTCAGAAAAAAAGACGAACACTTAAAATTATTATTTTAAAAAGTAATAAAAATGTCAAAAATAGCGATAATAATAGAAAAAAGTATGTGAAATTCGTAATAAAAAATAGTATGTGCAACTCGTCGTAGCATCTGCATAAAATAACGAATTTCAATAGACATATTGGGGGCACTGGCGGATCTTATCTAAAATCTGTGTCTGTCTAAAATATTTTAGCTCTCTAACAATGAAAAGATTTTGAAAATCGGTTGGGTCGTTTATTTTTGAGCTTTTGGCACCCCTGCACTCTGGCTTACCTCATACAACATAACGTATATCCACCTAAAAGCGTTTAACTCTCTAACAGTGAATAAATTTTCAAAATCGGTGATAACGCGTTCTTGAAAAGTTAGTTAATTTTTATTTTGAAAAATGAAACAGATTTATCGTAAAGAAATTCAACAAATTTCTTAAGGGGAGATTCGCCAAAAAAACATCAAAAATCGACCTTTTTTATTTTATTTTTTTTTATACAAATAAATATTTTTTTTAAAAAACTAAATATACAGTAGGTATTAGGTATATCTGTATAAACAAATTAGATTAAAAAAATATATATAAAAAAAATGTATAAAAAAATAGATTAAAATTTTTTTTTTTAAATTCAAAAATGAGCTGAGTATAAATAGCTTTGAAGTCGACACTGCGAAATTTTTCCATCTTGGTGGCTCCTTGCGTTCTGAACTCCCCACTGAACTAAAATCAAAAAATCAAGAATTTTCTGAAAATATACGTTTGGGTAGTTCTACAAATGAGGGAACTTTGGACGGCCCAACTCATTTTGTATATTAATATTTTGAAAAATACATTTTTTCTAGATGGAAACTGTAAACCATTACTGCATTTAACTGGTCATCAAAATGATCCGGTTTCGAAGTATATTTTTTATAAAAAATGACACTTAAAATGTAAAATTCTCAGTCTCCTGGTATGTCTCCTCTCCAAAGTAAAACATAGCAGACTAAATAATTATTTTCTCTGAATGTATAAAATAAATTTACACTGCAGTAGTAGTCCATAATATTGGTACTTTTTTATTGTGTAAATAATTTTTGAATTTTTTTATATTTTCTTTAAAAAATGTTCTATTGAATTTTGTCTCCCGAACTTTGCATCATTCTCCTATCAAACCAAAACACTTAAAAAATATAAAAATATTATTCTGATTAAATCATTGTTTGTTATAGTAGAAATATAATAAATAAAATAAAGTACATGTTTTACTTAATTTGAGGTTGTATCAATTAATTCAGTTAACATTGTAAGTGAGATCGTACTCGGTCCAGTCAATTTCTCAGTATTCTGGTCAACATTTTCGTGAAGAATACTGTGGATATAAGAAATTTTTCAGTTGTATGAGTTGTAAATATGTTGTATTGAAATAAGCGATTTTTTTTTTTTATAAAACGTTATTTAGCCGATTTTTAAAGAATATTGAAGAATTCTCAGTCTCCTGGCAACTCCAAAAACGGGATTAAACTTAAATAATGTAAGTAAATTAGGTAAATGTCATTAGAATATTGTAATAAATGACTCCGTACATTTTTTAATAAAAAATAAATTCCCATTTTTTTTTCTCTATAATATATACTATATAATTAATATAACTACTGATACATATACTATTAATATAATATATAATATGTATTAAACTGTCGTAAATGACTTCGAATATTTTTTAATAAATAATACATTCGATCTAAGAAAAAAATAAGAAACCAGCGAGAAATCGCATTTTGAAAATAAATTTTCAAAAATCACTTTTTTTTTTCAACTATAAACAATCGCCATTTTGAAAAGATATTACGGAACCAAAAGATCATGGTTCCTGTCAGAATGACGGTATCGAGGAATAATATGCACTTTGATTTATGTCGATACCTAAAATACTTTTTTGAGATACACGAGGAGTCATGTCGAAAAACGTAGTTTCCAGAAAAAAGCATTTAAAGTTTTATAACGTCAATGAATTATAGAAAAATACGCGCACTAAAATGTCTGTAATTTTTTGATATTTCATTTTTTTTTTAAATAAAATTTTAAGAGAATATTTCTAACACTAGAGAAAATAATTATGGAAAAAAATCAATTTTTTTTAGCGAATCTCCCCTTAATTTTGCTCAAAAGCTAGTTTACTTAGAACAGTGGCTTAAAATCTTTTATTATGTAATTTTTTACTTGATTTTTTACTTGCTTTTTTCGATGGTGTAAAGGAAAGTTTAAAAAAATTTAGGCATCACACGATATATTAATTAAAACTTTTTTTTGAACCAATCTGAATCGCATTTTAATCCAAAATAATTTTTTTCTAATTATGTCAAATTTTAAATTGCTACGTTACATAGTTTTTGAGAAAAATCTCTGTGATAGACGAACACGAGAGTGTTTTTCTAAGGCTTCCGTTTTTCCTTTTAAGGTACGAAACCCTAACAAAAACATACTGTACACCTATTTCTGATATAAAGGAAACCCCATTAACGGGCTAGAATAACTTTTAAATTAGGTAAGTAACTCTTTCAACGTATTTCTTTCTCCAGTAAAGTATAAACGAATGAATTGTTTGTAAACAGAAAATTTTAGTTTCGGTCTACAGGTAAACCACAAAAGTTTATTAAATTATTTGTCTAAAATCTTATATTGTTCAAGTAAGAAAGTTTATAGGCACATGATTTTATTGAATATGGTTATGTATTACGTGTATTATTTATTAGAACTTTAACAACCTTCATTCGATTTCAAAGCAAACTTATTTGGGTAAGAATACGGAAAAAATTTGGTCTAAATAACTTTGACTACAGCAGGTAATAGTAGTACCTACATAAATCCAAACATTAAAACAAAAATAATATTTGTATGTGTGCGTATGCTAATTCCATGGGCGGTTTGAAACCTTTTTTATGTAAATCAGTATGTATTAAATTTCATTTCGTTAGAAATTTCTTTATGAGTGGGTTCATATTGTTTAAATTTAATTGACTTATTTGCTAATAACACAGGCCTGCGAATATTAAGTCATGTCACCCCCTTTTGAATTTGATGACTGCTCTTAGGGTATTTTGGTGCGCTGATTACGAAAAAAATATTCAAAAAATTCCAGCACGTCAGAATTTTTAGATACTGGGCAATTCCATATGTGACTGACTCTACATTTGACACAATTTACGTTTTATTTTGCCTTATATTACGAATATCACTATGTTTACAGTTTCAATTTTAGCATGGTTTTATAGTTGATACCCCAATTATCCCTCTGTAGTAAAAAGTGTGCACATACAAAATTGTGAAATATGATTTATTTAATAAAATGTAAATGTGACTGACACTACATGCAAAAGGAAGTCGCCTTCGAGAGTGTTTTTAAACTTCGAAAATCTTCCTCTGTACAGGCGTTATAATTTTAAATTGTACCTATATTTAACCGAAGTATATGAAACAAATTATTGGAAAATGATAAAATGAAAGACTTTACTTTTTTAGAAAAGTAGTTATATATAAAATACAAAATTTCTTAAGATTTTTCAATATCTGTAAATTTATAATAAATTCTATTCCCGTTAAGGATTCAATTAGGATTACAATAATTCTAAATACTTGCCGTGAAAATTTAATTAAAACACCACTATAAAATACACTATTAGCTTATACTTACGACAAAACATTGAAAATTACACTATTTCTAAAAAACTAAAAACAAACTTTTATTGAAATTTTGGGAACTTAAAGTACTATAGTGTTGCCATCATATTAACGTATTTTTACTACCAATAACAATTATTTATTTTTTTCAATTATGGAGCCTTTTCCATGGAATTGCCCTACTAGGTATTAAAATTTTTGACTAAAATTACCTAGGTTGATTAAGTCAAGAACAGATTATGCATTTTTATGTATTTCTTTAGTTTGTATAAGTACGGCCCCGTTAGCACCGTTTTGCGAGGTTTAGCTATCAATTAAAACTGAATAGAAAAAAATAAATTACCCTCAATAAAGAGCTCATTAGCGGATGACCTTAAAATTCACCTTTTTTTCCCAAAATAAAGATATGTCACTTAGTTAATTAGGTTTCATTTAATGAAACCATTGATGAGAATGTGTTCCTAAAAGCCAATTACAACTATGTAATGACTTTTTATTAGATAGCAAATAAATAAATATGTATAATCTATTCTTGATTTGGTCGACCTAAGTAATTTTAGTCAAAAATTTTAATACCTAATATCTAAAAATTCTGATGTGCTGGAATTTTTTGAATATTTTTTTCGTAATCAGCGCCCTAAAATCTATCAGTCAGTTGTCATATCTTAAAGGCGGAAACTATCGCAGGCCTGTGTAATTAATAAAACACTATTTACTTTGCAAAAATACCACTTTTGTTCAATTAATTTTGACATGTTTCGATCCATATGATCATCATCAGACAGGTTCATATATTGTTTCTTTACAAAATTATTGAAGGATAAAGTTTTGGAGAAAAATCACCAACAGTTACTAATAAAAATTAAGTATTTATTTGCGACGTTTCGAAAACATTAATTTTTCATCATCAGGCAAGTATTTTGTTTTGAAAAAACTAAATACATAAAATAATTTATAAGAAAATTACAAAAAGAAAATGAATATATGCAAAATTAAATACTTATATGTGCTAGAGATTGTCATAATTAAACACAGAAAAATACACATGAAATCAAAATGATAAAATTAGAAACAAAAACTATAATGTCGTCAGTATAAAAACAAAAGTTAAATTGTTAAAAATTATAAAATTTATAACATTTTACAAAATTATGTATTTCTTAGTGTGTCCTATTAATTAATAATACAGTCACTACAAATGTATACGGTAAAATTTACATAAACAGAAAGTGTAATTAAAAATCACATAGTCAAATTGGATCGACTGGGACTGGAACCCAGGATCGTCTGATAACCAGTCAAGTGCTTTGCCACTAAGCTATCGATCCTTGTCCAAAATGAAAATTCAGCTACATATTACAGCCACTGTCATGGTAAGACTTGAGTCCGAGAGTATGATAGAGATTTGTTTTGAGGTCCCTAGAAACTGAAAGAAACCGATACCTAAATACCATAGTCTGTAAAAATGAAGCCTAAAAATCCACTTTCCCAAAATACGACTTTAAGTGGCCCCAAATTCAAAATAATTTTCGAATTCTAGCAAAATAAAAAATTATACCATTCTTTAAGATCTGTACTTATTCATAAAATCACAATTATTATCAAAATATTGTCACAGACGCAGAATATTATAGAGGCAGTGTACATATAGAAATCTGTCGTTCGTAAGGTGCAATGTTGTGCAATTTACCCCGCTTCTGATTTAGTGTGTTACTGTTCGTCATGGGATTCACGTCATAACGAGTATCATTGTTTTTTTAATCAGCATGTGAAATTTAAAGAGAAAAAAATATGAAGTGTGTCGTATTTAAGTGTAAAAATTCTATTGAACAAAAAAATTCTCAAAATAAAGGGATATCTTTCTTAAAATAAATAAATTTATTTGTAATTGTTGGTTGTTAGTTACAAAGGTCGGCCATGACAGTATATACTATATATGTATATGCAAGCTGCGTAGTCATTCATCAACATATTACACTAACACATTCGATGCTTGTGTAGATACATGTTGTGTTTTGGTTGTATGTATCATAATTGTTTGGTAGGGGGCATGACACCGGGCACGATAGTTATGAACAGGGAGCGAAGGTTCGGTTGCACGAACAGGACCGGCTTTAAGCTTCCAACTATAACTAAGATATATAAAATAAAATATTAAGAAATTGTAACCTATTTTTGTATATAAAATTAAGGCACTAAATTTCTTATTAAGAAAGCATTAATTCAAGCACAAAAATAGATTACAATTCCTCAATATTTTATTTGATATATATTAATTTATACTTGAAAATCTAAAGCCGGTCCTGTTAGTGCAACCGAACCTTCGCTAGCTGGTTATGAAATAGAAAATTGGGATCTATATATATCTATGGTCACAGAAATTAGTCTTTCAATAGAAAATAGTATATTATTCAACAAGCTGGTAATGATAGCTATTACTCACGAAGATGAAATTGCGACACGAGCCGAGCTTGCGAGGCGAATGTCGTAAATCATCTGAGTGAGTAATAGCCATGGCAAGGGAGTAGAATTCGATATTTTTTCTACGACTTTTTTTTTTATTTAAATAAAATTGAATATTTTTAAATCAAAAGAATACAATTTTTAATCTATCTCTATCTTAATCTATCTCTCTATTTTTAAATCAAAAGAATACAATTTTTAATCTCTCTCTATCTAATGTTTATATATGTACAAACGATGAAAACAAAATACAAGCTTCTTTGTTTACTTAGATGTTACTACGCAACATATTTGAAATTAAAAATTGATACGTCTATTATACACAAAACAAAAGCCAGCCCATTGAATAATGGTTAATACGTTGATTTTATTGGTCAAAAAGGTAGTGAGTAATAAAAATTCCTGCACACCTTTGAATAATGCGTAACTTTCTCAACAATTAACGGATATGTAATGAGTGTGTTCTTTAACAGGAGTAGAAAAATTTAGTTATGTCATTAAAAACACGTAATATTGGACATTTAATAAGCGTAAACAACCATTTTCACTTTATTTTTGTTATAATTAATAGTAAAGATATCATGCAGCACGCTCAGAAAAAATTGTTCACTTTGTATATTTAACCAAAATACTAAATCATGAACAGCAACTAAATAAACGTTATGTAATTTCAAACTTATTGAGCGATTGTTTTATGTTATTATATGGCTTATTCGATAAGGTCTAATATACCATTTCACGTTAAGTAATTACAAATTTTATTACTATTAGTTTTCATCAAGGTTTTAGCGTAGTTAAAATTAATTCCATAGAATTATTTACAAGTTACGACACATTTTTATTTATTTATTATTTACAAGTTACGACGCAGTAGAAATTATGTGCAAAATTGTTCGAAATCTGATAAATTTTAGTGACGTATTTAGTTATTCAGTTATATAAAGATTTTTTTAAAAACATTAACTGCAAAATTAACTTTTTGAAACCAGCCTTGTTTATTGAATATTTTTTGCGAAAAGAAGAAACGATTTGAATTGAAAATGATCACTTCAGGACCGTTTTTCGTGAGATAAAGAAAATAAATTTTGTTTACGTCTACGTAAACTTTTGATCGTAAATATCTCGTAAACGGTGCGTCGTAGCGAAAAAATAACGAAATTTTTGAAGGCTTAAGCGAAGCAAGTTATGAGTATTCCGAACATATTGAGACTGTCAAAACCTACTTTTCGTTATCGAAAATTATCGATACCACGTAACTTATCATCGATTGGTTATAACTGGTTTCTTTAGGTTCTGTTAGCTCCATTGATTTAGTCACCAATAGCATATTTTCGAAAAAATTAGTTTTCGATATTTTTCGTAACTTTACGAAAAGTATCGAAAACTAATTTTTTCGAAAATATTCTATTGGTAACCAAATCAGAGGGACTAATAGAGATTAAATTAAACAATTATGACCAATTTGTGACAAGTAGTCCGTTATCGATAATTTTCGATAACGAAAAGTAGGTTTTAACAGTCGCAATATGTTTGGAATACCCACAACTTGCAAATTAAACGGAATGTTTTTTTTATATTTTGTTATTTTCACACTTGTAATAAAAAATGTCTATCTTTTGGTGGTCTCGAACTACACGGTTTCAAAGAACACAGAACCAGTTAATCGTGTTCTTCGGGGGATTGCTGTACTCTTCAACGTGCTTTCTAAAAAAAAAACATTGAGATAATTGATTAAAATATCAATGATAATACACGTGACGACACCCTGAATTTTTCATTTTCATTTCTTTATCGCCGATAATAAAAATCGCATGTTTTGGAATTTTTAGTCGAATTTTCTCCGAAAAATTTGACTAATACAGCCTATACGATAAGAACGGGGCAGGGTGAGAGTAGGGGCGCTATCCGTTTTCGGACCCGTAGAACACGATTCTGAAGGAAAATAATGTCATATATATATATATATATATATATATATATATATATATATATATATATATATATATATATATATATATATATATATATAATTCCCGGCTCCTTTTGACATGTGTAGGACCTCCTTATGGACGGAATGAGCTGAAAATTGGTAAATGGGGCTGAAAATATGGGGCAACAATACTATAAAAGTGAGGTCAAATTTTGGGCAATAAAATTTTTCCAAACCAGTTGGAAATAATGTTTCGGTCAATTATCTACAACATATCTATCTAAAATTCAGCTTCCTAGGGTGATTTGGAGGGAGTAGAGGGAGAAAAAAGTGTTTTCGCTGGATCTAACACGCCCACACCCCCTAGAATTAACGTAGGGGGTTGAAATTTTGTATGTTGGTAGAGTCCGTACCTAGGGTGTGCTTTTTGGACGTTTTAATATTTTTTCCCCAGCCGCACCATTTTTAAACTACAATTTCATGCTTTTTCGACGTTTTCAAAGTTTTTACCACGCGTACAGGTCACCTTAATTAACCTAGAGGGCTGAAATTTTGTATTCGGATTGCGTTGGTGTGCCTTTTGGGGGTCTCAACTTCTAACCCTTACCCGCACCACTTTTATACAAAAAAGAAAATATGATTTTTCTTGTTTTTTAACAGTTTGGTCAAGGTCAAAATCTCACGATTTTCACGCCAATATTTCCAATATTTCCATGATTTTTTTGCTTTTTTTCTAACGCGCCTAAAGACTCTGAGTAAACTTAGAGGGCTGAAATTTTGTACATGTATTGAGTTAGTATCCAGTTAATGCCTTTTAGGGATTCCGCATTACCTTGCTCCTCACTTCTCCCATTTTTACATCGGAATTCAATGGTATTGTTGTTATATCTGTTTAAAACGATTTATTTTAATACTAATACAAGTAGGCATAGTAAATTTAAAAAAAAAGTGAACTAACTGTTTTAATGTAATAAAAATATTGTAATTATTTCTTTGATTAATGATATGAATTTTGGATTTTTTGGAAAGAAAAAATATCTTTATAAAAGCTTTCCAGTGCACTATTTAAGGTCCTTTTTTAATATTTAAAAATAAAACACAAAGGCCGTTGGCGGATAAGCATGGGTAGGAATGCCTTCGTACAAATTGTGTTGGCTTTTTTCCTGCTAACTGCTATCGACATAAAATTTAAATTTACTGAGATTCAGCCCTTAAAAACTTAAACCGTTTTTTTAAAACTACGATCAGCCGGACACTTATCATCAGTTTTAAAAACACCAAAATGACAATCCGCCTATACCCTTTCCACCACATTTATTAGATATCTTGAAAATACCGAAGATGTAGCGAAAAATTCGACTCCCGTGATGGGGCCCCCGCTGCTCACGGCGTTTTTTTTTTTATTTTTAATACCATATTTCTCACGTCTTTTTCCCATGATTTTACCCACAGTTTTCTATCATTTATTTTTGTTTTTCTTTTCTTTTTTACTCCTTTTGGATAATATGAGCTAAAATAACAACTTCTGCACGAACTAGTTCCATCGACTAAACAACTGTAGTATTTTATTTATTTTTTATAAAACAACTACCGGCATACTCGCAACGAGTTCACATACGGCTAGTTTACTAGCTAACAAGCCTACACGCCAGCGAGTAGCGAGTAAAGTAGCCCGGCTTTCATCTTTTGTCGCAGCTTCTTTACAAGTTCCTAGTTGACTCGTGAACATGATGACAGTGGGCGAGTTTACTAGCAGCTTGTAAACTCGCCGGCTATAGTAGCGAGTAAACTTGCTCACAGAGAAAGGTATCCAACTCTATCTCTTAAAAATTTTTGAAACTTTGGTGGATTGTAGATCTTACTAAAAGTAATCACGAGCCATATTTCGTTCGTGCCCGTAAGGGTGCGAAATTCATCCCTGAAAATTTAAGTTTTTTTCAATTTTCTTAAATATCTTGGAAATGGTAAGAGCTTTGGTAGCGAAACTATATATATATATTTGTAAATGGCACTTTAAGATCTTCATTATGATACCAAAATTAAAGTTATAAAATCATTGGTGTTTCATCCTCCACCCCAACCCCTATTTTAACAGGTATATTTTGGTAAAAGAGGAGATTGTTATGTGTAAATAAAAGAATTTTTAATTAATATATTTTACATCACACCAGTTTATTTCTTTTTGCAGAAATATACCCTTTGCTAATGTTAACTTGGAAAAAATTTCAACTTTTTGATTTAATAATAAGCAAAAATATGATCAAAAAATCTCGTATTTTAGTAATGAATTGTTATAGACTTATGATATACTTTAAAGTACATAGTTTAGAAAGAAAAAATACACTGCCCCCCCCCAACCCATGCTTTACTGATATCAATACAAATCTTATTTATTTATTTACTTATTCATTTTTATTTATCTATACTATTTTCAATATTTTAACCTCTGGATATCTATGGATTTCGACTCTGGAGACAACTCACCACCAAAGTTTCAAAAATTTTTGAGAGATACAGTTGGATACCTTTCCTTGTCAGTGTCATCGAGGCTTTAGTGGCAGTAATGATTCCAAGCTACAAGAATTGTATTCATATTTAAAGAAAAAGAATTGTTTTAGCGAATTTTCAGAATTGAATTTAGCTATTACAGCGACTGTCATGACGCGACCTGAGCCCGGGACTATGGCAGAAATTTGTTTTGAGGTCCCTAGAAACCGAAAATAATATTCACTAAAATTTATATATATATATATATATATATATATATATATATATGTGTGTGTGTGTGTGTGTGTGTGTCCGCGCGATAACTCTCCCTCTCCATTGGAAGTCCCAAACCCTTGGATGAGTTCGTCAGCCAGACTTATCAGCCAGATATTTATCTGAATTACATGGTAGACTAAATGGTCGGAAAACGACATTTCATATTACACGAACTAAGGTTATTCCAACTAACGGTGGAAATGATTCCAGGCTACAAGAATCCTATTTAAATTTAAAGAATTATTTTTAAACATTTCTATAATGCTTGAAAAAATTAAAATATTTATTTGAATTACCTGATCATTCAAGTGGTCGGCATTTCATATTAAATATAAATTTATCGTAATTTTGAAAACTGATAATCGTCATATTATGTGACCGATCCACACAAAATTTTCCAAGATTTTATCGGGTCGGTACTGTAAAAAGGTTGAGAAATGCTATGGTCTAACAAGTGAAGGTCCCGAGGCCGGACCTATCGATTTTGATGAAACTTAAATATGTTGTAGAACACTAAAAACTAAGGGACACGTATTTTTTTATCTGCGGAAAAACCCTTCAAAAATTGGGGTAAATATTTAATTTTTCAAATATCTCCTTTTTATCCTAATTTTTGAAGGGCGATTCCACCCCTTCAAACCGTTTTTCCGCAGATAAAAAAAATACGTGTCGCTTAGTTTTTAGTGTTCTGCAACATACTTAAGTTTTATCAAAATCGATAGGTCCTCGGGACCTTTACCTGTAAGTCTTTTTTCTGACATCCTTATCCTTACTAATATTATAAATGCGAAAGTGAGTTTGTTTGTTTGTTTGACTGGCTTTCACGCCTCAACAACTTAACCAATCAACTTGAAACTTTGCACAGACTTGCTTGCGGGCCAGAGACGGTTATAGGCTACTTTTTATTTCGGGAAAATATTTCATTCCCGAGGGAAAATGCATTAAATTACAACAGCTGACTATTCAAAAACGGATAAATTATTTCAAATTTTGTATATTGCTAACAGAAGGGATGAGAAAGGACACAAACTATACTTTATACCTCGGGAAATTTCATTCCTGTGGAAAAATATATTTTAAATGAAACAAAAAATGATGATAGACAAATATGACGATATACAGCGATAAACATAGGTTATTTTTTATCCCGATAAAATATCTCATTCCCGAGGGGAAATGTATTTAAAACGAAACAATGAAATAACAACTGACTATTAAAAAAAAGCATGTTTGATTTCAAATTTTGCATATTGTTTACAGAGACGATGAGAAAGGACATAGACTACTTTCTATCCCGGGAAAATATCTAACTCCCGTGGAAAGTCTTACTCCCGTGGGAAAATATATATTTAAAACAGTATAAAAAAGAATCATTGATTTCATTTGAACTTGGCATGTTGTTAAAGGAATGTTATAGTCTGTTTTTTACCCGGGGAAAATATTGTATTTCTGTGGGAATATTGCAAAGAAAAAAGTAACAATACCTACTCGACGCGCAATAGCGACGTAATGAAAGTACACTTTATATGTTTTAACTAGATGCCATAATTTCAAATTCCACTCGGGCGAAGCCGCGGGTAACAGCTAGTTACATATAAAGTAGATTTTTTCGTTGAATAATAGCGCAGCTATATTCAGAAGAGTAGGAATTGTAAATTTTGGTTCTCTTTGGAAAATTCTTGTTGAATTATTAATTTTCTACAGAGGAATCCAAACTGTTTTAATGAATTCGATTCAGTCTATTTAATTGTCAGATTCCAAACTTTTATTTCCTAACAAGTGAATTTCTGTTTCAGGAACTTTTATTTTCCTCCACATTGGTTTTAAATGGAGATTGAAACAGAATCAGATACACCGACCGAATCATGTGTATCGCCAGATCATACAGAAGTTCCACTTGCTCCAAGGTAAGTTCAATATTCGTTTTTGCTATTTTTTATTTTGAAACTTTTATGAGGAAATTTTTGCAATATTATCATCAATTTTTCATGTAATGGCGATGTAAAAAATTAAAATTGTGTGTTGAAACAAACTTCACGTTTAAACTTCTATGAAGAATAACTTAGAAAACGATTTACTTCGTCCAATTTTCACTGATAATTTTTGAAAATTTTAAAAAATATGAATGATAATTAGGCCAAGTAAATTAGGTATCGGTCGCCCTAGGCTGACACGATCATCTTAACCATTGCTCGCAAAATTTTATTACACTAGTTGAATCATACTCAAAGTCGAATTTCGAAAACTTTTTACTATTTTCTTTTATATATATTTTTTTTTTCTTAAATATTGTGGAAAATACAATTTCCTTTTGTTGTTTATTTATTTATTGGCGACGTAATAGATCTTTTTCCATTGTAGATCTATACAAACGTCTAGTTACAATAAGATTTATAATCAATCAGCAATTTTTTTTTTATTGTATTAAATTTCGAATGCGTTTCTATTTGTACTTTTTTTTGAAATACCAATATCAAATTTATTGCTGATTTTAACTTAATTTGAAGATATTGCCTGCTTAGCATCTTTATGTCTGTAAATTTTACCTTGACTGATCAAAGAACACTCTTCTTAAGCCATACCCAAACTAACACTCAAGTAGGTAATAATTTCTTATGGCCGATTGCACCAACATTAATTTTTAATCAGAACTTAATGGCCATTAGTAAATCAGAGATTAACTAACCCCGATTTGTTTGTTGCACCATTTAAAATATACCAACGGTTAACTAATGTCCGTTAACGGTTGCTAGTCAATTTTGACTAGCAACGGTGTCTGATTTGTTTTTATAAGACATGAAATGAGACACAAGAGAAGCAAATGCTATTAAGTTGATAATATCACATGGTTAAAAAATTTAAATCTGCATATTTTGAAATAAGTAGCGCCTAGTTGATTTATATAATACTAGCCGTACCCGTGACGTTGTTCACGCGAAACGTTTAGTAGTTTCTTTTTCCAATTTGTAGTTTCTTGCAACACAAAATGCATTAAATTGTCTCCAATTTGACAATTGTGTATTTATTGTATTTTTCGGTACACAATTAGCAACATTTTTTTTTTGATTTAAATTTCAGAAAAATTTCCAAACTACAAAATTTATTTACAATTTTTGTTACTATAGTTATGAAATTTTTTTATGAAATATGTAAATTGGCGTAATGTGTGTAGATGCTCAAAATAGTTTTTCCATTTTCCCGTGGGAATGAGACATTTTCCCGGAATAAAAAGTATCTTAGATGTTGACCCAGGTACCAGACACCAAATTTCATTAAAATCCGTCCAGTAGTTTTTACGTGATGCGTGAACAGACAGACAGAGACAGATTTACAGTTTTATTATATGTATAGATTAGAAAATATATAATTTATGTTTACGTATTATAAAACATTTTGAAACTGTGATTTGACGATTGTGAAGATATTTTTCAATTTAAAAATGGAAAAATGAAATAGATACCAAAATTTTACAGAAAAAGAAAATTGTAATTGAAATTGCACAAAAGCATATTTTAACAGCTGATCACTAAAGTGTCTTTAAACATAAAGTGTCGACAGAGCGGATTAATCCATTTTGGGGCCCTAAACATTATCTTCTTGCTTTTTTTCATTTTTTCAAAATTTTTTGGTAGGCCAGGGCCTACCCTGCCTACCCACTAAAATCACCACTGGCTGGGCGCATTTAGATTTTTTGTCGGATTATTTGGATAAATATTACAATGCGGAATCACAGCTTCTATTATGGGACTATCCCGCCGAATTCCGCACGGTTCACCACCTTAGACTGTTGTTTAAGGGAAGTCATTTACTTTCAATTTAATGGATTTATTACTGTATTCCGTTCGGGCAGCCGTAATGTTGTATTTTTGATCTATTAAGTTGTCTAAATATAAAAAAAATAGTGTAAATTATTTTCTCACGTTTCTTTTTTATTGTCATATAGAAAAATGATTTCTTCCGTTTTCTTTTTGATTTTATTAAATAATTTAATTAAAATATATTATAATTTCTCTTTTATTATATTATAATTATTAAATAATCAGATTGTTCTTTTGCTCTCAAATTGTAATTGAATTAATTCAATACACAATTGATAATTTGTGCGTTTGTTAATTTCACTAATCATTTATAGTGTGAATTTCCACACAATAGTTAAAAAGGGATACAAAATTTCAGTCTCTTAGAATCTTTAAAATGCATTTTCCCAAATAAAAATTTCTTTTACCTATATAGTATTTGAAGAAAAAGCTAATTGGAGTTGATTCAGATCATGTAGGCTAGAAATAACAGTTGAAGTGTTTCGTCAACATAAATAAAATAGCTCTGTCGCAGCATCCTGCATAACATAACGAATTTCCGTTTACAAAAATTAATTTCCTAACTTTTGAACTTGGAAAAATTTTGACAAAAAACGTATTTTTTTTTCACGAAAAATACGCAAAAAACACGTTCCGGGGATCGAATATGTCTAGCTGAAGAGCTCATCGAAGATTTTTCCAACAATCGAAAAATTTGGGTTTTTTTCGATTTTTTGTTTTTTATAAAAATTAATGAAACTTAGACTAAACGTACTACAAAAAATTTCAGTTATTTTGAAAAACATTTTTTTCATAAGTCGTGAGAATTTTGATATTTTTATGTTCTTTTCAGACTCGTATCTTCCTTGTTAAAACTGAAAAATTTTTGAAATTTTACTCTAAAGCAGAAATCGTAGCGTCCTTTCAATCAGATATCGATTTTTTTCAAAGTGGTTTCACAGTAGGTGGAGGTGATTTGGAATATAAAATTCTCCTTCGCCCCCCCCCCCCATCCTGAAATTCACTGAAAGTGAATTTCAAAAAATTTTAGTTTGCAATGACATTGTTCCCGGCAACTTTCCTTGAAAAAATGTATTCATCTACCAGAATTGTCTTTTTGGGGATTTATGTTAAATTTTACGAAAAAATGTGCTCGTAGAAAAAGTATAGTGTAAAATACGTGGGAAATTTTTTCACACCATTGGAAAGAGGAGAAAAAATCACATAAAAAAGGTCTTTAAACTATTATTCTATGTCAACTAGTTTCCAAGAAAAACTTTTATAAACGGAAATTCGCTATGTTATACAGGATGCTACGACAGAGGTATTTGATCTTTACGGTTATTTTTAATTTCAATTCCTTACTTTATTGCGGTTAATGGAGAAATTTCTTATATTCTTGTATTGGAATATTTAATTCTGTGCTTCTTCTAATTGTTCTTGTTCCTATTGTCCGTATCTCTAATATTTTCATTGTTAAATGGCTCTATCTGTCCTTTTGTTATGTAAAATTGATGCGGTCCAATTTAGGAGCCGCACAGTGTTTTATCTAATACAAGCTAGTTGGACAAAATTATTTCTTAATTGATATAGGTTTCAAAGCTCCCTGTTGCATACTAATATAAATGTTTTTATTGTTTAAAGCATTTAGAATCCCACAAAGGGGGTTAAGGGGGCAATAAAATACATTAATTAGAAAAATAATGTTGTTTACTACACAAATACATGGAAATATCGATAGAAACAATATTAGTAATTATATTATAGCACTTATTATTTTATAACTAAATGTAGATGGTAATTTATTAAAAAGCAAAATAAATAACAGTTGGGCAAAGCGGGGCAAAAAAACTATTCACTTTAATCTAGAAGCTTGTGTCTATTGTCTGACAAAATTATAGACCGGGGACAAACGTGGATTTTTTACTTATTGCCCTTTGAATTTAAAATTTGTTTAAAAAAATTGATTTTCGGACTTTCGAAGAATTTATTTTATTTAAAGTATCAATATTATTTTATTATTATACTGAATAAAAAAGTACTTATCCTTAGTAGTAGTGATGAGCAAATGCAAGACCAAGATCAAGACTTGGCAGTCTTGGTCTTGGTCTTGTTCTTGCATTAAGAATCTTGGTCTTGGTCTTGCTAGAACAGTTTGAGTCTTGGTGTTGGTATTGGTAAGAATCTTGCACTTTCTTGCATTGTTTTATTAGCGAATTTTTTCCTTCTGAAATCAGAATTTTCTCTCTTTACGGTATTAATTATACTTTTAAACTATTTAAATAATTTAGCAAGAGTCTTGCTTTTTTCTTGCTATTATCTTAGTCTTGCTCAGTTGAGTCTTGGTATTGGTCTTGCAGCCATACTTATAGTCTTGGTCTTGGTCTTGGTCTTGCTCTTGGTATACAGTCGTCCCTCAACTTATTGACAATTTAAGTTATTGACGATGATCGTAGTTTACCTTAAGTTATAGACAGATCATATGTATGTACCCAAGGCCATACGTGCTGTGTCGTAGTGTGGCAATGCGTACATACAGATGGTTTGTCTATAACTTGAGGTAAACTACGATCATTGTCAATAAGTTAAATTGTCAATAAGTTGAGGGACGACGGTACATAGTCTTCGTCTTTGTCTTGCAAAAAATGCAAAACGAAGACAAGACTGCAAGACCAAGACTAATTTTGCTCATCACTACTTAGTAGTGGAATCCATCACGAAAGATCACCACAACTAGTAAAAAAAAGCTCGAGAGATGCAATCGTGTCAGTAGCAAAAATGCGAATGATTTTATGAATTTCACCTAGTTATCTTGTATACATACTCTCATAACGGATATTTCGTACGATTGATACCAAAACAATACCTGTCGATGTGATTACCAACTAATGATCTACCTACCCTCATTAATGGTTTCAAGAAATTTTAGTTTTTTTTTTTTTTTTTTTTTTTTTTTTGTTCAGCTAGTTTGTACTAGACGAAACACTGTGAGCCGGTCCAATATAACAGACTCTCCCCTATATATATTTTCTTCTTAGTATTTGTAAAATAAAGTTAAAACTTAACATAATAAGCCCGTATTATTTGTTTTATAAAATAATTTAAGGGAGGAGTTCAAATAAAAAAGCAACTTTTTTATTTATGATTATTTTGCTTGTTGAAATTTTTTTCAAATTAGGGATGGTTTCAAATAGAAAATTTTGTTTTTGAAACATTCATTACTCTTCCCTGTGGGGAGAGGGGGCCCTTTTTTACAAGTTTTGTAAGCGTTTACAAGGAACGTCATATTTCAAAAAGTAATGAATATTTTTTAAATATTTTTTCATTATTTTATTCCTAATGGACCTGTCCATAAAGCTGAGTATGGGTTTCAGGTAATTTTAAAAATTAACTATAAAATTGTAATCCTAAAGTTCTAAAAATTATAAAACCCAATTTTTTATTAAAAAAAAATGTTTAAAAATAGTTACAATTGTTTAAATGGAAAAAGCATACTTCACTTTATGCGCAATATGTTTATGAAAAAAATAAAAAAAAAATTAAGTTTCTATCTTTTCTAGAACTTGAGATATGATTTTCTTGTCAAATAAAGTCAATAATGGAATTACAAGCTTTGAGATATTGTTTTCTTTGTCGGGAAAAACACAAGTTTCGGGAATCGGTAAAAAACAATAATAATAAGTAAAGAAACGGTTTACTAACGGTTTATTAAAACGTGGCACATAACCGTGGCACAACAATGGCATATAAATAAATGAACATTATCTCAGTGTACACTATAACTCGTGTACACACCAAAACTAAATATTACTGATCAAATCGCGAGGGGGGTGGGGCGAGCGTTATCTGCAAAGGAGCAGCAACTTAACTTGGCTGTGCAGCGGCTCACAAATAAATATTTTTCTACTTGATCACCGTGTTTGTAAAGAACCACAGAACGAAATAAAAACAAAAAACGAGATTCGAAAAATATTAGTTTATTAACCGTTTCTGGCGTGAACTCCCCCCTTAAACTACTGTCAAAAAAAATTATTTAAAATACACAATTTTTTCAGATTTCTGACTCATTAACCCCTTGATTTAATTTAAATCAAAATACATTGACTTGTCTGTCTGTTACTTTGTCTGACGTACATAATTTATAAAGTACCTTAAGGCAGCTACACACGTAACTGCAAGCTTGACAAGCATGCATGATCAAGCTTTTTGTACAAGCATGCTTGAGCGTTTGTATGATAATTTTGCACAATCATTTTGATTGTACAAGCGGCTTGAAGATTAATTGAATTTCAATTATGCATGCTTGAACGCGTTAAATTGCGCAAGCAAAACTGAGTGTGTGTACCAATGTGCAAGATTGTACAAGCCGATATTAATCTTGTATGAGATCTGTTTGTTACATCTTCCTATTGTTGATGTAAATCTGATTGTTAAAACATCATGTCTAGTGATTTAAAAATAAACCGCGAATTACCTGAAAATTTTGTTCATATATACCAAAGTCAGGAATGTCTTTGGCTTATCAAATCGAAGGAATACCATGATAAAGTGAAGAGAGATACAACATAGGATATATTATTGAAACAATATAAGTTAATTGATGTAAACGCTGATAAGAATACAGTTATAAAAAAAAATAAACTCCTTTAGGACAAATTATAAAAGAGAAATGAATTTTTTTTATTTATATAAATAAGGACAAAAACAGCTAAGGCGAGCGCATCGCCATTCGAACTCGACATTTTTCAAAAACAAACTGGCGTTTGTGCAAGCATGCTTGAACCGTGTGGTGGCGAAGGGAATTTGTGCATGCTTGTACAAAAAGCTTGATCATGCATGCTTGTCAAGCTTGCAGTTACGTGTGTAGCCACCTTTACTCATGCTTGTCTTGTATCTATGCACAACATAATACGTCATAATATTATATTACATATATCGCGGATTAACTTAACAAAAAAAATATTATTGACATCAAATTGTTAACTTACAAGGCCGCAGACATAACAATGAAGACCTATCACAATACACAACTCATAAAAGAACGATAAGTAATATTGTTTAACTTTAAAGTAAATAATGATTACATACGTATCTACATCATATATTATGTATATTATTAATATGTATATCGAGGGCCGTACCTATAGTTATTACGGGGGGGGGGGGGCAAATTTTTTTGTTCGCGTCCTCCGCGGCAAAAATGTCAAATTAAAAATTTTGGTGCATCGATATTTTTTAATTCGAATTTTTGCGCTCAAGTTGGATTTTTGGCGCCTCTAACACTGCAAAAAGTAAGTGACGAGCAAAAAAAAATCCCATTTCACCGTTTTGGCGCCCCTCAACTTGCGTTTTTGGCGCCCCCAAAAGCTGGTAGGGGGCACGTGCCCCCGCTGCCCCCCTATATCCAGCTCTGTGGATATGCATAATATAAATTACATTAATAAAACATCTATTTACATATTTACATCATGTACGGACATATCTAAAGTAAATATACTTCAAATTTTTCAACAACATACATATGAGCCGTTTATTTTGAAAGTGGTGCAAATCCATATTTTGTTATTGCGAGATATTTAAGGGTTTGCGTTTCAATAAATTTAAAAATATTGGTAAGTGTTAATAGATATATTTTTTGTATTTTATGGTATTAGATAATGTAAGTTTTTAATCCAATAGTGTTTATAGTGCTGGCTAAAAAAAAATAGTGATTTTATTATAACTAAATGGACTTGCCTCACTTTCAAAATTAATTAATTATTGTAATCGTTAATTTAAATGGATAATATTTGAGTTTTATCATTTAAAGATAAACATCAAAACTTTTCATACGACAGTTCAACTTCAGAAGCACGTACTGTGACATTACCCCCTACCAGTGCCTTAGTAATAGAAATGAGTGTATGAAAATAAGTATGTACTTGAAAAGGGCGACTCACCCCCTTTGCAGTGTTGTTTAAAACGAATTTTGCAAATTTATTCTAATTGTTTTAAACTATTTTCCTTGAAGAAGTTTTTAATTACTCAAATAGTACGATTATGTCGACACAGTCATCCCCGTAGTTAACTACCCCTGGATTCAATATTAGGAAATTGAGTAAAAACAGGTCGATTAGATTTTTTTACGTACATTGGAAATCTGTGAATAAAATTTTATTATATTTTATTTTTTACCCCTTTTCGCAAAATTAACCCCTAAATATTAGCCCTAAACTACCCCTGTTGGTGTAATGTAAACAAATTACATATCAATAGATAGCTTTTTAAAAAAGGAAAATATCGCCAATTTTAGCATTTACTCTATTTTTTACCGTTTTTGAGGTATTTGAAAAATTAAATTTTCACCCCAATTTTTGAAGGACGATTTCACTTCTTCAAACCGCTTTTCCGCAGATAAAAAAAATACATGTTATTTATTTTTTAGTGTTCTACAATATATCTAATTTTCATCAAAATCAATAGGCCCGGTTTCGGAAATTTTACTTGTAAGATGGACTTGCACCACTATCAAAATAAACATATTTACAATACTGTTAAGAGCTAAAACTTCAATCTTCCAAATATTAGGTTTCTGAATTTTTTTGACTATAAATTGTTGACAGATAAAGAGATCATACTAAGTCTTATAGCTATAATTACCATTATCTTCATTTTTTTCAAAAATGGACTTGCCCCACTTTTAAAATAAACGGCTCATATGTATACGCATAACGTACATAGATGTGATGTGGAACACGGGACCGAAGTGAAACTTCAACCTATATAGCCTAACGCTCCTTTCACACATTGTACGGTTTTCGTCGTACGGTAAAAACCGTACGACTTTTTGCCGTGATATTGTTGCTTTCACATTGCACAGTTTTTTGCCGTTGTAAACTGAATATCTTCATTTGATTTACAACATTATACAAGTAACAAGTGTGATTAAAGTTAATTCTATAAATCAGAGGAAATAGAAAGTAGGATTATTTATTATCACACTTTTTGAAGGCCTGAAAAATGACGAAAATAAGTTTTTCAACTATTTTCGGATGTTTACACACTCCTTTGATTAATTTCTTGGCGAACTTAACATCAAAACACACAATTTCGAAATTACATAGGTACAATCTATTAAAATACTGGTTCATCCATTTCACAAATAAAATTAATAATTAACATGAAGTTCAACAAAATATTGTTAATGCCGTACGTTAAAAAACCGTCTAATGTGAAAGCATCCATTTAATTACATACACTATTGAGCTAAAAACGCCGTACGGCAACCGTCAAGTCCAGTGGCAAGAGACGGCTGCTACACGGCACAGCAACGGCATTTTGCCGTGACCGTGTAATGTGAAAGGTCCAATGCTTTTCTTCACTCCACTGAAAAAATGCGACCGTACGGTTTTTTGCCGCACGGCAAAAACCCTATAATGTGAAAGGAGCGTTACCTTAGCTAACGGAGCTTGCACCATTACAAACCAGAGTGCTCTAATTCAAACAAATTTATGCCCGTTAAATATTTTTTTCCATGGTTTCCTCTAGTTTTTCAGGTTAAAGTATAGTCACATTCAAAAATTATGAAATAAAAGTTAATCAGTCATTATTTAGAAATTGTAGTTTTAATATCTAGTGCATATTACTTTTTTTTGAATTAGAGCCCTCTGGTTTGTAATCGGGTCTTCAGAGAATTATCGCAACCTGAATCACAATTTAAATAATTCTATCGGATCAGCTCCGAGGGCTGGAAAAAGATAAAGTACATGTTTATTTTTTTAAAGAAAAATTAAATTCAAAAACCAGAAAGCTAAGAAAAATTGTCCTGAACTCTCAAAACGATTTGTTTGTTTAAAGAATAAAAATTTCTCTGATTGTTTTTTTCTTTGAATCAAAAAAATAATTTTGCTAGTTCAAAGAAAGTTTATCTTTTTTGAACAAAGAAAACGTTTTGAGAGTGTTTGTAAAAAATATAAGACTGGCCGCCGTAACTAGAAATCAATTTGAATTGTAAAAAATATAACTGTATGAAGAAAAGTAATTCTTATCTGTATCTTTTAATTCGCTAAATTAAATGTTAAATTTGTGATCTCACTTTTACGATACAATTTTTGTATAAAACTTATTTGTATGAAATTTTTTTTTATAAAAACGTGAAAAACTATTTTTGGTATTCTTTGGGCACCATTTTAAAAAACTTTTCCAATGATTCAGCTGTTTAAAAATAGTTCATCGAATTTTTCCTATTTTTTCCATATTTTTCCCCTCTATACTTATTTTGACTAATTTTAAAATTTCTTTTCGAGGCAAGGTTTGTCCACTGACTGTGTGTAAAGAATCACAGCTTACTACTACACTTTTATTAATTTTTATTTTTATTGTATATTATTATTATTAAAACCTGTACAAAATTTTTACTTGACAAGTAAATGTTTGCATTTGTTTTTAACAGATTTCAAGTTCTACCTAATTTGAATGTATTGTATTCGTCTCAAATTTAAATATATTATTTACGGTAAATTTTATGTTAATCATAGCCGTAACGAAACCAAATTTTAAGTCATGATGGGTACTTCAGGATAAGATATTTTAAAATGTTATAAAATATGATTTTTGATGAAAGAGTGTCATGTTACACCTCCATCCACTTGTTCCTTCAACCATTTTAACTTAACTTATTTTAACCACAGTCATAATAATTATTTATTATTATTTATTACTGGTTTTTACTTGGTTACATAATCTTGTACATATTTCGCATGTGTATAAGTAATAATGATTTAAGTAAAATGCAGTTAGGTATAGTCGTAACTAATTTTTTATGTAAATTTTTCTTTTTAATTGTATCCGCGCTTTAGCTATTATCATTTTAGTACAATTTTTTTTTTTTTTTTTTGAGTAGATTTTTATTCAATTTTTTTGTTTAAATAATAGTTATTTTAATTTTTCTTTTTTGCATTCATATTTTCTATTTAGTTGAGATATAAAAATTGATAATAAATTAATAAATAAAATATGTAAATAAAAAAAAATAAACCATAAAATTGCGTCATTATGTAGACTCTTTAGCAAACTTCCGAATGGAAAGTTCAGCTATTACAGCCACTGCAATGGTGAGACTCGAGCCCGGAACTGAAATAGAAATTCGTTTTCGGGTCCCTGAAAATAACATTCACTAAAATTTATATATATATATATATATATATATATATATATATATATATATATACATATATATATATATATATATATACATATATATACTCGTATATACATATATATATATATATATATATATATATATATATATATATATATATATATATATATATATATATATATGCGTGAATATGTGGCTACACGGTAATTCTCGGACAAAATTTTTTTTTTCAAAATTTGGTGCAAAATAGTGATGTCAAGTCGAGGAGCAGATAGTCGATTAATCGACTAAAATTGTTTTTTAGATAAAATTAGTCATTAGCCGAAAGTATCGAGTCTACAGCAGTCGATTAATCAACTAAATTTTTAGTCGAACTTATGAATATAGTAATTTACGGAACTCTTGCAGGAACTTCGTTTTTTTAAATTTAATTAGTGATTTTTAATATTCTTTTTTAAAGAAAATAGAAAATATAACATATCAGTCATCACATTATGTTAGTGACATAAATGTTAAAATAAAAAAGCGTAATTTTTACTTTAATAATACCACTTTATTTAAAGTTTTGAATGTATGTGACATGTTTCGGCCCGTATGGCCATTACGAACAGGGCCGAAACATGTCACAGACATTCAAAACTTTAAATAAAGTGGTATTATTAAAGTAAAAATTATGCTTTTTTATTTTAACATTTATGTCGATATCTGATTGAAAGGACGCTACGATTTCTGCTTTAGAGTAAAATTTCAAAAATTTTTCAGTTTTAACAAGGAAGATACGAGTCTGAAAAGAACATAAAAATATCAAAATTCTCACGACTTATGAAAAAAATGTTTTTCAAAATAACTGAAATTTTTTGTAGTACGTTTAGTCTAAGTTTCATTAATTTTTATAAAAAACAAAAAATCGAAAAAAACCCAAATTTTTCGATTGTTGGAAAAATCTTCGATGAGCTCTTCAGCTAGAC
The DNA here is from genome assembly GCA_035578155.1 of Brachynemurus nebulosus. Lineage (NCBI taxonomy): Eukaryota > Metazoa > Arthropoda > Insecta > Neuroptera > Myrmeleontidae > Brachynemurus > Brachynemurus nebulosus. The sequence continues at coordinate 7,424,565 of JAPWDM010000019.1, forward strand.
ATATTCGATCCCCGGAACGTGTTTTTTGCGTATTTTAATAAAAGTTTAAATAAAGTGATTTTAGTAAAGTAAAAATTGTCTTTTTATTTTAAAATGCAATACCATAAAGTAAAACGCTCAAATCTATCAAATATATAAATGTTAAAAATAAATCTCAGTTTTAATCATCTGAAAAGAATTAAACAATTTCGTTAATTAAACATTAAACATTAAAACAATCGACTGAAAAATGACTAAATGAAACTAATCGACTAAACCGATTTATCAAGTCACTAGTAAAAACGTTGGTAATCCCAAACCTTTAGGCAAGTTTTTCAGATAAAGACGTCCACTACCCAGAACTTGAAGGAAATTTAACAGTTTTTCGAAATATATTTTACACTATGGTAAACAGTGGCATTACCCTATGTAAGAGGATTTTTGAGAGAAGGTAATCTTTAGAACCGGAAATTCGGTACGTTATGCAGGATGCTGTGACAGAGGTATTTTTCTTTTTTAGAAAAAACATAAAAACAGAAGAATTATGTACATCCTGGTACAATGTTTTGTCATATTATGGTCATATATCTTGTAATATAACTGTGTAAAAAATTTAATTGAAAAACTAAAATGGCAAGGCATGAATGCTTCATTTAGAAATATTGCTGTAATATAAAAGCTACTTCGAAAGTCATGATAAAGTTACTGGATCTTTTTTAATGCAGCATATACACATACTATGTTTTACAGCCCTCCTGATTGAAGTTGGATTAGAGAAGTTTAACAAGTTTTTTTCCTGATCCCTTTAATGAAATAAAATAATGAATTTAAAAATTTACAAGAATAAAGTACACCCATGTAATAGTTACCTAACTAATGTTTTTGTATTGAACACTTCTATGGAACTATTGTACCTGCTGCTAGTCATTAATAAAATTGATAATAATTAAATTTCAATATTTAATAAGCAAGTTGATATACTACTCATTAGCTATGTCTTGACTTTTTACAATTTTATTGTAAATAATTAATATCTAAGTATGTGTACGTTTTTTTAGGGTTCCGAAGAAAAATGTCGAAACTCGTATACACCAATGCCTTAATTTGCGTCGTGGTTACGTTCCAAAAAACACGACGCACAGTGGGGCCAAAGTAGGTAAAAGATGGCAAAAATTATTTAGTCTTTTTATTGACTACAGAATAGTTATATAACAATATATTTTACTTTTAATTGATATTTATTAATAAAATACTGGGTGTCCCACTGTACAGGGTGTCCCATAACGGTTACTCAAGTGATATGTTTAAAACCACTCGTCGGATGAATTTGAAATTTGCAGATCTTGTTTGACCCTAAGTTGAGAATTTTTTCATGCAACTCGATTTCATTTCCGGTTACTGGTTTCTAGCCACGTGGTATCAACTTATAAATTTTAAATGGAATATGGAATTTTTGACAACGAATTTCGATGATACGCTTAATTTTAGCGTTAACTTAACTGGAATATTCGGTACCTACATAAATCTAATAAATTCGAGTGTTTTATTTAATTATTTGATATTTTTATGCACCACTGAGATCTTATATGAACTTTCTAAGCTTCTTATTGATGATTTTTGCTCAAACAAAATGAAAATAAAATCAGAAAATTTTAAAAAAAGGTGTAATTTGGTGCAAACTCCGCAATCATAATACCAAAATAGACTAATTGCTCTATCAAATGCCACAAATATATCCGTTGGATTCGATTGGATACGTAACTAAAATTCTTTGAGAAATTAATTTTTACAGAATTTTTCTAGATAATTCAACCATGTTTCATTAAAGCTTGATAGTATCAATACGAGTACTGATTTTAACAAATAAGATACATTAAAAAAAAATAACGTACCATGGGGAACATCGCCCATTATAACCTATTTTAATTTTTTTTTATAACTTAAATAACGATCCCGCAAATCACTACTTTACATACAATGATATCGTTTAAAAAGCAGTCAATTTATAGAAATAACGAATAATAGTCTATATATTTGCACCCCCCACGCTATTTTACATAAGTTAATTACAGAGGTCGTTGCTAGAATATTTTAGCTATTGATTTAAGGGGTCATATAAATTGTAGCTTATAATTTAATTTTTTGTATTTTTGCCGCCTTTAATGGTATTTGGCCCCACTATGCGACGCAAAGTGAATTATGATTTTCTATAGCAAACCATGTAAAGATCGAAGATAGGTTTCAGGGTTACGAAAATACTACTTTTTAAAAAGAAAATTGGTCAAACATGTAAAAAACAAAAATAATATAAAATTTTATTACATAGGGTAAAAGCCCCGATTGTGGAACACTATTTTTAGGTATTTCATCAAACTTGCTTACAAAAATTAATAAATGAATTAAACACCCTTTTTTTTTTCTTAATAAGCATGAAACCAAGTTTTTTTAATCCAATGAATATGTTTTTAAGAAAATATAACCCAAAAATTTTGATTTGGTAATTCTTTGTTTAGTTTGGTGAGTTTTCAATGAATTTATATTTTAGGTTGTGGAGTCTTCTCACCAGAGGTATGAAATTATGAACTTATTGTTACATTGATATTTATATATATTACGGACGTAATTGGATGAAATATATATATAGTACAAATATAAATATCAATGTAACAATAAGTTCATAATTTCATACCTCTGGTGAGAAGACTCCACAACCTAAAATAAAAATTTTGATTTATTAATGTTTTGTTTTATAATTTGTTGACATCTATAAAAAAACAGACAGAATATATTAACACCCTTTAAAAAATCAGCACATTGACACCTAAAAAAGAACACGTATGTACAACATGAGATACATTACATACCATTCACATACATATTTTGCCATCTTTTCACTCTATGACATAGAGTGACATCTAGTAGTAAATAGAATGTCAAATTAAAAAATATAGAATGGTTTAAATATTCGATAAAATAAACGACCAAAATCACAGAATATACCAAAATACCACAGAAAAATACTATATTTTGTTTCGCCATCTATGTATTTTGGTAAAGTTCTAATCAATTCTAAACCTTCTAAACTAACTTATCAAAATGGCGACAATTTTTCATTATTAATAAAATTTTGCAACTTTAAATCAATATTTTTTTATTTATCAATTGACGATACGCTCCGAAATAAAAAAAATATTAAAAATTTTACGATTTTAAAGCAGTAAGTAAATATTTTAGACTCAAAAAGAAATTAAAACTATTTATAATATAAATTTTTAGTTATTTTACGTACATGATTTTAGTTAAATACAGAGGTTATATTTTGTACTGAAAGAAATACACATATATATAAATTACATTTAAACCGAATAAAAAGATGATTTAGCTCTTATAATCTCTTAACTGGACTAATAAAAATTATTTGTATAGTTTTATTGCGCTAACTTCGAAAATTAACTGGAAAATGTTGAAATTTATAAGGCATGTGTTTCGATAAATAAGCATTGATCAAACGCAAAAGAGACACATTCAGCAAAAATTGTTTAATATATATATGTATTTCTTTAATTAAGTAAAGAAACATTAAATGTGAGATGAATTTAAATTGAAAAACAATTATTCTATTAATAATAATTTTTGTTATCAGACGTTTCTTTCAGAAATAACTTCATTAAGATATAAATGTCAAAACTGTTTTTCTATTGGATCGCGTTCCACAAACGGGGCTTTTACCCTACATACAAAAAAAAAAAAAACAAAAAACAAAAAAAAAACAAATTCAATTAAAACAAAATAATATAATCAATTAATTTATAAAAACAAAGTAAAAATTTATCACTGTCTGATTATTCCATAGTGGCTATTGTCGTAAGTCGGCTTCCTTTCACAAAAAATTGGTCCAATGTTTTCGTTTGTCCAAAATATTTCGAAAAAAAATTAAAGATTCGAACCCAAAACAACGCAACTTCGAAAATCTAACGACGCACAGTGAAAGTTAGTACTAATTCAGCAGCGACGCAACTTCGAAAAAACGCAAACCGAAACGACGCAAAGCGAGGTATTGGTGTATGTAGTTTTTTTTGCCAGATCGGTCCGTCACACCCCCTTAATTCCTACATCTTCTTTCGGCCTATGAACATGAAATTTTACATGTACATATATCAATCAGTACTCGTATATAGCAAAAGAAAATTCGAATCATGAATATGTTTTATAGTTCAACAGGTACGCATGGAGACAACAACAAACACTAACCATTTATTTGGTTTACCCACTTAGGGAGCGTCCATAACTATGTAGTTCCATTGTGATCATTTGAGCTTAGAAAACATTCCTTGTTATTATAAAATATGTAAATTAAAACACTTTTTTATATAGTTTAGTAAAATATTTTTTTTTATAAAACACGTCTCTTTGCTGTAAAAATTTTAACGTAAAAATTGTGTGACCACATGGTGGGATAAGGCTGCCATTACATTAGATATGAATTCGTACGAAAAATGATTCGTACGAGCTCGTACGAAATTCATTCGTACGACTGTGTGGTTACATTGGATACGGAATCGTAATACGAATTCGTATTTAAACTTAAACTGAAAACCGTTAATACATATTGCATGATATCAAACAATGGATTCAGCTACCGAATCTTATTTATTAGAAACATCGTTTTCAAAATTTCTAATTATAGAAAACAAACAATTCAGGGTAAACGATTATTTATTATTCATGTAGAGCAAAAAAGCTGAATTCTGGATTTGCTTTGAAGAAATTTTTCAAGACGAACAAAAATTTTTAGAGTATTTGAACAAGTCACATTCAGTATTTTAATATCTACTGAATTTTAGCTTCAATATTTAGTTAATTAATTTTTCATTACACATACTTAAAATGTTTTTGTTAGGTTAGGTTAGTTTTATTATATCATAATATATTTAATTAAAAAATTATCTAAACATTTCCTCAATTTTTTATTTAACTTTCTATTATGATACTATTTAGATTTTTAATCCCTTAAAAACCGCCTTTGTTCAACAAAAATAATTATTTTTTCTAAATTCATCATTTTTTTCGCACGAATTCGCATCAAAAAAGAAAATATTTTGGTCGTATCAAAAAGTCGTACGAACTCGTACGAAAGAGTCGTAAGCAGTGTAACCACGCATGTCTAAATGTATGCATTTGTTTAATTCGTATAAACTCGTACGAATTCTCGGATAAACTCGTACGAATTCGTACGAATGAATTTTCGGATGAATTCTTATCCAGTGTAACCGCTACCTAATTCGCTTGAGGCAGTTTTGCGAAATTTTAAAATATCACAAGCACATCGTAAGAGTTTCATGCTTATTCAAGATTTTAGTGAGTTTTCGAATCGAAAATTCAGCTATTGCAGCCACTGTCATGACGCGACTTGAGCCCGGGACTATGGCAGAAATTTGTTTTAAGATCCCTAGAAATTGAAAATAATAATATATCCGCACGATAACTCTCGAACGAAATGTCCTATTTTTACGAAATTTGGTAAAAATATTAGAAGTCCCAAACCGTTGGACAAGTTCGTTAGCTAGACATGTCCGATGTCGGAAACATCGTTTTTTGGGCATTTTTCGTGAAAAAAATTAGTTTTTTGCCAAAATTTTTGCAACATTTTTTTACGCCATTAGAAAGAGGAGAAAGAATCACATAAAAAGACTTTTAAACTATTCCGTATAAACTGGTTTCCGAGAAAAACCAATCTCTATAAGCGGAAATTCGCTATGTTATGCAGGATGCTGCGACAGGAGTATTTTATATTCAGATCTATGTAGTAATGTTTCACAAGTACTCGATAATATTTGAAATTGAAAAAATTGTAACTGTTTCTCGCATTAGAGAGAGTACCAATACACATAGGTGATTGAATGATTGTCTTTGTCGGGCGGCTGTCGAGCACAGGATCGTTGGTGTAATGGCGAACACACCTGGCTAGTTACCGGGAGATCCTGGGTTCGATTCCCGGCCGATCCGGATAATTTTTTCAATCACTTTGTGATTTTTAATTTACATGTGGTTTTTGATCATGCTAACCAAGGAGGTCGAGTGCTTAAAGTTTCAGTTTAGCTGAACGATAAGTGAACATATGAATACTGCGTGTGTTTAACCCTAGAATCATACGTACACGTCAAAAAGATGTACGAACTTCTCTACCTGCTCCAATACTACGACTTGTTGTTACTTGTTTGCTGTGAGATTTCTGTTATCTAATTTATTTGTTATTATAACACACCACATATATTTATTTTGTTTATGGTCATTGTCGTTTTGTTTGTATTGAAATAGTGTCCGTCAAAAGGACGTCGATGTATGATTAAAGTATGTTTTTTTTTTTTTTTTTTTTTTTGAAGATTTTGTACACTACATATAAAAGTTTTCCTAATTTTTTTTTTTAAATTTAGTAAAGATATGAATGTTATAATTAATTTATTCAATGATTATGATAATGTGAAAGATGATTACAGCTGTTTGACTTATAGAGACGACATAATACTGAAGTTTTAATATATTGAATCGAAAACTAAAGAATGCATTTCGAATGACTTAATAAAAGATTAATAATTTATTTTGTGGAAAATATTTTAATTTTTATTATTTTTTGAGATCTTATTCGAAAAATTACTAACAAATTTTAGAAAATTTACAAATGTGCCTAATGGGGAAATAACTACATATCTATAGGAATATTTATGACTGAGAAATTTCGCATTCTGTAAAGTCACACATGTCCACTGACTCATAATAGTTCATAAATTAATTATTACAATTGATGTATTTATCTATTTTTTAATTTTTATAATGAAAATATGCTTTGATAAAAAAATTAAAAAAATTAATAAATATTTACATTAAGAAATTTTTCCAAATCCAATTTTTTTAAATATTTTGTTCGTTTTTGTAGTATTGTTATGTAAAAAAAATGTTTTTTGCAAATAAACTCTAAAACTCTCCGTAAAAAATCCATCCGTCAAAACGACGTCGATGTATGATTAACGTTTCTCGTAGACCAACGTATGATTCTAGGGTTAAATGCAAACAAAAGTTTGTCATACGTAGTAATGTTTCACAAGCACTCGATAATATTTGAAAAACGAAATCTATGTTTGTTTTAATTGTTCCAAATAGAATCACGTAGCTCGACTTTGAGTCCCCCCTTCCTCATGTAATCAAACCAATTTTAAGCGTCTCGAATTTTTTGAATAGTCCAAAAACACATAAGCACATGTTAAAATGTATACGCCATTTCAAATACAATTGAGCGTGAGTCATCGTTAAAAAATTAAATAATTCTACAAATCAATCTTCTATTCTTTTCTAAAAACAAACTGTAATTTTAAAATTTACGCAAGTGCAATAATGAAAGAGATAAAGCGAAGAAAACGGAAATTATTTAAATTCATAAGTGATGAATCATGGTTAAATTTAAGTGAAATGGATTATACTTAAGTGCTCGAATTATACTTAAGCGAAACCCCGTCTAAATGCGTGTCCAGCACGCATTTGATAAATTTTTTTCTTGGATAGGTAAGTATATATATCATTATTTCTTTGTTCTATTCATATATGTTTTAAAATGCAACATTGTAACAGCTAATATAGGTGTGATAATTACATAGCAGTGGTAATGGTCAATAAGTCACTTGGATATTTAAACAATAATTAATTGAAATTATTACATATAACACGTGACTCAATTAGTTCTTAGTTAGCGATATCGTATAGTTATTATTGGTATAAAAATTTATAATAGATACATAATTATTATATCTATTATTATGTACTAGTCATCAATTTATTGGGTGAAAAGTACAAAAATATTCATAATATTATTAATAAATAATCAATTAATTCACCTGTGAAAAACACGATACTTTCTTACTCGTCATGTTGGAACACTAATAACAAATCGATTAATTGGTTTAATCAACTAATTTTCACACAATAGAAAATATTGTATACAGTCTTCGTAAAGTCATACATCATGTTTTACCCACAGATTCCTCACTGGCTTCGATAAACTTTTGGGTAATTATTTCAAATTGGAGCTCCGAAAATGAGTTTGAATCGTGCTTCCCCGTCCAATTATTTCTAACAGTGAGCTGTTTCGGATTTAACAAAAGTTTCCCAGCTTTTTTAGTATTGTTATCGAGTTCTTGTATTTTTAGTTAATTTCCAAAACTGGAAATTCAGCTTTTACGGCCGTTTCCATGGCGCAACCTGAGGCTGAGACTGTAACAGAAATATGTTTTGCGGTCCCTAGAATACGAAACGTTTAATGCACATGAAATTTGGTGTGTGCATTGGAATGTGGTTTGGCTCGGCTAAGTTCGTTAGCCAGACACGTCGGATGCCCAGAAGTAGTTTTTCGGGCATTTTTTGTCAACAAAATGAGTTTTTTGCCAGAATAAAGCAATTTTTCAAAATTTTTTTACTCTAATCGAAAGTAAAAGGCAATATGCGTAAAAAATGTTTTTGCACCATTGTTCTAAGTTAATTACTTTTTGAGAAAAGTTAGAAAAAATATGTTGGAGGAAATAATTTTCCATTACATACATACTTACACTCACAGTCTTTTTTTCTGCCTCATTTTTTGCGATGCTATATTCGAAAAAAAAGGATTTATAACTGGCGTGTCATGATATTTTTAATCCAGTTTAACGATTCAGCTATATTCTATTTCTCTCAGTTGAATAAGTTTTTATAATCTATCTATTCCATTTTTTTTTTATAGGAAAATTAAGATTGATTTTTACAATTTGTTTATAATTATTAAGTTTTATTCGTATTATTTTTTTTATTATATTTTGCCTTAAATATCAGTTTAAAACAAAACGTGTTGTAGTACGGGACAGCGTGAATTGAAACGCAGAGCAGAACAAAGCAGCATTGCGTCGCACGAGACCGATGTGGCACTCGTGAATGTGACACTGAAACTGCGCGACATTGTATGGTCCATTTCACTTAAATTTAACCATGCTTCATCACTTATGAATTTAAATAACTTCCGTTTTCTTGGCTTTATCGCTTTCATTACTGCACTTACATAAATTTTAAAATAGCAATTTGCTTTTAGAAAAGAATATAAGATTATTTGTTTTGAATATAAGAATTATTTAACTTTTTAACTTTGACATACGTGTATGATCAGTAGTATTTGAAGCAGGGTATAACACGTTCTCGAATTTTAGTTGGTTTTATTTCGTCGAAATGAAAACAATTGAAGAAATTGAAGAGAAACGGTGTATGGCTCTGCTCTGCTCTGCTTTTAAATTCGTGCTATTTCTTTCTACAACAAGAGTCACAAAAACTACTTTCCTGTCCTGCCCTACGTTTAATGCGTGACGCAGGGCAGGGTAGAGCAGAGCAGAGCAGGGCAGAGCAGGAAAGCACGTGTGGTCGGGCGCACATTGAGATGCAGTTAACGCAGACAGTCCAAAGCGGGTTTCTGTGACTTTTGTTGTAGAACGAGATAGCACGAATTTAAAAACAGAGTAGAGCAGAGAAGCACTATTTTTCTTCAATTTCTTCAGTTGTTTTCATTTCGACGAAATAAAACCAACTGAAACTCGACAACGAGTTACAATGTCGCGCAGCATTGCGCAGTTTCTGTGTCACATTCACGAGTGCCACTTCGGTCTCGTGCGACGCAATGCTGCTCTGCGTTTTAATTCGCGCTGTCTCGTTCTACAACACAAGTCACAGAAACTGCGCTGCCCAGCCTGCGTTAACTGCGTCTCAATGTGCGCCCGGCCTTAGTGATGGCTGCCAGCGCTAATGACTAACCTTCTAATTATAGCGTTTTCCTGAACACGTGTTTGAAAGAACAATGTGTGTTACAAACCCGTACGCGCTTAGAGGACGGGCGACTTGAATTAGGCACGTGTTTGGACGAAGAGCCTAGCGTTACATAACCGTGCAGGTTTCGACGCAACAGTGCCTTCTACCAAACACGTTGTGAATGGTGACATCGTTCCAAAAAAAAGAATGAAAACTTTTACCGAATTTTAGGAAAGCGCACAAAAATGATTTTCTAAATTTTGTTCGGTTTTGACAATGAAATTTTGAACTGCAATAACAACAAGTGCAATTTTTTCTCGGCAAATTATCGTTGTTTCTAAACGTAAAACTTAGGGGTTAGTAAATGTATTTCAAGAAGAACTAGCTTCGAATTTAGCTATTGACATTTCTTTAATGATGCAATCCATTTATTTTAACTTTAATTGTAAAAAATTTAAATATTTTTTTAATATTTTACATAGAAGTTTGTACGGATTGATCTCTAACGGTCAATTAGAAGAATACCTTGTTATAAATGGATATTTTTTTTAGATATAATTTCAATTCAGTTTCCGTTTTTGTAAATTTTAAGATGTTCCATACCATGACTATTTCTAAAATTTCTGATTTTTTTTTTTTTGTATGTGAAATTTTTGCAGTCTCAGCATTGATTGCTTTTGTAAATCGTTGAAATTTGACATTAGAATGTCTGGACGAAATTTGATAGCTTTAGATATGACTAAAATAGTTACAATTTTAAGAGAAACGTGACCTAATATTCCGGTAATTTTTTTTTTTTTTTAAATGAAAACTTTTTTGTTGTTGGTGATTATAGATAACGATGACGTCTAAAAATCGATTAGTACCTATTAAATTTTATGTTATACGTTCATATGTGAAGATATGTTAATTTAGTCAAGTCATTTGAATTTATGCACTGTATATTATATGTACGTGTCATACTAACATTCGGGCCAATCAATCGAAATTATTTGAATTCTATGCATATGCGCCTGTGTAATCACATCGCTATATGTATTTATAAATTTACTAGCCGTATGCCCGATGAGATTTCCCATCGATAACATCTTTTTATAAGGTACTCACTTTCTGCTCACTTTTAATGTTTTTCAAAAGCTTAAATCAATATCCACGTTTCTAACTTCAAAAATGACGAATTTCTCATATGAACTTTGATTTTCTGTTTTAACACCTTAGGGAACAAATTTTCAAAAACCACAAACTTTTATTTATAAATAGAAGCCTAAACGCCAATTTTCATAACTCCTGTGCTTAATTTCGTTCTTCTAAACCCAACAGTTTAGGTTGTGCGTTGTCTGTCAGTCAAAGTTAAAGATTCATTAAATAAGATATTATTTATTTTAATAGCCATAGTAACATAATTTTATATACCATTAAGTTCAAAAATAACGAATTTACATACAAATTTTCATTCCCTATTAACCCTAGAATCATACGTACACGTCAAAACGACGAACGAACTTCTCTACCTGCTCCAATATTACAACTTGTCGGTACCTGCTTGCTGTGAAACTTCTGTTATCTAATTTATTTGTTATTATAACACATAAGACGTATAAATTTTGTTCATAGCTATTGTTGTTTTTTTTTATACTGAAATACTGTGCGTCAAAAGGACGACGATGTATAATTAACCTATATTTTTTTTAAAGATTTTGTACTCCACATATAAAAGTTTTCCTAATTTTTCTAAAATTTATTAAAGATATGGATGTTATAATTAATTTATTCAATGATTATGATAATGTGAAAGATGATTACAGCTGTTTGACTTATAGAGACGACATAATACTGAAGTTTTAATATATTGAATCGAAAACTAAAGAATGCATTTCGAATGACTTAATAAAAGATTAACAATTTATTTTGTGGAAAATATTTTAATTTTTATTATTTTTTGAGATCTTATTCGAAAAATTACTAAAAAATTTTAGAAAATTTACAAATGTGCCTAATGGGGAAATAACTACATATCTATAGGAATATTTATGACTGAGAAATTTCACATTCTGTAAAATCACACATGTCCACTGACTCATAATAGTTCATAAATTAATTATTTGAAAGACCTGTTTTATGATACAACTGATGTATTTATCTATTTTTTAATTTTTATAGTGAAAATATGCTTTGATAAAAAGATTAAAAAAATTAATAAATATTTATATTAAGAAATTTTTCCAAATCCAATTTTTTTAAATATTTTGTTCGCTTTTGTAGTATTGTTATGTAAAAAAAATGTTTTTTGCAAATAAACTCTAAAACTCCCCGTAAAAAGTCCATTCGTCGAAACGACGCCGATGTATGATTAACTTGACTCGTAGACCAACGTATGATTCTAGGGTTAAACCCATTTACGGGACGAATTTTCAAAAATCCTTTCTTAGTGCTCACCTACGTTATTACATAGGGATTTCCTATGCAAAATTTCGTTCTTTTAAACCCAACGGTTTAGGCTGTGCGTTGTCTGTCAGTCAGTCAGTCAGTCAGTGTTAGAAATTTAATAAGTAGATGTATATGTACAGTGGCTGTACAAAATTCAGGAAATATCTTAAGATCACGTTCAAACCGGATGCCTGATATTTATTTAATTTTTTGATGTCTCTTCTAAGTACTTACTTAATGTTTACTACATATTTAAAATTAAATATTGTTATTAGAAACATCTACACAACTCGAACCATGTAACATCTATGTTTTCACTAAACATAGACCGAACCTTTATCGACTGCGCCATAGGATCATCAATAGTGGTTAGACTTAAATATACTATGCAAACTATATTTGTAAATAAAATTGTTCTGTTTGGATTTTTCTCAAGAAAGGACAGATTAATTTTTTGTAGGTCTTATTAGTTAAAAATTAGATAAGTTGAAAAGTTGCTAAAAAGTCGTCATTTTTAATGCATATACATACATATATAGGTAGTTGCAAAGTTTCTGAGCGATTAAAGTCCACTTCCAGTTTTCCTACAGTACTCTGTTAAATAAATGAAAGTAAGGGTCTACACCATTAAAAAAATCGTATTTATAAATACCAAAATATGTTATTATTACTATGTAAGGGTATTTTTCATAAAAAATTTTCCTGTTAGTATTTAATATTTTAAAATTGGTAGCGTTAAGTAGTTTTGAAACATTAAATTTCTTATCATAGGTATTTCTAGTTTTAATTATATTACATATTTCTTGTAGTTTAGAAACGTTTAATTTTTAATATTTTATACTTTCTGAACAATTTACTAAATATTGCAAATAATAAAACGGTCTACAATTTTCTCTTTTAAAGTCTGTACTTTTCAGTGGTTAATTAATTGAAATGTATTCAATTTTATTGAACTACCTGATACAGTCATAAAACCTGCATAAAACCTACCTTTGTAAATATTGCTATTATTATGAATTTTTCAATAAAATCTGTTTATCAGTTTTACAAAATTTGTATGTTTACAAATAAATTTGTAATTTTTAGAATCAGTACTTTTACTTAGCTTTGGCTAGTCAAGTGCTTTACCTGCGAGATACAATTTTTGATATTTTAACAATTTTTTTTTTAACTTATCGTATTCTTGATTATTATTATACTTTTTTATACCCTCTATTTTAATCGGGTTTTTATCTATTGATATTTAATTAATTTAAATATGGAAATGAATACGAGTATTAAAAATAAAATGTTAAGTCCACAAGCAAAACTTATCATTTTAAATGTGTTAGTGTTTATGAAAAGTGAAACTGATGGTGTGAAAATCCCATTAACTCAAGTTAAAAATCGTGTTACTGCAGCTACGGGTATATCGCTGGCAACTTTAACTAGAATAGCTAGTGAAGCAAAAAAAAAAAAAATGATGGATCGGAAGCTATTTTTGTGTGTGATGAAAGTTCAAGTGATAGTGACTAACAATAAGATAACAATAACAACTACTTCATTTTATTACTTCGAAGTATTCATAGTTAGTAAAGGTAATTCCTTAATATTATTTATTTAATTTAAAATTACTTATTTAAGTAGGTACATCATTGCATTACTATATAAATAAGCAAACTATTTCAAAATCGATTACTTTTTTTTACAACGTAGTGTATTTTTATACATTGTATGTATCGTTCAATATTACCTGAGTGAGAGATATAACAACTAATAGGGGGAGTTTAGACATAATTACTCTATATCCATCTTTATTGCAAAAGTATTTTATCTTCTTAATATAATAAAATATGTATATCTCTTACTAAAAATACATCTTTCCTTTTTGTTGGACTTTGATACCTCAAAAACTCTGCAACTAGTTATACATATATGCTATTGTGTGTTTTACTGGACGGACGTAATCATTGTTGTTGTAATTATTGAGTAAATAAAAACCGAAAATATTTAATTAAGATATTATGTAAAGATTCAGTGTCAAACATGTCCACAGACAGTGAGTCACAAAATTTGCAATGTGAAGGGTGTAAAATATCATTGTTAAATAATGACAAAATAAGTTGTGCAGGAGTATGCAACAGGAAGTTCTGTGTAGAATGTTCTGGATTAAAAAGAACAGAAGTGAAACTAATAAAAGAAAAAAACAATATACATTGGTTTTGCCACGTGTGCAACTCAAATGAATCATTATGGAGCAAAATATTAATAATGGCAAGTAAAATTGAAGAATGTTGTGAAACAATTAAGCAACAAAATATAGTTATTGGCAAACAGCAGGAACAAATTAACAGCTTAGTACAGACGGTTAATGAAGTTAAAGAGCAGGAAGCATTAAAATGTTCTCAAAGCAATGAAAATGTGCAAGCAAAAACCGATGCAAGAAGCAATGAGTTGGTTATTCCAACTACTGAAGTAAATAGTAAGCCGAGCTACAGTCAAGTAGTTGAGCGGAATGTAAAGAAGACTCCAAAATTGAATCGAGAAATAACTCCGATACGTGCAGTAGCTGCCACTAATAGCAGTACACCGAGCATCGAAAAGAGAACTTATAAGAAGAAAAGAAAAGAACCGATTGCTGTAGGAACTGCTGTAGGAAGTGATTCAAAGTTACGGGGAGTTGAAAAAAAAGCTTGGTTATTCATTGGTCGACTAGAAAGCATAGTAGAGACAGAAGACGTTATTGACTACGTTAAAAAGAGATTACCTAATGAAGAAATAGAGTGTGAGCAAGTACCAACACGTGGAGTTTTTAAGAGTTTTAAGATAGGAATACGATATAGCCTTAAGGAAAAAGTTGAAGCTGCAGAATTTTGGCCGGAGTATGTAATAATCCGAAGATATTTTTTTCCAAGAAAACAGGAAGCACAGTTTCCATCGGAAAGAAACAATTCACAAACCACAAATGCTAAGTAACTACCAGAAGACGTCTGAAAATCTTACAATAATGCATCAAAACATGCAGTGCCTCGGAAACAAAATTGAGCAACTTGACTTAATCTTGTCACTTAACCCTTGTGATGTATTATGTGTCACAGAACATTGGCAGAACGAAACATCGTTATCAACAATAAATATTGATGGATACAACTTAATAACAAGTTTCTGTAGAAAAAATACCATACATGGAGGTACAGCTATATATTGCAAACAAAATATACATAAACAATGTAGTGAAGTGGATATAAAAAATTTTTGTGTAGAGATGTGTTTTGAATGTTCGGGTATAAAATTAAATATAAATAAAAATCAATATGTATTTGTTATTGTTATATATAATTCACCAAAATATTATAATGATATGTTTTTAGAAAATTTCAATAATTTATTAAATAAAATGGACCCAGTTAAAAATAATTTAATAATATGTGGTGATTTTAACATAGATTATGAGAAAGATTCTCTTGATAAACGTCAACTAAAAGATATTTTAGAATCTTATAACTGTTTAAATATCATAAACAGTCCCACAAGAGTATACAATGGCTCGCACTCTAGTATTGATTATTGTATAATTAGCGAAAAAATTAAAGTAAATGATGTATCTGTAATTAATCATAATATTAGCGATCATTTTGCCCAGATAATCGAAATAGAGGGTATACAAACTACAGAAAATGTAAACTTAGACCTTAGAAAATTCAAGAGAAAACTTTCTCAAATTAACTTAGAATATATGTATTTTTTGTTACAAAAAGTAGATTGGCAAAGTGTGTGCATGTTGAATGACGCTGATGAAGCTTTCAGTTTATTTTTTTCACATTTTCTTCATTGCTATGAAATTAGCTGTCCTATTGAAACAATTAAGCAAAAATTTAAACAAAAGATTATGAAAAAGTGGATCACTCCGGAGTTAATCGTAGAAAGTAATTATCTGAGAGATTTATTTGATCTTAAAACAAATTTTAAAGATGAGGGATTGAAACATTTATATCAAGAACAAAAAAAAAATACATAAAAATAATGTAGTAAATGCTAAAAGTAACTATTATAGAGAAAATATTCAAAAAGCACAGGATTCAAACAAAGAAAGATGGAAAGTTATTCATACTATACTCGGTGTACAAAAAACGAGAAACAATATGATTGAAAAATTGCAAGACGGTAGTGGTGGTATGATAACTAGCGACCGGGAGATTGCAAAAGTTTTCAGTAATTATTTTAGTCAAGTTTCAAAAATTAAACTGAATGAAAGATACGGCGGTACACAGTCTGATAAATGTACAGTTTCCCGACAGGTGTCAAAATCAATCTTTATACATCCTACCGATGAAGAGGAGATTAAAAATGTAATTTTAAATTTAAAAAACACACCTAGTACTGGTATGGATGAAGTTCCATCAAAAGTGCTAAAATTTACTAGGGAAGTTATTTCTGGTGTTTTTTCCAAATTGATCAATCTTTCATTTTCAACAGGAACGTTTCCTACTGTTTTGAAAACTTCACGAGTTAAGCCGATATATAAAAAAGGTGATCGTATAAGAGTGGAAAACTATAGACCAATATCACTTTTGTCAGTTTTCTCAAAGGTAATTGAGGCAATTATGTATAAGAGATTAGTAAACTTTATTAATCATAATAATATACTATCAGAGTGTCAACATGGGTTTCGTCCTAATCGATCTACATGTACAGCATGTTGTGGTGTTGTTGAGTATATTTTAAAAAATTATGATCAACAAAATTATGTTGCTGCGCTATTTTTTGACTTATCGGCAGCTTTTGACACTGTGAATCATCAGTTCCTTTTGCAAAAATTGAACAATATGGGAATTAGAGGACTTGCTTATGAATGGTTCGTATCATATCTCAAGGATCGCCAAATTGTTGTAAATGTAAATAATGAACTATCAGATCCTTCTAAAGCTGATGTTGGCGTCCCACAAGGGAGTAATCTGGGTCCTGTATTGTTCTTACTGTACGTAAATGATCTGTACAAATATATAACAAAAGGAGATGTTATAATGTATGCTGATGATACGACTATTTTAACTAGTAGCAAAACCTTAGACGGACTGACTGAAAACATGAATACTGTAGTATATGAATTCAGTAACTGGTGTCTTCAAAATCATTTAATACTCAATCTCACTAAAACAAGCTATATGCTCATAAATAGAGGAAACTTAATTGATAATAATGCCGAAATTGCCTTGGACAATACTGAAATTGTTAAAATGAACTGTACAAAATTTCTTGGTCTCATAATTAATGCAGATCTAAGATGGACACCTTACGTTGAAGAAGTGTGTAAAAAATTAAATCAGATATTTTACTTCATGAGATCACTTAGTAAAATTGTCGATCGACAAACAATGTTGACATTTTACTATTCGTTCGCGTATAGTAAAATGAAATATTGTGTTGTACTATGGGGACATTCCACAGAAGCACTAAGAGTTTTCCGAACACAAAAAAGAATAATACGGCTTATATTTGGTTTAAACAGTAGAGAATCATGTAGAGATTGCTTTATAAACAATAAGATTCTTACTTTCTATAGTATATATAAATATGAGCTCCTAATAAATATTAAGCAAAATATTGATACGTTAATAAAAGGGAACGAAATACATGAACACAACACAAGAACAAATGATAACTTATATGTTAACAAATATAGGACAGTTAAATATAGCAATGGACCTATGTGTAAAGGGCGCTTATTGTATAATGAATTGCCAGAAAATATTAAAAATATTAAAAATATGGCAAAATTCAAAAAAGAATTGAAAGCATACCTGATTAAAGAATGCCTGTACCACCAGGTGTGAAGTAAATATGCATACGCTTTTGCTCTGATTTTATCTTGTTACTTTTTTTTTTTTAATTTTTTTTTAAATTTTAAATGTAATTTTAATCTATAATAAGTTTTAATTATAATTTAATTTTTTGTAAGTTTTATATAATGATTATGTTTTGTAGTTTTTGTGACATTTTCTATCCATGTATGTGGCTATGAATAAATATTATTATTATTATTATTATTGTTATACGTAAATATCGCGACTGCACTTCAAAAACCCCCAGGCGGAGGAAAAAGTGTCCGTGCAGCGTACCAGGTCAGGTACTTCTAGGTCAGGTACGTAATGTCCGTCATACAGCATCCCCTTCCTGGTCTTCCCTACCTAATAAATCCCCGAACCTCGCTGCGAAACCATAACAGTGGGAGATTCGAGGGCAGGTCCAATGGATGTTCGAGGACCCGCTCTAAACGGGGCATGGGGTTCAAAGGTGTTCATGAACTCCCGGAAAAAGTCGTCTCGTGCGACCGAAGCGTGCGGAGCGTCCCGATGATAACTGCTTTTTGCATTGACGCCGCTAACATGTTGGCGTGAGATCTACAAGCCGGAATGATGTTAAGATTGCGCACAAAGGAGTTATGCATACCCCCCAGACATCCGATTATAAGTACGACCAAGCGGACCGTATAGCCCGGGTACAGTTTTCGCAGCTCGTGTATTAGATCTTGATATTTAATCCTTTTTTGCTCCTCCTTTTCGACTATGTTAGTTTCCGCCGGAGCAGAAAACTCGATAACATACATAGTCTGAGATGTTAAATCTTGGAGCAGAACATCAGGCTTATTAGCGGTCAATTGCCTGGTAGTTGCAACCGGCATATTCCAAAAGATCTTGCACTTTTGGTTGGCAACAAAGGATTCTACTTCCGCAGGATCGTAGGGCAAGACTGGTGTTTTGTCAACTTCGTAATGATGACGAAGATAAAAGTAGAGCACACGCAACGCTGCATTATGGCGATGGATATAGGTGGATTTAGCATAATAAGAACAACCTGAAGTCAGGTGCATTAAGGTTTCCGGGTATGCTTTGCATGCCCGACACGAGGTATTCGAAACCCCTTTATTACCCATCACATATTTTTGGTGTGTTAAGGTGTTCCACACTCCATCTTGAGCTGCCATGATAAAGCCCTCCGTTTCCGATTTAAGTCCATTAGCTCTCAAGAAAGCCCAAGTGAGTTCGCTCGAAAGGCCAAGGTTGTCAAGATGACGGTAGAACATACCCTGGTGAACTTTGTCGCGATGCTGATTGAGCAGATGTTGTTGCTCGGCTCTCTTGATTGCCGACTTTTGGCGCGACTGTGATAGTGAAAGAATGTTATCATCACCGTCGCGATTACGCGGATCGAAGGCTAAGCCCAAGATATCGGCGGCACGTTGCGCTGCTGTGAATAAAAATGCGCCTACGCCAGCAAGCTCGTGATCCCTGACGAGTTGCAATAGCGGGTCTGAACTGTTAAGTACACGACAAGCTGTACCTAAGACTATACGGTCATGTAAACGTTCGACTGACAGGAGCCCCCTACCCCCTAGGTCTCGTGGGAGGTAAAGTCGTTGTGTCGATGCGCGTGGGTGCAAACTACGATTGATGTTCATTATTTTTCGCGTGTCTCGGTCTAGTTCCTCCAATTCATTCACATTCCACTTAATTGAGCCAAAAGTATATAAAAGGATGGGTATGGCTAACATATTTGTAGCGCTGGTTTTATTCTTCGCCGACAATTCGGAACTCCAAATTTGTCGGAGAAGGCGCTTATATCTACTACTTAAGGCGGCCTTCATGTTCTTCACGTCCTGGATGTGACTTTCGCCAACACCAAGGTACTTATAGGTCGCTCCTTCATCAAGATGTTCTATGATGCTTCCATCCACTAATTGGGCGTGTGAATCAAAATTTGGAACTACACCATGCTTACAGTGCACCACCGCGCATTTGTCCAGTCCGAACTCCATACCGATCGCGTGCGTGTATTTGTGTGTTAATTTTAGAGCGCAGTTGAGATCACTCTCCGACGAGGCATACAGTTTTAAGTCATCCATATAAAATAAATGTGTGACTTTATGCTCGCGATTTCCAACCGGGCCACACAAGTACCCGGGTTCCTTTCTCAGGCTGATTGACAGGGGCAACAACGAGATGCAAAACAAAAGTGGGCTGAGGCTGTCTCCTTGGTATACGCCTCGTTTGTATGTCACCAACTCCGTTGACACAACGTGTTCACCGGATGTTATTGTGAACCTTGTTTTCCAGAGCGGTTATTATTATTATTATTATTATTATTATTATTATTATTATTATTATGTTACTCGTATTTTTTGGTACAAATACCAACAATTAAAGTCTCGTCACCGTCAAACTAGTATGTCTACCAAACTGTACCCGCTGTAGCCAGCTAGTGACGTAGACACAGCACACATACAACAAATACACAGGATGTATGGACACGAATATACGAATGTGTTAGTATGATATGCTGATGCTGATGTATGCATTTCGCATACATATACTATATATGTACTGTGATGGCCACCGTATGTGACAACCAGCCAACAGTTAAAAATAAATTTATTTATTTTAAGAAAGATCCCTTTATTTTGAGAAATTTTTATTCAATAAAATTTTTACACTTAAATACGACAGACTTCATATTTTTTTTCTGTTTAACCCCTTATCGCATACGAAGCCATAAGTTTTTCTATTTTTTTTCAACATATTAAATTTTTTTTTTTTTTTTTTTGAAACTAATGTTAAATCCTAACTTTATACTCTTTCGAGTAACGGAACGTAATTTTTGTTGTCAAAACATTTGAAGTTATGTTCAAAGTGTCCGACCGTTACAGTGCAATTAATTGGTGCTAATTTTATTTGTGAAAACTAAAAACAATAAAACGGTAAGTACTAAAATCAAAAATTTTCAAAACAGATTCTTTATATATCCAAGAACATGGAATAGTTGTGATTCGTGTGTGTTTTCTTGTTTTCTTCGATTTTTGGGGCTTATTTGGAAGTTGCCATATTTGGCTTCGTATGCGAGTAATTTCTATACAATGAAGTGAAAGACATTTTCAGTAAAAAAATTTTTTTCTTCACCTCCTTCATAATTCATGCAATAAAGGGTTAAATTTCACGAGTTGATTAAAGAACATGATATTTATTACGACGTGAACACCACGACGGACATGGACAGTAACAGACGAAATCAGTAGTAGTGTAAATTGCTACGTACTGCAACTTTCGGACCACACTTTTTTATATGTAGGCTTGATCTGTCTCATCTGTGCTCGTCACTTTTTGCCGTAGAATTGATATTTCCGAAGTTATACTCGTATATTGTTTTTAAGTTGAAAAGAATTACGATTTTGCTTGATTTCATATCGCTATTATAACTATATGAAAAAATATAAAAAATTATCTAAATAACTTTTTTTTCGCATACTTTAATGTCTTATCAATGAATTGCCTCAATAAAAATTTCAGTTTTGAAATTAAAAACATCCTGACGAAGGAATTAATGATGCATTTCTGAACTTAACTAATAAAACCACTGAATATTACAGAACGAACGCTACTATTTCGATACTACTGAAACCAGTGTAATGACAAAGGATAGAAAATATCCCACCAATATGTTATATATGTGCACGCGGGTTTGTGTGTGTTAGTGCGATGAATGGTTGTGTATATGGGTGTCTTGCATACGCATATATATAATAAGTATGTATGTGGTACGTATCATGTACGTGTACCACGTATACCGTGTTAATACGACGGCAACAATATGACAACAATTGAAACACACCCATTGGTAGCTACTAAGTGAATGACAACATCGTTCTGCAAAATGCACATAAATGCCCATAAGTGATTGCAGAAAAGATATAGTTGTATTCCTTCTAGTGTTCTATGAATAAAACAGATAATGTTTTGACTATTTTTTTATCCGCTTTCTGTAGCTTGTATGTCATCATAAGTCATAACATCATATTTATTTCATATGTATTTATGTATGATGGTAAAACGTGTTTAGTATGTATGTACATGTAGAGAGCGACAGACAGTACAATGAATATTATTATGTATATTGTATGCGACGTATGCGGTGCTCTTTGTACATATCCGCCATTGCTAATAATACCTGTTGCATTCGTGTCGCTTCCGATCGAATCTTGCGGTTGCTGTGCTACTTGTTCTTTTATCGATAGCAACTCGTTCGTTGCTATGCCTGCTATGTGCTACAAAATACATGAGAGCAACATTCTATACACAAGACAATATACATACATACATACATACATCACACATCAAGTTAGTATGTACATGATTACAAATAGCGCAGCTACTTCAAAAATGGGTGAATGTAAACAAATATTATACAGGTGAGTTTTTTGAAAGCTGCCATTTTTTATTACGGCGGAACTATTTAATCAAAGAATTGCTCAGATAACCATTAGCGTAAATTGATTGCTTTAACCACGAGCTTTATAATAACGTACATATAGTGTACAATTTGAGCCAAAAATGAATAATATTTCGTGATAACGCAGCGCACAAATTTAAAATACCGTTTGTTACGGTTAGGTTAGCTTAGTTAGTTTTAACAATGTACCTCGACTTTGGTATAAAAACTAGGTGGTGAGGTTAGTTAAGATTAGATTAGTTTAGTTAGTTTTGAGAATATACTTACGTCGACTTTGATATAAAAACTAGGTGGTGAGGTTAGTTAAGGTTAGGTTACTTTAGTTAGTTTTGACAGTATACTTCTACTTTGATATAAAACTAGGTGGTGAGATTAGTTAAGGTTAGGTTAGTGTAGTTAGTTTTGACCAGTGCTGGGCAAAATGTAATCAAATTATAGATTACAAATTACGATTACAAAATGTAATCTGTTTTTTCTGATTACAAAGTACATTTTGTAACTGGTAATCATGATTACAAATTACAATTATGATTAAAAAAATTCGATAGTGAAACAATTAGGTTAAAGAGGAAATAAAGGTAGGGCCTTTGGCACACACTACGTCATCAAAAGTATGGGGACACCTTAACCCAGGGGGTGTCCACACTTTTGACGCGGTACTGTACTTAACGATCTTTTTATTTCGATGCTATATGATATCTAAAACAGTTTTTCAATACCTTACCAGTATTAGGAGAACAGAAATACTTATGCATATTTACTAGTAACTAATAAGTACATAAATATGCATAAGTATTTCTGTTCTCCTAATACTGGTAAGGTATTGAAAAACTGTTTTAGATATCATATAGCATCGAAATAAAAAGATACATCGTTAAGTACAGTACCGCGTCAAAAGTGTGGACACCCCCTGGGTTGATGTGTAACCGCGATTACAAGTAATTGGATTACATGTAACTGCGATTACATTAAAGAAATGTAATCGCGATTACATATAATCCGATTACTTGTAATCGGATTGTAATTACGCCCAAGACTGGTTTTGACAGTATACGTCGATTTTGATATAAAAACTAGATATTGAGGTTAGCTAAGGTTAATTTAAGTTAGTATAGGTTAATTTAGGTTAGTTTAGGTTAGTTTTGGTTAGTTTACCACTGAAACCGCATTTTTAGGGAAAGGGTAATTATTTACCGCTTATTTCAAGATTTTTAACACCAATTTCGATTTAATAACTGCTCACAAGTTACTGACCATTTATTAATTTTACTGACCAATTGGATTTTTAACAAGTCAAATATTTATTGAACCGCTCATTTCAAAATATTTTACTGCCCGTTTCTATTTTTTTACTGACCAAAACTGTAATTTTCTACTGACCGTTTAAATCTTAGCTTTATAGAAATATTTAAGAACAGTTCTTTAAACGTAAATTGAATTCTTGTGAAATGTGAGGATTACCGGTAGTTTTATTTAAGCTGAATCATAGCTCGAAAACAAAAGGAGACGTAAAGCTCCTGGCTATAGCAATCGATTACTCTCAGTTTACCCCCCAATTGCCCCCCCCCCACTAAGTCCATATTTAGCCATAATAAAAATAGCAACTTTCAAAAAAACTCACCTGTAGATATACAATGGATAAAAAGTGGTAGCTAAATAAGTTATATTGCATGTTAATGTAATGTTCTCAGACTCCCGAGGGATAAGTTTAATTTATAACTTCAGCAACTATATTATAAATCAACTGTATTATAAATCCGTATATCCAATGCAATATGCATATATGTGTCAATAGGTCACGGCTTAAGTCTTGTTGTTCTGCTGATAACTCCCTAAAATAATATTCAATATTGGTGAAAGAATGACAGAGTTATGCAGGCGGAGAGGCCGGAGTAGTCGGCGTTGCATCCCCGGGACCCGAGCTTGAAACGGGGGCCTGTAATTATCGGTAGGAGGCCCGGAAAAAAGTAAAACGAACTTTATTTGCTCCTGGCTTTTTTGGAGGGGGTTTAAAAAATGTGTTTTTTCCCCGAGGCCCGCTATTTTTCTCCATGGCCCTTCGAGTTATGCTCGCACATAAAATGGCATTTGAATTGTTCCATGGGATCTTTGCTCACTCCGTTTCAGTAAACTCTTCTTTCAGTATTGAGAGTACTGAGTGTAGTATTTCTGTATTAGCTAAACGCTTTAAAAAAAAAATATTGTATTACATACCCAAACACCTACGTACCTAATAATTACAATCGCTCATACATTCTTGCAAAGCGGTTATAAATCACTAATAATATAAAATTTTTAAGAAAAAAATCAGGCCGTTAAAAAGTTGTAAAATTATATAAATTACGCAATAAAATGTAGGTATATGTTCAATCCAAGGTTTAAAATCCATTGCAATAAAAACATATCACCAAACTGTTATTATACCTTAAGGTAGTAGTTTGTTATAGTTATGTATTTGTGTATTAAGAGCGCAAAATGGTGGTTTGCCGCTCGATTGAGAATGTTGACGCGCGACGCCGCCAGGCGGTGCGCGTTAACTCATGAAAGCGGCAAGTCATTTTATGCTCGAATTACACACAAAATTTTTTCTACAATCTTATAAAATTTTTTTTTTATTTAAAAGATACTTGAAAAAATAATAATGGACGTTAATATTTACTTTAATATTATAATTTTTACAGCTTCAGAAATATCTGGAGGTGTACTTGAGAAATCACTGTCACTATTACATATTTCCATCATATATGTACATATTTTTTTTTAAATTTTTTATTCTAATTATTTATTAATTATAATTATTTATTATTTTTAATTAATATTTTGCAGTTATTTTGAAATTTAATAAAATTAATATTTCACTTGATTACGATAAACATAATAATTTTAGAATCTGTTTATTTATTTGTTACCATAGAAAATATAAACAACGCCTACCCAATTTGTAATTAAATATACATTGAGCGAGCGACAAAGCATTACTTTTCCGCTTTAAAGCGCAAAGTAGAAATTTTTTAATAATAAACAAATATTTTACTTCACAAAAATACCACTTTTATTTTGAAACAATATTGTCACAGTTTCAAAATAAAAGTGGTATTTTTGCGAAGTAAAATATTTGTTTATTATTTACAAATATGGAATACCATAAAGTAACGCTCAAATCTATTAATATTAGAAATTTGTTGCTCGGCAACGAGAGTCTTCGGCAAATAGACACTTTGCGCTCACTTCACAGAGCGCAAAAGCCTTCTTTCCACTAAGATTGTAGAAAAACTTTTTTTTTTTTTGCTTAATTCGAAAGTACAATATATTAAGAATATGCTGTGAAAATTTTAGACCGAAATTCGAAATAGGCACCGAGTTTGTGCATCGACGATTAATGTTAGTAAGAGTCTATTTATGAAAATTTGTTGCTACAACTTTAAACGTGTTTTTCTCAAAACAGCGTTTTTACGGTCGGCCCGGGTCATAACTTTTTTTCTATTCAACCGCTTGCTTTGGAACTTAAACTGGTTATTCGACACACTTATAGTTCTCGTCGGAACTAGAATTAATTTTTGTCACCCCTAACTTTCCATTTTACAACCCTTTGTGTGCGACAAAAATATGACTTTTTTTTCGAAGTCCGCCATTTTGTTATTTTTCGATAAAATTTCATAATTCTAGTTCCGATCAGAATGCTATATCTATAGATTAAGACTAATCAAGAATTTTTGATTTAAAATGTCCCCAAGAGTCAAAATCACCCGGGCCATCCACGTGCTTTTTTTTTGAGACGTCAACTTCAAGTGAATAATAATAATACATAATAAAACAAAATTTATTCAAAAAAATTTTTTTGTTACCTTAAGATGTAAATAAAAACACATTAAAAACTTTTCATTTGTTCTTTCTCAAAAAAAAAAAAAAAAAATGCCCCTAAAAATAGGCATTAAAAACAGCGCGAGTTACCAGACTACTACCTTAAAACCAATGCTGATCTCGTTAACTTGCAAATGCATATTCATTCACTTCATTATCATTTTTATAACTTTTTCTTTTTAACTAGCTTTTATGTTTTATGTGTTTTTCTAGCTTTACCTAACGTTTACTTGACAATAATTAAATGAAATGATTTTTTGTGAGCGGGCGTAATTAGTGGCTATAAACTTTTAAATAATAATATTAAACTATTTTATTGCTTATAAAAAATATATCACCGTTTGTTCAGTCCAATAGTGCCTAGAAAATATTATGAGCAGCGGTTCCTCAAAGTAGCAGTCTGGAAACTCGCGCTGTTTTTCATGCCTATTTCTAGGCGCAATTTTTTTTTTTTTTTTGAGATGGAACAAATGAAAAGTTTTGAATTTTTAATGTTTTTATTTACATCTTAAGGTAACAAAAAAAAAAAACTTTTTTTTGAATATTAAATTTTGTTTGAGTAAACCTAGAGGGCTGAAATTTTTTTACATGTATTGAGTTAGTATCCAGTTAGTGACTTTTAGGGATTCCACATTACCTTGCCCCCTACCCCTACTTCTCCCATTTTTACATCGTAATTCAATGGTATTGTTATATGTGTTTAAAATGACTAATTTTCATACTAATACAAGTAGGCAGAGTAAAATAAAAAAAAAAGTGAACTAACTATTATGATAAATGTAATATATTGTAATTTAAAAAATATTATTAAAGTCAGTTTTAGTCGAATTTTTTAAGAACAGGAAGAGGCGAGAGTAGGGGCGCTATACGTTATTACCATAATGTAGTAACATCAGGCACCTGCTTAGTTCTTAGTTATTATTTAATTTGAGAATATGCTATAGTTGTTTTCTGTTCGTTGTATCAAATTCGATCCGAAATGCTTAGCTGAGCCGCTAAATATTTCGGCGATAACATACGTGCGGTAATATCAAACTAAATAAATCGCAATCTCAAAATTTAGAGTTTTAGTCGGTTTTTACAGAGACTGCCAAAATGCGCCAATTTTCAATCAGCGCTGAAACCGGAACGGTTTGTCGAAGAAAAAAATTTAAATAACAAGATTTGTAGCAAATTTTATGTACTTTCATTTTGCATAGGAAAGTTATTTACGAAAAGTTGATAGTTTTCGAGTTGTAAGCAAAAAACCGCCAAAAAACTCTTGCGTCACGAAATTTTGTTAGAAAACCTGAAATTTGGATTCAGAACTCCAATAAATATACAAAATGGAAGAAATCAAAACTACCCCAAAACTTTCCTCGAGAAAATACAATTCGACTGGATTATGTACCCTTTCAACCATATGTAGATATCTTGAAAATATCTAAGATGTAGCGAAAAATTCGACTCCCGTGGTGGGGCCCCGCTACTCACAGCGTTTTTATTTTTACAATTAACTTTGTATATTTCATATACAATTTGAAAACAAGTAATTTATCCGATCTTTAATAATAATTAAAATTTCCAAGGTTTTTTACTGTTATCAAAATTTCTTCTTATCTGTAAAAATTATTGCTATTACAAAACTGGAAAATATTATGCAATCTATATTTGCGACGTAATTAATACATAGACTTTATAACAATACTATTATGTATTTAAGTAATTAAGGGGTTACATACTTTTAGAAGTTGTAATATTTTATAAAAATTAGACACTGTTTAAATAAATAGGTACAGATGTGTTGTGCCTAATTTAATCAAATTTCGTCGGCTGAATGACGGCAGGGGAAAGGTAAAACAAACGTATAATACATACAGAGTAATGACTTAATAGTTGATGTATTTTTCGATGTCATTTAAATTATAATTTAATATCACTGTGGCAGCATCTGCATGACATAGCGAATTTTCAAAGATTGAACACTGGCGGATCTCAACAACAACCTGTATCCATCTAAAATAGTTAAGCTCACTAACAGTGAAAAAATTTTCAAAATCGATTTGGTAGTTTATTTTTAGCGCTTTTGAGACTCTTGGATCCTAGAGGACCTCATATAATATAACTTATATCCTTTGGCTTAAAATAGTTTGGCTCTCTGTCTAACAGTGAACAAATTTTCAAAATCGATGATGACGCGTTCTTGAAAAATTAGTTAATTTTTATTTTGAAAAATGAAACAGATTAAACTTTTTTTAAAAAAAAAATTAAAGTTTCATTTAGAAAATTCACATGCATTTTCTAGGAATATTGAAATGTTACAGTTAGAATCTAACGTACACAGTGAAAAAATTTGTGTTAAAATTAACACATTTCACATGTCCAGAACGGTTCACTCAATTTTTTGTGTTATTTTAACACAAAGCATATGTGTCTGAATGTGTTCTCGAACGCCGAATATTCAATATTTTTTTATTTAAATGAAGTAAATTCTGCAAACAAAGAAAAAAATTCAATCTATAATATTTTTAATTAACTTACCTAACCAATATTATTTAATATCTATATAATTAAAACCAATTTAAATTTAGAAATACGCTTTTCATTTTGAAATATTTTTGTCTTTTATATATACATATGTTTCTGTTGAACGCACGATGTTCCAATGACTGACAATGATGCTATACTGACATTGTGACCGTTGCCATGATGCCACTATCCCTGCTCTCAACTAGAACCGTGAATGCGTACGAAATCAGTTTTTTGGTGTTGGAAATACACAAATAAGTGTACTTACACAAAGATTATGTTATTTTGTGGCTGTTCAAAACAGATTAACATTTTTATTCTGTTAAATCAAAATTTTTGACAATATTTTCATTTAACACAAACACTAAATGTTCCATTAACACAAGGTTGGGTTACTTAATTAACACAAAAATTTTAACCACTAGTTTTTTTTTTACGCAGAACACAATTTTTTTCACTGTGTACTCAATAAAATATATTTTTTTTTATTTCTTCAATTTTCGTTTTTTAATTTTTTTGAAATTTTTGTCCGTCAATATGTAATAGAAAACGTCAGAACAGTATTAAAGTAGAACAATATCATCCAAAATGCATAATAGGAAAATTTTTCATAGAATTTACGGCATTACCATAGTTATAAGAATAATAATACTTCTAAAAGATATACAACGGTACTCTATATTATTGTTTCTCAAAACGTGTGCCACAGTGAGTCACAAAATTTTCCGAGTTGGACACATGAAATCTTAAAAGAAAAACTTAATGTTGAACTCTTTACGAATTATTTAATTGGTTTTGAGAAATAATGGTTTGCTTGTTGTATTTAAACTTGTAAAAATTTAGAAATGACGCAGAAGGAAACCGGAATAACTTTTCATTTATAGCTAAATTGAATAAATACATTAAATACAATGTGACGATTATTACGATCCTGACAAGAATTTAAATAATAGGGATATGTATGAAAACTCTCTCTCACGCCTCTTGGCTTCACTGGTTTTCTCTAGAGACTCAACTTACACCATCTCTGCTAAATACAACCGGAGTCGTGGAGAGAAATGGCGAGCCTCGGAAGCAAGACACACTTCATAAATTTCACACCCAAAAAAAGTGACGAGTAAAAAAAGCTTATTTTACTTTCCGCAGGTCCCTACCTACCGACCGCTACGAACCCCCTCTTCCAACTCCGGCCACGGAACTGCAAACCCAACTATCCCACCCTTTCGTCGGGCCCAAATACAACGTATGTTAATTAAAATTCACATAATGTTTGAAAAATTGTCAAACTGTATCGGCTGGGACTCGAACCCTGATCTCTTGGCGCTAGCCAAGCGCCTTACCAATTAGGCTACCGATCGCTTGTTTGAGTGCCACTCCAGTCCGACAATCAATCAAACACATCCTCTCTTTAAGGGGGACCACTAGTGTGACATTTTGAAAAAATTGGAGAAATTGATTTTGCATGTTTCGATAGTCTATACCATAGATAATACACACTAATAACTTATATAGATAAGACACTTCAATATAAATTTGACTTAAAAAAAAAAATGTATCGATGATAATGCCCTCTGTTGGTCCAGGTACCTAAATAAAATGAATTGTTTTAAAGTAACATTGTTTTAGTTTATATAGATAATACACTCTATTAGCTTTAAATATTTTCAAAATGCCGAGAAAATCCGCTATAAAATGTGTTTTTGGCTGTGTAACTGAAGGTATGTATTTGTATTAATTATTTATATGCAACCGAAACTTAAGTTTTATCAAGCCTTTGTAAATGAAGTGCCTTTAAAGTTATAGACCAAGAGCCCGTATGGTATGAAAATCCCCGTCATCGAACACCTTCATAATTTAAGTGAAATTAGAAAGTAAATATACCAAAAAATATAAAAAAGTCGGTCGCCCGTAATTAATCCTGGACAAATTGCCGTAATACGGTACTTGACTGTATTTAAAATTTGTGTCAAATGTTAAATAATTGTATGCATTATCATTACATATGTCCAATTTTAATGATGAAACATAAAATTTGATAACTATTTAGAAATTTTATTTTGAAAATCGCCGTTTTTCAACAAATATTCGAATTAGTGAAAACGCGCCATTTCTTGAAAATGACGTAACATTTTTAGCTAGATATGTCGATTTTGATAATTTTCATCGGTGAGATGAAATTGTGTTTTCTTTTGAATATTTCTATTAGCTTATATATAAATAGTAATAATAATCGACCAGAATTCTAATAAATACTTGCTTTTACTTTGACATTTTTATGTATATAATCAAAGTTTTAATGTTATAAATATTGACATTGACATTTAGTTGCTCCAAACCATAGAACACTAGAAGCCAACTAATATCAAAAAAGTGTAATTGGCTTGGAGTCATTTGGAGACGTGTCACAGCTTAAGGCATTAGTCAGTCCGTGTCCGTCGTCGAACGCACAGTGCATTATATGTACATTGTTACCATTGTTAGTTGAACACGTTGAACAGCTCTCTCTGGTAATACGTGTTTTTTAGTAGTGTGCGTAAATACGCACACTGCTAAACAACACCAAACTAATACACTGCAAACAGTGTGTATCTACACAAACAGAGTGGGGAGATTTACGTCATAAACTCATTACAAGTGGAACAGAGACATAGACAATCTAGTTTGACCCCTTGCTCCAAACTGTGACGTCACTATAGTGAGGTGTTTTTCCCGCCTTTTTCTTATTTAAAATTGTAGGGTTCTTTTTTTTGATGATTTTTTACAGAATCTGCCGAAAATAAAAAAAATCACTTAACTGATATGGAAAGACAATGCTTTTAGAATATTTTTGTAACTTCAGTCAAGAACCCTATTAAGCGAATTGTCAAATAATTTCAAATAATTGATAATCAATAATTTTTTTCATAGTTACAAAAAAAGGAAACAGTTTTTTCCTAGCTACAAAATAATATAATATGTATATTGATATAAATAATGATATCAAAATCCAAGCTCATAAATATGTATTGTAACACCCACAGACACAAAAAAAATAAATAATGTAAAAGTCAAAAAGTATTTTACTTTTCTAAAAATAAACATTAATTTCTTTTTTACAGTTTTCTTTACTGATGTGGGTTAAGTTTTAATATCATCTAGTAAAAACATTCAAGAGATCTTTACTTTTTATTTTTGTATTCTGTTTTCAATTGAGTGCATTAATAATATTAAATCGGGTTAAAAAAGTTTACTTGATGTTTAATTAAATTTAGCCCAAACTAATTTAATTAGAATTAAATGAATATAATGCCATCTGTGAGCACCTGTCGAAATCAAACATATATACTGCCAGCTATTGCCCAAGGTACAGTTTTAATTACAAAATTAAATTGAGAGTGGCCTATCTATAACCAACCCAATAGAGTGTAGTATCTATGGTCTAGGTATAGCTTTAAAAATAACATCATAAAATTTCAAGTGCATATCTCAAATAGTTTTTGAGTTACAACCATCTGAAGAGCGAATTCTGGTTTTCATTGTTAACTTTGAGGTATTGAGAAATGTATGAAGGTTGATAGTTCGGGAGTTTCTGGACGTGGCTGCCAGTCACATGTTGTGAAAAAGCTAGACCCTGGCACATTTAAACGACTCATCTAGTTTTACTATGACCGTTATAGTGAGTACATCGTAAATAATTTTAGTAAAAGTTCTCAGTGATTAAAACTAAATGGTAAAGTAAAGAAAAACTACATTTTTCAAATTTGCTGCAGTTATAACTCGAAGACAAATCATCCGATCGATTTGATTCTTATTGCAGCTTCTTTTATATATGTTTCTTCGTGCCATGAACTTCCAGTTTTCCGATCAAATAAAAACTGTAGTTTTTGCAGGCCAAAAATCATCAAATTTTCGCGCAAAATTTGAAACTTTTTGTTAAAAACTCCGCCATTTTGTTAAATTTCAACTTTTTTTTCGATTAAGGCTCATGGCACGGGCAATACCTTCTAGTTTTATAGGCTTTTTGGTTTTTTTGATTTCAGGCACTGTGAAGGTCGCTATCATTGCAGCAGTGGGAGAACTTTTTTTTGGAGCCTTGGGAGATCGCGAATAACTCACTGAATTTTCAATTTTTTTGTCCAAAAATTTTATCATGAATTTATTATATATCAACGAATATATCCTTAAAATATTAAAACATTCTATACAGTAGTTTTAAAAAAATTCCCAAAACTCACCTCCTTTTAGGCGGTCACACTAGTGCCCCCTCCCTTAATGCGAGACCAGTTATATTTTTTAATTTCAAATGTTATCGAGTGCCTGCGAAACATTATTAATGTATGGCGAACTTTTGTTCGTATTTTTACATACACCAGTATTCACATGTTCACTTGATGCCCAGCTTAGCTGATACTTGAACACTCGATTTACTTTGGCATGTATGACCAATTCATTATGTTTACTAAAATTCACATAGTGTTTAAAAAATTGTCAAACTGGGTCAGCTGGGACTCGAACCCGGATCTTTTGGTGCTAGCCAAGCGCCTCACCAATTAGGATACCACCGGATTGTACTATATGCTCTATGGTAAAAACAATATCTAACCTACTGTAACCAGCACCAACACCATTGAAAAATGTAACAGTATAATTAATGTACCTATATTCAGTTAATTGTAAATATTATCAAAGAGTATATAAATCTCACAGATGAGACAGATGAAGCGTACATATAAAAAAGTGTGGACCGAAAGTTGCAATAAGCTGCATTTTATACTGCTTACTGACTAGTCGTCCATCGTCTCTACAAGAGTAAACAACCATTGTTAGATAATTGCTCTTGATTGTTAGATCGTGTTTGTAGTATATATATATATATATATATATATATATATATATATATATGTATATATATATATATATATATATATATATATATATATATATATATATGTTGTTTGCTTGTTTAATGTAATTAAAAATAAAGTATTTTAGCATACTTTATTTTTATTGCATATATTATGCAGTTTGGGGCGTACCAAAAAAAAAAAAAAAAATGCTAGATAAAAATTAGTATGTAATATTTTTTCTCGGTTTTGTTGTGACCTAGGATACTACATAGAACCGAGAGTAATCGGTGACGCATGTTCTTCATTAAAAAAAAAAAAATGTACACACACACATAGGAATTTATAGATGCCTAACATACAAGCATAATTATACGACTCTTTTATACCTATACAACACATATATGTACATGATGCATTACATAGGAGGAGTGTCTGTTCAAAAGGTCGTATTTCTGTCAAACAACGTCTACGATAATCGAAAAAACTGCCTGTTGCTATTAAAAAAATGCTAAAAATATTTTTAAATGTAAGTTCATGTGAAGGCTTAAGACTACATTTTTTACAGAAGACGTTTTTAATTTAAAAAAAAATACACAAAAAAACGTAATTTTTTAATTATTAATTTAGAAATACGGCACTTTGATCGGACATATCAGAAATATGACCTTTTGATTTGTCATTTCAAGAAATAAGCCTTTTTGGAAATACTTACAGTGAAGTTTTTTGGGATCCTGGCAAAAACCCAATTAGCAAAAAATTTGATATCTATCTATCCACCCTTGGTCTAACTTTGAGCTAAAATTAAATTTTCTACTGTGTTAGGGTTCTAACTATTAAAAAAAAAATTTAATTATTTTTTTAAAGCATTAAATTTTTTAATCAATAATCATTACAAAAAATAATCAATTCACATTAATAAACACACAAAACGATAAATACGTTTTAAAACTTTACATAGGTTTTTTTTTTTAAAACTACGTTTTCCAAAACGGTGAGCAAGATAACTGCAACAATTTTCAGCCGATTGACTTGAAATTTTACCTACAACTTCTTAGGTAGATTGCACAGAGGACAGAGGTACTATTCGTATCTATACTATTGAAACCAGTGTAACCAGTGTAACCACAAAGGATAGAAAATATCCCACTAATATGTTATACATGTGCACTCGGTTTTGTGTGTGTTAGTGCGAACTGCGAAGTATGTTGTGTGTATTAGTGAGGTAACCTATCTTGCATACGTATATACATAATACTACACACGTATATATGTGGTACGTATACTGTGTTAATACGACGGTGACAATATGACAACAACTACTAAGTAGCCTAATGTGTCCAGAAATGCCCATGAGTGATTACAGAAAAGAGATAGTTGTATTCCTTCTAGTGTTTTATGTATGGTAGATTGTCTAGGGCGGAACACAAGATTTTTGAAATTGGTTTACAAATATACTTTTTATAAACAAATTAAAGTTGATTTAGTAATTGACTTAAATTTTTTTTCAAACTAGTGTCATTTACTGGAAAATTAATATTTTTAAATAATATTGTGTACCGCTTTAGTAAAACTAATCTAAATGATGAAAATACTTTTTTTATTTTCTGTTGCTTGTGTTTGAAAATTGTTATACCATGAACCTCTTCGGAAAAAAAGCGTCTGTGTTTGACCTGCGTCCACGTCGTCATTTTATTTTGTAAATTGGAGAAAAAATTTTTTTGTGTACCTCAGATCACGTATAATACACTCTAAAAAGTTTTGATTCGATTACGATATTCATTTCGGAGAAAAAATTCTCGAATAAGACCTTTTATCTGCCATTTCAAAGTGATGAAACGCCTTAAGGCATCAAGTTTAAGAACACGTTTCTAGGCTCATTCGATGGACCTCTATGCCATGTGTTTCAAATAATTTTAAAATAAGAAAACGTTGAAACGTGAAATACGACCTTTTGAACAGACGGTCTTCATATTATCCACTTCTGTGTGGAGGTTATTTTCAAAAAGCATTTTCTAAGAAAAAACAAATAAATATAGAATTGTAAATTTTATTTAGAAAGACATTATTCTAACCGGAAATTTTTTTCAAAATCTAATTACAAAGTACCTAAAAAGGAGGGCATCTAAGCTTATTTTTAAAAAGAAATATCTGAATAAAAATCTGTTTTCAAAACGCAATTTCTAAAAATTTATTTTCAAACTGAAATATCTTTAATTCCTTGAATTACTAATAATGATCGTTATTTTGAAATTTTCAACGTGCATAAATGTACCTTAGCAAAGAAAAAATACAGTTGAAACTGAAAGCCCAACAGAAAATATTACGCCTTAAAGCTTTTAACTTATTTTTTGTTGCACGGTCACCATAGCATGGATAATATGAGTAGCGTGTTACTACTATTAGTGTCTGAAAAAAATGCCACAAGCGGAAGGGAAAGAGAAAAACAGATAAGTGTAAATTGCTTTATACTATTCGATATTTTTAAATAATAAAGCAAATATTTTACTTAGCAAAAACATCATGGTTATTTTTTAATTGTAGCAATTGGTTCAAGCTTAAAAGCCCATTTTCAAACAAAGTAAAATAACTTTTTGATAGATTTGAGCGTTACTTTATGATATTCCATTTTAAAATAAAATGACAATTTTTACTTTACTAATACCACTTCATTTTAAAGTTTTAAATGTCTGTGACATGTTTCGGTCCGTATGGCCATTAACGAACAGTTATTGGCCTATTTACTTAAATAAAGTGGTATTAGTAAATTAAAAATTGTCTTTTTATTTTAAGGTAACTTTATTTGTATGATGAAGATTGAAAAAAATTTTAAAATTTAATTTTTACAAATAATTTTTAGAAAGCCATAACAAAAAAATAAATAAATAAATAAATACATAAAAATGACGAAAATCAAGTCGAAGATGAAAAAAAGCGGCAAAATGTGATTGCATTGATGATGACTGCGGGGTTAACTTTTTAAATGATCGGCGGCAAAATGCTGTCATATGTATATATTCACTGGTACAGGTGCCGCCATCTGTGACAGATTTTCCGAAATACGGTATAATTCTAAATAATGTCAAATTTTATCAACATAGTTTAGTATAATTTATATTTTGTAAATTCCTAAGGTTTACTTTTTTGATGTTGGAATCTTTGATTTTTTTTTCTTTTTTTGTAACCTTATCTATTGTACTTATCACTTGGCAGTAAAAAGTCCGGCATTTTGAGACAAAAAAATTGTTCCATATGGTTTGTTTAAAAGAGTTAAAATTTAACATAACTAATACAAAAAATTGCATAGGAATGTTATTAATTTTTTTCATTTTAGCCAATGAATTTATTACTTTTTTGTAAAGAGTCTAAAACCATTACCATAGGTGAATTTGCCCAAGAAATGAAATTCAACGATATATATGCGATTGTGCAGCTTAGTGAAGGTGTAGACCACACGTATAGGTTTTTTCTCAATATCTTTAAATTTCGCCGAGTTATAATACCAAATACCAAAAAATAGTGGTCTTATTCAAACTTTTTTTTCTCGTAAACTATTATAGATAAAACGATGAAACAAAATTCACATTATTTGTTATGTCCAATACTTTATTATAATAGTTATAATAGTTTACGAGAAAAAGAAAGTTTGAATAAGACCAGGGCCAGCTTAGCCAATAGGCCAACCTAGGCCATGGCCTAGGGGCGAAAGATTTTGAAAACAGGGCGGAAAAATTTGTAATTGACATTTCTTTTTTTTTACTTGTCAGTTTTTAGGTTTTTAGGACAGGGCGACCAAATTTTTTTTTCTTGTAAGTTATTTTCTAAGATAAAGTTTGAAAAAAGTAGGAAAAATTAAGATTTGCTTCTTTTCAAGGAAAAGGTAGGGGCGGCATTTTCACGGTGCCTAGGGGTGGCACTCAGGGTTAATCCGGCCCTGAATAAAACCACTATTTTTTGGTATTTGGTATTATAACTCCACGAAATTTAAAGATATTGAGAAGAAACCTATACGTATGGTCTACTATTTCACTAAGCTACACAATCGCATACATATCGTTGAATTTCGATTCCTGGGCAAATTCACCTATGGTAAGGGTTTTAGACCCTTTGTTTTCAAAATGAAATATCATAAAGTTTTATTTTCAAAATTAATTTTCTTTTGATTTTGATACTGACTGTGATTCTTCTCTATAGCATCCCAATTTTGTTATTCACTGTTAAAAAATCTGTAAAAATTTTTGCTAGTGTGATATAGAAAATCTCATTTTACTCGAAAATCACATTTTGTTAAAAATTGGTTTTTGAAAATAAGCTCCACAAGTATTGTTGTGTATTGTATAGCAACTATATTCTCACGAAGTTGACCGAGGCGAGGTTGGCTGAGGCAGGCCGAGGCAGCGTATTTTGAAGCAGCATCCACATTCTCGCGAAGTTGACCGAAGTACAAGAGTGTAGATGGTCGCTTCTTTGTTCCTCGTTGTTGGTGTTACAATAGTATTCATATACCTCGGCCAACCTCAGCGAGGAACTTCGACGAGGAACCTCGTCCTACTTCGGCGAGAAAGTGGAGACTCCTTGAAAATATACCCGAAGTCAGAACTTGTGACGTCACTGACCGATCTAGGATCGGGTATTAATAATTTACAAAACAGAAACTAACAAAATGACTCTTTAAAATATACCTCATTTCAGAGCCAAAATCGGGTATATTTTCAAGTACAAGAATACTACTATGAGAATTTGAATATACAGTACCCGACATTAAATTAGTGTAATCTTAGTTATACAGTTACTAATAAGGTATATTTTCAAACTTATTTCAACTGTAATTTATACTCGATCTTCATAAAAAAAAAAAATATCACATGATTTAAAACAAGACATACTTTGTTACAAATAAAATAAACCGTTACAATTTTTTGAAATAATTTTTAGCTTCTTCTTATCTTAATTCTTAATTGTTAGCGTGTGAGTTAAACGTGCAAAATTTGTTTAAAATTAAATAATGATTAATAAAACAGATTTAGAAGGGTTTTTTGAAGTGAAAACTTCTTTAGCGGCGTTGTACACTTTTTTTGTAATGGGTAAAAAATGTTAAACTCGCGTCAGGTCACGTGACCTGATCGAAAATTCGTAAGATCTGATCAAAAATTCGTAAGACGGATGGAAAGTAGACAGTCAGTAGAGCAGACAATAAACTGCGTTGTACACTTTTTTTGTAATGGGTAAAAAATGTTAAACTGGCGTCAGGACACGTGACCTGATCGAAAATTCGTAAGGCGACAGTACATAACAGTAGACAGTAGTACAGAATACAGAACGAACGGTAGTATCTCTATACTACTATATTTTAAGCCCTATCTCATTAAACATTAATTTTAGAATAGAAATAAAAAATTTTTAAAAAGAGATTCTTGTAGGGATTACCGAAGAGAACATTTGTGCAAAATGTGAACTCCCGGAAATGTTTCTTTATATTGTTTAAACAATATTGAAAATTCATAAATAGCGTTTTTTGAGCTTTCACCGCTTACGTAGCGAAAACGGTGATAGATACATTAAAAAGTGTTACGACCTTTTTTGTAGAGAATCGAATTCTCTACAAAAAAGTCAGCGAGAGCACCTGTCTATCTTGTACAGGTGAAAAGATACAGCGCTCCAAACGCGCACTCAAAAGTCCACTTTTTCTAGCGTTCCGGCAGGGTGTGCAGTGTACGATAGCGCAATAAATAAATACTGTATTCTACCACATAAATGATAGTACTTTTATACTGATAATTAAAGCAATTCGTGCAAAATTATTCCCTAACCATTCCAAAATATCAAAAATGCACAACGTTAATATTCAAGTTTTCACTTCTGCCGGCACTCCCGGAGTGCAACCCGTCGTTTTTTTTTTTACAAAAGCGTATGAATATGGACAATATTA
This sequence comes from Brachynemurus nebulosus, assembly GCA_035578155.1. Lineage (NCBI taxonomy): Eukaryota > Metazoa > Arthropoda > Insecta > Neuroptera > Myrmeleontidae > Brachynemurus > Brachynemurus nebulosus. Next base: position 7,464,162 of record JAPWDM010000019.1, read on the forward strand.
TTTGAATTCGAATCCCGTGAAAAATATTTGGTGCAATTAAGATAGTAGTCTGGTAACGTGGATTGAAAAAATCGAAATTTTTTTTTTTTTTTTTGTTTAATTCGAAAGTACAACATATTGAGAATATACTGTGAAAATTTTAAACCAAAATTCAACGAAAACAAAACAAAACAAAACGAAAAATTTTTGAATCCGTTGCTATTTTATGAAAAAAATGTAAAAAAAAACTTAAGCATAACGATAGCTACAATTATGTACTTTAATAATTTTTTTTCTTCTTTTAATTTGAAATGATTCATCATTGCAATATCGTTAGTATAATTTGCAATTTTTTTAGGTGCATTTGCATTATTAAGTTTGCAAATATTTAATATTATTCTATACAATTTTATATGAACAAATGGATACTCATTAAAGTCTTTTTAATTCGGCCCTCATACAGGTATTCACTCACATTTGCAAAAAAAAAAAAAACGCTAAAATTGTCAATTTTTTGCGGCGTCACAGTGCTGTTTTTCCTTAACTACATACTTGATTGAACCATTTGTTTACCAGTAAATTGAAAGTGGGTATGTTTTTCATACTATTCTTATTAAATATTGAGTTTCAAAATATACCCGAGCTCAGCGCTTTTAATGGGTATATTTTCAAGGATCGAACTATGCTTATTAAACATTGAATGTATACCCGAGTTCAGATACATTGAGCTCTGAATACGGGTATATTTTCCAAATACGTGTCGAAGCATATGAACATAATATGCATTATTAACATCCTCGTCCACTGAATAAACGTTTGTACCAAACTATTTTCATATTGTATTGGATCCATTCGATTCACCGTGTAGCAGGAACATTCGCAGCACCAACTGTCGAACTTACTTGCATCAAACGTTCGATCGAACGTTGGAAGAAACGTTCGTAGCATCGTGTAGAACCGGCTTTATATGAGTATTATAACTAGAGATGGGTAACGCAAGAAAAATTCGCGCGCTGATACACTAGCTCAAGCGCACTTTAGTGTATCAGCGCAATTGCGCCATAGAATATATACATATTTACATAGTAGAATGATGTGTATGTCTAACGCATTGCGTTTTGTGCTGTTTCTGTTCTGAACTATAATATGTCGTATATATGTGTGTCAGTGCGTCATATGGGGCGTTACTGGATTTGTATTTTTGACCCTTTTCGTTGACGTATTTAAAATTTACAAACATACAAACACCATGTACAAGGTCATTTATTAAATACGTTGGTCCTGAATTCCTTCATACTTACTATTTTTTGAATGCATTATGAACATATTATGGAAACAATTTTTATTTATTTTTGTAAAAATAAGCACAATGGTATGGTTAATTTCAGTTAAATTTAACCATGCTTCGTCACTTTGAATTTAAATAATTTCCGTTTTCTTGGCTTTATCTCTTTTATTATTGCATTTATGTAAATTTTAAATTTGCAGTTTGTTTTTAGAAAAGAATAGAAGATTGATTTGTTTCGAATATAAGAATTATTTAATTTTTTAACGAAAACACATGATCAATTGTCAAATCACTATATTGAGCCGTACTGTGGGCTGGATTATACATAATAATAAAATTTTCTCCTTAAGGACCCACAAATAATATTTTTGTGGGTCCTTAAGGGGAAAATTTTATTATTATGTATGATCAATTGTATCTGAAATGAGGTATATATTCTTTATTTATGATCGTTTTCCTGTCCAAATACTCTAAATGTCTATATAAAGGAGTCTCCACATTCTCGCCGAGGTTGGACGAAACGAGAATGTAGAGGGTCATTTCGTTGTGTTTCGCGGTTGGTGTTTTAATGCTATTCATAATATGGCTGAGCCAACCTCAGCGAGGAACTCGACGAGGAACCTCGTCCAACCTCGGCGAGAATGTGGAAACTCCTTAACATAGGTCACTCAAGAAATTCTTTCTTTTTATTTAAATATTAGATACACATATTAAATAAGGATATTTTTAAAAATTACTTTCATTTTTATATGAATTTTAGTTTTTCAGTTTAAACATAATTTCATTTATAATATGGTAAATGAACTGCGGCTAAGTGCGTTATTACTTCTCGAACTGCGCTTTGAGCGCACATAGCGCCGCTTCAGCGCAGTTGCGCCGTTCAGCGCTGCGTTACCCATCACTAATAATTAAACACCAACCACGAGGCACAACGAGGTGACCTTCCACACTCTCGTACTCGGTCAACTTCGCGAGAATGTATGTTGGTCTATAAAATTGAAAATATTCCGTTGTCAGTTTTAAATAATTACATATTTGTTATTCTTATTGCGCAGATACATATTGTGATCATCGCGAATACACATACACTGTCTTGTACGCACACATGCAACGTATATGGCTATGCATGCAACCATATCTATGCAACTGTATGTTGTTGTATGTGTGTTGCGAACGATGCGAACCGTGCGAATACATAGGTATGTGGTAAAATTTGTTGATCAGTACGAATTGAAACGTTCGGTCGACAGGGAGCGTCGTTGTACGCGCGTATACCAGTGTTGTTGTCGACGTTTAAATTATAAATCTTATCAATCACCTAACCTAACCGCGAAACAGACATACGGTGTGCATGTGCGTCTTTGTTGTAAAAATAACTCGCACCGCGCTAAAATTTGATTTGTCACAATGTTTATGTATAATGTGTATTTTATTGAGACGTTTGTGAAGACAGTAATTTTAGTGTTTTTTTTAATCTAATTGTGATTGTTTTTTTACTTTTTTTTTAAATTTTTAAATAAAATTATGTATTTGTAAGTATGCAGAAACATAGTCGCAATTACATTTTGAGGGTCAAATTACAAAATATTTAACTGCTGAGCGAATCATTTATAATTTAGTCAATGACGAGATTGAAACAGTACGGCTTTTTTTTGGTAAACATTTCTCGCAATGTTACCTAATTATTACACCACAAATCCAATTTTACGTAGTGGTCGGTGCAAATTTAAGGGGAAGTACGTAAAATCGGAAGATCAGGGGCGTCGGTAAACTTTTGTTTCAGGGGTTGGTAGATATTATTTATCAGAATTTATTTAAAACAAAATTATCTTAAGAGACAATTTACACCTAAAATTCGGTTGTGTAGACAAAGGAAATCGAATGTTATACTAATGAATATGAGTGACGACTTTTAGAAAACTGTCGAAAAATCAACTTCACTATCGCATTCGTCAGCGTAAAAGACGCCAAATAGCGGAAGCTGCAAAAATTCTAGAATATTCTACTCGTGAACTAGCAAAGATACCAAAAAACAAACTTCACTATTGAATCAGGCACTGAAAATTAGATTAAGCAGCGCATTTTGACAAAAATTCTAGAATGTTCTATTCGTTAACTAACAAAGATATCGAAAAATCGATTGAACCATTTAATTGGTCATCGAATAAAAAAACGAAATAGCACATTTTGATAAATGTTCTAGAATATTCTATTCGTCAAATAGCAAAAATTGGTTGTCAAAATCGGACATTTGGTTTACATTAGTTTAATTTCGGTTGGACAATTAAGTGGTGCAGTAGATCTTTCAATGTCTTTGTTAGTTGACAAATAGAATATTCTAGAACATTTCTCAAAATGTGTTATTTGGTCTCTTTTTTGGTAGCCAATTCAATGGCGACGTCTGTTTTTGAATATCTTTGCTAGTTGACGAATAGAATATTCCAGAACATTTGTCAAAATGTGTAATTTGACCTCTTTTTTAATGGACAATTAAATGGTACAATTGATTTTTCAATATCTTTGCTAGTTGACAAATAGAACATTCTAGAATTTTTGTCAAACTACACTGTTTAATCTCATTTTTAATGACCAATTTAACGGTGAAGTCTGTTTTTTGATATCTCTGCTAGTTGACGATTAGAACATTCTAGAATTTTACGTTACTCATTTTGCATTTGCATTTTGCATATTACGTATACAGAATATATGCATATATATCTGCAGTAAAATTTTAAAATTTTTAAAGGCTACGAGACCCTCAGGCAATATTACCTACGGCCCTGACTCTGGCTTGGTACATAAATTTTCACCAACACAGACAAACAACAACATATCTGTGAGAGGAGAACCCCTCTAAATCGCTGACGTCACTACGTAAAATCGGAGTACGTACTATTGGATGGCCGCTGTATTGTTAAAAATTTTTATCAATCTAGTATGCGTGCAATTTTGTTTCGTCACATTTATCATATAAATAAACTTGACTATTGCACGTAATGTAATGGCCTGGGTCAAACATAGGTCAGATATAAATTAATTTTTAAAATATTTGCAACACGATTAGAAATCTGTTGTCTTGAACTGATATCAGAATTTGAGCAGTGTAACTGTTTGTCCTTGAATATTTTTTTTTTATTAGGTGATTTAAATAAATGATGTTTTTTTCTTAAACTTCGCATAATTTTTTCAATCATTGGACAGTTTTGTTTAATAATAATATTTTTTTTAATTAATACATATGTATAATTTTTGTACTACTTACACGAATTCTTTATAAATATGCTGAATCTAATTGATTATTAATATAAATATACATAAGAGAAAGTATATAGCAATTTTTTTTTTTTTTTTTGATAGTACCTTAATAGCAAAATTATCCCATCAAAAATATTTCTCATTTTAATGAAAGCATTTTTAAGGTGTTACATGGGTTTTTTCAGCAAAGAAATAATATAGTGGAAAAAGAGGCTTACTTCTCACGAATATGAGTTTGTTGCGCTAGCCCACAGGGCGAGTGCAACAATTCATATGAGTGAGAAATAAGCTTTTCCCACGTATTTTACACTATACTTTTTCTACGAGCACATTTTTTCTCGTAAAATTGAACATAAATAATTAAAATAAAATTTAAATAAGTAGTAAAATATCTTTTCGATTCTTTTTTTTTTTTTGCAAAACAAGAAAACGATACATTATTATTGTGGGTATAGAGCAGGGGTGGCCAACCGGCGGCCCGCCTTGAACTTTTTTTGGCCCGCGAGATTCATCACACTTATATAATTATACAAAATACATTTATTTTATAATGACCAAGGTAGTGAAAACCAATGTACTAAAAAAGACGCCATGAGTAGCGGGGCCCCTCCCGGAAGTCGCATTTTTCGCTACATTTTCGGTATTTGCACGATATCTAAGTGTGGTTGAAAGCGTACTGGCGGATTGTCATTTTGGTGTTTTTCAAAACTGATGATAAGTGTCCGGCGGATCGGGGCTTTAAAAAAAGCGTTGTTTTTAAGGACTGAATTTCAGTAAATTTCAATTTTATGCCGGTAGTAGTTAGCAGGAAAAAAGCCAATACAGTTCGTACGAGGGCATTCCTACCCATGCTTATCTGCCAATGATAGCCTTTTTTTTAAATATTAGAAAGGATCTTGAACAGTGAATTGGAAGGCCTTGTTGAAGATATTTTTTTTTCCAAAAAATCCAAAATTCCTACTTTATAAATAAAAACTGACTTTAATAACATTTTTAAATTTCCTACTTAATATTTATTATTTTTTAAATTTACTATGCGCCTACTTATATTAGTATTAAAATAAATCATTTTAAACAGATATACAATACCATTGAATTCTGGTGTAAAAATGGAAGAAATGGGGGGGCAAGGTAATGTGGAATCCCTAAAATGTACCAACTGGATACTAACTCAATACATGTATAAAATTTCAGCCCTCTAGTTTTACTCAAAGAGTCTCTAGGCGTGTTAGAAAGAAAAGAAAGATATCATGGAAATGTTGGCGCAAAAATCGTGGGGGTAAGGGTTAAAAGTTGAAACCTCGAAAAAGCAGTGGCTGGCTATTAACTTACCCTACACACAAAATTTCAGCCCTCTAGGTTTATTTTGGGAGATTTTTATCCGAACAAAACTGCTAAAAAACAAGAAAAATCATGTTTTTTTAGTATAAAGATGGTGGGAGTAAGGGTTAAAAGTTGAGACCCCCAAAATGCACACTCTTGATACCAGCTCAATCCGAGTACAAGATTTCAGCCCTCTAGGTTTATTTGGGGACCTGTACGAGTGGTACAAACTTCGAAAACGTCGAAAAAACATGAAATTGTAGCTTAAAAATGGTGGGGTGGGGGTAAAATATTAAAACATCCTAGGTAGGAACTCTATCAACATACCCAATTTCAACCCTCTACGTTAATTCTGGGAGGCTGTGGGCGTGTTAGATCCAGCCAAAACAATTTTTCCCGCTCTACTCCCTCATCACCCTGGGAAGCTGAATTTTGGATATGTTGTAGATAATTGACCAAAACATTATTTCCGACCGGTTTTGAAAAGTTTTATTGTTTTGTTGCCCCCCACCACCCCCTTAAAAGTTGGGTCGGATCCAAAATTTAACCCCACTTTGTTAGTTTTGTTTTGCATCGGAAAAAGATTACGTTTTGGTTTATAGTTTTGTATCACTAATAAAACAAATCTTCTTATTAAGGGTAGATATAAACATAAATAAAACTATGTATAGTTATTAAATTGTCATTCTATTAATAAATAAATAAATACAAACAAAATATATAATCTTGAAGTTAAATTTTTATATGCTCATTAACTTTACATAAAAGACGCCATTGAAATGATGTGTCAATATAACCTATAATTTAATTTTTACATAATTTTATTTTTTACAATTTTTTTAAAATTTTTGTGGTTATTATCACATATTTAAAAAAAAAAAAAAACGAATTCTTTATTTACGTAGAATAATTCCTTTTTCGGTATTTCCTTTACTTTGTGTAATGCCAAAATTGGTATTTTTCCGCTTATTATGGACCTGTTTTTTAAATGAAAAATTTAGAAAAATTAACAAATTTTCGCTAGAAATGGTTGCATTTATTGATAAATACAATATTTACTTACCCAAATATTATATTTAGGGAGTATTACGTTTACTACTATTTTTTTAAATTTAATTTTTGATAGGCCCGATCTTATACACGATCTGGTCGCGTGTTTTAGTGTCTATTTACTCTTTTGTTTTTTATTTTTTGTGGTACATTCAAAGAAATCTACGTATTCATTCTAACATATCATATTATATCTTGTCTCTCTCTTAAGAAATACATAGTCTCCATCCATATTCTCCTATATCAGTGATGGGAACACATACATAATTTAGATGCGGCCCGCGGTGTTATGATGCGCTTCTAAAGTGGCCCGCAAGATGATTTGGTTTGGCCACCCCTTGTATAGAGTGAGTATGAAGGGCTTACGACGATGCAGTCTACTTGTTGTTGTCAGATTCAACCATAATCCATAGGTAAGCAGAACTGATCAGTATGCTATTGACCATCGCTAGTGACGTTGTCGATTGTTAGTGCGAAGACATCTGTGTTGAATTAAATTTTGAAATTATTTTGCATTTTTTTTTTTTTTGTAAAAAATGATATCTATGTTGCACCAGGCTGCAAAAATAAAGGCGCATCATCTAATTTAAAAATCAAGGGTGTTACTTATCACCTGAAAGTAAAAATAAATTAATTTAATTTATTACATATTTATGCACGCCATATTTAATATTTACGTGATAAACATACCATACATGGCATACATGTATATTTAAACACTTAAATAAACAGAGTCATATTCGAAAATTTTTAGATTTAATTGTATACAGCGTGAGTTTTTCGAGAGTTGCCATTTTGATTACAGCGAAACCGTTGATTTAATCGAAAAATTGTTCAAATAAGAGTTGTAGATATCGACGGTGGCAACCAATTGCCATAGTCAGGAGCTTTATAGTTCTTTAAATGGAAACGTATGTTTAAAAGTTTTTCAAAAATTTGTTTATGATTCAAAACTTCCAGTAACACTCAAATTTTCATTGTTTTATCTCATATTTTTGAGTAATTACGTTTTAAAAATGACACTTAAATTTCGTACTCAAGTGCTTGCAAACGATTAGGATTTTACGTAATTTAAAAAGATATTAGCTCAATATGGCTGCCATTTTAATCAATTTAATAACGAAAAATTAAACGATTATAACGTTTTCCATCGGAAATTAAAATTATTAAATAGATTAAATTATCATATGAAAATGATATCTAAATACAATAAGGAAATAAAATTTCAGTTTTAATTGATTGAAAAATAAAAAAATATTTTCTCTGAAAAGTCACTGTTTGACAGATACATAGGCGTCTAAACATATTTTTGTAGCAAGTATTTTTAAAGAAAATGAAAAACTTTGTGGAAAAGCTTCTTTTTAATTTGGTTTTTAATAAAATGAAAATACTATCGAATTTCAAATATTTTTACACTATTTGAGTACATTTATTATTAATTAACTGTATCTTGATTTTGATTCATATTTTACATTTTAATGACAATTTTTTTAAAACCGTATAAAAAAATCGCACAAAAAAGCGCCGCATAAAAAAAGGTTTAGCTGTATATTAGTAACGGTCTCGTGAACTCACAGATGAGACAGATCAAGCCTACGTATAAAAAAGTGAAATCTTAAAGTTGCAGTAAGTAGCAATTTACACCATTACTGATTTAGTCGGTTACTGACTGCCGTGATCTAAATACAAATAAAAATCATGTTTTTTTAATCAACTCGTGAAATTTAAACAGAAAAAAATATGAAGTGTGTCGTATTTAAGTGTAAAAATTCTATTGAATAAAAAATTTCTCAAAACCAAAGGATATCTTTCTTAAAATAAATAAATTTATTTTTAATTGTTGACTGGTGGTAACTTACGGTGGCCATCATAGTATATAGTGTATGTATGCGAACTGCATATATCATCAAAATATGTATATTACTAACACATTGGTATATTCGTGTACATACATCGTGTGTTATGATTGTATTTGTGCTGTGTTACGTCACCCATTGATTACAGTGGGCACAGTTTGGTAGACATTCTAGTTTGACCCCTTGCGTGAACTCCACACAGTAGCTAAGGGGTAGTTATTTCACATTTTCGTGACTTTTTTTTGTTCGTCAATGGTACCTATCTTTGTGGGAAATATCCAGTATTCGTGTTTCGCCTTCCTCCCCCCTCCCAAGTCGCTGGTTATGTTGGGAGAAAATTTTGAAAGAAATGAAATAATCAATTAATTTATAAAAACAAAGTGAAAATTAATCACTGTCTGTTTAATTAATTTCGTCATACACATTTATTTTAGTTTTATACCAACGCGCTCAAAGTAGTTGCCATCTATTATCAATCTTTATTACAACATCAATAGATACATATCCACCATATTATAACAAAGTCGTACCATCTTTTAGAAAAAAAAAGAAAATTTCAAAATATTTCGAAAAAAAAATTAAAGACTCGAACCCAAAACAATGCAACTTCGAAAATTTAACGACGCACAGCGAAAATTAGTACTAATTCAGCAGTGACGCAACTTCGAAAAAACGCAAAACGAAACGACGCAAAGCGAGGTCTTGGTGTATTATAAAAAATAAATTTTTGAAGATATAATAAACTACCTAAAAACAAAAGGAACTGAAAGGTGGATGGGTTATGGTTGCATGGTTCATACAAGTAAATAATTTTGTATTAGATATAGATTTGAATTTGAAAATAAAAATAATAATAGAAGATTCCTAAAAATTACGAAATTGAAATTTAATTTTTTATCTTATCTCAATAGCTGAATAATATAACCGATAAAAATAATCGATAAATAATTGTTAGAAATAATCGAAAGAAAATAATTGATAATAATAATCGAATGAAACATAGTCGATAAAAATAATCGAATGAAAATAATCGACAAAAATTATCGAATGAAAATAATCGATAAAAATAATCGAATGATTAATCGATTATTAAAATCACTCGATTAAAAATAATCGATTATTGAAATCATTCGATTATTTCCATCACTAATAATAATTATTACTAACTTCAATAATAATCATTCCATCTGGCCACTGCTGCACTGTGCTGGTAAAAGGTCGTTTTTCAACATTCAAAAATTTCATATCATATATATTACGCTTGGTCGTGAACATTCTCAACAAAAAAGTTATAAATTAATACGATAATTGCAAATGTATACACCAAATTTTTTGTCACTTCCGACTGAATATAATGGCTATTAGATACTTTCACGAATCATTGCATCCACATAAATTTTATTGTACTATTGTACATACATATATAATATTTATTTTTTAAATTTAATTAATTCATTACATTGTTTTTAAAGCGAGATTTAGTCAAGAAAGTAAATTGACAGTCGCTAACTACTTAACAGCATCACACAGTCTCATTTTTATCTGACTCCAGAGGTGGACTAACGAATCCCGAATTTTGAAATGGGCGATTCCATCGTAACTGGTGTGACATTTTTTGTCAGGTATTGAATTTTCATGGGTTTATAACTTGATCCAATAAAACGGAAATCATTATTAACAATATTTTTTCAAAAGCTAAGACTTCAAAGAACTTAATGTAACCTCCTTAACTTTCGAAAAGTGCATGGTTTCAATGGTACATATTCTGTTTTCAAATTTAGTGTAACTGGTGTGACTCTTTTTGGAAAGGATCTTTTTGGTATTGTCAAAACTTTGAAAACTCTGCTAATTTTGTAGGCTGACTGTAATAATGATTGCATCAATGTAAGCAGGAATATTCTTTATTACATTATTAAGGAGAGGGTAAGGTTAATTCGTACAAAAAAAGGCATGTTTTTGTTATTTTTTTTGTGACGACACAGTTAAAATCTCTTTATTAAACCAGTGGTACATTAAAGTATGACATTCGAAGAATATTGTATAAAATTTTGACGAAGAAATATTAAAAAATACAGTAATGGCAGCAATTATTCGAACGTGTCTCGGAAAAAAGTAGAATTGCGGCGCCCCTCATAACTCGGTGCTGGATCATCCGAAATAAAAAAATTAAAGTTCATTCGTTAGATAATAGTTTTCCTCAGATAACGCTGGGAGGTTTTTTCGAAATTTCAGTTTTTCACTTTTTTGGAACACTTAGAACGGAAAACACGATTTTTTGAAAAAAAAAATTGGCTAATTTGTTATTGTGAAATAAAAATTAATAACAAATTTGAAAAAAAAACTCTTCAGCGTTACCTCGTAAATTATGTACAGAAATAGTGTTCAAAATTTCAAATGGAGCGGTACTGTAGTTTTGAAGTTATGAGGGGCACCGACTTTGAAAACGTGAGCTGTGGGGAAAACGCTTTAAAGTTTTGAACACTTAAAAATTCTTGTATAAAACTCATACAGAATACTTACTGCTAAACTAAATTTTGTACCCTACACTGACAAAATATACAGTACAGGTATAAACACGTTAGTACTTCCATTGAAATTTCTATAATATAACTGAGAGAGAGAGATATATAGAGAGCGAAACATCTGCCAGATAACAACAAAAATGCTTATAACTTCGTCAATTTTGGTCCAATCAACTTGAAATTTTGAGACAATATTCTTGAGATATTATGCATTCTGTTAAAAATATAAAAAAAAATGCAAAAAAAATTATTTTAATACCTTACCCTGCCCTTAAGGTAGTTAGAACTTATGGTAGTTTTTTGTGTAATCGGTGTGACCGTAACAGGTGGGACATATTTTATTCTGTGTGTGTTACGGGAGATAGAGACTTAAGAATGCCTGAAGTTTTCAGGAAAGTAATTAAAATAATATTTTGAGTTTTATTTTACAAAAAAATTAATAAGAAGCATTTAAACATTGCAACTAAAAATTGATCAAAACTTTGGCCATAGATTGCACTGAAAAAAAAAAAAACAACAATAACTTGAGTTAATCCTTCATGTGAACTGAATCTAAAACATATGGAAACTCATACACACATCGATTACCAGCGTTTTTTATGTCAGGCAAAGGTAAAAATAGATAAAAAAGAAAATTAGAATCGGACAATTGAAGGTATTGTGAGTAGAAAATAACTAACAAATCTATTTTTTTTCGAAATCATTTCTCATTTTCCATGGAATCACCCAAATTCGATTTTATCACTGAGTTACGTATTACTAAAGTTAAAAATTTGTGAAGGGCGTGTTTTTGACACGCACTAAGTAATATCACCTCAGTGAAAGTGTTAATTTATGATTTTTTGGCTCGTTTTTAAGTACAGTGAGAATTCAGCCCTCTTGCGTTTATTCAATATATGCATGTACAACTCTATAATTATTATATTATATATTATTATTATTAATTTTTCCCCCACTATAATCACACAACGAGATTAATATGTCATCCTTCGGTGACATAAAAATTTTTTTAGAGAAAATAAACGTAACTATGGGGATTTAGATGAAATGTGTTCCGAAGAATACTCTGGGATAGAATCACTAGGTCATGTAGTCGTCTTGTCAAAAACTGAGAACAAGTAAAAATAGGTGGTTCTTTGTATACTTTTTCAAATGACGCCAAACTGGCACTTTTTTTCAGAAAAACATTGTAGGGACGCTGTTTTTTTGCAATTACTAGTAACTTTTTAAATTTGAATCCTGCAATCAGAGTGAACTTGAGAACCAGCAAAGTTATGCAGAAATCATGAAATTTTAGCATTTTTTTAAAATACTAAAAATTATATACGTTAATGTATCCTTTCATAAAAATAAAACAAATGAATCACGTGGAAAATCTTCAGATAATTAATTATTAAATTAACTTGTGTCTCAGAATTAAGTGGGGTCCTTACAATTTCTATAGAGACGAATAAACAATTGACATCGTACAATTGTCCCATTATTATTTAAATGGGAAAAGGCTGTCTCTTAATTTAGCTGTGACATAAAAAAACTTTATGCGGCGGATCGAGAACCGTATAAAAAAGTTTCATAGAAAATACTTAATTCAAAACACTCGAAACTTCACGATTTCCTTAAGGCCGGCCACACAGGTACAGTTGAACAGTTCAACTATACAGTTTAACCTCTACGTGTGTGAGTATTTTAGTCCCAGTTCAACGCAACTGTACAGTTAAACTGAGACGAATGAAATTTTAAACCCGCCACACACGTACAGTTTCAACTAACAGTTTGAACTGAACAGATAAAACTGTCAGCTGGAACTGTACAGTGTAGGAGCCCACACACGTACAGTTCAATCCTTCAGTTTTTACAATGGATTGGAAACAACAGGACAATTTCACCTAGCAACATCTTTGATTCCACGATAATTATATTGTTAAAAAAAAATCAAAGGCCACAGACCAATGAACACTATTATATTATACTAATTATACTACTAGACAAAGCGTAAAGCCAGTTTCTAGGTATTTTTCTTGAAGCAGGTAACAAGGGTGAGACGGGTGAAATTTAATGAAATAATATAATGTCAATTTTTGAGCAAATGCGACTATAATTATTGCAGGACATAATTTGTATACGTACGTATTTTGAAAATAAAGCGAATACCACTTTCTTTCTTTCAAAATTTTGCAGTTTCTTCTCAAAAAAGTAAAATTTTATTATCAATATTGTATTTATATTTTGACAATAATTATTTGAAAGTGTAACTACGGATACGAATCAACTACTTCATAACCGAATACTATTGAGATCGGAATTTAGTCGTAACTGATTGCTCAAATTATACATTTATATTATATGTCTCTATAATATAAAATATAATATGTTCACTGGTCTGTGTCAAAGGCACTTGCTCCTGACCCCAGACCAAAGAACTGAAAGAACATATTCTGTACATCCTATAGACTCACTCAATAAATTTATAAATGAAGCAGCCAGATACGACCAGTATACGACTTAATAGTATTCTGTAATGTAGTAATCAATGCGAAAACCTGTGGTATTTGTAGTAACGTTTTCAAATAATTATTGTCAAAATATAATATTGATAATCAAATTTTACATTCTTGAAAAGAAGCTGCAAAATTTTGAAAGAAAAAGAGTGGTATTCGTTTTAATTATAGTTCCATTTGCGGAAAAGTGGACAATATATTATATTCCTTAAATCTCACCTGTCTCACCCCGTTACCTGCCACAAGAAAAATGCCTACAAACTGGCTTTACGCTTTGTCTAGCTGTATAATAATAATAGTGTTCATTGGTCTATGCTCCTGACACAAATTGAACTGAGAACTGTACAGTTGAACCCCCACACACGCAACAATCAGTTGAACTTTTCAGTTTAAAAAATTGAAATTTCATTCGTCTTACTTTAACTGTACAGTTGCGTTGAACTGAGACTGAAATACCCACACACGTAGAGCTTAAACTGTATAGTTGAACTGTTCAGTTGAAACTGTACGTGTGTGGCGGGTCTTAATTTTTTAAACTGAAAGTTTCAGCTGATTGTTACGTGTGTGGGGGTTCAACTGTACAATTCTCAGTTCAATTTGTGTCAGGAGCAAGAGTGTTTGGTTTTTTGAGTTCATTTAACAATATAATTTTCACGGAGTTAAAGAGGTTGCTGGGTGAAATTGTCCTGCCCTTTCGAATCCATGATAAAAACTGAAGGATTGAACTCAAGGGGTCAAACTAGATTGTCTATGTCTCTGTTCCACTTGTAATGAGTTTATGACGTAAATCTCCCCACTCTATTTGTGTAGATACACACTGTTTGCAGTGTATTAGTTTGGTGTTTTTTAGTAGTGTGCGTATTTACGCACACTACCGCAATACACGTATTACCAGAGAGAGCTGTTCAACGTGTTCAACCAACAATGGTAACAATGTACATATAATGCACTGTGGGTTCGACGACGGACACGGACTGACTAATGCCTTAAGCTGTGACACGACTCCAAATGACTCCGCGCCAATTACACGTTTTTAATATTAGTTGGTTTCTAGCATAGAACACTAGAAGTCAACTAATATAAAAAAAGTGTAATTCGCTTGGAGTCATTTGTATACCAGTCACAGCTTAAGGCAGGTAGTCAGTCAGTATCCGTCGTCGAACACACACTGCATTGTGTTAACAATGAACACCATTGTTACTTAAATTGGACAGCTTGGTCTGTCTCATAATACGTGTGTTGTGGTGGTATGTGTGAGTACGCACACAAAGGCAAACAACAAACTAACACAATTGCAAGCGGTGTGTACCTACACGACATGGTGGGAGAGATTTTACGTCACAAACTCATTACAAGTGGAACAGAGACATAGACCACCTAGTTTGTCCCCTTGGTTTCTAGTGTTCTATGATTGAACTGTACGTGTGTGACCGGCCTTAGAAGTTACATTTCTAAACAAAATAAAGCATTAGTTTACATACATAATATGTGGACATTTCATTTAATTTTTTTATAATATTACAATAATTGCAATTAATATATATATATGTAAAGAAATTGATTTAATAACTTATATTCATATGCAATGTGCTAATTAAATGTTTAAAGACTGTCAATAAGTAACTTTATCGTAAATTCTAGCGCAAAAATACATTTCCAATTTAATTAAACTATGTACTTATTTATTATTTTATTAAGAATTTTAAGAACTTAACTTCTTTTGTTAGTTTCTGAAAAGAATTTTTTTTGTAACAAGTGCATAAAAAATGATGTTAGGGGTGGAATTGACTTTTGCCCTTTTTGGAAATATATGAGATAAGACTCTCTTGGTCCTTATTATAAAATAATAAAATAATAAAAAAAATGGACTTAACTACTTTTGTCTGCCTGCGCTAGAATTAATGTTCTTACTTTTTCTTACTTTCCCTTCTCATTAAATGCACCTTGAGAAAAAAAAAAATGAAAAAATCGCAAGGAAAACATCAAAAAAAGACCGCATAAAACAGCTTTTACTGTACTTTATTTACAAAATTCAAATGGTTCACTTAGAATTGTCGAATGGGTTACTAATAACAAAATAAGGTAATGTTGGATATATTTTTTTACTTGCAAGATGGATATCTATTTCTGTTTCGTTTTATTGTATCAATTGTGTTATGATATGATAGTCAAACATTATAATCATATTTTGAAACTTGGGGCCCGGAATTGCCGAGGGGTCCCGATAGACCCCAAAAAAAGCAACTTGCCTGGTTGAAAAAAAATTTGTTGATTTGTCCAGTTACTGCTGCGAGTCCCGCCTCATTATTTCTTTTTCTCTGCTTAGCACAGACAGTAATAGGTTATTTTTTAAGAGCATATTTTTTTTTATAAAAAAAAAAACAAATTGAAGCTTCCTAGTAAAAATCGTAATTTTTTTGTCCTTTAAAATCCACAGAATTTTATGAGGATTAAGAATATACCATCACATTGTTCTAAAATCTAAATAAAAAGAAGAAAATTAGCCGGTCTAAATGTTTATATACAGACAATTCGTCGTATAATGTATGTAGGATCGATAACTAAAAATAGAATGGTATAATTGAAATTTTTTCAATTTCACAGGCAGCACCACAAAATAAAACTTTTTCTCGAAATAAAATAAAATAAATAAATAAAATAAACATTAAATTAAAAATCACAGTGATTGAAAAAATTATCAAACTGGATCGGCTGGGGCTCGAACAGAGGATCGTTGGTCTAGTCTCTAGTGGCGAAGACACCTGGCTAGTTACCGGGAGATTCTGGGTTCGAGTCCCAGCCGATCCAGTTTGATAATTTAGACCACTTTGGGTATCACTGACAATTTGGTTGCTAAATGATCAGATCACTCATTTAGCAAAAAAAAAAAAAATGATAAAGATGGACTATTTTTTTAATTCTAAATAAAATTTAAAAAAAGGTTCAGATTATGCCCGCCTTACCCCTATATATATTCAATTTAATAATAATTTGGCAGAAAAAAGAATTATAAAAAAACATATTATTAATTGTTAGAAAATTTCAAAATTTTTGTTTTTATACAAATATCATCTGATTTAAATTTTTTCGAAATATTTTTAATGACAGTGATCTTTAATCTTCACTATCATGATACTGCTTTGAACTTTAATATTATTAAATGTATATATATGCCAGTAATATTAATATATGTACACTACCGTGCAAACTTCGGAAACACATATTTTTGTAGATTACAAAATTTCTTTACCAGTCATTTTAATAAATTAGTTTGTTATTAAAATAAATTAGTTCGTACCACAATAATAACTAACAATATTATTAACGTTTTTACATCTTTTGTCGATAGTCTCTCGTATTGTTTTTGATAAATGCACGTGTTTTATTATAGTTTCGCTAGTGACACAACAGACGACTGTTCCCTTAAGGGGGGGGGGTAAGGATTTTAAACTTTTTTTTTCATTTTTTTTTAAATTTTTTTTCTGAATGTACAACATGTCAAGCGTGTTGTGTCAAAATTTCAAGTAAATCCGAGCAAAACTAATGAAGATACAGCGTTTCAAGCGACCGGCCCTCATGCTCGATTTTTATACCTGCCTGGTAGCTGCGCGACGCGCCTACCTGGTAGGTATAAAATTTACTTTAATTTTATATTTACAAATCTTATACAAAACAAATACTTACTATAATTACCCGCGTAACTTAGTTTTTTGTTTTTGAGTATAAAAAACTTTAAATTCATTTTCTCGCAAACAACATTTTTAAAGTTCGTGAAAATCATAACTCAAAATCTACTTCACCAATTTTGTTGAAATTTTGTACACTGTTTCTACACATAAATCAACAGGTAATCAGGTTGAGTTTTTTTTTTTTACTATTTTTTTCCAGTTTATAATAAATTAACCGAAATTTTTAGCAAAAATTGCGTTTTTCACTTCAAAATGCTATACTATAACGTGTATATACTTCAAAGATACTTCAAATGTTATACTATAACGTGTATATGAAATAAATAAGCCAACATTATTCATATCTCTAAAAAAAATCATGAAAATATGCCTTTTTTTCGCTTTTAAAACCTTACCCCCCCTTAAAGTAACTGTGTAGCTGGTGAAAAATTGTTCTCGATCTAGTAAGCACAACTCTAGACATTCCTAAAAGATGAATGGAAAAATTGGACAAAGAATATTTTGATTAACTTCTAAACGGCGGCCCAGAATTTTTGAACCAGTCATCAAGAAAAAAGGTGGTTACTTTGATGAAGTTAGAATCTAATATTTAAGCCATATATTTATTTTTTGTAGCAATATTAGTATAATTAAGTATGATTAACATGTCCAAATAGAATTCATATTTTAAACCAAATAAAAACGCCCGTACTTAATTTTTATGAACTTATACAGTAGAAGTTCTCAATAATACCAAATTTGTCCCGTACTATTGAAAAGCTATAGCTCCATGTTGTTTATTGTCACAAAGATTAAAGTATTTTTAGGATTTCAGAACGAAACTATGTGCCGGAGGAGATAGGACCCTTTACTGAGATGTAGAGGAGCGGCACTATTGAGAGCTTGTACTGTACATTGGTGAGGCTATCATTCGAAGCAGTTAAAGAACTAACGTCTTCATTAATTTATACTTTGTCTTTAACCCTAGAATCATACGTTGGTCTACGAGAAACGTTAATCATACATCGTCATCAATTTGACGAATAGACTTTTTACAGAGAATATTAGAGTTGATTTGCAAAAAACATTTTTTTTACATAACAATACTACAAAAGCGAACAAAATATTTTAAAAAACTGAATTTGGAAAAATTTTTTAATGTAAATATTTATTAATTTTTTTAATCTTTTATCAAAGCATATTTTCATTATAAAAATTAAAAAATAGATAACTACATCACATGTCTTTCAAATAATTAATTTATGAACTATTATGAGTCGATGGACACGTGTGACTTTACAAAATGTGAAACTTGTCGGTCACAAATATTCCCGTAGATATGTAAATTAAATTAGTTTCCACAAAATAAATTGTTAATCTTTTATTGAAACGCATTCTTTGGTTTTCGAATCAATATATTAAAACTTCAGTATTATGTCGTCTCTATAAGTCAAATAGCTGTAATCATCTTTTGCATTATCATTATCATTGTATAAATTAATTATAACATCGATATCTTTAATAAATTTTAGAAAAATTAGGAAAACTTATATAGTTATATATGTAAAGTACAAAATCTTTAAAAAAAAAAGAAACATACGTTTTAATATAAACAAAACGACAGCAATTATAATCAAAATTGATACGTCTTCTGTGTTATCATAACAAATAAATTAGATAACAGAAGTTTTAGAGCAGGCAGGCAACTGCAAGTTGTAGTACTGGAGCAGGTAGAGAAGTTTGATCGTCAATTTGACGTCAATTTAAATAATGGTTATTTGCTTATACTAAAACTATTACATTAAAACAGACAGCGCATAAGGCCAATTTGTAGGGTATTTCACTTAGTGATGAGCAAAATTAGTCTTGGTCTTGCAGTCTTGTCTTGGTCTTGCATTTTTTGCAAGACCAAGACTATGTATACCAAGAGCAAGACCAAGACCAAGACTATAAGTATGGCTGCAAGACCAATACCAAGACTCAAGTGAGCAAGACCAAGACAATAGCAAGAAAAAAGCAAGACTCTTGCTTAATTATTTAAATAGTTTAAAAGTATAATTAATACAGCAAAGAGAGAAAATTCTGATTTTAGAAGGAAAAAATTCGCTAATAAAAAAATGCAAGAAAGTGCAAGATTCTTTAGCAATACCAAGACCAAGACCAATACCAAGACTGCATTTTGCAAGACCAAGACCAAGACTCAAACTGCTCTAGCAAGACCAAGACCAAGATTTTTAATGTAAGAACAAGACCAAGACCAAGACTGCTAAGTCTTGGTCTTGGTCTTGCATTTGCTCATCACTAATTTCACTGGAACACCTAACAGAGTGTAATATGAGCTGCAGAATGCTGTCTATCATTCAATAAACAGGATCATATTTATTGCAAAACATAAATTTGTATACATAAAACCAATACCATTTCTTTTTTCAAAATTTTACAGTTTTTTTTCAAGAAAAAGTTAAATTTTGATATCAATATTTAACAGTAATTATTTGAAAACGCACTCAGAATTGTTTGTACTGATACCACAATTATTACACTGGTTAGAAAGTGTAGTCGGTCGTATTTTGAGTGTATTTTGAGGTTTCATTTATACATTGATATATACGGGGTGTCAATTTAAAAACAAGCCAGGCATCATATCTTTGGAACTGTAAAAGATAATTAAAATTTCTCAAAATCGTTTCTATAACATATAAGGGGAACCATTATGACCCACATAGGAATCCCCTATAACCAACCTGTAAGGCTCTAGCCACCCCAACCCTTTTTTTTTTGTAAATTGTAAAACCCCACTTGTGATACATCATTGGAAAGCTCTTTAAAAATGCTGTTCATTAATACCAAACATAATGTTAATTTATCGATTATTATTTGAAGAATACGGAAAATAAGTTTCAGTAGGCTAGAAAGTAAAGGGGCTAGAGAATAGTCGTTTTGAGATCTGACCTAGATTAGTTTCCGTCATTTTTAAGTAAAATGTACTATTAGTTATTGTAATGTTCGTCTGTGCATTTTGACTTTATAATTTGTAAAAATAAACTGCTTTAAAAAATAAAACATAATTTGACATTTATAACATTAATAAATTTGAATAAATTGGTTAAATATTATTTTTTATAATTTTCCAAAAATAATTGAGCAATTAATAATATTAAGTATCTTTCGACTTGAAAATTGTAATTTCTTACGATTTTATTTGAAATAGGGTTTAATTTGATATTTATAACTTTGTATAAGAGAAAATACATCTCAGCTTACTGAAATTTATTTTTCATATTCTTCAAATAAAAATCGATAAATTAATATTATGTTTGAAATTAATGAACAGCATTTTCAAAGAACTTTTCATTGATGTACCACAAGTGGGGTCTTACAATTTAAAGAAATATGGTTGGGGTGGCTGGAGCCTTAGGAGTTGGTTATAGAGGATTCCTATGTGAGTCAAAATGGTTCCCCCTCTATGTTACAGAAACGGTTTTTAGAAATTTTAATTATCTTTTATATTGACTGGCTCATACAATATTACCCACGGCCCTGACTCTGGCTTGGAACATAAATTTTCACCAACGCAGATAAGCGATAACATATCTGTGAGAGGAGAACCCCACTAAGTAAGTCGCTGACGTCACTACGTAAAATCGGAGTATGTACCATTGGATGTCCACTGTACGTCTAATTTTGATAAAGAATCAACATTCTAACTAAATTTCTAATAATTATTTTGTTAGTAATTATGAACATTCCCAGGGCCTTTAGAAAAGCTCAAAACCCTGGAAACGTTATATGTGGCTGACTTGTTATGTCATCGAAGATGACGTATTAATATCGTTGTGTGATTGAATTGAACACGTGGTTGAATAATTATTGAGTTGTACATCCATATTGAATAAACGCAAGAGGACTGTAGAGTTAACAACTATAGAGTTAACAAACAACTATAGAGTTAACAAAAAATCATAAATTAACACCTTCACTGAGATGGCATTACTTAGTGCGTGTCGAAAACACGCACTTAACGAATTTTTATATACTAACAAGGGGACACCCAGTATATACTAACAAGGGGACGGCACAGCCTTGGAGTTGCCGATTTAGCTGAAATTTTTTTTGGTGATAGAGTACACTTAATATGTTAATATCCTAAAATCATAGCGCGCATTATTCAAAAAAACCTGTAAAAAAATATTTAAAAATTTTAATGCAGCTAGTGTACTTAATAAGGTTAAAAAAGATTATTGTACGTAAAAGACGTGAAGTAGATCAGAAGTAAGCTTCTTGCTTCACAATAGAATGGTCCTACGTTCGAAACCGACTCTGTTCAATAAAACTTTTTCTGTATTAATTTTTTTTTTATCAACAAAAATCCTCCCCTTGTAAGTCTACATATATACGTATTCATTTACATATATACGGTGCTATGTGCTGGTTTTGCTAATAATAAATCCGCTAAAATATTAATTTTTTTCGGTAAATAAATATTTTGATTTAATTTTAATTTGCAGTAAATTTGAAATTATAATTATTTTTTTTATTTAACAATGAATATTATCTTAAGATATTAGTATTTATGATAGATCATATATATTTATCTAGAATTCAAAATTAGATAGGTAATATTTCTTATATTTTAATACAATAAATAAACTTTGGTTTTTATATCTGAAAATATGAATTCTTTTACTAATAAAATTATGGCGTTCTTAGTAACCATTATGGTGACCATAGCAACGACCAGGTATCAGGAATATTCGAGGTTATGAAAATTATGTTCTGACCATTTTGATGCAAAATTGTATAGGATAAACTTTCTCCACGTTTAGTAATTATGTATCTATTTCCAATTTAATTTACCCACAGTGAAACCAAAAGACCATGTAATGCGCCAGTTTCGAATTTTAACGGTAAAAGTTAACTACATTTTTGGTAATTTCCTAAGAAAACAAATTTCATTGCAGTTTTTTGCAAACAGGGGATCTTATTCTATCAAATGCTACCATTTTTCACTTTTTAAAGTTTCGAAAAGAAAATCTAGGTTTTCCGAAAAAAATCCTTATAATTTCATTATATCTGTCTGTCACACCCCCATAATCCATTTAAAGGGCCTTTTAGAGGGTTTCAGTTTTCGTTCTCGTTTCATTTCAGTTCAGAAGAAGGTTTGTTTTTACACGGTCCGTTCAGTTCTCACCGTTCTCAGTTCTTTGTATAATCTGAGTGTTACTCTTTTCAAGTGTTTCGCTTTAAAAGTCTTCGACTTATATTCTTATACTAGTTTAAGTGCTAATATAATAACTCATGAATGAAGACTATTTCACTACAATAGCGTTAGATTTGGTGCTGAAGAAAGAGCGGAAGAAAAGAAGCTAGTGGAGTAAGGTTTGGCTTCTTAAAAGAAATTCATTGTCGCATATAAATTTAGTTTGTATACTTCCCCAGTTCCTGCTCCACTTATTTTACTGTCCTTAACTTTCTTAAATTCTTTGTTGTAAGTTGAGCGTAGGCTATTTATTTTAGATTTTACCATATCGATTTAACACCGTATTCTTTATATTTCTTTAATAGAAGAGTGTAGGCAGCTTCCCTAATATTTACATTGTAGTAACGTACATCTGTCTGATTCCATGAACACGGTAAGGTTTTATAAATTTTAATAAATTCGACAACAAAATCGTGATCCTGGTTGGACATAGCGACAGTTGCCTATATAAAATGTGCACTTTGTCAGATTTTCAAGAAAACTGACGTGAGTAAACGGACTGAGGCATGATGCGCTTGTTTACACATACGATTTCTAAGATCTGAAACGAAACAAATAGGTCTATCCATCCTGTTAGTTCTCAGTATCCGTTTCAGTTCTCCTCTCCGATTTTGATTTTTACACGTAGGAAAAAACTGACAGTTCGACTGAAACTGAAACTGAACTGAGAACTGATATGACCGTCTAAAAGGCCCTTTAATTCAGGTCGTAGTTTTTTATCGGTTTCAAAATTTCTAATTTTTATCGATTCGTCAATTGTTATCAGAGTAGAATCCCATTGATTTTGACGATTGTCAGTTGAATACTTTAATAAATGTAACAGTTCAGCTACATACTCTTGCTATCATACATACAGTACTCTCTGTTCTTTAAGTAGTTCCTGGCTCAGCCACCGTAATGTCATCGGTATCTCTAGTATGCATATATTATTATAGGTTTATTACTTATATATAGGTACTAGTACATATATTGAAATAAATTATCTTAATTACTGGTTAGTTTGTTTCTTTAAATGACACTTTAAATTACAACACCCTAAGGGGTGCGCATTTTTGACTTTACCAACAATTTTTTAATATAGTTTGGGATGTGGGATTCCATTTACAATGTCGTCGCCAAATTTTTGTATGTTCCGATAATCAGTAATTACTATTAATTAGTAGTTACATAGTGAAAGTTGTACATTTTTGGCAAAAAAAATATACATAATATATAACTTTCATAACTCCATTTTATATGTGTTATATTATGTATATATTAAATATTCAAATAGAGAAATAAATGATGAATGTATATATTATTATTCATTTCCACACCAATGAAAACCGGCTTGGTAATACTATAGCGATAGGATATAAGTTTTATAAAATGCACGTAAAATAATTTAAAATAATACATGTTCATATATTTATATTGTACAGTAGTTTAATAGTATATTGTAGAATAAGTGGGAAAAGAGGCTTCTTTCTCACGAATATGAAGGGAAAAATAAAGGGAAATTGTTCTTAAATAAATTTATTTTTAATTGGTAGTTGTTAGTCACATAGGTCGGTCATGACAGTATATACTATATATATATAGATGCAACTTGCGTATAGTCATGCATACATAACCATATTGCACTAACACATACACATGTTTGTGTAGATAAAACGGATGTGTTTTGTTGTATGTATCATAATCGTTTGGTAGGGGTAGCGGTATACACGTCATTTCCCAGCGACAGCGGGCACGGTAGAATGAATGAATTTGAATTTTGGAAGGGCGCGGCCAAACTGCCTATTTTAAATATTTGAATCAATCATATGTATTAAGTTTTGTTTTATTTATTGTTTTATATTTTTGGGATGCTCTATTTCTTGTGGAAGAGGGAGGGGGCCCGGTAAGAAGAAAATGTCTAGGGTCCCAAAATGGATTAGTTCCGTCCTGCCGAAATGTAAAAAGTAAATTCTTAATTAAAAATTACTGAACCGATTTTGAAAACTCTTTCGATTTAATAGATTCAGCATATAAGTACTACCAATATGTTTTAATATTTATTCAGACTACTGTACATTTATGTATTACTCTATTTTAGACTTTATCACTTACATTATAATATAATACAGATATTATGTATTAGTGTATTACAAATGAATGTAAATATGTGATGAATTGATGATTTATTAAATGAATGAAAAATGTAATATGAATTTTTACAATTTTATTTTTCAACCTTGATTTAAAAAAGATATTGCGTAATCAAAAATACATTAATGCCTAGTTTATTGTATATTTTGTTTAATTCAACTTATAGCAACTTATTATAAGTATCCCGGTGTAGCAAATTTCCGGTTACAAAATTTACATTTTCTCGGCAACCCGTTTATACATATAGGATAATAGTTCAAAAACTGTATAAAGTCGTATCTTACGTCAGTTTTTGCCATGATGTAAAAAATTTCAAAAATCTTTTGACGAAATACATTTTTTTTTTTTGAGATCATCGGCATCGAACATGTATGGCTGAAGAACTCATCCAAGAGTTTGGGATTTCCAACGTTTTCGCCAGTTCTCATAGAAATCGGATGTTTCGTTCGAGAGTTATCATGCATAATCTATTAAATTTATGTAGAATGAACTTTGAAATTAAAGACCCAGTTTGTTGACTGGTTAAAAAAAAAATTAGCTTGCTGTTGAAGGGTTAAATCATATGATTTATTTTTTCTTTATAATAAACAATTTTTCAAATGATTCAAGACATAAGCAACTTGATCCCTGATTTTGCAAATAAATATCAATTTAATAATAAATGCATAATTATAAGGCGAATTAAATGTCTCGCCGTTACCTATACATATACATATATTATTATGTCTATATTTTAAATTTAAAATTCTAATTAGAAGATACGAGCATTTACATATTTATAATTATAATATATTGTATATTATGTATGTATTTTATACGTATATACTTATTTTATAGTGAATTGTTTACTACAAAAAATATTTTATTTATATAGTGTAATAGATCAGTGTTTCCCAACCGTCGGTCCGCGAAGATATCTCACCGGACCGCACAAACATATGTGAATTACAATAAATTACAAAAATGATCATAATTTGTATATATATTTGTTTAGAAAAAAAAAAAAGAAAATAGCGGGAACATGCAAAAAAGAAATTTTTGGCGATAAAAACTGTATGTTTTGAAATGTAGTATTTTCGGTAATATAGTACAACTTCCTTGTTATAAAGAGGCTCACCAGTCCAGAAATTTTAAAAAATCGATTTTCATTTTTTGCATTTTCTTATAGCTATACTTATCAGGAATCACTGTGCCAAAAGATTTTTTAATATCTCATTTCCTTTTTGAGATATAAATGAGCCACTAAAGCTGGCACCATAAAATGTAGGATTTCGTATTTTTAGCGCGCAGTCGATCGCAGCGCAGTAATGTCTTTTTAAATATTCATGACGCTGTATAACGTTTGTTTTGAGTATCATATATATTTTTCTTCAGGGTTACTGTATGATCCAGGAATGGCTGATTAGCTGTAAATATAAAAATTTCAGTTTTATTAAGTAAAAAAAAAAAAGAAAAAAGTAAAACGACTAAAACTTTAAATGACTTTTTCTCGAAATGACTTTTTTCGACACATTAGATCAAATTAGGACCGAATATTTCCAACACATTTCGCTATTGGCTAAACCACAACGAGATTTTTTGGACAAAGTATGGCCATTTTATGACCATTTTAATTCCCAAAAAATTGTAAAATTTCAAAAATTTTTTTTAAACTGCCGCCATTTTGTTTCTATACACGCAAAATTGCTAATTCTGGTTCCGCCAATAACCATACTCATATAGATTAAGAATTTTTTTTACTTTTTTTCTTCAGATGCTCTTGAGCTTCAAAATCGTGTCACAAGTGGAAGCACCCTTTTTGTTAGATACTTAACTATATGTTTATATATATATATATATATATTGATACGTCAAAGTAAAAAAAAAAATTTGTAATCTTGAATAGTTAGTAAAAGAACTGATATCATTTGTTATTTGTTTTCGTTGTCTAATTTATCTAAAAAAAATCGTGAAAAAACCTGTTTTCTCTGGACTGGTGAGCCTCCTCCTTAAAAGAAAGAAAACAGCGTATTGTGGTACTCTGGTTTCGATCCTTGCGATTGAACGCTTTTGGAGCACCCAACTTTCCAAACGTGTGTTTCCCAAAATAAGAAGATAGAAATTTTTTCAAAAATAACAATTTATTTAACAAATTAAACCGTGATTAACAATATTTGTTAATAAAAATATTTCTTCAAAGTCCAGTAATCCACCAACAATGTCCACTGACTAGCCACTCCGATTAGTAACTGACTGATCCACTTCTTCTTTTCCACTTAACTGTTCCGCTGCTTGCTCCAACACTTGATATTCACTAGTCTCCGACGTAACACTCGATTTTCAACTGATGTCCATCGTCTGGCGTGACCGACTTTTATACCCATCTGAGTGCTGACTTTTTGTTGTTGTGATGTTGGTTACGTGCTTGTTTTCTTCATTGTAGAACTTCTCGATGATTCTAGAATGTTCCACCATTACATAAAAGTGGAAAGAAAAGAGTTACTAAAAAAAAAAGAAAGTGTAAATCGTCGTCGCCGATGGGGATTGAACCCGTGCCCTTGGCATCGGTGGTCCGACTACTTCACCACTACTCCACCGGACCCTTGACTGTACTGGTGCTTGGTGTTGAAGTCTTCTTATACATGTAGCTGGTACTGGTGTTGGGTACAGTGGCACTCCGTTATGCCGTACGCAATGTGGATACAGTAGAGTCCCAACAAGCGAAATTAACTTGGCGGGCATATGGTCGACCAAATGTTCAAAAACTGAAATTTCATGTTATATGACCTAATGTTATTCCAACTAATGGTGGCAATTATTCCGGGCTACAAGAATTATATTTAAAATTACAGAATTACTTTTAAACATTCCTCTAATGCTTAAGAAAATGTCGATATTTATCTGAATTACATGGTAAATAAAGTGGTCGGAAAACAACATTTCATATTACACGATCTAATATTTTTCAAACTAACGGTGAGAATCATTCCAGGCTGCAAGAATTCCTAATTTAGAAAACTGATGGTTTATTGTTTGTCATATATTGTGATCGTATATGTGACTAAAAAAAGGTTGAGAAACGCTGTAATAGATATAGATTGCATGCATTAAGTACAGATTGTTCGTTATATGCAGTAACATTGCTCATATTATATCAACATTTGACAAGTTTGAAAACATATAGCCTAAGATTCCAGCATAGATTTTTGGACCTTTCTGCTTTTTAGTATTCCATACCAAAATTGGCAAAACGGAACACTTATGAAATCATTTTAGTGCTCGTCCCATTATCACAGGCGATTTTTTTAGAAACTATTTGACGTGAAGATTTTACATTTAGCACAGAAATAGAATGTGAACCTAAATTTCGATTCTGGAGGTTAATTTCAGGAAGTAACCCAGAAAGTGGAAAAAAATGTTCCCTAAGAGCTTCAAATGGAGTATCAAACCAAAATTGCTATCTCCAACCCTTATTACCAAAAGGTCGCTCAGAAAGACCTGAAAAAATGTATAAACATTAAGAATGAGATGTAGGTTGAACAAATATTATTAGAAAGAAAGCTTGATGACACATTTTACTTTGATAGAGATGTTGTTAGTCAATAATTTATCATGTTAATATTATGTTACGGGGATCTTCTAGTCCAGTGAGCAGAAATTTCGGCTGTCATTAGGAATAAATAAAGAAAAACTATTAATATTTTTACTGTTTATCATCTATTTATGGATATTTGAGTTGCCTAGTTTCAAAATCTACTAAATCCAGTTTTCAAATTTTTTGATTTTTTAGGGCCGTTAACTTTTAAATGCATTAAAGTATATACCCCCAAGCATTTTTTGTTATAATTTTAATTGCTAAAAAAAATTTGCAACTGAAATATAATTTTCAAATCCTGCTAATTACATTCAAAAGTTTTCAAATTCTGCTAAATTACTATTTGAATAACATTAAAAAAAACGAGTATTAGTTTCAAAAACTGCTAAATTAAGCTTAACATAACCTATATTTTAGATTTTAACCGTTTCAATTTTTAATTTCTTCAGTGACATTCGCGACGTACAAAGTATAAAATTATGTTTTCACCTAAAATTTGTATTTTAGTGTTTATCTAAAATTTTAAATAATGAAATCGTAGATGTAAATGAATTACTAAATAAGCACTTTGGTTTTAAGTGACAAAATGAAAATATTTTAGAATATTACAAAACAAATTGTATCGTCTAACCTTGATACATCCAATATTACTGAATCAAGTTTTTTTCTTTTAATAAATTTCACTTATAATTTCTATTTCACAACGCGTTTTATATAAATTTTACTATCAAAACCTACTAAATCCAAATAATTTTTATTAAAAATGGGGTAAGACGATAATTTTTTTTTGATAATAGTACTAATCATCTTTTTTGCCTTGTTAGATAATATAATTATGACTTTTTAATCAAAAAATTAATTTTGAACTGAGTTATGGTTTTTTGAGATTTCCCATGATTTTTACAAAATGGAATTAGTATATTTTGAAACTAGGCAACTCATTTTTAGAACATATAAAAATTTTTCATACAAAAAAATGGAAATTCTGGGCCTTGTAGCAATTTAAATATAGTCTTGCAAAACATTATGTTGTAGTTGACATGATTTTGACATTTGTATTCTTAATTATTTTTTAATAATACACTGGTTTCTCGTTGTAAGCAACATCAAAATCGAAATAGAATCATATGTCTTACTCTTTTTATGTATATGCGACTTTTATTATCTAAAAAGAGTAGGATATATGATTCTATTTCAAGTTGCTTATAACGAGAAATCAGTGTATATAGTATAAACCAAAATTTCGTAATACTTATAGTCTCTACAATAAAACGACATAATATATTGAAGGTACATGCCAAATTCGAAGTCGGATTGGATAAATAGAACTCGAGATATCATGTCGACCAACTTGAAAAATGAAGTTTTAAGAAAAATGTATTTCAAATTTTTAAGTACAATACCTAATACCTGAACCTAGCGTATTAAAATGGCTATAACTTTATGAATTTTCAAAATTTTTAAATTTCCTTTCGAGGGAACATTTTTAAAAGTCAATACTTTCAGAAAATGAAACAAAACAAAAAAAATTCTAGAAGTGAATATGACCTTAATAATCAAGATTAAAATTTCGGTGTCCGAATTAATATCCTAGACTAATTACTGACAATTACATAATTAGTAAACTTAAACTGAAAGCCTGCTATATTTTTTAAATCAAAACATTTCTAACTACGCAATTTTTTTTTTTTTTTTTGTTTCATTTATTTCAATTTTTGTTTTGTAATCGTAACAATCAGATATCAATATAACTTTTAAATGAAGGCATTTGCATTGATTTTTTTTACGAAATTATTGCATTGTAATCGTTTCTTATCAAATCAATGTGTGTATGTCTACGTGTAATGTGTTCTATGCTTATAATTATGTAGGTGTTTGTGTACTATTGCAAAATCAAACAATAAAATTCAAGGCTAATTTTCAGCACAGACTCTTTTTTTTAGAACGTACATACATGTTATTTCAAAAGTGAAAAAAAAAAAAACATCTACTGCATTTATATACAGTCGCCGTCAAAATTAAATTGAAATGTATTTTTAATGCAGTATCGTAGCAGTCGACAATCTGCAGCTCTTTTTAACAACAGTTGGAATGGCCGAATTTTCATAACGATCGAAGCATTAGATTCGAAGTTATAACTATTTATAGCGCGCCATCTCAATTAGCTCCTGTGACTGCTCCTGCGCAGCTGCCGCTCGGTATATAGTAATATAGGCGGTATGTCGACTTTCGCCGCTCTGTTGTATACTCATCATCAACCTGATGATGAGTTAGTGATTCGAAAAATGGCTCGTTACAGAAAAGTTTAGTTCAGTGAAATATGACAAAGCAAAGTTATTCTCATATTTTGTAGTATGGATTTTCACAAAGTAAATCTTTCAAGTGTTAATTATAATTATTTACATCAACATTATGTCGAAACATTTTTTAGAATTTTAAAATAAAGAAATTGTTTCAACTAAGAATGCCTACGTATTATTTTTAATCCTTAATGTCATCACTTGCATAGGAGGTTTGAAAATCAACTTTATAACCAATGAAATGTTTTGTACCATTTTTTGTTGTAAAAATCTGTCCTAATTTCTTTTTTTCCACGATGAAAGTAAAAACACTACAATATTCTTACAGTCGACTTAAAATATATGAATTAAATTTTATATAAATTACATATCAAATATATGAAATCCCAAAGAAAAAATTAATTTTTATATTTCACTTTAATAATTAAATTTTTTAATTTATTAAAGTTGGTCTGATTACCATACCATAGTGATTAGAAAAGCTAATCAACTATTTGAACGGGAAAGTAAAAATCGTTTTATCATGTTTCAACTTAATTTCGTCGGGGACTGTATTTTAAAATAAGCACATAAATAAGTAATTTTTCTTTTTTTAAGACGTTTGTGCACTGAATATATGCATGCACCTACACTTTTTTTTACTAAAATTAAAATCAAGAAGGAGAAACGGGTCTGTCCGATCATGTTTGGAGGGAAATAATGATTATTTGCTTAATTTCTAGGAAAATTTTTTCGATATATTTAATTGATTGTAATGTTAAACGTATAATGTTGATTTTTAAAATACCGTAAAACCGTCTAGACCCGGACATTTTTTTACATTTTTTGGTATAGTTTTATGTTTATACATGTTTCCTTCATAGATATCACCGATAAAAGTATTACCATTAGAAAGAGCGTATATTATTTGTTATATCCCTGACCCATTTGTTTCATTATAAGTAAAAATTAAAAATACCCCTGACGCAGCATCCTGCATAACATAGCGAGTTTCCGATTATAAAAATTAGTTTTTCTCGGTAACCAGTTTATACACAATGATGGTTTAAAATCTTTTTTATCTGATTTTTCTCCTCTTTCTAATGGTGTAAAAAAATGTTGCAAAAATTTTTGAAATTGAGAAAATTTTAGCAAAAAGAAATTTTTTTCACGAAAAATGCTCAAAAAAACATGCTTACGGCATCAGACGTGTCTGACTAATGAATTTCCAACATTTTCACCAAATTTCGTAATTTCGTAAAAATAGGACATTTCATTCGAAAGTTATCGTGCGAAAACATATATATATATATATATATATATATATATATATATATATATATATATATATATATATATATATATATATATATATATATATATATATGTATATATATATATATATATATATATATATGTATATATATATATATATATATATATATATATATATATATATATATATATATATATTTGTGAATATTATTTTCGGTTTCTAGGGACCTCAAAATAAATTTTTGCCATAGTCCCGGACTCAAGTCGCGTCATGACAGTGGCTGTAATAGCTGAATTCCATTCTGGAAATTCTCCAAAAATCTTGCCATAAATGTGATGCTCGGAACATGGTTTTTTGGGCATTTTTCGTGAAAAAAATTAAATTTTGCAAAAATTTCCCCAAATTCAAAAATTTTTGTAACATTTTTTTACACCATTGAAAAAATCACATAAAAAAGGTTTTTGAACAATAATTATTCTGTCAACTAATTTCCGACAAAAACTAATTTTTGTAAACGGAAATTCGTTATGTTATGCAGGATGCTGCGACAGAGGTATTTTATATGCTACCTATTACATTAAATCTATAATAATCATATTGCTTGTACGGAACACTATTGGCGCAAGTACAACTTGCACTTGGCGGCTTTTTTATTTCGTAATTATGTACATGCCATAGATATATGAATAGTATTCATATGTATATCAATGGTACATGCATAGGTCTTTGAGGAATCTTACTACTCGTGCTTACTACATACATATTGGTATGTACATACTAACTCTATAAGTCGTTATTTGACTTCAGTAACGAAATATAGTATATGGATAATCTATATCAAATATCTCCTTATTGAAAAACCATGTTCCTGACGTCAGACACGTCTGGCTGAAGAACTCATCCAAGATTTTTGGACTTCCAACGTTCTCACCAAATTTCGTAATCCTAGGACATTTCGTTCGAGAGTTATCGTGCGGACACATATATATATATATATATATATATATATATATATATATATATATATATATATATAAATACATATATATATATATACATATATATATATATATATATATATATATATATATATATATATATATATATATATATATATATAAATTTTAGTGAAGGTTATTTTCGGGTTCTAGGGACCTCAAAACAAATTTCTGCCATAGTCCCGGGCTCAGGTCGCGTTATGACAGCGGCTGTAATAGCGTGTATCCATTCTGGAAACTCGCTAAAATAAAAAATAATTAGTAAGTGTCCGGGTCTACAGCCCAAATCCGTCTTGACCCGGACACTTACTTAAATAATATAATAACATGCAAACTAACCTTTTCCGTCAGGTTTAGGACAGTGTTTTATATCGTCTGATATCTTTGAACCTGTCATGGACTTCAAAATATTTTGTGGGAAGGGAGAGGGGGCAATGCATAGTATGCCTCTCTATAAAGTAAACATACGATATGACACCAGAAGGAGGCATAAACCGCGTAATTTTGGGGGGAATATTAACGTATGGACAGTGGGAGTTACAACTGGTGTGAATCGCGGCCATAGTGTAATAAACTGATGTGTCCGGGTCTAAACGGATATACATATATAGCATGTATTTTTTTATATATACATCGAATATAACTTCAAACATCATTAAATGATGCGCGATAAAATTCTGAACACATACATGTCAAAACTAAAACAATATAACAATTATGACGAAAATTACATGTCTAAGTTAGACACACATTTGATTTCTTTGAAAACCTGTAGGATATTAATCCTGTAAAATGAGATAGTAAATGTTGAAATCCGTAGTTTTTATTGGTACAGCTGTTTAGAGGATGTTTTTCTCTCTCTAATGACGTCAAGAACAAATGTTTATTGTTGCAGGTTAATGTAGAAATTATTTAATTTAAAGATTGGTGCAAAGTGTCCGGATCTAGCCCCCTGTCCGGGTCTAGACGGTTTTACGGTACTTAAATAGGTAATTTATGATGATGTAGTGAAATTAAATAAATTTTTCTAAAACAATGGGACCCTGCTTACTCAAGAACTTTATAACGTGTATTTGTACTACATTGTATTCATAATAATTTCTAGTCAAATAACCAGAAATGTACTTTTTAGCCTGGTTTCTAATTTTGACCTATTTTATGAAATACTAAGAACTACCCAGTTATACTACTTAGACGTGCTGAAAAAAAAGTTGTTTTAGAAATTTTTTTCTCCACTAGTGATGAAGCAGTCAAAGTAGAATTTTTCAGGGTTTATTATAACGTAAAAGCCCCCATTATGGAACGGTATCTAATACTGGAACAGTTTTGACATTTACGTATTAATGAAGTTATTTCTGAAAGAAACGTCTGATAACAAAAATTATTATTAATAGAATGATTGTTTTTCAATTTAAATTCACCTTGCATTTAATATTTCCTTACTTAATTAAAGAAATAAATATGTAAATGTCAAAACTGTTCCAGTATTAGATACCGTTCCATAATGGGGGCTTTTACGTTATGTGTTTTAAAGTATACAAAAATATTTCTTATACTATACCAAACTGGGGGGCGCAGGTTAATTGGAAATATCGTCGTCGTTTTGATGAAATCATGGTTTTAAGAATAAGCGCTCAAACATAATTACTAAATGATGGATATTTTATATTAAGGAATTAGACACATGGGTCTTTCTTAGCAAAAAAACACTATATTTTCGATTTTTTTTTACAATAGCTAACGTAAAAGCCCCTATACCGGAGCACTGTTTCTAGGTGTGTAATTAAACTAGCTTATAAAAATTGACAAATAAATTACACGCCCATTTTTTTTTCTTAATAAGCATGAAAGAAAGTTTTTTTAATCCAATGAATATGCCTTTTAAAAAAATACAACCAAAAAATTTTTATTTATTAATGTTTTTCTTTTACAAAATGTCGACATCTATATCCAAACAGAGAAATATTAATGACACTAGGAGTTCGGAACCGGTATACAAACAGACGTGTAATATGAGTAATATGACACATAGAGTAACATCTAAACGTCAGAGTAGGAAGCATAGAATGGTTTAAGTATCAGAAGTAAATAAAGGATCAAAATTCTGTATTCAACAAAAATTGTTTAATATATATACGTATTTCTTTAATTAAGTATGAAAACATTAAATGCGAGGTGAATTAAAATTTAAAACTAATCATTCCTTTAATAATAATTTTTGTTATCAGAGGATTCTTTCAGAAATAACTTCATTAATATATAAATGTCAAAACTGTTCGGACATATGATCGTGTTCCGGTATAGGGGCTTTTACGTTATAAGAAAATATAATTTATTTCAACTTTCGACATACTAGGGTAAAAGCCCCGATTGTGGAACACTATTTTTAGGTATTTCATCAAACTTGCTTACAAAAATTAATAAATGAATTAAACACCCATTTTTTTTTCTCAATAAGCATGAAACCAAGTTTTTTTAATCCAATGAATATGTTTTTAAGAAAATATAACCCAAAAATTTTGATTTATTAATGTTTTGTTTTATAATTTGTTGACATCTATAAAAAAACGGACAGAATATATTAACACCCTTTTAAAAATCAGCACATTGACACCTAAAAAAGAACACGTATGTACGAACATGAGATACATCAAATACATCTTTGGCCATCTTTTCACTCTATGACATAGAGTGGCATCTAGTAGTAAATAGAATGTCAAATTAAAAAATATAGAATGGTTTAAATATTCGATAAAATAAACTACCAAAATCACAGAATATATCAAAATACTATATTTTGTTTCGCCATCTATGTATTTTAGTAAAGTTCTAATCAATTCTAAACTGACTTATCAAAATGGCGACAATTTTTCATTATTAAGAAAATTTTGCAACTTTAAATCAATATTTTTTTATTTATCAATTGACGATACGCTCCGAAATAAAAAAAATATTAAAAATTTTACGATTTTAAAGCAGTAAGTAAATATTTTAGACTCAAAAAGAAATTAAAACTATTTATAATATAAATTTTTAGTTATTTTACGTACATGATTTTAGTTAAATACAAAGGTTATATGTGTACTGAAAGAAATACACACATATATAAATTACATTTAAACCGAATAAAAATATGATTTAGCTCTTATAATCACTTAACTGGACTAATAAAAATTATTTGTATAGTTTTATTGCGCTAACTTCGAAAATTAACTGGAAAATGTTGAAATTTATGGGGCATGTGTTTCTATAAATAAGCATTGATCAAACGCAAAAGAGACACATTCAGCAAAAACTGTTTAATATATATATGTATTTCTTTAATTAAGTAAAGAAACATTAAATGTGAGATGAATTTAAATTGAAAAACAATCATTCTATTAATAATAATTTTTGTTATCAGACGTTTCTTTCAGAAATAACTTCATTAAGATATAAATGTCAAAACTGTTTTTCTATTGGATCGCGTTCCACAAACGGGGCTTTTACCCTATATATATTTTTGAGACACTGTAAAAAAATTTTTATAGAAAAAAAAAATAATTCGACCATTGACAGCTAGTTTTCGAAAATCGCTGATTTTTCGCCGTAGGCAGAGTAACTCGTGAAATCCTTACCTAAAATAAAAAACAAAATTTTTTTCTATTAGTAGATGCTTATGGCTTGTACTTGAACGAAAAATTACTGTTTTCGTTCATTACATCTTATTTTACAAGTAAAAAATCAACGAAAAACACGAAAATTTTTACCAAAAATCAAAATTTTTTGTTTAAAACACTGTCAAAAGCTGAAATTTCATTTTTTTTTTTAAATCCCTTTGTTCAAGTACAAGTCATAAACATTTACTAAGAGAAAAAAATTGCCAAAAGTTGGAATAAATCAGGTTTTTTTGCTAAAAAAGAATGCCATGTAACCCCTTAATACTGATTTTTCTGCTCAGTACTGTACGTAATATTTTAACAATAACAATTCTCAAGAAGTCAGAGTCATGTTTGCGTGTAAGTATCGAATAACGTGTCTGATCAACGGTTTCCTCTCAAGTGTCGTATAGACCTGTCGTCCGCCAAGAATATGAGTTTTTTCAGTAAAGAAGTGATTTACGAATTGTTTATAAATTTTTTCAAGAGGGAGGGCGGGCAGAGATAAGATTTTTTATAGGGGGGGGGGGGGGTGTTAGAGTACAAAGTTTGGAAACCGCTGCCATACATAATATAGTGTATCTATATTGATGAGTTGTGAACAAAATAATAATGAATATAAGAATATAATATTTTTGTATACATTTTTTACAATATCTCAGAAACTAAACAGTGAATCGACTGCAGATTTGACAAAGTTATTTTACCATTCAACATTATAAGAAGTATTAGTGAATCCCAATGTATCTTTTACATCGATTTTCTCTTTTCCCATACAATAGATAAATTTTTCCATTAAAACAAGTTGTAGTAGCCTCATTCTGAATGACAAGAACACAAAATTTGAAAATTTCTCGACGAAAACCATTTTTCCAATAGTACTACTTTAAATCGTCGAACATGATTGTAACAATAATATTATTTTTTTATAGCGCCAATAAATATCCATGAATGACTACTGTAATATCCGACAAATTTAACAAAATTTCATGGAAATAAAATTTAAAATTACAAAGTCAAAACCACAAAACATCATTTAAATAATGATATTTCAAAAAAACAAATAACGGAATTGTTATTTTGTAACAGGTTCACAAAAACAGTTATCAAGATTCTCTTTTCATTATGTTTACAAACTTTGTAAGTTTTACTTAATTGTAAATTTACTTTTATAATTTACTTGCACATTGTAGTGATAAGTATTAAGTGGTAAATGGGACGCATAAGTAGGGCAAAAAAATACGGGTGCCCAAAAATATAATAGTGAGAGGGATATGTTGGCGGCCGAACCAGCCAGATCATGATGTGCCTATAGTAGAGATGTCGATTTTCCAAAAAAAAGATCGATTTTTGGATCGATTTAAATCGAAATAAAAAAAATCGAAAAAAAAATCGGCTAAAAAAATTCGATTCTGAGAGATCGATCTAAAAAATCGAAATTTTGAAAAGTTTAATAAAATTAGCTGATAATTTTTGTGTAAAGGCGATGAATGAGTTAACTTTTCAGTTATAATTATAAAAAATAAGGCAATTGAATATGTAGGACGAATACCACGAATTGAACCAAGTTTATTCAAAAATTCCAAACAAATTGACAAAAAAATGTTTTCTAAATAAATCGCTTTTGTGGGAAAGGGATCGTCGTTTGTACAGATAGGTGGTCTCTTCCTTCCTTTTGTATTAATAGTCTGACTTATATAGAGCCATAGGAGGGGTTCGTTGATATAACGAGTAAAAAGTGACAATTAACAATAGAGTTTTTGGTGTTTAATTTTAACACATGTTTCTTTGTAGAATTACTATTAAAATGAAGTTATTTTTGGAAAAAATCGGTTATCGATATCTTACTTTTAATAATCGATTCATGAATCGATTCAAATGAAAAAAATCGAAAAATGAATCGATTTTTTAAGCTTCGATTAATCGATTTAAAATCGACATCTCGAGCCTATAGTTATTAGTGACCAACCGAACCTTCGGTTTCAACGAAATGTTTTGTACTATTTTTTTCGCTGTAAAAATCTGCCCTAAGTTTTTTCTCCATGGTAAAAGTGAAAAAACTACAATATTCTTATGGGACTTGATACACATGAGTTAAATTGTCACAATATTTTGTAATACTATAAATATGAAATAAAATGCTATCATGTGAAAATTAATGCTTTATCTTGTTTAGAAAAGCAACTTCTAAGGTAATCAATCGTGAGGTTTTGACGATTTTGAGTTATACATTTTCTGTGAAACTTTTCTTTTTACCGTCCCGATACATCGCGTAAAAAAAGACTTTTTATAGCTATTTATGAATTTTTTGAATATCTTTTGTGCGGTTTTTTGAAGGGGGACCACTAGTGTGACCGCTTGAAAAAAAGGTGATTTTTGTGGAATTTTTTTAAGAGAAAACTGCTCTATGGAATGTTTTAATATTTTAAGGATATATTCGTTTTATATATAATAAATTCATGATATAATTTTTGGACCAAAAAATTGAAAATTCCGTGAATTATTCACGATCTCCCAAGGCTCCAAAATAAAAAGTTCTCCCACTGCTGCAGTGATAGCGACCTTCACAGTACCTGAAATCAAAATAACCAAAAAGCCTATTAAACTAGAAGTTATTGCCCGTGCCATGAACCTCAATCGAAAAAAAAAGTTGAAATTTAACAAAATGGCGGAGTTTTTTTTAAAAAAAAAAAGTTTCAAAATTTTCGCGAAAATTTGATGATTTTTGACCTACAAAAATTACATTTTTTATTCGATCGGAAAATTGGCGGTTCATGGCACGAAGAAACACATATAAAAGAAGCTGCGATAAGAATCAAATCAATCGGATGATTTGTCTTCGAGTTATAACTGCAGCAAATTTGAAAAATGTAGTTTTTCTTTATTTATTTATGATGTACAAATTATTTATGATGTACTCACTATAACGGTCATAGTAAAACTAGATGAGTCGTTTAAATGTGCCAGGGTCTAGCTTCTCCACAACATATGACTGGCAGCCACGTCCAGAAACTCCCGAACTATTATCAACCTTCATACATTTCTCAATACCTCAAAGTTAACAATGAAAATCAGAATCCGCTCTTCAGATGGCTGTAACTCAAAATCTATTTGAGATATGCACTTAAAATTTTAGTATGTTATTTTTAAAGGTGTAGACTATCCTAACATGTAAAAAAAAAATTTCCAGTTTTTTCAAAATGTCACACTAGTGGTCCCCCTTAAGCGGGAACGGTCCTCCAGAACTTTCAAATTTTTCATTTTTTGTTTTGCTTTAAAAGTTTATTTGAACCTTAAGGAATATATTTCTAATATTTTAATCCCAACAGAAAGATTATCTTAGATAACGATAAACTGCTTGTAACTACTTTTCAAGAACGAAAACTTTTTAATAGCGTTTTTCTCAAAACAGGTTTTTTTCGCGCCGTGGAACATAACTTATAAAGTTATTAAGGTATTAACTTGAAATTTTGTACAGATGCATATACCTAAAATTTTGCATAAATTATTACTATAAATATTGTTTATAACAATTTGTTTATAAAATTAAAAGTGAAATTTTTTTCTTTTTGATTTTAAATTGTGAAAAAAATTTCTCATCAGAGATAGGTATATGCAAAGCGTAATGACTTATTTTAATAAAAATTTTTTGTCCGATTGAATTCAGTTGATTACAAGAGGCTGGGCATTCCACGGCGCAAATTAAAAGAGTCAATAATAAACAAATATGGAATACCATAAAGTAACGCTCAAATCTATTAATATTAAAAGAGTCAACTTGGAACAGCTGTAGCACCCCCATTTTTTCTTTTTTTTGCATCAAAATTTATGAGTGAATACACCATAACATGTACTATACTATGTAACTTCATTTGATACAATAAATGTAGCCAGTTTCTTAAAAAAAAAATTATTAAAAAGCCTGTTGTCTGGAGGACCCTCTCCCCTTAAGCGATAAAGGCACAATGTTTCTCATGTCTGCGACGGCACGTATCTGTGACATTCAGTGTCTGCGGATATGAACAAACCTTTATTCGTCATCATCAGCATGTAACGGTATCAGCACAATCAACATGATGCGTATAGTAATTTAATGGCGCCAACACTATGTTATTTGCACACCTGTAACACTTGTATAGAACTATTACACGACAAGGTCTCAATACTGTTCTAGTTAGTGATTAGCAACTCTGTATCTTGTGTGGTAGGTCCATTCCATTCCTACCATAAAAATTCATTTTTGGCAAAAACTTTACTAATTATAACTAGTTCAACCCACATATACCGCGCGTATATGTGGGTTGAATTGTCTCTGTCTCAACCTCGTATCTGAAAACTCCCAATTTTTGGACATAAAAAAAAAAAAAAACATTTTAAATCTGTGTTTTCATCACTATGAGCTTAAGATTTATGCTAATTACACCCTTTGATGTTGGCTACCCATACATATAAATATATATAGATAAGTATATATGTAAATACAGTATTTAATATGTTTTTTGTGTGTCCTAAAACATGTAGTTTTTGATATACGAGGTAGAGACAGCCAACGCGCGAATTATGCATATTTAACTACATACAGCTAAACCTTTTTTATGCGGTCCTTTTTTGTGCAATTTTTTTTATGCGATTTTAAAAAAAAAATTGGTCATTAAAATGCATAATGCAAAATCAAAATCAAGAGAAAGTAAGAATATTAATAGATTGGAACGTTACTTTATGGTATTGCATATTTGTAAATAATAAACAAATATTTTACTTCGCAAAAATACCACTTTTCTTTTGAAACAATATTGTCACATTTTGAAAATAAAAGTGGTATTTTTGCGCAGTAATATTTGTTTATTATTTACAGAAAGTAAGAAACTTAAACATTAACTGTACTAACTTTTTTTGATAAAAATACTTTTTAATGGTTTTAAAAGCATTTAATCAGTATATTGCGTAAGAATATAAGTTATTGCATCATTTAATTTTTTTATAGATGTATTTTTCACAATTTTCATAATATTATAAATACGCTGCCAATTGGGTGTGGTACACAGCTTCCTCGTAAAAGACTTTAAAGCAGTATTCTATCAAATATATATATTTATATACCGTGAAATTATATTTTCGCCTTAAAGTTTATAGAAAATTGTTATAACTCAAAATACTTAAAGGCTAAATTATAAAACAGTAGCGAATAATAGCTAGTAAATAAGATATTAATATTTAATGGGATTTTATGGTAGCGCTATGGATACTATTACTCCGAATGCAATGAAATTTGTAGGGGACCATCTAGGGACCAGACCGCATAATTTCTGACAATTTCATTAAAAAAAATTTCATTAAAGAATAGTTCAGAAGT
The DNA here is from genome assembly GCA_035578155.1 of Brachynemurus nebulosus. Taxonomy (NCBI): domain Eukaryota; kingdom Metazoa; phylum Arthropoda; class Insecta; order Neuroptera; family Myrmeleontidae; genus Brachynemurus; species Brachynemurus nebulosus. The sequence continues at coordinate 7,506,109 of JAPWDM010000019.1, forward strand.
TATGCCTCTTGGTGCAATTTAGTATATTAATGGAATAACATGGGTGCGGTGTAGCTACCATTACTCCGATTTTGAATAAATTCATAGGGAACCATCTAGAAACCAAACTGCATAATTTCTGAAAATTTTATTAAAAACAATCGAATAGTTCAGAAGTTATGCCACTTGGTGACACACAGGCGAACAGACAGACGGACGGACGGACGGACAGACACCAAACTAAAATTCTTCAGGAAGCTCTAGAACGTAAAATCTGCGTAAAAAATTTTTATTTTTCAAAAGTGATCACAATGCTTCCGCTACTTTACTAGTCTCGGAAGCAAAATGAAATATAATGTTCCCACATGTAAATTAATGTTTTATATCTTGTTTAGAAAAGCAACGTCTAAGGAAATCGTGAAGTTTTGAGCGTTTTGAGTTATATATTCTCGATCAAACTTTTTTATGCGGTACCGATGCACCGCATAAAAAAGTTTTTTTTGCAATCTGGACCGAACGAAACTTTTGATAGCTATTTATGATATTTTTGAATATATTTTTTTGTGCGATTTTTTTTATGTGGTCCCTATCAACCGCATAAAAAAAGGTTCAGCTGTATATACCAAACTAATTGTAAGTCAATAAAAATTTGATAGAACAGATAATTGCCAACGTTAAAGAGTGCATAGAATTGAGTTCATTTTTAAACGATGACCAATAAATCTTATGTTGAGATACATTCGATATGAAATAAATAATCAAAAAAAAAAAAAAAAAATTAACTATGAAATTTATTTTTGTTGCTTAATTATAAAAGTAAATATAAAGATGGAAGATACAACTTTCTATAAATGAGAGAGAAAGATAAATAAGAACTTTTCTGTTTGTTTCGTTAAATTATTTAAATTTTATATTTTAATTATATTGTGTAAACCTCGTTTGCAATTTTTTTTATTTAATTAGTCAGGTTAATTAAAATTTTAAATAAAAGGAAAGTATGAATTACAATTTTTCCAAAGCGTTTTCTAGAGGTTAGTTTAAAATCTAAACTTTTAATTATTCATTTTTTAATATTATTTATTAATATTCAAATTAAATGATATCATATCGATAAATTTTCGGTAATATGTTGAAATTAGTGTCCGACCGAAACAGGATTTGCAGCCGGAATCGAAACCGAAACTTATTTAGACATATTAAAATTTCAATTGTATGCTGAAATCTAGTGTATATACGAGACACAAACTTGCCCGAACGAAGCACGACAATTCACAAACACTTGAGTTTTGGTGCGGCCGAAGTTGGCCGAAACCGAAACCGAAGGTTCGGTCGGTCATTAGTTGAAATATATATTACAGACGAAGCGCTTACGCAGCATTTTATCAGACTAAACTAGACTTAATGATGCTTACCTAGATTAGAGTTTCTCAAAGTGAGGTACCTACCCATATCCCCGAGGGTACAACTACCACGTGTATATTGCATAAAGCAGCCAACTTTATGTAAAAAAAATGCCGGTGTCGGAGAGTCCTGCATAATATAGCTAATTTACGTAATTTTTTCCGCTCTTTTCCATCATGTAAAAAATATTCGAATAACTTGTTAAGTTTTGGTAAATTTTTACAAAAATGTCGTTTTTTGAGGTTTTGGGCATTAGCCATGCCTGGCTGAAAAGAACGGGTCTGAGTCTTTCAACGTTTGAACATTCCGTTTGAGAGTTCTGTGTCGGGGGATACTGTGTCGGGGGATACTGTGTCGACATTTTCCGGTTTATAATTTCCGAATAAAAATCTTGTATGAGTTCGTTAGCCAGGCACGTCCGATGCCAAGAACCTCAAAAAAATTAGTTTTTTTTTTACCAAAATTTAAGTTTTTTTTTTGGAAATTTTTTACAACGTGGTAAAAATTACATAACATACGTCGTTGAACCATTATCCTATGTAAGTGAGTTTTCGAGAAAAAGTAATTTTTGAACCGGAAATTCGGTATGTTATGCAAGATGCTGCGACAGGGTAAACTTAAATATTTATAAGAATACTAGATTTGTCAAAACATTGACGGTGTGGTTTAATGAAAAAATTGTATTTGAATTTTTTATTTTATTTTAAATTCTGCGTCGATTAAAAAAAAAAGACCAGCCACTGAATCGCTTGTGGTCACTTTTCAAATTTCTAAGTATCTTTTTAAGGATAAGTCGCTCGCCTATTTTCATTATTTAGTTTTTGTAGATATCACAGATAAGTAGGATGAATGCGGGAGAGATGCCGCACATTTCGAATACACTTGATAATTCTTTAAGTATGCATTTAATTGATTTGAAATTTGGTGCACAATAAATATAAACATTGTTCTTTAAAATTATTTTATATTTTGAGTCATAAAGGATTCATAGTTAACATTTTTGTAGAGCCTGTAAGGCGGCGTCTATCCCACACCCATGGGTGAGATGTCGCATCAAAGGAGAGACGCCGCATAGTTCATATTAAAAATTTTGCAATTTTTTTGGCGCAGCGTCCCTCTTGAACATATATTACACACATCTCCATACATGATGCATGTCATATGTAACCATTTTTGGCACTTTATACATCTTAACCAGTCAACTTTTTTTTTTTTTTTTTGTTTCTGAGTACTTTTCAAAACATTCAATACACAGGCAATCATCATTATTTTCGTTATCTTTACTAATATGAGAACTCTTCCTGATCCATTACTGGATCTTTTATATTTACGTGGCATAATTTACAGTCCAAAAAAAAATTATATAATCAAGGTATACGTATATGTTTTTAATATGTAATATGATGCGGCATCTATACCAACTTTAAATGCGGCATCTCTCCTTTTTGTTGGGATAGATGCCGCATATTGCTATAGCAAGCATAGTGCGGAATTCGAACCTAAAATTTTTAACAGTACTTTGAAAATATACCTAAATTAATAACAAAACTCATTTTCATTAAAACAATGAAATATGCATTCTTAAATACTAATGAATTAAATGCTTGATAAAATATTATGTTAAAAAACTTACTTATCAATAATGAAAAGTTGGATAATTACTAAACTGATGGACTAATCATAAATATTACCAGATACAGCTTAAATAAATAACTTATTTTAAACATATAATCCATTAATAGCACTATCTATCAAACAACGGACGAACTATCTCTCCCGCACTTACCCTATCTCTATTAAAAGTTTTTTCACTTCAAGAGAAACACCATATAAATAGTTTTGTTTCAATCTCTGATTGGCAAAGTCGTTGTTGCGTAATTATTGATAATATATAATTTGATTTTGATGCGATCCAATAAACTCTCAAAATGTATTCTTATTATTCTGTTTACTTTACTAGGAGGAGAATCATGTAACAGAAAAACAAAATAAAACATGTCTATTAATAAAAACACAGACATTCAGTGTTACAAACATGTCAACGTACAAACTAGCGATATTATTTAAACAATTTAAAACTAAAGTGTTACCACCATTGCTGTAACTCTAATAGTGAAGTTGGACCGTGAAATTTCCACCGAAATTAAATGGAACAAATTATCTTTAAACTCCGTAGTGCAAACAGTGTATAAATAATGTTAATGTACTTAGTGAAATGATTGCCAAAAGAAACACAAACACTCTACCCGAAAACCCCCAAAAAATTATCGTTAGTACTCCAAGTGGGACGTGTTCAATATGAATCAAACAATAATTGATCAACAACATCTAAATCGTTACCATTGTCAAACTTACGACATGTACCCGCATCATTATTACAATATGCTCCCGTACTCGTCAAATAGTTATTCAGATGTGTACAATTCAAATCAGACGTCGTCATCACTCACACCGACGTCGTCAGTGTTTCTTACCGAAGCGCAACACGCCTATCAAAATGATAACCATATGTATTGTGAATCAGACAATTTGACAAATTTGATAGTTAGTAATGATTATGAAGATAATAACAGTGCAATATTACATCAAACTCCATCGGCGCAATGGCAACCGGAACAAGTGACGCAAATGATTTTACCATCTTCCTCGTCCACGGTTACCACGGTAGAACCGCAAAATTACAATTTTCTAGACGAGTCGTTGTATCAACAACAACAGGCACAACCAGAACAAAGCCATCAACAGATGGCGAAAATTGCTGCAACAGCATTGCGACGTTTTGAGCCAGCGCCAAGGTAAGCGAAAAATGATTTGCCAAATGATTTTTATGGATAAATGTGAATTTTATTATGTTGGATGTCAGGGAATTTTTTCACTTATTATTTTACACGAGAGGTTTGTATTTTTTCGAATAAATTTGGGTTTGTCTAACGAAAATTTGTCGCCTAGCAATTCAACGAGAAGAACTGTCAACTAACAAAAACGCGACAACGTAGCTGAAGCGTTTGTGTTAGTTGACAGTTCTTCGAGTTAAATTGCTTTTTGGCAAGAAATTTGAGTTGTAGAAAACACAAATTTATTCAGAAAAAATATATAACTCAAGTGTAATACGGTAAGATAATTTAACGAATAAAATAAATTAGTATAATTCATATTATTATTTAATACATTGTTACTATGGTTCTGAAATTAGTTAAAGGGCATAGCCGGGTAAGATAGGGAAAACGGCCCTGGACGCAAAATTGATTGTTTTTATAGGAAATAATATTTCTTAGCCCCAGATACATTCCTGCTAAATTTCAACCCTCCGAGGCTAATAGTTTATGAATACACAAACAGACAAAAATTTTCAAAAAAAATTTTTTTTGACGAAATTACTGAGCCGATTTATTTGAGTTTAATATATATTATGTACCCACCTTAGGCGAAGTAATAAAAAAAAAATTATCGCTATATCCCTTTATAATACTAATTTTTTTAAATTTTTAATTTTAAGAAAATTTTTTTTGGCACTTACGCGTTAGCGACACCCACCATTTTTTGTTCAATAATTTGCCTCTTAGTACTCTATAACATATATTTTTATGGAAAAATTTTAGGTGGTAGAACATAGTAATATTTCAATACAAATGCATGCCATGTTCGGTACTACATATATTACTTATGTGTAAAAAGGACCATAAAGTAAAGCATCAGCCTTATTTCCAAAACACAGTAGGACTCTTTCACTCGTTCACATTTTATAAACCATCAGAAAAGAATCCATCTACTTAATAAATTTCTAACACTGACTCACTGACCGACTGACTAACTGACAGACAACGCACAGCCTAAACTGTTGGGTTCAGAAGAATGAAATTTTGCATAGGAGTTCCCTATGTAACGTAGGTGAGCACTAAGAAAAGATCTTTGAAAATTCGTCACCTTATGTAAGGGGATGAAATAGGGGATGAAAATTTGTATTTGAAATACGTCATTTTTAAAATTAGATATACCTACTTATATAGAAATATGTTACTATGGCTATTAAAATAAACAAAATTTAGTAAATCGTGGAAGTTGGTATTTAGGCTTTTGAAAACACTGAAAGTGAGCAGAAAGTGAGCACAAAGATGATGCCGATGGAAAAGCCCATCGGGTATACGGCTAGTATTATATAATAAACTTACCGTAGTCATACACAGATTACTATACTGAATTCTCTATCCCAAATAAATATAACAGTTACGCTAAATTTTAAAAATTGTCAGATGATTTGTAAATCTGGGCTCAAGTATCCCGTGTTTACGGTACTTTTTACTCTGGGAAAATGTCTCACTCTCAGGTGAAAATAGAAAAACCATTTTGAGCATGTGCATACATTACGCAAAAACTATTGTTCTATTCAACAAGTTCTGTATACTTATTACATTTATATACTTCTTATTGATTTTATAACAATGTGTCGCGCGAACGACGTCGCGGTTACAGCTAGTAAAAAAATAATAACCTTGCCGCAAACGGTCTATATTTTGAAAGAATTTCTTTTTTTCAAAAATAATTTGATTTGATTTTTTTGAGTTCTATGGAGATCTAATTGTTACTTTGTTGAAAATGTAAAAATAATACGCAAATGTTCTAAGCAAATCGTCGGCATCCCTGCGAATATTGATGGGGAGTCTAATGTTTGTACGAATTTTTATACCTCAATGTACCCCCAATAATCCTGTAAATCGGCAGATCGATCTATCGAATGGTTTTCCTAAACCGTTTGTTCAAAATTTCAGATTTAAAAAATAAAGGAACAAAATTGAATGAAAAATTCAATTTTTTTTTCAAATTTTTCCACAGTTAAGCATCTTTTAGCCATTAATTTTGAAAATTTTTTTTTTCTTAATTTTCAAAATTAATGGCTAAAAGATGCTTAACTGTGGAAAAATTTGAAAAAAAAATTGAATTTTTCATTCAATTTTGTTCCTTTATTTTTTAAATCTGAAATTTTGAACAAACGGTTTAGGAAAACCATTCGATAGATCGATCTGCCGATTTACAGGGTTATTGGGGGTACATTGAGGTATAAAAATTCGTTAAATAAATATAAAGGAAAGAAAAATAAATATAAAGGAAAAACTATAAAACAATGCTAAAATTGAAACTGTAAATATAGTGGTATTCGTAATATATGGCAAAATAAAACGCAAATTATGTCAAAGGTAGAGTCAGTCACATATGGAATTGCCCATATATATATATATATATATATATATATATATATATATATATATATATATATATATATATATATATATATATATATATACATATATATATATATATGTATATATATATATACATATATATATATATATATATATATGTATATATATACATATATATATACACACATATATATATATGTATATATATATATATATACATATATATATATATATATGTATATATATATATATATATATATATATATATATATATATATATATATATATATATATATAGCCCGGGACGATGGCAGAAATTTGTTTTGAGGTCCGTAGAAACCGAAAATAATCACTAAAATATATATATATATATATATGTGTGTGTGTGTGTGTGTGTGTGTGTGTGTGTGTGTGTGTGTGTGTGTGTGTCCACGCGATAACTCGAACGAAATATCTTACGTTTATGAAATTTGGTGAAAATATTGGAAGTCCCAAACCGTTGGACGAGTTCGTTAACCAGGCGCATCCGATGCCCGGAACATGGTTTTTTGGCAATTTTCGTGAAAAAAATTAGTTTTTTACCAAAATTACCCCTCATTCAAAAATTTTTGTGAAATTTTTTCACACCATTGGAACGAGGAGAAACAGTCATATGTCTTTAAACTATTATTCTATGTCAACTAGTTTCAACTTTTATAAACAGAAATTCGCTATGTTATTGCAGGATGCTGCGACAGGGCTATTAAATTATTATTATTGCTATTTATTTATTTATTTTATTTTTTATTTTTTTATTTATTTTGTAAAAACAATGGCCACTAATGAAGACCGTGAAAGCGATAGAATGAGACAATTTTTATAGTTCTGTAACTAAAAGAAAAACAACTTAGTGTCGATGCACACATGCTTTTTTTTACCGTTGCGTGCCGCAAAATGTGATGCACACATACGGTTTTTGCAGGCTGCGCACCGCAGCGGTTATAAAGTACCTACATTGAGTTAAATTGTGTGATGCACACATACTTGCGGTGCCGTGCGGCGCCGCAGCGTGCACGCAGCGGTAAAGAAACGCATGACGTGTGCATGGGCACTTAAATCATATAATATACAATCTAAAAATAATAACACTATCCATTTCATTGGTCAAAATATTAAAATATAACAAGTTATATATATATATATATATATATATATATATATATATATATATATATATTATATATATATATATATATATATATATATATATATATTATATTATATATATATATATATATATATATATATATATATATATATATATATATATATATAATGTCGTCGTCAAATTTACGTAGGTTTAGTAACCATGTGACTTTAAAATAGGTTTAGTTATCCAGGGTTAAGAGGGTTACTCACCCCTCCCCTTCAGCGTATCTCAAACTGAATTTTGATTCAAGAATTTCACTCCTACGTAATAATATGTGTTTGCATAGTTTGCTATAATGTTTCCACCATTCCGTGATACACATCACGAGTCTAACTAGTTTTCGGAAGCTGGTAAATTAATTTTTATCAATACAAAATTATGGCTTCACTAAATTTTACAAAGGAAAATTAACTATTTGTAAAGTTTTCTTTTGTATGGTGAATTTTCAATTGTGATCGCTGCCAATTACTTTTTTGTATTGTATTTTTTAAACACGTGTTGTATAGCATCCGCAAACAAAAATTATATTTTACTATAAATTCAAGGCCGGTGTGACCGTATAGACGAACTAGGCGACCGCCTAGGGACGTAAAAATTATAAATTTTGCAAGTACTGTATGTATTTTTGTTAACTGAATTCACTTTCCAAACGATTTTAATATTTAGACATTTTTATGTTAAAAAGATTGACCGGATAAATTGTATCTAGAAAAGTAGGTACATTAAGAAAGAGGTCAATCAACCTTTTTTTAATTATCTCTTTACAATTTTTTATTAAAATATTTTTAAATGTTCAAAAAAGTATCGATGTTTATCTGCATTACTTGGTTAGTTATTCCAATTAATAACGAAAATGATTCCAGGCTACAAGAAATCTAGTGAGAGTTAAAGAACTACTTTTAAACATTTTTCTAATCAAAATTCACATAGTGTTTGAAAAATTATCTAATTGGTAAGGCGCTTGGCTAGCAACCAAGAGATCCGGGTCCAATCCCAACCGATCCAGTTTTGATAATTTTTCAAACACTATGTGAATTTTAATTAACATAATGAATTGGTCATACACCAAAGTAAATCGAGTGTTCAAGTATCAGCTAAAGCTGTTCATCAAGTGAACATATATGAATATTGGTGTGTATGTGTAAATACGGACAAAAGTCCGTCATACATTAAATCACCAACAGTTACTGATATAAAATAAGTATTTATTTGCCACGTTTCGAAGACACTGAATTTTCAATATCAGGCAAAAATTTTCCTTTTGAAAAGACTAAATACATAAAATAAATTATAAAAAAATTACAAAATTGGAATATATTAAAAATTTAGTACTTACATGTGTTCTGATTGTCATAATTAAGCACACAATTATTACACATGAAATAAAAATTGAGAAAAATTAGAAATAAAAACTATAGCAGTGTCATGAGTGTAAAAAACAAAAGTTAAATTGTTAAAAATTATAAAATTTATGAAATTTAAATATTAAAATATAAATAAAAAGAAAGTTTGTTTTTAATAGATTTGAGTGTTACTTTATGGTATTCCATATTTGATATTAGTAAATAAAAACACTTTACAAAATACCACTAAATTTAAGTGAAACGGACCATAACTAAAATAAACCATATATTACGCGTATAAGCAAAAATCCGGGTTCCTTTGTTCTAGCTTATCAACACTTATTGTGTTGCATTTTATTTAATACAATAAAACAAACTTTGATATTAGTAAATAAAAACACTTTACAAAATACCACCTTTTATTGAATCTAAAACTCTTATGACATGTTTCGATCAATATGACCATTCTCAAACGTGTGAGAACGAGGCTATTACTTACCATATTTATAGCGTCACTGCCATCAGCGCTGTACAGCATCAAATTAAACTTGATTAACTGCGACACAAGGCTGTAACACATCAACAATTCCATATACAGCGGAACCCTTCAGCTATCGACTTGAAAATTTAAAAATTCCGAGATTTTATTCACATAATATATCACATAAAAATGGATTCATATTTTTTTTTTTGCTTCCATACATTTATAGGGGTGAAATATCCTTTCCAAATTAGAAATTAGAAACAAAAATTGACGAAATTTTGTTTACATGTACTACACAGTAGTCTAGTACACTATTTAAAAGTTATTTATATTGCTAATTTTACACATTATTATTATATTTATTGGAAGATTGTTGTGTTTGTTGTATGTGTAAACAAAATTTTGTCAGTTTTGAAATTTCTAGTTTACAACTTGGAGGAGGTGTTTCACCACCTAGAACTGTGTGAAAGTATATGTTTATAATATATTTATCGGTAGGTCTCTATGTAAATACAATATCGCCAATTTTTAAATTTTTAGGTACGCTCTTGAAGGGGTGGTTTGAAAATTTGTTGATGCAAAAAATAATGTTACCTATATTTATTACTAAAACTCTGTATAGTATATGTAAACAAAATATTATAAATCTATAAATTTTTAAGTACACATATGAAGGGGTGGTTTCAACCCCTAAAAATTTGTAAATGCAAAAGATAATGTTATATTTATTATTAGAGCTCTGTATAGTATATATAAACAAAATGTCATCAATTTTTAAATTTTTAAGTACACCGCGTTGAGGGGTGGTTTTAACCCTCAAAAATGTGTAAATGCAAAAAATAATGTTATATTTGTTACTAGAACTTTTTAGGGTATGTATAAACAACATTTCATCGATTTTTAAATTTTTGTGTTCCATCTTTGAGGGGATGGTTCACCCCTTAAAAACGTTTCTTAGCAGCAGCTGATATTTTTTATATTATTAGGTAGCCAGCCTCTATAGACTGACAGTTTCAGATTTTTTTGAATTTTCGACTTCTTGCCTTTTCCTTGTAAGAGAGTAATCACTAATCAGTTTTGCTTTTTAATTCTCTCAGATTTTGAGATGAAAGCATTTTTATACGATATTAATAATTAAAATCAAACAATTTAATTACTTTTTTTATATTACTGAAATAAACGAAAATTCTTAATTGCTTTTAAAAACGTTAAAGTACATCGAATTCTTATTATAAACTTAAATTAAGTACACATAACCCCTTCTTTCACTTTAAAATAATATTTTTTCTTAAACAAAATCTCAAATTTTTGTTTGGCATGACCATAGAACACTAGAAAGAAACTAATATCAAAAAAGTGTAGCTCGCTTGGTGTCATTTGTTGGTCTGTGTAACAATATGAGAGGGGTCATTCAAGTTTTAGCGCGACTTCACACTAGCGACATCTATTAATTATAAAGGGAACTATTGTTAAAAGATCTCTACTATCAAACATCCAGGGGTCATTTATGACACCTGGTGGTATGTTATCCAAGCTCAGCCCTGTTTATCGCGTAACATTACCGCTAAACAGGGGGAGTGGTTTAATTAATATTTAAAAGGGCGTAGGGATATAATAGGGGTAGTAACCAATGGAATGGTAGAACAATCAACATTACCTTATATAGAACAGAGAGGAGAAACGACGCGAAGCATAATAAGCAGGACTAACTTAACAAATCACTACTTGTTTGTGTTTGGAACAAGGAAGTCATTTTGGATTTTTATTTTAAAATATGGAAATATGAGTTTAACATATTTATTATATTGAAATTCAAAGTTAAAAATGTAACAAAAATTATAACTAAATAAAAATAAAATAAAATAATATGTTTAAAACTTAACTAATTAATAAATATTAAAATATAATATAATTAAAATTGAACTAAATCGTTCCTAAATAATCTAAAATGGCGTCACCATAAATATAAAGATATTTGTATCAGTTTGAAATTTTAAATAAATTTTGTAGCGGTCACAAAATTACATCGAAATAAATTAATAATTTCATTTTAAAGTTTTTTTTTTATTTACAAAATCGATCCAACGCTTTTGGATTAGGAATTCAATAAATATATTATTCATACTAAAAACAGGGACAAACAATCAAATAAACGGTTAAAATTTATGAACTCACAATAACATTCAAAATTGTGCGCGAAATTAAACATTCAAAATTCAAAAAAATCTGAACCTTGGTCAGTATATAGAAGGTGGCTATCTAATAACATAAAAAATATCAGTTGCTGCTAAAAAACGTTTTTAAGGGGTGAAACATCCCCTCAAAGTTGGAACTCAAAAATTTAAAAATCGATGAAATTTTGTTTATAGGTAGGGTAAAAGCCTCCTTTGTGGAACGGTATTTAATACTGGAACAGTTTTAACATTTACATATTTATTTCTTTAATCAAGTAAGGAAACTTTAAATGCGAGGTGAATTTAAATTGAAAAACAATCATTCTATAAATAATAATAATTTTTGTTATCAGACGTTTCTTTCAGAAATAACTTCTTTAATATGTAAATGTTCATAATTAGATACCGTTCCACAAAGGGGGCTTTTACCCTACCTTAAAAAGTTCTAGTAACAAATATAACATTATTTTTTGCATTTACACATTTTTAAGCGTTGAAACCACCCCTCAACTGTGTATTTAAAAATTTAAAAATTGGTGATATTTTGTTTATATATACAATACAGAGCTCTAATAATAAATATAGGTAACATTATTTTTTGCATCTACAAACTTTTAGGGGTTGAAACCGCCCCTTCATATGTGTACTTAAAAATTTAAAAATTGATGATATTTCGTTTATATATACTATATAGAGCTCTAGTAATAAATATAACATTATTTTTTAACTCTTTACAAGGTTAATTCACCTAATTTATTATTAAATGATTATCTGTCTATCTAGATAAATACATTAATTATGTCTATGACTCATTGTCAACTTTATTCTTTATAATTATTATATTATTAGTCGAATTTTCTCCGAAAAATTAGACTTATACAGTCTATACGATAAGAGCTGCGAGAGGCGAGAGTAGGGGCACTATCCGTTTTCGGACCTGTAGAACACGAATATGTAGAAAAAAAATGTCTGATATATATATATATATATATATATATATATATATATATATATATATATATATATATATATATATATATATTTATATATTATATTTCTACAATGGTTTTGTTTTGATCTAGGAAAGTTATACATATGAAGTACCTGCAGTGTCACATAAACGATAATACAGTTACTACTGGGACTTTCTATCAGGGGCAGATAGCCTATATCTTAGTATACCTCTTTCGATTATTCTTGATTATCTCGAAAACTATAGGAGATAGGAAAAAACACTTTATGAGACACAACACTTTATTTTTAAAGTACTTTCGATTGATGTATATAATTCCAGGGTCGGACCCACTGGAGGGGCGGTTCAGCAGATTAGAAATGAAAAATATTTTTTTTTACCATGTTGTACCCTTTGAATTTTGATGAAACTTCGTGCAGTAATTAAGTGCATTAGGGCACAGTTACTGAATTTTTTTTAAAGTGATCGCTCAATTGGAACCCTATAAAAACAACATTGAATTGGATATTATCCTTGTTATTATCCTTAATAACGAGGACTGATACGATAATAAATATGTCTAATATTCTTGAGGGTGTTTGCCTTCATGTGGATTTGGAATTCTTTTCCTATGTTGAGTAGTTACCAAGAAAAAAATTTTTGTAATTTTTTAATTTTTTTTAATTATCTCCATAACTACTCAGTTTTGGCCGCCAAAATTGTAGATATCAATTACTTACAGCCTGTCCATACCGCCAATATAGTTATTAAAATAATTGGCTTCCGGGACCGATTCACCTGTACTTATCCGGCTATACCCTTTAAAAAAAAAGTGAATACAATTTTTTAACAAATGAAATACATACATACTAAGTAATTTGAAAATGTTATTAAAGTCACTGTTTATTTATAAATTAGGAATTTTGGATGTTTATTATTTATAAAATAGAAATTTTGGATTTTTTGGAAAGAAAAAATATCTTCATAAAAGCCTTCCAGTTTACTATTTAAGTTCCTTTTTTAATAACGTAACTTGGGGTAAGATTGGCCCATTTTTTGCGTTTTTTTACGTAAACTGCCTTATATTTCTCATATATATTTAGGTAACTTCCTCTTACTATTATCTATTGAACTCTGCATATTTCAAAGTATACATTGACTAGTTATTAGAACTCAGAACTTATTTAATTTCTATTTTAAGGTGTTCTGAAAATTTGGGACAATCTTGCCTTTACTTGGGGTAACATTGTCCCAAATACAAAATGTCATAGTAATTGATGCCAAATATTATTTGGGACAATATTCGACATTTTTAATTGTGGTTGTACGTAAGTAGATAGTGTACAATATGTTAGGGACAGGGCCCACTCCAAGGGCGGGTAACCCGAGCATTTGCCCGGGGCGGCAAATTTTAAGGGCGGTAATTTTGTAAATTTTTTTCATTTAATTTCTGATTTTTCATTTAATAAATATTTCATAATTATTTCTATAGAATCCACCAACAAAATAATTTAAACTTTTTTTTAATTCAAAAAAAAAAGACTAACACTCAATAATATTATTTTAAAAAGGAATAAAAAATAGTAATAATATTGGAAAAAAGTATGTGAAATTCGTAATAAGAAATAGTATATGCAACTCGTGCAAGATTGTCGATTGCCCACTCGAGCGAACTTCGCTCTCGTGGGCAATCGACAATTTCCCGCACTTATTGCATAATATACTGTTCTTTTAATGGAAATTTAAAAAAACAGGGTGGGCCAATCTTGCCCCAATACTTACCCCAGCTTACAAAATCACATTTTACAAATAAACAAGGTAAGTATCAGAAAAAACAAACTTAAAATACTTTGACTATATATTAAATGAAAGCTTTTATACACTTACCAATCAAAAATCTTAAGTAGTTCTGGATGTGTAAGCAAAAGTTGGTTTGCATCAAAACATTCAGTAACGGTGAACAGAAGTAACGGTGAAGTTGGAGCAGCACTGAGCAGTGGCAAAAGATGGAATTAAATCAATCTTAGCATTCGAGTATAGTCAGTGCTGCTACCTGTCATTTACCACAAGAACCAAGTTGATAGCTGTATTTGCTAACTAATAGTAAATAAAACTGTCTTTTTCCAAGACTTGGGCCAATCTTACCCTTAAGGGCCAATCTTACCCCAAAATACGGTATTTAAAATTAAAACACAAAGGCAATTGGCGGATAAGCATGGATAGAAATGCCCTCGTACGAATTGTGTTGGCTTTTTCCCTGTTAGCTGCTATCGGCACAAAATTGAAATTTACTGAGATTCAGCCCTTAAAAACTTAAAACCTTTTTTTAAAGCCCCGATCAACCGGACACTCATCATCAGTTTTGAAACCACCAAAATGACAAATCGCTTGTGGACTTTCAATTATATTTCCTTGTAGACACTCAATACCGAAGATGATAGGAAAAATTCGACTTCCGTGATGGGGCTCTGCTGCTCACGGCGTTTTTTTATATTATATAATTATAATCTATAATTTATTTTTATTCAATTAATTGAAGTATCTGTTCGAAAAATGTTCTTTGTACCTTGTATATGTTTACAGTATTTACCATTGAGGAGTGAATCGAATAGAGAAAATGCTGTGTATTACAAATACATTAAGAAATTGAAGCAAAAAAATTGACTGATGGGATTACTTTAATGGCGGTCAAACCATTAATTTAATGGTTTATCTAATATTTATAAACAAGTCTCCGTGGTTACAAGTTGGGCTTACTAAAATGTAGTCATGCTTCAAAATTTAATGCCTGTGGTATCTCTAGCAAACATATATTAATATGTTCGATTCAGTGCTCAGTGGTATTTACACATATCTTTTTGTTTTTGTTTACGAATTTACACAGCTAATGTGATATATCTTTCATATTATCCAAAATTATTTTAATTCTATAAAGCACTTGCCACAATCACGTTTTCCTATACTTTTTTTGTTAGACGTCATAATTTTACTTTTTTTTAATTGCAGTATTGGTCAAGGTGCTTGTAACATTATCAATTTTTTAGGCACTTTTGAATAATGGGTTCATATTTTAGGGGTGTATATGAACATCGGGATAGTAAAATTTTTAGTAGTACCAATTATTCCATCACGTATGATTAGGGGATAATTTGGAGATAGATACTTCTCTACTTACTTGAAAACGGCATTATTAATCGAAATGTAACAAGTATAACTTTTTTTCATGGAATTGTCTGAGGAATCATAATTATGTTAAGAATTTTGTTTAAGTAATTGCAAATTAAAAGAGAAAAGACGTGATAACACACCTACCACCCAAAACCACCGCTTAACCATAAGTGGTGGAATAATTGGTACCATAAATTTAATCCTCCTAACGCAAAATACGTACCCGTAAAATATCAATCCGTTATTCAAAAACGTTTAGTAAATATTTAGGAAAAAATGGTTTTCCGTTTCACCCCTTTACAGGGTTATACCTATAGGTGAAATTTTTTAAACTTGGATTATTTAATTTCAAATGTTATCGAGTGCCTGTGAAACATTAATGTATGGCGGACTTTTTGTCCGTATTTTAAACATACACCAATATTCATATGTTCACTTAATGTCCAGCTTTGGCTGATACTTAAACACTCGATGTACTTTGGCAAATGGCCAATTCATTATACATTTCCAAGAGATCCAGGTTCGAGTCCCAGCCGATCCAGTTTTGATAATTTTTCAAACACTATGTGAATTTTATTTTGGATTATTTAAATTGTATATATTCTTACTAAATCATTTTTTTTTTTAATTAAAAATCACATGGTGTTTTAAAAATTATCGAACTGGAACCGGAACCCAGGATCTCTTCATACCTAGAGGATCTCTTTATTGCCACTAGATTACCGATTCCTGCTAAAATCACATAATTTTACATGTTTAATTTTAATCTCGGGTAAATTTACAATTAGCATATATATATATATATATATATATATATATATATATATATATATATATATATATATATATATATATATATATATAAGTCAATAGCTTCCTCAATGTTTGTTAATGTCTGTATAAGCCGAAACATGTCACAAACGTTCCGATTGAAAATAATGTGATATCTGCAAAGTAAAATTGTGTTTTAATATCATTTTTGTTTACATAAACTGTCCTTTTTATTTTTTATCGAATTTCCCTTATGAAAAGTCAGTTGCTACAGCAGTTGTCATTGTCAGACTTGAGCGCGGGACTATGATAGAAGTTTGTTGCAGGTCTCTAAAAATTAATACCCCTGTCGCAGCATCCTGCATAACATAGCGAATTTCCGTTTATAAAAATTAGTTTTTCTCGGAAACTAGTTGACATAGAATAATAGTTTAAAGACCTTTTTTATGTAATTTTTTCTCCTCTTTTAAATGATATATATATATATATATATATATATATATATATATATATATATATGTATGTATGTATGTATATATGTATCAGCACGATAACTCTCGAACGAAATGTCCTAGGTTTACGAAATTTGGTGACAACGTTGGAAGTCCAAAAATCTTGGATGAGTTCTTTAGCCAGACACGTCGGATGCCAGGAATATGGTTTTTGTTCTTGCAAAAAATTAGTTTTTTGCCAAAATTTCCACTTATTCAAAAATTTTTGCCAAATTTTTTTACATCATTTAAAAGAGGAGAAAAAATTACATAAAAAAGGTCTTTAAACTATTATTCTATGTCAACTAGTTTCCGAGAAAAACTAATTTTTATAAACGGAAATTCGCTATGTTATGCAGGATGCTGCGACAGGGGTATTAATTTTTAGAGACCTGCAACAAACTTCTATCATAGTCCCGCGCTCAAGTCTAACAATATATATATATATATATATATATATATATATATATATATATATATATATATATATATATATATATATATATAAATTTTAGTGAATATTATTTTCGGTTTCTAGTGACCTCAAAACAAATTTCTGCCATAGTCCCGGGCTCAAGTCGCGTCATGACACCTACTGTAATAGCTGAATTTCCAGAATTCTTTCTGGAAATTCGCTAAAAACGAAATATAACATCTTTTGGATAGAACTCTTGGATGTGTTCTCTAATCAGACACGCTCGATGCTAGACTGGTTATTCTGGGCATTTTTCGTTCAAGACATTAATTTTTTACGAAAATTCAAGTTTTCCAATTCTTTATTTACATCATCGTAAAAAATGGAAATAATTACATAAGTTTTTCAATTAATATGCTTTGTAAACTGGTTTTCGAAAAACGTAAAAATATGTCAATCATTATTTTATTATTGAAATAAATCTTGCTGCCTGATGATCTTAAAGATAATAATAATGTAAATACCCCTGTCGCAGCATCCTGCATAACATAGCGAAATTCCGTTTATAAAAATTAGTTTTTCTTGGTAATCAGTTTTTATAGAATAATGGTTTAAAACCTTTTTTATGTGATTTTCGTCTCCTCTTTCTAATGGTGTAAAAAAATGTCGCAAAATTTTTTGAACTTTCGAAAATTTTGGTAAATAACTAGTTTTTTTCACGAAAAATGCCCAAAAAACCATGTTCCGAGCATCGGATATGTCTGACTAACGAACTTGTCCAACGGTTTGGAACTTCCAACATTTTCACCAAATTTCATAATAATAGAATATTTCATTCGAGAGCTATCGTACGATCACATATATATATATATATATATATATATATATATATATATATATATATATATATATATATATATATATATATATACATATATATATATATATATATATATACACATATATATATATATATATATATACATATATATATATATACATATTATATATCATATAATATGTATATAATATATATATATATATATATATACATATATATCATATATATATATATATATATATACATATATATATATATATATATATATATATATATATATATATATATATATATATATATATATATATTTTAGTGAATGTTATTTTCGAGTCTTAAGGATCTCAAAACAAATTTCTGCCGCTGTCTCAGACTCGAATCGCACCATGACGGTGGCTATAATAGCTGAACTTTTGATTCGAAAATTCGCTAAAATCTAATGCCATGAAACGCCATTATTATCAGTTATTAAGTCATATATGTCTTGAAAATTTTAATTTTTGAACTGAAATATGTATAGGTACCTGTTCAGTGTAACAGGAGGTTATCTCCTCTTATAAATAAGCTTTGAGAAATTTACTCTTATGCAGGAAGCTACAACAAACATATTTATCAAATAATATATATTTTTCATTTTCACCATATTATGTATATATTTTTTTGCTTTGTATTTTTCTTGTGGTTTCTTTATATAAGATGCTATTTATTTCTAATCGACATTTCTTCCTTTTAATTTTTTTTAATACTTTATAACATAAAAGCCCCCATTATGGAACGGTATCTAATACTGTAACAGTTTTGACATTTACATATTTATTTCTTTAATTAAGTAAGAAAACATTAAATGCAAGGTGAATTTAAATTGAAAAACAATCATTCTATTAATAATAATTTTTGTTATCAGACGTTTCTTTCAGAAATAACTTCATTAATATGTAAATGTCAAAACTGTTCCAGTATTAGATACCGTTCCATAATGGGGGCTTTTACGTTAATATAAAAAGTATATTATTGGAAATTTTCAGTATATTTATTATTGGAAATTTTCCATTTTTTTTTTTCATTCCACAATAATATTAACAGAGCCGTAACTAGCCATGATTAAAATTTCTTGGGGTACCTTTTTGGAAAATAAAAACACTATCGCAAACAAAATATACTTATTTGAAAGTGTCAAAAACTACAATACATAGTGTTAGAAGAATTATATTTTGGGATTATTTAAAATAACATTTTCAGCCTCAGTGCTCTATTCCGTGCTGCCCGAAAACTGCTGATACATACTGTACTGTGAACTGCCGCCCTCAACAGTCGAGATGCTAACAATCACAGAACATACGTTTTTTAGAATGCCTTTCAATAATACTGCGATAGTAAAATACCTTCGTGTTTATCTACTATTGTGTTTTGCTCACTCTTGAAATTTTTTTAAACGATATGAAAAAATACTTGAGTTTATCTCTGTACAATATTTATATGTATAAACAATGATAAGGGCGAGAGAGATAAAAAATTATATTTTTATGAAAAAATAAGTAAAACATTTACTTCAATTAACGAGAACTATGTACTTTCAAAAAAAATTATTAAAGTATTTAATTAATAATTCACTCAAATAACAAAATACCCCTGTCGCAGCATCTGCATAACATAGCGAATTTCCAAATTTTGGGGACTGGCGGATCTCATCTAAGAACTGTACCTATTTAAAATAGTTTAGCTTTCTAAGAGTAAAAGATTTTTTAAAATCGGCTGGGTAATTAGTTTTGATATTTTTGGAACCCAAGAACCCGAACGGACTTTGTGCAGCATAGTTGTATCCATCTAAAATAATTTAGTTCTCTAACAGTGAAAAAATTTTCAAAATCGGTCGGTTAGTTTATTTTTTACAATAATGGGAACAGTAAACCCTGGCGGAAATCATACAACATAACCTTTATTCATCTAAAATAATTTTAGTAAAAAGTTTATCCTAACAGTAAAAAACGGGTCCTAGGGATCTCATATAACTTATGGTAGTTCGTAATATTCTTGTGGACATCATTTAATTACTTAATGAATTCAAATACTTTAACTTACTAACGGTGAAAAAATTTTCAAAATTTTCGACATTCGCTAAAAAAATCATTGAAAAATATTTGATATGTTTCGATCAATTAATGGTCAACATCAGCAAATAAAAGTTACTAAAATCGAAGAAAAGAATGAGTTATTTGTCCGTAGAAATTAAAATACAAATTCTGAAAACGAGCAAAGAAATATTGAAAAAACTAGATCGGCAAAACATTCTGACAAATAACACTACCCAACTAATACTTGCCAATTTGAATGAAACTTAACATACTTATTAAACAGCGAAAAATATTAAATACGTGTTTTTTTATTTCGGCTAAATACGCTTTTTAGGGGTAGAAAACACCATTCAACCTCTGTAGATGAAAACAGTTATAGCTAAATATTTTTGAAACGGCATATTTTTTGAAAAAAGGGCTGAGTACCAAATTTGTAGAATTTAAAGCGATGCACTTGATAGTGACCCTGAAATCGATTTTCAAGGTCAGTTGAAAATGATTAGCCATTGCCGAACTTTGACCATATCCTGTACCTATAAGCAGTAATTTCATGTATTGACTCAATCTATCTTCAAAATTGATTTGTTGCGTTATTTTTCTAAAATAAAAAAAATAAAAACCTGACGAAATGAAAAAATAGGCGCAAATTTATAGAAAAAATTAGAAGAAAATATTTTTGTAAGTAATTTTAGAAGTTAAGAAAAGATTTAATATCACTCCAATTGTAAGTTAAACATTAACTTTATGTTATATTAGAAATTTTCAAAATTTTTTAAAATTTTTATTGCTACTCTATAGTTATCATATTAGGAATTCAATTCAACATATGATTAACTATTATTTTTCCGATTGCGATTGAGCAAGTATTTTTCAAAATTACTTCTTGATCACTTATTTTCTATCTTGCATGTGAAATTCGTTCGAATATACTTTGAACCATTTAGGGATGAAAAGTAAACTACTCCTTTTGAAAAATATTAAATGATTTTCAAATGACTTTGGAAATTGACCTCAAGGTCAACTTCAAAGTCAAGTGCATCACGAGAGTCAAGTGCTTCAAGATCATCAAGTGCATCACTTTGAACTCTATAACTTTGGTCCTAAGCACTTTTTTCAGAAAATATATCGTACCATAATCCACTTCTATGTTGATTCCTGGTCTCTTTTCCTGCGTTTCTAATATTTATGTCAATAAAAAATGTGCTACCGTAGACAAGGATGAATAGGTACGCATTCCGACTTCACACCGTATTTTTTTGTATTTATTTTATGAGTACCTAATCTTTAATATATTAAAAATTTACGCGAAGATGGTCACTTTATCAGCAGTATCCAAAAAAATTTAAAAATATCGGTGGTTTTTGAAAAATTAACAAAAATCGTATAATTTCTTCTCTATGAAAAATTGGGGTCAAAAGAGACGAGAAAAGAGTAAATGGGGACAACCCGTAGGGTCGACCAAAATTGAAATTCTAATATAAAATAATTTCGAACTTTTTGTATTTATACATTCAAAAAAGAAATAATAGGTACTTGATGATTTTCTGTAAAAATAAACGTAGAATCTAAAATAAAGTTTATATACTCCTGTCGTTTACCCCTAAGTTTATATTCCTCCTATTCTTATTTTAGTTCAAAAAATAATTTTTCAAAAGACTAAGACATAATAATTAATAACAGTGAGATTCTACGTCCATTTTCAGACTTTTGTTTATTAAATTGCGTAAAAGCTAGTAAATGCAATAACAGATATGATGAATTTATAAGGATTTTCTTGTACTACAAAATCTTAAAAATATGGAAACGCGTACTTTTTTTTCGTTAATTGTGTTTTATTCTTTTGCACAAAATTTTACAAATACTTTATTTTCTTAAGAAAGGGAGGCAACTTTAGTCACAGATATGCCTATGAACAGTTTTTGGTAATCCGGGAAAAACGAAAACACTTTTTAAAATTTTTTTATTGTTAAAATCGAAATGTTCTTTTAAAGAGGGTTAAAATTACCATATTTTATATTAAAATTTTAACACAATCACTCCCTAATTAACGAGCCTTACTTAATATTAGCAAATTGAGAAAAAACACGTCAATTAGATTTTTTTACACAGATTTTATTTGTTATATAATTCAAAAGGATATTTTAAAAATGTGTATGAATGGCTTTCATTAAATAAATTTCAATATATTTTCCATTTATTTTAACAGTGGAATGTCCTTATTAGTGGCTATACTTTCAGCTTGGAGCGAATTAGACGAAGATTTTCTTCTAAAACCAAATTTAATAATTAATTAAAGAAATAAAAAAAAATTTGTGGATTTCTTACCGTTCAAATATAATCTTTATTGTATGTAAAAATGTTATTACATTTTTTCAAAAAACTGTAAGTAAACTGTAAAATTTTCTTTACAAATATGTTAAAATAGAGAAATGTTTCCTTTTTAATTTATTTTTAACTCTTTTTAAATGATTCACTTTAAAATTTTTTAATATTTCTTAATCGAAATTTCATAAAAGAATGTGTCAAAATTTAAAAAAATTTTTCTTTGTTAAAAAAAAAAAATTGAATGTGCAAAATTATTTAATATTAGAATGCTCTGATTATACAATTCTAATCATAACTGTATTGTCAATTGGATAAAAAATTACGTAAAAATATTATTGTTTGAATATGATTTAACGTAATTTTTATACGATTGAAGCAAACTCTTATTAATTTTAGGAAGGTGTAAATATAATCTAAATTCTGATCATATCACATAACAGATATCGTCGGGATTTTTTTTGTAAAAAAAAATGGAACAGAGATACATTATAAAAACATTTAACTGACAGAGAAATAGAATATAGCCGAATCGTTAAATTGGATTAAAAAAATCATGACAGGCTACTTATAAAGCGGCTTTTTTCGAATTTAGCTCGCAAAAAATGAGACAGAAAAAAAAAGAATGCGAGTGCGAGTGAAATGGAGAACGACATATTTCCTAGTTTTTCTCGAAAAGTAAGTAATTTAGAGCAACGGTATAAAAACATTTTTTATGCGTTTTACCTTTTACAATGGCTTAGTGTAAAAAAAAATTTGAAAAATTGCTTAATTCTGGCAAAAAACTCATTTTGTTGACAAAAAACGCCCGGAAAACCTACTTCTGGGCATCCGACGTGTCTGGCTAACGAACTCATCCAACGATTTGGAAAATCGAATTCGCACACAAAATTTCATAAGCATTAAACCTTTCGTTCGAGAGTTATCGCGCGGATACATATATATATATATATATATATATATAAATTTTAGTGAATATCATTTTCGTATTCTAGGGACCTCAAAACATATTTCTGATATGGTCTCGGGCTTAGGTCGCACCATGACACCTGGCGTAAAAGCTGAATTTCCAGTTTTGGAAATTCGCTAAAAACAAAAATCTTTATTAACAACAAAGTAAGGTAGTTTTCGTATCCTTAACAACTCATATCTGATTGTAAAAATTTTGCTGACCATAATGTAATTACATTAGCTTAATGGCATTTACTTAACCATTTGTATATCTAATAACTATGACTAAAAAGGACCTTTTAGACGATCATATCAGTTCTCAGTTCAGTTTCAGTCAAACTGTCAGTTTTTCCTACGCGTAAAAACTAAAATCTGAAAGGAGAACTGAAACGGAGACTGAGAACTAACAAGATGGATAGACCTATTTGTTTCATTTCAGTTCTTAAAATTCCTATGTGTAAACAAGCGCGTCATGCCTCAATCCGTTCGCTCAAGTCAGTTTTCTTGAAAATCTGACAAAGTACACATTTTATATGGGCAACTGTCGTTATGTCCAACAAGGATCACGATTTTGTTGCCGAATGTATTAAAATTTATAAAACCTTACCGTGTTCATGAAATAAGACAGATGTACATTACCACAATGTAAATATTAGGGAAGCTGCCTACACTCTTCTATTGAAGAAATATAAAGAATACGATGGTAAATCGCTATGATAAAATCTAAAATAAATAGCCTACGCCCAACTTACAACAAACAAGATAATAAAGTTAAGGACAGTGAAAGAAGTGGAGCAGGAACTGGGGAAATATACAAACTAAAGATGTCGATTTTAAATCGATTAATCGAAAATCGATTAATCGAAGCTTAAAAAATCGATTCTTTTTTCGATTTTTTTCATTTGAATCGATTATTAAAAGTAAGAGATCGAAAACCGATTTTTCCAAAAATAACTTCATTTTAATAGTAATTCTACAAAGAAACATGTGTTAAAATGAAACACCAAAAACTCTATTGTTAATTGTCACTTTTTACTCGTTATATCAACGAACCCCTCCTATGGCTCTATATAAGTCAGACTATTAATACAAAAGGAAGGAAGAGACCACCTATCTGTGCAAACGACGATCCCTTTCCCACAAAAGCGACTTATTTAGAAAACATTTTTTTGTCAATTTGAAATTTTTGGATAAACTTGGTTCAATTCGTGATATTCGTCCTACATATTCAATTGCCTTATTTTTTATAATTATACTTGAAAAGTTAATTCATTCATCGCCTTTACAAATATAATGTAAGGCGTTTTTACACGATATTATCGATATTACCTATGTACTATCAAGTCCCTTAAACAAAAATTATCAGCTAATTTTATTAAACTTTTCAAAATTTCGATTTTTTAGATCGATCTCACAGAATCGATTTTTTTTTAGCCGACTTTTATTTTAATCGATTTTTTTGATTTCGATTTAAATCGATCCAAGAATCGATTTTTTTTTTTTGGAGAATCGACATCTCTAATACAAACCCATCACTATGGTATTATGATCTCCTTTCGTTCGTCAGCGACCAACAGCCGACTGTAACAAGTGTTAAAAATACCATGGGCGGCGAGGATGAAAATCAAGAAGGAATAGTTCGTAAATAATTCAACCAATCACATGATTCTAAGCGAAGTTCCTTCATTAATTTTATATGCGACAATGAATTTCTTTTAAGAAACCAAGCTTTACACCACTAGCTTCTTTTCTTCCGCTCTTTCTTCAGCACCAAAGCTAACGCTATTGCAGTGAAATAGTGTTAATCCATGAGTTATTATATTAGCATTTTTAAACTAGTATAAGATTAGACCAGAATTATATAAGATTAGAATTATTTTAGCTTATAGGTATATGATTCATTATTTTATTATCAAAGTTGGGGTGCGTGTTATACGCCGGAAAATACGGTATATGTATACTTGTTCTATGTGGCGGGGGGTTATTCTCTTAAATTTCTGAAAATTTCTCTTAATTTCTGAAAAATTCGCTAGGTTGTGCAGAATGCTGCAACAGTAATATTTTTAAATTAATTATATTTTGTTATCAAAATAATAAAATATTAACAATTTATATATTTTTAAATTAAATACATCCTTTAGATAAGATAACAGAAATGATCATCTAAGACTTGGCTTTACAAATTGTTATGCGTTTCGGTTAGAGAATTGATTGACCATATATAGAAAAAAAATGCATTTCAATATTCCAAGTACATATTAGATTTATACAAGATAATCTCGTATTTTGACATGAGAATCACGTGGCTGCAGCAGCTAGAAAGTCAATTAAATGAGGATTTATGTCTTATTAAAAACGTTAAAACGTAATCGTGTCAAAAAACATGAAATAATTGAATTCAGTCTAATCGGTCCGTTCAGTTCTTTTGCGTAACATAATCAAAACTCGTAATAAAATTCATAAAATTAATATTAATAGATTTGAGCGTTACTTTATGGTATTCCATATTTGTAAATAATAAACAAATATTTTACTTTGCAAAATACCACTTTTATTTTTGAAACATAAATATAGCATTTAAATCAGGCTTTAATCTAGGAAACTTAATATATAACAATAAAACAAAAATTTATAAACTTAAAAAATCGGGTATCTACAAATTAAACTGCCAAGACTGTAATAGTTTTTACATCGGTCAAACTGGCAGAAACTTTGAAACCCGGAGAGCAGAGCATTTCAGATCCTATAGGAATAAGAAATCCGACTCTGCTTTTGCGAGGCATTTAATTGACACCGGACACACACCAGAACGGGAAATTACCGTGCTACACGAGGCAAACAAAGGACAGAAGTTAACAATCCTAGAAGCAATAGAAATAAATAAACTTAACTCCGATAACCTTTTAAATGACTACACCGATATCTACAGCTCAACTTTATTTTCAATATTATAATTTAATTAAACTTTTAAAATTGTATTTTTCTGTAATATTGTTTGTTTGTCAATTTCAATCTTTTGTCAAGTGTTTGCTCGCATTTGTCACATGTAATGTAATCGTGCGATGTAAATTTGACGTAAAATTTCTTGCTAATGTAAGAAATTGCGGAAAATGCCGATTGGGAAATCACTTATAATTTGCTTATTATAGGCTGCCTGTACACAATCAGTAATACTGTCAGTATTTAATGACAAAAATAATGAATCATTATTTTTTTTATAATATAAATTATATACGAATACTTCAGTATTATCAATACACGATCAGTAGTAATGTCAGTATTTCTAAATACTGACAGTATTACTAATTGTATAATGATTTTTTTTAACTTGTTTGCAATGAAATGATCTAAAATTTATGTAATATGCAAACTTTTGATACACCTAACGGTTTTCGTGTAAAAAACTGAAAATAGTAAATAACAGTAAAATTAAAGAATTTGGGTATACATATAAAACAAGCTATATTTAAATTCCAGCAACCAGACTTGATTTAATTACAACTAAATGCCTTACACTAAAATCCAAATGGCATATAAATCTTATGTATAACAATTTTATACTATTAGATAAATGTTTTTTAAACCAAGTTAATGAGAAATCAACGAAGATTTAAGTACTTTCCTCTCACGAAAAATTGCGCTTTAGTCGTTTAGTTAAACTTTTTGCTGCATGTAAATTAATAGCACTTACAATATACGCAGCATGCCACTTCTTTGACACTATAAGGACACGTTTTAAAGCACTTTTTACATTTGCAAGGTGGCAACAAGTTCGGTGGTAATGGTGATTTTTTCATCAACAGTGGGATCATCAGTTCCGTCCTTGTAATATCCATATTCTTCAAGATTTATCGCCTTAATATCAACTTCCAATGCATTCCCAAATTCTTAAATTTTGCCGTTATTTTCTGTTTTCATTTTTTTTAATATTTACGCAAAATTTGGTTAAAATTCGTCCAACAGTTTCTTTTGGGCGTTGTTGGGGTCTCTAGGTCTCTATTTTAAACAATGAGTGTATTCACATCATCGTTCTGATATCGGTTCGATATCAGTCACGGTTCGCTCCCAGTTCAATACCAGTCCAATATCAATACCACTCAGGTAATATTTTATCGGAACGATATCAGACTTGTTATGGCTTGTACCTATAGTGTAAACACTTTTTTGATTCCACTCCACTCCGCTTGCATTCAGTTATTATGGAAAGATATTTGTATCGAACTGAGACCGAACTGGGAGTGTACTCAGAGCAGCATTATAATGTGAATAGAGATCGAATGGGTACCAGCATGATATCAGCACTGTAATGTGAACACAACAAGATTATCGGAGCGAGAGTGGAGTGGGAGCGTACCGAGAGCGGAGAGTTAATGTAAATCGAGCCTAACTATCATTACTCTGATTATATTGAAATTTATGGGGGAACATACATCAATTAACTAACACCCAAATACTCTAAACATTTGAGCGAAATGGGACTAGTAGCAAGTAAGGTATCGGCATTCAGTAGAACCGTAGCTACTGTTACTTCGATTTCGATGAAATTTGTAGGGAACCATCTAGGAACCAGACCGCATAATTTCTGAATGTTTCATCAAAAATAATGAAATAGTTCACAAGTTATGCCACTTGGTCCAATTTGGCTACACACAAACGAGCAGACATACACGAAACTAGAATTGTTCAGAAAGCTCAAATACGTAAAACGCGCGTGAAAATTTTCACTTTGGGAGGAAAAAGTATTTCAAAAGTGTCCGAGTTTAAAAATTTTAACAATAATTTTAAGAACAGAATGTTTAATAACAATTATACATCATTCAAATAGGAAAACTATTGCAAAACACAATGTCATACATGTTAGTAAGGTAAGGTAAGTAATATCAGTGTAATGAATTATTTTCAATTAGAGTCAGAGTTGGTCTAATTTTCACTTAAAATAAATAAAAATTGGGTAGGTAAAGTAAATCGTGTATATAATTATTAATTATGAATTTTCATTTTTTTCTACTCCTGCTATTAAAACTAACATTTTGCGCACGGCTAACTATAGTATGTAAAAATTGACAATTGCCCACAGCGTGCAGCGGGAATAGCTGTGAGAAATAATATCTCACGATTTACTGTAATAAAAAAGTAGGCTGTTTCGTTGATTTAATAACAATATTGAGAAATTAAATGGAGACGTGGGCTATTTTTTCATTCGTCACCAGATGCCAAAGGTTGATAGGTACTTAAAAAAATGATAGCAATTTAGAATTGTCCATTTTTATTTGAAATCTGTAAATTATACAAAGGAAAAATAAGAATGACATTAAAAAATATGCCGGTTTATATTTTGTAAACTATAGCATAAATTTAGTGAATTTCCAAAACTTAATAAGCAAACCTTGCCTACCGGCAGTAGTTATTTTTTTTTGGTCACTAGTCCACGTATCTGAGTTTTACGATTCCCAATACTCAGCAATGGATTTACCAGCAGGCTGAGTAGGCCGAACCCTAGAGCGACAGATTATAGGAGTTTTTTTTGTGCTCGCCACTTACTTTCTTTTAGTTGGTTGTTGTTAAGGAATGTTTTTTTAGGGAAAAGTAGGGGCGTCATTTTTCACGGTGCCTAGGGCGGAACTTAGGGTAAATCCGCCACTACGAATACTATTGTCCATTTCACTTAAATTTAACCATGAGTCATCACTTATGAATTTAAATAATTTCCGTTTTCTTGGCTTTATCGCTTTAATTATTGCACTTACGTAAATTTTAAATTTGCAGTTTGTTTTTAGAAAAGAATAGAAGATTAATTTGTTTCGAATATAAGAATTATTTAATTTTTTAACGATGACTCATGATCAATTGTATTTGAAACGGGGTATATTTCGTATTTAATCTATACATATAATAAAACTAAATCTGTCTCTGTCTGTCTGTTCACGCATCACGTAAAAACTACTGGACGGATTTTAATGAAATTTGGTGTGATGATAACTTATTACCTGGGTCAACATCTAAGATACTTTTTGTTCCGGGAAAATCTAAGACACTTTTTGTCTCATTTCCACGGGAAAATGGAAAAACTATTTTGAGCATCTACACACATTACGCCAATTTACGTATTTCATAAAAAGTTTCATAACTAGTAACAAAATTGTAAATAAATTTTGTAGTTTGGAAATTTTTCTGAATTTTAAATCAAAAAAAATGTTGCTAATTGTGTACCAAAAAATTCAATACAATACATAATTGTCAATTTGGAGACAATATAATGCATTTTGTGTTGCAAGAAACTACAAGTTGGAAAAAGAAACTACTCAACGTTTCGCGTGAACAACGTCACGGATACGGGGCTAGTTAAATTCTAAATAAATAACTCTGAAAATATAAATATATTTGTTATTGATTATTGTTTCCATAGTTTCAACTAACGTAAATTAATAAAAAATTTTACTACTTATTTAAATAAATATTAATGTAAATACGAACAAAATGTGGTCGTAGAAAAAGTATATAGTGTAAAGTATGTGGGAAAAGTGGCTTATTTCTCACTCACATGAATTGTTGCCCTCGCTCTACGGGCTCGTGCAACAAACTCATACTCGTCAGAAGTAAGCCCCTTTTCCAACTTATTGTACAATATTTTCTGGCGAATAAATTTTATTCCTTACGTAGTCTATTTTCGCCTATTTTTAGGGGCATTTTTTTTTTTTTTTTGAGAAAGAGCAAATGAAAAGATTTGAATTTTTACTATATTTTTATTTTCATCTTAAGGTAACAAAAAAAATTTCTTTGAATAAATTAAATTTTTTATTATTATATCACTTGAAGTTGGCGCCTCAAAAACAAAGCACGTGGATGGTCCGGGTGATTTTGACTCTTGGGGACATCTGAAGTCAAAAATTCTTAATTAGTCTTAATCTATAGATATTTATGTCATTCTGATCGGAACTAGAATTATGAAATTTATCGAAAAATGACAAAATGGCGGACTTCCAAAAAAATGACTTTTTTTAACAAAATTTTACAAATATTAAATAATATTCAGGTGCGGAAATTGTAATATGTATATTTCTCGTGTGTAGATTTATCACTTATGTTTCTTTTTCTTTAATAGGGAATATGCATGTTTTTTATTTATTTTAAAAATAGTTTAAGCCTATGACAAAAAATCACAAAAATATATTACGAGTACAATTTGCGCCTTTATTTCAGAAAAATAAAGAAATGATTTTTTATTTTACATTATTATTATTATCACCATTTAGCGCGCTGACGTCACTTGTAAATATTCAAAAAAAAGAAGGCTATTACCCTCCAGACCAGCAGCATTATTATATAATTCGTTCTGTAGATGACACTGCTTTGTATAATATTAAAATTCTAACCGCTTATTATTTTCCACTTCTATTAATTAATTTTCAATTTAATTTTTTAAGACCGTTTCCTTTCACAATTTTTTTTCAAAAATTAAAAATAATGATCAATATTTAATATTTTCCTAGTTACCTAAATCAATCTGTCTGTTCACGCATCACGCAAAAACTACTGGACGAATTTTTATGAAATTTGGTGTGATTATATAACTTATTACCTGCGTCAACATCTAAGATACTTTTTACTCCGGGAAAATGTCTCATTCCCACGGGGAAATAGAAAAACCATTTTGAACATGTGCATGGATTACGCCAAAATTATTGTTCTATGCAAGTTGTATATAATTATTACACTTATAGGCTTCTCATTGATTATATAACATTGGATAGCGCGAACGACGTCGCGGGTAGAGCTAGTATTATAATTAAGGATGTTATGGATATCCGTAACCGAAACTACCGGATATCGGAATTAATTAAATATTCGAAACCGAAACCGTATCCGAAAATAAAAGTTTTAGATTTGTTTCGGATAATAAGAGACAACTGCCGTTGGAAAGCTGCGGTTAAATCGAAGCAAGATTTTGCTGCATATGTTTCTTTAATAGATTTCCGTTGATTCGTATTTAACGTTCACTTTTTGGAGTAAAATTTCTCCCTTTTTCTAGTTGCGTGGTCCCCAACCACGTAACTATTATGCATTCACACATTAGTCTTCATAAGTGATCATTAATTCCTTATACACATCGGTGGCACTTTCCACTAAAAACAGTTAGGCAGTGAGTTATTTTTCATTCAAACGTACATTACCAGTGCACCACTAAATCGTTGTAGTATGTTTACCCTTGAATCATTTTAGTTAAAAAAATGACCGATCGTTTTTTGGACGGATTTTGGTGGCAGCAGCTGTGATGAGATACCAATCCTTTAAATTTACATAAAAGCATACCTAAATCATGTATGTACATTATTAATTTCATACCGACACAATTAGATGGCACTGTAGTGCCATATAATATAGTTACCTGTATACATACAATACAGTTACCTGTATATTCAGTTTCACAATCAGTCTATGTGTCGTTATCTAATGATCTTTTAGATCGACCTCCAGTAGGTATCGCTAGATGGCAACACTGACCATCTGAGAGAAATACTATTTTTACACAAGGTAAATGTCTTAGTTATTGACCCTGTCCGAGTTTGTGACCTATTTGGTGCAAATTTTATTTTAACTAATGAAATTTTATTTTAGTTTTAAAATAAATACTAGAATATAAAACATTGATGTGTGCTTTTTTTGTAAACAAGAATTTGTTACCATAACATACCTCTTATTAATAAAATTTCAATATAATTATGATAATTATGTTCATTTGTAGTCTGAACACCGTTGTTGACACATCGTTACAGTTTTGCTTAGTGCAAAGTTCTTCTAAAATATAAGGTTCTTACGATGTAAATAATAAGTATATAATTATTAACTTTTTAGAAATATTAGAAAAAAACTCTAAATTTACATTCAAAATGCTTAAAATTAATAAAACAGTTATTTAGTTAAAATATACGGGTCAGTAAATCGATCACTTACTGAAACCGATGAGCGAGTTACTGACCCTCTTAACCCTTAACTGGTCTACTCACTTTTTGAAACATAAGTAGTCTACTGGGGTACAAAAGTTATTTTCCTAAATTATTGGTTAATCTGCTTTGAAAATAGAAAAATATTATTCAAAAAATACTAAAATATTTCCCTGAAATCATAACATATTTTATTTAATCGTTTTCACAAATACGTGGGTGGTTCAAATATAAACAGGAATTTATATTTATTTTTTTAATAAATGACGATTACAATGCACTTACTCTATCATTCCGGAAGTTTTTCTTACCGGAAGCGAAAAATTCTTTAGGTTGAATGTTAATCCACTCTTGCACTGCCTCAATGACGGCATCATTCGATTGACCACGGAACTTTTATAATGCGTGCCCGGCACGCACTCGACGAATTTTTATTAAAAAAAATTCACTAAAAGTAATTATCCGTAACCGTAACCGTAACCGTATCCGAAACATTATCCGATATAATTACGTATCCGTAACCGAAACCGAAAAATATGTTTTTTAATATCCGTATTCGTATCCGAAATTTCATATCCATAACATCCCTAATTATAATATACAAAATAAAATAGCTGACTGTACTACGTCAAAATGTTTAAACCGGTCCTGAAAAAAATTATTATTTTGTCTATCATGTGTTTATATTATATTATAACTTATTAGTTATTGATCTCAGCGGCTAATAATACACGTGTTGCGATTAAAGTATTGAAGTCGGTTGATTTTGTTAAAAAGTTATCTTGTCTAAATTTATTTATGAACACAGTAACCGATTAACAATATTAAACTTCCGAATAATCCGTTTATTATAACCAAATTTCAGTAATTTTATTGTTATCAGTTCTGATAATTATACATTCCAAAATAAACACTTGCATGTAACACGCTAATAGATATGTGCTACATAAATGTAACATAATCGTTACTCTGTAACCGTTACAAAATTGTAACCGTTACAAAATGTAACGATGACAGACAATTTGCCTGCCATTACACCATTACAAAGGCCGTAACCGGATAAGAAGTAAAAAAATCTGTCCCCGCACGTATCATTTTCTTTACTTAGATTGCTATAAGTGAATTCAGTAATACTTTTCAATATTTTAAACATAAATTATATTTTTTGAAGTTTGAATAGATTTTGCTGAAAATTATATATGGTTCATTTCAGTTAAATTTAACCATGCTTCGTCACTTTGAATTTAAATAATTTCCGCTTTGTCTCTTTCATTATGGCATTTACATAAATTTTAAATTTGCAGTTTGTTTTTAGAAAAGAATAGAAGATTGGTTTGTTTCGAATATAAGAATTATTTAATTTTTTAACGAAAACTCATGATCAATTGTATCTGAAATGAGGTATATGTTATAAAGCAGTAATTCTCAAAGTAGTAATCGTGACCCCCAGGGGGGTCGCAGAAACA
Organism: Brachynemurus nebulosus; assembly: GCA_035578155.1. Classification (NCBI taxonomy): domain Eukaryota; kingdom Metazoa; phylum Arthropoda; class Insecta; order Neuroptera; family Myrmeleontidae; genus Brachynemurus; species Brachynemurus nebulosus. The sequence goes on from JAPWDM010000019.1 coordinate 7,540,265, forward strand.
ATTTATTACAAATTAATATACAGTGCGTCCAGTAGAAGATTACACATAGGAAATCCAAGAGATAGTGTTTCTAGGGAAATTAATAATAACACTTCATTTTTTTAAAATTTTGTCAGAATATTTTAAAATAAATCATTTGCAATTAAAAGTAAAACATATCAATTATTAAACTTCAAATGAAAGAAAAATGGAAAATGAAAAAAATGGGTGTGGTATTTTAAGGCAAGAGAAATATTGGCTCGTTTTCACGGCAAATATCTCTATAAACAACAATAATTTGTTAATTTTTGTTTCTTAAATAAATTATTCAATAAAATTTGCTTAGTAATACTAATGTGTAATTTTCAACTGAACACCAATACCTTTAAGAAAATAATAATTGAATTTCCATAGGAACACTATAAATTACCATTGAAATTTTCTCTATGTGTAATTTTGAAGTGGACAGTCATATACTATATTATATTATGCAATGTGTAATCTTGAAATGAACGCACTGTATGTATACACTTAGTTTATATATAGTATACACTTATATACACTTAGTTTCCAAGATACAGTTCAGTTTCTTATTTTTTTAAAATGTTTTTCTGTATTAAATTAAAAACAAATTATTTAGTCATACTGTAGAAGTGAAGCATCTTCGCCCTTTTTATTGGTAAGGCTTTTTCATAAAGTTACCTCAGCAGTTAATATGAGAACTTAACGCGGTTTTGTGGTAAGAACAGTAATTGGAACTTACTTTTTATCTTGAAAACGGTTACATAAGCGACAAAATACTGAGAGGTCAGTTTTGTCAACAACTTATGGGACATTTGAAAAAAAATTTTCAAATTGGAAAAAATCATTGGCGTGCTTTTTTATCTTCAAAAATATGTCATCACATGGCTGTACGGACGCCACTGGTTTGAGTGAAAATTTCTGTCTACTTCAGAATATGGGTATTTATCCTGTCATAACGTGTTCTAAATTTTGTGCTAATATCTCAAAACGGTTTTGAAATATTTAGGAAAATACTAAAAAAAAACGAGAAACTGAACACCCTGTATCTTGGAAACTAAGCGTTTTCGGACCTCGGTTATATAAACTTTTTTACATAAAAGTACCTCAACAATCACCTGTTAAAATCTTTCACACTTATTCACTAACACCTTGTATATATATATATATATATATATATATATATATATATATATATATATATATATATATATATATATATATATATATATGGGTGAATATATAAAAGTGGCGTATATATTAGTATAATAAAGGTCATTTTCGGTTTCTCGAGTCCTCAAAATAAATTTCTGCCATAGTTCCTGGCTCAGATTTTGACATCCGCTGTAATAAGTGAATTTTCAGCAGAATGGGAATTCGCTTAAAAATAACACACTTTTGGCAACCCTCTAAACTAAAATATCCCCTTAAAATGACATCTGAATATTATTTTATCCTTACAGTAAAATCATAGAGCATCTAGAGAGAAAATACATATTTCTATACTACTGGAACCTGTGTAACCACTTGAGATAGAAAATATGTTGTATACGTGCACGGTGTTTACTTTGTATTTGTGCGGTAAACTCTGTTTGTGTGAGTGGTGATAGCCGTCACGTGACCTTTGGTTCACATACATGTATGTGATGTGTGTGATACCACAACGCTACTTGTGCCGGTTCAACAATCAAATTTATTGTTGTTTGACTGACTTACACTGAGCGACGGGTACTGACCAACTGACACCTAAGCAGCCTAAGATGCACATACTTCCACATAAGTGATTGCAGAAAAGAGACAGTTATATTCGTTCTATTTGTTCTGTGAGTAAAATTAATGTTCGTTTTTGCATCTAATAAATGATGACAGTATTTTTCCATCTGAAAAAATAAATAAATAAATAAATAAAATTCTCATTGTCATTATTCCGTTTTATCACGCACCATTGTTTTATTAACTAAACATCATGTCAGTCAATGTAAATAAGTGATTAGTCACGATTCACGTGCTAATTTTTATCAGGCTGCATGTATTTTCCGCATTAATTCGATAATATGTACTTGTTTGCGTCTTGTTTATCATTTATTATGTGTTTATTACGTATATGGTGTGTATCAGTATTGGCATCTCGATCATTTTCATTAGTGGATGAGATATTTATGTATTTCAAAAATAAATAAAACACTTATGTATATAATTGTCTGTGTACAAGATGTCTCAGGTGAAATAATAAATATTTTGGAAAATGGCTCTAAATAATAAATTGACTCACATAAAAATTATAAAGTTATACATAAGGGTTCCGTTAGTAGCACCTTTTGGGACCAAAATAGGGGAATCGGGTACTAACGGACCCCCAGTGGCGGTACTTTTACAAAATGATTTTAAGAAAATTTAAATTATATACCTTATCTCTCACACAAATACTCGTACACATATTACATATAAAAATTAAAGTAAAAAAAAATATTTTTAAGAAACAGCTTTCATTTCAAAATGGGCTAAATAAAATAAAATAACTTTTGAGTGAAAGTTGAAGCAATATGCAACATAATTTATAAAAGCTCGAGGCATTATCATTAATTATTTATGTTTTGGATATAAGTGTAGCTATTTTACTTTTCAGTAGTTACCAAACTTAATTAAACCCGTCAAGCTTTTATAAATTATGTTGCATATTGCTTCAAACTTCACTCAAAAATTATTTTATTTTTTTTTAGCCCATTTTTAAATATAAGCTTTTTCTTAAAAACATTTTTTTTACTTTAATTTATTTTCTACTTTTTGTTTGATTACAATTAATTTAAAAAAAATTAAAGAAGTAATTTTTTTTACCTATATTTTAACCGGTTCATTTACTCTAATCAAACATAACTATGGAAACAAAAAATTGTAATGTAAAATCAATGGACAATATTTGACAATTCGAATTGTCAAAAAGTTGCACACACAGAGGACAGAGGTACAATACGTATCTCTCCACTACTGGAATCAGTGTAACCAGTAGGAGATAGAAAATATGTTATATACACAGAATAATCAGAAGCCAAGTTACTATCTCTGCACTAGTGATACTAATGTAGACAAAAAATCCCCTCTATTTCCCACCACTATGTTGTGTAGATACACACTGTGTGTAGTGGTGTTAGTTTGATCTTTGCAACTGTGTCAGTTGAAACACACACAATTACAAAACACGTATTGTCGGACGGAGCAAGGTGGGGTCCAGGCTAACAATGGTCCAACAATACATAATAATGCGTTGTGCATTGAGTGACCGATACCGACTAAATGCCTTAAGCGGTATCAAGCACACACTGGCACACTGCTATCCACAGTTTTCTACAAACACGTTTAGGCCGTTTAGGGCTTGGTTATATACAAGGGGTCAAACTAGATTGTCTATGTCTCTGTTCCACTTGTAATGAGTTTGTGACGTAAATCTCCCCACTCTATTGTTGTAGATACACACTGTTTGCAGTGGTATTGGTTTAATCAAGGGGACAAACTAGATTGGCTTTTTCTCTGTTCCACTTGTAATGAGTTTGTGACGTACTCTGTTTGTGTACATACACACTGTTTGCAGTGTATTAGTTTGGTTTTTTGTAGTAGTATGTGTATCCACGCATACTACCGCAACACACGTATTACCAGAGAGAGCTGTTCAACGTGTTCAACTAACAATGGGTATATTGTTAATACAATGCAGTGCGGACTCGACGACGGACAATGAGTGACTACATGCCTTAAGCTGTGACTGGTGTCAAATGACTTTGAACGAATTACACTTTTTTTATATTAGTTGGCTTCTAGTGTTCTATGGGTTTAATGGTTGCGTCTGTGTGCGTATTTACACATACTACTACACCACACGTATTACCAGAGAGAGAAATGTGTGCTGTTCAACTAACAATGTCTAACAATGTAATATAATGCACTGTGTGTTCGGTGACGGACAGCGACTGACTACATGACTTAGCTGTGACAGGCCTACAAATGACTCCAAGCGAATTACACTTTTTTGATGTTAGTTGGCTTCTAGCACAGAGGTCTAGTGTTCTATGGTTATATACATGCACGGTGTTTACTTTGTATTGGCGCGCTACACTGTGTATGGGTGCGTAATCGAAATAGAGGTGGAAGTCACGTGACCCTTCTTCTCATACATATGTGTGATACCAAAACGCTGCGTGTGGGGGTTCTACAGTGCTAGCAACAATCAAATCCATTGTTGTTTGACTGACCTACACTGGGTGAATGCCAGTGAGGCACTGACTACCTACGACTACCTACGAGCCTAAGGTACACAAAAAGGCACACTGCAGATTTCAGGATAGAGATAGTTGCTGTGTCGCCATTACTCCAAGGTTGCACAGGACTAAAAATCAATAAAGTAGATAGGCTATAAGAGAGCTACCCCACCGGTTGTCTCAACAGTTTGGGTACATCCTGACGCAACATGTACCCAGTACATCCTGACGCAAGATGTACCCAAATTTTTGAGACACACTGTACCTCGTGTATGGATTGATCTCTGACCCGGCACGTACCGAGTACATGTATTTAAAATTTGTTGTTGACATTTGACCCCAACACTCGCTCATACTGTTGGCCTTGAAATTCGTAAGAGATGAGTCATTACCAGCAACCAAATTAATTTATGTTAACCCATTATGCGTCATCACAATTTACTTATAACAATTTGGTTTTGTGTTAACCCATTACCCGCCATAGTTTTTGAATGCAAACCTAACGCATGCGCAGACTGAATTTAAGTACACGACGCATGCGCAGACTGAATTTTAGGTTACAATTTGATAGATGGGGTACACTACCGCGTCAAAAATGTGGGGTTACCCTAACTCGGGGGTGGCTCCAAACTTTTGACACGGCAGTGTACTTAAATTTTTGGTACACTGCCGTGTCAAAAGTGCGGGCCCCCCTGACCAAAAAGGTATCCTATCACTTTTTGAAGCGTACTGTACGTGCAAACCTTGGCCCCAACACACGCTTGCCTTAATTGCGTCATCTTAAACGAACTATCACGTCAAAAAATGTGGGGAATACCCTAACTCGGGGGTGGCCGTAAACTTTTGACACCGTACTGTACTTAAATTTTTGGTACACTACCGTGTCAAAAGTGCGGACCCCCTGAGTAAAAAGGTATCCGATCACTTTTTGAAGCGTACTGTGCTTATTACGTGCAAATCTTGGCCTCACTTAACTGCGTCATCTTAAATTGGGTGCGGTCGCTAACGATAAATTTTGTCGGGGGCGCACTGTACCAAGCGCTAGATTTTAAGATTAGACTCCGGGGTCCAGATTTCTGACCGCTACTGTACTGTAAATCGAGTGTCTACTGTACTTTTCAACAAGTTTAAGCCTGTTTTCAGCAAAGTCAGCACTTTTTTAATTTGTTTATTTATATAAGTTTTAATTTAAAAAAAATGTTTATTTAAGATTTTGATGACTCAGCAATTTTTTTGTTTGGATTTCAAATACGAAATAGTCTTCTTGGAATTTTTAATTTATGGCCTGATTGTTGAATTATAATTATAGTATGATTCATACAAGCGGGGATTTTTATTATATTTGTTTATTTATATAATAATTTTGGATCATGTAATAATTTTAAAATTGTTTATTTAAGATTGGGAGGCCGCTAAATTTTGTGGGGGCACTGTACCAAGCGCTACCGCAAAACTAACTTCAGACTCCAGGGTCCAGATGTCTGACCGCTACTGTACTGCCGGAAATTTGGGTGTCAACTGTAACTCAGGGGTTTTTGTGTATATTTAACCTTGGAAAATTTCAGGAATTTTTATCAGTTTTAACATAAACAAACAACTAATAATTAAATGTTTGTTTTAGCTGAATTATGATCGTAAGACTCATATAAGGAGTTTTTTTGGTATAAGAAAGATGACGTCATGGAATATTAATGAGTTAAAAAATTGTTTAGTAAAAAATATCAACCATTGTAGGCCTCAAGCAAGAAATTATTTTTATCAGTTTTAATACTTTAACATTTAACCTACAGTGACCAATTTTTTAGTTAACTAACAGAAGTTCTTGAAATTTTAACAAGTTACAAAAAATATTACTTCTTATGGTGCACAACATTTTTGAATTTGACTGTAGCACAAAACTGTTTCTATATCAAACGAAAATTATCTGAAATAATTCAGTATGTACATATGTATAGACTCTGTATATTAAAAATATTTTATGTATACACTCTGTATATTGAGAATAAGAAAGAAAATTTGTATATAATTTTAATTTTTATGAATACTAGTAAACGAATTGTATAGCCATTTATGAATAAGTATTAAATCTAATTATAAAATATAAATATTGCAAAAAATTTGTTTAATCAGCAAAATCAATGTATATCATTTTAATACTGATACATATTCATATTAGGGTATAATAGTATTGTATTTAACATTTTTAAACAGAATAAAAGTTCAATTTTTGGTTTTAAATTACTATAAGTTAAACACGTCGCTTAATATAAAAAAGATAACAGCATTGAGTTTTACTAAATTTTTAAGTCTGTAAAATCAAAATTTTTTATTTACTAGACTAGAACATTTTGAATTTGCTACTCTATCATTAACATACAAATAATATCATGTGTATATAACGGGTGTATATTTAGTATTTTTAATAAATATTTTAGTATACAGGGTGTATCATGAAATATGCTTTTCAATTAGAATAATAAATTTCATAAGATTTTTGTTAATACTCTTATAGGTTAACGAAAGAAACTTTTTGCTGTAAAAAATAGGGGAATGCAGGGTAATAATTAAATAAAACGCACATATTTTTTTTTTTTTTAATTTTATTTATAGAATAAATGTATACAAAAAATTAAATTGCTTAAATCTATATATTACTTAAAATCTATTTATTTTCCATATAAAAATTTTTTAAAAGAATACAATTTTCTAATGAACAAATTTTATCTGAATGAAGCATACAGCGTCTTGAATAATATTCATCTCGCAGAATGGAAATCTTCGGTACATCAAATATTTCTTCCAAATTCAAAATCCACGGCTGGTTTTCGGTACCATCAAACAAACTTGATATCCATTTCTTCTTTTCACCACCCTTGACGTATATAACATCATACTTCTTTAATATAGGTTTCAATATGGTATGAAGTTTTTTGTATGGAATAAATCCATACGACCAAGGTATGCCATGCCAATTTCGGTAAAGCCAACTGGCTACTCGTTGATATTTCTTCGGCAACTCGTTGAAATCAAACGGTGCGTCGAATATAAGATGTAATATATCATCCGAATTTTCTGCAGCAATACCAACTTCTTTAAAATAAAATTCGTTGTTAGCTCCTTGATAGCCTTGTATGTCAAGAAACGCCATTTTTTACCGCCACCGTAGAACTGAAATTATTCACACAATCCACAACTTTATATAGAATAATTAAAAGTGGTGGGGGTAGTTAGTTAATTTGTGGAACGTATTCGAAAATGGCTATTAATAGCTATTGCTAGTTTACCATCAAATTACAAACTGTTAATAATATTTAGCACATTTGTGAGTACCAGGTTCTTTTCACTTTAAGACCTAGTGATTTAAGGAATGCTAAATTTTCAGGTGAAATGTGTTGTTGCTCAAAAGTTTTACGTTTAATGATCTTAGGTTTCGAAAGTCCTTTGCTAGGTTCTCTAGCGGTGGACTGCGCTGAATTGTAAATTAACATGGTTCCAAAATGTAATTGTTTTACCACGAAAGTATAATTTTCAACGAAAGAGATGTTAACTCTTTGACAACCACCGGTAAATAGATAATATTTTATGTAAGTTCAACTATTTTATACCCTTCAACCATGATAAGGTGTATAAGCTTGAGTATAACTCAGCAAATTATATAGCGGTGGTGACGTAACACACAAATGCGGTGGTTGTGTTGCGTTTGTGGCGGTGGCGGTGTTTGTGTGGCGGTTGTGTGGTGGTGGCGGTGGTGTTTGTGTGGCGGTGGCGGTGGTGTTTGTGTGGTGGCGGCGGTGGTGTTTGTGTGGCGGTGGTATTTGTATGGTGGTTTCGGTGGTTGTGTGGTGGTTGTGGGGGTGGCGGGGTAGCAGCGGTGTTTGCGGCTGACGTGCACAACTTTATCATTAATTCAATCGAAGCAGCAATTTACTGTAGACAATAAATCGGTGGTGACATCTCGCGGTGTTTGTTGAACGCAATATCTAAATTAATCATCATCATAATCGCTAGCATCTTCTTTATCAGTTTCATCCAGATAATCACCTAGTGGCTCAATAACATCAGCCTTTTGAAGTTCACGAAGTATAGAGAATATTTCTTGACCGACAGTAGTTTCTCTTAAAGCATCTAACTCTTCGATTAAAGCTTCACTATCGTCAACGTTAAACAATATGTTTTTATTTTCCTCTATACTCCGAATAATATTGAGTATTTTTTCACCAGTCTCTGAAGTCTCGTATAAACGTCGTAATTCATCTATTAAAGTATTAGGATTATGCCAGTATTTTATTTTTTTCGATTACCCATTAGCATTTTCCGAGTCGTTGTATTTGATACGCTTAGCAAGCAGCTCTTGGTCCGTTGAATTGACTGGACGTTTTATTGCTATTCGTTCATTAGAATCCTCAACTTTATTTTGAGTTTCTTTGATTAATAAAATATCCAAAAGGGTTTGCAAAGCTGTAGTTAACTTGGGAATGATAACAGTTCCACTATCAGAAGTGGTTAAAACCCTGTTATTATACTCATCGCTGGGTGTGTAAACATTATTTTGATTTCTTAAATTATTAAATTTAGTTTGAATTGCTTTTGATGCAGCTTTAATTCTTTGTTCAAGTGGATTGACCCTTTCTTCAACTTTATTGTTTAGAAATTCATCATCAACATCATTCCTCCCGGTATCATAACTAGATAAGTCATCAGCCGTGTCTAATGTTTGTCTTTTTAGCGGATCAAGAGAGTAACTATTTTCAAACCTTTTTGGTGAAAATTCCCGCATATGTGTATTTCTTATATGACGTGAAAGAGAATCTTTCCGCGAGAAGCTTTTATAGCACCGCGTACACTCGAACATTATAATAGATGTGTAAAGCTCAACTAGTCTTACAAGATTAATTCAGAATTGTGTTAGCGATTACTTATATACTCCACCACCGCCGCCGCCGCCACCGCCACCACCACCGCCGCCACCGCCACCACCGCCGCCGCCACCACCACCGCCGCCGCCGCCGCAAACACCACATCTGAGTTGCTCATTTTACTCCATGAAGTAGCTGTTGACATCCGGCTTACACATTTTGCCCCCATTACGCTCTTTCGGTTTGGAAATTAGTTCAGAAAAATGAATGAAGAGCCATATGCAAGTGTCAGGTGACTCAACACCAACATTAGAATACTTTCTCCTGAATATAGGCAATTACATTGCGTTGCCAACTGCGTCCATACCTACTGAGAGTCTTATCATAATTCAAGATATAATTTGGGAGGTTCTAGTGTGTTGTAAAATAAGAACAATATAAAAATTTATACGTAAAATAATTTATTTTTTAATGAAATATACGTTTACAGCATTAAAATTAAAAAGTAAATCAATTCATTTTCATATCTGACAGTTACCTTAATCTTACATCTAACATCATACATGTGATAGCTATTTACTAAATTCCACAATATGTAAAAAACCACTAGAATCAGTTCCTTTATATGTAATAAAATATTGTCCTGTACGTAAACATTGAATGGTCTGCTCATCCAAATCCGCGAATCGTTTTGGAAGGAACACTTGAGCATCTGCAAGTTCCACCGCAACCGCTGGCCCATATCGAGTTTCCATGCGTCGTACATCAAGAATTTTCCACGTTTCATACGGTTTGAGTGTAGATAGCGATTTGAATGGTTTACCAGCACCAAGTTTATTCAACTTCTCCAAAACCGGATCCATTGTTGTATCAGTGGCAGTAAAAGTGGTCCACAGATCACTTATACTTAACTCAACACCGTGTTGTTCAGACATTTTGCCAATACACTACCAATTTCTGTTACAGCACGTCGCTTAAATAAATTATGAGTTGCCACCACAAAAACCACCACCACCACCACCGCCACCACTACCACCACCACCACCACCACCACCACCACCCCAACTACAAAATTTGAGTTGCTCATTTTACCCCACCGATATGTTTATTCCCACACAGCTACAAATTAAGTTACTCTAAAGCAACCACACCTTCATATGATCAGTGTTTATACACCACAACCAATGGAAAATATCAAATAAACATTAACATTTATTTAATAATGAGGTATAATGTATATTTTGAGTATTCAACAGAAACTTTAATACTGATTAATAGCTATTAGTCAATTCCACTGTTACTCAAAATATACGTTATACCTCATTACTAAATAAATGCTAATGTTTGTTTTAACAACCGTGGAATTGGTCAATACTTATGATGTGGCAATCAGGTGATTGATTTTACTAAATTATTCGCAATTGCAGCGGCTTTTACATGTGGTACAGTTTACATAATTGCAAACACAGTTTGGAAATGGCATCATACATCGTTTACAACACATGCAAATTCGTTTTTCGTTTCGACACCTATCACAATACTCGGGGAAGGGACACTTACACTGTGGTGGTTGAAATTTACAAATACCACAAATCGGCATGTTGTTTTTGTTTACTTTCTGGAACTTAACCAACAAATGACATCCGGTTAATAATTCAGTTGTATTTATAGTATTTTGACTGAAACCAAATAATCTAATATTTTATAAAAAATCGATATTTAATCGATATTGACCAATTCCACTGTTACACAAAATATCCATTATGCCTCATTACATCGCTGGTCATTGCGTTATAAATAAATGTTTACGTTGGTTTGAGCAACCGTGGAATTGGTCAATATGTATTATGTGGCAATCAGATGATTGATTTTACTAAATTATTTGCAATTGCAGCGGCCTTTACATGTGGTACAGTTTATATAATTGCAAACACAGTTTGGAAATGGCATCATACATCGTTTACAACACATGCAAATTCGTTTTTCATTTCGACACCTATCACAGTACTCGTAGAAGGCACACTTACACTGTGACGGTTGAAATTTACAAATACCACAAATCGGCATGTTGCTGTTGTTGTTTACCTTCTGGAACTTAACCAACAAGTGACATCCGGTTAGTAATTCAGTTGTATTTATAGTATTTTGTTACCGAAATTTTCCAATATTTTATCTAAAATCGATATCTAATAATCTTCCAGCATAAGAGCAGGGAAGAGGAACGTCACCAGATTGATTAATTTAGATATTGCGTTCAACAAACACCGCGAGATGTCACCACCGATTTATTGTCTACAGTAAATTGCTGCTTCGATTGAATTAATGATAAAGTTGTGCACGTCAGCCGCAAACACCGCTGCTACCCCGCCACCCCCACAACCACCACACAACCACCGAAACCACCATACAAATACCACCGCCACACAAACACCACCGCCGCCACCACACAAACACCACCGCCACCGCCACACAAACACCACCGCCACCACCACACAACCGCCACACAAACACCGCCACCGCCACAAACGCAACACAACCACCGCATTTGTGTGTTACGTCACCACCGCTATATAATTTGCTGAGTTATACTCAAGCTTATACACCTTATCATGGTTGAAGGGTATAAAATAGTTGAACTTACATAAAATATTATCTATTTACCGGTGGTTGTCAAAGAGTTAACATCTCTTTCGTTGAAAATTATACTTTCGTGGTAAAACAATTACATTTTGGAACCATGTTAATTTACAATTCAGCGCAGTCCACCGCTAGAGAACCTAGCAAAGGACTTTCGAAACCTAAGATCATTAAACGTAAAACTTTTGAGCAACAACACATTTCACCTGAAAATTTAGCATTCCTTAAATCACTAGGTCTTAAAGTGAAAAGAACCTGGTACTCACAAATGTGCTAAATATTATTAACAGTTTGTAATTTGATGGTAAACTAGCAATAGCTATTAATAGCCATTTTCGAATACGTTCCACAAATTAACTAACTACCCCCACCACTTTTAATTATTCTATATAAAGTTGTGGATTGTGTGAATAATTTCAGTTCTACGGTGGCGGTAAAAAATGGCGTTTCTTGACATACAAGGCTATCAAGGAGCTAACAACGAATTTTATTTTAAAGAAGTTGGTATTGCTGCAGAAAATTCGGATGATATATTACATCTTATATTCGACGCACCGTTTGATTTCAACGAGTTGCCGAAGAAATATCAACGAGTAGCCAGTTGGCTTTACCGAAATTGGCATGGCATACCTTGGTCGTATGGATTTATTCCATACAAAAAACTTCATACCATATTGAAACCTATATTAAAGAAGTATGATGTTATATACGTCAAGGGTGGTGAAAAGAAGAAATGGATATCAAGTTTGTTTGATGGTACCGAAAACCAGCCGTGGATTTTGAATTTGGAAGAAATATTTGATGTACCGAAGATTTCCATTCTGCGAGATGAATATTATTCAAGACGCTGTATGCTTCATTCAGATAAAATTTGTTCATTAGAAAATTGTATTCTTTTAAAAAATTTTTATATGGAAAATAAATAGATTTTAAGTAATATATAGATTTAAGCAATTTAATTTTTTGTATACATTTATTCTATAAATAAAATTAAAAAAAAAAAAAATATGTGCGTTTTATTTAATTATTACCCTGCATTCCCCTATTTTTTACAGCAAAAAGTTTCTTTCGTTAACCTATAAGAGTATTAACAAAAATCTTATGAAATTTATTATTCTAATTGAAAAGCATATTTCATGATACACCCTGTATACTAAAATATTTATTAAAAATACTAAATATACACCCGTTATATACACATGATATTATTTGTATGTTAATGATAGAGTAGCAAATTCAAAATGTTCTAGTCTAGTAAATAAAAAATTTTGATTTTACAGACTTAAAAATTTAGTAAAACTCAATGCTGTTATCTTTTTTATATTAAGCGACGTGTTTAACTTATAGTAATTTAAAACCAAAAATTGAACTTTTATTCTGTTTAAAAATGTTAAATACAATACTATTATACCCTAATATGAATATGTATCAGTATTAAAATGATATACATTGATTTTGCTGATTAAACAAATTTTTTGCAATATTTATATTTTATAATTAGATTTAATACTTATTCATAAATGGCTATACAATTCGTTTACTAGTATTCATAAAAATTAAAATTATATACAAATTTTCTTTCTTATTCTCAATATACAGAGTGTATACATAAAATATTTTTAATATACAGAGTCTATACATATGTACATACTGAATTATTTCAGATAATTTTCGTTTGATATAGAAACAGTTTTGTGCTACAGTCAAATTCAAAAATGTTGTGCACCATAAGAAGTAATATTTTTTGTAACTTGTTAAAATTTCAAGAACTTCTGTTAGTTAACTAAAAAATTGGTCACTGTAGGTTAAATGTTAAAGTATTAAAACTGATAAAAATAATTTCTTGCTTGAGGCCTACAATGGTTGATATTTTTTACTAAACAATTTTTTAACTCATTAATATTCCATGACGTCATCTTTCTTATACCAAAAAAACTCCTTATATGAGTCTTACGATCATAATTCAGCTAAAACAAACATTTAATTATTAGTTGTTTGTTTATGTTAAAACTGATAAAAATTCCTGAAATTTTCCAAGGTTAAATATACACAAAAACCCCTGAGTTACAGTTGACACCCAAATTTCCGGCAGTACAGTAGCGGTCAGACATCTGGACCCTGGAGTCTGAAGTTAGTTTTGCGGTAGCGCTTGGTACAGTGCCCCCACAAAATTTAGCGGCCTCCCAATCTTAAATAAACAATTTTAAAATTATTACATGATCCAAAATTATTATATAAATAAACAAATATAATAAAAATCCCCGCTTGTATGAATCATACTATAATTATAATTCAACAATCAGGCCATAAATTAAAAATTCCAAGAAGACTATTTCGTATTTGAAATCCAAACAAAAAAATTGCTGAGTCATCAAAATCTTAAATAAACATTTTTTTTAAATTAAAACTTATATAAATAAACAAATTAAAAAAGTGCTGACTTTGCTGAAAACAGGCTTAAACTTGTTGAAAAGTACAGTAGACACTCGATTTACAGTACAGTAGCGGTCAGAAATCTGGACCCCGGAGTCTAATCTTAAAATCTAGCGCTTGGTACAGTGCGCCCCCGACAAAATTTATCGTTAGCGACCGCACCCAATTTAAGATGACGCAGTTAAGTGAGGCCAAGATTTGCACGTAATAAGCACAGTACGCTTCAAAAAGTGATCGGATACCTTTTTACTCAGGGGGTCCGCACTTTTGACACGGTAGTGTACCAAAAATTTAAGTACAGTACGGTGTCAAAAGTTTACGGCCACCCCCGAGTTAGGGTATTCCCCACATTTTTTGACGTGATAGTTCGTTTAAGATGACGCAATTAAGGCAAGCGTGTGTTGGGGCCAAGGTTTGCACGTACAGTACGCTTCAAAAAGTGATAGGATACCTTTTTGGTCAGGGGGGCCCGCACTTTTGACACGGCAGTGTACCAAAAATTTAAGTACACTGCCGTGTCAAAAGTTTGGAGCCACCCCCGAGTTAGGGTAACCCCACATTTTTGACGCGGTAGTGTACCCCATCTATCAAATTGTAACCTAAAATTCAGTCTGCGCATGCGTCGTGTACTTAAATTCAGTCTGCGCATGCGTTAGGTTTGCATTCAAAAACTATGGCGGGTAATGGGTTAACACAAAACCAAATTGTTATAAGTAAATTGTGATGACGCATAATGGGTTAACATAAATTAATTTGGTTGCTGGTAATGACTCATCTCTTACGAATTTCAAGGCCAACAGTATGAGCGAGTGTTGGGGTCAAATGTCAACAACAAATTTTAAATACATGTACTCGGTACGTGCCGGGTCAGAGATCAATCCATACACGAGGTACAGTGTGTCTCAAAAATTTGGGTACATCTTGCGTCAGGATGTACTGGGTACATGTTGCGTCAGGATGTACCCAAACTGTTGAGACAACCGGTGGGGTAGCTCTCTTATAGCCTATCTACTCAATAATTTTGGTTTGGGCCGATTTAGGACAAAACTAATTATACAATATTGCATTGTACTCAAGGTTATACTCATATGCAAAATTTGAAACCTCTAGCTCAATTAGAACCTGTCTAAATTTTGATTCCAAGATTTGATCTAAACAAACATACTAACATAGCAAGTTAAATAAAAGCTTTTAAAAAATAATCTCACTTGAATATTAATAAATGCACGCGTACGCACTATGTTTATACATAGATACGCACTTATTCAGTGATATACACCAACCTCTGCCCTTTACATGTATAAAAAATTACATGTATAATAAAAAAAACGCCGTGAGCAGCGGGGCCCCATCACGGTAGTCGAATTTTCCCCTTCATCTTCAGTATTGAATGTCTACAAGCGAAATGTGATTGAAAGTCTACAACCGAATTGTCATTTTATTGGTTTCAAAACTGGTGATGAGTGTTCGGCTGATCGAGGCTTTAAAAAAAGGTTTTAAGTATTTAAGGGCTGTATCTCAGTAAATTTCAATTTTGTGCCGAAAACAGGTAGCAGAAAAAAAACCAACACAATTCGTACGAGGGCATTCCTGCCCATGTTTATCCGCTAATTGCCTTTATGTTTTAGTTTTAAATATTAAAAAAGGACCTTAAATAGTAAACTGGAAGGCCTTTTTAAAGATATTTTTTCTTTCGAAAAAAAAATAAAAAATAAAAAATTATTTCTTCGGTATTGAGTGTCTACAAGCGAAATATAATTGAAAATCCACAAGCGATTTGTAATTTTGTCGGTTTCAAAACTGATAATGAGTGTCCGGTTGATCGGGGCTTTAAAAAAAGATTTTAAGTTTTTAAGGGCTGAATCTCAGTAAATTTCAATTTTATGCCGATAGAAGTTAACAGGGAAAAAGCCAACACAATTCGTACGAGGGCATTTCTATCCATGCTTATCCGCCAATTGCCTTTATGTTTTATTTTTAAATATTAAAAAAGGAACTTAAATAGTAAACTGGAAGGCTTTTATGAAGATATTTTTTCTTTCCAAAAAAATCCAAAATTTCTATTTTATAAATAATAAAAATCCAAAATTCCTAAATAATAATTAAATAAATAAATAAACAGTGACTTTAATAACATTTTCAAATTACTTAATATATATGTATTTCATTTGTTAAAAAATTGTATTCACTCTTTTTTAAATTTTTTAAAATTACTATTCGCCTACTTGTATTTAGAATAAACATAATGCTTTTAAAACACATTTAACAATAGCATTCAATTCCGATGTAAAAATGGAAGAAGTGGGGGGAAAAGTGATGCGGACTCCCTACAAGGTACTAGCTGGATACTAACTGAATACACGTACAAAATTTCAGCCCTCTAGGTTTCCTTATGGAGTCTCTAGACGTGTTAGAAAACAAGCAAAAAAATTAAGGAAATATTGGCGTAAAAATCGTGGGGGTAAGGGTTAAAAGTTGAAACCTACAAAAAACAGTGTCTGGCTATTAGCTTAACCTGTACACCAAATTTCAGCCCTCTAGGTTTATTTGGGGAGATTTTGACCCGAACGAAACTGTTAAAAAACAAGAAAAATCATGTTCTTTTGGGTATAAAAATGGTGGGGGTAGGGGTTAAAAGTCGAGACCCCCAAAAGGCACCCCCTTGATACTAACTCAATCCGAATACAAAATTTCAGCCCTCTAGGTTTATTCGGGTGACCTGTGCGAGTGGTACAAACTTCGAAAACGTCGAAAATGCATGAAATTGTAGCTTAAAAATGAGGGGGGTGGGGGTAAAATATTAAAACCTCCAAAAAGCACAACCTAGGTACGAACTTTATCAACACACCAAATTTCAACCCTCTACGTTAATTCTGGGGGGCTGGGGGCCTGTTAGATCCAGCGAAAATCGTTTTTCCCCCCTCTACTCCCACCATATCATCCTAGGAAGCTGAATTTTGGATATGTTGTAGATAATTGACCGAAACATTATTTAAAACCGGTTTGAAAAAGTTTTATTGCTTTTCCGCCCCCCACCACCCCCTTAAAGGTCGGGTCCGAAAAAAAATTTGCCCAAAATTTGACCCGACTTTGATAGTATTGTTGTGCATCGGAATAAGCCCCACTTACCAAATTTCATCTCTTAACTTCCATAGGGGGGCCCTACACAAATTAAAAGGTGGCGGGAAAATATATATATATATATATATATATATATATATATATATATATATATATATATATATATATATATATATCAGACATTTTTTTTTCTACATATTCGTGTTCTACGGGTCCGAAAACGGATAGCGCCCCTACTCTCGCCTCTCGCAGCTCTTATCGTATAGACTGTATAAGTCTAATTTTTCGGAGAAAATTCGACTAATAACTACATATTGGTACATAAACGTCGCACATATACACGTTTGTCCTTTGTATATAAGCACATACATACATACACTACTGGATACACCTGCACACACAGTTATACGCACTTGTAGGACATTCTGCACTCTGCAGGGTCCGCTCCGAGGGCGGGCAACCCGGGCTTTTACCCGGGGCGGCAAATTTTAAGGACGCACAGTGGGGCCAAATACCATTAAAGGCGGCAAAAATACAAAAACTTAAATTATAAGCTACAATTTATATGACCCCTTAAATCAATAGCCATAATATTCTAGCAACGACCTCTGTAATTAACTTATGTAAAATAGCGCGGGGGGTGCAAATATATCGACTATTATTTGTTATTTCTATAAATTGATTACTTTTTAAACGATATCATTGTTTGTAAAGTAATGATTTGCGGGACCGTTATTTAAGTTATAAAAGAAAAAATTAAAATCGGTTATAATGGGCGATGTTCCCCATGGTAAGTTATTTTTTTATGTATCTTATTTGTTAAAATCAGTACTCGTATTGATACTATCAAGCTTTAATGAAACATGGTTGAATTATCTAGAAAAATTCTGTAAAAATTAATTTCTCAAAGAATTTTATTTACGTATCCAATCGAATCCAACGGATATATTTGTGGCATTTGATAAAGCAACTAGTATATTTTGGTATTATGATTGCAGAGTTTGCACCAAATTGCACCTTTTTTTCAAAATTTGCTGATTTTATTTTCATTTTGTTTGAGCAAAATTCATCAATAAGAAGCTTAGAAAGTTCATATGAGCTCTCACTGGTGCATAAAAATATCAAATAATTAAATAAAACACTCGAGTTTATTAGATTTATGTAGGTACCGAATATTCCAGTTAAGTTAAAGCTAAAATTAAGCGTATCATCAAAATTCGTTGTCAAAAATTCCATATTACACTTAAAATTTATAAGTTGATACCACGTGGCTAGAAACCAGTAATCGGAAATGAAATCGAGTTGTATGAAAAAAGTCTCAACCTAGGGTCAAACAAAATCTGCAAATTTCAAATTCATGCGACGAATGGTTTTTAATATATCATTTGGCTAACCGTTATGGGACAGCCTGTATAGTGGGACATCCAGTATTTTATTAATAGTAATAAAGTAATAGTAAAATATATTGTTATATAACTATTCTGTAGTCAATAAAATGACCAAATAATTTTTGCCATCTTTTACCTACTTTGGCCCCACTGTGCGTCGCCGGTATAAAAAAGAAAAAAGAGGGCGCGATTTCACGTCCACCGACCCAAAAAAAGAGGTCACTCATTTTGTGCAGGGGCGGAATTATTCTCTTTTGCCCGGGGTGACGTAAACACTTAGAGTGGGCGCTGCATTGGGTTTGTTCACTAGCAACATTATCGAAAGACCGATTTCACTTATGAATTTTTCACTAAGAATTAGATGAAATAGCTCAATTATATAGCAGAATATTCTATTCGTCACCTAAGAAAAAAATCGAAAAACTGACTTCATCATTGGACTGGTCATTGAAAAAGCAACCAAATGGTGGTTTTTCAATATTTCGATATTCTTGCTGGTTGACGAAAAGAATATTCTAGAAGCTTGATCAAGTTTTGCGATTTGGCTTCTTGTAATACGACCAATGCTATGGTGAAATCGGTTTTTCAATATCTTTGCTGCGTAGCGAATAGAATATTCTAGAATTTTTGTCAAATTGTACCCTTTATATGTATGTCTAGTTCAGATTAGGGTTGCCACCAGTACTTTTTTAAAAAGTATTGTACTTTTTTTTAGACAAACGTACTTTGTACTTTATAAAGGAATAAAAGTACGCTAAAATACTTTTTTTTATGTATGTTAAATTTTCATTCATTCATCTCATTTTTAGCTTTTATTTTAAATTATAATGTTTAAGTACTTTGTTATCGCTTGATTTGATGTTCAAAGTTAGCGCCGAAATTTAGATGCTTAACGTGTGGTTGCATCCAGTTGCTTAACGTGTGGTTGCATCCAAAAATCATCACTTTTGTCAAGCACCACTTTTGGAGACTACTTTTTCTTGACAAAACTAATACTCTACTGTATATATATTGAAATAACAGATAACATTAAAATATGTTTTTTGATTAGCTGATTTAAAATAAAAATTGTAATGATTAATTTCACACAACTTTCTGCGGACTAACGAAATACTTTCGCGGACCGGCGGTTTAGAAACACTGGTATAGATAGTGATCGATATAGATGTACCAAAACAGCAATTTTTGAGAAATCCAACGACGTTGCGGGCACATTTAGCAAGTATATTTACTTGTCAATAACCATTACAGGTTCTTGGAGGACATTACTGAAGATGGCCGCCTTGTAGGTGTTGAAATTGAATGGATCCTACTCAAAACTTAAAGATTAGAACTTAACCAATATATAAACCAAAATTGGTCCTTTTGTCCGGCGTGTCCATGTCTAACTAATATTTTGCATTAATCTGCCTAACTAACGAGCGAAAAAGTTACGCAAAAACCACGCAGTGCTGGCGAGTGCGTAATTGCGCAAGTGTGGAATATACTTTACAATCGAGTTACGTACTAAACTTTATCCACGACTAACATGAAATTCACAGTAATCAATAAACATTTGGTACAAATACAATACATTAAAATTATATACCGTAAAACCGTCTAGACCCGGACACTTTGCACCAATCTTCAAATTAATTAATTTCTTCATTAACCTGCAATAATAAACATTTATTCTTGACGTTATTAGAGAGAGAAAAACATCCTCTAAACAGCTGTACCAATAAAAACTACGGATTTCAACTTTTACTATCTCATTTTACAAAATTACTATCCTACAGTTTTTCAGAGAAATAAAATGTGTGTCTAACTTATTGTTAGACATGTAATTTTCGTCATAATTTTTATATTGTTTTAGTTTTGACATGTATGTGTTCAGAATTTTATCGCGCATTATTTAATGATGTTTGAAGTTATATTCGATGTATATGTATATAAAAAAAATACATACTATATATGTATATCCGTTTAGACCCGGACACATCAGTTTATGACTATATGGCCGCGATTCGCACCAGTTGTAACTCCCACTGTCCATACGTTAATATTCCCCCCAGAATTACGCGGTTTATGCCTCCTTCTGGTGTCATATCGTATGTTTACTTCATAGAGAGGCAGTCTATGCATTGCCCCCACAAAATGTTTTGAAGTCTTGCCCCCTCTCCCTTCCCACAAAATATTTTGATGTCTTTGACAGGTTCAAAGACATCAGACGATATAAAACACTGTCCTAAACCCGACGGGAGAGGTTAGTTTGCATGTTATTGCATTATTTAAGTAAGTGTCCGGGTCAAGACGGATTTGGGGTGTAGACCCGGACACTTACTAATTATTTTTTATTTTTTTTATTTTACTTATAATGAAACAAATGGGTCAGGGATATAACAAATAATATACGCTCTTTCTAATGGTAATACTTTTGTTGGTGATATCTATGAAGGAAACATGTATAAACGTAAAACTATACCAAAAAATGTAAAAATGTGACCGGGTCTAGACGGTTTTACGGTAATTGAAATTTATTGCAATTGAAATTTATTAAAAACAAATGCCAGCATTCACTTGTTAGGTATATAAAAAATTTGTACCGGTTTAATATGCATATAAAAATTAATAAAATTGTAGTAGGCTATGTCCCTTTACGTATACGTGCGTGTAAAGTGCAATTTTCCGTATAGCTGTATGTAAACATAGCTTACCTATATAGATAATATTTTATACAATAAACATAGATATACAAGATACCAATTTCCTATTTCATAACTACCGTGACCGCTGTCGCCAGCAAATGACTTCACAACGCTACCCCTACCAAACGATTCTGATACATACTAGTGATGTCGAACCGAGGAGCCGTTAGGAGATTAATCGACTAAAGTTGTTTTTCAGACAAAATTGGTCATTAGTCGAAAATATCAAGCATAGAATAATCGACTAATCGACTACATTTTTAGTCGAATGCATAAATAGGGAAAGTTTTTTTTAGTTTAAAATTTCTTTGAAATGTAATTTCTTTAAAAGGATGTTTTTTTTTTTAATTTAATTACTTTTTAAGAAAAATAAAGATATATCATAACGTGTCAGTCACATAAAAGTGAAAAATCATACAAATAGATAAATTTCTTTAGTTCACATTTTTTGCAATCCAATAAATAATACAACAAAATTATTAAATTTGTCGTTTTTAGTCATTAAAAAAAAATTAATCATTTTAATCATTTAGTCGACTAAACCGATTAATCGATTAATCATCCGACATCACTAATACATACAACACGTTACCACTTAAACACATCATTTGTAATATTTGTATATAAACAAACAGGTGAATGTGTTTGTGCAATATGGTGTATATGTATGACTGTGCACCTTGCTACCTTGCATATATAAATAGTATATACTGTCATGGCCGACCTAAGTGACTAACAACCAACAATTAAAAATAAATTTATTTAAGATAGATATCCCTTTATTTTGAGAATTTTTTTGTTCAGTAGAATTTTTACATTTAAATACGACACACTATATTTTTTTCTGTTTAAATTTACGAGTTGATTAAAAAAACAATGACAGTAAGAAGGATGTGGTGACCATTATGACGAACAGTAACAGACTAAATCAGAAACGTTGTAAATTACACAATACTGCACCTTACGAACGACAAATTTTTATATGTACATTTAATCTAGTATATCTATGACAATGAACGTAGTCGTAGATAATAGTATATTATACAATAAGTGGGAAAAGAGGCTTATTTCTCACGAATATGAGTTTGTTGCGCGAACCCGCAGGGCGAGTGCAACAATTCGTATGAGTGAGAAATAAGCTTCTCCCACGCATTTTACACTATACTTTTTCTACGAGGACATTTTTTTTTTTCGTAAAATTGAACATAAATAATTAAAATAAAATTTAAATAAATAAGTAGTAAAAATTTTTAAAATTTATAATGTCAGTGCTAAGATGTTCAAATTTTTTCTAAAGCATACTTTGAAACTATGGGAACAATAATAAATAATCAACATACATATATGTATATTTTTAGTATTATTTTATATATTATATATTAAACTAACGGAACAGCTTATTTTTTATTATATTAAAGCGTGGGAAATAATTTCCCGCTGTATTTCCGCACAGTGTGGGCAATTGTTAATTTTGACATATAATTAGCCGTGTACAAAATGTTACTTTTAATAGTAGGAGTAGAAAATAGTATTTTACAATATAAGTTCGGTAAGTTGCTTTTACTGATCGAGAAAATGTTGCGAAAACGAGACCCGCAGGGTCGAGTTTTTGCAATTTTCGAGATCAGTAAATGCACTTAACGCATCGTGTATTGTATAATATTTTTTGCACGATCGATTTAAAATAATTAAAGTTTAAAAATATTATGTTAAATAAAAAATAAAATTCGGATAATATGGGTGAAATTTATATTTCTATGTTATGACATAGAATGCCATGAATAAATATTATAAATATTTTTAACAACTAATACGAATCTTTGTAGTGACAACTGACAACTATATTTGTAAATAAAAAATTAAGTGTCAATATTTCACTGGCGTGAATATCATTTTTGAATTTTCTATTAAAAAAATTAAGGAAAATACTTTGTTAAACTATAATATTAGTGAGAATAATGAAATTGTTGAAGCATTTTATTTTTGGCTGCAAATTTATTCTCTTAAAATGAAAGGAAGATTATGAAAACTGCAGAAAATTTTAATGATTGTACGACCTTTTGAAATGTCAATAAAATAAGAAGATTAATGCTAACAATAATAATAATAATGTGCAAACTAGTGAAAATTTTCATATTAATCGATTTATTTTCCTAACTGTTCAAATTGTACTTTTAATTTCAATATAAATAAATAAATACAATCATTTTTGAGCTAATTTCACTTACCACACTCCTATTTACTTACCACGCATCTATTTCACTTACCGCACTGTTATTTTTTGGTTTCCATGGATATAAACAAACGTTCGGGAAATGTAACTTACCAGCATTTACCGAAGCTGTTGACAATGCTGGTAAGTTACATTTCCCGAACGTTTGTTTATATCCATGGAAACCAAAAAATAACAGTGCGGTAAGTGAAATAGATGTGTGGTAAGTAAATAGGAGTGTGGTAAGTTAAATTAGCTCAAAAATGATTGTATTTATTTATTTATATTGAAATTAAAAGTACAATTTGAACAATTAGGAAAATAAATCCATTAATAATATGAAAATTTTCACTAGTTTGCACATTATTATTATTATTGTTGGCATCAGTCTTCTTATTTTATTGACATTTCAAAAGGTCGTTCAATCATTAAGATTTTCTGTGGCTTTCATAATCTTCCTTTCATTTTACGAGAATAAATTTGCAGTCAAAAATAAGATGCTTCATTAAGTTCATTATTCTCACTAATAATATAGTTTAACAAACTATTTTCCTCAATTTTTTTTAATAGAAAATTCAAAAAAAATATTCACGCCAGTGAAATATTGACATTTAATTTTTTATTTACAAATATAGTTGTCAATTGTCACTACAAAGATTCATATTAGTTGTTATGAATATTTATAATATTTATTCATGGCATTCTATGTCATAACATAGAAATATAAATTTCATCTATATTATCTGAATTTTATTTTTTATTTAACACATTTTTAATCTTTAATTATTTTAAATCGATCGTGCAAAAAATATTATACAATACACGATGCGTTAAGTGCATTTACTGATCTCGAAAATTGCAAAAACTCGACCCTGCGGGTCTCGTTTTCGCAACATTTTCTCGATCAGTAAAAGCAACTTACCGAACTTATATTGTAAAATACTATTATACTTATCTGACATGAAATATGTGTATATATGTATATTATGCACTACATACGACATTCGTCACTATTAAGGCAAGAATGAATAGATACAAAAGTAATATAAATTTGCACAAGTTCTGTATCTACCTATCTTTGTCTTAAAGAGGTTCAAATTTTATCGGCTTAACTGAAATTCATATATTTATATTTTCAAATTTTATCGGCTTAACGGAATGAAATTCATATTTATAGGTATTTGTTCTGTGGCGTTGTCAATATAGTTGAAAAGGTTTCTTTGTACAATTAAAATTTGGTTTTGGTTTTTATTTTTTTTTTTATTTTTTGGTTTATTCTTAAAAAAAATATTCAAACATAAACAATGCCTAATTGTTTAGTGTATAAACCGAATTACGTTAAAGGAACATCATTTTACGTGTGAGTAAATTCATATTATAATAATCAAATGATCTTTAATCAAAAAAACAAAAAGAACAAAAAATATCTACAACCGAAACTACACCATATTGTTCTTTCCATAAATTTTTCCATGGATGCCATTTTTACAAATTTTTGCGCGAAACATCTGACGACTATTCCTGGAACACTAGTGTTGCATGAAACACACTTTCGTGAAAAAAATTAATTTTTTGCCACAATTTCCCCAAGTTCAATAGTTTTTGCGATACTTTTACTCCATTATTCTATGTAATCTAGTTTCCGAAAAAACCGAATTTTTATAAACGGAAGTTCGCTATGTTATGCAGAAATATGCTGCGACAGGAGTATTTTTTTATATATGGTTCATTTCATTTAAATTTAACGATGCTTCATCACTTATGAATTTAAATAATTTCCGTTTTCTTGGCTTTATCTCTTTCATTATTGCACTTACGTAAATTTTAAAATTGCAGTTTGTTTTTAGAAAAGAATAGAAGATAGATTTGTTTTGAATATAAGAATTATTTAATTTTTTAACTTTGACTCATGATCAATTGTATTTGAAACAAGGTATACCTATTTACAAGATAAAACAAATTTTATTGTTAAGTACTTAGTCTAATAGAGATAGACTAACTTCCTTTATCAAAAAAATATAGTGGTGTCCTTTTTTTCTATTTTAACATAAGACAGTTTAATTTACATCTACAACATATATCCAAAACACAAAAAAGATAAAATATAAGGCAATCGTATATATCGTCTTTTTCCCAAAGTTTCCAAAATTTTGTAAAGCTGTTGTTCCACCTAATATCTAGATTTTATAAAATTATAATTCTACAGGGGCGTGGCTTAAATTTTAGTGTAATCGTAGGTATAACATACTTAAAATCTAGATGTCATAAAATTATTATTTTAGTAGTAGAAATTTTTCTACTTTTTCAATTGAAGTTAACCCCCACCTAAAAATCAAAATGGCGAAAACTAAAAAATTTCATGTACAAAAGTGACAGATGTAGCAAATGTATATTAAAAACTATTTTTAATGAACATTATTGATGAAAAAATTTACTACATAACATTATTGATGAAAATTACCAAGGGACCAAACTAGAATATCAAACTGTTCCACTTGTCGGCAGTGGGTGACGTAAAATCTACCCACTATGCTGTGTAGGTACACACTGTTTGCAATGGTGTTGGTTTGGTGTTTTGTAGTAGTGTGCGTATTCACACACACTACTACAAAACACCTATTATGGGACAGACCAACCTGTCCAATTCAAGTAACAATGTCTAACAATGTATTACAATGCACTGTGTGTTCGGCGACGGACACCGACTGACTACATGTCTTAAGCCTTGTCGGGCACACTCTGGGCTCACCACAATTTTCTACACTTACGCTGAGGACTTGAAAATTACTAACAGTATTGATGAAAAAATAAATTCTAACTTGAAATTTAGTACCATGTTAAATTGTACAATGACCACGAATGTTTTTTTAAAAACTGCCTTTTTATTTTTTTAATTAAATGTATTAATAGTATGCAAGAAATTATTAAGTAGTCGTTTTTTCAATCGGTTATAGTCGGCATAATCGACTTAGAAAATCTAAATGTTAGGTGGAACATCTCGTAAAAAATAATTTTACCATAAAATTGTAATTTTAACGTAAAATTATAATTTTATAAAACCTAGATGTTAGGTGGAACAGTAGCTTAACAAACAAAATATACGACATACTTGATCTAGTTCTTAGTAGATCATTGTGTTTTTCCATACAATGAAAGAATTATCTTACTTGTATAAGATAATACTTTATGATACTGATGTTCGGAATTAACATCATTTTCCTATCATTAAAATTGTTTTGAGATTGTCATCGCGGTTTATTGCGTTTTTAAATTGTTGAAAATATCCTTTAATATTACAGATATCAATACGGTACTTGACTGTATTTAAAATTTGTGTCAAATGTTATATAATTCTATGCATTATCATCATTACATATGTCCAATTTTAATGATGAAACATAAAGAAATTTGATAACTATTTAGAAATTTTATTTTGAAAGTCACCATTTTTAAATAAATATTCGAATTAGTGAAAACGCGCCATTTCTTGAATATGACGTAATCTTTTGTAAACAGATATGTCGATTTTGATAATTTTGATCGGTGAGGTGAAATTGTGTTTTCTTTTGAATATTTCTATGAGCTTATATATAATTATATAGTAATAATAATCGGCCAGAATTCTAATAAATACTTGCTTTTACTTTCACATTTTATGAATATAATCAAAGTTTTGAGGTTATAAATACTGACATTGACGTTTAGTTGCTTTAAACTGTGACGTCACTATAGTGAGGTGTTTTTCCCGCCTTTTTCTCATTTAAAATTGTAGGGTTATTTCTTTTGATGATTTTTTACAGAATCTGTCGAAAATAAAAAAAATCACTTAACTGATATATGGAAAAACAATGCTTTTAGTATATATTTGTGTAACTTCAGTCAAGTATTCTATTTCGGATATAAATGGAATGGGTGGTTCTACTTTTAAATTGTCCTAACCATAAAAAAATAAAGAAAGCTATTTAATACATTTCATGTGGCTAAAATGTAGGAAAATTATCATAGATTCGGTATCTGCAAACCAGCAGATTATTATATTTCTTATTAAAATCAATATTTTTGTTGCGAATTACTGGATTCAGACGGAATTCTTCGTGACTAGGGATTGTAAATTTACCGGTATTTTTTAAAACATGGTAAATATAAGAATAAGTATTAAAAAAAATAATAAATAAAAAAATAAAAACGTAAAATTATTTTATTAAGGTCATTATACACAGTAACGTAAAAGCCCCTATACTCGAACGCGATTCAATACTCGAACAGTTTTGATATTTATCGGTTTCTTCCAGAAATAACTTCATTAATATGTAAAATATCAAAACTGTTCGAGTATTGAATCACGTTCGAGTATAGAAGCTTTTACCCTCTACAAAATAAGATAAAAATTAGGTAAAAATGATAATCTGTTTAATTTTACGACTTTGTAGGTATCTACAGCTTCGTTCATAGAAATATACCGCCCATTGTTGTTTATTGAAAAAATAATTTAAAATTTTCTTAAATAATTATAAAATATGAATCAATTATATATACCTATCTGTATAAAAGATTTACTTAGATACCGCTTCTTACAATGTAATAATTTAATGTAATGTTTAATTATTTTGGAAAAAGTACAGCTGATTTAAATAATATGTAAGTAAATACAAAAAGAACGTTTTATTCCCTATTGGTATATGCATTTTAAAACTGACCATTGCATTGTGCGATTTTATTGTATCATAGAATAGTTTATTATGGATACACAGTAAGGGGTAATGTGATTGTGTACATTTACGATTTTACGTTTAATAAACTTGATCATTCTTCTATGAAATAAAATGAACTTCCAAAAATTTCCAAATATATTATTTTCAATTTATCGAATTACCGGTAAAAAATCAGCGATTTACCGGTAAAAATTTTAAGATATTTTTAGTAATTTATCGGTAAACCGGTAAACCGGTTTACCGGTATTACAATCCCTATTCGTGACGAAGAATACGTGTGGTGAAGTACACAATTTTCCAACAAGATTGTTACTAATCGTGAGTAGCGATCATTTAGATCGAATACTTTAGTTTATCGTAAAGATTGCATAACTGCAAATCATATTTACGGCAAAAACGATTTGAAATTCATTAAAAAATCGTAATAGTTCCAGGCAATACCTAATGGGGACATGCCGTAATAAAAGTTTGACGCCATTCTTATAAAAGAAGTTAAATTTAAAGCAGAATGTAGATAGGTCATCGAAATAGGACTTATTAACTTTATTTAAATAATATAAATCACAGTTTCTTCATTCTGTATGTAGTTTTAACCTTAGTTATTGTGGAGACAACCTTAATTTTTGAAGGACTTTAAAAGTAGAATCACCCAAATATAAATCCTCGTGCAGATAACCTTAATAAACAGTGCCTGCTATTTTATTAGATCCATTTTCTTTAAAACATTAAATAAATATATTGAGCCATCTTAAAAATAAAGTAAGTCGTCAGGTGCAAGTTGTACGTGCGCAAATAGTGTCCCGTACTATCAGTTGTTATATTTTATCTATCCAGGGCCGGGTCTAGGGGGAGGGGGTCCGTGCCCCGGGCACCAGGTTTTGGAGGCGCCAAAATGTTGAATTTGACGTTTTTTTTTGCGCATCACTTATTTTTTGTAGGGGAAAAGTACTTCTTTGTCATTTTAGAGGCACCATTTTTGCACGGTGCCCCGGGCGCCACTTAGGGTAAGTCCGGCCCTGTGTCTACCCTCCTACCACATAAGAGGGTAGACCTAGATAAAATATTTTTCCTCACGAATAAATTTTATTCCTGAAATGAACTATAATTCTCGATTTCAAAATGATCATATCTTTAACTTATTAGCCAATCTATTTACGCTTACGAGAAAGAAGCAGAGATATTTACTGAATTTAGGGTTTTTATAATGAGAGATAGGACAACATCACATTTATAGGGACATTTGGACCTTCACACAATAAACGCCATAAGGGAACGTTCATAAACTACGTAGTTCCATTTTATACCTTTTTTGAACCCCTCCCTCACCCCATGTAAACTACAAGTGGCTTTTGCCTTGAGCCTCCCTCTCCCCCCATAGTGGAACGTAGTTTTTTTATTTATTAAGTCCGGAAGACATTCAGTTGAAATAATATCCTTTTCATTATAAAATATGACAACTAGGACATCTTTTTATAGTTTAGCAATAAAATATTTTCTCATAAAACACGTGTCCTTACTGTAAAAAGTTTATTGTAAAACTGTGTGACAAAATGGTAATTTAAATTCTTGTTTGTTTTAATTACTTCAAATAAAATTACGTGGTTCAGCTCTGCCTCCTCTCCCTCCCGCCAAATAGGCTACGTAGTTTATGGACGCTCCCTAAGACGTAAGACATAAGAAGTGACTTTGGTTAAAAATTTGTTTATATTTTTGAATACCACTAAAAGTTGCTGAAAACACAGCATCAATGTTTTATCACTAATTGTAAGTTAAGAAGAATCAAAGCGTCTTACCTCTTACGGCATTTATATATAAAAAAGGCCAAATACCAACCATTTACAAATTATTAATTTCTTAAATATTATGTTCAATATTTTCTTATAAAGGACATACAAAATATAGAGATTCCACTTCACACGCCCTTATGTCGTAATTGTTATTAATTAGGCTTTTCTGTTTTCCCTTAACCCTAGAATCATACGTTGGTCTACGAGAAACGTTAATCATACATCGTTGTCAATTTGACAAATGGACTTTTTACAGAGAATTTTAGAGTTTATTTGCAAAAAACATTTTTTTTTACATAACAATACTACAAAAGTGAACAAAATATTTAAAAAAATTGCATTTGAAAAAATTTTTCAATATAAATGAGCCGTTGATTTTGAAAGTGGGGCAAGTCCATATTTTGTTATTGCGAGATATTTAAGGGTTTGCGTTTCAAAAAATTTAAAAATATTGGTAAGTGTTAATAGACATATTTTTTGTATTTTGTGGTATTAGATAATGTAAGTTTATAATCCAATAGCGTTCATAGTGCTGGCTAAAAAAAATAGTGGTTTTATTACAACTAAGTGGACTTGCCTCACTTTCAAAATTAATGAATTACTGTAATCGTTAATTTAAATGGATAATATTTGAGTTTTATCATTTAAAAATAAACATAATAAAAACTTTTCATACGACTGTTCAATTTCAGAAGCACGTACTGTGACATTATTACCCCCTGCCAGTGCCTTAGTAGTAGAAATGAGTGTGTGAAAATAAGTATGTACTTTAAAAGGGCGACTCACCGTCTTTGCAATGTGCTTAAAATGAATTTGGAAATTTATTCTAATTGTTTTAAACTATTTTCCTTGAAGAAGTTTTTAATTACTCAAATAGTACGATTATGTCGACACAGTCACCCCCGTAGCTAACTACCCCTGGATTTAATATTAGGAAATTGAGTAAAAACAGGTCGATTAGATTTTTTTACGTACATTTGAAATCTGTAAATAAAACTTTATTATATTTTATTTTTTACCCCTTTTCGAAAAATTAACCCCCAAATTTTAGTCCTAAACGACCCCCTGTTCGTGTAATTTAAACAAACTGCATATCAATAGATAGCTCTTTAAAAAAGAGCAATATCGTCAATTTAAGCTCTTGCTCTATTTCTTACCGTTTTCGAGATATTTGAAAAATTAAATTTTCACCCCAATTTTTGCAGGACGATTTCACCCTTTTAAGGCGCTTTTCCGCAGATAAAAGAAAATACGTGTTACTTATTTTTTAGTGTTCTACAACATATCTAAGTTTCATCAAAATCAATAGGTCCGGTTTCGGAAATTTTACTTGTAAGATGGACTTGCACCACTATCAGAATAAACATATTTACAATACTGTAAGTTTAAGAGCTAAAACTTCAGTCTTCCAAATATTAGGCTTTTGAATTTTTTTGACTATAAATTGTTGACAGATAAAAAGATCATACTAAGTCTTATCTATAACTACCATTATCTTCAGTTTTTTCAAAAGTGGACTTGCCCCACTTTCAAAATAAACGGCTCAAATATTGATTAATTTTTTTAATCTTTTTATCAAAGCATATTTTCATCATAAAAATTAAATAAAAAATAGATAAATACATCAATAATTGTATCATAAGACATGTCTTTCAAATAATTAATTTATGAACTGTTATGAGTCGGTGGACATGTGCGACTTTAGAGCCAAGACACACGAACCACGCCACGACCACTTTTTTGTGGTTGTCGTGTGGTTGTACTGTCGTTCGTGTGTCTTAGACGGCGACTTGCGAGCCACTTTTTAGTTGCCGAATGACGTACAGCACGTACAGTCACTGCTAGGAGGCATCAAAGCCACTTAATACTGTTTGTTATATACAGTGTCTGCGTTAAGTATTCATACAATAATAATTGATTTATCAATACTGAAATTTAAGGAACTTAAAATTTTGCAGCGTGAAGTAGGTACGCTAGGATAAAAATAAACAAAATTAATCAGAGAGGTGATTCTTCTTTTAAATAATATTTCTTTTAAAATACATATCGGTATGTATTTTGGTATTACATATTTTTGCAGATTCAATTTTTAAAATTATTTGATGAAACAATTCAAAAATTTTCAGCTCTTTATTTCTTTGAATTTTTAATTTTTTTCTATTATTATAAAACTAAAAAGGTTTAAATAATTATATAGCTTATTTATCTAATAATAGTCAATAATCCACGTTCAAACAGCAGGAGAGCTTCTAGTACATGCTTTTATTCTTAACCGAAGAGTTTTTCCATGCCATAAAAATGTTTCAATTCTGTTGACCAATTTGCCTTTATAATAATTATTTTGTATTACATAAATAATTCTGCAAAAATAAATCAATAAACAATATATATACAGGATACGTTTATAACAGCGGTACCTTTATTGTAAATAAAATGTGTCATAAAAAGGTTTATATTCAATTTTTTTCTTTCTTTTCTTTATTTTCAAAGTTATCATAAAATTTGAAGCAAAGATGTTCCCATGCCTTTACTTTTTCCATCCGGTTACTATATCCCGAATATGTGTAATCTCAGATTGCGGGTAAATTCCGGATTTCCTCAATAAATAATTCCGTATCAAATGAATCTTCGTTAACCATTGCCATTTTTTCAAGAAAATAAAAACAAAGAAACAAAAACAAAAAAAAATTAAAAAAGACCAAAAAAAAAAAGAAAAAAACAAAACAAGAAAAAAACAAAACAAAAACAAAATAATAACAAAAAAACAAAACAATCAAAAAAGACCAAAAGAAATAAAAATACACACAATTAAGAAAACTAAACAAAACAAAAATTACAAAACACCTGCTTGAGTCGTATTATTCAATGATTTCTTGTAATGTTCGAGAGACACTGTAGTACTAGTAGTACGTATCTGTCGCTTATAAGTGGTCCATTGGTCGCAAGTTTTAGCGACTAAAAACGACAATACGACGACACATTGCGACAGTGTCCGATTACGACGACAGGCTGTGGCTCGTGTGTCTTGAAATTTGTGTTTCCATAAGAAAAGTACATGCATACATACCCGGCCACAGAATAGCCACTATTTTGTCGCTGTCGCGTGGTCGTGGCGTGGTTCGTGTGTCCTGGCACTTATAGAATGTGAAATTTCTCGGTCACAAATATTCTCGTAGATATGTAGTTATTTCCTCATTAGGCACATTTGTAAATTATCATTGAATAAATTAATTATAACATCCATGTCTTTAATAAATTTTAGAAAAATTAGGAAAGCTTTTATATGTAAAGTACAAAATCTTAAAAAAAAAAAACATACGTTAATCATACTTCGTCGTCAAATTCACGCACACTATTTTAATATAAACAAAATGACAGCAACTATAAACAAAATTGATACATCTGCTGTGTTGTCATCACAAATAAATTAGATACCAGAAGTTCTAGAACCGACAGGCAACGACAAATTGTAATACTGGAGCAAGTAGAGAAGTTCGGTTGTCAATTTGACGAGTACGTATGATTTTATAGGCTTAAATAACTAAAATTAAAGTTCAGCATTCTCAGTATATAAACATTATACAAAGCACTTTCAGAGATTAGATGAGGAAAAAAATATTAGAATGGCTTTAAAAGAATATCACATACCAAGAGAGCTACTCTTCAAGATAGTTAGATTAAAAAGTAAGAGGCACAAAATTGTTTTAAGGTAGTTACTATTACTGAGTTAAAAAAAATTTTTTCAATTTTTTTCTTTCATAAAAGTGTCTATAAATGTGCCAAGAATATGTATGAAAAACTTCAGGTCAAAATTCTAAATAGAAGAAAAGTTATACCGATTTTTGTATAATCATGTTTTGACGACACTGCGCAAAAACCGGAAGGTCAAACCGGAAGGTCAGACTAAGAAAAAGCAAGATAAGAAACTACCGGAGGAAGAATTTGAGATTCCTTATGGATTACTATACGGTCCCGGATTGACTGATTAGCTATTAGTAAGTTTATCTATAAATATTTTATAAAATATAGGTAAGTAAAATTTCATTCAAAAAACTTTAAATATGTTTTTCTCAAAATGGCACTTTTCAAGTTTGCTCAAATCCTAGCTCAAAAACTTTTTATCCGATTTCAATAAAAAATCGCTCATTTTGTTTATTACTATACCTATTTTTCTTCTTTTCCCGTTCAGACACATAAAAATGCGGGAAAATGAGGTTGTTTTTAAATTTTTTTTTAAAATACACGACATTTTTCGAAAAAAAACGCTTTATTTCCGGTTTTGGTGGGGGTAGGGGGGGATGCATAACTACATAATATATACTTTCAGTAAAATGTCATTTTATTATTTTTTTCAAATGCACTGAAGAGGCTGTATTATTTTAGAAGATGTGGACTGTGTTTTTTTTTTTACGTCAACTTCAATGCTCTCTATACTAGAGAAAAAAATTATAATAAAATTAAACAAAAAAATTTTTTTTGCAATTCCAAGACTAAAAGACATGATTTAGTCCCTCATAATAGGGAGTAAGTTCCTTTTTTAATATTCAAAAATAAAACACAAAGGCTATTGGCGGATAAGCATGGGTAGGAATGCGCTCGTACGAATTGTGTTGGCTTTTTCCTGCTAATTGCTAACGACATAAAATTGAAATTTACTAAGATTCAGCCCTTAATGCGGTCCCTATCCATCGCACAAAAAAGAGTTCAGCTGTATTGACTACAGATATTCTGTATCTGTCTACCTGCACCAGAATTTATTGTCAATACTCTCTGGGTTTTTATTAGTGATGAGCAAAATTAGTTTTGGCCTTGCAGTCTTGTCTTGATCTTGCATTTTTTGCAAGACCAATACCAAAACCAAGACTATGTATACCAAGAGCAAGACCAAGACTATAAGTATGGCTGCAAGACCAATACCAAGACTCAAGTGAGCAAGACCAAGACAAAAGCAAGCCTCTTGCTAAACTATTTAAATAGTTTGAAAGTATAATTAATACGTAAAGATAGTAAAAATTCTGATTTTAGAAAAAAAATTCGCTAATAAAAAAAATGCAAGAAAGTGCAAAATTTTTTAGCAATAACAAGACCAAGACAGCATTTTGCAAGACCAAGACTCAAACTGCTGTAGCGAAACCAATACCAAGACTCTTAATGTAAGAACAAGACCAAGACTACCAAGTCTTGGTCTTGGTCTTACATTTGCTCATCACTAATTTTTATGTCCTGTATTTACGTAACCAAATGATAAAATAGACATCATCTAACTTACAATAAAAAAGGTAGTGTTTCATAATTGTATCTTCATTTGAGATAAACCTGATGATGAATTAACTACTCGAAAGCTAGCTAGTAAAAGATAAATCTTATTCATAGTGAAAATTGACAAAGTAAAATATTCTAATATTTTATAAAATATGGATTTTCACAAAGTAAACCTTCAAAGTGTTAATTTATTATTATTATTATTATTATTATTAGTATTTCGATGCATTTTTTCAGGAAAGCAAACATCAAAGTTACATAAAAGTAGGGTTGCCAGAAGTCCTGAATGTATAAAGAGAACAATTCAAATAAAAAAAAACAGAACAAAAAGAGAACTTGACGAAATTACTTGAAATAAACACATTTATCATAATTGCACAATTATACACAGAAAAAATTTTAATATATTTGAGGGTTAGTTTACGTTATTCCATGTCTATAAGTAATAAATACATAAAATATTTTACTTTTGCAAAATACCACTATATGGTTATAAAAAACTTGTAATAGTTGTTTCGAATATTGGTTGTCCCTTTTCAAATAAGACTGCTTAAAAAAATAACGTATTCAAAAAAGGGGAGGTTCATAATTTTGATATATGTATGTATATATATATATATATATATATATATATATATATATATATATATATATATATATATATATATATATATATATATATATATATATGGGCGTAACTCCGACAAAAGTGCACTGATTTAGATAATTTTGAAAGCATATTCCACTCAACAGGAAAAAGTTGGATTAATTATTATTAAAGAAAATTTAGTAAAAATTTTTATTTTCAAAAAAGAGAACAAAAGTGAACAATTTTGTATGAAAAAAGAAAAAGAAAGATCGGAATCAAAAAAGAGAACATGTTCTCTTTAAAAGAGATGTTCTGGCAACCCTACATAAAAGTAAATTAAAGAAATATTTAAAACATGCTATTGCATCAATTATACTTGTAGAGTTCTGACCAGTCTATGTTGCTAATTGTACGACAATAGTTGTTTAAATTGTTAGTCGAATTTTCTCCGAAAAATTAGACTTATACAGTCTATACCATAAGAGCTGCGAGAGGCGAGAGTAGGGGCGCTATCCGTTTTCGGACCCGTAGAACACGAATATGTAGAAAAAAAAATGTCTGATATATATATATATATATATATATATATATATATATATATATATATATATATATGTATATATATATATATATATATATATATATAATATATATATATATATTTTCCCGCCACCTTTTAATTTGTGTAGGGCCCCCCTATGGAAGTTAAGAGATGAAATTTGGTAAATGGGGCTCATTTTCGAGGCACCTCATACTATCAAAGTGGGGTCAAATTTTGGGCAAATTTTTTTTCTGACCCGACCTTTAAGGGGGTGGTGGGGGGCGGAAAAGCAATAAAACTTTTTCAAACCGGTTTTAAATAATGTTTCGGTCAATTATCTACAACATATCCAAAATTCAGCTTCCTAGGATGATATGGTGGGAGTAGAGGGGGGAAAAATCGATTTTCGCTGGATCTAACAGGCCCCCAGCCCCCCAGAATTAACGTAGAGGGTTGAAATTTGGTGTGTTGATAAAGTTCGTACCTAGGTTGTGCTTTTTGGAGGTTTTAATATTTTACCCCCACCCCCCTCATTAGTCGAATTTTCTCCGAAAAATTAGACTTATACAGTCTATACGATAAGAGCTGCGAGAGGCGAGACCAGGGGCGCTATCCGTTTTCGGACCCGTAGAACACGATTATGTAAAAAAAAAAGATGTCTGATATATATATATATATATATATTTTTCCCGCAACCTTTTAATATGTGTAGGGCCCCCCTATGGAAGTTAAGAGATGAAATTTGGTAAGTGGGGCTTATTCCGATGCCACAACAATACTATCAAAGTGGGGTCAAATTTTGGCCAAATTTTTTTTTCGGACCCGACCTTTAAGGGGGTGGTGGGGGGCGGAAAAGCAATAAAACTTTTCCAAATCGGTTTTAAATAATGTTTCGGTGAATTATCTACAACATATCCAAAAATTCAGCTTCCTAGGATGATATGTGTGGGAGTAGAGGGGGGAAAAACGATTTTCGCTGGATCTAACAGGCCCCCAGCCCCCCAGAATTAACGTAGAGGGTTGAAATTTGGTGTGTTGATAAGTTCGTACCTAGGTTGTGCTTTTTGGAGGTTTTAATATTTTACCCCCACCCCCCTCATTTTTAAGCTACAATTTCATGCATTTTCGACGTTTTCGAAGTTTGTACCACTCGCACAGGTCCCCCGAATAAACCTAGAGGGCTGAAATTTTGTATTCGGATTGAGTTGGTATCAAGGGGGTGCCTTTTGGGGTCTCGACTTTTAACCCCTACCCCCACCATTTTTATACCCAAAAGAAACATGATTTTTCTTGTTTTTTAACAGTTTCGTTCGGGTCAAAATCTCCCCAAATAAACCTAGAGGGCTGAAATTTGGTGTACAGGTTAAGCTAATAGCCAGACACTGTTTTTTGGAGTTTTCAACTTTTAACCCTTACCCCCACGATTTTTACGCCAATATTTCCTTAATTTTTTTGCTTGTTTTCTAACACGTCTAGAGACTCCATAAGGAAACCTAGAGGGCTGAATTTTTGTACGTGTATTCAGTTAGTATCCAGCTAGTACCTTGTAGGGAGTCCACATCACTTTTCCCCCCACTTCTCCCATTTTTACATCGGAATTGAATGCTATTGTTAAATGTGTTTTAAAAGCATTATGTTTATTCTAAATACAAGTAGGCGAATAGTAATTTTAAAAAATTTAAAAAAAGTGAATACAATTTTTTAACAAATGAAATACATACATATTAAGTAATTTGCAAATGTTATTAAAGTCACTGTTTATTTATTTATTTAATTATTATTTAGGAATTTTGGATTTTTATTATTTATAAAATAGAAATTTTGGATTTTTTTGGAAAGAAAAAATATCTTCATAAAAGCCTTCCAGTTTACTATTTAAGTTCCTTTTTTAATATTTAAAAGTAAAACACAAAGGCAATTGGCGGATAAGCATGGATAGAAATGCCCTCGTACGAATTGTTTTGGCTTTTTCCCTGTTAACTTCTATCGGCACAAAATTGAAATTTACTGAGATTCAGCCCTTAAAAACTTAAAACCTTTTTATAAAGCCCCGATCAACCGGACACTCATTATCAGTTTTGAAACCACCAAAATTACAAATCGCTTGTGGAGTTTCAATTATATTTCGCTTGTAGACACTCAATACCGAAGAAATAATTTTTTTTTTATTTTTTTTATTTTTTATTTTTTATTTTTTTTTTGAATGAAAAAATATCTTTATAAAGGCCTTCCAGTTTACTATTTAAGGTCCTTTTTAATATTTAAAACTAAAACATAAAGGCAATTAGCGGATAAACATGGGCAGGAATGCCCTCGTACGAATTGTGTTGGTTTTTTTTCTGCTACCTGTTTTCGGCACAAAATTGAAATTTACTGAGATACAACCCTTAAATACTTAAAACCTTTTTTTAAAGCCTCGATCAGCCGAACACTCATCACCAGTTTTGAAACCAACAAAATGACAATTCGGTTGTAGACTTTCAATCACATTTCGCTTGTAAACATTCAATACCGAAGATGAAGGGGGAAATTCGACTACCGTGATGGGGCCCCGCTGCTCACGGCGTTTTTTTTTAAGCTACAATTTCATGCATTTTCGACGTTTTCGAAGTTTGTACCACTCGCACAGGTCACCCGAATAAACCTAGAGGGCTGAAATTTTGTATTCGGATTGAGTTAGTATCAAGGGGGTGCCTTTTGGGGGTCTCGACTTTTAACCCCTACCCCCACCATTTTTATACCCAAAAGAACATGATTTTTCTTGTTTTTTAACAGTTTCGTTCGGGTCAAAATCTCCCCAAATAAACCTAGAGGGCTGAAATTTGGTGTACAGGTTAAGCTAATAGCCAGACACTGTTTTTTGGAGGTTTCAACTTTTAACCCTTACCCCCACGATTTTTACGCCAATATTTCCTTAATTTTTTTGCTTGTTTTCTAACACGTCTAGAGACTCCATAAGGAAAACCTAGAGGGCTGAAATTTTGTACGTGTATTCAGTTAGTATCCAGCTAGTACCTTGTAGGGAGTCCGCATCACTTTCCCCCCACTTCTCCCATTTTTACATCGGAATTGAATGCTATTGTTAAATGTGTTTTAAAAGCATTATGTTTATTCTAAATACAAGTAGGCGAATAGTAATTTTAAAAAATTTAAAAAAAAGTGAACTTACTTTTATGACAAATGAAATACATACATATTAAGTAATTTAAAAATGTTATTAAAGTCACTGTTTATTTATAAATTAGGAATTTTGGATTTTTAGTATTTATAAAATAGAAATTTTGGATTTTTTTGGAAAGAAAAAATATCTTTATAAAGGCCTTCCAGTTTACTATTGAAGGTCCTTTTTTAATATTTAAAAACTAAAACATAAAGGCAATTAGCGGATAAACATGGGCAGGAATGTCCTCGTACGAATTGTGTTGGCTTTTTTTCTGCTACCTGTTTTCGGCACAAAATTGAAATTTACTGAGATACAGCCCTTAAATACTTAAAACCTTTTTTTAAAGCCTCGATCAGCCGAACACTCATCACCAGTTTTGAAACCAACAAAATGACAATTCGGTTGTAGACTTTCAATCACATTTCGCTTGTAGACATTCAATACCGAAGATGTAGGG
The DNA here is from genome assembly GCA_035578155.1 of Brachynemurus nebulosus. NCBI lineage: Eukaryota > Metazoa > Arthropoda > Insecta > Neuroptera > Myrmeleontidae > Brachynemurus > Brachynemurus nebulosus. The sequence continues at coordinate 7,580,320 of JAPWDM010000019.1, forward strand.
GAAAATTCGACTACCGTGATGGTGCCCCGCTGCTCACGGCGTTTTTTTTTTTTTTTGTAAATAATCGAATTTTTTTGCTTGTTGTTTACCTATAAAGTTCCATTCAAAATTACAGTGTAATAGAATTCCCAAATGATCAGAAAAATTATCATTAATTACTCTGGTCGTATACTTGTAAATATTTGTAGTGTTACGTATTATATTATCCAAACACGTACTGGAATTTGTTCCTATACTCTAGGCTCTTCATTAAACATTGCATATTTGTATTGATAGCAGTTAGTAGGAAAAAAGTCAACACAATTTGTACGAAGGCATTCCTATCCATGCTTATCCGCCAATAGCCTTTGTGTTTTATTTTTAAATATTAAAAGAGGACCTTAAATAGTGAACTGGAAGGCCTTTATAAAAATTCAAAATTCATATTTTATAAATAAAAACAGGCTTCAATGATATTTTTCAATTATAATATTTGTTACATTTATTATAACAATTAGTTCACTTTTTCTTTATTAAATTTACTATGCCTACTTGTATTAGTATGAAAAATAAATCATTTTAAACACATATAACAATACCATTGAATTCCGATGTAAAAATGGGAGAAGTGAGTAGCAAGGTAATGTGGAACCCTAAAAGCACTAACTGGATACTAACTCAATACATGTACAAAATTTCAGCCCTCTAGGTTTACTCAAAGAGTCTCAAAAAAGCAAAAAATTCAAGGAAATATTGGCGTAAAAATCGTGGGGGTAAGGGTTAAAAGTTGAAACCTCCAAAAAGCAGTGTCTGGGTATTAACTTGACCTATACACAAAATTTCAGCCCTTTAGGTTTATTTGGGTAGATTTTGACCTTGACAGAATAATTATACACATATACAATATGCATGTATATTGTGTATGTCTGCGCTAGTAAGTATACTGTGCTAGTACCTACCAGATACAACGTTTGTGAGGGCTCCAAAGAAAATACCGAAACTCATTTATCTTAAATTTTGTATGTGCATTCTATAATATGGATCTCAATTAATAAATAACAAAGAAAAAAAATATAAAATAAAATAAAAATTAAAAATTAAAAAATTAAAAATAAAAAAAATAAAAATTGGAAAGTGAAAAGTAGGAAGGAAAACTTTTTTCTACGTATCATATCGTATTGGATATCGTTAGGCAGGGCTGTTAAAGTGAAGTTGAGATCTCTTTAATAATTTTTAATTTTTTGGCGACGTTTATGAAATACTTACCGTCAAAATGAGGTTTGTAGTAAGTCAAGGGTAAAAAACCCAGTCAGTCGGCCAGGCTGTATTTCTTAAATTTTTTTTTTTTTTAAATAATGTTAAAAATAGTGTATAGGTATTATTTTTAGATATTTTTTAAGCTTTTAGAAAATTTCTGAATGAAAGATTGAGCTATTACTGCCAATGCAAAAAATTTCCGGAATTATTTTGACACCATGGCTAGGAACGGAAAAAATCACAGAAGATATCTTTTGAACCACTATTCTATGTATGCGGGTTTTCGAGAAAATATTATTTTAATCACTGGAAATTCGTTGTTTTGCAGGATGCTGCGACAGGGGTATTTAAATATACTATATATACAAACATTTTTAAAAGAATATATTGTGTGAAAAAGTTTGAAACATTATATCCTACAAGTAGTAATATTGATTACTATATGTGATAATAATATATAAATAAACGGTATGCAGGTAACAGAGAGCTTACAAAGATATCCACCCCAATGAAAATTTTTTTTTAAGAAACTACGAAAAATAATAAAAGGAATCTCAACTTCAATTAGATCTTTCAAATTATATCCAACACGATGTGACATGTCGGAGAAAATTTTCATCTCCACTTTTCAATTAGGTACTAATTTTTTTTCCTTGCTTTTTATTAACTGAGATCTCAATCTGTAGACTGTCCATGCCGAATGTACAAATCGCATGAGTTTACAGATTTTTCTTCGGAACCCTAGTAAAAATACATAGTTTATAGCAGGTGTGAGCAACCCACGGCCCGCGGGCCGCATGCGGCCCTTTGCAAGTTTTTATGCGGCCCTCCAAACAATATAATTTTTCGAACAATTTGCTCTGCTTATGCAGAGTTGAGCATACCTCTGTACTTTTTTTGTTCCCCGATGTTATTGTAACATATATATAAAACCGTTATTAAAAATTTTTTCTCATGTTGATTTTTAATAATATTTATTTATATTTGTATTGAGAAAAAAAAGAACATATTCCTGTCGCAGCTTCCGGCATAATATAACGAATTTTCGTTTACAAAAATTAGTTTTTCTCGGAAACTACTTGACATAGAATTATTGTTCGAAAATCTTTTTTATGTGATTTTTTCTCCTCTTGTCAACGATATAAGAAAATATGGCAAAAACATTAGGAAATTTTGGCAAAAAACTTATTTTTTCCACAAAAATTTTTCAGGCCTAAAAAACCGTTTCAACCGGACGTGTTTGACTTTTTGGACTTCCAACATTTTCATCAAATTTCGTAAAAACAGAATGTTTCGTTCGGGAGTTATCGCAAGGATATAAATTTTAGTGAATGTTATTTTCGGCTTCTAGAGACTTCAAAACAAATTATTTCTATCATAGTTGCGGGCTTAAGTCCTGTCAAGACAGTGGTTTTAATAGCTGAAATTTCGATTCAAGAATTCGCTAAAAAAAAAACCTATTTAAGCTACATACTACAGTTGAACTCTTTTTTATGCGTTTTTTTTTGTGCGATTTTTTTTATGCGGTTTGTAAAAAATGGTCATTAAAATGCATAATGTGAATCAAAATCACGAGACAGTAAGAAACTTAAGCAATTACTATAATAACTTTCTTTGATAAAAATACTTTTTAACGGCTTTTAAGCATTTAATCAATACATTGCATAAGAACATAAGTTATTGCATCATTTAATTTTGTTAACAGATGTATTTTTCAAAATTTTCATAATATTATAAAATTGAAATAAAATGTTTCTACGTGTAAATTAATGCTTTATCTTTTTTATAGCTATTTATATTTTTGAATTTATTTTTTTTTTTTTTGTGCGATTTTGTTTATGCGATTCCCTCAACCGCACAAAAAAATGATCAACTGTACATTACAAAATATCTGACTATGTGGCCCGCTAAAAAATTTTTTTTTAGAAATGGCCCGCCGTCCAAAAAAGATTGCCGACCCCTGGTTTATAGGATAGAACATTCACAGTATGGACGACACAAACGATTATTTCATTTTTTCTGTACTTTGTAATGGTGTAAAAAATGTGGCAAGAACTTTTAAATTATAGCAAATTTTGACCAAAAACTCATTTTCACGAAAAATGCTCAAAAAACCATGTTCTTGGTATCCGACGTATCTGGCTGAAGAAATCATCCAAGATTTTTGGACTTCCAACGTTGTCACCAAATTTCGTAAAACTAGAAAGTTTTCCTGGAAAGCTATCGTGCTGATATATATATATATATATATATATATATATATATATGACATTTTTTCTTCAGAATCGTGCTCGACGTGTCCGAAAACGGATAGCGCCCCTACTCTCGCCTCGCCTACTTTTCTGTTGAAAAATTCAACTAAAAATTACTGGAAATAAAAGCTACTAAAAATTTTAGAGAATTTTATAATACAAATGATAACGAATATGTCGAAATTTACATGTTAATATTTTAAAAATATCGTTATTTTCGATATCGATAATTTTTGATAACGAAAAGTAGGTTTTGACGGTCCCAATATGTTAAGAATACCCACAACTTGCTTTGCTTAAGCCTTCAAAAATTTGTTAATTTTGAGCTACGATGCACCGTTTACGAGATATTTACGATCAAAAGTTTACGTTTTCGAAAAGTATCAAAAGCTAATTTTTTTGAAAATATTCTATTGCTGACCAAATCAATGGGACTAATGGAGCAAAAAATAAGCCATTATAATCAATTTATAATAATTTGTCAAACATTTAAGTAGTAAAAGTAATTAAACATATTTAACTGAAAATATCATGTTACTCTTCTTTTCTTTTTTTTTTTTTTTTTTTTTTTTAAGAAGCCTGGCTCAGGTATTTTATATTATCATTAAAATAACCTTAATATTTTTATTCGCTTCAATATGTTAGTAATATACCTAAGGCAGAAACAAAAATAGTCCAGATTTGGCTATACTACAATCCAACAAAACTTTTCTTTTCGTGTTACCTAGACTGTTTAATATATACAGTAACCTTGGTTTAAAGATTAATTATTTACATTTAGCACATATTCTTTATTAAGCAGTGGTTTTGATAGTTTAAACATGATATTTATTATGACGTTAACATCACGACGGCCAGTAACAGACAAAATCGGTAGTGGTGTAAATTGCTACTTATTGCAACTTTCGGATTACACTTTTTTATATGTAGGCTTGATCTGTCTCATCTGTGATCCAAAATAATAGCTAAATAGTAAATTAAAGTAAATTCCCACTTTTCGGGAATTTCCCCCGTTTTTATCCACTTTGGAAATTTTCCCGGGAAAATTCCGGGTACAATCCCATCTCTGCTGTGACAGACCTGTGAACAGATACCGAAATGATTGTATATGTATTCCGTTTTGTCAATTTTGGTACGGAACACTAAAAAAACAATAATAATAATAATAATAATAAAATAATAATAATAATAATATTATTGTCCACCAGTTGAATAGGAATAAATGACGAACGCAACGACACGTGTACATATACATACACACATAACTATATTGAGTTTAATTTATTATAATTGAAGACATGAGTGGATGAAGGTGTTATGTAACATTTTTTTATAATTTTACAGTAGAAGCGTTTGGAAGTTTTTATTTATATGTACTGCCCATGCAATAGCACATGTTTATTATTGAATTTCTACAAAACTACTGGACCTATTGAAACCAGATTTTAATATATGTGTCGCCTAGTATCAAAATCTACTAAATGCACTTTTCGAATTTTTTGATTTTTTAGGGCCATTAATTTTTAAATGCAACAAGGCATATGCCCCTTAACATTTTTTGTTGTAATTTTAACTACTTACTAAAGAAATCTGCAACTAAAATAAAACATAATTTTTAAATCCTGTTAAAATTACCTTGAAAACTTTACAAATCCTGCTAAATACCCATACATAACCTATATTTTAGATTTTAACAGTTCAAATTTTAATTTTTTCACTGACATGTGGGACGTACGAAGTATAAAATTATGTTTTCACGTAAAATTTGTATTTTAGTATTTATCTAAAATTTTAAATAATGAAATCGTAGATGTAAATGAATTACTAAGTAAGCACTTGGTTTTAAGTGATAAGGAAAGCTATCGTGCTGATACATATATATATATATATATATATATATATATATATATATATATATATATATATATATATATGACATTTTTTCTTCAGAATCGTGCTCGACGTGTCCGAAAACGGATAGCGCCCCTACTCTCGCCTCGCCTACTTTTCTGTTGAAAAATTCAACTAAAAATTACTGGAAATAAAAGCTACTAAAAATTTTAGAGAATTTTATAATACAAATGATAACGAATATGTCGAAATTTACATGTTAATATTTTAAAAATATCGTTATTTTCGATATCAATAATTTTTGATAACGAAAAGTAGGTTTTGACGGTCCCAATATGTTAAGAATACCCACAACTTGCTTTGCTTAAGCCTTCAAAAATTTGTTAATTTTGAGCTACGATGCACCGTTTACGAGATATTTACGATCAAAAGTTTACGTTTTCGAAAAGTATCAAAAGCTAATTTTTTTGAAAATATTCTATTGCTGACCAAATCAATGGGACTAATGGAGCAAAAAATAAGCCATTATAATCAATTTATAATAATTTGTCAAACATTTAAGTAGTAAAAGTAATTAAACATATTTAACTGAAAATATCATGTTACTCTTTTTTTTTTCTTTTTTTTTTTTTTTTTTTTTTTTAAAAAGCCTGGCTCAGGTATTTTATATTATCATTAAAATAACCTTAATATTTTTATTCGCTTTTTTTTTTTGATCCTTTAATTATTTCCGCTAGTGTAATTTTGATTAAAAAAGGGGTAAAACGATAATTTTGTTTTTTGATAATAGTACTAATCATCTTTTTTACCTTGTTAGTTAATATAATTATGACTTTTTAATCGAAAAATTAATTTTGAACTGAGTTATGGTTTTTTTGCGATTTCCCACGATCTTTATAAAGTGGAATTAATAGATTTTGATACTAGGCAACTCCTGTTACATAACACCTTAGGCAAAAAATGTTACATAACACCTTCATCCACTCATGTCTTCAATTATGTATTGGGTCACAATTGAGTAGTAGCAGCAAAATCGTAGCAGAAGAATGAGGTCTACAATAGAGTAACAGTGGGCAAAATTAAATACAAGTACAACCTACTTCTATCTGGTACATTTAGTACAATACATGTTACTATTAGCAAGTAACAAGTAAAGACCACAAGACCGGACCTATCGATTTTGGTGAAATTTGAATAAGTTGTAGAACACTAAAAAATAAACGACACGTATTTTTGTTATCTGCGAAAAAACGGTTTGAAGGGTTGAAATCGCTTTTCAAAAATTGGGTTAAAAATTTAATTTTTCAATATCTCGAAAACGGTAAGAGATAGAAGAGATAGAGTAAAAGTTTAAATTGAAGATATTGCTCTTTTTTAAAGAGCTCTCTATGAATATGCAGTTTATTTAAATTACACCAATAGGGGTAGTTGGGGGTTAAAATTTAGGGATTAATTTTGCGAAAAGGGGGTAAAAAATAAAATATTAAAATTTTGTTTGGAGATTTCAGATGTACGTAAAAAAATCTAATCGACCTGTTTTTGCTCAATTTTCTAATATTAAATCTAGGAGTAGTTAACTAGGGGGTGACTGTCGACATAATTTTCAGTCTAACTAAAAAAGTTTAGTCTGACATAGACTCTAAGATTGCATTGTATATTATAAATTAATATTAAAAATAAGAAAATAACAATTATCATATATTTAGAACAATTTCTTAAAGATTTCCTTGTTTTTATTAGGTATATACAGTGGCGGAATCAGAGGGGGGGGTCATAGGGGTCATGACCCCCCCTGAGCTCAAGCAAATAAAAGTTAACAAATAAATTTTCAAATTTCAAACAAACAAATCTAGTGGTTAATATTTTTAAACAGTATAATTTTAACTTGTAATTTTAAAATGTAATGTACACATGTAAAAAATGTTTTAATTATTGTACATTAAAAACTTAATTTTTTTTAAAATTTCAAAATATATGTCCTTGCATCTAGCTCAGTGGTTCCCAAAGTGGTCTATATTGACCCCCAGGGGTCGGTAATAAGCTGCAAGAGGTCCATGTTGGCCAAAAAAAATTGGGGTTCGGTAAATGAGGATCTATAGCAACAGAGTAGACGTACACCGAGGCAGGTTTTGGCTTGGTTGCTCTAAAATGTAAAAAGGAGAAGTTGGTGAGCCTGTTTTTTGGTTGTCACCTGCATTGACCAAAAAAAAGGTCATCAACACTTCATTTTGGACAAATTATATTTTCGAAGTTTTGCCGAATTTATGAATTTGTACAGGGGGTGTATCTAAAATCGAAAACCATGGCAAGGGATAGGGATCGACGACACCAAGAAGTTTGGGAACCACTAATCTAGTTTTTGAAAATAGGAGGAAAAAACATATTTTTTTTTAAATGACCATTTATCAAATAACTAGTATAGATACTGTACATATGTTTAACAATTTTTAACTTAACAAAAAAGAAATTAGAAAGTGCATAAATAAAGCAAAATTTTTACTGTAAAATTATAGGTATTGTGATCAAAATTTATATCCAAATATAAGAATATTTTTAAAAATCTTGGTTACATTTCCAGTAAGTGTAGCAACAGTAGAAAGATCGTTTTCAGCGCTCCGCCGTCTTAAGTCCTGGCCTCGAACATCGATGGGTGAGGAGCGGCTTTCTGGACTAGCTCTTCTGAATATTCATCGGGACATTATCAGGGTTAAAAAAAACAATTCATGCAGATTTGGGCACTTTTTGTTAAATTTGCAATAGCGACGAAAATTTGACTCCTGCTCCCCCCCTAAATTGAAGGCTGGATTAGCCTCTGATTTGTAATATAGAATTTACCTATGAGTTTCTATTTAGATTTGTTATATTTACAATAACGACCAGAGTGTTAAGTCATAAGAATTTGACCCCCCCCCCCCTGAGCTGAAGGCTGGATCCGCCCCTGGGTAAATAACAGTATGTTATACACCAAGGGACTAAAGTGTGAGTTTTAATCCGGAGTGTGAAGTTTGTTGCCAGAGGGCCTGTACAGACCCGAGGGCAACAAATCACACGATGGATGAAAAAAAAAAACACTTTAGTCCTGTAGTGTATATCGTGTATATACTATTTTTTGCAATTCCGGATAATTTAAAATTATAAAAGTTAAAAAAATTACTTAGCGCTGACCGGGGTAATTGTGAATGGATTTTCATGAGTTGAGAATAAAAGCGTTGTTTTAAGTATTTTTTATTTTATATATCACATTATGGTTGATTTATTTTTAATTCTACATTATTCAGGATGCACCACACAAATTTTGAGCAAATTCGTATGAAAAACAAAAATTTTATAAGCCATTCACATTTCCCCGGTGCGGTTTTGCAAGTCTTATAAATTTCGGGGTAAAAGTGAATGCCATCAGAAAAATTATTTAGAATGGATTACAAGAGAAGTGTGGTACGTCAGAGTAAAGCCCAGCTCAAATTCTTCACATTTACTCCACTTTCAAATTTTTCATCATACTTTAGCGGTCACAATTTCTCTTTGTTTAATGCAAGTTACGCATACCTCAAATTTCTACAAAAAATCAAGGTTAAAAAAAAAATAACAAAAATGATAGGAACAAATTTGTTACAAGCTAAAAATGATATTTTGATGATATTTTGTCATTTTATCATATAAAAAAATCAAAAAATTCCATGTATTCACACGAAAACAAGGAAAATAAGACTTTTTCAAGGAAATACATTTAGTTTACATGAATAAATAAATTAAAGTAAAAAAAATGTTTTTTAAGAAAAAGCTTTTATTTAAAAATGGGCTAAAAAAAATAAAATAACTTTTGAGTGAAGTTTGAAGCAATATGCAACATAATTTATAAAATCTTAGTTGTACACCTAGTATTTTAAGCAAGTAAGTCAAATAAGCATGAACAAATGAAGACAGTTGAGAAAAATAAGAAAAATAAGCACGAAGAGATATTTAACCTTTAACCGGTAAGGTGATGTCTGTGAGTCGTATACAAATATATTCTTTCAGTTTTCTTCCTCCCTGCTTGTTTTTGTTAACTGAACGTTTATGTATTCTTTTATGGTTTAGGGCAAATTTTACCCTGCTGGCGTAAGGGGAGTGTTTGATACATGCATATATACGTGTGGTCTCCAGTTTTGGCTATCTATGTTACCAGCACGTGGTATGTTAATTTGTTGATATCTTTCAGACATCACTTTACCGTGAGTATTATAAAAATTCACCTTACCGGTTAAGGGTTAAATAAAATAAGATTGTTTAGAATACAACTGAATAGGTATTGCAAATAAATAAGCACCAGCTACCCTGGTTACACACACACACTCACTCACATATATGCAACACTAACTAATAGCTATGCGCCAATGCAATCAGTATCAATGAGTTTTCACAATACCCCCCTGTAGTGTCAATGGCAAGGGTGTTGGGTGGAAGTTGTTTGTTTGCCGGTAAACATATCAGCATCGTTATTATTTGTCGCACTGGGACTCATTTTTTAAAATAAATAAACAAGTGCTGCAATCGGTTAACACTTTGACGTTCATTGCTGACATAAGATGTCAAGTGAAAGCCTTACTAACTCACACACCACGTCGTATGACGTTTGCAATTCCACATAAAGCAGTGCTTCTCGTCCGCTGATCTACGGACCGGTACCGGGCTACGAAATTTCATATTAGACGACTTAATATTTTGTTCCAATTAATGGCGAAAATGATTTCAGGCTACAAAAATTATATTTATATTTAAAAAATTCGTCAAATGCGTGTTTTTGACACGCACTAAGTAATGTCATCTCAGTGAAAGTGTTAATTTATGATTTTTTGTTAACTCTATAGTTGTTAACTCTACAGCCTTCTTGCGTTTATTCAATATGGATGTACAACTCAATAATTATTCAGTCACACAACCATGTTAATATGTCATCTTCGATGACATAACAATTCTCTAATGCTTAAAAAAGTGTTTATATTATTTATCTAAATTACGTGATCGGCCAAGTGGTCGGAAACCGACATTTCATATTACACAACCGAATGTTATTCCAATTAATGGCGGAAATGATTGCAGACTACAAGAAATCTATTTATGGGTGGGGCAAGTGGGGTAATTGCCCGGGGGCCCGGGTCTAAAAAGGGGGTCCGCAGCCTCGATTAGGGGCCCGGACCGAGTGAGAAGACGTTTTTTTTTCTGCTCATCAATTGTATTTTTCGAGAAAAAATGTTTGAAAATTTTTTGTTGTTCCCGAGGGCCCGTCATTTCTCTCGCTGGCTCTGAATATTATTTGATCTTATTTATGTAACCGGTCTATACACAAAATCATCCGATATTTTACCGGATCGTAAGTGAAAGAGGGTTGAGAAACGCTGATTATAAAGTGTATTAACTGTCAAAATAGTATACCAGTTGGGCGTTTTGTCATTATAAATTATGACCGGCATGGTGTTAAAAATTTATATTGCATTCGCCGTGATCAGGGAATTACTGCCTATCTACTAACTTTCAGAAAATAAATTAAATAAGATGATAATGTTTTGAAATTCTGAGAATTAAAAATATTGTGCAATATTATTAGCAAGCAATCTATTTCTTAATTAAACTTACAGTATTAGGAAATCAAATGGACTGCTTCAAAGCAGAACAACGGGCGACAGTGCGACATTGTCGCAGAAAGAGCATGGGCTCCTGCAGAAAAATTTGCGCCCCAAAGTACAATGGAAATCCAATGGTACGTACTCCGATTTTACGTAGTGACGTCAGCAACTTAGTGGGGTTCTCCTCTCACAGATACATATATTATCGTTTATATGTGTTGGTGAAAATTTATGTACCAAGCCAGAGTCAGGGCCGCAAGTAATGTTGTATGAGGGTCTCGTAGCCTCTAAACATTTTAAAATTTTATTGCATACATATATGCATATTAGGTATGTTATGGATATGAAATTTCGGATACGGATACGGATATTTAAAAACATTTTTTTCGGTTTCGGTTACGGATATGTAATAATATCGGATAATGTTTCGGATACGGTTACGGTTACGGATAATTGCTTTTAGTGAAAATTTTTATTAGTAAAAAGGGGAAAATTTTGCTCCAAAAAGTGAACGTCAAACGTGAATCAACGGAAATCTATCAAAAGAAATAAATACATGCAGCAAAAACTTGCTTCGATTTAAACTTAGTGTTCCAACGGCAGTTGTCTGTTATTATCCGAAACTTTTATTTTCGGACACGGTTTCGGTTTCGGATATGTAATTATTTCGGATATCCGGTAGTTTCGGTTACGGTTACGGATATCCATAACATCCCTAATGCATATTATGTAATATGCAAAATGGAAATGCCAAATGAGTGACGTAAAATGCTAGAATATTCTAATCATCAGCTAGTAAACAAATCAAAAAATAGACTTCACTATTGAATGGGGTATTTGACAGTAGTTGAAAAAATATCTATTTTGATTTTTAAATAATTACTCGAGTCATAATGATACTGAATATTGCTTTTTTACAAGTTATTTCATTCAAAAATATAAAAATTTTAATTAAATAAAATTACAAAATTTACATTAAATATGACGTAATCAAAAACATCAAGCAAAAGCAGCTTACGTCACAAGCTCGTTCGAATATGTAGGTATTATATTGTAGTTAGGAAAAAAACTGTTTACTTTTTTCGTCTATGAAAGAAATTTTTCACTTATTATTACACGAGCGGTTTGTATTTTTTCGAATAAATTTGGGTTTGTCTAACGAAAATTTGTTGCCTAGCAATTTAACGAGAAGAACTGTCAACTAACAAAAGCGTTTTTCGAGTTAAATTGCTTTTAGGCAAGATAGTTGAGTTGTAGAAAACACAAATTTATTCAGAAAAAATATAAAACTCAAGTGTAATACGGTAAGATAATTTAACGAATGAAATAAATTAGTATAATTCATATTATTATTTAATACATTGTTACCATGGTTCTGAAATCATTTAAATTTACCAATATGAATTTTTGTTTCGTTTTTATCGTGTTTGCCTACAGTGAAATGACCAATGAAATGTTTTGCATCATTTTTTTCGCTGTAAGAATTTGTCGTAATTTTTTTTCCATGGTAAAAGTGAAAAAACTACAATATTCTTATGGGACTTGATACACATGAATTAAATTATCATTATTAATTTTCATTACTAGACCTACTACTACTACTCACTGTTTTAGAGCCAATGACGTCATACGATTTGAAAGAGACAGAAAGCATCGTTTTGGCGATCTTTTTAAAAACTAAAATTTTATCGGTGATTTTTATTAAAAATATAGTACAAAATAATGTAAAAATGTGTATTATGAGTTTAATAAGAAGTAATAAACACACTAATGTAAGATGGTTTTTAAGAAATTGTCAAATATCCTATTGGATACTAAAAATGAAATTAAGCAGCACATTTTGACAAAAATTCTAGAAAGTTATATTTGTCAACTAGCAAAAATATCAAAAAACAGACTTCACTATTGAATTGGTTACTAAAAATGAGATTAAGCAGCGCCCAATTCAATAGTGAAGTCGGTTTTTTTTATATCTCTACTAGTTAACGATTAGAATATTCTAGAATTTTTGTCACCTTCCACTATTTGGTGTTTTTTACGCTGACGAATTCTATGCTGAAGTTGGTTTCTCGACATCTTTGCTAGTTTTCTAAGAGTCGCCACTTATATTCATTAATATAACATTTGGTTCCGTTTTTCTATACAATAGAATTTTAGGTGTAAATTGTTTATTAGGATAGTTTTTTTTAAATAAATTCAGATAAATAATATTTACCAACCCCCAAATAAAAGTTTACTAACGCCCCAGAACTTCCGATTTTACGTACTTTCCCTTAAATTTGCACCGACGACTATACGTACCATTGGATTTCTGGTGTATGTATAAAAAATTTACAGCTGCAGAAAGATAAGCTATGAGAAAACCAACTAGAATTTAGTCTGCAGAAAATTTATTTGTTTTGAATTTGATCGTAAAAGGGAAGCAAAAAAACTTTATTTATAGTACAGTAAAAATAACTAGAACGTGAAAATAACTGAATAAGAATGTATTTTTCTTATTTTCAATTTGTATTCTTCTATTCTAATAATGTAATTGCTTTTTTATATTTTCATTATTGTTTTAGTTTCTATTTTTGTGTTTGAAACACGCACATTTAAACTTTTTCATTATTTACAAATCAAATACCTACTGGTAAAAATCAATTATTCAATTGTGAGGTCACAATTTGTTATTTAAGGATGTTTGGGAGGTACAATCGGGAGATAAAAGTACATGAAATTAGAAATTCGTGAATAATTGTGTTGTATAACAAACTATGAGGTAAATAAATAGTTATCTTTGTTAAATAATAGCTATCACTACAACTGATTGTACAATACATCAAACTATAGCTCTCAGCTGAGTACAAGAGCTGAGTACATTCTGAAGATTTTTCGGAGAATTTCAAAATGCTACGAGACGATTGAAAATTTAGTAGAATGTTCCTCATTAAATACTAAGGCCCCTGTGAAAATTTCAAACCGATTCACTAAGCCGTTAAAAAGTTATTAAAAAAAAAAAAAAAAAAAAAAAGAATAATTTTACACGTACTCTTATGTAAATTCGAAAACAGAACAGATTAAATAACTTTGCAAGCAAGCAGAAAGGTTGAAAAGGTTCTGCTTTGAGGAAATGGAGACGTGGTTATTGGTTAACTATTTAGCCTACTGGTAGTAGTTTTTTCATTCGTCTACAGATGGCAAAAGTTGACACTTAAAAAAATGGTCGCAATTTGGAAATTGTCCATTTTTATTTGAAATCAGTAAATTATAATGAAAAAATAAGAATGACATTCAAAAAAATATGCTAGTTTATATTTTGTAAATTAAATAGCGTAAATTTAGTGAATTGTCAAAACCTAATAAACAAACCTTGCCTACTGGCAATAGTTATTTTTTTTGTCACTAGTTCGCGTATCTGAATTTTACGATTCCCAGTATATATGATACATACACACTGTGGACGAATCACTGGTCGACTGTGACAACAATCATGCAATAATCATTAACAATTGATGTTTATTCGTTCACTACTTCTAAACGAATGAATAGAAAGTAGTCGAACTTGCTCAGAAATGCACACTGCTGACCACACAATTTTGTAGTTACTCTTCTTCTATATTTTCCGTGGTTAAAAATGAGTCGCTAGCATAGTCCGGCCATGACCTCATTGTCAGTTATTATTATTATTGATTATTGTCAATTATGACACATGTATGTTTCAATATTTCCCAAACAAAATAGCTTTTACTTTCCAAAATATACACATACAGGGTGTCAGTTTAAAAACAAACCGGCCTCATATAGGTAATTAAAATTACTTAAGACCGTTTCTATAATATGGAGCGGCAACCAGTATGACCTACATGGAAATCTTTTATAACCAACCCCTAAGGGCTAAGGCTCCAGCCTCCCCAACCCTATTTTTTTAAATTGTAAGACCCCAGTTGTGGCGCATCATGGGAAAGCTCTTTAAAAATGCTATTCATTAATACCGTAAAACCGTCTAGACCCGGACAGGGGGTCTAGACCCGGACACTTTGCACCAATCTTCAATTTAAATAATTTCTACATTAACCTGCAACAATAAACATTTGTTCTTGACGTCATTAGAGAGAGAAAAACATCCTCTAAACAGCTGTACCAAAAAAAACTACAGATTTCAACATTTACTATCTCATTTTACAGGATTACTATCCTACAGTTTTTCAGAGAAATAAAATGTGTGTCTAACTTATTGTTAGACATGTAATTTTCGTCATAATTGTTATATTGTTTTAGTTTTGACATGTATGTGTTCAGAATTTTATCGCGCATCATTTAATGATGTTTGAAGTTATATTCGATGTGTATATAGAAAAATACATGCTATATATGTATATCCGTTTAGACCCGGATACACCAGTTTATTACACTATGGCCGCGATTCGCACCAGTTGTAACTCCCACTGTCCATACGTTAATATTCCCCCCCCCCCCCAGAATTACGCGGCTTATGCCTCCTTCTGGTGTCATATCGTATGTTTACTTTATAGAGAGATATACTATTCATTGCCCTCTCGCCCTTCCCACAAAATATTTTGAAGTCTTTGACAGGTTCAAAGACAACAGACGATATAAAACACTGTCCAAAACCCGACGGGAGAGGTTAGTTTGCATGTTATTACATTATTTAAGTAAGTGTCCGGGTCAAGACGGATTTGGGGTGTAGACCCGGACACTTACTAATTATTTTTTATTTTTTTTATTTTTACTTATAATGAAACAAATGGGTCAGGGATATAACAAATAATATACGCTCTTTCTAATGGTAATACTTTTATTGGTGATATCTGTGAAGGAAACATGTATAAACATAAAACTATACCAAAAAATGTAAAAAAGTGTTCGGGTCTAGACGGTTTTACGGTACCAAACATAATGTTAATTTATCGATTATTATTTGAAGAATACGCGGGCAGACAGAGAAAGTATTAATTTGGGAATGAAAAAAGTTTTCATATTTCAAAAGTGATCACAGTGCTTCCATTATCTTTAGTAGTCTTGGTAACAAAAAGTATTTCTGTTGATATGTCGATATTGACGGTATCTTTTTTTTTAAATATTGTTTTGTGATACCTTAGTCGTATATACATTTCAAGAACAATATTACCCTCATGAAATTTTAACAACGCAATATTTTTTCGGTGTACAGGTAACCCCCGGAGAAAACGGTACTCGAAGAACACGGCTACCTCCCCCCGAATTACACGGTTTCAAACAGCACGATTTTTAAGTAATTCTTTGGAAAAATAATAAAATACTTCTGTTATATATTTGATATAAAGTTAGACCGGTGCTCAATATACGCGAATATATCCGTTCCAGGTAGATTTGATTTACACAAATAAAAATCGTGTAAATTGAATCGTCATTATTAAAGGGAAAATGATGGAAATAAAAACTACTAAAAATTTTAGATAACTTTATAATTAAAATGATTACGAATATGTAATTTACACATTTAAATTCTGAAAATATCGTTATTTTCGACATCGATAATTTTCGATAACGAAAAATAGGTTTTCACAGTCCCAATATGTTTAATATACCTACAACTTGCTTCGCTCAAGCCTTCGAAAATTCGTTATTTTTTCGCCATGACGCACCATTTACGAGATATTTACGATCAAAAGTTTACGTTTACAACCATTGTTTTGTTATGGACATGACATTTACACGCACTTTACACGCCTTCTCATAAGAAAAAAAAATAGAAGTTATTTTTTTCTTATAAATTTTCAATACTAAGCAGATGGATAAATGTACACATTCAGTACAAATATTGTGTACACATTTTGTCTATCTGCTTAGTATTCAAAATTTATGAGAAAAAAATAACTTCTATTTTTTTATCATGAGAAAGCATGTAAAGTGCGTGTGAATGTCATGTCCGTAACAAAAGAATGGCTGTTTACGAAAAGTATCGAAAACTAATTATTTTGAAAAGATTCTATTAGTGACTAAATCAATGGCACTAATTAGCCTGAATTAATCAATTATAATCAATTTACAATGCGTTTGGAATACCCATAACTTGCTTCGCTTAAGCCATTTCGTTATTTTTGAGCTATGATGCACCGTTTACGAGATATTTACGATTAAAAGTTTACGATTACGAAAAGTAACGAAATGTATTTTTTTTAAAAAGATTCTGTTATTGACCAAATCAGAGGGACTAGTAGAACTTAAATTAAACAATTATAACCAGTTTATGATAAGTAGTTCGTTATCGATAATTTTCGATAACGAAAAGTAGGTTTTAACAGTCGCAATATGTTTGGAATACCCACAACTTGAAAATTAAACGGAACATTTTTTTATTTTTTTGTTTATTTTCACACTTGAAATGGAATGTCTGTCTTTTGTGGTCTCGAACAACACGGTTTCAAAGAACACGGAACCAATTACACGTGTTCTTCGGGGGATTACTATATCTTTAACAGATGGAAAGCAACCTTTCCATAAAAATATTGTAATTTTTTCAACATTTAACATTTCCATTAAAAAATTAATTAAATATTTTTCTATTTGTTACAGTAACAGTCGAGAACAGCGCAATCTCGCTGAGAAAATGCGACGAGACAAAATAAATAAACTAATCAACGAGCTTGGTAAATTGGTGCCATTTGTAGTAGATAGTCCTAAACGGGTCGACAAGACCAGTATATTACGTTTAACGTCTGTTTACCTGCGAATAAAACAACTTGCAGTGACGCTGAAACAATTAAAGTACGACGATGAGAACAGCGATAACATTCCGGTTGAGAGTATGATCCAATTGGTTTGCGACCAGTTGGGTGCATTCTTTATGGTTCTATCGACAACTGGCAAAATTGTTATGGTGTCACAAATGGTTGAGACGTTACTGGATAGAAGTTATGTAAGTATTAGCACCAGATTAATACAGATACGTAACTAATTATTATAGCTATACCCCGTTCCAAATACAATTGAGCATAAGTCATTGTTAAAAAATTAAATAATTCTTTTATTCGAAACAAATCAATCTTCTATTCTTTTCTAAAAACAAACTACAAATTTAAAATTTACGCAAGTACAATAATGACAGAGATAAAGCCAAGAAAACGGAAATTCTTTAATTCATAAGTGATTAATCATGGTTAAGTTTAAGTGAAATAGATATTAGGAATGGGAAAAACCGACCGGTTATAATCGAAAATCGGTTTTTCTGTCTCGGTTAACCGGTTTATTTAGGTTATTTTTTGATTCGGTTATTACCGGTGTTTTTTTTTTTTTTTTTAAATCAATAACCGGAGAAAAAACCGGACAAATTATTTTAAAAAATTTAAGTCATTATTCTGTAGCCGGCGCGGCGATTTGTTATTATTAGAAAAATAAATTAATTAATTATTTTCTTTAAAATTCGAATACATTTAGTTAATTATGGTCAGGGCTGGGAAAAATGGTTCATAGAAACAATTTAAAATAGAAAATAGAAAATGGTTTCCAAAAATGCATTTAAAATACAAAATGGAAAATGGTTTTGCTGAACATATTTAAAATAGAAAATGGAAATAGCTATTTAAAATGGATTATAAAATACAAAATGCTTTTTTTACTTTTTTATACGATAAATATTTTATCGTTTTTTATACTAATAAAAAAAAGTTAAGAAAATGTCAGACGTATTGAAATTATATAAGGGCAGTCTTTTGTGAAAATTTTATAAAGTTTGCATGATATGAAAACGAAATTTAACTCTTCAAATATTATTACTCAAAAATATTGTAAAATTTAATTCAGCCTTGACATAATCAAACCTTGACTACGCTACAACTGCGACTTCTAAATTATGAAAATCAACCACTCGAAATACCAAAATATTTCTTATCGACGTGTCTTAAAGATAATAGCACACAACTTGAGTCAGAAAAATTTGACTTGAGAGAGCTGCAGCTCTAGTAACAAATTTAACTCAAGTGACAATGGCTGCGTTCGAGCAGAAAAAATTCTTTAAAGCGCTTTAAAGCATATTGGCGATTTACTTAGAATAACAAAGCACTAAAAAGCAAAATGTCGTCGTAGATATCTAAACAAAATAACCTCAATAAGAGTTATTCATAGGAAAATTTGTTATTTTTTTTTATGTTTTACACAATACGGATAACATTAGAGGTCATATTATTGAAGAATCATCAGAGTAAACAACAATATGGCAGAATTTTGTAATTTATCGCAGTAAAATTTAAATTTCCTGTAAGACAGAACTGCGTGTCACTTGAATTCTGTCCTGGCAGAAAATTAGTCAGTAATATGAAGCGGCTTGAAGCGCTTAAAGATTTTTTTTGCTCAAACACAGCCATTGAAACTCGAATTATAAAAAATTTGAGTCAATTGAATCGACTTACAAGTAAAGGTCCCGAGGCCGGACCTATCGATTTTGATGAAACTTAAATATGTTGTAGAACACTAAAAACTAAGGGACACGTATTTTTTTTTATCTGCGGAAAAACGGTTTGAAGGGATGAAATCGCCCTCCAAAAATTAGGGTAAAAATTTAATTTTTCAAATATCTCAAAAACAATAAGAGATAGAGCAAAAGTTTAAATTGGCGATATTACTCTTTTTTAAAGAGCTATCTATTGATATGCAATTTGTTCAAATTACATCAACAGGGGTGGTTGGGGATTAAAATTTGGGGGTTAATTTTGCAAAAAGGGGGTGAAAAATAAACAATATAAAAATTTTGTTTACTGATTTGAAATCTACGTCAAAAAATCTAATTGACCTGTTTTTGCTCAATGCCCTAATATTAAGTCTAGGGGTAGTTAACTAGAGGGTGACTATGTCGAATAGTCGTACAATTTGGGTATATCAAAAAGTTCTTCTTCATGGAAAATAGCTTAAGACAATTAGAATAACGTAGAAATAAAATTCTCGAATTCAAAATTGAGTTTGAGCAACATTGGAGAGGGGATGAGTCACCCTCTTAAATTACATACTAGTTATATACACTAATTTTTGCTATTAACACACTGATAGTGGGTAAAATAATCCCACAATAAGTGGTTCTGAAGTTGGACTATCATATGTAAGGTCTTTATTAGGCTTGTTTTTTAATGGATATTATAGTTTTCCTTATCGAAAATTATCGATACCGAAAATTACATAACCTAACCTAAAATAACGAAACCTAATAAAAACCTTACATACGATAGTCTAACTTCAGAACCATCTATTGTGACATTATTACCCCCTGTCAGTGTGTTAATTGCAAAAATTAGTGTATGTAAACTAGTATGTAATTTAAGAGGGTGACTCACCCCCTCTCCAATGTTGCTCAAACTCAATTTTGAATTCGAGAAATTTATTTCTACGTTATTCTAATTGTCTTAAGCTATTTTCCATGAAGAAGAACTTCTTGATATACCCAAATTGTACGACTATTCGAGATAGTCACCCTCTAGTTAACTACCCCTAGACTTAATATTAGGGCATTGAGCAAAAACAGGTCAATTAGATTTTTTGACGTAGATTTCAAATCTGTAAACAAAATTTTTATATTGTTTATTTTTCACCCCCTTTTTGCAAAATTAACCCCCAAATTTTAATCCCCAACCACCCCTGTTGATGTAATTTGAACAAATTGCATATCAATAGATAGCTCTTTAAAAAAGAGTAATATCGCCAATTTAAACTTTTGCTCTATCTCTTATTGTTTTTGAGATATTTGAAAAATTAAATTTTTACCCCAATTTTTGGAGGGCGATTTCACCCCTTCAAACTGTTTTTCCGCAGATAAAAAAAAATACGTGTCCCTTAGTTTTTAGTGTTCTACAACATATTTAAGTTTTATCAAAATCGATAGGTCCGGCCTCGGGACCTTTACTTGTTAGTGCGGCTGCACACCTAGCAGATACGACACAGCAGATACGACATAAGAGACATAAGATATGTGTCGCTTGGGGACACGCATCGCTTGAGTACATTTAAATTGCATTGAAAACACAAAACTGCTGCACACCTAGGAGATACGACATAGCAGACACTGACATTTGTCTTAAGCGACATAGCATGCTAGTCTGCTTTCGCTCGTGTCGAACGACATGTAAGATAAATTTAAAAATTATATTATACGTATACATTTAAAAGGAATGGTAATTCAAATAGTGTGTACATTATCAAAAATTCTCTTTAATAATTAATTGAAGGAAAGGTTCTGTGGTGTCTTTATTGAAATGCCGCTGGTTCAGGAATTTGTTGATTCCCACATTGACCGACCTCTATAGCTCACATTTTTTTAGTCGAATTTTCTCCGAAAAATTAGACTTATACAGTCTATACGATAAGAGCTGCGAGAGGCGAGAGTAGGGGCGCTATCCGTTTTCGGACCCGTAGAACACGAATATGTAGAAAAAAAAAATGTCTGATATATATATATATATATATATATATATATATATATATATATATATATATATATATATATATATATATATATATATATTTTCCCGCCACCTTTTAATTTGTGTAGGGCCCCCCTATGGAAGTTAAGAGATGAAATTTGGTAAGTGGGGCTTATTCCGATGCACAACAATACTATCAAAGTGGGGTCAAATTTTGGGCAAATTTTTTTTCGGACCCGACCTTTAAGGGGGTGGTGGGGGGCGGAAAAGCAATAAAACTTTTTCAAACCGGTTTTAAATAATGTTTCGGTCAATTATCTACAACATATCCAAAATTCAGCTTCCTAGGATGATATGGTGGGAGTAGAGGGGGGAAAAACGATTTTCGCTGGATCTAACAGGCCCCCAGCCCCCCAGAATTAACGTAGAGGGTTGAAATTTGGTGTGTTGATAAAGTTCGTACCTAGGTTGTGCTTTTTGGAGGTTTTAATATTTTACCCCCACCCCCCTCATTTTTAAGCTACAATTTCATGCATTTTCGACGTTTTCGAAGTTTGTACCACTCGCACAGGTCACCCGAATAAACCTAGAGGGCTGAAATTTTGTATTCGGATTGAGTTAGTATCAAGGGGGTGCCTTTTGGGGGTCTCGACTTTTAACCCCTACCCCCACCATTTTTATACCCAAAAGAACATGATTTTTCTTGTTTTTTAACAGTTTCGTTCGGGTCAAAATCTCCCCAAATAAACCTAGAGGGCTGAAATTTGGTGTACAGGTTAAGCTAATAGCCAGACACTGTTTTTTGGAGGTTTCAACTTTTAACCCTTACCCCCACGATTTTTAAGCCAATATTTCCTTAATTTTTTTGCTTGTTTTCTAACACGTCTAGAGACTCCATAAGGAAACCTAGAGGGCTGAAATTTTGTACGTGTATTCAGTTAGTATCCAGCTAGTACCTTGTAGGGAGTCCGCATCACTTTTCCCCCCACTTCTCCCATTTTTACATCGGAATTGAATGCTATTGTTAAATGTGTTTTAAAAGCATTATGTTTATTCTAAATACAAGTAGGCGAATAGTAATTTTAAAAAATTTAAAAAAAAGTGAACTTACTTTTATGACAAATGAAATACATACATATTAAGTAATTTAAAAATGTTATTAAAGTCACTGTTTATTTATAAATTAGGAATTTTGGATTTTTAGTATTTATAAAATAGAAATTTTGGATTTTTTTGGAAAGAAAAAATATCTTTATAAAGGCCTTCCAGTTTACTATTGAAGGTCCTTTTTTAATATTTAAAACTAAAACATAAAGGCAATTAGCGGATAAACATGGGCAGGAATGTCCTCGTACGAATTGTGTTGGCTTTTTTTCTGCTACCTGTTTTCGGCACAAAATTGAAATTTACTGAGATACAGCCCTTAAATACTTAAAACCTTTTTTTAAAGCCTCGATCAGCCGAACACTCATCACCAGTTTTGAAACCAACAAAATGACAATTCGGTTGTAGACTTTCAATCATATTTCGCTTGTAGACATTCAATACCGAAGATGAAGGGGAAAATTCGACTACCGTGATGGGGCCCCGCTGCTCACGGCGTTTTTTTTTTTTTAAATTACGGATGAATACCCCATTTGCCGGAGAATAAAACACAATGTTTTTGATATAAACTATTTTATTATTTGAATAAGGATGAGGTTGAACAAGGCACATCTAGATCATTAACTCCATATTCTCCGACTATTAGTGACTCTTCATGGATTCAAACTAACTCGATTGACTTATCATCTCAACAAACTACGCATGACTTTCATGGAGGAATAGGAATAAATGTTGAAAATAGTTTGCCGTTGTATTATACAAAAATGTAGTTCAGTTAAAATAAAAATTTACATTTTTTTTCAGTAAATATATATATATATATATATATATATATATATATATATATATATATATATATATATATATATATATATATTTGAAATATTTACAGTCTTAATTTTATTTTCTTTCTTATTCTTAATTCACTTACCTTAAAGTTATAAGCAGCTTTTCGGATGCAGAAACAGCTAGTTTGTATTTAGTGTCCTGTTTTTCAAGAGCAGGTGACACTAATTCTAACAAAAATTTGAAACAATCAGGGCTCATTCGATAGAATTCTTTAAATTTTGATTCATGTTGCGATAATTCTCTGCTAACTATGGCAGAACTGTGTTGAACATTATAAAAATTGTATGGATGTATCCAATACTCCCTCCTTTTCCTTTTTTTATTTCTTAAATACCAGTACATTTCGATAGTATCTTCCTCACTTGATGAGCTCATGATTAATACTGACTTGAAAAATTCCACTTGTTGTAGTGTCGTTCATGTCGTATCTTTCGTGTCTTAAGACAAATGTCTCCTAGGTGTGCAGATGCCATGTCTTAAGACAAATGTCTGTGTCTCTCATGTCGTATCTGCTAGGTGTGCAGCCGGGCTTACATTTAACACAATTTACTAAACTGGGTTTAATTCGAGTTCTGTAATTACATAATATGAGTAATGCGAGGATTCATAGTGCAGGTAATAAATTATCCTGTCAAAAATTGCCGGAAAAACGTTTCACCATTCGTTAGAAGGGGCACATAATTTATCTATTTTTCATAAGTACATTTATAATTTTTTTTCTAAATGCGCTCTATGGTTTGTGTGGCACGAACTAAAGAGGTACTCTACAAATATATTTTGTTTTGAAAACAATTAAATTTCATATAAATAACATAGTCGCTCAATTTAAGTTTGTAACATCGCTCGCGCAACGAACGAACACAGTTTAATTTGACCAACTGCATGTGAGTTATGTAAACATCTAACTGAAAAAAAAAATTTTTTCCATACACTAAAACTATAAATCATCCTGTCAAAAAATTGAATTGTTGAAAAAACATATATGAGAGGAGCGTGTCTTGTAAATTTTTATGAGGAGATATTCCTTGTACAAAGATACAGATAAATTAAAACTATTACATAATTCGATTTCACCACTGGGTTGGTCATCGAATAGATGCTTGAATAGCGAAATCTGGCAAAAGTTCTAGAATATTCTTTCAATAATCAGAAAAGATATAAAAAATCCTTAATCAATGGATTGACCAACGAAAAAGTAACCAAGTACCGATATTTAGAATAAGTTCTAGAATATTCTTTTTGGAAATTAGAAAAAATATCGAATATCTGATTTCACCACCAAATTTTTCATCGAAAAGCGATCAATTAACGGAATTTGGCAAAGGTTCGAGAATATTATATTCTGAAAATAGAAAATATATCCAAAAACCGACTTCACCATTGGTTTGGGCATCAAAAAAGTGTCCAAATAGCAGAATTCGTCAAAAGTTCTAGAATATTTTTTTGGAAAAAAGAAAAATTACTGAAAATTTAGTGACCAAAAAATGAAAGTGATCAAATGAAAGTTAAGTGACCAAAAAATGAAATTCGGTAAAAGTTCTAGAATATTCTATGTGAAAATCAGATAAGATATCCGAAACTTGATTTCACCATCGGATTAGTTAGTTAAAAAGGATCCATGTAGCGAAATTTAACGAAAGTTCGAGAATGTTCTATCTGGATATCAGCAAGGATATCGAAAAATTTACTTCACCATTTGTTTAGTCATCGAAAAATAAGTTAAATACAGGTGAAAACATTTGACAAAAGTTTCTATTCGAAAGTTAATAAAGATGTCGAAAAACCAATATCACTGTTAGAAGAATTATTGAAATAGAAGCTAAATAAAGATATTTAACAAAAGTTTCAGAATGTTCTGTTCGAGAACTAGCAAAGATAAAGAATTATTTATCATAAACTGGTCATAATTGATGAATTTAGGCTCCATTAGTCCCATTGATTTGATCAACGATAGTATATTTTTAAAAAAATGACAAATCGTTATTTTTCGCAATCGTAAACTTTAATCGTAAATATCTCCTAAACGGTGCGTCACAGCTCAAAAATAACGAAATTTTTGAACGCTTAAGCGAAGCAAGTTGTGGGTATTCTGAACGTATTGCGGCTATCAAAACCTACTTTTCGTTATCGAAAATTATCGATACCGGGTAACTTGTCATAAATTGGTTATAACTAGTTAATTTAGACTCTGTTAGTCCCATTGCTCTGGTCAGTAACCGAACAATTTTATAAAAAACTACTTTTCGTTAACTTTCGCTATCGAAAACTTTAATCGTAAATATCTCCTAAACGGTGCATCGTAGCCCAAAAATAACGAAATTTTTGAAAGCTTAAGCGACGCAAGTTGTGGGTATTCCGAACGTTTTGCGACTATCAAAACCTAGTTTTCGTTATCGAAAATTATCGATACCGCGTAACTTGTCATAAATTGGTTATAACTAGTTAATTTAGACTCTGTTAGTCCCATTGCTCTGGTCAGTAACCGAACAATTTTATAAAAAACTACTTTTCGTTAACTTTCGCTATCGAAAACTTTAATCGTAAATATCTCCTAAACGGTGCGTCGTAGCCCAAAAATAACGAAATTTTTGAAGGCTTAAGCGAAGCAAGTTGTGGGTATTCCGAACGTATTGCGACTATCAAAACCTACTTTTCGTTATCGAAAATTATCGATACCGCGTAACTTGTCATAAATTGGTTATAACTAGTTAATTTAGACTCTGTTAGTCCCATTGCTCTGGTCAGTAACCGAACAATTTTATAAAAAACTACTTTTCGTTAACTTTCGCTATCGAAAACTTTAATCGTAAATATCTCTTAAACGGTGCGTCGTAGCTCAAAATTAACGAAATTTTTGAAGGCTTAAGCGAAGCAAGTTGTGGGTATTCCGAACGTATTGTGACTATCAAAACCCACTTTTCGTTATCGAAAATTATCGATATCGAAAATAACGATATTTCCAAAATGGATGAATGTTTCCAAAAAGTAGGAAAAATTAAGATTTTCTTCTTTTCAAGCAAAAGGTAGGGGCGGCATTTTTCATGGTGCGTAGGGCGACATTCAGGGTTAATCCGGCCCTGTAACGGCTGTAACTAACAACTACAACTAAAAACTAAATTACTTATTAGTTAATACTAATAGTTGAATTTTTCAGTCATTAGTTGCAAAAAAGTATTTTTGTCATTGGTTTTTAATTATTAGTTACAACTAGCATCTAGGCATCTAGCCAGTATTGACTACTTTTTTGTTGAAAATTAATAAATGTTAATAAGGTGAAAGTATCATTTTTCACTGAAAGTATCATTTTTCTTTGCATTTACTTTCTTTGTCACTTCACTGAAAGTATCATTTTTCTTTGCATTTACATAATAACAATTAAAATTTGTAAATGACTATAGATTTTTAAATTACAGTTTATTTTAATTTTTTAACCCCTCATACTTGTTTTTACGCTATTGGAGAACATTCAATTTTTTGACATAATGATTTATTACTACACTATAATTCCTCGCTTTAAATACAGGTAAAGTCTAACATAAGATACGCCTAACATAAAATACACCGCGTTGCGGAAAAGAGATAAAAAAATAGCATTCTTATTCTTTTTATTCGAAAAATTTGACATATTTATTGCACAGTATGATTTTTATTACTAGTAACATAAACATGATATGAGATGTGATTTATTTATTATTTTATTAAACTTGCAATGTTTATTTAATATTAAGAGACAATATGTATGTATCAAGAGTGCGTTTACCGGTGATATAATTTGACATGATGTGTCGAACTGTGAGAACGTAAAATTAAACATAAATGCATAATACATAGTGTGTATGAAAACTGCAGACATAGTACGCAATATATATCGATGCGCAATCATTATTCAACTTGTTCAACCCCTATTTTGTTTAAAATATTTTTTATATTGCGATTTTATTTGTTTTTTTGGCAAGTTTTATATTTAACATGTAGAAATAAATTTATTTCTTAACATAATTTTTGAAAATCTTATGTTATATTCCATTGGTCACACCCTGTATACTAGTGCTTGATATAAAATACACAGAGAGAGAGCCACGTCTGTTGGTGTATCTAATGTCAGACCATTTACTGTATGAGTTATAAGTGTCATTGGTACATATACACATAAATTTGAGTGTACATGCATTTTCATTTTAAATGCAAAATGGATTCAAATTTCAATTTTAAATACAAAATGGAAAATGGTTTGACCGAACTTATTTAAAATAGAAAATGCAAAATGCCATTTTGTATTTTAAATACATATTTAAAATGAAATCATTTTAAATAGTTCCCAGCCCTGATTATGGTTATTATTATGGTATGGAAAATAATAAAATCATGTTTTATTTTCAATATTTATTTTTTATTTGCTTCAATACCTAATAATAAAATCGATTGTCTCGGTCCAACATAACACATCAATACTAAAATTTAAATAAATAAAACAAAGAGGAAAGCAACAAGCAAATTTACTAGATATTGTTATCAAAATTTCACTTAACTTTCAAAATGGCTTATTAATTAGTAATTTACTAGAATTTTTGAAAATTTTTAGATGATGAGAAATTTAGGAAAATGAATAAAATTTTCGTTTATCGCTATCGAATATTTAGTAATTACATAATAATATATGAATCATATGAATTTATTTATTAATTTGTCTTACCGTATTACACTGACAATGAATTCTATATTTTCTCTGAATAAATCGTCCCTCCAATGCTACAGTGGGATATCTTCAAAAATGGCCATATTGAGTTATTGACACTGTCGTATTCCATTTTTCAAGTACTTTAAAATGCTGTACTGAAGAATGTTGTCCGTTTGATATTTAAAAAGTTATGCCAGAAAAACCAGTGTTCAACGAAGTACTATTGTCCATATTTCTAAGTCGAACACTGAGATATTGACCATATCTCAATGTTCGATTGGAGAAAATGAAATTATATATTTTTATTTGGTATTACGTTGAGATATTTACACGATATTGTTGTGTAATACAACGAAGTTTTTTGAACTTATAGAACATAAATGAAGAATATTTCATTAAAATTGGTAAATTAATAAATTTTATTTTAGCATTAAGCAATATTTTTAAGAAACCAGCTTATAACCAAACGGTAATTTAAAAATCATGCTAAAATGGTTTCTCGTGGTAAAAAAATATTAAATTTAGCCCTAGTTTAGCCAAATCAGACTACCAAGCGTATACCTCAATTTTTATAAAATTTTAATAACAAGTAAATCTAAGAATGAGTTGTAAGATGATAATAGTAATAGTGATTAATAATTTAGTATTAGTAACTAATAATTTATATTTTTAAATTAGAATTATTATTTTTTTTTTGTTTATTTAAATTTCTGTATCGAAGTTGTTAATATAAGTTAGCAGAACCTTGGGATATTTTCTTATAAATTAATATTTTTTGTAAATTTTTAAAATTTAACACTGGGATATTTACAATAAAATTACAATAAAATTGCTATAATTATTCAAAGGTTCAAATTTATGTTCCTAAAACTAGTAACGACAGTAGAAAATATAATTTTGGTCTTTATAAAAGCGTTAAAATAGTTAAAAATTAATTTAAGTAGAAGTTGTTATAAATTGAAAAAACTCGAAAACTTTAATCTTGTTTTTCTCAATAGTGCTATTTTGACAATATCTCACTGTTGAATTGGAGGGACGAAATTTGTGTTTCCTACAACTCTTTGTTGCCTAAAAGCAATATTTCGCTTTCGCATTTTTGTTAATTGATAGTTGTTCTTTTCGTTAAATTGCTTAATTTTTAGTTTTTGTTTGTATTAACGGTATTAAATGCATTTAAAAATACATATAATTATAAAATAAAAATTTTTGCCTATACAAGTGTTGTTTTTCCTAGAAAAAAACCGAAAACCGGTTTTTTCAAAAACCGGTTATTTTGATCGGTTTTAATCGTCAGGTTAAACCGAGCATAAAATAAACCGAAATAACCGAAAACCGATTATTTTTGAAAAACCGCCATCCCTAATAGATATAATATCTCTATACTGCAATCCACTTGTTGCCAAAATATGACGTAAAATTGGTCTCTTTCACCAAGCCAATATATGCACACAACATATTACTACATAAACGTATCCATTGCATTCCTATGCTTGTATATGTGTATACGTCACATTCAATCTCTTGTATGGTGGGGTATGCACAGGGCCGGCGAGAGCGTTGTAGGGCCCCCGGGTAGACGAAAATTTTCGTTCGATACTTCAACACATTTTTCCACCCCCCCCCAAAAAAAATAGCTTGACGAGCAAAAAAAAAGCTCGTCGACCTTTGCCCAGGTCCTTAATTTACCTTCCGGACCCCATTCTCGGCGTCTCATATTTCCTGAAAATACGATTGACGAGCAAAAAAAAATCTCGTCGGCTTTTGCCCGGGCCCTTAATTTATTTTCCGAGCCCCCTTCTTGGCGTCTCATATTTCCCGAAAATACGATTGACGAGCAAAAAAAAAACCTCGTCGGCCTTTTACCAGTTCTTGGTCCCTCCGGTCTCCTTCCTAAAACTTTTCGAGCCCCGTTTTTGGAGTCCGACTTTTGGGATCAGGAAATCTCCTCCCATTTTCGCCGGGCCCCTAATCACGCCTCCGGGCCCCCGGGCAATTACCAAAGGGGCCAAACTACTAGATAATAATTAGCATGCCGGCTGACGCCAGAATTTTACGTCATCCAACTTGGCAGCGAAACCTCCCCACTTTCTATGGTTATATACATATTTAGAGTTTGTGTATGTATATGTAATATAGTGTATGTTAGTATGTGTGATATTCGTTATGTATGTAGCGCGAGGTGCGAGGTGGGAGTGGATACATACTATCGAACAACTCTATGTACGTATTTGCTACTAATGATGTAACCACGACCTAACAATCAACAGCCACCATCTAACAATGCGTGTTTGCTCTTGTAGAGCCGATGAACGACTAGTCAGTAAGCAGTATAAAATGCAACTTATTGCAACTTTCGGACCACACTTTTTTATATGTACGCTTCATCTGTCTCATCTGTGCAATTGCCTCACCTACGTAATTTTAAGGGCGGTATTTCTGTAAAATCAGGGCGGCAAACAACTGGCGAGCAAAAAAAGAAAAAAAGGTCGCCGATTTTTTTTTTTGTCAGGGGCAGTGTTGCCAACTTGGTGGTTTTACCACTAAAACTAGTGGTTTTGAACTTCCCACAGTGGGAAAAAAAATTTTCTAGTGATTTGTGGTTTTCAATGTTGCCGTCTTAGTGGTTTCACCACTAAAACTGCTGGTAATTTTGTTATTAATTATTTATATAATATTGATTTATTTTTCTATTTTGTTATAATTAAATCATATCAATCATAAAAATTAAATTATAAAAATTTTTTTCCGATGTGATTAAAAAAAAATTTTTTTGTCGAAAAGTGAAAAGCATTTTTTTTTTTTGCTTGTCGATGAAGAACTGGTGGTTTTTAGCGGTTTTTTAACGGTTTCAAAATCGAATCTAGTGGTCTCTGTAAAAAAATGTTGGCAACACTGGTCAGGGGGTGGAATTTTTTGTTTTTGCCGGGGACGGCATAGGGGTACCGAATGTCCTGGGGCCCCTGAAGACCTAGTTACGGCCCAGCGCTAGCCTGTATAGTAACATTTTAGAATACTGATTTGAGCAATTCAATTTTGTTTTCTATTAACAGACTGATCTAATGGGTCAATCCATATACGATATAACGCATCCAGACGATCACCTTCGGATAAAACGACAGTTAACCCATAATCCTCCCACAACACATGTATCAGATGACACGGGCAACATTCGACGCAACTTTGACGTACGAATCGTGTGTTCTCGATCTCGCAGCGAACCAGTCTCGTATGAACGTGTCAGTATCAGTGGCACGTTAATCCTCGATCGATATTTGGTCTGTATGGTGAAAATATGTAAACCAACGCCGTTGTACGAGCAACTGTTGGAGGCGCGAAAAGATGAATATGTTACGCGACATTTTATCGATGGTACAATTATTAATTGCGATCAACGGATATCTGTCGTCGCCGGCTACATGACCGAGGAAGTCACCGGACTATCAGCGTTCAGATTTATTCATCGCGAGGATGTGCGATGGACGATGATTGCACTTAGACAAAGTAAGTGTTTGTTTTGTTTTTTTGTGCATTTTAATAAAGTTCAATATTAACCCGTCAATTCCCAAGCAACGATCTATCGACAAAATATTCTTATTTTGTGCTAGTTTTTATTTTTAGGTACTCAACATACAAAAAATAAAAAAATTGAGAAAAAATACCCTTTAGTTTTTTTTTAATGGCGTGTCACTTATAGGTCATACTGGGCGTTATTTGTAATATGAACTGAGTAAAACAGTATGAAATTACCGGCAAAAAATCACTTTCATTATAAGCTTGATTCTTAAATAATAATTTGTTATAACAATAATAACAGTACCTACTCTTTAGACATTTTTATAACAGCGAAAATACCACAAGATACACTCACGCGCAATAGCACAGAAGATCGTTTGAAACAAGAGAATTAATTTGATCGTTAACATAACTTAATGTTGCCAAATTAAAACCATGAATACTACTAAGTATTAACATTTTAGTCGTAACATATTTATTTTTAAAATTTGTTATATTGTCTGTAAAAAAGACACAAATCACTGTCACCTAGAGGTGACACTGGGAATTAATGGGTTAATTAAATATTTACTTATTACAATAAATTTAAAAACATTCTTCTGCTGCAGTGTCATTTCAGTTTATGTTAAATATCTAATAAAAATAGAATAAAGTAAAATAAAAATTGATACCTCTGAGCATTGAATAAATAGAGAGGTACAGGTCCAAAAAATGACAAATATTGACAAATATGGCGGTTAAATATGGTAGGATTTAAAATTTTTCGATATTTACTGATTTTATATTTGTTGTTATAAATATTATTAGAATATTTATTAATAAATAGTCTCAAATTACAACAAAAATTACATACAAATTTTAAAAAATATTTATTAGCACCGGCACTTTATAGGTTATAAAAGGTGTTAATCAATATGGCGATTTTACTTCAAAAAAATAATGTGTACTCCATCTATTGTATGGTACATACATATTCTAAGTAACGTCAGGGAAAATCTCAAATATTGTCTGGGAGACCGAAAAGTGTCTTCAGAAAAAGTGGCCACCGTAGACAATTAACAATAATTATGTACTCAAAAATATTTACTCAAACATGTGATAGTTAATTTTGAAGCTTCCCGCTCTGTTTTGGACAGAAAATGGATGACATGTTACGACTCTATTTATTATAGGGACTCTAACCGTAGCTAGAGTCCCTATAATAGAGTCGTGACATGTGTGCTGAACGCTGATTAGTTTCGGAATTTTCTGTCCAAAGTTTGCGTAAAATACATTAGAAATAAAGTAAATATTAACAAAAATCATTTAGTTTAACCTAGAAAGAATAATTAAATTAAAAATCTTTAATTGTTCATTAATTCATAACTTATTAACAATAATTATGTACTCAAAAATATTAATTTTGAAGCTTCCCGCTCTGTTTTGGATAGAAAATGGATGACATGTCACGACTCTATTTATTGTAGGGACTCTAACCGTAGCAACCTAACACTGACATCTGTTGGTAACGTTTTAAAGCAGCATGTTATTTATAATTCAGTTTATTAAATAATTCATAAAGTAATAGAAATAATAACTAAGCGATGTGGTATTTATAATATTCACTTTCCTTGGCTTGATAAAATAATTATTTAATTAACTTTTTTCTCAGTAACATATTGCTTTAAAACGTCACCAACAGATGTCGGTATTAAGTTGCTCAATTGCTCCAAGTTCTGTAGTTGCTTCAGTTCTGTAAATTGACCCACCATTGCATCTAGTTGCAAATAGATTTGTCAAGTTTCGCATTTATGTCACATCAAGGCGCCACTATCGCCTCCAGTAAAATCACCGAATGTTTATTACTTACGTAAACTTGTTATTTCAGTGTACGATCGGGGTGAAAGTCGAGGGTCATCCTGCTACCGGCTAATGACACGCACCGGCAAATTCATCTATCTACGAACGTATGGTTATTTAGAAGTAGATAAGAATGGCACAGTGGAAAGTTTTGTTTGTGTAAATACTTTAGTTAGTGAGAATGAAGGACAGCAATTAATACGTGAATTGAAAGAACGGTACTCGGCCCTCATACATCCGGCGAGTCCACTTTCTCTCACAAATGGTGAATCGGCGGCCACCGTGGAGGATCCTCGACAACTGGACATCGCCATACAATATTTGATACACAAATTACCAGTATCACCATCACCGGCATCTCCAGAGACAAAAGACTGTATTAACAATAGTGATAGCTCATCGCCACCACCAAAACGGCCATGTACTGAATCCTCGTCAGTTTTGACACACTCCTGCGCATCATCACGTCCTCAACAGTCACAGTCTCAATCACAACCGGTTGTAATACAGTCTCAACAGAACTCAACAGACACGTACAACAACAGCAAAAGTACACATACAAATACAATGTCACATGATCCACAGCTGGTCAGCATAAAGCATGAACAGGATGAACAAATAGTGGATTATCAACGGTTAAATCAAAATACAGTGGTAAATATTTATTTTCTTTATTATTGCAAACATTCTGAAAGATATGCGTCTACAATTCAATACTTACAAATTTAAAAAAAAAAATTTGACAAATAACGGAAGAGA
This sequence comes from Brachynemurus nebulosus, assembly GCA_035578155.1. NCBI lineage: Eukaryota > Metazoa > Arthropoda > Insecta > Neuroptera > Myrmeleontidae > Brachynemurus > Brachynemurus nebulosus. The sequence goes on from JAPWDM010000019.1 coordinate 7,614,392, forward strand.
TCCTATACCGGAACACTATTTTTAGGTGTGTAATTAAACTGGCTTATAAAAATTGACAAATAAATTAAACATCCATTTTTTTTTCTTAATAAGCATGAAAGAAAGTTTTTTTAATCCAATGAATATGTTTTTAAAAAAATACAACCCAAAAATTTTTAATTATTAATATTTTTCTTTTACAATCTGTAAGTACACATATCGGAACTTATTAACCCCAGAATTTCGGAACCTATAAGCAAACACACGTGCAATATGACACATAAAGTGACATCTAGACGTCAAAGTAGGAAACAGAATGGTTTAAATATTAGACGTAAATGAACGATCAAAATACTGTATTTTCTACAAATAAGGTTTCGCCATCTTGTGATCTTGTAAAAAAGGACAGTGGAATTTATTTTAGTTGAGTTACTAAAACTAATATGTCAAAATGGCCACAATTTTTCATTCATAGTAAAATTTTGCAATTTCAAATCAATATTTTTTTATTTATCATTTGATTATACGCTCCGAAATAAAAAGAATATTAAAAATTTTATGATTTTAAAGCAGTAAGTAAATATTTTAAACCCAAAAAGAAATTAAAACTATTTAGAATATAAATATTTAGTTGTTTTACGTACATTATATACGTTACATACATGAGATTATATTTGTACTGAGTACTGAGTAGTAATACACGTATATGTATAAATAATATTTAAACAATTTAAAAAGGTGATTTAGCTCTTATAATCTCTTACCTGGACTAATAAAAAATATTTGTATATTTTTATTGTGCTAACTTGGAAAATTAACTGGAAAATGTTGAAAGGGCCTTGGCGCATAAAGGGGGGGGGGGAGGATAATCGGCCTTTTCACTTTTTGGAATCTCACCCAACTAGGTTTGTTGAGAATAAAAAGACGTGCTCTTCCCCATAATTTAATTTAGGTATGTGCTCCAGAAATTGGTGCGCATAAAGTACAATTTTTTTTCAAAATTTTTTGGCAGGAAATTCAAATTTTCCGAGGCTATCCAGATCTATCTTCATGAATTTTTTCATAATTTTTAAGAGGTTGCTAGGGGGTCAAAAAATTTAAAATCTATTTTTTTCGATATTTTTTCAAAAAAAGCTTTGAGTTTTATTATTATTTTTCTTTATTTTTCCGAAGAATAGAGGTTTCGAATAATTTTTAGATTGATAAGATTTAAAATAAACCGGTAAAAACCTATTTTTTTAAAAAAACCTATTTTTTTAGCAATATTTGAATTATGATTTTCTAAGTTAATTTTTTTATTATTTTTCTTGTTTATTTTTTTTTTTATTTTTTTTTTCAACGCTATTTTTTGTTTGTCTCCTTTTTTTAAGTTATTTTTAACTTTTTTTTAAAAATAGAATTAACGTAAAAGCCCCTATACCGGAACGCGATCATATGTCCGAACAGTTTTGACATTTATATATTAATGATAAATTGATTTTCAATTTAAATTCACCTCGCATTTAATGTTTCCTTACTTAATTGAAGAAATACATATAAACATATTAAACAATTTTTGTTGAATACAGTATTTTGATCCTTTATTTACCTCTGATACGTAAGCCATTCTGTGTTTCCTATTTTGACGTCTAGATGTCACTCTATGTGTCATATTACTCATATTACATGTCTGTTTGTATATCAGTTCGCAACTCCTAGTGTCATTAATATTTCTTTGTTTGGATATAGATGTCGACATTTTGTAAAAGAAAGACATTAATAAATGTTCAGGGAAAAAGCCAACACAATTCGTACGAGAGCATTCCTACCCATGCTTATCCGCCAATTGCCTTTGTGTTTTATTTTTAAATATTAAAAAAAGAACTTAAATAGTAAACTGGAAGGCTTTTATGAAGATATTTTTTCTTTCCAAAAAAATCCAAAATTTCTATTTTATAAATAATAAAAATCCAAAATTCCTAATTTATAAATAAACAGTGACTTCAATAACATTTTTAAATTACTTAATATGTATGTATTCCATTTGTTAAAAAATTATATTCACTTTTTTTTAAATTTTTTAAAATTACTGTTCGCCTACTTGTATTTAGAATAAAAGTAATGCATTGAAAACACATTTAACAAAAGCATTCAATTCCGATATAAAAATGGGAGAAGTGGGGGGGGGGGGAGAAGTAATGTGGACTCCCTAAAAGGTACTAGCTGGATACTAACTGAATACACGTAAAAAAATTTCAGCCCTCTAGGTTTCCTTAGAGAGTCTCTAGACGTGTTAGAAAACAAGCAAAAAAATTAAGGAAATATTGGCGTAAAAATCGTGGGGGTGAGGGTTAAAAGTTGAAACCTCCAAAAAACAGTGTCTGGCTATTAGCTTAACCTGTACACAAAATTTCAGCCCTCTAGGTTTGTTTGAAGGAGATTTTGACCCGAACGAAACTGTTAAAAAACAAGAAAAATCATGTTCTTTTGGGTATAAAAATGGTGGGGGTAGGGGTTAAAAGTCGAGACCCCCAAAAGGCACCCCCTTGATACTAACTCAATCCGAATACAAAATTTCAGCCCTCTAGGTTTATTTGGGTGACCTGTGCGAGTGGTACAAACTTCGAAAACGTCGAAAATGCATGAAATTGTAGCTTAAAAATGAGGGGGGTGGGGGTAAAATATTAAAACCTCCGAAAAGCACAACCTAGGTACGAACTTTATCAGCACACCAAATTTCAACCCTCTACGTTAATTCTGGGGAGCTGGGGGCGTGTTAGATCCAGCAAAAATCGTTTTTTCCACCTCTACTCCCACCAAATCATCCTAGGAAGCTGAATTTTGGATATGTTGTAGATAATTGACCGAAACATTATTTCCAACCGGTTTGGAAAATTTTTATTTCTTTTCCGCCCCCCACCACCCCCTTAAAGGTTGGGTCGGATCCAAAATTTGCCCAAAATTTGACCCCACTTTGATAGTTTTGTTGTGCATTGGAATGAGCCCCATTTACCAAATTTGAGCTCTTAACTTCCATAGGGGGCCCTACATATATTAAAAGGTAGCGGGAGTATTATATATATATATATATATATATATATATATATATATATATATATATATATATATATATATATATATATATATCAGACATTTTTTTTCTACATATTCGTGTTCTACGGGTCCGAAAACGGATAGCGCCCCTACTCTCGCCTCTCGCCGTTCTTGTCGTATAGACTGTATAAGTCTAATTTTTTCAAGGAAAAATTCGACTAAAAAAAGTAAACAAGAAAAATAATAAAAAAATTAACTTAGAAAATAATTCAAATATTACTAAAAAATAGAGGTTTTTTTTTAAAAAAAAAATAGGTTTTTACCGGTTTATTTTAAATCTTATCAATCTAAAAATTATTCGAAACCTCTATTCTTCGGAAAAATAAAGAAAAATAATAATAAAACTCAAAGCATTTTTTGAAAAAATATCGAAAAAAATAGATTTTGAATTTTTTGACCCCCTAGCACCCTCTCAAAAATTATGAAAAAATTCATGATGGTAGATCTAGTCAAGACACATCACATATATTTTTTTCGTCGTGACGAGGGTCAAAAAGTTTTGTTCTAAAAATATTTAAAATTTTTCAAGCCTCGGAAAATTTGAATTTCCCGCCAAAAAATTTTGAAAAAAATTGTACTTTATGCGCGCTTCGAAGACCTATAATTTACCTAGATATGTTGGAAAACCTAGATATGTTAGAAAAACGAAAAATCTTCGTGATTCGATAAAACAATTTCTGGAGCACCTACCTAAGTAAAATTATGGGAAAGAGCATGTCTTTTTATTCTCAACAAACCTAGCTGGGTGAGATTCCAAAAAGTGAAAAGGCCGATTACCTCCCCTTATGCGCCAAGGCCCTTTATAAGGCATGTGTTTCTATTAATAAGCATTGATCGAAAGTGAAAGAGACAAATTCAGCAAAAGCTGTTTAATATATACATGTATATATATATATATATATATATATATATATATATATATATATATATATATATAGAGATATATATATATATATATATATATATATATATATATATATATATATATATATATATATAGATATATATATATGTATATATATATATATAGATATATATATATATATATATAGATATAGATATATATAGATATATATATATATATTTCTTTAAGTAAAGAAACATTAAATGCGAGGTGAATTTAAATTAAAAAATAATCATTCTGTTAATAATAATTTTTGTTATCAGAGGTTTCTTTCAGAAATAACTTCATTAATATATAAATGTCAAAACTGTTCGAACATATGATCGCGTTCCAGTATAGGGGCTTTTACGTTAAATGAATAAAATAAAATGAAATATTATTTATTTTCCGCTAAAATACTGCTTGATTCAATATTGTCAAAATATTATCATGTCTCAATATTGTCAAAAAATAGGCGAGAATTTTTATATCAGACATATAAAAAGTGTCTATACAAGGTGTTAGTGAATAAGTGCGAAAGATTTTAACAGGTGATTGTTGAGGTTCTTATATGTAAGAAAGTTCATACAAACCCAGGTCCGAAAACGCTTAGTTTCCAAGATACAGGGTGTTCAGTTTCTCGTCTTTTTTAATATTTTCCTAAATATTTCAAAACTGTTTTGAGATATTGACACAGCATTTGGGACACGCTATGACAGGATAAATACCCATATTCTGAAGTAGACAAAATATTTTCACTCAAACCAGTGGCGTCCGTACAGCCATGTGATGACATATTTTTGAAGAAAAAAAAAGGACACGCCAATGATTTTTTCCAATTTGAAAATGTTTTTTCAAATTTCCAATAAGTTGTTGATAAAAATGACCTCTTAGTATTTTGTCGCTTATGTAGCCGTTTTCAAGATAAAAAATAATTTCCAGTTATTGTTCGTACCACAAAACCGGTATGGACTACCTAATGGCCCATCTTATCCCTATCTTAGAAACTAAGCGTTTTTGGACCTGGGTTTATATGAACTTTTTTACATAAAAGAACCTCAGCAATCACCTGTTAAAATCTTTCACACTTATTCACTAACACCCTGTATAAAATTTCAACTGGTGCATGTTGGTTCTTGGTCTGTAAAGTGTTAAGACTAATGACCGACTGAAGCTTCGGTTTCGGTCAGTTTCGACCAAAAATCAGCCGTAACTTCAGCCGCACCAAAACTCAGTTGTTCACGAATTGTCGCGCTTCGTTCGGGCGAGTTCGTGTTTCGTACATACACTAAATTTCAACATACAATTGAAATTTTAACATGTCCAAATAAGTTTCAGTTTCGGCCAAAACTCAGACCAAGGCCGAAGTTTCGGTTTCGGCTGCAATTCCTGTTTCGGTCGGACACTAGTTAAAAGTCAGTTTTCTGTAAATTAAGTTTTAATGTATGCTCTTGTCATAATACATATGTATTTGTAGTTCATTATACAGCCACCGTAGTTTTATTGATGTTTCTAGTATGTTGAAATAAACTATATTGATTGATTTGTTTCTTATAACATATAACGTTATTTATTGTTTGGTTTAAAATTTTAATTTAGACATATATAATTGAAGGGGCATAAATGAATGAAGCTGTGTGTTCTGTGACATTTTTGTAATTTTACAGTAAAAGCGTTTAGAACTTTTAGAAATTACTGAACAAAATTGAACTAAATTTTAATACACGATGCTTCAGCATAGGATCTTTCAGAATTCAACCAGGTAGTTCTCGCTTAATGAACGAGGACAGACATAAGAATACATATTATGTATATTACAGTAATCCCCCAAAGAACACGTGTAATTGGTTCCCTGTTGACCGTCCGTCTTTGAAATCGTGTTGTTCGAGACGACAAACGACAGCCATTCCATTTCAAGTGTGAAAAAAATAAAAATAAAAAAACATTCCGTTGAATGTGCAGGTTGTGGGTATTCCAAACATATTGCGACTGTTAAAACCTACTTTTTGTTATCGAAAATTATCGATAACGAACTACTTTTCATAAATTGGTTATATTTGTTTAATTTAAGCTCTGTTAGTCCCTTTGATTTGGTCAATAATAGAATATTTAAAAAAAAATACATTTTCTTACTTTTCGTAATCGTAAACCTTTGATCGTAAATATTTCGTAAACGGTGCATCGTAGCTTAAAAATAATGAAATGGCTTAAGCGAAGCAAGTTGTGGGTATTCCAAACTCATTTGTCCCATTGATTCAGTCACCTCTTTAATCTTTTCAAAAAAATTAGTTTTAGATACTTTTCGTAAACGTAAACTTTTGATCGTAAATATCTCGTAAACGGTGCGTCGTAGCGAAAAAATAACGAAATTTTTGAAGGCATAAGCGAAGCAAGTTGTGGGTATTCTAAACATATTGGGACTGTCAAAACTTACTTTTCGTTATCGAAAATTATTGATGTCGAAAATGATATTTTCAGAACTTAAATATGTAAATTTCTACATATTCGTAATCATTTCTATTATAAAGTTATTTAGAATTTTTAGTAGTTTTTATTTCCAGCATTTTTCCTTTTATAATGACAGATTCAATTTACACGATTTTTATTCGTGTAAATCAAATCCACATGGCACGAATATATTCGCGTATATTGAGGACCGGTCTAACTTAATATCAAATATATAATATATTTGTATTTTATTCTTTTTCAAAAGAATTACTAAAAAATCGTGTAGTTTGAAACCGAGTAATTCGGGGGAAGGTACCCGTGTGCTTCGAGACTCGTGTTCTACCTGTATGTTAGGTTACCTGTAATTTATAAAATTGTTCTTGTTTTAGAACTGTTCCAAAAAGAACAATTTAGCACACCACTAGTCAATTTTTTCAAACAAGGCCGTTTCAAATTAGTGAAAAGTCGATAGCTGTAAAAGCAATAATTCGATTAATTTTATTCTTTTTGTTTTTCAGATTAATTCACCAAATAGCTTGTTAACAACATCCATGGATCACTTGCCAGTACCAAATCAACGACCCCTATGACGGCGCGAGAACGGAGACGTAGCCTTTTCACTTATTAATTTAAGATAAATGTAACATTTGATTTTATACATACATAAGAAAGAAAAAAAAAACATATTTGTGTCATATATTCATTTTATTGGCTGCACTAAGTTGCAGAAACTATTACTTTTACCTATTCAAAAAAAGAAAAGAAAAACCCATAGTTGTAAAAGTTTATAAAAATTGTTATAAACAAAACATTTAAAAAATTAAATTTCCATCGTTATTTTGCTCAAATATACATAATATATTATATTATTTCCGTACTTTTTATAAAAATTACAAATATTTTTTGACATTTCTTGTTAGCGACAATTATTATATATTAGTCCGGGAGCCAGCCGCCAAAAAAAGAAAAGTTCGGCTCTCGAACTATATGAATGGAAGTACAGAGTGAATAATTTGAGACTCTGAAATATAAATACTAGACGAAAGGCCCATTCATATCTACAGACACAAACGTCACAGACACGTATCATGGCAGACACGACAAATATTGTTTAATGCTTTTCTTATGAAGACATTCATACATACAGACAATCCGTGTCTGTGCGATATATATGAATACACTCATAAGGCTGCGGTTGTTACATTGGATACGAATTCGTACGAAAATTGATTCGTACGGACTCGTACGACTGTGTGGTTACATTAGATACGGAATCGTAATACGAATTCGTATTTAAATTAAAACTGAAAACCGTTAATACATATTGTATGATATCAAACAATGGATTCAGCTACCAAATCTTATTTATTAGAATCATCGTTTTCAAAATTTCTAATTATAAACAACAAACAATTCTGGGTAAACGATTATTTATTATTCATGTAGAGCAAAAAGAAGCTGAGTTCTGGAATTACTTGGAAGAAATTTTTCAAGACGAACAGAAATTTTTAGAGTACTTGAACATGTCACAAGTCACATTCAATTATATTTTAAAATCTACTGAATTTCAACTTCAATATTTAGTTAACTAATTTTTTATTACACATACTTAAATTGTTTTTGTTAGCTTAGGTTAGCTTTATTATATTGTAATATATTTAATGAAAAAATTATCTAAACATTTCCTCTGCCACCTCATTCCACAATTTTTTATTTAACTTTCAGTTATGACAGTATTTATGTTTTTGATCCCTTAAAGACCACCTTTGTTCAACAAAAATGATTATTTTTTCTAAATCCATCATTTTTTTTCGTACGAATTCGCATCAAAAAATAAAATATTTTGGTCGTATCAAAAAGTCGTACGAGCTCGTACGAAAAAGTCGTAAGCAGTGTAACCACGCATGTCTAAATGTATGCATTTGTTTAATTCGTATTAACTCTGATAAACTCGTACGAATTCGTACGAATAAATTTTCGGATGAATTCGTATCCAGTGTAACCGCTACCTAAGAAAAGCATTAAACAATATTTGTCGTGTCTGCCACGATACGTGTCTGTGACATTCAGTGTCTGTAGATATGAATGGATCTGAAGAAACCGATGAAAAAGTGCAATAAGCGAGTTAATATTTTTAAAAGTTAAAGTTAGGCAAAATAGTCAACCGGATTATGGGTAATATCATCATTAAACACATTGGCAATGATAAGATTCCCTAGTGACAAGTCGCGAATTTAACGTATGACAGACAATTTTCACATAATTGATCGTTCTAATAGCAATTTTATCAAGTCTTTACGTAAGTTATGCGTAGAATTACAATTGTGGACATCTTACGTCTACTTTTAAGATACTGTTCACCCTGGCGAAGAGATATTGTATTATTTTTTACGTCTCGTAAATGTCCAATAATGAAATTGCCATAAAACTTTTATAATATGCTGAAATAACGTTAAACCTGGTACATTTATCACACAGCTGCCGGGAAATATCTGTCATACATTAGTTCCACAAACGACCACCAGAGAAATTTAATCGGTGCCAGTATGTTTGGAGTTGCCGTAACGAATTGACACCTATCTATCATTTTTTAATTTACTAATCATTATTGCGTCTTCCATTAGAAACTGGAATGACGAGGTAGGATATAATTATTACCATATAAAATTGAAGTAAAATTTCAAATTTAAAAAAGACCGCCAAAACGATGCTTTCTGTCATTTGTAGATCATATGACGTCACTAGCAAGTAAACATCGAGTCGGAAGTTGCTTTACTTGTGACATTTGTGTTGTTTTTAAAATTTATTTATTTACTCATAAAAAATGGTGTATAAATGGTGTATAGTGTTATAATGTACAAATACAACCATAAAAACTCCGCATAAACTATTTGAATTTAAAGCTAATACACTTTATATGGAATTATTGACATCGTACCACGTGGTGTGTGAGTTAATAAGATCATCAGTGATCGTCAAGGTGTTCAAATATTACATTTTAATTATACTGGTCTGTGACGTAACTGCTTCTAAATATGTTTTTGATTACGTCATTAGGTATGTTCCAACAAACACTAGAATTTCCAATTCGAATGAATCCAGTATTTTAAATTCGATAATGTCATTTAAAGGTCAAATCAAATTCAATTCAGAACTTCAGTTCGGTATTTAATATGTAGGAACGTTTATATTAATTCGTAGGGATTTCAAAAGATGTCTCTACTAAATACTTGAGTTATGTATTCTATACTTTCCATACTATGAAAAATATTTACAAATAATATATCAGTAGTCTTCAATAACACTGATAGACAAAAATGACCTTAATAAAAGTTAAATGAAATTGAATGGGTTATTTTGTATTTACAACGAATTTGTAACTAACCTGCGTTTTTAAATAATTTCAGTCACCCTCAGTTTTTTTGCAACAGCAGCTAATTTTTTCAAAATTATATGGTTAAGAATTATATTTAATGATGAAAAATAACTTATATTTTAATTGTATTCAGGATTTTCGGGAATATTTAGCGTTAGGTACATCTCCTTTGAGTGTCCAACAGTAGTCAGCTAACATGTTCGAACTCCACTTGCCTTGATACCGTTTTTCCATGTTAGATATTTCCTGATAGAACCGCTCACCGTGTTCGTCGCTAATGGCCCCCAAATTGTGAGAAAAAAAATCCAAACGTGAGTGTAAAAGGTATATTTTGAGCGACATATTGCATCCTATATCCTTGTAAGCTGTTAAGAAGTTGCTAACCAACTCTTTATAGTTTTCGGCCCTGTGATTTCCAAGAAAATTATAAACAATATTTCGAAAAAATGTCCATGCAGATTTTTCGATCGGATTAAGTTTTTATTCAAACTGTTTATCAGTCCGTAGGTATGTAATTTGTGGCCCTACAAATATACCCTTTTTTATTTTAGCATCGCTGATTTTTGGAAATTCCTGTTTCAAGTAACAAAAAGCATTTCCATTAGTGTCCATAGCTTAAACAAAGTTTTTCAAGTCCGAGTTTGATGTGCAATGTAGGCATAAGCGGATCCAGGGGGTGGCTGTGGGGGCTGCAGCCCCCCTTTGACCGACAATAGGTAACTATTTTTAGTTAAACATACATACAACTCAGAACACACAATTTCCCAAAATTCCTCCTGGGATTAGAGGCAGCCGTCCCCCCTTTCAACTGGTTTGATCCGCCCTTGAATGGAGGTAGCAATACATCTTCAGGATTTATTAAAAGAGGATGAAGAACATTTCGTTTACCTAGTATAAGAGCGTCTCGCTGAAGCTTAGGTCAGTAAGCAAAATTCGTGTAATCAGTTTTGTTTAACAGAAACTGAGGGTGATTGAACAAAACTAAGTATAAGGTTTATTTGTGGGTAGGTAGTAGTGTTTAAAAAAGCGATTCGAATTCGTTTAACAAAATCACTGTTTACCAGTGTAATCTTTGTTAAACATGCTATAACATGTTAAGTGTGTTATTTCGAAGAAAAAAAATTAACAAATCGAGAAAAAATTGATGAAATTCGACGATAACAAATAACAAGGCCAAGAGCATGTTATTTGTTAAGTTGAAATCGAGAACTGGTATAAAACTAAAGTAACTGTCAAATATGTAATAATTAACACAGTTGCAAATAGGTCGTTCATGATTTTTATCTATTTCAAAGAATAATATTTAACAAGTTTAACAAATTTAACAAATATTATGAAGACTACTATCCACTAAAAAATTATTATGTACTTTAAAATGCGTTAATTTAATTTTTAAATAAAAAGTACGAACTATTTTTTTCCCTTTATTCCGTATTTTACTTTATTACTTACTAAAATAATATAAATATTTATAAAATAAATAATTAAAATATACCTGTTTGCTAATATTTGGCGACGCAAAGATTACACGAGCGCTCCTGGTTTTTTAAATTAGAAGCTGTATCAAGTAAAAAATTTTGTATACGTTTAATTGTCGATAGAAAAATGTACTATACAAATTATGCGCGGATTACTTGATTTTATATCGCCCATTAATCGTATACATATATTTTTACTTGATGCTAGTTCTGATTTTACCACCAGAGGCGCGAGTGAGAATCTTTGCGTCGCCAATTAAATAAAGTCAAAAATTTGAAATTTGTCTTTTGACAGAACAATTCGAACTTAAAATTTATCTGTGTATTATTTAAATTTTTAAGTTATAAGCTTAAAAATTAAATTTTCGTTAATGCGCACGTCTAGGATTTGAAATACTTACTCTGAAGCAAGAATTTTAAAAATCAATTCGGGTTGGAACACAGAATTTCAAATTGTGTGTAAACTGGAATTACAATACTGTCTAGTTGGAACAGTCGCCGTGTTCGTTGCTGAGGTTTTCTGCTCAAAGTGAGCTGTTAGCGCATGCGCAAGAACATTTTTATGAAGTACGAAATACTTGTGCTCATTATATGAAATATTTTGGAGCATGCGTATTCCATAAAAAAAGTTCTTACACATGTGCCAACAGCTCACTTTGAACAGAAAAACTCAGCAACCAATGAACTACTAAAAACCAACTAATATCAGAAAAGTGTAGCTTCCTTGGAGCTCTTTGTAGGCCTGTCACAGCTTAGGTGGTTCAGTCGTCCGCACACCTTGGTTCGGTTCGGATATTGATTGTTGCAACAATGTAATACATGAATATGTAGCGCTTAGAGTACATACATATTACATCAGATCCATTGTCGAGATTGTATGTATGATGTATGCGATGTATGATGGATATACGTATCATCTCCCTCCAGCTACCGAGCTCACACACACGAACATGAACTATACCACACATACAGACACAAACTCTAAATATGTATATAACCATAGAAGCTCCTCCCATTTTTGTGACGTAAAATTTTGGCGACAAGCGGGATACTATCTATTATACAGTAGTTTGGCTCCTTGTCAGCAACGAACACGGCGAGTAAAGTTAACTATGCGCATGCTCATTAAGACGAGAATTGATTCGAGCATTTATTGGAACATACGTATTATTAACGTAATTTTATTTACCGTAAAATTGGATGACTTTGGTCCACTTTTAAACTTTACACTGTTATAAGTTTTACATCAAATGATATTAATTTTGGTTTCTAGTTACGTTTTATGGGTCTGTATTAGTACTTTTAACTTTGAAATGGAGAAGAAGCTAAATACATTCTAAATATTTTTTTTTTTAAAATAAGGGTGGCCAAACTCAGACGACGAAGTTGGATTATTTTGGTCACATGTTGTTTTATTTGGAAAACGCTAAGAAAGAAATATTTTTTTAGTTTTTTTTTTTTTTTTAAATAAAAATATGATAAAAATACTTCTTTTTTATGTTTTATTATCAACTTTTTTAAACAAATGTAAAACAAAATATTTTATAATTATTTTAAACGCAAATTGCAAATAAGGTAACAAATTATTTGGTAAACAGCAAATTCTTTAGTAGGTAAATTAAAAATAAAAGATACAGGGTTTAATTGTAATTTTCCACTTCTGGTATTTTAAAGAAACCTCTTTTGGATGGGATAGGTGCTTACAGGTCAAAAACAACGCAAACATGTGGTGGCCAAAGTCAGACCAATATTAGCGAATAATGCATTTGGCGATTTTGGTCGCCCTCTAGCGGCAAGACCTAAAAGTTTAAGTTTGCTGCCTTGGCTCGTAAAGTTTCCTAAAGGTTGTATGACAGCATATTTTCGGATGAGTCATAGATGTCGCCTTATTGTCAAGGTGCCCTTGAAGTTTTTGAAGGTAAAAATTTCAGGTTTTTCGTAAATTTTTCTATTTATTCTGTTTAAACTTTTTCAGATACTAAAAATCAAATTGTTTTATGTATATAATTTTTTTCGAGTCCAATGTAATCTATAGAATCAGTAAAAAATACTATTCCGTACATAAGTATTATTATAACGTAATCGTGCATAAATAAAACAAGTATTGAAAAGTGGCCAAAGTCATCCAATTTTACGGTAATTAAAATTTTTATATTTTTGAATATTTGTAAAAGGGCAATATTCAGTACCATTATAACTTAAGTAATAAATTAAAAATCAAAACAGATCTTTTTACAACTCTCAAATACCCTATCCTTATCTGAACAATATTTTAGTTAAATCAATAATAAATACAGACGTAAAAAGATGTCAATTCTCAAATTATTCAACCTGTGTATAATTTTTATTTTCTTTTTTTCAAATATTTAATTCACAAGTTGAACCTGAATTTAAAAAAAATCTGGCAGCTGGCTATTTTGTACCAATAAAGTGTTCAACTGTGAAAATTATTTAATTATCAGAAATTTTATATTTTTTACGAAACGAGTGTAAGTCAACGTGTATATGCAAAAAAACACGAGCTCTTATGAAAATTTGTAATGTAAGATTCGAAATTAATAATAGACTGATGAAAGAAACTGTCACTAAAGCATTCTTTTAAGTACATCGAACCATATTTAATCGAGTACTTATTTATATATTTTTAGAGTTCAAAAACTATTTTCCGTACTAGATCAATTAAAAAATTTTTATTTTCTATATTGAAATGTATAAATGAATACCAAATTGTGTAATATCTTTATTTAAATGAAGAAGAATCCCAGTTATTCAATTAATATATAGCACTTAAAATAAATTGTCAAAAAATTGGAGAATACATCAATTTTATTAATAAAACAATTTAAATCAATACTTTTTTTTAATGCGCATGTAAGGTTTGTATAAAAAAATTCATATGTAACTCTGTTGGAGATTACGAAATCCAGTACTATAAAGAACAAATAAGTCTTAATACTAGACCCCTACCGAAAATGAACTGAGAGACGCATTTTAAAATGGATCAGCCTAAATTATTTTTAAGGTAAGCTCGATATTTGTCAAATACATCTGTCTTATGAACCATAGGCTAGTGAGTCGATTTATTTTACCCACTCCACCTCCGCAAACGAAGGAAGAACTTTTAGTTCGAAATCATTTGGCTATAGTAAATTAACTTTCCAAGTTAAATAACATTCAGTCACAGATATATGAGTCGCCTAGTATCAAAATCTAATAATTCCACTTTATAAAGATCGTGGGAAATCGCAAAAAACCATAACTCAGTTCAAAATTAATTTTTCGATTAAAAAGTCATAATTGTATTAACTAACAAGGTAGAAAAGATGATTAGTACTATTATCAAAAAACAAAATTATCGTTTTACCCCTTTTTTAATTAAAATTATTTGAATTTATTAGGTTTTGATAGTAACATTTATATAAAGCGCGTGTTAAAACAGAAATTATAAGGGAAATTTATTAAAAAAAAACTTGATTCAGCAATATTGGATGTATCAGGGTTAGATAATACAATTTGTTTTGTAATATTGTAAACTATTTTCATTTTGTCACTTAAAACCAAAGTGCTTACTTAGTAATTCATTTACATCTATGATTTCATTATTTAAAATTTTAGATAAATACTAAAATACAAATTTTACGTGAAAACATAATTTTATACTTCGTATACGTCCCGCATGTCAGTGAAAAAATTAAAATTTGAACGGTTAAAATCTAAAATATAGGTTATGTATAGGTATTTAGCAGGATTTGTAAAGTTTACAATGTAATTTTAGCAGGATTTGAAAATTATGTTATATTTCAGTTGCAGATTTCTTTAGTAAGCTGTTAAAATTACAACAAAAAATGTTAAGGGGCATATGCCTTGTTGCATTTAAAAATTAATGGCCCTAAAAAATCAAATATTCGAAAAGTGTATTTAGTAGATTTTGATACTAGGCGACACATATATAGATACAAACTTAGCTTTAGCATATGGGGAATCTGTTTCGCAAGAGGGGTGCCCCCACCAAACGATTATGGTACACGCAACATATTACTACATAAACCTATCATTATATATACACAAACATGTAATTGTATGTGTGTATATGACTGTATACATCGTATACATCGTATGTATATACGGTATATACATATATAGCTATTCCATCATGGCTGACAAACAAAAAAATTAAATATATTTACTTACCTAAAGAAAGATATCCCTTTATTTTGAGTAGTTTTTACAACTACTAGGTACGACACATTTCATATTTTTTTATTACTCATGCGGGAGAAGTACTAACTTGGCGCACATATTTCTGTACGCAAAATGGCTGTTTGCCAACTGTACTCTTCCCGCATACTTTTTTGCGTGTGGAAAGTAACTTTCCACACGCAAATTGACAATAAAACACGCAAAATTTAATCAAAACACGCAAAGCCGCCTCTTAATTTTTCATTTAATAAATATTTCATAATTATTTCTATAGAAACCGCCAACAAAGTAATTTAAACGATAATTAATTCAGAAAAAAAAGACGAACACTCAAAAATATTATTTTAAAAAGTAATATAAATGTCAAAAATAATGATAATAATAGAAAAAAGTATGTGAAATTCGTAATAAAAAATAGTATGTGCAACTCGTGCGGGATTGTCGATTGCCCTACTCAAGCGAATGAGCGCACTCACTACGTTCGTGCGCTCAACTTCGCTTTCGTGGGCAATCGACAATTTCCCGCACTTATTGCACAATATACTATTTTCTATTTAAATTTAAAAAGTTAATTAGAAAAACAATGACACTACATACGATGTTATTCCAGTACACATAAGCTGTAAGCGACTGATTAACAACTTGTGTAACAGCCCACTTAACGGCACCAGACGAACGAGACAATTTTGTATGTACATTGTATCTGTCTAATCTGTGCATTCAGTATTATTGAAAATCCTGAAAGTAAATTAGTTCCTAGTCTATTTAACCATGTTGACTATTTAAGGTGCACGCAGTCCATGTATGTGTAAGGGGCTGTAAAAATAAGAGGGCATTAGTGTTCCGTGTGTACCAAAGCGGTAGGTGAATGAAGCAGCAGTTTGAAATAGAGATAATAATTTAAAATTATTTTAATAAGTCATTTAGGTTGTTTAAATATAAATAATGGAAATAAAATTAATAATTATTGAAAAATAGTCAAAAATAAATTTCATTTAGATTTTAAATTGTTCTCATACAAAAATTGTGGTTATGAGTATTCATATTATCATATATGTAATACTACTATATAGCTAATCGTATAAAGAAATAGGCGAAAACACTACAGTACCGACGATCTGTTTGTTTCACTTCAGCAGTAAGTACATAGTACCTTATGCGCATATGTAAGATTCAAATTATTAAGTATGTGGATATTCATTGGATACATGCAATTTGACAGAACCGTCGCACTTGCGCATAATAGGTTACGTCCCGTAATCTGTTTCACTCTTACCGTGATCTTGCCACTCATAGGCTTTAGCCATATAGAAGTATTACATATATGCATATTATGCTCACTTCACTATTTATGTTACTATATTCATATCAGTACAAAGGAATATTAGCGGCACAAGTGGTGAAAAAAGAAAACGTAATATGTACGGTTTGCGTGGACAGATTCTGGCAATTGCCCCGTTTGAGTGCATTCTCCTTCTGTAGTCTCCATGGATACCGATCGAACGTTGGTTTGTCATTTTGAATTAGATGTCAGTAGTTTCCTGACTGTATAAGCAAATAACAAAATCAATTTAATAAGTTATTTTTGAAAAATTATATTTTTTACAAGACTACAGCTGAACCTTTTTTTTATGCGGTCCTTTTTTGTGCGATTTTTTTTATGCGGTAAAAAAATAGCCATTAAAATGCATAATATAAATCAAAATCAAGAGACAGTAAGAAACTTAAGCATTTACTATAATAACTTTCTTTGATAAAAATACTTTTTAACGGCTTTTAAGCATTTAATCAATACATTGCATAAGAACATAAGTTATTTCATCACTTAATTTTTTTATAGATAGATGTATTTTTCAAAATTTTCATAATATTATAAAATTGAAATAAAATGTTTCTACGTGTAAATTAATGCTTTATCTTGTTTATAGAAGCAACTTCTAAGGAAATTTCTAAGTTTTGAATTATGTTTTTTCGATGAAACTTTTTTTATGCGGTCCCGATCCACCGCATAAAAAAAGTCTTTTTACAATCTGAATCGAACTACTTATACTTTTTAGAGCTATTTATGATATTTTGAATATATTTTTTTTGTGCTTTTTTTTATGCGGTCCCTATCCACCGTACAAAAAAAGGATCAACTGTATTTTGAAAAATCTTCTGACATATATACGTAAACTAAATGTTTGACCTAATACAGTTTCCATTTTTACCACCAGAGGCGCAAGTGAGAATCTTTACGTCACCAATTAACCGGTTCTATAATAATGGCCAATGGAGAGGAGTTCAGTTCAATAAAAAACACAAAAGGAAGACAAAATTAAATAATTTATTAAAATATATTTGTACAAACAATATGATAATAATATTAAATATTTATGAACAAACATCATTTTTTAAAACTTACCATAATCATAACTAAAACCGTGACACAATCAAATCAGTGTTGAACCATGAGAATGATCAAATAAACATTAAATATATTCATTTGCCATACAAAAAGCGGAATGCTAAAAGCATAAACAGGGTATTAAAAATTGTATTTGTATAACTAAACAATAAAAAAAAAGCACCACCATATAAAGAAATTGATATAAATTATTTTTAATGACCTAAATTTTTGATTAATTTTTGATTGAAATTAATGAATTTAAATTTTTCGGAAATGACCTAAATACGCTTTACAATTAGGACACGTGTGATGTACTTCCAGACAGTCATCGATGCAACATGGAATTAAACAGCATCCCAACCAGCACCTAAAATAATAACGGACCAAAAATTTATTTTCCAAGCACAGACCAATGAACACTATTATATTATACTACTAGACACAGCATAAAGCCAGTTTCTGGACATTTTTTTTGACGCAAGTAACGGGGTGAGACGGGTAAAATTTAATGAAATAATATAATGTCAATTTTTGAGCAAATGCGACTATAATTATTGCAGGACATAATTTGTATACGTACGTATTTTGAAAATAAAGCGAATACCACTTTCTTTCTTTCAAAATTTTGCAGTTTCTTCTCAAAAAAGTAAAATTTTATTATCAATATTATATTTTGACAATAATTATTTGAAAGAGTAACTACGGTTACAGATCAATTACTATATAACAGAATGCTATTAAGGTCGGAACTTGGTCGTATGTGACTGCTTCAATTCCACATTTATGTTATATGTCTATATAATATAATATAATATGTTCACTGGTCTATGTTTCCAAGTAAAATAATATCTAGTACGTGTTAATTACAAAAATTTACAATTTCTAAAATGTATAAAAAAACTGGTGCTTTCATCCAAAAAAACGACTTTATCGCAAACTATAGCCATCTATATCAAGTGATAAATTGACAATTTATCAGGACGCCTTTACAATTATAAATGAATGAAAAATATATACTAGCGCAAAAAAAAAAAAGGATCAAAAAAAAATTCCAATTTTTTAGCGATTTTTCGAATGGCTGTATATTCGTGAAAAATGGTCGTATCGGAGTCGTAATCAAAGCAATTTAAAGCTGGAAGTTTCTAGTTTTGAGATCTTTCCATAAAAAAATTTTCAAAGCAACGTGTATCGCTCAATCCTAATAAATACACTGAAAAAAAAATTTTCGAAATTTTTTCGGTTTCTTTTTTTAGTCCACGGGCTTGGAAAAAATTTTTCCGTCTTAACCACCATATGGACCGGATAACTTGTTCATTCAACTTTAATTTGCTTTTTTTAGATCTTTATACGACCACCTCTCGCTGAGATATCGGACTTTGAATGGAAAAGTATCATTTTGTCTTTGACCATCATCGATATCTCAGCAACCAATGCTAAATAGTTTGACCGATTCACTTGAAATTTATAGGGTAGACTCAGCACGTGTAGACGCATCGAGTGAACTAGGATCATCCAAAAATTCCGAGTATTTCTATTTTTTTGTAAGGAAAAGTTAAAAAAAAATCATGTAATATGAAATTTTTTTAAACGCCTGCCAAAAATCCAATTTTCAATATTTTCAAATGATTCGATTTCAGTTCATTCGATGCATCTACACGTACTGAGTCTACCCTATAAATTTCAAGTGAATCGGTAAAACTATTCTCGAGATATGATGGAGATCGTTTTTTCGAGGAGGGTGTCTTCGGAGTGGTACAACTTACGTACTAATTAAGATTTTTATTTGAAATTTGTTTTACATACTCTTAAAATAGTAATAAATAAATGATAAAAAAACTCAAAGTTCTATCTTTTCACTGTTCGTCAAAAAAAATTCCAAAAAAATGCTTAAAAAACAGGCTGTCACACGGGAAAACCCCCTTAAAATGGAATAGTTTTCAATAATTAACCAAGAAAAAACATGAAAAGTAATTTTTATGATTTTAAAAATTTCAAAGTAATAATGGGGATTTAACGTCCGTTTTTCAGACAACAGTCTATAACAGACGCCATTCACATCATTATTTTCCTAGCTTTATTATTTCAATACATGTTACAAATTTTACTTCATTATGACGTGAGTGAAGGACAAGCGAAGTGGTGTGATGGCTAGGATCTGGTAGGTATACGGCTGCAACCGTCTTCTTAAGGAACTATGCCGGTATTCATCTGGATTTGTGAAGGCAAACTGCAAAGAACCTTCAAAACAACCATAGTCGGCCGTGAGATTCGAACCCTCGACCTTACAGTCGGCGTGCCAGTGCCTAAGCACGCTCAGCCACTCCGCTGGTAAATAGTATTATTATCACAGAGCAGTAGAGACAACATATCTATCTCTATACAACTGGAACCAGTGTAACCAGTAAGAGATAGAAAATATGTTATATACGTGCACTGGGTTTACTTTGTATTAGTGCGATATTGTGTATTTGTTTTAGTTATCGTTGGTGGTAGTGGTCGTCACGTGGCTGTGCTATTGCATACATATCTATGACACCACACGCATGTACGTGGCTCCGTGTGGGGATGTAACAATACCAACAACAATCAAATCCATTGTCTTGTGATTGACCTACACGCATCGACTGCTACTGAGAGACTGACTACTAAGTAGCCTAATTTCACAGAAATGGTGATTACAGAAAAGAGATAGTTGCTGTACCTCTGTACTCTGGGATTATTATGTACACACAGCGTCCGGATAAACTGGCATATTTGTCCACCTTGAGCGCTGTAGTCGAATTTCATATTAGTTATGGGAATAATCACTCTTTTTAGTGAGTTGCATCTTTTGAATCCGCTCACTGTGGTGAATCGATTCAATGAATTGCCTTTATGAATTGAATCACTCACTCACTCACTTTACACAACTGATTGGCACAACTTCAAATGTGAATCAACAAACCAATACACTCATGTGGTACACTCACTCAAGTGAATGAGTGTTTGGGTAAAATTATTATAACGGAATAAAATTAAAGTTTTTGAAAATTTTAGAAAAAAATTACCTGTAGTTGGAACAAAATTTGTACATTAATATATGTATGTACTTAAAATAATAATTAAATAACTTAACTAATAATAATAATTTTATTGTTAAAATTAATGCACGTAACCAACACAAAAAAAATTTAAAAAAAATGCAACATTAAAAATACACAGTTAAAATATAAAAATAGATTAGAATGAAAAATTCGGATTGTTAAAAACTACAGTAATATTATGTAGGGAGATATCCACTCAATGTTGTTTTGAAGAAAAACTAATTTTTGGAGACCTGATAATCTGATAATAAACGGGCAAATTTTATTTTATAAACCTGAAAATATTGTAAGATAAAATACATATACATTTTCTTAGAATCACATATTTTAATATCTGTACTTATAGTGTATATAAAATGGGGTATGTTTTTTATTTAGATTAAATTACTTTATTACTTTATTAGGCATTTGGCTTAAATTTCATTTAAAATTTGTTTTATGCCTTTAAAAAAAAAAAGCGATAATAAAATCTAAAATATTTAGATCTAAAAAAATATCAAGTTTAGTATATATTCGCATATACCTACTATACCTATATCATTAGTATCATATACGATATACATATACATGTTACATACAGTTAAATAGATGTTTGTGAAATTTTTGAACAAATCTCTGTCTATTGTATAATATGTAAACTGAAGCAGAGATTGAAAATTGAATAGAATCTTATATGTATGTCATACACTCTTAAGTGAGTGAGTGAGTGAGTTAGTGAGTGAGTGTATCAGTGAGTCTGAACATAATTATATTCTTTCAACTCACAGTTGAAAGAATCGATTCAATTCTTTTTGACTGATTCAATTCAGTTAGTCACTTGAATGATTCAACTCAGTGAATTGAATCACTCACTCACTAGCCATCACTACAGTGACTTTATAATATACTTGATAACAGTGTGGCCATTAGTAGGTCTAGTTTTTTATTGGTTGACGCCATTAACAGGCCAAATGCATTGAATTTGTATACCTTGTTTATTCTGTTACTACGGTTACTCACTTCAAATTTGGCCTGAATATGGCGGATATGGTTCCAATGGCCACACTGTTATAAAGAATATTATACAGTCACTGTAGCCATCACTATTTCATATTCCGTTCAGGCAAAAGCTTAAAGCGAATAACAATAGCAAGCAATAACAAGAGGCATTATAACAAAACACCCAAATCATACACTGTTTTGACAACTAATACACCAACACATAAACAAATGTCACTCGCTTTCTGTCTAGGTACAATAAGGTGATAAGATAGATACGATAGGTTTGCTGTACAATACGTAATATATTGTAGAGCACATAGCACTGCTGCAGTACTTATGATACCTACACAGAGAGCGAGCTATGTTTGTTTAGTCAAGTTTAACTTTACGACGCTCATGGTCGTCAACGTATTAACATGCAGTAATGCCATTCTACGGTTTTGCAGCAGCTTCATACAGCAATGCAACATGTGACACAAAGCCATTTCAATGGATGAAAATACTCAAATTAAAGTATATATATATAACAGTATAACTTACTCCAATAAAGCAATGACAACGCTAGAAATGTAAGCAATTGCACCTGGTTCACTTTTAGTGGAAATATTGAATTCAGCATGGCAGTAAGGACAAATCATACGCGTTGGTTGTGGGCCAACTGGAACAACCGTGGTTAAAATTTATGGACCAGCTATTTAAAATTAAAAAGAAAAAATTAATATAATTAAGATTACTTAAACGGATTTCGACAAGTGAAGTGTTTATCAATAGAAAATGACCCCAGAGGTGGCCTAACGGAACCCGAATTTTGAAAAGTTACGGGTCCTCAAAGTTTAAAATATTTTAGAAAAATTAAATATCAAGTAATAGTATATTATGCAATAAGTGCGGGAAGTTGTCGATTTTACCTTAAAAATGTCTTAAAATGGAATAGTTTTCAATAATTAACCAAGAAAAAGTATAAAAAGTAATTTTTATGATTTTAAAAGTTTCAAAATAATAATAATGGGGGTTTAACGTCCGTTTTTCAGACAACAGTCTATAACAGACGCCATCCACATCATTATTTTCCTAGTTTTATTATTTCAATACATGTTACAAATTTTACTTCATTATGATGTGGGTGAAGGACAAGGAAATTGGTGTGATGGCTAGGATCTGGTAGGTATACGGCTGCAACCGTCTTCTTAAGGAGCTATGCCGGTATTCATCTGGATTTGTAAAGGGAAACTGCAAAGAACCTTCAAAACGAGCAAAGTCGGCCGTGAGATTCAAACCCTCGACCTTACAGTCGACGTGCCAATGCCTAAACACGCTCAGCCTTTCCGCTGGTAAATAGTATTATTATGTACAAACCGCGTCCGGATGAACTGACATATTTGTCCACCTTGAGCGCTGTAGTCGAATTTCATATCTCATTCAGGCAAAAGCTTATAGCGAATAACATTAGCAAACAATAACATGAGGCACTATAACAAAACACCCAAATGATACACTGTTTTGACAACTAATACACCAACACATAAACAAACGTAGCCCGCTTCCTGTCTAGGTACAATAACGCAATAAGATAGATGCCATAGGTTTGCTGCAAAATACGTAATATATGTATTGTAGAACACATCACATCGCTGCAGTACCTATGATTCCTAGACAGAGAGCGAGCCAGTTTAGTCAAGTTTAACTCATTGTCGTCAACGTGTTAACATGCAGTAATATCGTACTGCAGTTTTGCAGCAGCTTCATGCCACAATGCAACAAGTGACACAAAGCCATTTCAATGAATGAAAATACTCAAAGTATATAACAATATAACTTACTCGAATAAAGCAAGGACAACGCAAGAAATGTAAGCAATTGCACTTGGTTTACTTTTGGTGAAAGTATTGATTTCAGCATGGCAATAAGGACAAATCATATGCATCGGCCGTGGGCCCACTGGAACAACCGTGGTTAAAATTTGTCGACCAGCTATTTAAAATTAAAAAAAAAAAATAATATGGTATGAATGCTGGAAATCTATACATACATAAGAAAATAGAAAAAAATTTTGTGAAAGGCACAGCTAAGATTACTTAACGAATTTCGACAAGTGTTTATCAATAGAAAATGACCCCAGAGGTGGACGTATGAGGCCAAATTTTGAAATTTAGTTTCGTTCCTGGGTTACGGGTTCTCAAAGTTTAAAATATTTTATTCATTTCTGTAGAAACGAATAAACAATTGATTTCAGATAATTGTACTATTATTATATTAACACTTTCAGTCCCACGGCTTCGGCATCCGAAACCAAACAAAACTTCCCCAGAGGCCGACCGCGATCAATGATTAATTGATTAGTTGATTACTCATTATGTGTGCGATGTTTATCATGTTTATCATTCTTCATCACACGGATGTGTTCCCATTCACACAAACACATACATACCAACAAACACTACTCTCTTGGTTTCTATGTATAAAAAATTTTAAGATAAACAAAAAATACATAAAAAATATAATTTATATTTTTAAATAAAATTGATTTGAATGCCAGTCTATATGTAGTATGTATGTACGTATCACGTAGTACGTCTGTTTACAGTTTTACGCATACATACGTGTGGAACTGTGTTGTGTGTTTGAGTCATTTTATTTTATGTATTTGTTTATATAGTTTTTTTTTTTTTAAATATTGCCGGCTTCCGGGGAAATTTACTATCAAAGTGCTCGGGCCTCATAGTGTTAATAGATTTGAATGTTACTTTGTGGTATTCCATATTTGTTTATTATGTACTATTATTATTCAAATGTAAAAAGCTATCTTTTAAGTGAGCTGGCGACAGATACTTTTGAATATATTTTGATATACCGTAGTTTGGGGTGAATCTGAACGATTTTCAACTTGGCCATAGATTTTCATACCTTTTTTTATCTACTAGACGATAAAAAATGGATTGGTATTATTTCCGGTCGCTTATTCTTCATACTTACCATTTTAAAAATCCATTTTCTTTTTTATTTAGCTAGAAAATTGGGAAAAAATAGGCGTTTCTATTCACCCAGCACTTGGGGGGGTGTCGGGGAACGATTGAGGGGGGAATAGGAATTTTGGACATGGCTGTCCAGTTTATCTATAAAATGGTAGCAATAGCTGATAAATTAATTTTACTGGTAGGAGAATAAAAAGAAAAAACGAAAAATGTGCATATATCCTAAACTTAACCTTTTCGATACAGTCGTTTGACAAATAAAAACCATTTGTACGTATGTGTCACGCTTACATTGCAATATATTTAACACACTTAGGCTAAGCGCGCACTACGTTTTTTTTTCCGCTCGGCGTTTTTCCACAAAAGCTGAAAAAGCGTCATCATCGCGCATTACGTTTTTTTTCAATAGCGGAATTGGCGGGACTTACACATTATTTTTAAATGTACGTTCGTTAAGCTGGTTGCACTGGTGCTTTACATTAGCAATATGACGTTATAAAATTAAAAATAATTTTAAAGTATGTAAAATGTTGAATGTTTTAATATTAATACTTTTTTATTTTTAAAATATTATTAAGAAATAAAAATGATTCAATATTAATTATCAAAATATGTCAAACTTGTGAAGAGATTTCTATTTTCTTCCATCATTTATTCATTTACATATCTTAGATGATACCCACTCTTCTTTTTAAATAATTAAATTTGTAAAAATATTCATTTACCAAGATCTAAATTATCTTTTTTAACTATATTGTAGTCCAATTTATTAAATTAACTATTTTATCAAATGCGGGACGTTCATTAAGCTTCTTTTACTGGGGCTTTACGATGGCAATGTAACATAAAATCAAAAATACTTTTTGTAGGCAAAATTTGGTATAATTTAATGACTAAATAAACAAAAATACAAAACAATAAACATATTAAAACATTTTATTTTCAAAATACATAATTATTATGATTAAATACAAATAATACAAAATTAATTATTAAAATGTCACACTTATGAATGGATTCTCATTTCTCCCGCTTCTCCTATTTACATATTTAACAAGGATTTAACCACTCTTCTTTTCAAATAGTTATATTTGTATAAAGATTTATTTACCAAAACCTAAATTACCTTTTTTATCTGTAATGCAGTCCAATTTATTACTATTTTTTAACAAACTTCTCGCCAAAAACATATTACAACGTTACCTTTATATCAGAATTTTATCCCATACTTCATATATAATTTTTTTCGTCAAATTTTCCATAAAATTCCAAATCTGGCGATATTTTGACTAAAATTTTATTTTACATACATTTCTGTTGCGTATTAGTGCATCATAATGATACATAACCACACTAATCAAGAAAACCGCTCGCTGAATTACGCAAGTGCGCGTGTTGTCATATATTTACACGAGTTACAAAAGTGACGCGTCTTTTTTTTTCAGCAAAAAAAAATGTAACTTTTTGCGTTTTTTTTTTCCGCCGCTGAAAAAAAAACGTAGTGCGTTCGCTTATATGGAGTATAATGCTTCACATTTTTTTGCTGAAAAAAAACAGCGGCGGAAAAACGTAGTGCGCGCTTAGCCTTACTCTTGAATTTAAATCAGCACACTGTGAATAAAATCATATCGTGTACGTACGATGATACATATGATACGATGCATACGATGATTCTAGCAACATAGGGCGCAGGTGAGAATCTTTACGTCACCAATTAAACGGTTCTATAATAATGGTCAATGGAGAGGAGTTCAGTTCAATAAAAAACACAAAAGGAAGACAAAATTAAATAATTTATTAAAGTATATTTGTACAAACAACATGATAATATTAAATATTTATGAACAGACATCATTTTTAAAAACTTACCATAATCATAACTAAAACCGTGACACAATCAAATCAGTGTTGAACCATGAGAATGATCAAATAAACATTAAATATATTCATTTGCCATACAAAAAGCGGAATGTTAAAAGCATAAACAGGGTATTAAAAATTGTATTTGTATAACTAAACAATAAAAAAAGCACCACCATATAAAAAATTGATATAAATTATTTAAAAAAAAAAAAATTATCTTCGGAAACGACCTAAATACGCTTTACAATTAGGACACGTGTGATGTACATCCATACATTCATCGATGCAACATGGAATTAAACAGCAACCCAACCAGCACCTAAAATAATAACGGACCACAAATTTATTTTCCGAGTAAAATAATATTTAGTAACGTAAAAGCCCCTATACCGGAACGCGATCATATGTCCGAACAGTTTTGACATTTATATATTATTTAAGTTATTTCTGAAAGAAACCTCTGATTTTACAATTTAAATTCACCTCACATTTAATGTTCCCTTACTTAATTAAAGAAATACATATATGTATATATTAAACAGTTTTTGCTGAATACAGTATTTTGAACCTTTATTTACGTCTGATACTTAAACCATTCTACGTTTCCGACTTTGACGTCTAGATGTTACTCTATGTGTCATATTATTCATATTATACGTCTGTTTGTATATCGGTTCCCAACTCCTAATGTCATTAATATTTCTTTGTTTGGATATAGATGTCGACATTTTGTAAAAGAAAAACATTAATAAATACAATTTTTTGGGTTGTATTTTTCTAAAAACATATTCATTGGATCAAAAAAACTTTCATTCATGCTTATTAAGAAAAAAAATGGGTGTTTAATTAATTTGTTAATTTTTGTAAGCCAGTTTAATTACACACCTAAAAATAATGTTCCGGTATAGGGGTTTTTACGTTACGTGTCATAAATTATTTAAAAAGTACGTCAATTATTCGTCAATTTATTAGTTACGTGTTAATTACAAAAATTTTCAATTTTTAAAATGTATAAAAAAAATTGGTGCTTTCATCCAAAAAAAAACGGCTTTGCAACGATTTTATCGCAAACTTATATCAAGTGATTATTTAACAATTTATCAGGACGCCTTACTATTATAAATGAATGAAAAATATATTAAAAAATTGAAACTTATTTAATAAGAGCCATACATCTGCTCATTTTACCTTAAAAGTGTCTTAAAATGGAATAGTTTTCAATAATTAACCAAGAAAAAGCATAAAAACGAATTTTTATGATTTTAAAAATTTCAAAATAATAATACTGGGGGTTTAACGTCTATTTTTCAGACAACAGCCTATAACAGACGCCATCCACATCATTATTTTCCTAGCTTTATTATTTCAATACATGTTACAAATTTTTTCTTCATTATGATGTGAGTGGAGGACAAACGAAGTGGTGTGACGGGTAGGATTTGGTAGGTATATGGCTGCAGCCGTCTTCTTAAGGAACTATGCCGGTATTCATCTGGATTTGTGAAGGGAAACTGCAAAGAACCTTCAAAACGACCATTGTCGACCGTGAGATTCGAACCCTCGACCTTACAGTCGACGTGCCAATGCCTAAACACGCTCAGCCACTCCGCTGGTAAATAGTATTATTATGTACAAACCGCGTCCGGATGAACTGACATATTTGTCCACCTTGAGCGCTGTAGTCGAATTTCATATCCCCTTCAGGCAAAAGCTTATAGCCACAGAACAAATAGAACGAATACAACTATCTCTTTTCTGCAATCACTTATGGGTATTTATGTGCATCTTAGGCTACTTAGTCCTCATTCATTCGCCAGTACTCAATGGTATGTTTCAATTGTTGTCATATTGTTACCTCTCGTATTAACACGGTATATATACGTAGTATACGTACATCATACGTACCACCACCACGTACATATTATGTATATATGTATGCAAGACACCCATACACACAACATCCAACGGACTAACACACACAACCTCCGCGTGCACATATATAACATAGTGGGGGTTCCTTTGTGGTTACGCTCATTTCCCTAGTATAGAGATAGTAATGTTCGTTCTCTTGTTCTCTGCTTATAGCAAACATTAATATAAAAACGCCGTGAGCAGCGGGGCCCCATCACGGTAGTCGAATTTTCCCCTTCATCTTCGGTATTGAATGTCTACAAGCGAAATGTGATTGAAAGTCTACAACCGAATTGTCATTTTGTTGGTTTCAAAACTGGTGATAAGTGTTCGGCTGATCGAGGCTTTAAAAAAGGTTTTAAGTATTTAAGGGCTGAATCTCAGTAAATTTCAATTTTGTGCCGATAGCAGTTAACAGGGAAAAAGCCAACACAATTCGTACGAGGGCATTTCTATCCATGCTTATCCGCCAATTGCCTTTGTGTTTTATTTTTAAATATTAAAAAAGGAACTTTAATAGTAAACTGGCTTTTATGAAGATATTTTTTCTTTCCAAAAAAATCCAAAATTTCTATTTTATAAATAATAAAAATCCAAAATTCCTAATTTATAAATAAACAGTGACTTTAATAACATTTTCAAATTACTTAATATGTATGTATTTTATTTGTTAAAAAATTGTATTCACTTTTTTTTAAATTTTTTTAAATTACTATTCGCCTACTTGTATTTAGAATAAAAGTAATGCTTTTAAAACACATTTAACAATAGCATTCAATTCCGATGTAAAAATGGAAGAAGTGGGGGAAAAGTAATGTGGACTCCCTAAAAGGTACTAACTGGATACTAACTGAATACACGTACAAAATTTCAGCCCTCTAGGTTTCCTTAGAGAGTCTCTAGACGTGTTAGAAAACAAGCAAAAAAATTAAGGAAATATTGGCGTAAAAATCGTGGGGGGTGAGGGTTAAAAGTTGAAAATCTCCAAAAAACAGTGTCTGGCTATTAGCTTAACCTGTACACAAAATTTCAGCCCTTTAGGTTTATTTGGAGGAGAGATTTATTTGGAGAAAGATTTTGACCCGAACGAAACTGTTAAAAAACAAGAAAAATCATGTTCTTTTGGGTATAAAAATGGTGGGGGTAAGGGTTAAAAGTCGAGACCCCCAAAAGGCACCCCCTTGATACTAACTCAATCCGATACAAAATTTCAGCCCTCTAGGTTTATTTGGGTGACCTGTGCGAGTGGTACAAACTTCGAAAACGTCGAAAATGCATGAAATTGTAGTTTAAAAATGAGGGGGGTGGGGGGTAAAATATTAAAACCTTCAAAAAGCACAGCCTAGGTACGAACTTTATCAACACACCAAATTTCAACCCTCTACGTTAATTCTGGGGGGCTGGGGGCCTCTTAGATCCAGCGAAAATCGTTTTTCCCCCCCTACTCCCACCAAATCATCCTAGGAAGCTGAATTTTGGATATATTGTAGATAATTGACCGAAACATTATTTAAAACCGGTTTGGAAAAGTTTTATTGCTTTTCCGCCCCCCACCACCCCCTTAAAGGTCGGGTCAGAAAAAAAATTTTCCCAAATTTTGACCCCACTTTGATAGTATGAGGTGCCTCGAAAATGAGCCCCATTTACCAAATTTCATCTCTTAACTTCCATAGGGGGGCCCTACACAAATTAAAAGGTGGCGGGAATATATATATATATATATATATATATATATATATATATATACAGACATTTTTTTTTCTACATATTCGTGTTCTACGGGTCCGAAAACGGATAGCGCCCCTACTCTCGCCTCTCGCAGCTCTTATCGTATAGACTGTATAAGTCTAAATTTTTCGGAGAAAATTCGACTAATAAACAACATTAGCAAACATATTAGCAACATAAATAAGATTAGCAAACAATAACATGAGGCATTATAACAAAACAAATGATACATTGTTTTGACAACTAATACACCAACACATAAACAGACAGCTCGCTTCCTGTCTAGGTACAATAAGGCAATAAGATAGGTGCCATAGGTTTGCTGCACAATACGTAATATATGTATTAATTATAGAGCACATTACACCGCTGCAGTACCTATGATTCCTAGACAGAGAGCGAGCTATGTTTAGTCAAGTTTAACTCATGGTCGTCAACGTGTTAACATGCAGTAATATCGTTAACATGCAGTTTTGCAGCAGCTTCATGCCACAATGCAACAAGTGACACAAAGCCATTTCAATGAATGAAAATACTCAAAGTATATAACAGTATAACTTACCCCAATAAAGCAATCACAACGCTAGAAATGTAAGCAATTGCACCTGGTTCACTTTTAGTGGAAGTATTGATTTCAGCATGGCAGTGAGGACAAATCATATGCGTTGGTTGTGGGCCAACTGGAACAACCGTGGTTAAAATTTGTGGGCCAGCTATTTAAAATTAAAAAGAAAAAAATTAATATAATTAAGATTACTTAAACGGATTTCGACAAGTGAAGTGTTTATCAATAGAGAATGACCCCAGAGGTGGCCTAACGGCGCCCGAATTTTGAAATTCATTTTCGTTCCTGAGTTACGAGTCCTCAAAGTTTAAAATATTTTAGAAAAATTTAAATGTAAGTAATAGTATATTATGCAATAAGTGCAGGAAGTTGTCGATTGCCCACAAGAGCAAAGTTGAGCGCACGATCGTAGTGAGTGCGCTCAATCGCTCGAGTGGGCAATCGACAATCTTGCACGAGTTGCATATACTATTTTTATTACGAATTTCACATACTTTTTTTCATTATTATTACTATTTTTTAATCCTTTTTAAAATAATATTTTTGAGTGTTTCTTTTTTTTTTAAATTAAATATTGTTTAAATTATTTTGTTGATGGTTTCTATAGAAATAATTATGAAATATTTATTAAATGAAAAATCAAGAGGCGGCTTTGTGTGTTTTATTGTGAATTTGCGTGCGGAAAGATTCCGCACGCAAAAAAGTACTTGGGAAGAATACAGTGGGCAAACAGCTATTTTGCGTACAAAAATGTGTGCGCCAAGTTAGTAGTTCTCCCGCATGAGTAATAAAAAAATATTTATTTCTGTAGAAACGAATAAACAATTAACATCAGATAATGGGGAATTTGACTAATTTTGGAAAACTATTTTAAAATACGCATATTTATGTATTACGCATGTATATAATTTTAATTTTTAAAAATAATGCCGAAAATCGTTAGTAAAAATTAATTTAATATTTGTTCGAAAACGTTCATTAGCTTCAATTACGTCACATTCTCTAGATAGCAACAGGTGTCATGTAACTAAGAAAAAAAACTTTATTTTTCTTATAGGTAACTAGGAAAAAAAATTGTTGATTTTTAAAAAAATTAATTAAATTCAAATTAATTTCCATAGTTATGTTTGCTAACCGGAATTTACATAGCGACCCTAGTGGCGACAGTGTTGAAATATAAGAGAATGCAACGTCACAGCCCATTTCTGCTGACGTAATTTATAGCTGAAAAATATTAATTTTTTTTAAATTAAATAATTAAATAATGATAGTTAGGATGAATTAACATAATAAATTGCTCTCTTTTATTATAAATTTTCATTAAAATTTGTTTTTATTGTTTTTCTTTGATACTTCAAATACCCCATTGTACTATCACAGTACAAATAAAAGATTATTACTATAGGCAGTAACGAAACGCACTTTTTTATCTTTTTTTGATGTAAGTACAAACAATTTAGCATGTCCTTTTTTACTTATGTGACTGTATGTGTTTATACATGTGAAATTTAGGGTTGATAATCAATGGTTATGTTAAATTATATGAACAACTCTAAAAGCAACTTTTTTTAAAATGAATTGAGCAAACGCGAAATTGATGACAGTATTCAATATGAGGATTTAGATCGTCACGACTTATTAGTACCAACCACTGTCGAAACCTAAAATATTAACTCATTATAAATTATTATAAAATATTAATAATTATTATTATTTAACGTATATTTATTTTTACATAAGCATTCAAATTATAATAATTCTTACAAATTTTGCTCAAAAGGCACTCAGAAAAAACTTAAATTGAAATTTTCTTTTGAATGATTTAAACAAAATTTAGCAGCACAAGAGTTATCATCAGACATTTTAAGCCACCACAATAACTAAATATCAGAAATATCTTACAGATCACAAAACATACTAAAATTACAAGAAAATATCAAAAATAACTGATGACAAGCTTTAAATAAAAAAATTTAATGACAGTTAATATAGCACTGCCAACGTTGTTAAAAATTTTAAAAAAGTCAATGAAACTTAGACAAAACTAAATTATTTACACAATTATCAATTGTAAATTTTCACAAAATAATATGATCTGCAAAGGGCATAGCCGGGTAAGATAGGGAAAACGGCCCTTGACGCAAAATTGATTGTTTTTATAGGAAATAATACTTCTTAGCCCCAGATACATTCCTGTCAAATTTCAACCCTCCGAGGCTAATAGTTTATGAATACACAAACAGACAAAAATTTTCAAAAAAATTTTTTTTTGACGAAATTACTGAGCCGATTTATTTGAGTTTAATATATATTGTGTACCCACCTTAGGTGAAGTAATAAAAAAAAAATTAACGTTATATCCCTTTATTATATTAATTTTTTTAAATTTTTAAATTTAAGAAAATTTTTTTTGGGACTTACGCGTTAGCGACACCTACCATTTTTTGTTCAATAATTTGTCTCTTAGTACTCTATAACACATATTTTTATGGAAAAATTTTGGTTGGTAGAACATAGTAATATTTCAATATAAATGCATGCCATGTTCGGTACTACATATATTACTTATGTATAAAAAGGACCATAAAGTAAAGCATCTGCCTTATTTCTAAAACACAGTAGAACTCTAAGCAGTGCAATAAAATGTTCTCTTCTCCCCTGAGTTGCAGTTCTTGGAATTCCTGTGACGGTCTAAAAAATATATATTTTGAGTTGTTATAAAAAATACGTTTTAACTTGCGAAAAAATAATTTTCAAGGTTAATTTTACCATGAATCTGAATATTTGAATGAAATCAATAAAATTATCTCAGCATACTTACTAATTAAAATTATATCTAACTCAACAAAAATTATAAGTTCTAGAAACTTTATTCAAATAAAGACAATAATAATAACAATAATACGTCTTAAATGTTATATTGCTTTAATAATAATAAACATTAACTTAATAAATTCGACAAAAAAACTTCAACAATGTCAAGTAATAGCAACAATCCGGCTAAAACTTGTTGTAGTTATTACATGTTCATATAACTAACTTGAAGAAAGTAGTGTACATTTGTAAGCAATATGTAGCTCGTTCCTCTCACTTGATGTTTTTGTTGCACTTCTTAAGGAGGTGCAGAAAGTGGATTTTTTCTGTAATAAAATTACATACGTTCATAACTACGACAAACAAGCTTAGGCATACGTCTAGCTTTATCTGCCGTTTGTCTTATTTTGTTAACACGATGACGGGTCATGGGGAATTATCACGAAATGACCAACTGGTATACTATTTTGACAGCTAATCAACTTTGTATGAAATTGTTGACATCGTAAGACGTGGTGTATGAGCTAACAAAGTTTCACTTGACGTCTTACAAAGGAAAAAACTCTAACAAAAGAGAAATCAATGTCTATTTTGTTTTATTGATAAAAAAAGACAAACGGCAGATAGTGTTGGACTTTTGTAAATTTAAACTAGTTTATCGTAGTTATGAACGTATGTAAATATATTATTTTAGAAATAGGGTAGATATTTTACTTTATAGTCCTTTTCATACATTAGTAATATATGTAGTGCCGAACATGGCATGCATTTGTATTGAAATATTACTATGTTCTACCAACTAAAATTTTTCCGTAAAAATATATGTTATAGAGTACTAAGAGACAAATTATTGAACAAAAAATGGTGGGTGTCGCTAACGCGTAAGTGCCAAAAAAAATTTTCTTAAATTTAAAAATTTAAAAAAATTAGTATAATAAAGGGATATAACGTTAATTTTTTTTTAATTACTTCGCCTAAGGTGGGTACACAATATATATTAAACTCAAATAAATCGGCTCTGTAATTTCGTCAAAAAGAAATTTTTTTGAAAATTTTTGTCTGTTTGTGTATTCATAAACTATTAGCCTCGGAGGGTTGAAATTTGGCAGGAATGTATCTGGGGCTAAGAAGTATTATTTCCTATAAAAACAATCAATTTTGCGTCAAGGGCCGATTTCCCTATCTTACCCGGCTATGCCCTTTGTTTTTCCAAATTAAATTTACTTTAGTGATGCTATTTTCACTGCACTATTATGCATTATTTACATAATATGGATAACCCTTTGGAATTTTTGAATTCGAAACGACACTCTTACGTCATCTCGTTTCGTAACTGTTTGTGAAACAAACTATTATTTAAACTGTGGTACTATTATTATTCAAATGGAAAAGCTATCTTTTAAGTTAGCTGGTGACAGATACTTTTGAATACATTTTTATATTATATATTTTACTTTATTTGTAGAACTAAAATGGATCACTTGAAATTATCAAATGAGTTATTAGTATCAAATATTTACTTTTCTTGGGTTCGATAGTGCCGATATAAGTATTTATCGTGTTATGGAAGGTTCAACTGTACATTCCTTTAAAAATACGTTAATTTTACTCTAAAAATTTTGGAATACACTTAAATCAATAAATAAATTTAATAAATTCGTTTGAGAATTTAAATTTCGTCAATGTTTTTGAATTATATGAGTATGCTTTTATTAATATGTCAAGGCCGTGATCAGTTATACGTAAACATCCTCATTAATGTCAGGGTTTTTTTGTGAAATTCGATATAAATTTTTATTAATAAATACTGTTTTATTTTTTTCAATTCTCACATTAAATATTTCAACTTAAGCAGGTTAGATTTTAGAATTTAAAGAAAATCCGTTGACTAGAAAGCTTATTGTTTGGGTAATTCTCTGATCTAATTGATCAAAATTTGTTTGTTTTTTAACATTCTTTATATTTTTAGTAGTATAAAATCGAAGTGTTTCATGTAGACTACGAAAAATAATAGAAGAAGTTGATATATTCACGTTAAAAAATTTTATGAACGATTATTCCTAAAAGCTTCACATTTGTAATGACGAATATTTAAAAAAAAAAAAAAATCATCCAAATTGGACCATTAGTTAATATTAATAGATTTGAACGTTACTTTATGGTATTCCATATTTGTAAATAATAAACAAATATTTTACTTCGCAAAAATATTTGTTTATTATGGACCATTAGTTTTTTATTTATAGCCAAAAAACCAGGTGACCGTGAAAGTGTACAATTACCAAATTCACACCAGGATTTCAAGTACAGAAATATTTTGTATAAAAACTACTATGTTTACGTGAATCGGAAGTAAAAAAGTTTCACAAATTTCATTTTTGGGTAAAAAATAACCCTAAAATAACTTTCTATCAACATTTTCAAATTGCACTTGGAAAATTCAAAACACTGTTTTCGGTAATTAACTCTATGGTTCTCCTAATTACTTCAAACTACTAATTTAATCAATAATTTCAAACTCCGCGAATGGTTCAAGGTGAAATCCCATCCAGAACCTTCCATTTTTGTTACTTTTATCCACTTCCTGGTAATGAACTTTAAAAAAAAATTATATTAACCTGTAAATTGTGGTTGATATGGACTTGTAGGTGGTACGCCACCAACGGCTTGTGCATAACTTGGAGGCGGTGCTGCTGGCGGAGGACCATAATAACCAGCCTGGCCTGGTACTTTACTCATAATTTATTTTGTTTCGTATGACGTAACTTTAACTTGTGCTAAAAATAGAGAATTTTGTTTATAGATATTTGATTTTTTTGTATTTTAGTCAAAATATGTATATATACCTATTTATTTCGCACAGTATGCAAAAAGCTACGTAAGAAAATGTTTAGTTTATGACAAAAGTGTCACTTGTATCACTTCGTGTTTGCGGTGTTTGCCCTAAAATAAAAATGTTCTAATTTAAATTTACACCACTAGGGAAATTTAGAGTATGAACTTTACAATGGCATGGATGGCATTGTAAATTGATTATGCATGTATGTGTGAATGACGCACATACGCGCACATAATATATATATTTCATAATATTTCATAATGACGTGTTTAATATACTAATTACTGGGTAAATAAATCGAAATAATTAGTTATTAATTAGCAAAGATTAAAATTTGATAATAAAAATGGTAAGTTGCAGATACAACATATAAAAATGTTTATAAACAATTAAAATGATCATATAATGTGCAAGATCTGACATAAAATAGAAAGAAAATAAAAGTTTATTACTAGGATATCTCGAACAACAATAAATATTTACGAGGTTAATAGTAAACAGAGTAAAATGTCACAGTTGAGTAGGTTGAGTACATTGGGGACGTTGGGTATCTTAAATTTCGATATTCGCCAGAAAATTTTGTTAGTCTAAAGACGGTTCTACACGATGCTACGAACACCTTCCAACATTGGACGTTCGATGATTCATCGCATCATGTGGCCGTTGTTCGAACCTACGAGTGTCCAATGTCGAGCGTCAAACATTCGCATTTGGCCATGTCCCGCTCGATGTCGGTATTCTTGCACCGAGTCAAAGGGATGCTTCGAACGTTTGAAGGTCAATGTTGGTTGCGTTGGTTGGTTCGACTCAGCAGCTGCACGACTCGTTCATGTGAAGAGAGACAACATCAGTGTATAACATTAGAGATAACATCAGACAGATAACAGCCTCGTCCACTGAGTACCAACACATCATCATTCGTATTGGATCAAACATTCGATTCACCGTGTAGCAGATACATTCGTCTCACCAACTATCGAACTTAATTGCCTCAAACGTTCGATCGAACGTTGGAAGGAACGTTCGTAGCATCGTGTAGAACCGGCTTAACATTACGTAACGGAGCTTACATCAGAGGCATCAGAGGGCTCGATTTCAAAAAATTAACATGCATTAGATATTAAAACAACAATTTCTAACATGGTGACTGATTGT
This sequence comes from Brachynemurus nebulosus, assembly GCA_035578155.1. Taxonomy (NCBI): domain Eukaryota; kingdom Metazoa; phylum Arthropoda; class Insecta; order Neuroptera; family Myrmeleontidae; genus Brachynemurus; species Brachynemurus nebulosus. The sequence goes on from JAPWDM010000019.1 coordinate 7,652,149, forward strand.
TTTTATTCCATAATTTTTGAATGTGGTTGTACTTCAGAAGTTAAGTATTTATACGATTTACAGTGAAAAAACGGAGGAAACAATGAAAAAATATTTAACGCGCATTAATTTTTTAGCTAACGTTAGGCTAACGGAGCTTTCACCGTTACAAACCAGAGGGCACGCATTCAAAAAATTAACACTTTCAGTCCCATTGCTTCGGCATCCGAAACCAAACAAAACATCCTCAGAGGCCGACCGCGATCAATATTTAGAATAATAAACAAAACACTTAAAAATATTTATAAAAAAGATTTTATATTATTCTAATACAAATAATTTACTATGTACTACGTACCAGACACTTTTCATTTTTTATACATATTAATATACATAATATGTTTTATCATCAAAATATCTAGGCTTCATCTTTTATTTACAATATAATTTTTATCCACACATGTATGTATGTGTGTGTTGTATGCTTGTATGAATATGTGTGTTACTCATCTTTTGACCTGCACAACACATACATGTTGAATAATTTAGTGTTTTGTGGAATTATTTTATGTACTTGTTTACATAAAATTTCCTTAAAAATATTGTCGGCTTCCGGGGAAGTTTACTGTGAAAATGCTCGGGCCTCATAGTGTTAACATACATTATAGGTTTGTTTCAACTCCCTAAAAAACCATACATTGCATGGTTTCCCGCTTGCGCAGTATAAAAAATGTGTTTCAAGTAGGCTTGCGCATTTTAGTTCACTTGTAAGAGCGCTCAGTTTAGTTCATAGTTCTTTAATGAACTAGTTCGTTCTTTTAGTTCGTTAGTTCACAGTTCTGAATCAACAGTAATGAATATGAACTGCATTAATTTAGTTCTTTAGTTAGTTCCTTTTTCTGACGTTTTTATCTTAAAGATTTAAGATTTTTTTAAACTAATAATCTTTTATTTTTGACAATTTTCCCATATCGGAAGCGAAGAATTTCGATATGAGGAAATGTCTAATAATAACAAATTTACCTGATTTTACAATGCTCATTTGTGTGTCTTTATTTTTTTATAATAGGTGTTTTTTAAAAAAAAAAAGCCAAAAAACAATATGTGACAATTTTTACAAAATTATTTAAAATGTTCATTTGTATGTCTTTATTTTTGTGCGTTCTGCAACGGTAAACACTACCTTGATTTAATAGTACTTTTTACAATTACTTCGCGAACTCACGGAGGTGGGGTGGAGATGGCATACAGTTTATGTGAATATTACAGAAATGAAGCCTACACACATATTCACACACATTAACACACATGTAAAATAAAACGAGATTCAGATATTTTGTCAATGCAAACAACACACACACTACTAAAAAAGTGACAGTAGGGACACCAGTGCTTGGCTTCAGATCATCTAACAAAATGACTAGTCCATATACGTCATTGTCGCGAACTAATGAACTTACTGAACTGAACGAACAAAGTAACTAACTGAACTACTGAACTACCAAAATAATTTAGTTCACTAGATCCTCATAGAACATAATTATATAAGTGATAAGCATTGATAGCTATAATACCACAGAGGACAGAGACGCCGCATCTATCTCTTTTCTGAAATCACGAGTGTGCCCTTCTGTGCTCATTAGGCTTCTTAGTTGTCAGTTTGTCAGTAGCAGTCGATGATTGAATATCAACCACACGATAATGGACTTGATTGTTGTTGGTATTGTTACATCGGTTACATCCCCTAGTACATGCGTGTGGTGTCTGACCCACGTGACCGCCCCCTACTATCTGCGTTACTCACACAAATACACAAAATCCCACTAATACAATGTAAACCCAGTGTGTGTATACAACATATTGTCTATCTCTTACATGTTACACTGGTTCCAGTAGTGTAGGCATAGATATGTTGTCTCTGTCCTCTGTGTATAATACATACCTACGATACTTACCATAGATATAATACCTACGAGTCAGTGTCTCTAGTGATCCAAAAATTGAACTAACGAACGAAGAGTGGAATTGATGATGAACTAGTTCGTTCAGATCACTTGTAAGAACGCTCTTTTGAACTAGTTCGTTCACGAACTACACAAGCCTAGTTTCAAGCTCTCTTTTGACAGTGCATGACATGACACATGTAGCGTTTCAACTTATTTTTGATTCTATGGAAACTGGTTCATGTATCATCAATTCGATACACAGCGAAGAGTAGGAATTGTTTGGACCGTACTGCATAACAGAGCGTTAAAATTTAAAATTCAAATGTTTATTATTATTGATGATAAAGTTATTCAGTACTTTTTGCATAATTTTAAATAAATATATAGAATAAAATTTAAAATGAGTGGTATTGAGTGGGATAATAATTTCTTTAAAGCAGATATGACGAAAACTAATTAAAAATTTAAATTATGTAATGGCTAACAACAAAGAAATGAAAACTACTGGCAAAATTTTTACGAATAATTTCGAAATGAAATTCTTTATAATAAAGTATTTTAGGCGTATTTTGTATTTTTTCTTAACAAAAATATTTTTATCCATTATCAACCGCAAATCCTTTTCTGAAATTTCAGAACTGTAGTTGTGCAATAAAAAAATTTGACATTTTTGACATTTACTCATACCTAAAACCATTTCAACCATAGATTTTTTTATCACTCAGTGCACAATTTACAGTACGAACTTGCGCACACGATTCACAAATTGTTCCATGTACAATCCAATGTACAATCCATGTACTACCCAATTATAGGTAATTGACACCAACCCATAATTTACTGTTTCCCAATAAAAACGGATAATTCCAATTGCTACCATTATTTTAAGTGTCAATTTTTTTCATCTGGTGACGAATGTAAAAACTACTGTCGGTAGGCTAAATATTCAACCACGCCTCCATTTGACTTTCCAATATGAAATACATATTAGATTTACATAGATAAAAATTAGTTAAAGTAAATATATGTATAATGATTAATGTGTGTATTGTAATAATTATTCTGTGGTAATAATTGATAATATAATTACATAATTGAAGAAATGAGTGTATGAAAGTGTTATGTAACATTCATTTTTTACCAAATTTTGAAATATTCTATGCTGAAGTATCATATACACCGTTCTCTTAAAATAAGCAAATCTAAAATAAGGAAATATTGTAAACAAACACACACACATTCAAACATGTTTATATTAAAAAGTAATAAAAATATTGTCAAAAAAAATAAAAAATAATAGTATAAATGGTGTGACAAATAATAAAGTGTGTATGAACTTTTTAATCATTTATTCCGAAAAATTAAAAATTTTGCAATTTGTACATTTACTTATGAGTTTGAAATGAAATGTTTAAAACGTCCAAAACCCTATAATTGTCTATAATTCTATGTATATAATTATGCATATATAAACATATCCATGATTTGATTATTTAATAGTATCAGGTAGTAGGCATACATGCATATAATGCTTGTGAATGTGTTGTTGGGATCGTTGGGACATTATGAAGTGGTGATAAATTAAAATTTAATAGCGTCTTTGACATTCACTCCACAATATGTATCTGTACGTATTTACTTTTTGTTCTGTACTTAAACATTAGCAAAGATTATTCTTAAAATGGTCTGATTCGGAACATACAAACGTATTTTCTTATTAATAATAATAATTGTTATCAATTTATTATATGTATTAATTGTGTACAGTTGTTATTTTAAATAAAAAAAGTTAATTACTTAATGTATGTAGTTAAGTTATGCACTTATTTTATATAACTAAATAAACTGTATTTTTAATATGACAGGGGTTATTAAGAAAAGAAAACATTTAACGTGAGAAAATAAACTAGAAAGATTTGGAGAACTGGGCATCGCTGCATGTCTTAGCTTTTGGTTACGGTATATCAGTGACCTAGTAAATATATGTATATGCATATACATAGATATTTAGTTCATCCTGTATGTTACGCTTAAAATAGGGAAAGTGACTTGTTTACTATTCCCTATTTTGAGCGGAATCTGTATTAAAATTTGGCTTCATTACGTCCAATAGTTTTGTAGAAATTCAATAATAAACATGTACTATTGCATAGGAGGTATATGTAAATAAAAACTTTTTAACGCTTCTACTTTAAAATTATAAAAAAATGTTACATAACACCTTTATCCACTCATATCTTCAATTCAATATGTCTTCAATGACAACCACTCCCCCCTCCCTCTGTGAGTTAAATTCTTCAAGTATCGGGAGTTACTTATTCTGTTGACCGTAATTGCTGTGGTTGCTGTAATTACCACTGAGTAATCAATGGAACATATTAAGATATGTTTCCTAGAGATACCACAGACATTAAATTGTGGAAAATGACTCAATTTTAGTAAACCAAACTTGTAACCACGGAGACTTGTTTATAAATATGTATTAGATATACCATTAAATCACATTAAGCTAATGGTTTGACCGCCATTAAAGGAATCACATCAGTCAATTTTTTTGCTTCAATTTCTTAATATATTCGTTACTTCTCTTTGTGAACCATCTGAAAACTCCCAATTTTTGGACACAAAAAGAAACGTATTTAAATCTGTGTTTTCATCACTATAACTTAAGATTTATGCTAATTACACCCTTTGATGTTGGCTACCTATTATTTGTCTATGAGACGACGATCTCTAATAGCAGGACGAAGGGTAGAGGAGAATTGACACGAACTGTTATGCTAAAAAGAGACAGACGGATTACATATGTATTATGCTAAAAAGAGACAGATCACCATAGAACACCAGATCATAATGAAGGTAACGACGGTGTCAGAGATCATCGCCTCATAGACAAGTAGTATATGTATATATAAATATATATAGATAAGTATATATATAATTCAGTATTTAATCTTGTTTTTGTGTGTCCTAAAACATGTTGTTTTTGATATACGAGGTTCACAGAGAGAAGTAGCGATTTGTAATACACAGCATTCTCTCTAGTCGATTCGTTCCTCAATGGTAATTAATTACGTATGGAGATATAGCCTATAAATTTTATTCTCTTTACAAATGCCCTCACATGACTTGTGACTTGTCGGCAACAGCAACAAGCGTACGTTCATTTTCATTTACAAAATTCTCAAAGACGCAAGAAATACTGGAAAATTTTTTCCATTTGCGCAATATCTTTATATATATGTACCTATACGACATATACATATGTCACATATGTATAAGTATTTTGTGGATAAAATGAATGTTGTGTTAATTGTATCATTGGTCTCATTCTTGTCAAAATCAAATTAGAAATCAGGTTATCTCATAGAAACATATTATGGTTTCATTTTTTTTATGACAACGATTACGAATAATCGACAAATACGATGGATTTTATACAAATTAAAGACATACGACCAGGTTTAAAGAATATAAATGTAATTTTTATAGTGCTTGAAGTGGGACACCCTACCTTAACTAAAGAAAACCGCGAGGTACGAACGTTTAAAGTAGCCGATCAAACAGCGTGTATGAATGCGTCAATATGGGATGAAGCTGGACAATTATTGGCACCCGGGGATATTGTTCGAATAACAAAAGGTTATGCATCCGTTTGGAAAAATTGTTTAACATTGTACACGGGTAAATCCGGTGATATACAAAAAATTGGTGAATTCTGTATGGTTTTTAACGAACAATTAAATATGAGTGAACCAAATCCAAATTTAGTGCACATGAATGTTTTAAATCCACCGAATCAAATAGCCGCGGCGAATAATGTGACTTTGAACAATGGTACAAACAATGGAACCGCACGATTACCTCCATACAATCCTCAAATTAATCAAAATAATGTACCTGGACCGGCAAAACTTACAAACTCAGCGCCAGTGTTTCCAACTGATCCACGAAATAAACCACCGCCGAAGGGAAATAATCGCGGTCGCGGTGGACTCAATCGAAATGGATCTAGAGAACGAAGATAGTAATAATTTTCTTTTTATATAAATTATTTGTAATTTGGTATTAAATAAATGAAATACTTTAAAAACTTTTATAGATATAATTTAATACAAGATCATTTTGTAATAAGTTAATTCAGAATCATGTTAAATAAATGAAATATACCAGTAATTTTTTACAATATTGATAATTCGTATATAATATAAAGGGTTATATCATTGTAAAAGCTCATGAAATAATAATGGGAATCCTTTGTTATACTAAAATCTCCTTATTTAATATATTAATTCGATTTTTATTTGATTTATAGTGCCCCTCTCTAATTATGGAGGGTAGATATCAGGAGCACCATCTCTGTATCAAAAAGTGTCCATAAAAAGGCGTAAATATTGGCAGCGCTACTGTAGCAAAAGGGTCAATTTAGAGAAGTAAACAAGGAAAGAATTTTTACATGTAATTGTTTTATTATTTTAAAAATTTTTATAAAATTCACAAAAAAAATCACTAACAGACATTAAAACTTCATGTATGTAATTATGAATCACTGTCAACGTGTTTCACAGCGAGTTTTTTTTTGTAGGTTATTAAACAACACACCACTCCGTCGACAACTACAAAGTTCATTTCATACTCTTTTGCGCATTATATTATAGCGCAATTCTGGCGAGTTTCTGAACTGGTACTTAGTACTTAAAACAGGACACTTTTTGAACTATTTTGAACTCCTGATATCTACTCTCCATACTTCTAATTTTCACCTTTCCCTAGTTCCAACCCATTATGACCTAACGTATTACTAATAATATGGTGCATTTCTATCGAGATTGAGCTTGGAAACATTACTACCATCTTGCGGTACCAAACAAGTAAAACTATAAAACACACAACATTTATTTTATGTCACGTCAATGTGCTGCTATTGATGCCAGTGTTTCCATCTGTAAATCGGAATCGATCTCTGTAAATAGTTTATAAAGGAATTTGGAAATATAAAAAAGTAACTATGGGATTGGCGACACAAAGATTCTCACTTGCGCCTCGGGTGGTAAAATTAGAACTAACATCAAGCAAAAATATATGTATACGATTAATGAGTGATACAAAATCTAATAATCCGCGTATCATATTCTAATTTAAAAAATCAGGAGCGTTCGCGTAATCTTTGCGTCGCCAATAATATCTGTATTGTACCTTTCCTTTTTCTCTCTGTAAAAAAGCATAAAAATATATCAATTTCAATTTTGTGAGTTTCTTAAAAAGTGTAGGTTAGTAGTTTAGTGTAACTGACAATGAGTACAAACAAAATTGCAAAAATCAGTTATAAAAGCCTTGAATTCGTGCAGAGCGATGACAGTGCTAACTATATAATAATTTTATTCGACTAATTGTAATTACTGTTAGGGATCATTATTGGTGGCGTTCGGGACGAAAATTTTGTTAGCCTAACGTTAGCTAACGGAGCTTTCACCGTTATAACCCAGAGGGCTCTGATTCAAAAAATTAATGCACGTTAAATATCTTTTCACGGTATAAATACTTAATTTCTTAAGTACAGCCATATTTAAAAACTGTGGAATAAAAATAATCAGTCACCATGTTAGAAATTGTTGTTTTAATATATAATGTACCTATGTTAATTTTTTGAATGCGTGTCCTCTGGTTTGTAACGGTGAAAGCTCTGTTAGCTAACGTTAGGCTAACAAAATTTTCGTCCCGAACGCCACCATTGATTGATGTACACTTTATACGACATTTTCGACGCGGTATAGCGTTGTCTCACAGTCACAGATGAGACAGATCAAGCCTACATATAAAAAAGTGTGATTCGAAAGTTGCAGTAAGTAGCAATTTACACCACTACTAACTTAGTCTGTTACTGTCCGTCGTGGTGTTCACGTCATAAAAAATATCATGTCTTTTAACCAACTCGTGAAATTTAAACAGAAAAAAATATGAAGTGTGTCGTATTTAAGTGTTAAAATTCTATTGAATAAAAAATTTCTCAAAATAAAGGGATATCTCTTAAAAAAAAATAAATTTATTTTTAATTGTTGGCTCGTTGTGACATACGGTGGCCATCAGTGTATATAGTATATGTATGCGAACTGCATACATCATCATCAGCATGTCATACTAACACATTCGTATATTCGTGTCCATACATTATGTGTCTTGGTTGTATGTGTGCTGTGTCTACGTCACTCGCTGATTACAGCAGGCCATATCAGCAGGCACAGTTTGGTAGACATACTAGTTTGATCCCTTGCTCACAGTTAAATTTCACTTGACACAATACTGAGTTTATGACCGTCAACGTGTTAAAATTCTTTTCTGATTTGCGAAAATTTTATGAAAATTCCAGGAGTAAAAATATAAATGGCTGACTCATAATGTGTTAATGTCATTCTTCTCTATCATTTCATTATGCGGAATACATATTTCTGATACGTTTATGTCAACAATTGAGTTGTCACTTGTCAAAAAAAAAATAAAAATAATACAGTCTATTCAATTAATCATGGTGGTACACAAATTACTTAAAAGACAAGTTGTACTTATGTCATCAATACGTCATTTCTGTAGTTTGTGATACGGTTTTAATCGTTTTGATTATCAGTAACGGTTGAAGCCGAATTGTTAAATAATTATATCGTTTGAAGCATATAAATTTATTGATAATTTTTGTCAAATACGTGCATATATTTAATTCATCAAATGTGATTCAGTACAAGTAATTTTAATATTCGTGTAACTTGTGAAACGCAGCACATATGGTATATTTTGAAACTTATTCCGATAGTCCTGTACAAGTACTCGATAAGTATTTTTATTTTTAGGCGGAAAGTATTTTATTTCGAAATAATTTACAATAATAATGCCTTCCGATGAAGCTAGATATGCAGCGTTAGTCGATCAAGAATCAAGCGGTGATTTAGAAATAAATGTAAAACGAAAGTATTTTTCGCAAGCGTGCATATGGGGCTCGTTTAAGACTACGATTTTGATAATAATTTACTTTATTCCATCGATTGGGCTTACATTTTATCAGCGATGGCTCTTAAAGGTTCAATATGTCTTTTAATACAGTGGAGCTTCACTAAAGTTAAGAAAAATTTGGTAAACTTTAGTGAAGCAGATTGAGGTCAGTGGCGGTCATTTAATACATGATCGGGACTAAAAATTTAAATCATAGGTGACATACAAGAGCTAATTAGTTAATAATTTGGATTTCAGTGAATTAATTGGATTTTATACTAATGTATAAACTTTACTAAAAATATTGCTGTTAGAAAGTTCTTCATTATATGTAGATATATCTGCTATAGAAATTGTTTTTTTTTGTCCCTTAAACGGACAATTGACAAATACCGTATCTATTTTTCAGTCTATATAAGCAGCTACAAATTGCTTTGGATTCACAAAATTCTCTGAATTGGTTATTAAGTATCGGGTATTCAAGTATTCAAGTATTTTGGTATTTATTATTTAAATTTATTTATTATATTAAGTGAATAACTGAATTGAGTAAGTAACCTTCAGTCAAATCACTCGCTTTGTATATATCTAAAAAAAAATTTTAAAAATTCTAGAATTCTTTTGCATAGAGAAATATTTTTATTAAAAAGCACCACTAATTTGTTTACGTTTTTATGTTTTAAACTTTATAATTTATGGCTTTATAGTTCAGCTCATAACCAATCTTAGTTATGTCATGAAAAATATGTAACTAATATTATTTCCCTTTGTTTTTGTAATATTGTTCGATTTTTCACTTTGAATAAACATAATTAGTAAGATTTATGTACGTTAAAATACAAACGAAGTTCTAAAATTCAGCAGAGAAAAATTTAAATTTGAATACTCTTATGACATCCAAACCAATTTCTTTAAATCATACTATATGTAATTGTTTTTTTTTACTACGCATATAGCTTTTATAGCTTTTATAGAATTTATAATATCTTTGTCTTAAAAATGTATAATGTAATAATATTGTTTCTTTCTATTTGTATAAAATCCTCTTAACTTTAGTGAGAAAAAAGTGACGTCACTTAACAAAACTGATGTTAACTTTATTGAAGCTCTACTGTACTAAATTAAAACGTGTTTCATAATTTTTTTTTTTTTTGGTGATTCTGTAGGATTTTCATTACCCCCTATCTGTGGTATTGGTCCATTTGTTTGTAAAATTCATATTTGCCGCAATTTTGAGAGAACTGTGGAGTTGTGTAAAACATCAGCCCAAAAAGACTGTGCCGTGGAAACAGTTTGTTCGAACGGTGGCTCCAACAGGAATAGCTAGTGGTTTGGATGTTGGATTGTCAAATTGGGGACTGGAATACGTCCCAGTGTCATTGTAAGTTGTCATGTTGATACGCAAAAAATGATTTTTTTTTATCATTCGAATTATTTTTAGATATGCTATGACTAAATCTACCACAATTATATTCATACTTATATGTGCAATCATTTTTAATTTAGAAAAAAAGGTAATAACGAAATTTTTATTCTTTATTTTAATCTTTAGTTCAAAATTATCACTGCTGGAAGTGTTTGATTCGAATTTTGTTGTTCGTTATACAACTACTGCCATCTGTGATAGTATAACCATACTAAATACCTTTATTGTTGAAATGTCAGTGACCTCATATATTTTTCTACAATCATAGTAGAAAGGGTAGAAAGTAGGCTTTTGCGCTCTGTGAAGAAAGTGAAAATATGTGTTTGCTGACGACTATTACTTTTCGCTTTAAAGCGAAAAGTAATACTTTGTGGCTTGCTCAATATATATTTAATGGGGTATTTGACAATATCCAAAAAAAAAAAAAACAATAAAAACAAATTTTAATGAAAATTCATAATAAAAGACAACAATTTGTTATGTTAATTCATCCTAACTATCATTATTTAATTTTAAAAAAATTAATATTTTTCGGCTATAAATTACGTCAGCAGAAATGGGCTGTGACTTTGCATTCTCTTATATTTCAACACTGTCTCCACTAGGGTCGCTACGTAAATTCCGGTTAGCAAACATAACTATAGAAATTAATTTGAATTTATTTAATTTTTTTTTTTAAATCAGCATTTTTTTTTCTTAGTTATAAGAAATATAAACAGTTTTTTTTCTTAGTTACATGACATCTGTTGCTATTTAGAGAATGTGACGTAACTGGAGCTAATGAACGTTTTCGCGCAAATTTTGAGAACAAATATTAAATTAATTTTTTCTAACGATTTGCATAATACATAAATATGCGTATTTTAAAATGGTGTCCCAAAATTAGTCAAATTCCCCATTACAAATCGTGTAGGCGTTGTTTGTATTTTCTATGGCAACAAATAAACAGATTCTAAACTTCATATTATTTTTATCGTGATCAAGTGAAATATCAATTTTATTAAATTTCAAAATAACTAATATTAGTTAATTAAAAATAATAAATAATAAGTTGATAAATAATTTTGAAAAAAATACAGTGGCGATTTTAGCGGGTAGGCCGGGTAGGCTCAGGCCTACCCAAAAATTCTGAAAAAATGAAAAAAAGCAAGAAAAAAATGTCTAGAGCCCCAAAGGCCCAAAGAAATCCGCTCTGTCAGTACTTTATGTTTAAAGACACTTATTTTAAAAAAACAATTCTTTAACCCTGAATAGATTTCTTTTAGCCTGGACTCATTTCCGCCATTGATTGGAATACCATTAGGTCGTGTAATATGAAATGTCGTTTTTAGACAAAACATATCGACACTTTTAAGTATCAGAAAAATGTGCAAAAGCAGTTCTTTAATTTTAAATATAATTCTTGCAGCCCGGAATTATTTCCACCATTATCTGTAATATTATTACTAGGTTCTGTAGTATGAAATGTCGTTTTCAGACCACTTGGTGGAGAATATAATTCAGATAAACCATCGACGTTCAGGATCGGGATCATCGCATAGGCAAATTAGACAAATAAATAGGGCCCGATATTTTGAAGGGTCTGTCTGGTCAAACTATCTATTTTGTATATTTGAATCAGTATTTCTATATGGTCCGTTTTACTTAAATTATTCATCACTTACGAATTGAAATAATTTCCGTATACTTGCTTTATCTCTTTGATTATTGTACTTACGTAAATTTTAAATTTACAGTTTGTTTTTAGAAAAGAATAGAAGACTGATTTGTTTCGAATATAAAAATTATTTAATTTTTTAACGATGACTCATGGTCAATGGGGAATTTGACTAATTTTGGGAAATTATTTTAAAACACACATATTTATGTATTATGCATGTATACGTTTTTAATTTTTAAAAATAATGCCGAAAATTGTTAGAAAAAATTATTTTAGTATTTGTTCTCAAAATTTGCTCGAAAACGTTTACTAGCTGTCAGTTACGTCACATTCTCTAGATAGCAACAGGTGTCCTGTAACTAAGAAAAAAAATGTTTATTTTTCCTGGAACTAGGAAAAGAAATTGTTGATTTTTAAAAAAATTAATTAAATTTTGATTAATTTCCGTAGTTATGTTTGCTAACCGGAAATTAAGTAGCGACACTAGTGGTGATAGTGTTGAAATATAAGAGAAAGCAACGTCACAGCCCGTTAGCTAAAAAATTACTTTTTTAATTAAATTTTTTTTTAAATCAAATAATGATAATTAAGATGAATTAGTATAATAAATTGCTGTCTTTTATTATAAATTTTCATTAAAATTTGTTATAATTGCTTTTGTTTGATGCTGTCCAATACCCCATTGTATTTGAAACGGGGTATATCTATTTTGATAACTTCAATACATTTTTTTGACTCTCTATAATCTATACCACTAACTTACCACAGTAAAATTCAGTAATTTTGCAGATATTCTGGCCATTGACATTTCAAAATTAAAAAAAAAAGAGTTCAGTAAAACTTCTTGAAATTGTCGCTAATTTACGAATTTTTAACATGAGATTCCTACTATGAGAGAATTGACTCGAATTTTATTGCAGTCATGGTCTTTAGTAACCATTGTCCTAATGATTTCAACGGGCCTTTTTATGCTCACCTACAAATCAACGCAATTCAATGCTTTAGGATTCTGTCTTTTATTGTTAGCGTCATTTGCGTCCGGTATTCGTTGGACTTGCGCACAACTCCTAATGCAAAAGTCAAATGGTTTAGCGAATCCAACGGATATGATTTACCACGTTCAACCGTGGATGATTGTATCGTTATTGCCAATTGCAATTGCGTCAGAAGGTATTTCCTAAAAAAAAGTGTTCATATTGAGTACAAAATAATGCTTAATTATTAAAATACTTTTTAGGTCAATCATTTTTAACAAGTTGTCTACTTTTTCGATCAAAAGATTCAGCGATATTTTTTAGCATAGTGATCAAAGTGTTTATTGGTGCGATAATCGCATTTGGAATGGAATTCAGCGAGTTTTTAGTTGTTAATAAAACGTCTAGTTTAACGCTTTCCATTGCCGGTATTTTTAAAGTAAGTATTATTTTAAAGTAATACCTCATTCACACCGAACTATTCAGTAATTAGTGATTAGTACAGTAGAATTTTAACTAAAAGAAAGAGCATAAATTCCTCTTAGTTACAATTTATCTCTTTTTATTGAATATAAAAGATATATAAGTATCTCTCTTTCATTTATTTGTCAGTGTTGCCTTGGTTAACATTTAAAATATTTGTAATCCCCTTACCTCAGAATTCCCCTTAAAAAACTTTCTTTTAGTTAAAATACTACTGTTGCAAGTAGAGTGCATTAGTAAAACAGAAAAATACATAGCTGTGGTAGGTATATATAGGTATGTAAAGTAATTAAGGTAAATAATAATCATTTACAGTTTTTAAATAGTATATTGTGCAATAAGTGCGGGAAATTGTCGATTGCCTACGAAAGCGAAGTTGAGCGCACGAACGTAGTGAGTGCGCTCATTCGCTCATATTTTTTATTACTCATGCAGGAGAAGTACTAACTTGGCGCACACATTTCTGTACGCAAAATAGTTGTTTGCCCACTGTACTCTTCCCACATACTTTTTTGCGTGCGGAAAGTAAACTTTTCGCACGCAAATTGACAATAAAACACGCAAAGCCGCCTCTTGATTTTTCATTTAATAAATATTTCATAATTATTTCTATAGAAACCTCCAACAAAGTAATTTAAACAAAATTTAATTCAGAAAAAAAAGACGAACACTCAAAAATATTACTTTAAAAAGCAATAAAAATGTAAAAAATAGTAATAATAATAATAGAAAAGAGTATGTGAAATTCGTAATAAAAATAGTATGTGCAACTCGTGCGGGATTGTCGATTGCCCACTTAAACGAATGAGCGCACTCACTACGTTCGTGCGGTCAGCTTCGCTTTCGTGGACAATTGACTATACTATTATGAAACGGCAATAGTCTGTTTTTGGAACAAATGCACAATATTTATTAATTTACATACCTATATATATATATATATATATATATATATATATATATATATATATATATATATATATATATATATATATATATATATATATATGCCGACCACAGCTCTGTATTTTTCTGTTCTACTAATGCTTTCTACTTGCAACTAATCACTAACTATTAAACGGTGCGGTGTGAATGAGTTATAAGGTTTCTTTATGTTCCATATAATTATTTGATATAGGTAGCTATAGTTTCGGCTCGGAGCGATCTTCTTATTAAACGATTTTTTTACGATTAATAATAAATTGATGTATGTATAATTTTATTGAATTTTTTTTTTTGTAGTCCAATAAGTCTCTGCTTGGCCGCACTTTAATTTTAGGTTACTAATACGCTAAACAAGTTAACCTGTCTTAATCCCTAAAGATGAAAATTAATTCTTAAATATTGAAACTTTATGTCACGAAAAATGAATCTATTTGAAACCAATGAGTCCAACAAAAGTTATGTTTTACTAATATTTTTCTTCTTTTCAGGAAATAACTGTCGTATTTTTAGCCATTTTGAATGGTGATATTTTATCTCCAATTAACTATATAGGTCTTATTGTATGTTTGGGTGGTATTACTAGTCATATAATTCATAAGATCAAAAATGATTTTTACAAAGAACATGAAAAACGGGGCGAAACGTATCGGGTCCATTATGGGCAAGAAGTTAAAACGCCATTAATTAATTCCGAATGTGAAACAATATCAAATCATAGTGATGAAGAGAGTGATTCTCAAATTATATTTAACATTCTAAACAGTAGGGATAGATAACATTTCATAATACGTAATTTATTTTTTGTATCCTAGTGTATGATAGGGACCAATATATTTTTTATTTATATTCCCGTAATATTATTGCAAATGGAACAAAGATGAATGTATTATTTGTTTATGAATTATTTTTTTAAATTTTTGTACAATATTTTAATTGACCTTGTTAACGGAATAAATATTAAATTTCAATTTTAAACACCGTCTCGATTATTTAAAATCCAGTTCTCCAATGCAGTATTTGACAGTAGTTGAAAAAATTTGATTTTTAAATAATTACTCGAGTCATTATTTTTTGATTTTTAAATAATTACTCGAGTCATAATGATACTGAATATTGCTTTTTTTACAAGTTATTTCATTCAAAAATATAAAAATTTTAATTAAATAAAGTTACAAAATTTACGTTAAAAATGACGTAATCAAAAAAATCAAGCAAAAGCAGCTTACGTCACAAGCTCGTTGTATTATTTTGTAATACGGTACTTGACTGTATTTAAAATTTCTCTCAAATGTTAAATAATTCTATGCATTATCATTACATATGTCTAGTTTTAATGATGAAACATAACAAAATTTGATAACTATTTAGAAATTTTATTTTGAAAATCGCCATTTTTCAACAAATATTTAAATTAGTGAAAACGCGCTACTTCTTGAAAATGACGTAACATTTTGTAGCTAGATATGGCGATCTTGATAATTTTTATCGGTGAGGTGAAATTGTGTTTTCTTTGAATATTTCTATTAGCTTATATATATAGTAATAATAACCAGAATTCAAATAAATACTTGCTTTTACTTTGACATTTTATGAATATAATCAAAGTTTGGAGGTTATAAATATTGACACTGACGTTTAGTTGCTTCAAACTGTGACGTCACTATAGTGAGGTGTTTTTCCCGTCTTTTCCTCATTTAAAATTGGGGGGGTAAATTTTTGATGATTTTTTACAGAATCTGTCGAAAATAAAAAAAATCACTTAACTGATATAGAAAAACAATGCTTTTAGAATATTTTTGTAACTTCATTCAAGTACCCTATTAGGAAAAAAACTGTTTACTTTCTTTGTAACCATGAAGGTTAGAGAGAAGGAGAACGATCGCTATAGAAAACAGTGTCCCAGAAATATAGACAAAATAAGTGAGGCGCTGCGATCGTTGTCTCAATAAAAGCGGGCTGTTGTGCGCTAATTTGAAATGATCTGTCAACGTTTAATATAAGTGTATATATCATACAAAAAACAGAAAATAACGAAATTATTATTAATTATTATTATTATTATTTATTAATAAATAAATTATAAATTATTTATTTATCAATTATTATTTATTTATTGTACTCATAAACAGCTAACTTCGCAGATACTACTTACCGACGGCAGCGCGGCTGGTGGCTGTAGAATTATAAATTCTACAAATTTTCAGGGACAGGCACAATGCTTCAGCACGTAGCGATCGTTCTCCTTCTCTCTAACCTCCATGTTTGTAACTATGAAAGAAATTTTTCATTATTAATTTTGTTAAATTATTTGACAATTTAAAACGGGTTTAACCGTTTACACTCAACCTTATTTAAACCGTTATAAAATGAAAGAAAATTTTATTAAAGCTAAAAATAGTAACAATTTGCCAAGAATAGACGCATTAATGATAGGCTTATTTTTTAAAAATAATCCTTATTTTTACTCCGTTGAAATAAAAAATGTAAAAACTACATTGTGAGTATACAATCTTTATAAAACTTTGAAAGTATGTATGACAAACCTATATATGTGTTTCTTTCATTGTGGCAGTGCCTCCAGAAAATTTTACGGAGACGACGCAGTTGGATATGTCCAGTTACATCGCGATTCAAGATTAAATTCTAAAAATAACCCAAATGTCACAAGTAAAACCACTACCGATTCAATGTTTTAGAGCCAATGACGTCATACGATTTGAAAGAGACAGAAAGCATCGTTTTGGCGATCTTTTTAAAAACTGAAATTTTATCGGTGATTTTTATTAAAAATATAGTACAAAATAATTTAAAAATGTGTGTTATGAGCTTAATAAGAAGTAATAAATACACTAAGATGGTTTTTAAAAAATTGTCAAATACCCCATTCAGTAGTGGATAACACTGTAATATTGTAAAATTTAACTTCTTTAAAAAGCATATGAAATTTTTTGTCTCGAAATGACTTTTTGCTGCCAGTGACAAATACCATAAATCAGGTTGAAAGAAAATAGCCAATCAGTAATGCCAATATTAAAAAAAATGACTTACCTTAACAATTTTCAAAATATAAAACAGTAGGAAAAGCAAACTTTTAAAGATATACATTTATTTTTGAAATAAATGGTGAAAAATTGAAAATCATAATTAATAAAAAAGTAAGAACAAAAAATCCCAAGCTACTGAAGTTTCAATAAAATAGAAGCATGTATCAAAATGTTGACAGACAAACCGAAATTATTAGGATTCCGAAGAAGTGTTGTTTCTTCGGAACCCTAATAATATAAACAAGTGGTTCTCAAAGTGGGGGTTGCAGAGAAAATTAATTATAAATCACATACCCATTTTCTACAAATTTCTATACATTTCTTACACATTTCTACATACTTGTCGGGGTCCTTTAAAATTTTAAATTCAAAAGGGGGTCGCGGACCAAAAATTTTAAGAACCATTGATATAAACGATACAAAAAAATAAAAATATTAGTCTTTGCTGTAGTAAAAATAATTAAAGATACATTTAAAAAAAATATCAGCTATGAGTTGTGTGTGCGCATGTGTAAAAAGGTAAGTATGATTGGAATACTTATTAACATACACGAAAAAAGTTTAAATATTTATAATTTTATTCTATTAAATACGATTTTTATATTTAAATACAAACAATGGTGTTGGAATTAAAATAATTAATTTAAAAAAAGTAAAAAAGACATGATTTATTAGTGATAAACTGTATTTAAAGTTCTAATTTCTTTTCGTTTTGCCGTCTTGTATATTCTTTTAACTCATTACAATCCAACATATGATTAATACTTGATGTTCTAATCACTGAGATCACTTATAATGCGGTTTTGTCCCCAAAAGAGAACATAAGGGTTGATCCACAGTGTAGTGCCGATCATAGTCCGTTCTCAGTCCAGTCTCGCTCCGGTGAAATCCTGTTATATTCACATTTATGTTCCATGAACGGTACGGTTCGTTCTCGATCCAATGTCATTTTACCATATTCACAGATATTGTCATTCACTATAGATTATATATTTATTTATTAATTTTTAATTTCAATTACCTTTCTCAAAATTCCAATACTTTTCAGTTGTTATATTGCAAAATTATAATGAATAAAAATTCAGGATTTAAATTAGATATCTGTCAAATAATATGTTATATAAATGACACTGACTAACTGAAGCCAGTGAAACCATAGAGAAATATGACATACTTGTCCATAGAGAAATTGTGTTATTATTTCTTTATGGACAAGTCCGTTCTCAGTCAAATATTCTTTGGAATGAATCGGTGTTGGACCATGATTGGACTGGTGTTGATAGTGTGAATACACTTATTATTTCTTATTTAAGAATATTTTACCGGAGCGACACTGGACTGGAACGGACTGTGATTGGCACTATAGTGTGGATAGTCATTTTTTTAAATTTTAAAACAGTATATAATCAAGTGTGCAATATGTCTGGGTCATAATGGGTTCTACTTCTTTTCCTTTTGTCAAGAAAATTGTTATTGAATTGAATTTTTTTGAAAAATTACTTTTAATATTATACTTACAATTAAACAATTAATATTTTTTAAACAGTAATTAAGCTAGTTAAGCTTCACATTTTCAGTACATTTAATTTGATTAAAAATCGGTAGTGAAACTATTATTTCATTAATATAAGGGACTTCCCCTGGAAAATTTCTGCTAAAATGTTGGCTAAAACGTCACATAAAAATAGAAGAAAATTTGTTTCTAATTAATCGTATAAAAATTTTGTATTAAAATTCACTTTTATATTAACTTAAAGAGGGCGTGTTCGATTGCACGGCGCGTCAAACCTTTTCACTGTCTGTGCAAATCCAGCGCATGCGCAGAATTATTTTCTCCTTCACAAAACTTTATAAGTAAAGACACAGAAATAATTGCGTCTCGAAATTTTAGAATTGCAAAGAAAGTAGACTTGAAGAACCGGGCCGTCGAACACTGCTAATGAATTATTAATAGAACTAATTATTTTGATAATTTAAATTAAAATTCACTTTTGGTACATAGAAAATCACACCAACTTTTGAAAATTTAACAATTTGATAAAAAAGCATAGAATATGATAACAGCAAAAACATATTGACTAGATTTAGCTATTTTAGAATTTTTAAATACACTAAATCACGAATAAAAAAAATATAATACACATTGCATTGTTTAGTATTTTTTTTTTCTAAAAAAAGAAAAAATATATTTATATTATTACAATTTAATTTAAATTTGATAATATTTCGTTAATTTTTTAACGGTATTCTGATAGTTTATTCAGTTTACTAATTCAGTTTTGATAACATGATATAAATAAACTTCATACTATTTAACGGTTAAAATTTTTTTTTAGTATTCGCTCCGTGCGGAAAGTGGTGATATTGCAGTCGATCGCAGCGCTCGTAGCGTATAAAAACTGAAATAGACTCAATGTTCTGTCAAAATTTTGTTAATTTTTTATGTTTTGTAAACTGATTTAATGACCATATTAGTTATTGTATTGTAAATTGTCATAATAAACTAATTATAAAAAAATATAACCAAAAGGGATATTCAATATAATTTGGAACAGTTTATTCAAATAGGTTTAGAAGGGAAGATTTGTTTGTTTTAGCAGAACCCAATGTTTTAACAAAATTTTGACAGAAACGTCTAATTTGACTATGTACTACTGCACACAGAGCGAATAGCTATTTTTCTAAACAGCGCTGATTCTAAACTATACGTTAACATTGCAATTAATACTGAAATGTCCGTTGTTTTTTCTTTCTTTTTGCATTATCCATTGAATAACAAGTTACTAATAGCAATGGCAGAAATTATTTGGCAACATTATTTCCATCTGGCGTTATTTTGAAACAGTAATTAGTGTGTGACATAGACAACATATAACTAATACCATAGATGTACATCCTGTTCACAAGTGATGTGGAGCCGACGAACAGTTAGTCGATTAATCGACTAAAGTCCTTTTTCAGACAAAATTAATCGTTAGTCAAAAATATCACGATATTGTCGACTAATCAAATAAATTTTTAGTCGAATTCGTGAGTAGGGTAACCTAACCTATGTAATTCTTTCAATGTTTCCTTTTGAATTTAATTTTGACTGTTAATCACATAAAAGTAAAAAGCTATACAAATAGATAATTTTTTAGTTTTCATTTTTTGGAATCATAAATAATACAGAAAAATTGTTAGTCATTTGTAGTTATTAAGAAAAAATTAACCATTTTAGTCATTTAGTCGAGTATAAAATAGTCGACTACAAATGACTAAATATAAACAAAATTAGTCGACTAAATCGATTGATCATTCGACATCACTAGTTTACATTAGTAATGTCAGATTTTTAATCGATTAATCGATTCAATCACCTAATTTTGTTTACATTTAGTCATTTTTTAGTCGACTATTTTACCTTCGATTAAATGACTAATATGATTAATTTTTTTTAAATGACTAAAAACGACTAATTTAACAATTTTTTTGTATTATCAAAAAATGAAAACTACAAAATTATCTATTTGTATGATTTTTCACTTTTATGTGATTAACGGATTATGATTTTTTAAAAGGAAAATATTAATAGTTCACAATTAAATTCAAAAGAAAACCTCGTTTTTGAAAGAGTTTCATAGGTCACTCTATTCATGAATTAGACTAAAAATTTAGTCGCTTAGTCGACTACTCTCTGTTCGATATGTTCGAATAATGACTAATTTTATCTGAAAAACAATTTTAGTCGATTAATCGATTAAATGCTTCTCAGCTTGACATCACTAGTTTACATAGGGAGGAACACTGTTTCTATGGTTGCCTATATTACGATTTGTCTCTCTTTAACACATGTTATAGTGTGTGCTTTATTCTGTACTGTTCACCATTTCTTTACCCTGTTATTGGAGTTCAAACCGACGTGAACAGGTTGTAGGTATTACTTGCATGAATCATGTTATGCAAATAAAACTACAGTAACACAAAATTTTTAATTTATGCCGCATCAAAGCGCCAATGTCTTCTATAGATTACTGATATAGTATCTTTTTATTCAATGGTCATGTCTGATGTAATGATAAAAATAAATCAAATAAAAATTAATTGTAAAAAAACCGAAATTACAAAATTAAAAACAGTTTTTAAAATATTTTTAGATTTTTTTAAAATACGTTTAAATATATTTTTTTATTACATTTATTCTAGACTAACATAAAATTTCTTTATTACGAGACATTTAAATAAAACCTATAGATTAGGACGAGATTTCTTTTGATATTTCGTGTCAATCGCGTTGATAACCTTTTCGACAATCTCACACAATTCCTCCTCCGTATACGTGTACATTAATTTACAATCTTTCGTTAAAATCTTATTATTCGAGATATGTTCGGCCGCGTGTTGTAAACAAAATACTTCATCATCTTGAATTTCAGTCACTAATGATACGTACAAATTACTCTTACAGACTTCACACAAATATTCCCCATCCGTGTCAGCTTTCTTTTTCTTCCGCTTGGACTGCGGTAGTCGTTCGCTGACAGTCACGCCCAACTGTCGTAATTTATCCCGTCCTATGGATTCTTTGTCTCTGATATTTTGAATACCTGGCAGTATACGTTTAAGAATCTCCGCTGTACATCGCGTGTCCAGCGCCATACTCAACAGAAGCCGTTCGAGCGAGAACATTGACGGTTCACAGCTCTCCTTTAATTCGGCGAATATATCCTCGGAATATTCTAACCAACTCGGTTGTGCGAAGAATACACTTTCGGAGACCGTGTAACCGGTGCACAAGCTAGATGTGAACGCTTTCGGGAAGATCACAATATACTGTCCGGGTTCTTGCACCGTGCGACACAGAGACACATTATTACTGACCAATAAACTGGGCGGTATCATTGCAGTGTCGGAGGGAAGCCAAACGGGCGTCTTACGACACACATTAGGTACTAATTTGTTCAGGGTCTGGCGGAATACTTCGTTTAATGAATCGGGAATCCCATACCAGACTTTACTCGCGCCCGTGTGTAAGTATTCGATCCATGGCAATCCATGTGGGTCCCGATACCAACAACACGCGCTGAAAACCATTCCGACATGCAATGTTGGAACTGTTACGCCCATTATCGGGCCCATCGAGCGTAAAATTGAACCGGGATTATTGGTTAAAACTTTCAGATTCCACGGGTGTCTGGCAAATGGACTGTTTTTCGAACAAACAAAACCGTAACCGTAACCGCCGGAGTCAATAGACCCGGAATGAACACATAAATGATTTGTACGCATGTTCACATGCTTCCAGAATTCGTACTCCACTTCACTGACTGACGGTTCGTTCGTTTTGAACCACATAGACATGGTATTTCGAGCGATTCGATAGAAAGTGCTCAATGCCATACTACGACCGCGAACAATACATTCAGCGTCTTCACCGTCATCGGAATCTGCTTCAGAACTGACATCATTATCATCTTTATAGCTAGGCGATTGAGTGACCTTCTTCTGCTGTTTTTCCCAATCCGTGTCAACTTCATTCAGTAATTTCTGTCTCTCCTCGGTAGAGAGCGTGTCGTATGGTAATAAATATTTACAATAGATGTCGTCTAATTTTGTTACGCGATCTTGCGCAGATTTTGGAATTCTCATGATTTCTGCCACCCTTGGCCATTTCTTTTTCTCGATGACTTCTTTCAGACCACCAAGTGATTGTACTGTCTGATATAGGCGCGGTAAATCCACTTCCATTCCGCCAATCTAAATTGAAAAAGTATTTATTACTTTATTATTTTTCGCTGGATGTGGTTATCTAGACCAGTGATTCTCAGAGTAGGACTCGTATTCTGTGGTTATAAATAAAAACCGAGATGAAAAAGTTTTCCTTTTAATTGATTTCCGAGATGAAAAAGTTTTTCCTGTTAATTGATTTATTTTAAACCGATATTAGGAAAATAAATCGTTATATTACTTAAAAGAATGTTTTAATGATAATTTTTACACAGGAAGTATGGAAAAATTCAAAGGGTAAGTATCCTGTTATTATTTTATATTTTTAAAATACTTTAATAAGGAAAACTACCCTTAAGGGGGTATTTTAGTCTAGAAATTCGAAAAAAATCGATTTTTCTTTTTTTTCGTATTTCCAAAGTTTAGACCTTTAAGAATAAACCTCTAAAAGGATTTACGGAAATTCGAATTATTTTCGGAGTTATGGTTATTTTTTTCTGTGTACTGTGTATCTTCTCAGTGTTAAATTCAAATTTTTATTATAAATTACTCGAAACTACTTTTTTCGATACGGTTGACATGATATCTCAAGTTCTAATGCACCAATTTACTTGAAATTTGGTACAGACCTTCTTAATACTATCAAAATTGGTCCGACGCGACGTAGGGGTTTTTGAAATTTCTTTTTCTACTATTTTTAAAAAATTTTCAAAGCTGAAAAAAGGAGGCAAAAAAATTATTTTTTTTTTTTTTATGAAAAAATTTAATTTTTTAAATCGGCTACATCCAACTAATTTTACATCCTTGTTTATTAAGAATTAACTAAAAGTTTGTTTCAGATCACCAAGAGGGTTGGAATCACGTCAACAAGGAGACAACTTTTGTTTTTTTTGAGCCCCCACTTTGCCGGCCTGAACCGATTTCAATTTTGAATTTTTTTAAAATTTTTGTACATTTTTATACTTTTCAAATATCAATAAAAAACTGTTCAAAAAATAGATACTAAAAATGTTTACTTTTTTTTTTTTTTTTATTACGCCCGAAAAATTACCTCAAAATCGAGCCTCTAGACTAGAATACCCCCTTAAGAATGACTCTCTCAAAATATTTCGTGTATTATATTTGTCGATAACGGATTAATTACATAAATACAGAAATAGCGGTAGAATCGGAACTTGTAATTCTTTGCACTGTAGTCTATGATCCCACTTGCGCCTCTGATGGTTAAATTAGAAACTGTATCAAGTGAAAATATACGTATACGTTTAATTGTAATATAAAATATGGTAACCAGCACATAATTTGTATAATACATATTTCTATGCCAACTAAACGTATACGTACATCGTTTACTTGATATAGGGTTGGGCGGGGTAAAAAAAAAGACACTGCTCGAGTGGGCTAAAAAAAAGACATACTTGTATTAAACTCAACAGTGTTAAATTCGAAAAATAAAAAATATTACAAAAAAATACATTAGTATTTTAAGCTGTCTGGGCCAAAAAATTATTTTTTGGAGAGGGCTTTATAACATAAAAAAATTTTCTCCCAAACTTCCGTTATTCATGAGCGAAAAACTTTCATTCCGCGACGATAAACTTTTCCAGTAAGTAAAAAATCTGATAAGATAGAGTGCTGGAATTTTTTCTTATTATTCTACATGCTCTTTAGTAATGTAAAGTACAAAGTTTTATTTAAATGGTCCAACTGCTTGTAATTTTTTTTATATGTTAAAAAAAAAGAAAAAAAATGGGGCAAAAAAAGACAAAACAAGGGGTTAACATTTAGGAAAATTAAAAATTATTGACAAGGATTTTCATTTTAAAACTATATTATGACATGTTTATGTATATTTTATGGATTAAAAAATTACTGATTCTTCAATAAAATAATTTTTTTGTTAGTGAAGAGACGGTTTTCATAGATATCAATTTCAGCTTATTCGAAAATTTGTATTTTTGGCCCATGAAAATTTATTTGTTTTTATAATGTATAACTATGCTTTACTGCACACATTTAGTATTTTTAACTCATTCATAGATTATTTTGATTTATTTTTTTACTTTATCTAAAGTGGTGTAAAAAAAAAGACAGCCTGAAATTAGCATATTTAGTTTTTTAATGAGCTACAATAAATTTTTTATTAGTTGTACGTTTGTGAAATAAAAACTGTTTTAATATTTAAAGTCCAAAGAAATTTCCTATGAGTCAAGCTTTAGCATCAGTTAACTTTTTCTGACTTTTGTTACTGCTTAATCTTAGCTAAAGTTTTTAGTAAAATACGTAAAATTTAAATATATCTATAAAAAAGTTTGTAGTCGAGATAGAGTTGTGAAATAAAAAGTGTTGTACTGCTAATTACCCAAGCTGTCTATTTTTTACCCTTCCAATCATGTACTTGCAGTATCCCATTAGTTAGAGGTCTGTCTTTTATGTACCCTCCACTGTCTTTTTTTTACCCCATTTGGCGGGTAAAAAAAGACAAGGTTTTTATTTTTTTATAGATTTGTGTCATTAGCTTGAGTGAAAAAACATGCAAAATCTCAAAATACGAACAATTTAACATCATACAGTATTTTTTTTGTCTAAAAATTCAAATATTTTCCACATAAAAATTAAAAGATTTGATTTTGTCTTTTTTTTACCCCGCCCTACCCTAACTTCTAGTTTTATTACAAGAGGCGCTCGCGTAATCTTCATTTCTAACAGTAAAACCTTGCTATAAAAATATGATAAAATCTTAAAAAAAGCTGTTCCAACAAAACTTACCCAAGGAGCTTGATTCAACGTTATATTCTGCGTTGCCAAATACTTCTTAATGGCAGTCAACTCGCGAAAATTTGGCCCCCACCGATACAACATTTTATGCACATACTGATTATAAGCCGTAAATCGCATATCATCACTAACTTTACATTCTGGTTTAAAACCTTGCGGTGGAACAATTCGACATAAACCAAAACTTTCGGCCAACGGGCGAATCTTATCGATAAATTCCAACGGATCCTGAAACTCCTTGTCGGTTGGATGAAACGTAGGAGCTTCAACCACTTGCGCAGGAACCATTTGATTGGGAAAACTTGAAATAACAGTTGAAGACGGGGAAGAAGATTCCAATATTCCTCGTGGACGACTTTTAAACACTCGTTTATTTAGGATAGTGTTAGATGAAGATGCCGTTGCGAATGTGGAAGGTTTATAATCGATTTTGGCGTCGTCACTTGATAACGATGTGGAATCACTTGTAGCCTTAGTTATGGTTTCCGCTTTCAGCATAGGTTTCACGGCTTCCGATGGCTTAGTGCGAAACGGTTGCACCGTACCGATCGGAGGATATACACTTGCTGGTCGACTCTGCGTTGGCAAAAGCGATTTGTTTGTGAATGCTGAAGTTTGCGGATTATTTGCCGATTTCGTGACAAGTTTTGCTTGCATGATAACACGTTGATTCGACCCGCTAGACCCTGTTGTGCCCAATTTCACAGCAACGCCTTGGATCACTTGTTGATCGGACGACAGCTGTTTCCCCGTTTGTAAGGGGATATAGAATAAATGACCATCGGAATCGTCGGCCATTTCCGTGGCTGTGGTACATTCCAGGTCAGAACTGATTCCGATTTCTTTATTGACGTTATCGGTTAAGTCCACTTGGACCGCGATTGAGGTGCACTGGTTTGGATTATTATCAGCGTTAAGGGTTAGCGAGAGCGGTTGACTGCTTGAAATGTTTTTCATATCTTGCTTTAATACTGGCGGTATTCGAAATACTGTTGGAGTCTTTTTGGATTCCTCCTCTGAATTAAATTTAGCAATTTCATCTTCCGATTTTGAAGTGGCTGTACTTGATGGGCGTCGACAGTGGCGACGGAATGGCGTGTTAACGGGTGTTTCGGATTCTTCAAACGCGTAAACGCTACTTTCGTTGTCGGGGGAAAAAGCTGCGGTGCTTGGAGTTTTTTCCTTGCGCTCTTTAGCTTTGTTGATGATTGGTCGACGCTGTTGAAAAATGCTTCGTTTCTCAACGTTTAATACGTTTTTGGATTCGTCTGACGGTGATATTGCCGGTAATTTGATTTCGGTTTCAGTGACGCTTGGTTTTTCGTCTAATTTAAATAAGGCTTCGACCGAGTCACTCTTTTGAATTGCACCTTTTTTGAGTTCTTTGTCCGCGTCGTTTAACCACTTTTCAATTTGTTCGGTGGACATGTTAACTTTCCCTTTTCCAAAATGGCGACCGATATCTTTACAGAGTAAATCGGGTCCGCTTTTTAATTTTGGCGGTTCTTCGGTAGTACTAGTGTCCAACGAATCGATATTCTTTTCTTTGGTGTCATCAGAACTTTTGGTCGGTTCATTTTCTAGCTTGACTGGTGGTTGTTTTTCTATTTGCTCTGGTTCCGGTTGTTTCGCCGTGACTTGTTCGACTTTTTCTTCCACTTCAGTTTTGATTGGTTCTTTTACAGGTACGTCTTTTACAGGTACGGAATCTTTTTCTAGATTAATTTTAGTAACTTTCTCGGAATTGTCACTTTTTATTTTACACGCCAGAGGCTCTTCATCTGAATCACTAAAATTTTGATCACTTAATTTAAAATTTGGTTTTACAGTTTTGTCTGATGCGATTTTCTTTTCTTTGGGCTTATTTTCTAAATTTTTTGAATTTTCTTTTTTAACAATTTTAGACGATGTCAGCGTAGATTTAACTTCTTCCGGTTCCGATTTTCTTAAAGCTTCTTTTTTGGCCCGTAAGTCTTTCTTAGTTCTCGATAATTGCAGCTGTTTATTGGTTGATATTTTATTTCGAAAAATCGGTTTTCTTAGCGTCATACGAGTTTGAATTCGGTCTACATTTTTCCTAATTATGCGTTTTGGTCTTCGTTTGTCTTCTAAAGACTCTGAACTGCCAGATACTTCTTTTTTCATTGACGTCATTGGTTTAGGTAACGTTAATTTCCGTAGATTTCTGAAGTGTTGAGTTCTTGCTAGCGTCTGAGCTTTTTTCACGTCAGGTGGTGAAATTGCGGGTTTATCTATTTGGGACTTGGGCATAACTTTTCTTACTAAATTGACTTTATTTAAAGCCCTTCTGGTTTTAATTTGATGATCACTGTTGACTTGAGCCCGAATTTCATTTTCGCGTTGAACTGCTCGCTTTACGTTCGGCAATTCCGGGAAGCTATCGATCGACATAGTTTCGTCGTCCGGTTCATTTTCTAGAATCGAAAGTTTTCGGCCGAGCATTTCCATGTACAGAGCAGCGGCTTCTTTAGTTTTTCTCGATGGTCTTTGTGGTAATTTACTTGGTTGCGAGAGACTAGACGAGCGCGTGCAACGCTTCGAGACCGCTAGCGTGGCTGGCGCTTTCGTACGTGTGATTAGATTTTTATTCGATTTTGTGGTTACAGTGGCGATGGATTCTTTAATTTGTTTCGGGACTTTTTTGACTACTTTGACACTTTTTAGTAATGGCTGGTTGTCGTCGGATGAAAATTCTGAGGATGTATCGTTCTTTTTAGTGGTTACCGTAGGCCTTAAAATACGTTTTTGTTTTACCGGAGATGTTCGCATTTTTGGAACGTTTCTTAATTGCATTTTTCGTTTAACGGTCACGGAAGCCTTCTTCCTAGACGCTTGTGGTGGACTCTTTTTGACCGGGCTTCCCTTTTTCACTTTTTGTTGAATTTTTGAAGCTGATCTCGTTCTTATAAACGAATCGCTAGCATTTCTCTGATTCGAATCAACAGCGCGTAATTTTACGATTCTTTGTTTTTGAAGATTTGAACGTAAAGGTTGTCCGGCCAGAACTTTGTGTCTTCGTTTTTGGTCTATCCGTTTATGGACAAACGGATCAGCTCGTTTTCGAACCCCAAACGCGACAAATGGTCGATCTGGGGCCGCGTTATGACTCTCAGTGCTCGATGTAGCTGCAGTTTTTCTATGTATGTCATTTCGATGAGTAATTCGGTTTGATTTAGAGTGTGATGCAGTGTGAAAGAAATCTAAACTTGGTGGTAAAATGTTTGTACCTCGAAAACATAAGAACGTTAAAAAGTCCTCGGTGTTCGGACGTTTGGATGGTAATAAATCGACCGGTTCCGTATCGTTTGGCTTTGATTTCTCCTTTTCGATTTCTTTCAAGTGTGTAATTATCGGTGGTACAAGCGCGGAACCTTGTGCAAATTTACGTTGAGCATGTACCTTTGTTCTGTGAGAACAAAAGTAAAGTCATAACTAAAATGTATCAATTTTATGCATGGAAATATTTTAGTGTGTTAAAACTCACCGTTTAGGACTGTCTGATAACGAATCCCCATTATTATTTTCACAATTTCGACGTTTTCGTCGACTTTCGCTTTTAGTTATAGGCATGTTTAAAGGTTATAAAATATTTATTTTTAAAATTAAACATATAGGTATATTTATTTAAAATATTTTAAAATATGAACAATAAATATTTATCAAGTTAGTTTTATTTTACAATTTTTTTTTTCTTTTACATTTTTATTGTATTTTTAAGTCAATTGTATAAGTTTATAAAACTTAAAAATACTTTTTATTTATAAACTACATGTATTATATATACAATTGTAATTAGGGTAATTAGTATTTGAATATTTTATCTATGAATGAAATAAAATTACTCATCTCATGGCTGAGTTCAGCTATTTAGGAGTTTTGCAACGGTTCAGTACTTTAGTGACTTGGAGTTTGGGGAGTCAATTGGAAATTTCTTTATGTTTTGTGGAAGTGATATAGGACAAGAGCAGAAAAACCAAATTTTAAAAATTAATCTGGAAATGCAATAAGAAATGGGTCATACTTCATACACAATCAATGAAATAAGGAATAAGAAGTATGCCATCTAGTGACGTTGAATGGAACTTTAACGTAACTGCCCATAGGTATATGTATTTAGGTATTTTTGTACATCAAAATTCATGAAAAAATAACGTTCGTGATGACTTTTTTTGTCACTAAAGTGAAAAAAATCACGAATTTTGACGTACAAAAGAACCTACATATTCATATCTACGAGCAGTTACGTTAAAGTTCCACTCAACGTCACTAGATGGCATACTTCTTATTCCTTATTTCATTGATTGTGTAGACACCCCAATAAGCTAAATTCAAATTAGCAACAATTTTTTATGCTTATTTAATACTGAACGCAGTCAGTGTGTTCATAATATACGATACCTTCTCGTCCCTCTACAAGTAGTCAAGTACGTAACAAAAACTTAACCCCTCAGTGCTTAACCCATTAAAAACTAATATATTACATGTAATCACTGAGTACTAAATCGAACATATTAACATATTTCCTAAAGATACCACAGGCATTAAATTGTGAAGCATGACTCCATTTTACTAAACCTAACTTGTAACCACGGAGACCTGTTTATGAATATTAGATAAACCATCAAAATTAATAGTTTGACCGCCATTAAAGTAATCACATCAGGGCCATTCCAGCCAAATTAGAAATTTTTATAACGACCGTTACACCCATTAAAATTGGAATATCTTATTTTAATTTAACTATTTTTTATACTTATTTTCTACTGTGGCTCAATAATCACCAACTTAATAAAAAGTGAGAAAAATGAGATATTCCAATTTTAATGCGTGTAACGGTCGTTACAAAAATTTCCAATTTGGCTGGAATGGTCCATCAGTGAATTTTTTTGCTCACATCAGTCAATTTTTTTACTTCAATTTCTTAATGTATTTGTAATACACAGCATTCTCTTTAGTTGATTCTCTCCTCAATGATATGTAAAACTGTGGGAACACCAAGAGCACGTACTTAAAAATACAATATAATAATGAGATATATTTCTGTAAACTTTCATCATTTCTTTTGTGTAAAAAACACCATTTGAAAGTTTGAGTTTGAATTTTAATAGCTATTTAAATAAATAGTCTGAACGATATAGGTTAGAACAAATATTTGAATTGATTTTTAAATATACCTACTAAACTCTTTTAAACACACCATATGGGAAAGTTAAAATACTTTCATAAAGTGTTAGTACAATATATTTTTAAAGCATCAAATATGAAATCTATGCAATATATTTTTAAAGCATCAAATATGAAATCTGCGATAAAAATTAATATTAAAATAAAAAACTTTGTCACTCTTTTGTGACGCATGCTTAACATATTCTAGGTTCTTGAGTATCTATACATATGATTTAGTTAATGTTTTATAGAAATAGCGCTCATATTTCATTTTCTAGATAATGGAAAACAGGAATATTTACTTTTAAATAGTATAACTCTTTTCTCATACCAGTTTAAAAGCTCAGAATAATAATAAATAAATTTTATTAAATGGAATTTTAATTTTTTTTTATATATTACATTATTTTTACTTTTTAATTTTGTTTTATAGTTCCCACCAAACTTTCTATATACCTGCAAATCCTACCTATTATGTAATACGAATATTTATTCTTATTTTGAAAAAGATAATTAGATTTTCTTTTGGTATTTACTTAATAATCACATTCTGTATCTTTGCGAAAAATTTTATCAGAATCTAAATATTTGTGCGGGTTTTAATGAGTCAGTTTAGATTTGTCTATTGATTCGATCTATGAATAATAGGGCCTATTCGTACCGCACAAAGTCAAAGTGTCTTGCTCTTACTTTTAAGAACATTATACTTGTTTTGAAGAACTTTTGTCTTACTTTGGAGATATTTGTATGTTCCTGTCTCACTTTCCGTGTTCTTGAGAGAAGGGTGAAGGATATGTACGATGTATACCGAACGCTATTACTGACTATAAACTATGTATGCTACAATCATCGTATCATAGAGATGTACACGATATGATTTTACTCACAGAGTACTAATTTAAATACAAGAGTAATATTGTACTAGATTTTAGATAAAATTTCTTGTTAATACAATAATACGTGAAAGTTTTTAAAAAATGTGTTGTTAATTATTTAGAATTTAGCTAATTCACTTGAATGAATTTTTTTAATGAAAATAAGTTGCGTTTTTAATGACAATAGGAATATTCTTATTGGAACGAGGAAAAATTAAAAAATAAAATAACAGAAAATTCTCATATAAATTTTATTTGTATAAATTGAATTATATAATTCATTTTATTTATTTATACTATTATTATTATTATTATTATTATTATTATTATTATTATTAATTTTTTTTATTATAATAAGAATTGTACAGAATTTTGATAAGAATTGAATGTAAAATGTTGAACTGGCAAAAATTTTAATAGGTATAAAGAAATTAGCATTATGAATAATACAATTTTGTTCGTCATTGGCCTGGCCTTTATATAAGGTTAAAACTATTCATTAAGAATTTTTTAGTACATCAAACATGTATACGAAGTATCCCATGATTTAAATACCTAATTAAAGCCGGTTACACACGGTCTGATCTCATCGGCCAATAAAATAGACATTATTGACGACGTAAAGATTCTCTCTCGTGTCTCTGGTGGTAAAATTAGGACTAGTATCGAGTTAAAATATACGCATAAATGTTTAATTGGGGATATAAAATCTAGTAATCCGCCCATAATTTGTATAATAGGTATTCTAATGACAATTACACGTATACAAAAATTTTTACTTGATACAGATTCTAATTTTAAAAAAAAAAAAAAAAAAAAAAAAAAAAAAAAAAAAAAAAAAAAAAAAAAAACAAAAAACCTGAGATGCTTGCGTAATCTTTACGTCGCCAAGAATCAGCTACCCACACGATGATAATATGATAATTTAGTATTTCAATAGTCATGGGCGCTGTTCAGCGTTAACTTAAACCTAAGTAACTGTGACACAACCTTGTAACTCGTTAACAATTCCACATAATTCCATATAACGTATACTAGTTGTCAAAATAGTGTACCAGCTGGTCGTTTCGTCATTATAGGTTATGATCTTGATCGTGTTAATTTAAAATTGTACCAAAATAGTCGTTTATACAATCACCAATCTTAATTTTAAATTCTATTAAATAAAAACAAAAATTGACGCTTGCTTTATGGTTAATCGTAAACAATCTTTTTTTTTTTTTTTTTTTTCTTTTTTTTACGTTTTTGTATTAATAAATTATAATATATATAAAACTAATATATAAAACTATATTATAATTTAATATAAAAACTGATAAGTTAAATATAACATTTTAATTTTATTAATACAAAAACGTAAAAAAAAGAAAAACAAAAAAAAAAACAAAAACAAAAAAAAGATTGTTTACGATTAACCATAAAGCAAGCGTCAATTTTTGTTTTTATTTAATAGAATTTAAAATTAAGATTAGTGATTGTATAAACGACTATTTTGGTACAATTTTAAATTAACACGATCAAGACCATAACCTATAATGACGAAACGACCAGCTGGTACACTATTTTGACAACTAGTATACGTTATATGGAATTATGTGGAATTGTTAACGAGTTACAAGGTTGTGTCACAGTTACTTAGGTTTAAGTTAACGCTGAACAGCGTCCATGACTATTGAAATACTAAATTATCATATTATCATCGCGTGGGTAGCTGATTCTTGGCGACGTAAAGATTACGCAAGCATCTCAGGTTTTTTTTTTTTTTTTTTTTTTTTTTTTTTTTTTTTTTTAAAATTAGAATCTGTATCAAGTAAAAATTTTTGTATACGTGTAATTGTCATTAGAATACCTATTATACAAATTATGGGCGGATTACTAGATTTTATATCCCCAATTAAACATTTATGCGTATATTTTAACTCGATACTAGTCCTAATTTTACCACCAGAGACACGAGAGAGAATCTTTACGTCGTCAATAATGTCTATTTTATTGGCCGATGAGATCAGACCGTGTGTAATCGGCTTTAATTAGGTATTTAAATCATGGGATACTTCGTATACATGTTTGATGTACTAAAAAATTCTTAATGAATAGTTTTAACCTTATATAAAGGCCAGGCCAATGACGAACAAAATTGTATTATTCATAATGCTAATTTCTTTATACCTATTAAAATTTTTGCCAGTTCAACATTTTACATTCAATTCTTATCAAAATTCTGTACAATTCTTATTATAATAAAAAAAATTAATAATAATAATAATAATAATAATAATAATAATAATAGTATAAATAAATAAAATGAATTATATAATTCAATATATACAAATAAAAATTATATGAGAATTTTCTGTTATTTTATTTTTTAATTTTTTCTCGTTCCAATAAGAATATTCCTATTGTCATTAAAAACGCAACTTATTTTCATTAAAAAAATTCATTCAAGTGAATTAGCTAAATTCTAAATAATTAACAACACATTTTTTAAAAACTTTTGTATTGTATTAACAAGAAATTTTATCTAAAATCTAGTACAATATTACTCTTGTATTTAAATTAGTACTCTGTGAGTAAAATCATATCGTGTACATCTCTATGATACGATGATTGTAGCATCCATAGTTTATAGTCAGTAATAGCGTTCGGTATACATCGTACATATCCTTCACCCTTCTCTCAAGAACACGGAAAGTGAGACAGAAACATACAAATATCTCCAAAGTAAGACAAAAGTTCTTCAAAACAAGTATAATGTTCTTAAAAGTAAGAGCAAGACACTTTGACTTCGTGCGGTACGAATAGGCCCATAGTTTTTTCGTTTTCTTATGGTTTTCTTCTTTCTTTCATTGTTTGTAATTGTTTGGGCCGGTTTACGTCAAAAAATATAACCTGCTTTCCCAAGTTTTTTCTACCTTTCTAGAAGTGAGGAAATATCTTGTGTACCTACTTAAAAGTTTAAAGCAAAATATAATAATGTCGGTATGTTTACGCTTTTTTCTAAATATTAGAAGCAAGTCAATTTAAATGTAGTCAGTTTATAATAATTCATTTTAGGAATTAAAATTAAAAGCAGAAATAAATCAAGCTTGTAGAACAGCTGAAGATTTTACGAAATTATATTACGAAAGCGTTGACAAACGAAGACATGTAAGTTCCACAATTTACATCGTAAACTCTCTGGATTCAGTGAATCTTGATTTAATAAATTTATTACATTTAAGTTAATGGCAAAATTGTATTTGGAAACGGGAATTTTAGTCTGGAATGGAAATGGAATTGTCGGTAATGAACAAATCCAAAAATTCTTTATGGAACTTCCCACTTCAGATCACACGTTAAACACGCTCGATTCTCAACCCATTATAGGTAAACGTAAAATTACGTCCCTGGTGGTGAAATTAAAAACTATTTTTGAACACATATTTTTTAAGCGCCTCTAATGGTGTTTTACATAAATATGTGTCCAAATGTAGCTTGTAATTTTACCACCAGAGGCGCACGTGTAATCTCGTCGCTAGTAAACGGAAATAAAAATTAAAGTATGTACCTAGTGTTATTAATATTTTTTTTTCATATTTAAAATGTTTTAGATTCTGCTGTAGCGGGTCAACTTACATTTTTAATTCAAGTAAGCGGCACTGTCAGATATCAAGACAAATCTGCTAAATCGTTCCAACAGAACTTTATGATTACTGCTCAAGGAGATAAATGGAAAATTGTCAGTGATTGTTTTAGACTACAGGAGCCTATTACATGACCAGAAGAAAACAATGGACTTTTCTAATTTAGAATTAAATTTTTTATTTTGATACATTATTAAAAAATAAATAAAATAAGTTTCGAACTAATTTTGTTAGTTTGTAAAATTATTTCAAAATTAATTTTTTATTTTCAAGACGTAAATTTTTTGTAAATTAAAAGGAGAAAAGTGCAGTAGTGTTTTTTTATGATTTATCCTAGAGAATCCTTATCGGAAGTATTATAAGATTATGGTAGGATAGTAAGGTCGCCTCACAATGAAAATAACATAAGGAGTAACGCCATCTGATGACCCTAGTTGATACTTTGAGGAGTTTCCTAACTCAATCATTCAAAAGAGTGATTTTGAATTAGTAATATCTATTAAAAAATCACTATTGTGGATGGTTAAGTTAGGAAACTACGCAGTTTCATCTAGTATCACTAGATGGAAATACTCACAGAGGACAGAGGTACAATACGTATCCCTCCACTACTGGAATCAGTGTAACCAGTAAGAGACAGAAAATATGTTATATACGTGCACGGTGTTTACTTTGTATTGGCGCGCTACACTGTGTATGTGTGCATAATCGAAATAGAGGTGGCAGCCACGTGACCCTTCTTCGCATACATATGTGTGATACCAAAACGCTGCGTGTGGGGGTTCTACAGTGCTAACAACAATCAAATCCATTGTTGTTTGACTGACCTCCACTGGGTGAATGCCAGTGAGGCACTGACTACCTACGAGCCTAAGGTACACAAAAATGCACACTGCAGATTTCATGATAGAGATAGTTGCTGTCTCCATTACTCCAAGGAAATACTTAACATCATTCAAGATCCTAAACTTTCTACTAATAACTTGGCAATCAAAATAACGAAATCCCTTTTAGAAATATGACTTATTCGAAACAGGGCCTTTTTCTGATGATCCTACATATAAAATTTTGGTAAAAATGAAAAGAGTGACTTCAAAAACTTCTAATTTTCTGCCGATTTTATCATTCTATCATTTTGCTTACGGTTTTTGAGGCACCAAAAATTAGAATAAACTTAATGACGTCATTAAATTTAAAAAAAAAATTCTTCAAATTTTACAGTAGCAATATTAATTAAAGTGATTGGTTGAATTGGGGTAATTCGAGTGTGAATTTCTCATTTTTAATGTCAAAATAACGAAATTCCTTTTAGAAATATGACTGATTCGACAGAAGTCTTTTTCCTAGTGCCCGCCCCTACATGCCTAATTTTGGTAAAAATGAAAACAACGTCATCGAAAATCTATAATTCACTTCCAATTTCATCATTACATCATTTTATTTACGGTTTTTAAGGCACTGAAAATTTTAGTGAACATGATGACGTCATTAAATTAAAAAAAAATTTTTTCAACTAAAACTATCAAAGTGATTTGAATTATAGTAATTCGTTGAGTTGGGCTAATTTGAGTCTGAATTTTTCATTTTTGCTGTCAAAATAACGAAATTCCTTTTAGAAATATGACTTATTCGACAGAAGTCTTTTTCCTAGTGGTCCTACGTACCTAATTTTGGTAAGACTGAAAAAAGAACGACATCGAAAATCTACAAATGGCTTCCAATTTCATCATTATATCATTTTATTTATGGTTTTTAAGGCACTGAAAATTTTAGTGAACATGGTGAACACAATGACGTCATTAAATTTAAAAAAATTTTCAAAAAAAAACTTTATCGAAGTAATTTGAATTAGAGTACATAATTCGTTGAGTTGAGCTAATTTGAGTCTGAATTTTTCATTTTTGCTGTTAAAATGACGAAACTCCTTAGAATTATGAGTGATTCGACACGTCTTTTTTCTAGCGTATTTACATACCTAATTTTGATAAAAGCAAAAAGAACGTCATCGAAAATCTATAATTAATTTCCAATTTCATTATTCTATCATTTTATTTACGGCTTTTAAGGTACTGAAAAATTTTAATAATCTTGGTGACGTCATCAAGTTAAAAAATTTCTTTGTTTCAAATTAACATTTATGGAAGTGATTTGACTGGTTGAATTGGGGGTAATTTAGTTGTGAACTGTCCATTTTCGGTGCTAAAATCACGATGTTCCTTCTAGAAATATTTAAATATATCACTAACTGTTCTTTAATTGAAAGTAAAAACTAAAAAAAGACAATATTAAGAATTTATATAAAACTTTTATTGTTATATTCATAGAAGATACACTGAACTGGCATAAATTGAAATCAGTACAAGAAAAAATTTATTAATTCTAGTGATAATTTTATTAACTTAATATAAAAAAAGCTGTTTTTTTCTTTTTTTTTATAAAATATATAAAAATTTGTGAACTTTTTCGAAACGTGTTAAAAAAATCTAGTAAACTGTAAAAATAAAAACTAATTAGAAGAAATATTCATAGATGGTAAACTACACGAAATCTAAGTTCAAATATTTTTTTATATTTAATAGATTTGAGCGTTATTTTATTTTATTCCATTTTGACAGTACGTAAATGTATATATAAACCGAAACATGTCACAGACTTTCAGTGGCATTTGTAAATTAAAATTGGTATTTTCCAATATTTTAATTTGTGACACGAAAGTGTTGATTAAAAAAATTCCGAATATTAAAACTATTAACGACAAATACACGAACATACGATTTTCAAAAGAGTTTTAAGGTGTCATTTATTTTGTCTTTTTGGGCTTTATAAAATCGCTTATAAATAAAATTTTAATAGTGACCAAATGACGTATATACACACTGAAACATCAAAAAACATCATAGAAACACACACAGGAAGAAAAATTGAAAAATGAAGAATCCAGGAAATGTCGAATATCTGACGTCAATCAACTTGGCGGGAGTATTTTAAAGTTTGGGCGTCGCGTAAGCAAAATAAACATATGCTTAATACAATTGCAAAGAGTGCTACTCAAAATTATTTCCTATTTGCTGGAGGTTTCTCCTGACAAAGCTTCGCCACATTTTTTGAAGTGGCGAATACAGTTAATAGATTTTAGGTTAATTTAGGTGTTAGGACTCAAAAAATTAAAGCTTAAACGAAATTCCATAAATCAATTACTACAATTTATGTTGTAAAAGTTTTAATTAAGCTTTTTTATTCTTTTCAGAAAGTTTTACGTAATTTAGAACATTTCTTCTAATCTTGCTTTATTTTAAATATTAAATACGGAAAACAAATTGAAAAAAGTTGTCTTTTAAAAGCAAAAAATAATTTTTAGTCGTTTTTAGTAACTCACTATCAACCCTCCTAACGAATAAAATAAGTCATTTCATTCAGCGCATGCGTATAACATTGTCCTTCTTAGAATTTTTGCAAACTATCGTAAAATTTACGATAACATTATTTTGACAAATGAAGCAAGTATGTTACCTTACATAAAATAATTAGGTTTTTGAAGAAAAATTTTTTTTGTCGTAAATGAAAAGATCATGTAATTATGTTTTATAAGAAAACTGTTTTTAGTTTTTATTTTAAGCGTAATATTTAAAAAGTTGTAACAAATTAAAAATAAATTTTTAAACTTAGAACCGACAACGTGCCGACAATTCCCGAGCGCATATGTGACGTCATAATGGCAACTTACCTAAAAATTCAATGTATTTTTATTTTGAATTATTGTTGCTATGCAATTTTTCCTTACTAAAAGTAATTTTGTATTGAATATATTACAATTATGACGTCACAGACATCGCGATCTTTTGTAGTGCTGTTTATAACAAAATGAAATTTTTTGAAATTTTTGAAGTTTTAATTAATTTCTTATTTATTATATATTATTTTTAAAATTTTTTTCGCATCGATTATCAGTATTATTTATGATAATATATAATACTGAAATAAAACAAAAAAAAATGATAATTACTTTTTTATTCAAAAACTCAATTGCTTTTTTTCAAGATTAATTTTTTCAAAACAAAATTCCAAATTATAGTTGAAAAAATATTCCCAGACACTTTTGTAGGTTTCCTTCTTATTTGTCCTTGTCGTACACTTTTCAACACTACACCAGTGTCCTGAATCAATGGTTTTTATTTAGTTTTCTTAAATATTTGACATAATAATATTTTATCTTCACAGAGTTAAAAAAATGATGCAATACTGTAAAGAAAAATGAAATATGTTATTTTCGATTAGAATAAACTATTTTCGTTTGATTTTAACTGATTTGAAAATTCTAAGCAGTACATATTGACATTCACTTGTTCATTTGTTTTTCAAAATTATATTTTTAATAATCTCTATGGTATTAAATATTTTGCAATGAATACAGTCATTCAGTTATTTTATGTATATGTTTACAGTTAAGTTATAATATATCATTAATGTCATTTTTTTTCGGTTTCTTTAAGAAATATTCTTCTGTAATCAAATTATTATTGAATAAACAGAATTTACATAAAAATATAAAATAGTGTTATTAACTTATTATTTATTATTATTTCGTAACCTAATGTTCAATTAGTACCCTATGCACTATTTATTTGTTTGACTGGAATTAGAAAAAGACAATCATACGTTGACAAAGAAACTATCAAAATTGTCTGGGAATATTTTTTCAACTTTAATATTACAGTTGTTCATTCTCTTCATCCTTTTTTTTATGACTTCTGTTCTACTTGGAAACTGTTTTATGGCTTTGAAATTTTCCTCAAAATAACGTTACTGCCAATTTTGGTTCATGCAAAAATTTTCTAGTAACAGTACTATTGCCATCTATAGTGAACTATTCGCAACATAGAAGAAAATTCATTAATTTTTTTAAGACTAATAATTTTTCTAACCTTATTTTTATTATAAGATAAAAAATACTAAATATCAGTCAACAATTTGGGACATTTTTAAGATTTTAATAGTTTAAGGGGTTAAAGTACGATAAAATTATAATGAAATGCACTAAGTGGCACAATTATTAACTGACGAAAAAAAAATTATAAATTTTACACAGATAAGATTTCAAACTGAAATAAATAAAATATGAAAATACAAGAAGTTAAACATTGATGCGCGCACCTCTAGTGGTAAAATTTATAAGATATACAAAACAGACATTTTGTCAACACTCTTTAAATTTTACCTCTAGACGCGAGTACACGCTTCCATCACAAATAAGATACTTGCAAAAAATAAATAATAAATTCACAATTAGTTCAAATCGAAAAACATTTCATGCAAAAATGTATTCTTCAATATTAATTATTTAATAATTGAATTTTTCATATTTATAAACCTTGTTAATTTCTGTAGCACATAATACAAGGGCAGTGATAACAGTAACATGCATTTTAGTTTCACATCGTAAACATGATAACTCAGAAGCAAACTGGAAACTTTCATGGAAGGAATATTTATTTAGATGTCACGGTGATTCGATAAGTATGTGTTACAAACACAAAAATATATAGTTTATCTGAAATTAGATACAATAAACTAAGATTTTTTCACGTATATTGTAGTGATGTCGGATAATTAATCGATTAGTCGGTTTAGTCGACATTTAGTCATATTTTAGTCGACTATTTTACCTTTGATTAAATGATTTTTTTTAAATGACTAAAAAACGACTAATTTAACAATTTTTCTGTATTATTTATTGGACTTCAAAAAATGGAAACTAAAAAATTATCTATCTGTATGATTTTTCACTTTTATGTGATCAATATATTGTAATATTTCATATCTTTCTTTTTCTTAAAAGAAAAATATTAAAAGTCCATATTAAATTCAAAAGAAAACCTCGTTTTTGAAAGAGTTACATATGTTACCTTACCATGTATTCGACTAAAAATTTAGTCGATTAGTCGACTACTCTGTGCTCGATATTTTCGACTAATGACTAATTTTATCTGAAAAACAATTTTAGTCGATTAATCGATTAATTGTTTCTCGGTCTGACATTACTAGTATATTGTACTAACGTATAACAGGTTACTCGGATTAATATAAAATTTTGACTCCCTTTTTAAGCTTTTTATATATTACGGTAATATATCATTTTTTCTGTATAATTTTCAGCTATTTCCTTCAATATTTCAAGTGGCGTTGTTTCTAAAAATAATTTTGGGCGGTATTAGTATACAAACCAACATTTTTTCAATTAATAAATTCTGAAATCTTTAATA
The DNA here is from genome assembly GCA_035578155.1 of Brachynemurus nebulosus. Classification (NCBI taxonomy): domain Eukaryota; kingdom Metazoa; phylum Arthropoda; class Insecta; order Neuroptera; family Myrmeleontidae; genus Brachynemurus; species Brachynemurus nebulosus. The sequence continues at coordinate 7,694,019 of JAPWDM010000019.1, forward strand.
ACAAAGAAAAAAGCGACTTCCTGCAAAACGAAATCAGAGAATATAGATCGAAGAACAAAAATCAAAGATCTACATGTCAAAAATAAAAACAAATTTAAACGATAATTGTCAATCTAACATGTTTCGGCCCCAAGGCCATCATCAGAGATCATGGCAAAAATCAGTTTGTTATGGAAAACAACAAAAATTAAAAAAAATATGGAAAACATCAAAAAATTTTTCGACTTTTATAATTTCTTTTTAATTTTTGTTGTTTTCCATAACAAACTGATTTTTGCCATAATCATTTGATGATGGCCTTGGGGCCGAAACATACTAGATTGACAATTATCGTTTAAATTTGTTTTTATTTTTGACATGTAGATCTTTGATTTTTGTTCTTCGATCTATATTCTCTGATTACGTTTTGCAGGAAGTCGCTTTTTTCTTTATTATTACTAACATTACCTGCAGTTGGAATAACCCCAAATTTTATTTCCGAAATCTTTCATTGAGAACATCACTGTCTATTTTAAAAATGGGGTTAAAATTTTATATTGCTTTGGCCAACCTATTTATACGTTAGTACGATATAATTATATAAAAAATCTTGCAATAAACAAGGAATTTTTTTGTCTTTTGTATATATCTAATTTCAGTTTCAATAACACAGAGATATAAATATATATTTCTCAAAGATGCTGCATAAATTGAGATTATTAAGGTGGTTGGTGCATTAGAGCATTCTGATGATAAGTGAATAATTTTTGGATATTTTATTTTTTAGTAACTAATATATAAAATATCAAAATTTGAACCAGTTCTGCTGTATAATTTGTGAAATAAATTTTTTTAAAAATTATATGTATTTTACACGCAGCAATCGAGTTATCTCATTTTGAATAAATTTATTTTTTATGCTAAAGATTAAAACTTCAAAATAATTTAACTCTTGAGGAATATTTAAAAAATAAAATCAAGAAGTTCTGATGTAAAAATTAGAGTCCCTATAATAAATAGAGTCGTGGCATGTGTGCAGAACGCTGATTGGTTCCGGGATTTTCTGTCCACAGTTTCCTTAAAATACATTAGAAATAAATTAAATATTAACAAAAATCATTTAGATTAACCTAGAAAGAATAATTAAATTAAAAATTTTTACTTGTTCATTAATTCATAACTTATTAACAATAATTATGTACTCAAAAATATTTACTCAAACATGTGATAATTAATTTTGAAGCTTCCCGCTCTGTTTTGGACAGAAAATGGATGATATGTCACGACTCTATTTATTATAGGGACTCTAATAAACATTAACTGGCGACAAACATACGTATTAATACAAATTATTGTAGACCACTTAGACATATATATATACATGTTCAGTTTGATAGTTTCTAATTTCGCCACCTGAGGCACGAGTGTGAATTTTTGTGTCAATAAAATGAGCTGGCTTTCTGAATGCAATTTCTAATTTTAAGAAAATTTCACAGTTGAATATGAATTTATGACGATAAATAATGAACTTTTTTGCAATTTAGTGATACTTAAGCTCTAATACGACAACCACCTTAAGATATGATTTTCTAGTAATTTGTGCTTAATTAAAAAATTAAAATAATGGCATCATATATTTCCTAGGCCAATCATAGTGAATAAAAAAGAAGTAGTGGTGTAAACTAAACGCGTTACATAATCAATTCATTACATCACTAGTGTACTAATGAACTTAATTACGTAACTATAATAAATTAATGTTAAATTAGCGTTTAATTACCACAGCATTGGTAATTCTTTTGGTAATTCATTAAATATCTTTTCTAATACTTTATTTTAAATTACTTCTTTTTAATTTTCTTCGACACTTCTTTTTTATTCATTAAAAAAAATGTCTGGTTTTTATACAGAGTGCTTTACAAAAATGGGCCAATTTTTACTGACTAACTACTATTCAAAAACAGGTAAAAAATTAGATAAAAATATAAACATTAATTTTGTAATGTAAACATTCTGAATTTTTTTCATATTTGTACGCTATGACCATTATGGCAACGAAATATAATCAGCGTCTACTAGTGACATTCAAAGGAAGAAATTTTCTTGTATCAAACTTTATGTAGTTGCTTTACAAGTTTCAAGGTGTCCACAGTCCATCATAAAAAAAATCCCTGATTTTTCCCTGACTTTCCATGACTTTAGGTTCGATTTTTCCTAACCAATACTTTTTTGTTTAATTAATGATTAGAAATATAAATGTCCAAACACACGATTTTTATTTAAATTTTGATACATATGTACCCACATAATTTTTTATTTTATCGAATAGATACGTGTAAGACTGAAATTAAGGGATTGGGTTAAGCTAAATTAACTACATAAAAAACTATTTAAACAAAATTGTTATTTACGTATTGGCCCCGAATGCGGTAGTTAACACTATCAAAAACAAATTGCAAAATTATTTAAGGTACTATTAATTAGCGAGTGAAGTTAGAAAAAAGACTCCTTTTAAATAATTTTTTTTTAAGTGAAAAATTTATTTTTAGGGAATGTTTTTTTTACATCTGGTAACTTAGGATCTATAGTTTATAAAAAAAATTTTCCCTTTAATTATAATTTTTTTCACTAGTATAGGGAGCATTGAAGTTGACGTAAAAAAATGACGTCACAAAAATGAAGGCTAGTGTTTTCACATTCAAATAAACAATTAAAAATTAAGATACAATTTTATGTTACCTACTTATTGAATTATTTCAAAGAAAATAAAAATATTCGTGAGTCTTTATTATAATTTACGTGATATACCTTCGTTAACATAATTGCGAACATAAACATTTTTCTTCATTCACAATCATTGGGAAATCTATTATCACCTATTTTCCCTGACTTTACAGAACATTTCGTGAAATCCCTGATTTTCCCTGACGCCTAAGAGCTTCTCTGACTTCTCCCTGACCTTCCTTGACTTTCCAGAATGTGGTCACCCTGAAATATAATAATAGGAGGCCTGACTAAAGACGCGTAGAATTTAAAAAAGAAATATTTTTTATAATTTCGGAACTAAAATACATACTTTAGTCCTTTATAATAAGGAGTACAGTCATTATTAGTCCCAAGGACTAAAAGTAATATGGATAACACACTCAGGGTGATGTGATGGTTTCTCTAAACGTACAGACGGATAACATAACATATAATTTTTTTTTCACTTTGTTATTGACACTATTTCGTGAATTTATTTATATAAAGTTTTTTATTTAATTTTTTAAAAATATTTCCAGGCCCTAGAGAAATTTATTATGTAGACGTGCGGACTATGTAATGTTAACTTTTTATCAATTATTTGTTATCAATGAATCTAGATTTAACTACTTTTGTTTTATTAAAATAATCGGCGTGTTCGTTGCTGAGATTTTCTGCTCAAAGTGAGCTGTTAGCGCATGCGCAAGAACTTTTTTTTATGGAATACACAAGTATTTCGTACTTCATAAAAATGTTCTTGCGCATGCGCTAACAGCTCACTTTGAGCGCGAAAAACTCAGCAACGAACATGCCGACTGTCAACTAGTCTATTTATTTCCAACCAAGACCAAATATGAAAGCTGTTATTCTAAAACACTCTGTATAATGATAAAACTCAAATATAAACTAATATGGATTTTAATGATAATAAAAATAAACTCTTTACATAATTAATAATAAATTAAAAATAATGATTATATTACATTTTAACGTCATACGACCATAAACATCTTAATATAATAAAATTCACAATATGTTTCGATTGAAACGAGTAAAAATTTATTTTAAAATATAAAAATTCAGTCACAAAATTCAGTTTTCGTAAATAAGCTTTCGATATAAAACAGGCATCGTATCTTCAAATTTCAAAACAAATTCAAATTATTTAAAGAAAATTGCATAAAAATTTCAAAATACGATACCCAAAAACATGAACATCTAAATAATAAATTAAATATCTTCTTGTTCATTCTCGAGAAAACCACCTACGGCGCCTTCATCTTGTTCCGGACCGACGGCTGGTAATGGAAGCGGTTCGGGAACCGAGATTGGATTACCAACTGAATCAAACTCCAACACTGGATCTGCAGTGGCTTCGGCTAAATTTGTAACCGATTTCGATTTGACACACTGAAAATCAACATGGCGACTTTTCGCTTCCTCTTTCTCCCACGACATGTGAATAAAAGGGCGCTGTACGTAATTGTAGATAACCTCGGCGCGACCACCGGGTCGTTTTTTAACTTTTTCTTTGTATGTGGGATAACCTTCGATGCCAAGACGGATCTTTTTCAGACCCCGTTCTTTCATCACTTGTTTCGCCACATCCCTATTTTCTATGTATTTGAAAAATCTATACATGGCAGTACTATTTACAGCTGAAAATAAAAATTGAAAATTCAGTTACCGTCAAACGGGGCTGTTTGAAAACGGTGGGGCTATTTGGAAAAAAAAAAAGAAAAAGATTTAAGCTCTTATCTCTGTTTGATTTTTGAACGATTCATAACGTTAATGCGTCTTTAATAGGGGATGTTCTTTAAGAGTTTAAATCTCTTTTAAAACTCTTCTTTAAGATTTTTTTTTTTAGTGTGGTAGTAGTGTTTCACAAGCACTCGATAATATTTGAAATTGAAAAATTGTAACTGCTTCTCGCATTATAGAGAGTACATACACATAAGTGATTGAATGTTGTCTGTATCGGGCGCCTGTCGAACAAAGGACCGGTGGTGTAATGGATAGCACACCTGGCTAGTTACCAGGAGATCGTGGGTTCGATTCCCGGCCGATCCGGATAATTTTTTCAATCACTTTGTGATTTTTAATTTACTCTTCTTTAAGAGTTTAAATCTTCTTTTTTTTGTTCCAAATAGCCCCACCGTTTTCAAATAGTCCCGTTACAGGACGGTACATTATTTCTTTCGTAACAGACAAGATTTCTTACTCAACTAAAAAAGAGAGGTGTACATGTTCAATAATATTGTGCAATTAATTTTCAGACAGTTCAATAATTTATATAATTCAATAATTAATTCAAAATATTAACACTTTCAGTCCTACGGCTTCGGCATCCGAAAATAATCGAAACAACTGCAGAGGCCAATCGCGAGATCAATGATTAATTGATTACGCATTATGTATGTGTGTGATGTTACCACACCGATGTGTATATACTCAACTCACACAAACACCAACACATAGTACTCTCTTGGTTTCTATAAAAAATTTTAAAATAAACAATATAAAAACTAATAAAAGTATTTTGTTTTATTTATTTTTACCAGTTTGTTATCTAAACTTTTTGTAATTCTTTAATTGATTTGAATGTCAAATATATGTATCTACGTATCACATATATGTACGTGTTGAATGATTTTATGTATTTGTTTATATAAAGTTTCTTTAAAAATATTATCGGCTTCCGGGAAGTTTACTGTGAAAGTGCTCAGGCCTCATAAGTTAAATGATAAACATACTGCGAAGCAATAAATAATTATTTTTACAAGTTGGTTCAAATAATATGTAGCCGTTATATGTGACACTAAAAAATAAAGTGGTATTGCGCAATAATATCTACGAAGTCTAAAGACGTTACAATATTCATTCATTGCACAATATATTTCAAACGGTTTTTGATTAGCACAATATATTGTACAACTCTTCAATATAAGCTTCGGGCGATCCATAATATTGTACAATCTCAGATTTTGTGCAGTATTATTGAGCGTGTATGGAACCACTTTAGGAATAACGAATTTTTTACCCCCAAACTTACTTACTCCCAATAAAAATATTAACAAAAATATTTCATAACCTTTGATTATCTAATTATGTACGCATCGCAAAGCCTAGTATCATTCACGTCATGAAATTTTCGAGAAAAATAGCTGTGAGCGACAGGTAAACAGACAGACGCAAAAATGATCTTATGATGGTTGTTTTTTTTACGGTACGTAATCTTATTATCCCGTTAATCTGTAACTAAAAGCAGCTAACTCTATAATATTTGTAAAAAAAGATACGCTGCCAATGAGGTGTGGCACGCAGCTTCCTCGTATAAAATAATAATAAAAATATTTTAGAAACTAACCCTCAAAATACTTTAAAAATTTGAGCGAAGTGGAATTAGCAGTAAATAAGATATTGACATTTAATGGGATTTCATGGTAGCGCCGTGGATACTATTACTCCGAATGCAATGAAATTTGTAGGAGACCATCTAGGAACCAGACCGCATTTCTAACAATAGGGTACTTGACTGAAGTTACAAAATTATTCTAAAAGCATTGTTTTTCCATATCAGTTAAGTGATTTTTTTTATTTTCGACAGATTCTGTAAAAAATCATCAAAAAAATAAAAAAAAATAACCCTACAATTTTAAATGAGAAAAAGGCGGGAAAAACATCTCACTATAGTGACGTCGCATTTTGAAGCAGCTAAACGTCAATGTCAGTATTTATAACCTCAAAACTGTGATTATATTCATAAAATATCAAAGTAAAAGCAAGTATTTATTAGAATTCTGGCTGATTATTATTACTATATATATATAAGCTAATAGAAATATTCAAAAGAAAACACAATTTCACCTCACCGATGAAAATTATCAAAATCGACATATCTAGCTACAAAATGTTACGTCATATTCAAGAAATGGCGCGTTTTCACTAATTTGAATATTTGTTGAAAAATGGCGATTTTCAAAATAAAATTTCTAAATAGTTACCAAATTTTTTGTTTCATCATTAAAATTGGACATATGTAATGATAATGCATACAATTATTTAACATTTGACACAAATTTTAAATACGGTCAAGTCATAAAAAAAAATTGAATAGTTCAGAAGTTATGCCACTTGGTGCAAACTGGCGACACAGATGGACGGACGGACAGACACCAAACCAAAATTGTTCAGGAAGCTCTCAAACGTAAAATGTGTGTAAAAAATTGTATTTTGGAGGGAAAATTTTTTTTTATTTTTCAAAAGTGATCACAATGCTTCCGCTACTTTAGTAATCTCGGAAGCAATAAACGAAATTCGCGATTCCCAAGTTATGCATATACTCTTATCATAAATACATACTTTGCGAATATTCCTCTCCCATTTGCGGTGGATATTCTTCATCCCAGTCGACAACATCGTCATCAAGAAGTACCACCACGTGGCATTCTCGATCACCACGTTGAGCGGAAATAACCATAAGCGGTAAAATTAACTCTTCTAGAAACATTTCGAATTGGCAACGGGCACCTTCGTTTGATAATTCATGAAGAAGTCCACCTACCGGAATAACATTAAGAATCAGAAAAAAGTGCCTTTTATTTTTAAGAAAATGAGACTTACGTAAGTTCTGACAACGAACAGTTTGTGCATCAAAAGGCACTAGTAAATAATCACAAGCCTCGCGCAACTCCTGTACAGAAACCGTAGGCGGGCACCGAATCAAACCACCCTTATAATATTCTAAGATCGCTCGAAACACCATCGCCGAAATACCTTCAGCCACCTCAAACTCGCCACGTTCATTCGGATGCGTGAATTCCAGCCCCGAGCTAAACATACGTCCCAACATTGTGTTGGGATGGGCCGTGAAAAGTGCTGGGTCCACAACGAAACGGGTGTTATCGACAACGAGCGTAACACGTTCTTCACTGGCTCCAATCGGTTGTAGTGCCACATTTGAATTGCTGCCGGAATTTACGTTTGTGTTCGCGTTGGTGATTTCTTTGTTACCGCCATGGGATATCATTGAGTTTTTGACGGATCCTAATGAAGCGCAGTGTGGACGAGATCTATAACGAAACAGGTTTCGAAAGTTTCGATAGTTAGAGAAAAATAATAAAAATACTGAAATTAAATTTTGAAAAATTTTTTAGATTTTTAGTTTCATTCATTTATGTATGTCAAAATTTTCTTAATATCTTTTTTCTTTTAAAAAAAATTTTAAAATACTTTCTTTTTTCATAAAGATGTTTAATTTCTATAACAACGTTAAACAGAGATAACAGTAAGTAGAGTCCCTAAAATGTAATAAATAGAGTCGTGACATGTGTGCTAAACGCTGATTGGTTCCGGCATTTCTGTCCAAAGTTTGTGTAAAATACACTGGAAATAAATTAAATATTAACAAAAATCATTTAGTTTAATCTAGAAAGAATAATTAACTCAAAAATTTTCAATTGTTCATTAATTCATAACTTATTAACAATAATTAAGTACCGTAAATTAAGTACCGTAATCTTCAAAATAAGTACATCGGTATCTCGTTAAGCGTACGACAATAAATAAACGTCGTTCGCTTAGAGAAATCATATATCGGGTGTTTTTCTACACATTTTACTTTTATATAAACATTAAAATATAATTGTATAGAAAAACATCCTATATATGATTTCTCTAAGCGAACGACGTTTATTTATTGTCGTACGCTTAACGAGATACCGGTGTAGTTTCTACATTAACCTACTACAATAAACATTTGTTTTTGACGTTATTAGAGAGAGAAAAACATCCTATAAACAGCTGTACCAATAAAAACTACGGATTTCAACTTTTACTATCTCATTTTACAGGATTACTATTCTCCAGTTTTTCAAAGAAATAAAATGTGTGTCTAGCTTAAGACATGTAATTTTCGTCATAATTGTCATATTGTTTTAATTTTGATATGTATGTGTTCAGAATTTTATCGCGCATCATTTAATGATGTTTGAAGTTATATTCGATGTATATATAAAAAAAAATACATGCTATATACATATATCCGTTTAGACCCGGACACATCAGTTTATCATACTATGGCCGCGATTCGAACTGGCTGTAACTTCCACTATCCATACGTTATATTACCGCCATAATTACGCGATTTATGCCTCCTTCTGGTGTCATATCGCATGTTTACTTCATAGAGAGGCATACTATGTATTGACCCCTCTCCCTTCCCACAAAATGTTTTGAAGCCTTTGACAGGTTCAAAAACATCAGACGATATAAAACACTGTCCTAACCCCGACGGGAGAGGTTAGTTTGCATGTTATTACATTATTTAAGTAAGTGTCCGGGTCAAGACGGATTTGGGGTGTAGACCCGGACACTTACTAATTATTTTTTTTATTTTTACTTATAATGAAACAAAGGGGTCAGGGATATAACAAATAGAATACGCTCTTTCTAATGTTAATACTTTTATTGGTGATATCTATGAAGAAAACATGTATAAACATAAAATTATACCAAAAAATGTAAAAAAGTGTCCGGGTCTAGACGGTTTTACGGTACTCAAAAATATTTACTCAAACATATGATAATTAATTTTGAAGCTTCTCGCTCTGTTTTGGACAGAAAATGGATTACATGTCACGACACTATTTATTATAGGAACTCGAACAGTAAGTGGCTGTTGCGGCTATGCTATCTAGTGTTAAAAAATGAAACTACCCAAAATAGGTTGTCAAAATTAAATTTTACTATTTGTGTTTGAGAAATTCTGACTCCAGATACTTTAGGAATTTCTTCTATAAAAATAAACTAAATTTAGAGAAATAATAAAATTAAAAGTTGTCTATTTAAATAATAACCGTACAAATTTTATATGACAACCGGTTCACTTTAACTAATTTCCATTGTAATCGCAAGAGGGCACAGCTATCGTTCCCACATAACAATAGAATGCTCTAACCCAGTGTTTTTTAACCTCTGGGTCGCGACCCCCTGGGGAGTCGCGAAGCTTTTTTAAGGGGATCGCAGTTACTTTAACAATAAAACCACTCTGATTCAATATATATAATATTTAATAAAGAAAAGGTTAATTAAAGGTTACATTAATGTGATCCTTTCATACTTTTGCTTGATAAAATTTCAAAACAAATAACTGCGGCTTATTTTCAATAACAGTAAATCCGAGTTTTAAATAATTGTCATCATATAGACGCTTTTTCTTTGCTTTTGTTACTCTCATTGGAACTTGAAGTTGACGGTTATGCATGTCTTTGTGTCATGTAATATTTATTCTGTTTGAAAATGAACTGACGGTTCGAAACAATATTGTCACAGTTTCAAAAAAAAGTGGTATTTTTGCGAAGTAAAATATTTGTTTATTATTTACAAAGTTAAAAAATTAAATAATTCGTATATTCAAAACAAATCAATCTTCTTTTCTAAAAACAAACTGTAATTTTAAAATTTACGTAAGTGTAATAATAAAAGAGATAAAGCCAAGAAAACGGAAATTATTTAAATTCATAAGTGATGAAGCATGGTTCAATTTAAGTAAAATGGACCATAGTAAGAAAAGATTAGCCTGGCCCACTTGACAAGAGCGTACATTACAGTAGGTAGTTTCAAGTTCGAACTGTATCACTTCTCGAACTTTACTTAACGCCTTTAGAACTAATGACGAGCTCAGCTCGTCATACTAATTTTTAGAAAAAATTCAATTAAAGAGTGTGCATTGTCTTATATCGGTAACTGGAGGCTGTATAGTAAAGAGCGGTCATATTGTAAATAAAATAAGCAAAATCTACCAAACTTGCAATTATACTTATACAGATATTAAATTTTTTATCTAAAATATTGGAATATACGGCAGTACTAAAAAAGTTAATTAATAACTATAGAAAACATAAGTACTCGCTAACATCCCAAAGCAGTATATTTGACCCACTAAAGAGAAGTAGGGTTAAAAATTATCTGCATTTTAAAAAATAGACCGCCCAGGAGCGCTAAAACAATGGGGTACTTGTTCATCAGATGAAACTAAAAATTCACTAAGAAAATAAGCGTTTGATTTATTAAACTTTCAAGAGTTATAGATAAAATTTATAGTTATTTCTTTTTTGTAAAAAGGCGTAAATTAAGAGGCAGATTTAGGCTGAATAGATACAGTTTAAATGTCACAAAAAAACAAAGTTTATGACCTTTAAAAATTGTGTACCCCCAACAAAATTTTACTTTTTAGTTACAATGGTTTTTACCCCGCGCTACACAAAAGAAAAAAATTGAAAATTTTACTTTTTCAATACAAAGGAAACAGACAAAGGAATGTAAAATCACGTATAGATAAGAGTATACTTTTAGATTTTCAAAAAGAGCCTAATAATTATTATTTTATTTGAATTTTCTTATAAGTTACCTGTTAAAATTTTAGAAATATCAGAAATTTTTACAAAAATATTTTAATAAAAATAATATTGACATGTGTAATGTGAAATGATTTTAAATATACCTAATTTAAGAAATTAGGACTTACCTCATCCTATTTTTAAAAACACGTCGACGACGGTCATCTGTTTCTAGATATTCTTCTGTGTCACTGCTTGAATCACGTTCATAAGTATGCCTTTCTTTGGGTCCTGACATTGTGTGGTAATATTGATGATTCCAAGTTCGTAAACACGGTACAAATGAATAAAGGTAGAAACTGCAACACCAATTTTTATTTGAATTGGTAGTGTGAATATAAAACATATAATCTTATTACACAAACACTCCTTAAAATTATTTAACCGTTTTTTTCCTTTTTTACTTAAAAAGTGATTCTCTGACGTTTGTCATACATTGTTGTCATAGATACTCCTTTCTCGATATCTAGGTACTGTCATATGTCACATATCTATGGAAGATTGAGGGCGGTTTATTTAAAAAAAAAAAAAAATAAGGACTTCAATAAATAATTATTTTAAGTGTACATAGTTGAATATTTATTTTTGATATAAAACTATTTACATTTATTTCTTTATTCTTTGTTTTTAAATTTTTCTAAAATATTATAAGATAATAAAGTACGACAACTTAATTTCGTTCACATTTGGTTTTGATGTAGATATCATTTATAGTTTTGACAATGTAAAGCTACACTTCCACGAGCAAGCACACTTGCATAAAAGTAATGTTTTTAGGGGGCGTGGCCAAGTTTTTATAACAGTGTACTTGCAAGACCTGTTACATGTAAACCATGTCTCTGCCACTTGTTTTCAAGGACGGACCCTTTCATGTTACAGTTTGCTACGTGGCGCTAATGGTATAGGGGGTATACTAAATAGAGTTGGGACATGTGAGCATTTTTCATCAAATAGATGTCAAAAATGATGTCAAAATTAATTATCATATGATTGAGTACAAAAGTATCGTCACCAAGTTATGTGTTAACGAAGAATTAAATTTTTTTAATTTAATTAATCTTTCTAGGTTGAATTAAAGTATTTTTTTAAATATTTAATTTATTTCCAATTTATTTTAGATGAAAAATAGCGAACTATTAAACCTCATGTCTCGACTCTAATTTTATCCCCTAGTAAATCAACGCCATCTGGTATATTAGTTACAGCGACGTCAAAAAACGGTCCATTTTTTTATAATAGACTAAATGGAGAGTGACAGGGACATGATGTAAACCATGTAAAAGTACACTTGCATGAAAGTAAGTACGCGCCAAAACACGATATTTTTTAAAATTTGATTTTTTAATTTAATAATAAAAATATCACATTAAAAAAATGCCTTGCTTTAGTACTGCTAACTATATCAAACTCAAAAAAAAGAAAAATTCTCGGGAAAAAGACAATTTTGAGTGGACAATGATCTGAAAAAGTACGTATACGTTAACATTATGAGGTTGTTGACGTTTTCGGGGTACGTGTTTTTTAAATGCTAGCATTAAAAATGTCACCTGAAAGGCATCAAATAAAATACACAGATAATATGAATTTATTTTTATTAACATTAAAGCATGAATCACTGATCAATGAATCGAACATATTAACATATGTTTCCTAGAGATACCACAGGCATTAAATTTTGAAGCATGACTCCATTTTAGTAAGCCCAACTTGTAACCACGGAGACTTGTTTATAAATATTAGATAAACCATTAAATTAATAATTTGACCGCCTTTAAAGTAATCCCATCAGTCAATTTTTTTTGCTCAGTCAATTTTTTGCTTCAATTTCTTAATGTATTTGTAATACACAGCATTCTCTCTCTGGAAAAGTCTTAAACTTGGATTGTTTCCAAGGAGTGGAACGGGGGAGCATTAAAAATGTCACCTGAAAGGCATCAAATAAAGTACACAGATAATATGAATTTATTTTTATTAACATTAAAGCATGAATAATAGTATTTATTAAATATTTATAAATATATAAAAAATATTTGCTATCTGGAAAAGTCTTAAACTTGGATTGTTTCATTATATCCACACTCAATACTTAATTGTCGAACCAGTGCGACATATTTTCTTTGTTGAGCAATTAGAACTTGTAATTGAGCACTTAATGCATCTCGACGTTTTTGTTCTTCCATAAATTTTGCTTCCACCTAAAAAAAATAAAATACATAACGCCTCAAACGTCGGATTCGGTTCACCTTTGTTTAATGTCGTTACCTTAAACTTTGTCTGTTTTACACTATCAACAATACGACATAATTCATTTAAAAAGTCTTCTTTTCCGTTACTTGAATTTACCGCTCTGAAAATTAAAATAGTATTATTTTTTTTGGGCATTCACTTGGTGTAAAATATTTGTACGTACTCGGGATAATTATCAAGAATCGAATTTAACAGTGACAACTCTTTTGTAATATACATTTTTATATCATTCAACGTGTTATATAACGTAAAATATTGTTTGGTTTCTTTATGTTTGGCGGCAACTTGATTGTACAATTCTAAAAATCGTCGTTGATATTGCGCCAATTCAGAACGGGTTGGAATATCGTCCAACTGTCGTTGATACGCGGCAATTTTTCGATTTAAATTTGCCAAATTCAATCGTAATTCTTGCACGTGTGAACGCACCTCGTCTATTTTCTGTTCTAGTTCTAAATGTGGTTTCTTTGTAACATCCGTTTTAGCATTTCTGAAGTTTAGAAAAATTAAATAAATAGAGAATTTAGAATGTAAATTAATTTTTTGAGTCGTTTACTTACTCGATCATTTCCTGTAATTTTTGTAATTCTTTACGACACTGTTCTTTGAATTGGATTTCTTGCTCTTTTAGATTTTCGTTTAGTAAAACTAGTGTTTCCAATTTATTGACATCACTAAAAAAATATATATTTATATTAATAAATACATAAAAAGTTGTAGTTTGTGGCATATACACGGTTTTGTCTATAATAACGTCTAGCCCCTTGATGACCCTACACTTTTTATAACAGATTAGGGTATATAAGCTTTAGTTAAATACCATTAGCACCAGTGATTGACTTTTACTGTTGGTTTTTAATATTACTTACACAGTACACAGGTTAAATTTTAGAGATATAATACAATTTTTTTTATAATAGGTTCTTGACTGCAATTAAGAAATGATTCTAAATGCTTTGTTCTTACGTATAAATTAGTTCATTATTGTTAAATTTTTAAAAATCTTCAAAAAAACCATTGTTCAATTTTAAATGAACAAATTGGCGGGAAAAACGACATGACGTAGTGACGTATGCAATGACGTCACGATTTAACTCAAACAGATGTCGCTTTCATTCATGTCAACACTTGTCAACATGGTTTCAAATTTGTACACAATATTCAGCAGTCATCAAGCTCAGTTTTAGTGGTATTTACAACTTTCTACTTTGTTATTTTTTTCATTTATCATCACTGTAAGATTTTCATGAAGCCCTACAAGTATTAAATACACTTTAAGAAAACAGTTTGACGTAACTTTAAAATTGTAGCAAAAAATAAAAGCATTTTTAACATAATATTTAAAACAAGTTGATAAGGATATTTTACGTATTAAGTGACGATATATTCCTCCCATCAATCTTTTTTGAGTGCAAAATTAATTGCAAACCAAAAAGTTCAAAATAAATTACAAAGAAAAACAACTTCTCTTGGTCAATTAGAATTGTAAAAATGTCACAATAAAAATGCAATTTGTCATAGACAATACGTAACTACAGTAATAAGATCTGCTATAAAAAATGACGTCATTTTCAAATATCACTGCGTTTTTAATCATTTAAATGAAGGCTAAAAATTTATAATTTTCAAAATCGAATTTTTAAATAACAAGAATATTTTTATTTGTCACTACTAAAATTGAATATATTTAAGGATAATACATAAAATTATTCAACATTTAAAACAAATTTTGAATACAGTCAAGTACCGTATTAGAAATTAAATGAACATTTCCTTCCGATTAAAATGTATCAACAACTGTCATAATAACATCTTATCAAAGATTTAACAAACCGTCACAGATGACCTCAACAGCACTTTAGATTCTCTTCATCACTAAAGTGATTAAAACTATCTTGTATTTTGTTTACAAAAGACAGCTAGAGACTTGTGTCAAAAATTCTGGTGATGAAATTCGAAGCTGTATCAGAGTATGTCATTATATTTAATTGGTGATATAAATACATATTATACAAATTATGAGCGCGTCACTAGATTTGAAGACATGAGTGGATGAAGGTTTCAAATTCATTTTTTGGCAAATTTTGAAATATTCTATGCTCCAGTATCATATATTCAAATTTGGTTTCATTAGGTCCAATAGTTTTGTAGAAATTCAATAATAAACATGTGCTATTACATGGGAAGTATATTCAATCAGATTTTAATAAATAAAAACTTTTAAACGCTTCAACTGTAAAACCATAAAAATGTTACATAACACCTTCATCCACTCATGTCTTTATTTCTATTGATAATTACACGTATATTTTCTCTCTGATACAGCTACTAATTTTACCACCAGAGGCGCGAGTGAGAATATTTGAGTTACTAATATGCGCAGTAAAACGTTATCATGTCAAAATACAGCGACGATTCTTTTTATAATAAATACACCCTGATCAGATAGGAATGCAATTATATTTCTATCTCTTTTTAAATACCATGGAAGAAGGAGAGGTATATAATATTGTAAAGGAAGGAGCATTTCCAAAATACTGATCAACATATTATGAATATTAAACGTGCGTATTATGAATGACGTCATTTTGTAAATATACAGTAACGGTTTTAATTTAATTAAAACATTGCCATTGCTTTTAAAACAATATATTTAGTATATTTTTTTATAATTGTGATTTCTATATAAAAACATAAACAATTAATTAATTATTTTTAATATCTGTTCTATTTAGTTCAATAATCAACTCCTTAAGAATGCTGTTCGACTATTTTATCAGTTAATTTTTCGAATTCTTAATTGTCTACTAAATTATTGTATTTTTTAACGGTGCTTAAAGAATATTATAAATTACCATAAACTGAAAACAAAAATTGCTCAAATTAATCGATTATTGACAATTTATAACAATTTTTGTAAAAAGATTACGTTTTGGTTTATAATTTTCCATCACTAATAAGACTTATCCTTTTGATAAAAGTAGACAGAAACATAAATAAAACTATACAGTTATTAAATTATCATTTTATTAATAAATAAATAAATACAAACAAGATACATAATCTTGAAGTTAAATTTTTATATGCTCATTAATTTTACATATAAGACGCTACTGAAATGAAGGGTCAATCTAACCTATATTTTAATTTTTACATAATTTTATTTTTTACAATATTTTTAAAATTTTTGTCGTTATTATCACATATTTTAACTAAAAAACGAATTCCTTATTTACGTAGAATGATTCCTTTTTCGATATTTCCTTTACTTTGTGTAATGTCAAAATTGGTATTTTTCCGCTTATTATAAACCTGTTTTTTAAATGAAAAATGTAGAAAAATTAACAAATTTTCGCTAGAAATGGTTGCATTTATTGATCAATACAATATTTACTTACCCAAATATTATATTTACGGTGTATTACGTTTGCTAATTTTATTTTAAATTTAATTTTTTGTAGGATTGGATGTTTAGTGCTTATTTGCACGTGTTATAGTGTATATTTACTCTTTTGTTTTTTATTTTTTGTGGTGCATTCAAAAGAATCTACGTATTCATTCTAACATATCATATTAAACTATATCTTGTCCCTCTCTTAAGAAATAGTCTCCATCCATATTCTTCTATATCAATGTTAAATACAAATTCAGAATATACAGGTTGCTAACTATGACTTGCGATTTCAATGTGTATAGAATACAAATGTATGTGATAATTGTTTGCAATACATTTTAGTGCAAAATATTTAATAATTAGTTAAAAATGTATACTATTATAAAAAATAAACGTATTTCGTATTAAAAATACATTTCATATTTAATACATGAAACATCCTGTATACAAATTATATATTTGTAGTACATGCTTAAAAGGAATAAAAAATATATTTCTTTCTTTCTTGAAAAGATTATGAAATATGTTTCTTTCTTTCTCGCACGTGTATTATAAAAAGAATCCTTGGTGTAATACAGTTGGTTAAAAAAGATTTTGTCCTTGTGTACCTCTCTTTTTCTTTGGTGATTTCCTCAAATTGATTTAATCGAGCAACGGCTTCTTGTTTCATATTTTTGATTTCATTTAGAGACTTAGTGTTGTCATTAATTTTTTGCTCAAGTTCATTTTGTTTAATTTTTAATTTTGCCATATGTTCTTCACATATTTGCTTCTGTGCTTCTAATTTTGCTAATTTACGCTCTTCTTTGCTCCTAATTCCACCATCCTAAATTTAAAAAAGAAATTGGTCTTGATACTTAAAGCGACCAAAATTATATGATTATACCTCCATTTCTGATTGTAAAATAGCGTAGTGTTTCTGTAACTCTTCTTTTTCTTCCAATGTCAAAATCTGGTCATAATCTCCCTAAAAAATAAAATATTTGTAAACAATAAACAAATACTTTACTTTGCAAAATACCACTTTTATTTTTGAAACTGTGACAATATCGTTTCGAACCGTTAGTTCACTTTAAAAAAAAAATGATTTCAGATTGTTTGAAAATGAACTAACGGTTCGAAACAATATTGTCACAGTTTCAAAAATAAAAGTGGTATTTTGCAAAGTAAAGTATTTTTTTATTATTTACAAATATAGAATACCATAAAGTAACGCTCAAATCTATTAATATAATAAAATATTTATTTTAATTCACGAAATTTTAATAGTTCCTGATTAAATTGATTAAGTCATATTTTATGAATGGGTATGCTCGAATTAACAAAACGTTGATAAATATGTACTTTGAAACATTATGACGTAAGCAAATCAAGATTTAGATTTTTCGACTGGCCATAAACAAAATCCTTGGATGTTTAAGGCCTGAAACACACAAGCGTTAACATAACGGTCGTTGTTTTAACATTCTTGCGTCACAAACCTGACGAGTTAGTTCGTCCAGCATATGAGCAACTTAAAACATGTCAAACGTATATCCATGCATAAGATTTAATCTATGGTAAAATATCATTGTGACAGTTGATATTTTTTGATCGAAAGAAAATATTTATTGTCAGTCACCAGTGTTTATGATTTTTAACCAAAGATTGTGCATCATTAAGGCTTATATTAAGGCCTTAAAATGCCGGACTTTTTACTATCAGTGACAAGTACAATAGATAAGGTTATAAAAAAGAAAGAAAATCAGAGATGCCAACATCAAAAAAATGACACCTTAGGAATTTTCAAAATAGAAATTATACTAAACTAAAACTATGTTGGTAAAATTGAACATTACTTACAGTTATACCGTATTTCGAAAAATCTGTCGCAGATGGCGACTCTTATACCAGTACATACATATATGTAGTATACATATATTGCTAGCAACGTATCTAGCCTATGAGAGGAATTGGTCGCCTACAAAGAGAGACAGACAATACAAAAATAGTGTACCATTTTTGTTCTGCGCATGTCTAGCTGTTCACATGAAAAATAGTAAATAAACTCATTCATATTTTTATTATTTTATTGTTTGAATTTTTAACTTACGAATGACAATTTTATTTGCTTAAATAATAAATAAACACATTTATCGCTTGTTAAATAAAATTTACTTTGTAATTTATACTCGTACTTGATAATGAAAACCTAAGTGGCTAAAGTGGAGGCATTTTTGAAATTGCCAGCGCATGCGGATAATGAAAATAGGTACATTAAATAGAAAGAAAGAGTGATATCGTCTGCACTCTAATGTTTGCGACCAAAAATGTAAATTGCTAGCAATATTGGTGTAATACATGTATGAGTAAATATCACAGCATTTTGTTGCCATATTGTATGACGAGTAAACTCGTCTCAATCGTCGGAAGAGTTAAAGATTAACATTAAAATATGTTTTTATTTTAATGAAATGTTTTGTTAACCCGAACACATATCGATATAAGTACAGCTAAACCTTTTTTTATGCGATTTGTAAAAAATGGCCATTAAAATGCATAATATGAATCAAAATCAAGAGACAGTAAGAAATCTGAACATTTACTATAATAACTTTCTTTGATAAAAATACTTTTTAACGTCTTTTAAGCATTTAATCAGTACATTGCATAAGAACATAAGTTATTGCATCATTTAATTTTTTACAGATGTATTTGTCAAAATTTTTATAATATTATAAAAATGAAACAAAATGTTACTGCGTGTAAATTAAGGCTTTATCTTGCTTAGAAAAGCAACTTCTATTAAAATTGTGAGGTTTTGAGCGTTTTGAGTGATGTATTTTCGATGAAACTTTTTTTATACGGTCCCGATCCACCGCATAAAAAAAGTTTTTTTTAGAATCTGGACCGAACTAATCTTTTTATAGCTATTTATATGATACTTTAAAATTTTTTTTTTTTGTGAGATTTTTTTATACGGTCCCTATCCATCGTATAAAAAAAGGTTCAGCTGTATTCTTTATTTTCTAATAACAAATTTTTCAAAAACAGACCAATAAAAAGAGTTAATAAAAAAATAATAAAAATAAAAACAAAAAGAAAAAAAATTAATTATTTACCTCAGTTTCTTCAGTCATTGTTTTAAAAAGAACTTCAACATGCTTCTGTTAATACAAAAAAAAATCAAACATTACAAACAAGCAAAAACTAATAAAATAACAAAAAATAATTAAAACAAAAAAAAAAAAAATAAAAATAAAAACAATAAAAAATCTGTAATTGAAAACCTCATCTGAAACTTCATTGACAGCATGTTCTTTAGAAAGACTTTTTGAATCGGCACTCGCAGAACTACTAACAGATGACCCTCGATAACCATATTCCAATAACGTAACTTGTACTCGATCAAACTCATTTTTAGGCGGAATGTTTTTTAGACGATACTGTCTGCGAGGCCGATAAATTTCTCGTACATTTTTAAGATTATTACAAATCTTGTCGTACGATTTTTCGGTCGCGAGTTCTTCATCGATTGTAAATATTTTATTAAATTGATTAATCGCGTTTTTTCGAACCAGCTGAAACGTTTCTTGTCGAAATTCCATTGATGTTTTTACTAGCCACTAAAAAACGTTAGTCAGTAACTATTTTACTAACATATCCTATTTTTCCTTACTTGTATAACCGGGAAAATATGTATGAAATCCAAACCCTGGATCTGATGCGGTTCGATATTGTACGGACACTTCATTTCCGGTAAAAGAGCTACAATTTTTTCTGTTAGTGCTCTAAAAATATTATAATAATACATTTTATGAAATTTTCGAGTTTAAATTAAAAGATCAATTACATTTTTTGACCAATTGTTGAATTTTCTTGAAATAATAGATCGACATCAACATCGATATTACAACTTTCGATGCACCAAGTCATTCCACCAACCACCTGCGTTTAAGACAACTTATAACTAAGTAGCCTCAAAATAAAAATTTATCTTTGTGAGACTGTCGCATCATTAAATGTATCTTAATCGATTTTAAATTGTAAATTTTCCAATTTAAGGAACAGGGGTTTGATATTTATAGTTAGTGTTTTACGTTTTTTACTCAATAAAATTTTACTAATTTTTTACTAATTTAAAAAAATTAAAGCTTCCGTACAGGTATATAATACGTAATCAATTAAGCATTGATCGCGATCGACCTCTGCGGTTGTATTGATTATTTTCGGATGTCGAAGCCATGGGACTGAGTGTTAATGACGTTTTTTTTTTTTTTTATTAAATCTCCTAATTTACATAAGAGAAGTTTGATATTTAGAACTAATTTTTAGGATTGCTTTATCCATTTTTAATGGAATTAAAGCTGTAAGTTCGTCCGCAAATAGAGCTTTAGGGTGTAAATCATAGTACTAAGCAGAATTTTGAAGATTTAATAGCAAAATTGAAAATTTTACTCCCAAATTAGTAAAATTTTATCAGAAAACTCGTAGAAAGTTACTTGGATAATTTTTAATTTAAAAAAATGGAAATTCACCTCTGTGACGTCATCAAGGATATTTGATCTATTCCAAGTTAGAAAGCACCTAATTTAAGCACCTGTCGTTTGATATTTAGAGCTTGTGATAGGATTTCGTGGTCGCTTTTTTCGTTTTTGATAGAATTAAGGTTGTAAAATTATTCAAAAACAGGATTGACAGAAAAACAGATTGTAAGCCGTATTTTTAAGCTGATTTTTGAAGTTTCGACGCCAAATATGAAAATTTTATCCCTAAATTATTAAAATTCTAGAGAGGAAACTATTAGGATAAAACTTTATTAAAACTAGAAAATTTACCTCTGTGACGTCATCAAGTACATTTAACTATTTTTAAGCCATTAAGTTCCTAATTTAAATAACACAGGGTTTCCGGGTAATTTTCTGTTTTTATTTTTCATTTTTGATAAAATTAAAGCTGTACGATTGGCCAAAACTAGGTCTAGAAAGTTAGGATGTTTTGTTTTAAAAAAGCTAACGCTCAACTCTGATGTTATATTAAGTATTATTCAACTGTTTTTAGGATTCAAATGTATAAAATTCTTAATTTAAAGTCACATAGGTTTATAAAACAGGGTTTTAAGGTATCGATAATATTTATAAAATAGATAACAATATTTTTATAAAATAACCTTATCAAAAGGGGATAATCCTTTAATTCGAGCACGAAAATATCCGGCAGCAACTAGCAAATCGACAATTTCTTGAAACTTAAGCAGCTGCTCTTCATTTTCTCGTATGTCAACCTGCATTTTATAATAATCATGTTAAAAATTTATTTTTATTGTAAGTTTTCCAAAAATAAATCTTACTGTAACATCATTTCCACTAACATCTTGATTAGAAATTTTAACATTGTATTTAGGAAAAATATCTCGAGATGTCATTTTCTTTGTAATTTTTTTTTACTTTGCTAAATATTAAACTTTCAAATCAGCTGATGTTTTTGAAGTTTTTGAGTACATGTTGACAAATTTCAAAAAATTTAGTTACCTGGGTTAGGTAGGATTGGTATCTATATTCATAGATAAAATAGATAATTTACGAAATGTTGCCAATGTTGTACTAAAATATTTCGGAATCCGTTTTATTTCGAAATATGTACGTACTCATTGAGGAGAAATCGACTAGAGAGAATGCTGTGTATTACAAATACATTAAGAAATTGAAGCAAAAAACTGATGTGAGCAAAAAAATTGACTGATGGGATTACTTTAGTGGCGGTAAAACCATCAATTTAATGGTTTATCTAATATTTATAAACAAGTCTCCGTGGTTACAATTTGGGCTTACTAAAATGGAGTCATGCTTCAAAATTTAATGCCTGTGGTATCTCTAGGAAACATATGTTAATATGTTTGATTTACTGCTTAGTGTACGTATACGTATCTTAAATATGTATTACGCCCCTCATGGCGTATTAAAATTAGGCAGTCGTCCTTTGAATGCGGAAACGTGCGATATTTAATTCGGACGAATACGCATGAAAACGGACGAACGATCCAAACAGCTTTGAAGCTATACATCAGAGGTGGCCAACCCAAATGATCTTGCGGGCCACTTTAGAAGCACATCATAACTCCGCGGGCCGCATATAAAATTATGTGTTCCCATATATTATGTATTTTTTTTGTTTGTTTTTACTACCTTGTTTTTATTTGTTTTCACTACCTTGGCCATTATAAAATAAATATATTTTATAATGTTCATTATTTTATAATGTTCATAATGGCTCGTCCATTGAAAGCGTCTCGTCCGTCCGTTTCCGTGCGTATAATTGCGAAGTGCGAACGATCCAATTTTGTTTGGATTTTGTCGCGCGAAGAAGTCCGTTCCATGAGATTTTTATTTTTATTGAAATGAAACTGAAGATTAAATTACAATTATAACTGTGTACCTTTACATATTACGTGCCATAAATTGTTTTTTACGTATTTTTATAGCATCTATAGTTTGAGAAAAAGAAGATTAAAAAGAAAAATACTGACGAATATTGGGCTAGTGGACGGACAGTAGACATATCATTTCAGACGAACGACAAACGTGCGTATTCGTATGAATCAAATATTGCAGTTGTTCGCAACCAATAGACGACCAGCCTAACACGGATGAGTGCCAGGGGTGTATTTATAATAAGGCGGACTAGGCGCGCGCCTAGAGCGGGAAATTTTAGGGGCGGCGAATTGCAAAATTTAGGGGCGGCAAATTTTTGGGAAAAAATATAATTTTCAGTATTTACAAGTTTTTTTCGCTTTTTTTCTCGTCACTTGCTTTTTGATAGGAAAATAAGAAATGAGGTTTTTATTTTTTTTTTTTGCTCGTTACTAGTTTTTTGATAGGAAAAAGAAAAAATGTGAGAAAGTTATCAAGAATTTTTAAAAAAATTTTGCTTTACGAAAAAGCAAGGGCGGCACTTAGGGTAAATACGTCCCTAATGAGTGCATTCGCATAATAGCCCGTTCACATTATTTCAGTAGCATTCCAGTCCAATGATCGAAACCAGCGCTGGAATGCTACTGGAATAATGTAGACCGGCACTGAAATGCACTGGAATGTAGTACCCATTCCAGTAAGCAATCCAGTCCAGTGACTAGATTGACGGTCTACTTTTCATTTCAGTACCACTGGAATAGTGTAGACGACTAATCCAGTGCTGCCTTAAGGATGGTACCCAGTCATATCGAGTACTACATCTAAAATTTTTTGAAAATTAATCATAATGTTAAATTATTACTAGAAACACTTATTTTATGAATTAAGATGTGTACTATATAAGAAATTATATCAATTAATAAATTTTTTCTATAAAATATAGATTTAATTTGACTATGGTTGACGTTGGATTAAGCAGCTATCAGAAGTTATTATCCTGACAGTTGACGTATAGAGTATGTTCCATTTAGAAAACACTGTGTGGCACAATGCATTTTCTTTTTTTCACAAAAAAACTAATTTTTTAAAAATTTTATTGCAAAACTAATCTTTTAATTGCATCTAAAAGCAATTAAAAGATTAAAATTTTAAAAAAATTAGTTTTTTGTGCAAAAAAAAAAAATGTACTGTGTCGTCTGTGTTTCCTAAATGGAAAACATTCATTATATGTTTTACCACATTTCTCGTCGAAAATGGCGGGCACAGTTTTTTAAAATAGTGTCAAAACCGCGTGGTTCCGGCTTCTAATCTTTATTTTAATTTTTTCGAAAAAGATAGGCCGATGGGATCGGTTTTTTTTTTATTAAAAAATAATACAAAGTATAAGGTTCATAAAATTATTTTTTTTTCACGAAAGTTGAATAAAATATGATCAATTTTACAAATTTATTCGTACCTAAGGTACTTCCGGTTCAAACAACACACAATAAATGAGAACATTGACATTAATTATTTCGTTTAATTTGTCCGTGACATACAATTTTCTTTTTGCTAATCAATGCACAATCATCTATTGTTTAACATACTTTAAACTCAATGGAAAAAGTTGGAATTTTCTTTTCGGGTAACATCTTTAAACGTTAAACAGCGATTAAGCATTGTTATTTTTTGTAATGTAATTAAATGACTGGAATAATGTAAACCAATGTAAACGATGTAATCCAGTCCAGCACTGGACTGGATTGCAGGAGCCTAAAATAATAAATTATAACAAGAAACACATTTTACACCCCAATACCATAATTAAGGGTTAAATATTTCAAAAAGAGTTCGTTTTACGAGAAAAAGTAATTAAATCTTTTCTGTAGTAAAATTTACAAACAATAAATTTGATTAGAATCTTTTTACTGAAGAGTTAATTTGAGTAAATGATAGGTTTTTGTAGTTGAGACGAGCGACCGTAGAGCACACTCAAGTTACTAGTACAAAGCTCTTTGAATGAAATATTCAATAGTTCTAAGACCATTAACTCGATGAATAATTTTTTTCTACGAGTTTCTTTTCACCTCTCTACGAGTAAATAAAAATTTTATATCAAAAAACTCCTTTAACTTGCTTCAGCTCCTAAACGCTATCGAATAATAGATAATGTTATCCAAATTTGTATTATTCATTTTTTATCTGTTGGTAGTACAATAATTTGTTGTGGTTGTAAACTTGTAACTGTTTTTCCAGTCAAACCTTCATTCAAATTACATAAATGCGGTGATTTAAAAATTAATTTAAATATGTGTAGCGTGTATAATTGTGATAAATAAATTCTAATCATATAATTGATATAAATAATGTAAATAATTCATATATAAAAATATTTTTAATTATTAAATTTAAATATATGTTAACCAGTTTTATGTGGCAATTTATTAAAACCGACTTGCTACGTATGATTTACTTTTGATTGAGTCATGTCAAAAAAGTTGCACTAAAAAAACATAAGTTAATTACATATAAAGTGATAAAATTAAATATTGAATACTATTGCTCAAATTAATTAAAAAACAGAATGAATGAAAACTGTGCCACCTCAAGTAAAATAAAAGATTTAAAAATTGGCTCAAAAATTGAAAATATGGAAAAGAAATCGTTTGAAGCAAAAAAAGAAATCGAAAATCTAGCCGGAGAATTAGAAAAGTTAATACAAAACAATATACTCGTAAAAAGTACAGTAACAAAAAATGATCCTGAAGAGACGAAAATCGAACCAAAAGTAATTTCGACAGTTTCTAAAGATCAAATAGTGAAAACCAAAAAGTGTATAATGAACGACACCAATGTAACGAAAAGTCCGGTAACACCAAAATTAACGCAACGTACACCTCGGAAACAATTATCGAAAGTGCCAGAAGTGAAAGAAGTTAAAGTTGAACGAGTAAAACATTACGATCCAAAATTGGCTCGCGAGTACATGAAGAAACAGAAATCGTTACGACAGAATAAATTACAGGAGGAGATTCGTCATAAAATTTTGATGCAAGAAGAGAAACGGCGAAAATTAAAAGAATTACAAGATAAAACATTAAAAATTTTATATAATAAAAATAGGCAAAAATCTCAGAGAGACAAACAGTTGACCGGAGTATCAAAAATTGAAAAACCCACCCAAAAATTACAAATCAAGTCCAGTCTTTGTAGCGCGTCTGGTTCGAAAATTTTATTACCCACTTCGAAAGATTTAAAAAATAAAAAACTATCATCGGATTCTTTCGAAAAACGTAATTTAGCCGCCACGAAAATCCAAGCTACCTACCGCGGTTTTAAACAACGAGTCAAATATAAACAATTACTTGAAGAAAATCGGAAAATAAATTCGGAAATTCAAGAAACAAAAAAGTATCCTTCGGTGGACCAGTTAGGAACTAAACCTGAACCAAAAATCAATACCACGCCAAGTTGGTTACAACCTGCCCCAGTTTTACCCTACCCCTATAATTTTATCACAGCTGTAAAACAGAAATTGAGTTTAGCCTTGTACGGCTATAAATATGCGCAAACTCAGCCACAGGATCAGTCAATGGTCGCGTCAGATAGTGAGTTAAATACTCCACAAAAAATTAGGGATGATATAGATAGAAGCCTCGATTCAACTGTCCATAATTTGGTTCCGTCCAGACTGAAAGAACCTGCTCCCGTAGAAATAGAAGAAAATGAACCTGAACTAGATCAGTTCGGAACAAAGTCTATAAGAGATGCTGTTTCGGATTTGAAATTAAATTTGAGTCGTTTAAATTCGCCCAGTATTAGAACAAATTTGAGTAAACAGTTTGAGGAAATTTCGACAAATATATCGAAATATGTCGGTTCGAACGATATGAAGAAAAGTAAATCAGTTGCTTCCAGAAATGAAATAATTACACGTTCGGAAACGGCGACGGAAAATCCGGAAATGAGTGAAAATAGTACTGGGAATGATATTGAAAGTGCCATATTGAGTGGGTCTGAATCGAAATCTTCATCAAATAATTTGAGTAAGTGTAAAAAATTCGTAATAGTTTGAGATAAAATACTACACTAGAGTTCAAATAAAGTCAGATGGTGTGTTCAATCTGGGGGGAAACTCCTAAAAGTGTAATATGATCAGAGTACATTGAGGAGTGAATCGACTAGAGAGAATGCTGTGTATTACAAATATATTAGAGAGTTTTTGCAAAATGCCGTAAGTTATACGGTAACGCTATTTGTCACGTGACCATTACCGTAAAATATAGTTTTAGAGTGTTTGCAACATTACCGTAAATTATTGTACGTTATTTTGACAGTTCAGTATAATAGCCTTACTTTCTTTGATTTCTAAGTAAATTGTATGAATTTTTTCAAGATAATACACTTGAATTTTTGAAAATTATTGCTTTTAAAAACACGGAAGAGCTACTAGAATTAGGAGCATTGGGTTTATTAATATAAATTTATAAATTTACAAAATTATTCAAAATTACAGGTTAGATTTCACACGTAGTTACTTACGGTATTCGAAAGGAAATAGCGTAAAAAAACTAGATTACCGTATTTATGTTAACGTTATAGTTAATGTGGAGCATGCGCAATTACTCAAATTGTCAAAATAGCGTTACCGTACAACTTACAGTATTTTGCAAAAACTCTCTATTAAGAAATTGAAGCAAAAAAATTGACTGATGGGGTTACTTTAATGGCGGTCAAACCATTAATTTAATGGTTTATCTAATATTTATAAACAAGTCTCCGTGGTTACAAGTTGGGCTTACTAAAATGAAGTCATGCTTCAAAATTTAATGCCTGTGGTATCTCTAGGAAACATATGTTAATATGCTCGATTCAGTGCTCAGTGTCAGAGTAACTCCCGGTACTCTTAGATCACCCTTATCTTACTCTTAATTACATACTAGGGTTGAAATGACTTAGGAACAGATAAATTTTATGATAATCTAAAGGATTCAAACGTGTAACCTTTCTAATTGTAGTCCACGATTTTATTCGGGGGACTATTTATTTTTTGATCAAAATACTAGGGGTATATTTCTTTTAACCTAATCGATGTCAAACTGAGTAGATCAAATTTTTAACGCGATTATAAATCAAGCTTTTTTAGCCTAATTTATACCTACCAATTATAGTTGTTTATAAAAAACTAGTGCAATCTAGTGTCATCTGCCATCAACTACCATCTAGTGTATAATAACAAACTATCGGAAAATCGACTAATAAACTAATTTACCGTTTTTCAGACAAAATTAGTCATTAGTCGAAAATATCGAGCAAACAATGTAGTCGACTAATCGATTAAAATTTTAATCGAAGTCATGAGTAGGGTAACCTATGTAACTCTTTTCTTTTGAATTTAATTATTAACTTTTAATATAGGTATTTTTTTAAGAAAAAGAAAGATATGATATAAAAGTGGTTCCAAAAATGTGGTTCCGAGATATTATAAAATATATATAAAGAAACGTATTTTCAAAATTTTATATTTAATACTCATTATTGCGTTAACTACGTTTTTTGAAATTTTTTTTTTTTTGAAGCTGGATTCGGTTAATGTGCAAAAACCTTTTTTTTAAATTATTTTCAGCTAAATCACTTTGGGAACATATTCTACACATAATTTGCTATCAATTTCGGCAAAAAAAGAAATCGATTTTTTGATTAAATCTCAAGTAAACCTTCCCTTAAATTACTTTCAGCAAAATCACTTTGAGAACATATTCTACACATAATTAGCTACCAATTTCTGCAAAAAAAATCGATTTTTTTTAATGACGCTCAAGTAAACCTCCCCTTAATTAATGGACTCCACTTGACTTGATTGAACTCCACGTACTGGAATTACGATGTAATAACGATAATATTTTTTTGTCAAATTACAGAAAGCAAACAAAAATTTAGTTCTAGTAAAAATAGTGATATTAAAATAAACGACAAAAAAGCTCCCGAAGAAGTTAATAATATTCAAAAATTAAACCAAGAAAAATCATCGTATGAAAACACTTTCACATCGTACGAAAACAACGAAGAAGGTAGTAAATCATCTTCAAGTCGACATTTAACTGCCGCACAAAAGCTTATACCACCAGCAGATAAACTTAAAATCAACACACCATTGAATCAAAATGTTGAAAATATTAAAACTAGTGCCGAAGTAATTAATCCAGTTTCAAAAAATATAATTTATACTTTAAGGATTTAAATTTATTTGAAATTCTTTTCTTTTTAGTATAAACCGCAAGAAATTAATTTAAAATTTGAGGCTGAAATAAAACTATTGCAAACATTCCAAGAATCTTTGAAACAGATCACAAAAGACAACCATGTAAGATGATTTTATTTTCAGTTTGAGGGTATTATCTGGTCTAGAATTAAGGGGAGATTCGCCAAAAACATCAAAAATCGACCTTTATTATTGTTATTATTATTTATTTTTATTTTTTATTTAGGGTTGGGCGGGGTAAAAAAAAGACGCTGCTCGAGCGAGATAAAAAAAACACATACTTATATTAAATTCAACAGTGTTAAATTAAAAAAATAAAAAATATTACAACAAAATACATTAGCATTTTAAGCTGTTTGGGCCAAAAAATTATTTTTTGGAGAGGGCTTTATAACATAAAAAAATTTTCTCCGAAACCTCTGTTATTCATGAGCGAAAAACTTTCATTCCGCGACGATAAACTTTTTCAGTAAGCAAAAAATCTGATAAGATAGAGTGCTGTATTTTTTTCTTGTTATTCTATATGCTTTAGTAATGTAAAGTACAAAGTTTTATTTAAATGGTCCGACTGCTTGTAATTTTTTTTATATGTTAAAAAAAAAGAAAAAAGTGGGGTAAAAAAAAAACAAAACAAGGGGTTAACATTTAGAAAAATTAAAAATTATTGACAAAGATTTTCGTTTTTAAACTATATAATGGCATGTTTATGTATATTTTATGGATTAAAAAAATGCTGATTCTTAAATAAAACAATTTTTTTGTTAGTGAGGAGACGGTTTTCATGGATATCAATTTCAGCTCATTCGAAAATTTGTATTTTTGACCCATGAAAATTTATTTATGTTTTTATAATGTATAACTATGCTTTACTGCACACATTTAGTATTTTTAACTCATTCATCGATTATTTTGATTTATTTTTTTACTTTATGTAAAGTGGTGGGAAAAAAGCCTCAAATTAACATATTTGGTTTTTTAATGAGCCACAATAAATTTTCTATTAATTGTACGTTTGTGAAATAAAAATTATTTTAATATTTAAAGTCCAAAGAAATTTCCTGTGAGTCAAGCTTTTGCATCAGTTAACTTTTTCTGACTTTTGTTACTGCTTAATCTTAGCTAAAGTTTTTGGTAAAATACGTAAAATTTAAATATATCTATAAAAAATTTTGTAGTAGAGATAGAGTTGTGAAATAAAAAGTGTTGTACTGCTAATTACCCAAGCTGTCTATTTTTTACCCTTCGAATCATGTACTTGCAGTAACCTATTAGTTAGAGGTCTGTCTTTTATTTACCCTCCACTGTCTTTTTTTTACCCCACTTGGCGGGTAAAAAAAGACAAGGTTTTTATTTTTTTTATAGATTTATGCCATTAGCTTGAGTGAAAAAACAGGCAAACTCTTAAAATACAAACAATTTAACATCATATAGTATTTTTTTGTTTAAAAATTCAAATATTTTCTACATGAAAAATGAAAAGATTTGATTTTGTCTTTTTTTTACCCCCCAGCCCCCCCCCCCCCCTCAACCCTATATAAATAAATATTTAAAAAAAAAATTAAATATAACTACATCATTATTTGTACATGTCTTGTGACCACAATTTTTTTTTTATTTTTTAAATTCAAAAATGAACTGAGTATAAATGGCTTTAAAGTCAACACTGCGAGATTTTTCCACTTTGATGGTTCCGCGCATTCTAAAATCTCCAGTGAATTAAAACCAAAAAATCAAGAATTTTCTGAAAATATACATATACAGTTATGGCATTAACTAGGATCTAAGAAAAAAATAAAAAATCAGCGAGAAATCGCATTTTGAAAATAAATTTTCAAGAATCGCCGTTTTTTCTCAACTATAAACAGCCGCCATTTTGAAAATATATTACGGAACCAAAAGATCCTAGTTCCTGCCAAAATAACAGTATTGAGGAATAATGTACACTTTTTGAGATACACGCGGAATCATGCCAAAAAACATACTTGCGAGAAAAAAACATTTCAAGTTTTTCTTTCCAATTGAATTATAGTAAAATGCGCGAATAAAATGCCCATAACCCTAAAATTTTAGGAGAATATTTCTAACACTTAAAAAAAAAAGAATTATGAAGAAGAAAATCGACTTTTTTTTCTTGTTTGCTAGCGAATCTCCCCTTAAATAAAGTTCACTCACTATTAATATGTTTAAGGTTCCGCTGTACCAGAATTATATGACGAATAAGCAAGATGTCGATCAGTTCACACAGACATCCTTTCAAAATGAAAGTGAAGCTAAAAGTCAGCTGGAAATTAAATCAAATTCACTAGTCCGTCGAACGCAACCCGAAAATGCTGAATCCAAAATCAGTCAAGTTTCAGAAATAAAACCGAATTCATCAATGGAAAAAAGTCTGAAAAATTATAAAAAATTCGAAGAAAAACTCCCATTTGTAAATTACAAGAGAGGAAGTGGTGAATCCAAACGGAAACTGATCGAAAAGAAGAATAAAGACCTTTTGTTGCAATCACTATCAATTCAAAATGTTTTGAATACGTCCAGTCTCACTGGAGCAGATTTATCAGCCGACCAGAGTGCTTGTAAGGCAGAAATTGATGTGGACAAAAATTTGAATAGTCTGTCGTTAGAAATGATCGAACAACAAATTCGAAATGAAGATATCCAGTTAGAACATTTTAAAACATTGTTGAAAATTCGGGAAAAGGCATTGGTCGATCGTACTAAAGGGGAGTTGGTTTGGTTAGAAATCACCAAACGGTAATTAAATTTAGGGGATTTTTTTTTTTGGAAATTGTGGATTTGTTTACTATTATTATTTTTATTTTCAGACATTTAAAAGAGAAAGGGGATCTTGATCAGGTGTCGACTATTAAAAAGAGGCAGAGGGGGTTGATCCTTAAACTACAACATGAAAAACATGAAATGCAGAGGTAATACAGTTAGTTTTAGATTGATATTTTTAACGGCTTTTCTGTTTTTACTAGGTGCTCATAAATGACAGTCTTATATCAGTTATTTAAGTTATTTTATGGGTCATACACAATCAATGAAATAAGGAATAAGAAATAAGAAATAAGGAATAAGAAGTATGCCATCTAGTGACGTTGAATGGAACTTTAACGTAACTGCCCATAGGTATATGTATTTAGGTATTTTTGTACATCAAAATTCATGAAAAAATAACGTTCGTGATGACTTTTTTTGTCACTAAAGTGAAAAAATCACGAATTTTGACGTACAAAAGTACCTACATATTTATATCTATGAGCAGTTACGTTAAAGTTCCACTCCACGTCACTAGATGGCATACTTCTTATTCCTTATTTTTATTTCTTATTCCTTATTTCATTGATTGTGTAGACACCCTTAGAATCCCTATAATAAATAGAGTCGTGAGATGTCATTCATTGTCTATCCAAAACAGAGCGGGAAGCTTCAAAATTAATTATCACATGTTTGAGTAAATATTTTTGAGTACATAATTATTGTTAATAAGTTATGAATTAATGAACAATTAAAAATTTTTAATTTAATTATTCTTTCTAGGTTAAACTAAATGATTTTTGTTAATATTTAATTTATTTCTAATGTATTTTACGCAAACTTTGGACAGAAAATCCCGGAACCATTCAGCGTTTAGCACACATGTCACGACTCTATTTATTATAGGGACTCTAATATTTACGATAAAAGTTGCGCATTAGATTCTAAAATTACATTTTATCGAATTTTCGAATCGAAAATTCAGTTATTACGGCCACTGTCGTGACGCAACTTGAGCCCGGGACTATGATAGAAATTTCTTTTGAGGTCCCTAAAATTAGAAAATGACTAAAATGTATATGTATTTATGTATTTATGTATCAGCACGATAATTCTCGAGCGAAACATTCTATTTTTATGAAATTTGTTGAAAACATTGGAAATCCAAAAATCTTGATTGAGTTCTTCAGCTAGATACGTCCGATGCCCAGAACATGGTTTTTTGGTCTTTTTTCATGAAAAAATTAGTTTTTTGTCAAAATTTTTCCATTTCCAATAGTTTTTGCGATTTTTTTTACACCATTGGAAAGAGAAGAAAAAATCACATAAAAAAGGTTTTTGAATCATTTTTCTATGTAAACTAGTTTCCGAGAATAAATAAAGCTAAATATAGCTACTGTTTTTGTCACCAGAGGCGCGACCGAATATTTACGTCTCCAATTATGATTCAGCTTGTTTCCCTTATTTTTTTGAAACATTGATTTTATCAGGAAACCAGATTTGTTAAAATACAATGCAACAATTTGTCGAAAACTGACGTATATTTATTTTGATCGATTTTTGCCGATCGATTTTTACTGATTATTGGGAACACTAGCGTCTCTAGTATCAATTTTAAGAACCTGGTATGCCACGTTACGTCACACGACGCGGAAGTTTAAACTGTAGTATATTGCAGCAATTTTTTTTTGTGATATTAATTTACCGATTTAGGCAATAAAAAAATAAATGTGTATTCCTTATTAGGTAGCGGTTACACTGGATACGAATTCATCCGAAAATTTATTCGTACGAATTCGTACGGGTTTATCCGAGTTAATACGAATTAAACAAATGCATACATTTAGACATGCGTGGTTACACTCCTTATGACTCTTTCGTACGAGCTCGTACGACTTTTTGATACGACCAAAATATTTTGTTTTTTGATGCGAATTCGTACGAAAAAAATGATGGATTTAGAAAAAATAATCATTTTTGTTGAACAAAGGTGGTCTTTAAGGGATCGAAAACATAAATACTGTCATAATAGAAAGTTAAATAAAAAATTGTGGAATGAGGTGGCAGAGGAAATGTTTAGATAATTTTTTAATTAAATATATTACGATATAACAGAACTAACCTAACCTAACAAAAACATTTTAAGTATGTGTAATGAATAATTAACTAAATATTGAAGCTGAAATTCAGTATATTTTAAGATATAATTGAATGTGACTTGTGACATGTTCAAGTACTCTAAAAATTTCTGTTCGTCTTGAAAAATTTCTTCCAAGCAATTCCAGAACTCAGCTTTTTTTGCTCTACATGAATAATGAATAATCGTTTACCCAGAATTGTTTGTTTTCTATAATTAGAAATTTTGAAAACGATGACTCTAATAAATAAGATTCGATAGCTGGATCCATTGTTTGATATCATGCAATATGTATTAACGGTTTTCAGTTTAAATTTAAATACGAATTCGTATTACGATTCCGTATCCAATGTAACCACACAGTCGTACGAATGAATTTCCAATGTAACCGCAGCCTTACAGAATTTCTCAGTTTAATGATAATCTCACCAATTTCTAAGACCATTTGAATTTAAAATGACTACGAAACTTTAATTTATGTGTGGATCAACACACATGCTGACGAATTTTTTAATTCCAGACTGAGATCCGTCCACAAAGCGTCCTGTGAAGAGCGGAAGACAATTTTAAGAGAACATAAGAACATCATCAAAAAGCAACTGTCAACGAAAGACATGCTCACGCAGTTCAAACGGAAACATACCAAGGAAATTAAACGTACTGGTCCGATAAAAGTTTACGAATTCAATAGTCCGAATAATCTTTTTACATTGTACGAGGATCGATCTAGTCAACAATCGTTATCCGTCTCCGAACAAATTAATATTCGCGCACGATCGGATGCACCGTCCGAAGTGGAATCGGTCGATTATAAGAAAAGTATTACGTTGCATACGACTAACGAACCCGCTGTAATGACGCCCACCACTTTAAAAACGTAAGTTTTCTCGAAATTTGTTTACAAACATTAAACAGTATCGTTTTTAATTTTCTTATTTTATTTTTTTTTTTTGGCTAGTATATTGTGATTTAGTGATGGGACTTGAGTTTGATTTTTATAAATTGAGTCGTTGTTGGGATTTGATTTGGATGCGTTTTTATGTTTAAAATAGATGTTTTCTAAGGCTGCCTGTACACGATCAGTAATACGGTCAGTATTTACTGATAAAAATAATGAATCATTATTTTTATTACTTCAGTATTTTTATGATACCGTGCACTATCATTATTTTCTTCAATATTTTAAAACAGACTGTCAAGTTTAATTTTTCGGGATTTTTAAATTAATAAAATTTTGGAATTATTATTATTATGGAAGAAGCGTGTTTAGCTATAGTACTAGCGTTTGCAACTCAGAACAAGAAAATAAAAAAGAAAAAACGTTATGTTCGTTATTTTTTTTCTAGCTATGCCATAAATATACGCATGTATGTACATACGGTACATATCGTACATATTGTACATATTGCCGTACATACTAATCTATACATATAATAAAACTGTAAATCTGTCTGTCTGTCTGTCTGTCTGTTCATGCATCACGTAAAAACTACTGTACGGATTTTAATGAGATTTGGTGTGATGATAACTTATTACCTGGGTCAACATCTAAGATACTTTTTATTCCGGAAAAATGTCTCATTCCCACGGGAAAATGGAAAAACTATTTTGAGCATCTACACACATTACGCCAATTTACATATTTCATAAAAAATTTCATAACTATAGTAACAAAAATTGTAAATAAATTTTGTAGTTTGGAAATTTTTCTGAATTTTAAATCAAAAAAAATGTTGCTAATTGTGTACCGACTACAAATTGGAAAAAGAAACTACTCAACGTTTCGCGTGAACAACGTCACGGGTACAGCTAGTCAATAATATAATTATGTACAAGCCTACTTTTTCATGATGTACATATTATACGATCTACGATCGATTTGTATTCATCTCGGCTGGTACCGCTGGTACATAATATACGAGAAATATGTTTTAAGGGTTTTAACTGTCATTAATGTCACTGTCCCCTCCATGTCTTAGTACTGAAGTGAATACTGATGGAATTATAAGCCATTCTTCAATACTTACATCATTATTTCAGTATCGTCAATACACGATCAATAAAAGTGTCAGTATTTTGAAATACTGACAGTATTACTGATCGTGTACAGGCAGCCTAACACAATTTTCTTGGTTCTTGTTGTATGATGTAAACTCAAATTGAATCTACGGATTATAAAAGTTATTACTGTTAATAAATAAAACATTTTGCAAAAATATCATTTTTATTGTTCTTATGACATGTTTCAATCAATATGATCATTATCAAACAAGTGAAGATTACATTCAAATTCATGCCTATTTATACTAAACATAATTTTTAAGTGGTAGTAGTGGTGGATGGGGAAAATGGTAGGGATAGAAGTAGTGGGAGGAGCCAAAAACAAGAAAAACAAGTTCAGACGAGTTGGGTATATATGAGAGAGAAACAAATAAAGTAAAAAGTAGAGTGGTAGGGTAAAAGACCCCATTGTCGATCGGGGTTATAAGTTCGATCAGTTTTGACATTTATATCTTAATGAAGTTGATAAAAAAACCTTTGATAAAAAAAATTATTGTTAATAGAATGATTATTTTTCAATTTAAATTCACCTCACATTTAATGTCTCCTCACTTAATTTAAGAAATACATACATATATATATATATATATATATATATATATATATATATATATATATATATATATATATATATATATATAACAATTTTTGTTGAATTCGTGAATTTTTAATATGGTGGATGATCATTATTCAAAACACATGGGTTATAAATTGTAACATTTTTCACCGAATTTTTAAAGTTATTAGCATAATAAAAGTATACAAATAATTGTTATTAGTCCACTTAAGAGATTAGGATAGCTAAATTAAATTTTATATGCGTTAAATATTATTTGTATGACTGATTCTTCTTGGGATCTGAGTTTTACAGTGAGGTACCGCATTTTGAGAATTATATATTGCATATTTATTTTATAAACATTTTTAATTAATTTTTGGGTTTAAAACACTTAACTAACCGTTTTTATAATTTCACTTTAATATTTTATTTATTTCAGAACGTAAAATCAATTGAAAAATAATTAATATTGAATTAAAACTTCGAAATTGAAATAAAAACGTCAGACATTTCGATTTGAAACGATATATAAATATATACGTCATCTATCGTCATATACTTAATTTAACTGTTTAAAAATTCACAATGGCGTATAGATAAGTTAGAATCATGTTAGAATGTACACAATGTTTTTTAAAGCATAATTAGATGGCGAAAGAAAATACAGTATTTTAGTGGTTTATTTTATCGAATATTTAAACCCTTCTGTCATTGCTGCTATGTTTCACAAGGTG
This sequence comes from Brachynemurus nebulosus, assembly GCA_035578155.1. Classification (NCBI taxonomy): domain Eukaryota; kingdom Metazoa; phylum Arthropoda; class Insecta; order Neuroptera; family Myrmeleontidae; genus Brachynemurus; species Brachynemurus nebulosus. The sequence continues at coordinate 7,731,664 of JAPWDM010000019.1, forward strand.
TCATTCTGTGATACTCGACTGACCCCTTGTAGTGGATAGAGTGTCAAAGTGACTGAAAGAGAATGGTTCAAATATTCGATAGTATAAGATTTGTACTACTGTACGTGATTTGAATTAATGCGCGATTCTTCATAGGGGTCAGTGTATTGATCTTTCAAAGGAGGTTAATATTTTCTGTCTGCTTTTTAATAGACGTCAACAAATTATAAAACAAAATCATTAATAAATCATAATTTTTGGGTTATATTTTCTTAAAAACATACCCATTGGATTAAAAAAACTTGGTTTTATACTTATTAAGAAAAAAAAAATGGGTGTTTTGTTTATTTTTTAATTTTTTTAAGCTAATTTAATGATACAGCTAAAAATAGTGATCGGTCATCGGGTCTCTTACCCTATACAAAAATTATAAAACAGAAAATATAATTGTAAATATCGGTAGAATCGTTTAAAATCTGTAATGAGGAAACAGAAATAAAAAATTCGAATTTACCAGCCTAACTTCGTTTGTTTTTTTTTTTTGATTCATTATTTTTTGTATGTTGGCAAGTTTGGGAATTGTAAAATTTACATACGCGAACTAGTGATCAAAAAAATAACTACTGCCAGTAGACAAGGTTTTTAATTATTAGGTTTTGATAATTCAGAAAATTTGTCCTGTTTAGTTCGTAAAATACAAATTGGCATTTTTTTGGAATGACATTCTTAATTTTTTATAACAATTCGTCGTTTCCAAATAAAAACTAATAATTCCAGATTACTCTTATTTCTTTAGTTGTTAACTTTCGCCTACTTACAGTATTTTTTCCATTCATCACCAGATGACTAAATATTAAAGCCCTATTTGATTACCCTTACTCCTATTTGATTCTCTGATAGTTTTTTTCCTGTTTTTATATATTAAATTGTAGTTCATTGCATCGAGTCATTTGGATTAAAGAATACTTAAGTCCCATCACTGGTGTGATCTATTTTTAAAACAGTGTTTAAAGTGGAACGTAAAATGTATAATTTTATGGATATAAGACGGAAGATATTTTTCAAAGCTTTTCATTTTATTTTTTAAATTTTTAAAAGTCATAACCACGTAGTAATTTAAATTTTTATTTTAATTTTAAAAATTTAATTTTTTGTTTTTAAAATTCCAGTTTGATTATTTATTATGTAATTTAAAATTTATAAAAAATTAGTTGCTTATTACAATATACAATTTTTTTTTTAAATTTTTATCAGAAATTTTACTGTTAATATAATAAATAATTATATTTTTAAAACAGAGCACTTTCTAAACGGGAACAAGATTTGAAACAGCGTCGAGAAAAAGTTGAGGAATTGTTGAGATGGCATCAACGACTCAATGAGGATGAAAAACAAATCGCAACACTTGAAGAAAACGTACGAAAACTGACATTTCCCAATTCCGAAGGCGATGTAACGTACTCATTTTCGGGGTCGTATTTGAACAATCTTTGGTTTATTATCACCGGAAGTAAACAGGACAAATATGAACAAAACAAACGTTATCTTCTTTCAAAAGTAGACATGGAAAATTTCTATGAAAATGCGAAAATTGAAGTATTGCGAAAAATTGAAAATTTGAAAAGTGTTACACCCATTACAGCTATTCCAGAAACAAAAATTGCACCATCTCCCGTGTTAAGTCAGAAAGAATCAGTGAGTGTTGTGTCAGTAGGTCCTGAAAAATCAGCCGATGAAATTTTTGAAAAAAGTGCTAGTGAAAAAATCGATAAACAGACTTCCGGTGGTGAAAATGAACAAATTTCCGAAAATTTTAAAGTGGTTTCAGAGGATTCAAATCATTTTGAAAGTGAGAAAGATCTAGTGGATAGTGAAGGGACCTTAAAAATCGATGGCGAATCGATAACTTTAAAATCAGAAATAAAATCCGACTTTAGTGTAAATAATATTAGCGATGGGCCTGAAAAAGTTATTTTATCAGAAGCGACAGATCTAGAAAATATCGAAAAAGGAGTTCTAGAACAATTAAACGATAAACTTTCAGTTTTGGAAGAAAATCTATATTCCACTCCAAACACAATAGACGCTCAAGAGACATCAAAGTCTGAAAATATTGAGATTTCCTCGAAATCTGAACAAAATTTAGAATCCAATCTTCCAGAAATTAATGAATCAAGCCAGGACAAGCCTAGTAGTAGTGTTATAATGACTGAACCTAACGAATCAATAGAAACTTCCAAGACTAACGATACAACTAGATTATCGATAGATGTCTCTGGTGTAAGTGAAAAATTAAGTGATACAGCTTCAGCAAACGAATCACTTCAAGAAGTAGTTGAAAATGCTGCTACAGAACCAGAAAAGGATTCAGATGAATTATTAAAAGATGTCGAGAAAAATGGAAGTTCTTCCAAAATTGAATCGGTAAATAATTCTATCGAAAGTCTAAGTCAGGGTGAAATTAGGATCGATTCATTAGCGAAATCCGAATTCAGTAGTTTCGAGGAGTCGTTAAAAACAGCTGAAAAAATTGATGAATTGTTAGCCGAAGCGCTTCAGAGTGACGTCGAAAATGAGTCTTCCAATAAACTTATCGATGAACAAATTGCCACTAGAAGTTCATCGTCAACCAATAACATTCCTTCAGAGATTCCAGAAATATCTGTAAATAATTTAGAGTCCAAGTCAGACGATCAAGTTGAATCTGCGGAAGAGAAAAGTATAAATACTGAAATTAAAAGTTCACCAGTCTCATTATCGGAACAAGTGATTTCAGAATTACCAACCGAAAACAAAGAAGCAGAAAACACAGAAATAGAGTCAGAAATTAAAAAGATTGACCAAACAAAAGAGATCAACGAATCCATCGAGGATGCTTCCATAGCTACAGATTCAGTGCCAAGCTCGGATCAAAATTCTATAACAAACCATCAAAATTTAAATAATAACCTTCCGGATATTCCGTCAGATGAAAGTGTTTCAATATCTACGAAAAGTATCGAAGAACTTGATGAATCCAGTTCAGATTTTAAGCTAATATCAGCGACAGATTTAAATCTACAATTTGACGCGAAAGATAACAAAGACACAACTGACAGTATTCCGTCCGTGATAGATTCAATATCCTCAAATGGCACGACAGAACCAATTTCGAAAAATGAATTATCGCCCAGAAGCAATTCCGGGGGTTCCCCAGTAAAAAGTAATAAACGAAAATTAACGCCATTGAATAAGTTAACGAAAGACAAAACTGACAGGACTGTAGAAGCGGAAAATCGATTAAATTCAAAAAATAATATGATACCGGAAAATCTATTATTGGACTCTTTGAGTCTGTATTCAACAAAAATATCGACAAATAAGGTATAAAGAGATAAATGTAAATAAGTTGACAGTTTTATAGGTTATGTAATAATTATTATTTTTACAGTTGATTGTCAACGAAGCGGAAGAGTTGCTCAGAAAACAATTACAAATAGAACAAGAGGTAAGACATCAATAATAACAATCGGTCAAGTGCATATCGTACTTGCGCAAATGGTATTCCATACGATGAATAATAAATCATTATTATCCACAGTGGTCCAATTTCCAAAAAAGCGGACAAAAATAAAAAATGGTATATAAAGGTTTTCAAGGTCGCTGATTATGAATTTGATATTATTACAGTGGCTATCCAATGGTACGTACTCCGATTTTACGTAGTGACGTCAGCAATTTAGTGGGGTTCTCCTCTCACAGATATGTTGTTTTTTGTCTGTGTTGGTGAAAATTTATGTACCAAGCCAGAGTCAGGGCCGTAGGTAATATTGTCTGAGGGTCTCGTAGCCTTTAAAAATTTTAAAATTTCACTGCAGATATATATGCACATATTCTGTACACGTAATATGCAAAATGCAAATGCAAAATGGGTAACGTAAAATTCTAGAATATTCGAATCGTCAACTATCAGAGATATCAAAAAACAGACTTCACCGTTGAATTGGTCATTAAAAATGAGATTAAACAGTGTAGTTTGACAAAAATTCTAGAATGTTCTATTTATTAACTAGCAAAGATATTGAAAAATCAATTGTACCATTTAATTGTCCATTGAAAAAGAGGTCAAATTACACATTTTGAGAAATGTTCTGGAATATTCTATTCATCAACTAGCAAAGATATTAAAAGAACAAACGTCGCCATTGAATTGGCTACCAAAAAAGAGACCAAATAACACATTTTGAGAAATGTTTTAGAATATTCTATTTGTTAACTAACAAAGATATTAAAAAATCTACTGCACCACTTAATTGTCCAACCGAAATTAAACTAATGTAAACCAAATGTCCGATTTTGACAAACAATTTTTGCTATTTGACGAATAGAATATTCTAAAACATTTATCAAAATGTCCTATTCCGTCTTTTATTCGATGACCAATTAAATGGTGCAATCGATTTTTCGATATCTGTGTTAGTTCACGAATAGAACATTCTAGAATTTTTGTCAAAATGCGCTGCTTCATCTAAGTTTTAGGCCCAATTCAATGGTGAAGTTTGTTTTTTGGTATCTTTGCTAGTTCACGAGTAGAATATTCTAGAATTTTTGTCAGCTTCCGCTATTTGGCGTCTTTTACGCTGATGAATGCGATAGTGAAGTTGATTTTTCGACAGTTTTCTAAAAGTCGTCACCCATATTCATTTAGTATAACATTCTATTTCCTTTGTCTACACAACCGAATTTCAGGTGTAAATTGTCTCTTAAAATAATTTTATTTTAAATAAATTCAGATAAATAATATTTACCAACCCCCGAAACAAAAGTTTACCGACGCCCCTGATCTTCTGATTTTACGTACTTCCCCTTAAATTTGTACCGACCACTACGTAAAATTGGATTTGTGGTGTATTTTAAAAATTCAAAATGGCAGGCTCAAAATGGTGGGAAAAAATAAAAAATTAGTTTTATTGAAAAAAAAAAAAAAAACGGTATATAAATGTTTTCAAGGTCGCTGATTATGAATATGGAGTGAGACAAGAAAAAACTGAAATTGGTGTAAAAAACGAAGGGGCACATTGGGGCAAGAATTTTGTTTTTTAAAATAATCTACATACACTGATTTCTCGTTGTAAGCAATTTGTAATAGAATCATATATCTTACTCTTTTTAGATAATAAAATTCGCATATACATAAAAAGAGTAAGGCATATGATTCTATTTCAATTTTGATGTTGCTTACAACGAGAAACCAGTGTACTTCATACTTTGTTACAATAAAAAAGCAAACCATCCAACTCGATCAAACTCATATAATATATTTCTTATAAATAAACACATTAACAATGCAATATTTCTACGTAATAAGTACACCTTATAGAAATATTAAATTACCCTTTATCACATATCCATAATGATTACTCACCTTCATTTTCAAATTTCATCACTTTTGATTTCAAAAAAACACTTGCAAACAAAAGTTATTAATGAACAACTGGAAGATGCGTACGAGACCGGTGCTCAGTTAGCTGTATTTAACCTTCCCTTATTTGGTAATGCAAACGGTATAATGGACTGTCGGTTTGCATCGAGGTGCAGTGGTGTCCCCCCTACGGTATTACGGGGATTACGGGGTAATAAATTCAAAATTATAAACTTCACTTTTTTCATTTTTGTTCGCTTTTTTGGAAATTGGACCACTGTGCGATCGTATTTTTATCTTAACCTACTAGAAAAAATCGATATTTACAGAATTTATTAATTAATATGAGATTTTCTTAGACAGGTTAGGGTGGTCCAGACATCTGTTGATACATTAATAAATTCTTCGAAATATGAAATGAATAGTTCACAAGATAAGTTGATTAACTCCATAAAAAAAGTGACAAAATGTAATAAAGTCAGGGCTAGTAAAAGAAATGACGGGCCCCCGGGCACAACAAAAAATTTTCAAAATTTTTTTCTTCCAAAATGCAGTCCAATGCACTTTCCAAAAAAAAAGTCTTCCCACTTTGTCTGGGCCCCTAACCGAGATTCGGAGCCCCCTTTCTAGACCCCGTCTCCCGGGCAATTGTCCCACCTGTCCCACCGTCTCGCCAGCCCTGGATGAAATAGTGTACATATTTTTTAGAATTTAGTTATTGGTCGAATCAATTGGTCATTAATGACGTGAATATTTAATATTAGAGAGATGTGCTATAATTATAAAAAAAAAAATATGGGGTCCAATCAAGTACTTTAGTGCCTGAATTTGAAAAAATTGAAATAGTGAACTTAATTGATTTATCCTGTGTTGTATATATTTATCAATTATTCCCTTTTCTTTAATACTAGAACTCATTTCCTAAAAAAAATTGCCAAATGAAACAAAATTAGACGTACAATTTTTAATTACTATAGTTACTCTAATATAAAAATCACAAAAAGCAAAAGAGATAAACACTAGATACGTTTAATTTTATTTCATTTGTTGCATTTGTTTGATGACGTCATACCATTTTTAATTGATTTGACGTATAACATCTTGATATTAGTAAATAAAAACACTTAACTTTGCAAAATACCACTTTTATTGAATGTAGAAAGAATTTCGGTATAATTTGAATATAGAAAGAGTTTTTATATTCAATAAAAGTGGTATTTTGCAAAGTAAAGTGTTTTTATTTTTTATTTACTAATATCAAATATGGAATACCATAAAGTAACGCTCAAATCTATTAAATTTATAACATCTTGATCAAAGTAAAATTCGTCATCGAGTTTTCTTTTTATAAAGAAATTACGGAAGAAAATGTCGGCTTGATAATTTTCGTTTAATCGGGTAAATAGAAAATGGAAAATAGTTATTTAAAATGGATTATAAAATGCAAAATGCTTTCAAACTTTAAATTTATTCTATAAATTTTTTATCTTGATTCATATTAATAAAAGAAAAGTTAAAAAAATGTCAAATGTACTGAAATAAAATAAGGACAGTTCTTTGAGAAAATTTTATAAAGTTTGCATGATATGAAAACGAAATTTGACTCTTGAAATATTGTTACTCAAAAATATTGTAAAATTTAATTCAGCTTTAACATATTCAAACATTGAGTACGCCACATGTGCGATTTCTAAATTACATATATAATAATCATCTACTCGAAATACCAAAACATTTCTTATCGACGTGTCTTAAAGATAATAACACAGCACTTGAGTCAGAAAAGTTTGACTTGAGAGAATTGCAGCTATAGTAATAAATTTAACTTAAATGACATTGCAACTCGAGTTATAAAAAATTTGAGTCAATTGAATCAACTTACATTTAACTTACAATTTGTTAGACTGCGTTCAACTCGAGTTCTATGATTAATATGAGTCATAAGTGTCATACATATACACATAAATTTGAGTCTACAAGCATTTTCATTTTAAACGTAAAATGGATTCAAATTTTCATTTTAAATACAAAATGGAAAATGGTTTGAACGAACTTATTTAAAATACAAAATGCAAAATGCCATTTTGTATTTTAAATACATATTTAAAATGAAATCATTTTAAATAGTTCCCAGCCCTGATTTTCTATAATTGTACCAAATTTTAACTTTCTACGTTAAGCGGTCTTTGAAAGAAATGTCTCTGACAACTGCTACGGAACACTACAAATTACTTATCCTAACTGTAGCCCTCCTAATCCATGTGTTTTTGTTTAGATCAAAGAACTGGAGAAACAACAACAATCCGAGATCGTGCCATACGTCTTCGTCCGCGAAATTCCCAATAAACCGCCGCCCCCGTATCAACCGCCAAAAGTATCACCACCAAAAGTTCAAAAGTACTCAATCCCATCAACATTGGAACAATCGATGCCATTAATAACGAAAGCCACCAATCTACTCTACGACGCTTACGTAGAAGATTCCCTGAAGACGATCCAAGCTTCCGATCATTTTGAAAACAACGAGAACGAAATCGAAAACAATTATAATCGATTTTTTTTCGATCTATGCAAAGAAATCACAGAAAATTATTTTGCCGTGGACGATAGTGAAAATGAACCGTCGTGGATGAAACCGGTCAGTCGAACAACTACACAGCAAAAGGTCAAAAGTAAAGTCGAGTTACAAGAAATCGTTCAGTTTCGGGTGAATGAGTGTCTGAATTTTTCGCCGGTTCCAAAGAAAGAGAATTTAATTATTTGTTGGAGTCGTAACAAACGTGATCATGTCGATGAACTGTTAATAAAAGAGTCACAGACTGAAGAAGCCGAATGGCGTAATTTTGAATACGATGAAATTACGATTAAAAACGAATTAACTGTAGATATTTTAGAACTTTTAATAAATGATACGATTAAAAATATTTGTAAGACAGTAAAAAAGAAAATGAATAAATTATAAATTCTTTTTCGAAGTTTTTGTTATTTTTTTAATGGCGAATAAAATTTTTCTAAAAGAATTTTAGTTGTTTTTTTTTTTAATCACTAATTATTACACGAGAAGTTTGTATTTTTTCGAATAAATTTGAGTTTGTCCAAGGAAAATTTGTTGCCTAGCAATTTAACGAGAACTATCAACTAACAAGTGCGTGTTTTTGACACGCATTAAGTAATGTCACCTCAGTGAAAGTGTTAATTTATCATTTTTGGCTCGTTTTTTAAGTACATACAGTGAGAATGACAACCCTCTTGCGTTTATTCAATATATGCATTTACAACTCTATAATACAGTAAGAATACAGACAGCCCTCTTGCGTTTATTCAATATATGCATGTACAACTCTATAATTATTATATATTATTATTATTATTATTAATTTTTCCCCCACTATAATACACAAGAAAACACTAGAAAACACAAATTTATTCAGAAAAAATATAAGATTCAAGTGTAATACGGTAAGATAATTTAACGAATAAAATAAATTAGTATAATTCATATTATTATTTAATACATTGTTACTATGGTTCTGAAATCAGTTAAATTACCAATAGGAATTTTTGTTTCGTTTTTATCGTGTTTACCTACAGTGGAATGACCAATTAAATGTTTTGTACTATTTATTTCGCTGTAAAAATTTGTTCTAACTTCTTTTCCATGGTAAAAGTGAGAAAACTACAATATGCTTATATTTTAGTTGATGCAGAATGTTCAAGTCCACCTCTACACGATTTTCGTAGTGCCACCCTTCAAAATGAGCTTAGTCTATTGTAAAATGAATGATGAAAAATGGAATGTTTTCCAAAAAAGCGCTAAGTCAGTGACAGTTTTATTTCAAAACGCTCTAAGTCAAATTTACTCGTAAACCATTACATTTTTTTCCTTTAATAGTATTTTTTTCCAAATTTGTTTGTAGACAGATTTTCTGTTATTTTAAACACATGAAATAGCTAATAATGCACTGTTTAAAATGTTTCTTGAATAAAATATATCTGTATTTAAACAAACTAAGTTTATTTTAACCAACTCAACCCAACTTTATAAAGGTTTTTTTTTTCAATATAATCTATTGAAAATTATATGTATGAATAAGAACAAATAAATAACATCAATAATAATTATTATCTAAGAACTTGAAAATAATTTAAACAGATTACTACATTTGCCTACCTAGATAGTTTTTTACATTTCCTGAAAAATTGCAAAAAGTGACTTAGCGCGTTTTGGAATCCACCTCTTCAATTCACAATCCTAAAAACAGAAAAAAAAATAGTATTACTTCGAACATTAAGGACCGATCAGACCAAGACGGTCATCTTGCGGGCTAAGTAAATGTCATATAATTATATTGTACTACTTGACTTATACCCAAAAATTCAAGTAGGTAATAATTTATGAACACGATTAAAGTCAAGTGGATTTAAAATTCGACAAAGAAAAAGTAATACGTGTTTTGATCAGTTTGTCACGTTTTAGTTTTTACGTCAAGTATGCAATATAATTTCTTAATTACCGTTCTGGGCGCCCACCACGGTCTGTCCTTACACTAAATCTTGATATTAAAAAATTTTATCTCCTTAGTTTGTACTCGTAAGGTACTGTGAGTTCGTGACACAACTGATTCATTTCTTTCGAAACCACCCCTTTATATATAGGATATACAGGGTGTTAGTGAATAAGTGCGAAAAATTTTAATGGGTGATTGCTGAGGTTTTTTTATGTAAAAAAGTTTATATAAACCCAGGTCCGAAAACGCTTAGTTTCCAAGATACAATAGTGTCCCGTTTCTTGTTTTTTTAAAAATATTTTTCTATATTAAAAACAAATTATGTGGTCATACTGTAGAAATGAAGCGTCTTCACCTTTTTGTTGGTAAGACTTTTTCATAAAATATCCTCAGCAGTTAATACGAGAACCTAAACCGGTTTTGTAGTAAGAATAGTAATTGAAAATTGTTTTTTATCTTGAAAACGGACACATGAACGACAAAATACTGAGGTCATTTTTGTCAAAAATTTATAGAACATTTAAAAAAACATTTTCAAATTGGAAAAAATCATTGGCGTCCCTTTTTTTTCTTCAAAAATATATCATCATATGGCCGTACGGACGCCACTGGTTTAAATAGAAATATTCTGTCTACTTCAGAATATGGGTATTTATCCTGTCGTAGCGTATTCCAAATTTTATGTGAATATCTCAAAACGTTTTTGAAATATTTAAAAAAATATTTAAAAAAGACGAGAAACTGAACACTCTGTATCTTGGAAACTAAGCGTTTTCGGACATGGGTTGATATGAACTTTTTTACATAAAAAAACCTCAGCAATCACCCATTAAAATATTTCGCACTTATTCACTAACACTCTGTATAGTGTGAAAAGTACAGTACCATCAAACCATCTAACTTTAATTGGCTTTACTAAACCACATTTTATACCAAACAAATTAAAATTTCATGGTTTGTGATGTCTGCAGCATATTTTTTAGTGACAGGGGCAATTCTAACAAATCAACAGTATTATATAAATATTTCTGAGGAAAATTTTTTATTATGCTAATGTATAAATAAATGTACAAATAAAAAACTATTATGCTAATGTATCCTAAATATTATTATTTCATTAATAAAAATTTAATTTAAAACGTAATTTGTTTTTTCTACTCCTGTTGAAGAACACATTCATTACATATCCGTTAATTGTTGAGAAAGTTAGGCATTATTCAAAGGTGTGGAGGAATGATCATTACTTAATACCTTTCGACCAATGAAATCACCGTATTAACCATTATTCAATGGGCTGGCATTTGTTTTGTGTATAATATATGTATGGTCCATTTCACTTAACGCTTTTAAACAAACCATATGAAAAAAAATTTTTGTCTCAAAATGTCGGACTTTTTACTGCCAGTGATAAGTACAATAGATAAGGTTACAAAAAAAGAAAAAGAAAAAAAATTAAAGATCCCAACATCAAAAAAGTGAACCCTAGGAATTTACAAAATATAAATTATACTAAACTATGTTGATAAAATTGAACATTATTTAGAATTATACCGTATTTCGGAAAATGTGTCACAGATGGCGGCATCTGTACCAGCGAATATATACGTATTATAGCATTTTGAGCCGCCATATTGCAGGACGACTTAACTCGTCTTAATCATTTAAAGAGTGAAATTTAACCATGCTTCATCACTTTGAATTTAAATAATTTCCGTTTTTTTGTTTTTATCTCTTTCATTATTGTATTTACGTAAATTTTAAATTTGCAGTTTGTTTTTAGAAAAGAATAGAAGATTGATTTGGTTCGAATATAAGAATTATTTAATTTTTTAATGATAACTCATGATCAATTGTATTTGAAATGAGGTATATCAAATTTTAATTTAATATATGTTGCCTGGTAACGTAGTTTATAGTTTATATTTTGTTTTGATCGTTTCCATATGTACATAATATACAAACATTTAATGAAATTAGAAATAGATAAAGTTTATTCTTTTGAGTTAAAATTTATATTCAATTTTATTTAAATCAAAAAGGAAAAAAGTCGTAGAAAAAATATCGTATTCTATTCGCTTGCAATGGCTATTACTCACTCAGATGTCTTACGACACTCGCATCATAAACTCGGTTCGTGTCGCAATTTCATCTTCGTGAGTAATAGCTATCATTACCAGCTCGTTGAATAATATACTATTAACTATTAACCACGTGGTCAGAAACGGGCTGTGATGTCACATTCTCTTATACTTCGATCGGTTATCCTACTCTAAACATAGCTATGGAAATTAACTTAAATTTAATTAATCTAAAAAATTAACGATTTGTTTTCTTAGGAAAACAAAGAGTTTTTTCTTAAATATAAAATACCTGTTACAGTTTTTTCTAACGATTTTCGGCATTATTTAAAAAAAAAGAAAAATGTATAAATATACGTATTTTAAAATAGTTTTCTAAATTTAGTTAAGTATCCCTCATCAACTTTTGCCTTTATTGCTTTACTGTGAACAAGCCGCATGTACGAAAAGAAGGGGGGTAGCCGAAACTCTAGAAAAAGTGTTTTTTTCTCGAATGTATTTTTTTGGGAAAATTTTTTTCCCCCCGGAGCTCATCATTTTTCTCCACGACCCCGTCGAGCCATAAGATTACATCAAGGTCGCTAGTCACCGTAAATCTTTCAAATGTTAATTATTTGTAGCCTTTTCGAGCTTACGTCTAAAAATATTAATTAAAAACAGACTGTTTCTGTTTAATATTCTGATTCTCTAGTCTCCTGCAAATGTATTGTAATACAAACTGCAGTTCCAAAACTGAAGAAAATATCAATAAGCACAATATTCCATTGAAATTATTGCCTAAATTATTAATTATCTTTCAGTCTAAAAATGGTAGTAAGAAGGCGTTTCTATTAAGACTTGTTTCGTATAAATATAACTACAGAGCAGGTACGTTTATACTAATAGTTTTAGACGTTTCGATTTGAACGTTTTAGGGAAGTTATATTTGGCTAATTTAGACCGACTTTATTAAAAACAAAATGGAGGAATATAAAATAAGTTTTTCTTATAGCCATTAAAATATCATTTTTATATTTTTATATAATTGAGTTATTTGAAGTATGTCTCTGTTGAACTGGAAATAGCCATCGATGAGTTAGTAACAGAATATACAGTAACAAATAATAGAATAAGTACAATACACTTATTACCACAGTAGGATTTTCCGGGTTGAATTAAAGCGTAAGAAATGTAAAAGCTTTTTTTTTCAGTATTTGTTAATGAAAATCGGAAATATCTTCGAACATAATTTTCTGATATACTATAAATACGAGAGCTTTTGAAAATTTATATCAGTTAAGACAGTTTTCTTGAGAAACTAACATCGTTTTTTATTTCTTGTGTGGAATAACAAGTAATAGGTAATACATTTTATCTGTTTTTCTAAGTCATTTCGGCAAATTAATTGTTTGATTCAAATTTTTGTTTGTTTTGTGGGAGCATTGGGAAATGTAAAGACAGTCTAGCTTTTTTTAAAATTAATTTTCTTTAATTTTTATATGGACTAAAAATCGTAATTTATTTTAGCTCCTTCGAAGAAAATGTTTAGTCAAAAATTGTTTGTATTCGTACTTTTAATGGTTTACGTTGGTGCCGCCTTCTCAGAAATTAGTGAAGTCGGTAAGTTTTGGCGCCAAAGCTTTGTTTATTTTCTAGTACCTACATATTCGTAAAATTATTTCCTCTTTACAAAAAAGACGCTGTTATGGATTTTACACAATAAAATGCCGTAAAACTTAAGACGCAAGACGTAAGACGTAAGAGTAGGTGTTGCCATCTGGTGACCCTGCACGAAGTTATGGTAATTTTCTAATTTAACCACTCCTAGTATGTTGATATTTTTGAATATCGCTAAAAATTGTTGAAACACAGCATCCATTTTGAGTTCTTTTAACTTAGTGATAAGAAAAATTAAAATAGATGTTGTGTTTTCAACAAATTTTAATAATATTCAAAAATAAAAACACTACAAAATACCACTTTTATTAAAGTAAAGTGTTTTTATTTACTAATATCAAATATGGAATACCATAAAGTAACGCTCAAATCTATTAAATTTAATCAAAAATACTATGAGTGGTTAAATTAGAAAACTACCAAGGCTTCATCCAGGGTCACTAGATGGTGATACACCTTACCTCTTGCGTTGTAAGTTTTCCGGCATTTTATTGTGTGAAAGCCATTACACAAGTTACATAATTATACAAAAGTTTACAATAAAACATACATAAAAGTAATTGTATTTGCCTAAATTGTAACACTGAATAATTTTAGAAAAATTAAACAATTTTTTGTTTTCTTTTTAGGTATTTGTATTCGAAATTGTGCACAATGTAAGAAAATGTTTGGCGCCTACTTTGATGGACAACTTTGCGCAGATACCTGTGTCAAATTTAAAGGAAAAACTATTCCAGATTGTGAGGATGTTGGTTCTATCGCCCCCTACCTAAATAAATTTGATTAATTTTTAGTATTGTTTAAACCAATTCAGCAATTAGTGTATATTTAGATTGTTGTAAGCAAATATTAAACTCTTTGTTGCTTATAATTAGATAGAAATATAAATATATTTTGTAAAATATCGAAGTTCTACAGCTAATTCGAAGATAATAGCTGCAATTTTTAGATTATAATAAAAAGAAGTAATGCATCACAATATATATTCATGCTGTTTTTGTCATCAATACATGAAAATTATTTAAGAAAATTTTATAACATACATTCATATTATGCGTTATAAATTTATAATGTACATTCATAATATTTACGACAATTTTGGATTACATCGATCATTTTATCAGAGCAAGTCTATGTATTTTGCATGTAATTATAACTATAAATAAATATGTTATGAAGCAATCATATCTTACTTTGTAATTTTTTTACATCATCTTTGTTCTTGAATTTTCCCAGCGCCTACACCAGAATATTTTCAATGTTAAAATTACATACTTGTGAAAAAACCAAACTATGTACTAAATAAGATGCTGGTTAAAGGAGAGGTATCGATAAGCTACGAAAACTGACCCCAATATGACAAAAAATTTAACTATTGAAAAATATTTAAAGTTCGATTACTTTGTCTATTTCACGAATTAAAAGTTATTTTTACTGAACGCGTTTTCAACCTTTCGGTCATCCTCAGAGTAGGAGGATGACCGAAAGGTTGAAAACGCGTTCAGTAAAAATAACTTTTAATTCGTGAAATAGACAAAGTAATCGAACTTTAAATATTTTTCAATATTTAAAATGGAGTTTCACAAAGTAAATCTCTCAACAGTGAATTATTTAAAAAATTTAACTACATTTTGTTATATTTCTCATTATTTTAGTAAAATATAGGAACCCAATTTAACGCTACAATAATTTAAAAGTAAAAATAACTACGTTTTCTTCACAAGAAAAATTGAAAAACTGTGATCAAAATGTTTTTTTTTTTGGAAAATTGTCCTTTTTTTACTATATCGAGTTTTTTAGACTTAAGAACGCATTTTTTTAGTATTTTAGTTTTTGTATTTTTATTTATTTATATTTGTTGACGTCTAAAGAACAACATAAAAAAATTATAATGCTAATAAAATGCGCCCATGTCTAAAAAATATTGATATACTTAGTAAAAAAAGTATACATTTTTCTAAAAAAAGACATTTTGAAGACAGTTTGCTGATTTTTCTTGCAAAGAAAGCGTAGTCACTTTTACTTTTAAAATGTTGTAGCGTTAAGTTAGAGTCCTGTATTTTTCTAGAAATGAAAAATATAAAAAATTATGGGGTCAATTTTCTTAACTTATCGATACCTCTCCTTTAGAAATTTAAGTTTGTTAAAACTTGAGAGTTTATGCCTTTGTACTTATTTAAGATTTTGTACCCTATTAAAGTTTGGTTTCTAATTTAGATTGTTTGAAAAATTATTGGGATGAAACATAATCATAGAATTTGAAATTGGTCTTTTTATCTCATTTTAAAGTCGGTAGATATTATTAAACTGTCTGCAAATCACATTTATGGAAATAATATATAATATATCTATTGATAGTCATTTTTATTTGAAAAATAAGTACGCCATACCTATAATATGCAAGTGCATATATGTAAATACATAATATATACAATAAGCGTCAGTGAAGTTTGCAAACTTTATCCAAAATCGGATCTATTCTTATTCTATTCCAATTTATTAAGTTAGGATTCTCACTGCGATTCCAAAATTTTGCACCGACGAGCCAAATTATAAATACCAAAATATTTGGTGAGCCCAAAAAAATTTCTAAAATGAGGAATGACATAAAGGAAATAGTATATTGTGCAATAAGTGCGGGAAATTGTCGATTGCCCACGAAAGCGAAGTTGAGCGCACGAACGTAGTGAGTGCGCTCATTCGCTTGAGTAGGGCAATCGACAATCCCGCACGAGTTGCACATACTATTTTTTATTACGAATTTCACATACTTTTTTCTATTATTATCATTATTTTTGACATTTATATTACTTTTTAAAATAATATTTTTGAGTGTTCGTCTTTTTTTTCTGAATTAATTATCGTTTAAATTACTTTGTTGGTGGTTTCTATAGAAATATTTATGAAATATTTATTAAATGAAAAATTAAGAGGCGGCTTTGCGTGTTTTGATTAAATTTTGCGTGTTTTATTGTCAATTTGCGTGTGGAAAGTTACTTTCCACACGCAAAAAAGTATGCGGGAAGAGTACAGTTGGCAAACAGCCATTTTGCGTACAGAAATATGTGCGCCAAGTTAGTACTTCTCCCGCATGAGTAATAAAAAATTAATTTATTTACTTAACCTTCGTCATTTCGACGAGCAAACTATTTAGCGCGACAAAAATCGAAAAATCATTTTGGTATTTTAACACCAATAACTTCGAATTCACATTCTCTAATAACCCTTACACCTAACCTTTACCCATATACCTATTGTTTGAGGCTAATACAATAACTGAAACGCTCCGCAAGTAGAAATTTTTCTGTTTCAGTTGGTGTGTTTAATTGGTTTCGAAATTTAAAGCAGAGTAATAGTAATGTTTTTTGAGAATTGTATCAATTATTTGAGTTTTGATAATGGATGTTGTAGCTTCAGGTATTATGGGCGCAAGCTAAAAAGAACTTTTTTATCTACATCTCACTCATATAAAAAACAATTACTTGGTTTGTCTGGTAACTATGGAAATAATACAATTTGTGTTCCCCTCACCACAGTTTCTGGAGGTCTTTTGAGCTTGCGCTCATAATACGTACTACAAATTGATAGTATTATTTTTAATGTCCTTTATATTTTGACCCTATGTATATTACATTAAAAAATAAAATAATGATTTTTAAAAAATTTTTTTTTTCCATATAATACAACTTTGCATGGAGTTTTCAAAAAAGTTCCATAGAGTACCGCTTTGTTTGCTATTTTATTTCTTTGTTTAGTATTCCGGTAAACTATAAAACAAATTTTAGTTATCCCAAATAATCCTTTTTTGAATTATGACCTTTTATTTACAGGGACTCGCGATGATTTAAATTCAACCACGAGGACGATTGTGAGAAGAGGATTTAATTAAATTTTCAGAAGACACTGATACCGAACACCAATTAGATGGTGATGAAGACTAATAAAACATTTACTGATACCTTACTTCATTACATCTGTACATTTTACATTTTGTTTTATTAAATTTTAATTATTTTTTTGTCTTATTTTTTTACCCACATTGAATACGAAAACTTAGTAATTAAATAAATTAGGGAAAAATATCACAATAATGATTTAAAGCATATTATTTTACAATAATTAGTAAGAAAAACATTTGGTTTTTTCATACTAAAAAAAATTATTTTTGTCGCGCTAAATGGGTGAAATTGCCGTATGTGCGTCGATTGCAGAGCGAATTTTGGTCGATCTCCTATTCTAATTTCCAAATTGAATCAACTTGGCCATTTTTACAGGGAAAAATTTTCATTAAAATGACTTTTTTTGATAGTGATATGCTGTTGCATCCTTACTAAGTTTAAGTAATAAAAAAAGAAAATATCAACAATGTTATGGATGAATTAAATACTTAATTTGAATAATATAAAATATTAATAACTTAGCAATGATCAATTAACCACTAGCGTTTTTTTCACTTTACAACCATTGCAAATTTCATTACACTCTCGCATTACAGATTTCATTTGATTCTCGCATTGTAGATTAGAAGTGTTTACTTCAAAAAAGCACAGAACTAAATAATTTGTAAGAACTCTCGTCTCTTCGTTTTTGTTTAAGTAGGGAGATTTTTATTTTACTCATCAATACTGTCACATAAATATTTTCGATTTTAAAATATTTCTCCTTATAATTAGATTTTTCTAAAATTCACAGGCTGGAGATTGCCCACCATTCTACCATGATCTAATTCTACCCACGTCATATGCTTTATCCTTTTTCATGGTTACTAGTTGCAGATTCTGACACTGTAAACTGTACTTACATACTGATTAATAAAAAAAAAATAATTGGAATGTATAAGTACATATGTAAGTACATAAAATGTATGAAATATGGACCAGTTACTATACAAATAATTTTTTTTTTTAATCTGTCTGTTAATTATAATAATTAACATTTCGTAATTTTTTAAAAATTAAAAGTAGATTAAAATTTGAGACCTTTTTATTTGATTATTTTATCCGTCATTAACGTTTATTACATATAAAACATACTCGTATAATGATTAGCTTTCAAATTTTTTTTTTATGTTGCACACGAAAGTAAAAGGAGTAAAATCAATTTTTCTTGCAATGTCATATTAAATAAATTTAAGGCAAAATACGTATGCAGTTTGAATGGTTATCTGACAGTCATTTACTTTTAATAAATTAAAAATATCTTTTATTAGATATTATTACTGTAATGCATCTTTAATTACATTAATTTTGTTGAAGTATAATTGATTACCCAGTTAAATATTTAAGTTTTGAGGTTAAATCAGATTAAAAATGTAATCAATTAAAAGTTTTAATTGTGTGTTTATTTATTTGACGTATGCATCGTCAATTTTAGTATAATCAAGCAATAAAGGAATAAAAATGTAATTTTAAATTTTGAAATTAGAATATTCAAACCTTCTGTTAAAAACGGAAGGAAATTAGTTAATTGAATAGTTTGAAAGCGGTAAAAATGATGTTGAAAACTGGATGAATATCTAATAAATATAGGTATTATCTACTGTTTAAACTTTATTACACTATAGTTAATCAAATATTGATAAAAGTGTTTTAAAACAAAAATAGGAAATATAAAATTGAATTTGGGATTTATATCTTTTATTTACTGCATGCAAATAACTGAAATAATTGAGGTAAATAACACGTTGTTTTACAATGAAGGCCCTAGAAAATTTTTGCATTGCAGATATACAATATACATAGTTGCATCAGGTTGCTTATTTTCCTGTTAAACAAATTTTTACATTGGTAATTATGAGCTTGCTATAATAATAACAACGATTTAATTTTTAATTTTTAGCGTTACTTTACAGCATTCCATATTTGTTATACTCAGGGGTGTATTTCCCCATAAGGCGGACTAGGGACGTGCCTAGAGTGGCAAATTTTGGGGAAAAAATGTAATTTTTAGTATTTACAAATCTTTTTCTTTTTTGCTTGTCACTTATTTCTTGATAGGAAAAAAAATGGGAAAAAGTGAGAAAATTATTAAGGTACCACCACAGCGTGATTGGTCGAAAAATAGTCAATTTTCGCGATTTTTTTCGGATGGATAGGATGGGGGAATGGGGATGAATTTTTTTTTACGATTAATACCACTATTTAACAATACAAAAATATTTTTTTTATTCATTTTTATTTATTTTTTATAATTATTATAATTTTTTGAAAAAAAGTGTCTTTAAAAAGTCGGTACACACGATTGCGGCTGCAGTTTTCATCCGAAAAAAAAATCAAATAGATAATCAATCTGTAGGTAAGCCGCTATGTACTTATGGGAGCTTTTCTTTTTTAGCGAATTTCCAGAATGGAAGCTCGCTATTACAGCCACTGTCATGACGCGACTTGAACCCGGGACCATGGCAGAAATTTGTTTTGAGGTCCCTAGAAACCGAAAATAATATTCACCAAAATTTATATATATATATATATATATATATATATATGTATATATATATATATATATATATATATATATATATATATATATATATATATATATATATATATATATATATATATATATATATGTGTGTCCGCACGATAACTCTCGAACGAAATGTCCTAGGTTTACGAAATTTGGTGAAAATGTTGGAAGTCCCAAACCGTTGGACAAGTTCGTTAGCCAGACACGTCGGATGCCAGGAACATGGTGTTTGTTCTTGCAAAAAATTAGTTTTTTGCCAAAATTTCCACTTATTTAAAAATTTTTGCGAAATTTTTTTACATCATTTAAACGACGAAAAAAAATTACATAAAAAAGGTCTTTAAACTATTATTCTATGTCAACTAGTTTCCGAGAAAATTTAATTTTTATAAAAGGGCATTCGCTATGTTATGCAGGATGCTGCGACAGGTGTATACCTATATGCATAATTATATGAAAGAATGTGTTTGTGGTACAGGAAGATACAGATTGTATATAAGTCATATACGTCATACATATGTATATGTTTGTATGTTATTTATATGCCGTTTTTTAGGGTTCCGAAGAAAGTTCTATTTTTTAGAGCTCCGAAATAAATCTCCCGAGACTATAATAGAAATTTGTTTTGGGGTCCCTAGAAACCAAAAATAATATTCACTAAAATTTATGTATTAAATTTATATTTAGTCCCACACCGTTGGACAAATTCGTTAGCCAGCCATGTCGGATGCCTAGAACATGGTTTTTTTGACCATTTTTCGTGAAAACAATTAGTTTTTTGCCAAAATTTTCTAAAGTTAAAAATTTTTTGGACATTTATTTACACCATTAGAAAGAGGAGGAAAAATCACTTAAAAGGGTGAAAAATCACAGAAAAACGGATTTTTATAAACGGAAATTCGCTATGTTATGCAGGATGCTGCGACAGGGGTATTTTAAAATCTTCCTATTTTTTTACACGAAAAACTATAAAAAAATTTGTACTTTTTATTCAAACCGCTGCCATTTTTTTAAATTTTTTAAATTTTTGTTTTACAAAAATGCAGGGGCGGCATTTTTTACAGTGCCTTGGGTATGGCACTTAAGGTAAATCCGTCCCTGGTTATGTCACTTTTTTTAAAATAATTTTCAGAGATGTTTCGAGTCTTATGATCATTAACAAACACATCTTATAAAATTAAATAAATAAAAGTTCTACTTTCGCAAAGTAAAATATTTTAAATATGGTATCGTTGCTTTGTCACTTTTCACAGCAAAATAACAGAAAAACACGAGTCGACTTTCGGCTTTTACACCATCATCAGGTGAAAAACTTAACTAAAAATTGCTCTTTTTGGCGAAAACTATTTATAATATAGATCGGAGCAAATAATGCATTGGTGGGGGATGCTAGAGACAGAGACAGAGACAGATACAATCACAGTATACAATAAAATTAAAAATTTTTGTATTGTTTGCAAAGGTAGTTTACAGCGAAATTTATTTTTAAAAACTGGTTAGGTCCAATATTATTAAATTGACCGGAGCACACTGGGGAAAACCAGACACGTGAAACAGCGGCGAACGACAATTACCAGAAACAAAGGAAATCATACAGACATCTGTCTGTTGATATGCACGAGGGGTTACACCCAGCAGGTAGCTGCTTTTGTTAAACTAAAAGGTTTGTTAAATGAAGTAAAATCAAAAATATTGTAAAAAGACTATTTAAATATTAATTATCAGGAAAGGATAAAATTTTAAAATGGGTCCTATCAACTAAACTATTCGAAAACAAACGTGAGATGCACCGTGTTATAGATTTAATAAAGGCGATTTGTTTAAATCAATTTGGTCATTTAAGATGACATGTCATCTTAAATGACCAAATTGATTTAAACAAATCGCCTTTATTAAATCTATAACACGGTGCATCTCACGTTTGTTTTCGAATAGTTTAGTTGATAGGACCCATTTTAAAATTTTATCCTTTCCTGATAATTAATATTTAAATAGTCTTTTTACAATATTTTTGATTTTACTTCATTTAACAAACCTTTTAGTTTAACAAAAGCAGCTACCTGCTGGGTGTAACCCCTCGTGCATATCAACAGACAGATGTCTGTATGATTTCCTTTGTTTCTGGTAATTGTCGTTCGCCGCTGTTTCACGTGTCTGGTTTTCCCCAGTGTGCTCCGGTCAATTTAATAATATTGGACCTAACCAGTTTTTAAAAATAAATTTCGCTGTAAACTACCTTTGCAAACAATACAAAAATTTTTAATTTTATTGTATACTGTGATTGTATCTGTCTCTGTCTCTGTCTCTAGCATCCCCCACCAATGCATTATTTGCTCCGATCTATATTATAAATAGTTTTCGCCAAAAAGAGCAATTTTTAGTTAAGTTTTTCACCTGATGATGGTGTAAAAGCCGAAAGTCGACTCGTGTTTTTCTGTTATTTTGCTGTGAAAAGTGACAAAGCAACGATACCATATTTAATATGGATTTTCACAAAGTAAACCTGTCTAGTATTAATTATTTGTAAAATATTTTTTTACTTTTTTTACTTATGAAGGATAAGTACTATATTGGCGCACGCTTTTGTATTCAAAAAATAGCTATTTGTCCATTCTAATGTTGTCACATGGCTGAAGTATTATTTCAATTGCTTTTTTGCGTGCGTAGATCGGACTTTGCGCACGAAAACTGACAATAAAACATTCAAATTTAATTAAAACACGCAAAGTCATCTCTTGATTTTTTATTTAATAAATATCTTATTGTAATTTCTATGGAAACCACTAACAAGGTAATTTAAATAATATTTACTTAAAAGAAACCATATTTAATTTAAAAAAAATCATTTTTTATTACTCATACGGGAGAAGTACTAACTTGGCGCACACATTTCTGTACGCAAAATAGCTACTTGCCCACTGTACTCTTCCCATATACTTTTTTTGCGTGCGGAAAATAACTTTCCACATGCAAATTTACAATAAAACACGCAAAGCCGCCTCTTGATTTTTCATTTAATAAATATTTCATAATTATTTCTATAGAAACCACCAACAAAGTAATTTAAACAATAAGTAATTCAGAAAAAAAGACAGACACTTAAAAATATTATTTTAAAAAGTAATAAAAATGTCAAAAATAGTGATAATAGTAGAAAAAAGTATGTGAAATTCATAATAAAAAATAGTATGTGCAACTTGTGCGGGATTGTTGATTGCCCCACTCAAGCGAATGACCGCACTCACTACATTCGTACGCTCAACTTCGCTTTCGTGGGCAATCGACAATTTCCCGCACTTATTGCACAATATACTTTTGTTTTACCTTAAAACTATTACAAATTTTATTACACCCAAAGCATTACAGATTTAATTACTCTCTCATATAAAGTTACCCTCGAGTTATCCTATAAAAGCTTCCACTTCAAAGAAAACGTAATATATTTTATCAGAGTTACTGCAGCTTAATAACTATTTGACATTTGAATATACTCTTACCAGCGCTACCACCATAATAAGTAAAAATACCTAAGTTAGGAATTTAGGATGGTTTCAGATTAGATAGATTAGAATTTTTTTAACATATTAGCGATCAATATGGAAAAATTTGGTTCATACACTGTCGAAAAATTTGTGTCAAAATTAACACATTTCACATGTCCAGAACGGTCCACTCAATTTTTTGTGTTATTTTAACACAAAGCATATGTGTCAAATCTATACACAAGATTTGTGTCAATGATTTAACACACAAAAGGACATACATTTTGTGTTAATTTTACACAATGAGTTATGTTATAATTTTAACAATAAATATGTTAATAATAACCATTATTTAGTGTACATTTTTAACACAGTGATGTGTCAAATTAACTGAATTAGAATGTAGAAGTTTACTCAATAAATGTGTTGCATATAGTATTATACAACATACTAAATCAGTTAATTTTACACATCATTGTGTTAAATTTGACACTTTTTTTATGTTACTATTTTTTTTTTTTTTTTATTTACACTGCTGAACCGATTGAGAGAACGAAAAATGCGTATGTATTGGTCACACAGATATAAAAAAAAAGATTAAGAATTTTTTATGTAAACAAATCATTATATATGTATACAGGGTGGAATTTTAATAACTCTTATACTTTTGGTGAATTTCGATAAAATTTTACGATGGTTTAGAACGGAATTTGTTGGAAACAACATAGCTATATTTTAAATTATGTTGTTTTCAACAAATTCTGTTCTAAATTATCGTAAAATTTTATATTTCATAAAATTTTACGATGATTTAGAACGGAATTTTTCGGAAACAACATAGCTATGTTGTTTCTAACAAATTCTGTTCTAAATCATCGTAAAATTTTATCGAAATTTACTAAAAAGCATAAGAGTTATGAAAATTCCACCCTGTATACATATATGATTTGTTTACTCAAAAAATTCCTAACGTTTTCTTTTATATCTATGTGACCAATACATATGCATTTTTCTTTCTCTCAGTCGGATCAGCAGTGAATTTATTATTGCTAATTTTACTGTTATTAATATTGTTAACATTGTTTTTAATTAAAAAATGAAAGAAAATAGTAAAAAATAATTTTTCAATAGTTTTTTTTATTCATACTTTTTTATTCTAAATTTACAAAAAGTGTTCTGTTACAATAACATGCTCTTCATCAGAAGATTTATAAATATTCCAACTTTTTGTGTAAGGTAAATCACTTATCTTTATAATAAATAAATTTGAATTATTCTTTTGAACAACATAACCTAAGCATGTAGGGGAAACTTTCAAAGTAAGCCAGCTTTCACATACAGCATATGTTGTGGAATTGGCAACAAAAAAAAATAAAGTATGAGAAGTAAGTATAAATTTGCTTGGTATTAAAATTGTTCCGCGAAAGTAAACATTTTTTCCTAAATAAATAAATGAATCATCTCTAACATTTAACGAACGAGCAATAAATGTTGAATATTGGACAGAGGTTAGTTTAACTTTTTTTGGGCTATGAAGAACTGGTTCATCATTAACTAATTCTGATTTATTCTTCCAAAGGAAAAGCATACTTTTTTGATGACGTTCAGCTAGTGTATAAGCAATATCTACAAAATTATGTATCATTTGACCTAAGTGTTTTAAAAAACCATTTTTACTTTCGAATCTCATGGTCCAATAACCTTTAGGAGGTCCCATTTTTTGTATGATTAAAGGATAATGAGTGATAAAATGATCTTTAGGTGTAAGTGACACTGAGAATTCTTGTATCAAAAGCTGATGATGCGTTTTTATGAGTAATTTTAAATCTACCAACATAGTATTTGTTATTCTTGGTGACAGAACTATTTTTAAAATATTGGATAATGTTAAGATTATTTTCCACTTACAAAATACGCGAGCGTCATTGAATTTTGGTAACTCGTCTTTTAATATTAACGGTAAAAAAGTAATTAAACAAAGTGTTTGTGCTGCTCGTAAACCGATTGAATTAGAATTTTTATTTAAATTTATTGTTGTAGGGTCATAGATACAATATCATCTAAAAGTGGAGTAAGTAATTCTGTCATTGATTCAAGAATCGTTGTAATTGTGCTATCAGGTAATCCTAAAGAATATAATTTGGAAATACAGTTAAATGAATTTTCTCGGATCATTGCATCTGTAATATGACCAGCATCATCAGCCACCTGAGCATTCTCCTCAATATCATTAACACCGGAATCAGATATTAATGTCTCATCAACAGAATCAGTGCTATTATAATTACATGATGAGATTGGTTTTGATTGGCACCTTCTTAGATGTTTTCTAAACCCATTATAAGTTTTTAAACTAGCTGGACATCCAAAACAACATTTTAAATACAAATTGGAACCATCAACTAACAAGTGCTTAATACGCAAATGATTACAAAATTCGTTAATTGTAAGAATTTTAAAATTACACAAATAACAATTAAACATGATTCAAATTAGATAATTGAAAAAAAAAAAAAAAAAACTACACGAACGTATTCACGAAGAAAATATTTAAGAATAGAATTTTAAAATTGAGAAAAATGCTGTATTTACAAATGTACGATCTCGCAATAAAAATATTTATAAAATTTCATGAATAACTTATACGCAATATTAATTGCCGGATTGTTCTGGATTATGTTTTTCGATAAAATCAATTTTTGTGAAAATTTCCATGATAATATTAGTGCATTTCACTTTACTTGGTATTTTATAAATATAATGCTGTAGGAATACCCAAAAGTTGCGAAGATCGTTGTCGTACTGTACATGAAAGACAAAGTGAGCTTTAAATAAGTAATCCGTCGCTTCTACAATATCCTTTGTGGGCAGCAGTATAAATTTTTTATCAATTTCCAAAAAGTATTGATCAATTGCTACTTTGTTTGGTCCAACTGCAATCAATTTAGGTTGATTTTGATGTTCCTCGTCAGCTGTCAGTGGTGTTCCACGCTGAAAAAGTAATGAAATTAAGGAATAGAATTTATTATATTATTTACTACTTCTAGAAAAAAAACATACCTCTTTGAAAACAATCAACTTTTTTATAATATTCCTGGCTTTTTCTCTAGATGATGAATGCTTGCCCTTGGCTGTTGGAGGTAGTAACTGAGTGAGTGCTAAGTGCCACCATAGCATTTGTAATGCGATCCCATTCTAAGTACAACACAATAAATAAGACTTTAAGATATATTATTTTATTCTATAAATAATTTAGAAAAAATTGCTAACCAAGTAGACTTGGATCTTTTCTCTCGTTCTCATAGACGGTCAGAATCGCGTTGACATAGTCTGGATATAGCCTGATCAAACTATTCTTGTCAGTCAATGGAAATAATAGCTCGAACTCCACATCAATCTACATTAATTTTTAGTCAAATATCATATTAAATAAAATTATAATCATTTTAGGCATAAAAATTATTAACAAAATATCTTACCAATTCTGGGAGGTCCAAAAATCTCGGGAAAGCTTCAAGAAAATGCTCATTGAGATACATGAATCTTCGATATTTGAATGTTAATTTAATTTTTTCAATAATGTCTTCTTTTTGGTCTATTGTTGCACTTTTCATAAAGGTAATTGCATCTTTGATAATGTCCGTTTCATCTATGTGTTCCAGTACTGGTTCAAGGTCTGTAGCTAAGACCTTCTTCTTTATCTGATCTCTTTTGTCGTTGGGATGTGTTTTCTTACGTCGAATATTCGATAACTTATTCGCAATAAATCCTGCACCAGTCTTTGGATCATAAAAATGTTCCTGTAAAAATAATTGTATCAATTTTATATTTTCAAAGTATTTGAGTATGATAAATTATAGATTCTATAGCAGAATCAGTGAAATTTATCATTTAAAGGGCCCCATACACGATAAGATCTGTATCACTACATGTTGCAGGTATCAGATCTCGTCGTATATGTGATGATTGTCTCGGTATCACTGTACTGCAACAAAGATACATGAATCACGATATTGATACAAAAATTGCCTTCTATCAGCGTGTGTGGGCTTGTTTCAAGTGTCGTTAAATAATAAAATTTTATTAATAAAATTTTTGATCAAGTTGGTGGTTTCACGATTCTGTTTCAACGTGTGTGTGCTAAATAAACTTGGTACAAATCTCAGACACATGTATCGCTATCTAATATCGATACCAGGTTTTGATACAGATCTGATTGTGTATGGGGCCCTTTAGAAAGAGAAGAAAAATTTGTCAACTTACATAACCCAGATCAGATTTCGTATTTCTTAAATTTGGGAATAAGTCTATAATTGCTTCAGCGCATTGACACTTTTCAGCAGATAATAACTGTCTGTTTACTTTTTTTTGATGATTTAATAAATACTGAACAACAATGTTTACGAGAAGTTTACGATATTTTGTTGATAATAGCTTCGTAGTATTATAATTGGTAAGTATATCCTCACCACAAGATGATTTTTGGATTAATTTAAGTAAATTCTGTAAGCAAAGAAAAATATACGATCACTTTGGAGCCAATTAACGAATTAATCTTGATTAACCCATTAGATCCCGCTCCTGTTTCTATCGGTCAGATTTTGATGAAATTTCATGCAAAGATGTAGAATGGCAATATAAAGTAAATCCCCAAAGATGATCCTTGTATCCTTCCCAGGATAAGAGTAAAGGCCCGTATTATATATAATATTGTGGGTCGTGGTATATATATATATATATATATATATATATATATATATATATATATATATATATATATATATATATATATATAAACTTTGGCGGGAAATATTAAATAAATTTATCAGAAGTAAAATAAATAAGGTTAAAATTTAAAAAAAAAAAAACGCCGTGAGCAGCGGGGCCCCATCACGGTAGTCGAATTTTCCCCTTCATCTTCGGTATTGAATGTCTACAAGCGAAATGTGATTGAAAGTCTACAACCGAATTGTCATTTTGTTGGTTTCAAAACTGGTGATGAGTGTTCGGCTGATCGAGGCTTTAAAAAAAGGTTTTAAGTATTTAAGGGCTGTATCTCAGTAAATTTCAATTTTGTGCCGAAAACAGGTAGCAGAAAAAAAGCCAACACAATTCGCACGAGGACATTCCTGCCCATGTTTATCCGCTAATTGCCTTTATGTTTTAGTTTTAAATATTAAAAAAGGACCTTAAATAGTAAACTGGAAGGCCTTTATAAAGATATTTTTTCTTTCCAAAAAAATCCAAAATTTCTATTTTATAAATACTAAAAATCCAAAATTCCTAATTTATAAATAAACAGTGACTTTAATAACATTTTTAAATTACTTAATATGTATGTATTTCATTTGTCATAAAAGTAAGTTCACTTTTTTTAAATTTTTTAAATTTACTATTCGCCTACTTGTATTTAGAATAAACATAATGCTTTTAAAACACATTTAACAATAGCATGCAATTCCGATGTAAAAATGGGAGAAGTGGGGGGAAAAGTGATGTGGACTCCCTACAAGGTACTAGCTGGATACTAACTGAATACACGTACAAAATTTCAGCCCTCTAGGTTTCCTTATGGAGTCTCTAGACGTGTTAGAAAACAAGCAAAAAAATTAAGGAAATATTGGCGTAAAAATCGTGGGGGTAAGGGTTAAAAGTTGAAACCTCCAAAAAACAGTGTCTGGCTATTAGCTTAACCTGTACACCAAATTTCAGCCCTCTAGGTTTATTTGGGGAGATTTTGACCCGAACGAAACTGTTAAAAAACAAGAAAAATCATGTTCTTTTGGGTATAAAAATGGTGGGGGTAGGGGTTAAAAGTCGAGACCCCCAAAAGGCACCCCCTTGATACTAACTCAATCCGAATACAAAATTTCAGCCCTCTAGGTTTATTCGGGTGACCTGTGCGAGTGGTACAAACTTCGAAAACGTCGAAAATGCATGAAATTGTAGCTTAAAAATGAGGGGGGTGGGGGTAAAATATTAAAACCTCCAAAAAGCACAACCTAGGTACGAACTTTATCAACACACCAAATTTCAACCCTCTACGTTAATTCTGGGGGGCTGGGGGCCTGTTAGATCCAGCGAAAATCGTTTTTCCCCCCTCTACTCCCACCATATCATCCTAGGAAGCTGAATTTTGGATATGTTGTAGATAATTGACCGAAACATTATTTAAAACCGGTTTGGAAAAGTTTTATTGCTTTTCCGCCCCCCACCACCCCCTTAAAGGTCGGGTCCGAAAAAAAATTTGCCCAAAATTTGACCCCACTTTGATAGTATTGTTGTGCATCGGAATAAGCCCCACTTACCAAATTTCATCTCTTAACTTCCATAGGGGGGCCCTACACATATTAAAAGGTTGCGGGAAAATATATATATATATATATATATATCAGACATCTTTTTTTTTTACATAATCGTGTTCTACGGGTTCGAAAACGGATAGCGCCCCTGGTCTCGCCTCTCGCAGCTCTTATCGTATAGACTGTATAAGTCTAATTTTTCGGAGAAAATTCGACTAAAAAGGTTAATGATCCTTTCTTTAAAACTGATTTATTATTCTTGACTTTTTAAAACTGACACTAGGAAAATAAAAGTGGTTACGTGTTATCTAAAATTGAATGTATCTGTCACCCTAATATATCATGTTATTTTTATTGAGAATATTTAATTTTCATTATGCTCGGGAAAATTTGCACACAAAATCTTTCCGAAATATTCCCATATTTTTTCTCTACTTCCATTTACTTTGTCAAAATTTCTAAAAGAATTTACATATTATTAAACTTCAAAATCCGAAGTCGCACTTCATTCCTTCTTTATTTATCATATTTTACAACTACTTATCTCTCATTCACGAAGTTAGCAACGAAATAAGTGTAACAAGATACGTGGAATAATCTCTACAAGATACTACTCTTTGATTACGTTACAACCTAGCGTATTTTAAAACATATCTGTCAGTTCTCTGCAGAAAATTTCTATTTTAATATTTATTTTTATCAATTATTTCATATTTAATGCTTTAAACACATATTTTACTAACACTCCGGCACAGTTTTTTAAATTTAAATTTAATATATTTAAAAATCAATGTAAAAAATTTGTGACAATCTGCACTGCGCGTTACAGACCCTTTTTTAAATACAAAAGTTCAACTGGAAGCCTGTTAATAGTAGCTTTTACACGGCAAGAGAGAGAAAAATTCAAAGAACGTTATCCTATTGTTATTTTATATATTTAAATGCCTTCAATTAAAAAAAAATGCCCTTAAAGTTGACTTTCGCACAGTATTACGTGTAATATTGTGGTCACTAATGGGTTAACTATTGCAAATATAATAAATAATACCTTATTAAATTTGTAAAAACTACAATGAATTTTCTTTGGCATCAAGAGTAATATCAATTTCATAATAAAACTTACTTCTTTAGAAAGAATCGAACTCGGGTCATCAAGACGGCGTCTCTTTGGATCAGGTTCAGTTAATGTAGCCTGCGGCTCATACCAGTCTATCAATGGAGTTGACACTCGTGAAGAAGTTGGTGTACTTAATAATGAAGGTGATGGAGATTTTGCTGTAATAAGAAATTAAAATGTAATTTTGTCAGATATTAAAAACAAAAAATTTATCGAATGGGGCGTATTCGCGTTGTGGCTTTCATCGCTTCCGTGAGCATCACTTCAGATCGACGTAGCATTCTGCATGTTCGCGTTGTATAAGCATTGCTCCCATGGATACGCGCTATAGTTGTTCGGGTAGCATACAAATGTCATTCAAAATTTTTTATCCACAATCTCTTAAAATGGTTGCAATTTTTAATGTAATGAAGAAAAATTTTATGTTTGAATTATTAAAATTAACGTGGCATAATACAAAAATTATTAAAACATAAACAGTTTGAAAAATTTAAATTTTTTTAAGTTATGTGCACGGTTATGTGTCAACGGGAGCCATATTGCGTTAGTCATATCAAAATATTTTTAAATATGGCTCTCGTGACCACCGGAATCTATTGGTTGCGAATATGTGAATGCAAAGTAGCGTCGCTCCTCGCTACGGTAGCGACAACGCGAATACACCCAGTATTTAAAAGAAATTTTGTTATTACAAATGTCTATAAATTCTACAATTGTTTGACCATGAATTTTCACAATAACGCCTCGATCGTTTAGTCGCACGTAATCCGCTAAAATATCCGAATCCAATATTACATCACGTTCGTCCGTAAAGAAAAACTCATTCTCGCTTAGATTCGGAAATAATTCACAAGCTAAAATAAATGATCACCACAATTTCATTAAATTCGAATAATATTTGTAAAAATCACAAAAAGAATTTATAACACCTTTATTAACAAAATCTTCATACAGACATAGTTCCGATAATTTCACCCACATTTTATGATCATCATATTTAAACACGAAAAACAACCACGAAATAGTTTCTTCCGGAAAATTACTCATCGCGTAGGAGGATCACAAGTGACAACTGAAAATCAAATAGATATATGTAACTACGAATTTACTTTGATAACAGTAGAAAATAATCAAATTTTACTTTAAAAACATCATTTTTTTCTACTTTAAAATTAATTATTTATTATTGTAAATTCCGTACGAAGAACGCGTACTATGAACAACTTATATTTAAGGTTATGAGGGTTAAGTTTATATCAATGCATTTTAAATGTATGCAATATGTACTTTAATTTAAAAAAAATATATATTAAGTAACTTACCTATAATCAATATTCAATATTTGTATAAATAAAATAAATTTAATTCACTTTTTAAATATTGCACAACTAATAAATATGAATGCACAACTAATTAATAACTGAACAGTTGTAAGAGAACGCGGAACGCCTAACCGCCAAGCGTGGCTTGGTATAGTTCATAGCAGTTGGTATACGTACTTCAACTGAAACATTAAAAGCGCGGTTAATTTTACATTTTGTCGAATGTAGTTTTTTGTATATATGACACAATTTTTGTGTTGAAAATACACAAAAAAGTGTACTTATAACATTTTTTTTCTTTTACATAAAGAATATGTCAGTCTTGTGTTGTTTAAAATAGATTAACATTTTTATTCTGTTAAATCGAAATTTGTGTTAATATTTTCATTTAACACAAACACTAAATGTTACATTAACACAGGGATGTGTTACTTATTTAACACAAAAATTTTAACCACTGGTTTTTTTGTACACAAACACAAATGTTTTTTACTGTGTACTGCATTTTCTAAATGGATAGTACGACCCTAAGTGCCCACTAATTTTACAACTTAAAAAATGTTCCGCGTTGAAAAAAGTTTGGGAAAAAATGATCTAAATAATAAGAGAGGTTATAATAACAAAGGACCCTTCCTGATAAGATAGGTGAATCTGCCTAAGGTCCAACCTGGGTCGGGGGTGCCATGGTAGGGTTCGCCCCTACACATGTATTCTATAGCTGCAATATTAGGTTAAGGTTGCTTTGCGTATTCGAGTTGTATCAAAATGTTCAATTTTCGATTTTTCCCGATTCCCACTTTCCTTCCCTCCAAGTGTATAAGTATTATATATATGCATGTAGGGTTCTAAGAGCTCCATAAGACAGTGCATGCAGCTCTCCAAAACAAGGTGTTTAGAAGAAGATATTTGCAAAAATTTCTAAATGACCTATAGAAACACACAAAACGCAATCTTGGACCAAAATGAGACATAAATTTTTGAAATCTACACCTTTGAATTAGTAAATATATGTCTAAAAATATTTCATAAAATTGGGCCAAGTAAGGCTAATTTAAGGATTTAAATATAAGGGGCTCTAGTGACACTTGGTATTGCAGCGCCCTAAGTGGGCTTGTTTAGTCATAAAATATGGCGACGCCTTCCTCTCACCCTTAAAAAAAGCAAGCGTGTGCGATTAAGACTCATTACCAATGTTTTCATCAGTATGGAAAGGTCTCACAAAATATCATAAATCAAAAAACATAACTTCTGTCACAAAAAGGGAAACTGAAAAGTTAAATACAAGTTATCCTTGAATTCTTATCGCAGTTATTGAACAGTTTTGTTAAGGGCACATGCTTCTTAAGGTTCCTTACCCCAACTTATCTTTATCCACACTTAACCAGCCATGCCATTGTTGAGGAGGTAGGGCGAGGACCTTTCCGGCAGGAAACACTGGTTATGAGATTTTATCACGCACAGCACACGTGTTTTTACTTAAAATGACAAAAAAGCTTTGTGATTTCCTATGGCTGGATAAAGCCATTAAAACGACTATAAAGCCGTGTGTCTTGAGCTTCTTGCATTTACAGAGCATTTGGATTGGTACAACTCGAAAGCTAGTTTGCCTCAACATTGCCAGATATTTTTTGATTTTTTTTTATTAACTCGAAGCTATATTATGTCACATAGCTTATGTTTGTCAGAGTAAAGTAAGAATTTTAACTATATATCACCTCCATCTAAATTGCTTCAGACACTTTTCCATGCTTTTTAGTGGTTGTGCAGAGTGCTCGTCTGTCTACCCCACTGGTTTTTCTACGACGTCACTTAGCCTATATTACTCAGAGTAACGTAAGGATTTTTATGATACAATAGACATTTATTTAAATTGGCTAACATATAGCTGCTGTCGTCTATCACCTAACAAGGGGTCGATTTTGACCAGGATATCACAGTCAGCACAAAAATGTTGAGTAACTTGTTGTAAACGACTACTTCAGTAACAAAAACACGCTCACTAGGTCCTCGCCCTACCTCCTCAACAATGGCATGGCTCGTTAAGTGTGGATAAAGATAAGTTGGAGGTAAGGAACCTTAAGAAGCATGTGACCTTCACAAAACTGTTCAATAACTGCGATAAAAATTCAAGGATAACTTGTATTTAACTTTTCAGTTTACTATTTTGTGACGGAAGTCATGTTTTTTGATTTATGATATTTTGTGAGACTTTTCCATACTGATGAAAACACTGGTAATGAGCCTTAATCGCACACGCTTGCTTTTTTTAAGGGTTAGGGGAAGGCGTCGCCATATTTTATGGCTGAACACGCCCACTAAGGCAGCTCTAGTGACCAAGTGTCACTAGAGCCCCTTATATTTAAATCCTTAAATTAGCCTTACTTGCCCCAATTTTGCGAAATATTTTTAGACATATATTTACTAATCCAAAGGCGTAGATTTCAAAAATCGATGTCTCATTTTGGTCCAAGATCGCGTTTTGTGTGTTTCTATAGGTCATTTAGAAATTTTCGCAAATATCTTCTTCTAAACACCGTGTTTTAGAGACCTGCATGCACTGTCTTATGGAGCTCTTAGAACCCTACCTGCATATATATAATACTTGTGCACAAATATTTGGCCATCTCACAAAGTCTATATTTTTAGGTTGGCAATGAAAGTGTTAAACAGAATAATATACTAAAATTCGTTGGTTCCAGGAAAACTGTCTGTATGAAAGAGGTGGTTGCTTGTGGGGGCGCCCGAAGTGGGAGCAACTTCATCGATAAAAATTGCTGAGTATCTTTACTCGGGGAGGAGACTAATTTGGCAAATAATTATCCTTATTTGTTTATTTTTCTCTAGATATGTTCTTTTGGTTGTAGGCAGTCTAAATTATAATTGTATTTATCCCAATATAATTCTGGAAGAGCTTGGAAAAATTAAAGCTAAAGTTTGAAATATATTACTTATCAGCAGACTTGGGAAAACAGTGGACCCTAACAGAATCGCCATATAAAATATTTTGGATTGGGGAGCTGTAAATTTTATTATAAGGCTTAGAATTTTCCTCTAAATTTGAATACTAGCCTAAGGAAACTTTTGAGAACAAATCAGTAAAAATTAAAAATTACCTATTTTTAATAATAATATATACCTAATTCTAACTTTAAAAATAATTTTAAAAAATTAATGTTGAATAAATAAGTGGTCAATTATAATAGAAATTAATTAAGTCGAATTGAAAATATTTATAATGTAAACATATCTCTACTTCGTTTGTGATTATTTAAATAACATGTATATCTCACCTCTTTATAGGTACCTGCTTTTAATATAAACAAAATCGATTGATCAGTAGATTGTATCACTCCAATCGCTCCTTCACATGTTTCAACCTGATTTAGTTTTTGTATTAGAAAAATATAAAGATATGCTATGTATAGATAATAAACAAAATGATTCATAAATATTGGGAACAATATTAGGTATGAGTTTAGAACATATAATATGAGTTTAGAACAAAGCATTGTTATAAACTCAATGAGAAATATATATGTATTAAGTGTAATAATTATACAGAACTTGCAAAGAATAATAATTTTTGTGTAATGCATGCACATGCTCAAAATGGTTTTTCTATTTTTCCGTGGGAACGAGGAATTTTCCCGGAGTAAAAAGTATCTTAAATGTTGACCCAAGTAATAAGTTATCACCACACCAAATTTCATCAAATAGTTTTTGCGTAATATGTACACATGCTCATAATGGTTTTTCAATTTTCTCCTGGGAATGGAACATTTTCCCGGAGTAAAAAGTATCTTAAATGTTGATCTAGGTAATATGTTATCACCACATCAAATTTTATTAAAATGGGTCCAATAATTTTTGTCTAATATGTGCACATGCTCAAAATGGTTTTCCCATTTTCCCGTTGGAATGAAAAATTTTCCTGGAGTAAAAAGTATTTTAGATGTTGACCCAGGTAGTAAGTTATCATCACACCAAATTTCATTAAAATCCGTCTAATAGTTTTTGCGTGATGCGTGAACAGACAGACAGGCAGACAGACAAAAATTCTAAAAATCGCTGTTTTGATATCTACATCGATAACTATTTACAGTACCAGTACAATTTTCCAAAAATATTCCATGTACAGAAATGGTCTTGTTACAATTTTATTATATGTATAGATTAAATAAAATAAAGTAAAAAAAAATGTTTTTTAAGAAAAAGCTTTCATTTAAAAATGAGTTAAAAAAAAGAATAATTTTTGAGTGAAGTTTGAAGCAATATGCGACATAATTTATCAAAGCTTGAGGCGTTATCATTAATTATTTCTGTTTTGGATATAAGTGTAGCTATTTTACTTTTCAGTACTTACCAAACTTAATTAAACGCCTCAAGCTTTTATAAATTATGTTGCATATTGCTTCAAACTTCACTCAAAAGTTATTTTATTTTTTTAACTCATTTTTAAATAAAAGCTTTTTTTTTTAAAAAAACATTTTTTTTACTTTATTTTATTTTCAGTTTTTTAGTCTGATTACAATTAATTTAAAAAAAAAATAAAGAAGTAATTTTTTTACCTATATTTTAATCGGTTGATTTATCCTAATCAGACATAACTATGGAAACAAAAAATTGCAATGTAAAATCAATGGACAATATTTGACAATTCGAAATGTCAAAAAGTTGCATAGGACTAAAAATCAACAATTTTGGTTTGGGTTGATTTAGAGCAAAACTAATTATACAATATATTGCATTGTCATCAAGAGGTATGCAAAATTTGAAACCTCTACCTCAATTAGAACCTGTCTAAATTTTGATTCCAAGATTTGATCTAAACCAACGTACTAACATAGCAAGTTAAATAAAAGCTTTTAAAAACACAAACAGACACACACAACATAGATGATGTAGTATTAACAGTAAAGTGCCATAAAACTGACTTTTAAAGAGGTTAATAATATTTTTACGTTTTATGACAGCCCTCCAGTTCCATTCGTAGCGCTCCCAGTAGAAAATATTTTATATGGCGATTCTGTTAGGGACAATTTTTTCCCATGTCTGCTTATCAGTTAATTTTATTACGTAATTTTAATGTCAAGTATAATTACAATAACAAAAATTAACAATTAGATTATTTAATTGCGGGGAATGAGGAAAAAACTGCAGTTTATTTGCAGTAGTATATAATTAATTAGTGAATTAATATTTTATTATATTAGGGAACTTTTATACAATTCAGGTTATACAATAATATGCAGAGATTTTTGCATGGACCATTGACGATTACAAAATTTCCCGGTATATAAACTTGTACCCGTGGATATTTGCAAATACTTTTATCACTTCCCATTTCGTTTCAATAATAAAAATACTCGTAGACAAATATACTACAATGGTATTTACATGATTAATCAGCAATTTATAGGGTTTGGACAAAATAACTGGAATATTTTTTAATTAAAAATTTTAAATTTGTTCCTACAATTTTTGTTATTTTTATTTAACCTTGATTTTTTGTACAAATTTGAGGTATGCGTAACTTGCATTAAACAAAGAGAAATTGTGACCGCTAAAGTACGATGAAAAATTTGAAAATGGGTAAATGTGAAGAATTTTAGTTGGGCTTTACTCTGATGTACCACACTCTTCTTGTAATCCATTCTAAATAATTTTTCTGATGGCATTCACTTTTACCCCAAAATTCATAAGATTTGCAAAACCGCACCTAGGAAATGAGCGTTTAATGGGTGTTTAGTGTATCTAGTTTTGCCAATTACCTGAATCAGTATTCAGTATCTTCACATTCTGATTGTTTGATGTAGAAGGTTAATTTTTAACTCCGTCACTGTCAGTTTTTATAGAAAAATAAAGGAAAAAATTGTCTGCATTTTTATGTCAAAAGCGTCTTATTAGAATTAACTGAAAAAAAATTGTAACCCTTTACATAAATAAATTGTTACCTCTATTTTCGCCTAAAAATTTAAACTTGTAATTTCATTATTTGACTTTATTTGGCGAGAAACCTCAATATTAAGACCAGCAAAAAACCAAACAGAATTTTTTAACCAATCTGCAACATGTCGACCGGTTTCGGTGTCTCAAAACACCATTATCAAGACAAGAATATAAAAATCAATAAAATAAAAATAAAAAATGAAAAAATTTAAAAATTTTTTCATAAACAAAAGAAACTAAAAACCTTTTAGTTTGGATCAAAACCAATCAAATCAAACAATGTCAAATATAGCAACTCGTTGGTTGCAAAAAAGGAAATACGTACATCACTAGAAATGATATACGAAAATGGAAATGTGAAACAACAAAAAAACATCTGAACACCAAACTTGCAATAGAGAACAGAAAAAGTAAAAGAAGAAACGAAAAATCATTTTAGAAAAAAACATCTGTAAAAGCCACAAATCGCCTTATGAATCACCTATTCAAATTAGTTCCATTGACTTTCGTTTCCATTGTAACCCTTTACATGTTTTTTTGGCGAATTTTCAGATCGAAAATTCAACTATTACAAACACTGTTTTGACATGATTTGAGCCCGGGACTATGATAGAAATTTGTTTTGAGATCTCTAGAAGTCGAAAATGACTCACTAAAATGTATATATGTAAAAATTTTTCACTTAAAAAAACCTTTATAGTAAACTGGGGTTCGTTACGTTATCGGCTGTTGATATCTCCATCAGTGAAATAGGCAATTTTTATTAACATTTTATTTATAATCTACTTAATAAATCTCTAACACTGACTGACCGACTGACAGACAACGCACAGCCTAAACCGTTGGATTTAGAAGAATGAAATTTTGCGCAGGTGTTCCCTATGTAACGTTGAGGAGCACTAAGAAAGGATTTTTGAAAATTCATTCCCTAAGTGGGTTAAATAGGCAATGAAAATTCGTCATTTATAAATCTTTAACACTGACTGACATTCTGAGATATTGTCGGTGGTAAATTCCATCGGGTGGGTATACGGCTAATCCTTACTAATATTATAAATGCGAAAGTGAGTTTGTTTGTTTGTTTGTTTGTTTGACTGGCTTTCACGCCTCAACAACTTAACCAGTCAACTTGAAACTTTATACAGACGTTGCTTGCGGGCCAGAGACGGTTATAGGCTACATTTTATCTCGGGAAAATATTTCATTCCCGTGGGAAAATGCATTAAATTACAACAGCTGACTATTAAAAAACGGATAAATGATTTCAAACTTTGTATATTGCTAACAGAAGGGATGAGAAAGGACACAAACTACTTTATACCCCGAGAAATTTCCCGTGGGAAATTTCATTCCTGTGAAAAAATATATTTCAAATGAAAAAAAATGATGATAGACAAAGATGACGATATACAGCGATAAACATAAGTTATTTTTTTGCACCGATAAAATATATCATTCCCGAGGGAAAATGTATTTAAAAGGAAACAATGAAATAACAACTGACTATTAAAAAAAAGGATAATTAATTTCAGACTTTACATATTGTTTACAGAGAGGACGAAAAAGGACACAGTCTACTTTCTACCCCGGGAAAATATCTAAATCCTGTCGGAAGTCATATTCCCGTGGGAAAATATATTTAAAATGGTATAAAAAAGAATCATTGATTTCATTTGCACTTGGCATGTTTTTAAAAGAATGTTATAGTCTATTTTTTACCCGGGGAAAATATTGTACTTCTGTGGGAAAAGTCCAAAGAAAAAGTAGCAGTACTCGACGCACAAGAGCGACGCGATGAAAGTACACTTTATACGATCTAACTAGATGTCTTAATTTCAAAAGCCACGCGAGCGAAGCCGCGGGTAACAGCTAGTATTAATATAAATTGTAAGTTTT
Source organism: Brachynemurus nebulosus (assembly GCA_035578155.1). Taxonomy (NCBI): domain Eukaryota; kingdom Metazoa; phylum Arthropoda; class Insecta; order Neuroptera; family Myrmeleontidae; genus Brachynemurus; species Brachynemurus nebulosus. The sequence goes on from JAPWDM010000019.1 coordinate 7,771,819, forward strand.
AGCGAATTTCCGAATTGAAAATTCAGCTATTACAGCCACTGTCATGATGTGACGTGAGTCCGAGACTATGACAGAAATTTGTTTTGAGGTCCCTAGAAGTCGAAAATGACTCACTAAAATTTATATATATATATATATATATATATATATATATATATATATATATATATATATATATATATGTATACATATTACATATGTATATTTATATATGTATATACAGTCGACTCTCGTTAATTCAAAACTCGAGAGACTCTTAAAATATTACGAATTATAGAGAGGTTCGAATTATCGCAGGTAACAATTTTAATTTTCTAGGCATTTGCGATGAATGTACTTTCAGTCTCAAATTGTACTTACAATCTTTCTGTCTCTTTCTCTCTGCAACTTTGAATTGACGAGTGTTTGACGCCGATGAGTTTGAAATAACGCGTCGTTTTGTTACGTAGCAATAATTTTTTCGTTCGAATTACCAAGTGTATATAAATGTATAGTTTTAGTTCGGAATATAAAGAGATTTTGTAGGGAACTCGTGATACCTTTGAATTATAGAGAGGTTCGAATTATCGCAGGTTTGAATTAACGAGAATCTACTGTATGTGTCCGTACGATAATTTTCGAACAAAATATCCTATTTTTACGAAATTTATTGAAAACATTGGAAGTTCAAAAATCTTGGACGAGTCCTTCAGCTAGACACGTCCGATGCCCGAAACAGGATTTTTTGGGTATTTTTTGTAAAAAAAAAATTTTTTTCCAAAATTTCCCCTAGTTCAAAAGTTTCTGCGACATTTTTTTACACCGTTAGAAAGGGGAGATAAAATCACATAAAGAAGGTTATTGAAATATTATTCTATGTAAACTGGTTTCCCAGAAAAATTAATTTTTGTAAGTGGAAATTCGTTATGTTATGCGGAATGTTGCAACAGAGGTATGTAAATTTAAATCATAGAAAATCTGGGGGACAGGTCTACCCACACTGTCAACTTCCCATTGGGTGTCCTTAAAGACTAGAGATTACTGTACATAAGTAATTATTTTTTCATTTCAGGCGACTCCTCCCCTGGGCCCCCGATAGAGGCTTTGCCCCTTGCACCATACCGGGGGCTTCGCCTTCTGTACCTAAGGGTGGGGGCTCTTATCAAACAAATGATAACATTATTTGTTCTCAAGATATGCGAGACAAAATATATTTTGGCAAAAACTAATTTTTCAAGTTTCTTATTTTTTTTTTTTAATTTTGTAATAAAATACTGGCGTTTTTAACATCAACGAAGGTTCTTAGGCCATTATATAATAATGTTATGGTAAAAAATCCATATAATCTATGTTATCTTAATAAAGTTAATTCCGTTTTTTTACCACAAAAACAAACCGCTAATCCGAATTTGCTGAAAACTTTATCCGGTCTTCATTTTTTGATTACGCATCTAATGAAATTAGTCCGGAGTTGATATCATTATTTGTTCTCGAGATATGCGAGACGAAAAAAAATTCACGAACGAACGAACGAACTAACGAACAAACGAACTAACGAACGCACACACAGACATCACGCTAAAAACAATGAATTCGGATTCTAGTGGAGATATGTCAAAATTAGCGATTCGTGAAATCGGACCCATTACAATTCGTTTACCCATTACTTCCTATGGGAAGTTAAAAATAATATCGTGAGGGATAAATCCAATAAAAGGGTTAAACTGAATTCTATAAATATTTCGACAGTGAGCTCAAATATGTACAATAAATAATAAATTCAACATTCAGTTTTGAATTTGTTAAAAATACGAAGATGGGGGCGCTAGGAAATTCTTTTGAAAAGACATATCCATGCCCAAGTATATTTTAAGTTGCAAACTAATACTCCAATTATTTTGTTCAGCCCTTGCACTTTATGAATAGGTTTAAGTAACACACGCGTGTACTTATTTTTTCAATTCGAATGCAACAATTTTAAAAGTATTTTTTTATTATTATTCTTATGTTATAGCGTATTCGTTACTATAGCATAACATACTACAGTGCGATTTATTGTAATAAGTTCAATTAATTAAACCAGTCAAGCATGAAAAATTATGCTTGATTATTCTTATGGTTCTTATCTACATACACCAATTTATGGTATACTGTATATAGGGTAAGTGCGGGAGAGATGCCGCAGTAGCCATAGTTCGTCCGTTGATTGATAGATAGCGCTATTAATGGATTATATGTTTAAAATAAGTTAGTTATTTAAGCTGTATATGGTAACATTTATGTTTAGTCCATCAGTTTAGTAATTATCCAACTCTATTATTGAAAAGTTTTTTAACATATATTTTATCAAGCATTTAATTCATTAGAATTTAAGAATGTATATTTCATTGTTTTAATGAAAATGAGTTTTGTTATTAATTTAGGTATATTTTAAAAGTACTGTATAAAATTTTAGATTAGAATTCCGCACTATGCTTGCTATACCAATATGCGGCATCTATCCCAACAAAAAGGAGAGATGCCGCATTTTAAGTTGGTATAGATGCCGCATCATATACATGTTAAAAACATAGACTTACATAACTTAATTATGCAATTTTTTGGACTGTAAATCATGCCACGTAAATATAAAAGATCCACTAATTGGATCAGGAATAGCTCTCATATTAGTGAAGATAACGAAAATAATGATGATTGCGTGTATATTGAATGTTTTGAAAAGTACTCAGAAACAAAAAAAAGTTGACTGGTTAAGATGTATAAAGTGCCAAAAATGGTTACATATGGCATGCATCATGTATAGAGATGTGTGTAAAATACAAAATTTTTAATATGAACTATGCGACGTCTCACCTTCTTTATAAATAATTTTAAAGAACAATGTTTACATTTATTATGTACCAAATTTCAAATCAATTAAATGCATACTTTAAGAATTATCAAGTATTTTCAAAATGTGCGGCATTTCTCCCGCATTCACCCTACATATACGTATACTGTGTTTATGTATGTGTATGTGTATTCGCTATGGGTATGGATATTAAGGCTTTTATTAAATACGTGTAGGAGTTTATTTTTGTACATTTATGTAACAACTTCAATAATACTGTTCGGTTAATTGTAATAAAATATTTTAAGTAAATCATTATTATTTATTGTAAATTAATGAAGAACATTTTTAGGTTATGTATATTTAGTTGTTAGATCCATGACGATTACAATTAAAGCTACTTGTAATTTGTTTGCCTTGGTAAAATCCTTATTTTTAAATGGAATTTCGACATTTGAATCAAATTGCTTTCATCAAAGTGAAAAAGAAATACAGTTTTTAATTTGATTTTAAAATTCAGCATGTAAGAAGAGTCAAATTTACATAAGGATACTTGGGGCACGTGAATTTCAAGCACTAGAATTTTTCAATGCCTTAAAAAGGTATAAAGGTAGAATTAAGTTGGAAGCGAAGTGTAGGATTCCGATGGGATTCTGTTCATTTTTTCTAAGCATGTGGGACCATCAGGAAAGGTCTCCGACCGAATTAGGCATACTTCTAGGAAGAATTATGTCATTTTGATAACAAAAATTAAGAATTCACACCCAAATTACTATAATTCAACCAATAACCTTAATTCGAACAGTTTCAATAGTACCTGATTTGCAAAAAAGTAAATTTATTAATTTAATGACGTTTGTAAGTCTACCTGCTTTCAGTGACTTAAAAACCGTAAATAAAATAACAAAATGATGAAGGTGGAAGCAAATTATAGGCTTTCGCAGTTGTTAGTTTTATTTTTACAAAAATTATTTATACATACAACAGATACTGCAAATGAAGGTGTTTCTTATAGAATTTTTGACAAAAAATTTCAGTAATATTAAGCGGCCTCTACACGCTCAACAATATTGTGCAATCAATTTATGTAATTTATTGAACGTTCCTCCAGACATTTCAATAATCTTGTTAAAGAAATTTATGCAATAAACTGAATGTAGGAATTGTACTTAACTAAACTGTTGTTTAATTTTAAATATTAAGTGATAAAAATGTTGTAAAGCAATAAATAATTATTCTTGCAAATTAATATTTTAAACTGGTTCAAATAATAGCCATCAAATGGGACATTACAGAATAACAAACAAATTAAACTTAAACAAATAAAGTAATATTGCGCAATAATATCTCCAGACTCTACATTACAATATTCATTCATTGCACAATATATTTCAAACTGTTTTTGATCAGCACAATATTGTACAACTTTTCAATATAACCTATAGACGATCTATAATGTTGTACAACCTCAGATTTTGTGCAATATTATTGAGGGTGTAGGGGGCTCTTTAGTTTATTTATTTATTTATTTATTTTTTTTTAAATGCTACATTTTTAAAAACAAATTTTCATATATTACAAAAAAGCACTATGAAGTTATTGAAAAATTGTGACTCTATCTTAGTTTAAGAATTGAATCCGCTGTTGAACCAGTATGCGTTTTTTTCTTTAGAGTACTCAATTACTCAGCGCCTCCACCATTTAAGTTAACACTATTGCTTGAATTACTTGTTGGTATTTTTTTAAGGAACTTCCAAAACTAATTTTTGTTATTTAGCAAATTAAGCTAAGTGTAACAAGTTTCACGGGAATTAGTTTAATGTAGTTCCCGAGAAATCAGTGAACATACATATTTAGACATCTACACTCCTTTCAATAAATATAGTACACTTCCAGAATATGTACATGACCAAGAGAGGTACCGTAAGCGGGATTGATTTGCTCCACTTCCAGAAGTTTTTCTTTCAAAATAGTCTTGTAAAAGATATAATTTTTAAAGAATAAAATTTGTTTTATTATTTTTTTATACAGTTAGGAAACTGTTCTATGCTCATACATATCCCTTTTATAAAATTAAATATTTTTGATTGATCTTTAAAAAGTGGTACAAAATATACCATGGGAGCGAATTACTTTGCGCTATCTGAAAAATTAATTTAACAAATTAGTTGTTGCAAAAAAAACCTATTCAGAAACATTGTAACATCTCTCAGAACTAGTGAAAACTGATAGAGCTTCATCAAAATTGCAATCTAGCCCAAAACAATTTTAAAAAATCGCAAATTTGTTTTTGACTAGACAAAAATTAGACTATCCAAACACAGCTAGTTTAAGAAATACAACTTTTTTTTATCGAACATTAACGTATTTATTATATTTTTGCATCAGCACGTTGATTAAGGCCTCATTCGCACGAGAGTTAAAAAGGCGTTGCGTTAAAATACGACGTTGGCGCTTTTAAAACTTTTTCAATATATCTGTTCAAATGAGCGCTTTAAAATCACTTTTATCTCGTTTCTCGCTGCAATAGAACGTAAAATGAATTCAAATAAATTACTAGCAATAGGGATTTCTGTTGCAAGAAGGCGAAAAAAGAAACAAAAGACATTGTCGGTGTATGCCCTAAATGACAAGCGATATTTAAAAGGACAATTTGTGATATTTTACGAAGATTTGAGACAGTGGCCTGATAAATTTTTTAATTATTTTCGAATGTCTATAAGTATATTCGACAAACTGTTGGAAATAGTGGGGCTCCAAATAACTTTGATAATTTTTTAGTTATTTCTTCCCAGACATCATTTTTCATTGATTTATTGGCATACTCTGGCAATGATTTTGCATATAGCAAAGGCCGAGATTCGACCTCTGTAATCAATTCTTTAAGATCTGCAGCCCATACCCCTGACGGGGCGTAATAATCCTGTCTTAACACAGATAAAAAAGATACAAATAGTGGGCATGTACAAATATACACGATCTGATGAAGCGCTGGCGCTTTTTTTAACTCTCATCTGAACAGAAGCCAGAAATTCCGTAAGGTACATTCAACATAACGCTCACCGCCCAGCGCTTAAAATAGAACACAGCTCGATAAAAAAACGTCGCGTTTTAAAAGCGCTGGCGTATGAATAAATAGTTGAATACCGGTCTGTTTCATTTCAACGCTTTTTTAATGGACGTTGATAAAGCTCTCGTGCGAATGAGGCCTAAGACGCGTTTACTTTATTTTGGAAACAATTAAAAACCAACAAATTTTTTTAAACGTATTGTATATTATATGTTTGTCTATAATGCAAAAAATAAAAATTTAATGAGTCTGTCCACATGTTAGCATTTAATACATAATTTTATTAATTTTTTTTTTTTTTTTTTTGATACACATACATATGTAATTATTGTACTGTCCGTCATATAAGGTAGGTCGGCCATCAAGTGAAAGTTAAGCCGAGTGCAGACATCCACTCTCAACAAAAACAGCGACCAGCTGTTTTCGTTGTGTTTGATTCAATGGTTGGTGTACGACCCCGTCCGTCCGTATACGACGAATACGAGCTCTGCTAGCCATTCTGCTGACAACTTGTGCGTTTTTATTTTCATTCATTCAAACCCAGCCAACAACAGGAGATATAATAGTATCAATCATATTATATTGTCGGCGATTTTGTGTGATTACTTGCTTGCGTTCTTATTACTTGCTTCGTTCGTACTTTGGTGTTATAGTTTTTTTTTTTTTTTTACAGTTGTGTGTTAAGTGTTTTTCTTCATATTGGTGTGTTTATGAGAACACTTACGATGAAATACGCCTCGGCGGTAACTGTGGTGTCGTTGTTAATCATATTGGACAATACTGTGACACATAGGGTGGTTGCGGTCTCTACGCGCTTACCGCGAACAAGTGCTGCGGCCGCGGCACAAGCCGCAACGCAAGGGATTAACAGTAACAATAATAGTGGTGGTGTTTTACATCGCAATGGAAATTTATCGTCAAGATCATCGAATGGTTCGTCCTCACCATCGTCGGCGTCCTCGTCGTCAAGTGGCATCTCAAACGGGATGCCGCCGATGTCAACGTTTGGCGCGAGGAACACGGCACGAAATAGGTGAGTACGCGCTTTGTGGAGACACTTTTAGCGAATTTCCAGAATGGAATTCAACTATTACAGCCACTGTCATGACGTGACTTGAGCCCGGGACTATGGCAGAAATTTGCTTTGAGGTCATATATATATATATATATATATATATATATATATATATATATATATATATATATATATATATATATATATATTATATGTATATATGTGTCCGCACGATAACTCTCGAACGAAATGTCCTAGGTTTACGAAATTTGGTGAAAATGTTGGAAATGCCAAACCGTTGGACAAGTTCGTTAGCCAGACACGTCGGATGCCAGGAACATGGTTTTTGTTCTTGCAAAAAATTAGTATTTTGCGAAAATTTCCACTTAATCAACAATTTTTGCGAAATTTTTTTACACCGTTTAAAAGAGGAGAAAAAATTACATAAAAAGGTTTTTAAACTATTGTTCTATGTCAACTAGTTTCCGAGCAAAACTAATTTTTATAAACGGAAATTCGCTATGTTATGCAGGATGCTGCGACAGGGGGTATTTTTTCTTTTAAATTTATGTATATTGTACTCCCATATAACACACAAATGTCAACTTGGATATAAAATTTCAATTTGAACTTGTTTATTACATAAATATGACAACATGATATTATGTGTATTTTAAAATATAAATTTTAACAAACGTGTTGGTATAAATTTGTATATTGCGATCTCGTAAAAAAAAGAGTTCGTTTTAAATTCATATAGTTAATAATAAAATTAAAACAATAATTATGAATTCAATTTTCAAGTACATTAACCGAAGAGGAGTTTTTTTTCTTGTCAAGTAAAAATAAACAAGGTGTTTGTCGTGTTTGTTGTGTGATGTTATCGGCCTTGATTTGTTCAGTACTTTAACACACATAATATTCATAATAATTTAATAAAGATTCATTTAATTGTACTGATTGTACTATACCTACAAGTGCTTCTTGACACAATTGTATCATTGTCATACAAAACACAAAACAACGGTGTTTGTTTGAATAATTAAATGACGACACTGTTAGTGTGTTAATATTATTATACGCATAATTTTATTAAAATCAGGAAAGAAGATTTTATTGATACTTAAATACTATAGTAGAATGACTTTGAAGAAGAGAACTTTAAAATGTTAAAAAGCAGGTGACTTTTTTGAATCTTTTTTTTTATGGCAAATAAAAAAGGTTCTTCTTCTTACCACGGGAAGGTCTTGTCAGTCCATGTACTGATTCCTAGTGGAATATTGTGCAATAACAAATAAAAAGGTTAATTCTTTCAAATTCTTTCAAATTCTTTAAACTATTTTTCTATCGTTTTCGCCACGCCTTACGATTGTAGGACGCGATAAATTACCAGGTAAAAAGACTATTAGATAAAAGATGATCCAGGGCTTAAAAAAGTATTCACAAGCGTAATTACTCATCTCTTAGAAGGGTCTAAAACAAACTGGACTCCCTTAAGTGTGTCTAGCTATTCTGGGAATAACTGAATATTTCTCGAAGGAATTTAAAAAAAAGACTGAATTCCAGGCTGGGTGCATTTGTCCTTTATCAAATGGGGTTCCAATTAAATTTTTGTCTAGGATCCGTTTGAGACTTTAAATCAAAGTATAAAAATACAAAAATATTAAATACAGGTCAATCTTCATGAAAAAGTCGGATTATTAACAGTTTAATTAAAGGTCAAAAAGAGATTTCAGAAATTTTTTAAAGAATGTTAAATTTTGAATCTTGGAATATATACACACATATCATGGAATAATAAAATTATATTTTGGATGTAATCTGGTAAGTGTTATTTTTATTTCTGCTTATTTTGAGGGGCCTCCAGTTTTAGTTTTGCGCTGAACCCTGCGAATAGTAAGGGTGATCCTATGTGCACAATTTAATCGATTCAATTTTTGTCTAAAATAAACATAAAAAATTGAAAAAGGAAAACATTATGCAAATTCAATAATTTTCTTTTTTAAATAATTTCTATACTGGGAAATTTCACTTTTTTGAGCAAAAAAAGGATAGAAGTTGCAAATAATTTTTTTTATAATTTTTTATTTTATTTATCAAGGACAGTTTTTCATTAGTATCTGTAACTTAAGTGTTTTACCTCTTACAAGAAATATATACCTATGTGTATATACTTTCTGCTGCTACATAGGTATACTCTCGTTCTGGTACCATATCTAGCTGCAAGACTTCGATTTCTTTCTATGACTTTTGGAATGTAATCTTAAATAGTCCTATTATCTGTCTATTTATGAAATAATTTTTATTTGATAAAACAGGTTCATTATTTAAGTTAATACTTTACTTAGGATTTTATTAAGACGGTTCGGGTTAAGTTAGGATATTTGCTCCAGTTTTTTGTCCCTTTTGAATATGTCGGTAGTTTTTTGTTTATAGTAGTGCCAATGATGCAAGTGCAAAATTCCATATTGTTCACTCATTATGTCTACTTTTATGTAGTTGTCAAAAACTTTCTAATTTATTTTCATTATTTTATAATTTGAAATTATCGTTATTGTCAAAACATATCATTTGACGATTTCTTTTTTGCAGTCCTCTAATTTTGAACTGAAATGAACAAGAGGAGTTTTTGAGAAGCTGAGCCATTTAACAGTACTTATCGAGAAAAAAACAATTTTTAATGAAAATTAATAATCGAAATCGGACAAGAGCAAGTCGGGCTCGCACAATTAGAGTTCAATCAACAGTTTATTGTCTTAGTTATAAGAAAAATCACTGAGAAAAATAAGCGTTTTTATTTTTTAGTTAAAAAACATCTGTTACTATATTTAGAGAATTTGATGAGCTAGTGAACGTTTTTACATGAATTTTTAAAACAAATATTAATGCGTATTTTAAAAAAGTTTCCCAAATTTAATCAAATATCTTCAGTGTTAAAGGTTTTTTTTTTACGGAATTAGATCCAGGGCCATGAAAAAAAATGTCGGGCTCCGAGAATGAATCATATTTTAAAAAAAAATTTTCCCCTTAAAAAAGTGACGATCAAAAAAAGAGGCTTTGTAATTTTTCTCGGGCCCCGTACAGACAACTACGGGCCCCGGGGCTGGAACCCCAACGGCTCCACCTAGTGATGAGCAAACGCTTGACAGTCTTGGTCTTGTTCTTGCATTAAGAATCTTGGTCTTGGTCTTGCTAGAGCTGTTTGAGTCTTGGTCTTGGTATTGCTATATTCTGCACTTTTTTGCATTTTTTTATTAGCGAATTTTTTCCTTCTAAAATCAGAATTGTCTCTCTTTACGGTATTAATTATACTTTCAAATTATCTAAATAGTTTAGCAAGAGTCTTGCTTTTTTCTTGCTTTTGTCTTGGTTTTGCTCTCTTGAGTCTTGGTATTGGTCTTGCTCTTGGTATACATAGTCTTGGGCTTGGTCTTGGTCTTGCAAAAAATGCAAGACCAAGACAAGACTACAAGATCAAGACTAGTTTTGCTCATCACTAGCTCCACCCTTTCATCTGGCCTGATCAGATCAGATTAATGTTACAGTGAGGACAATATATGCCCACTTTTGGATGTAATTGGTTAATAAAAATCTGATTGAAATTTGATTTCGTTTTTAAAAGTATCTGTGTTTTTGTATTACACAAACGATGAAGGTTAACGGTATTTTCTGTCCAACACTTTAAAAACATTTTCTTGCATTGTATCTCATGAAACAAGGGCAAAGGAAACAAGAAATTAATATTATTGTATGTATATACTGTACAGTAATGAACACTTGTGGAAATGTTAACAGAAAACAATTAGAGAAAACTCTTCAAACAACTGTTTCGATTTATAATTTATAACAGTTATATCAATATATGCATAAAGAGTAATAAAAGATTTACATGTAAAGTAAGGTAGACTAGTAGTTTATGTATTATGTACAGGGTGAACATTTATCATTGGTTTTACAGGTTAATAATGTTGACAAAAACTAATGTCGATTTTATGATATTGATTTTCGTATAAGTGATTTATGTAGTAGTAACTTCCACGTGTAATATATGAACGACAGGAAAGCTTTTAGTACGAGTTTTCTAAATCCATTACAATGAATTTTATCCGCAGCGTTTTCAAATATAAAGTAGAAAAAGAAATGGAATATATTTTTTTGGACTTTTCTCTTTCTCTTTGTGGGATAAATATTATTAAAACAGTTCAATCTGAATTTTAATAGGCATTTAAAAATGGTCTGCCACTGAACACCCCATTTTGGTAGTCCAATTTTACTCTAATGCAGTGTTACCCTTTTTAAGTTTTTTTTTTTTTAAGAACACTTTTTAAGGGCTGAAATTTGTACGGAATACTAGTTAAAAAAATATAATTGACGAGCAAAAAAATTGCAAATTGATGTTGAAATCCTTAATTTTTACCTATTTAGATTATTTACTGAAATTATCGTAGAAGATAAAAAGGTTAGGAAAATATTAACACTTTCAGTTTCACGGCTTCGGCATCCGAAAATAATCAAAACAACCGCAGAGGCCGATCGCGATCAATGATTAATTGATTACGCATTTATGTATGAGTGCGATGTTACCATACCAATGTGTATATACTCAACTCACACAAACACCAACACACACTACTTACTCTCTTGGTTCCTATAAAAAATTTCAAAATAAACAATTTAAAAACTAATAAAAGTATTTTTTTTAAATTTATTTTTACCCGTTTATTATCTAAACTTTCTGTAATGCTCTAATTGATTTGGATGTGTACGTATTACATATATGTACATGTTGAATCATTTTATGTATTTCAGTATTTGTTTATATAAAGTTTCTTTAAAAATATTGTCAGCTTCCGGGGAAGTGTACTGTGAAAGTGCTCGGGCCTCATAGTGTTAATTTTATTCATCTGTTGATTATTTATTGAACATAAAAACCTAATAAACAAAATATATCAATATAAAAAACTACAACTATCAGTTGAAAAATTATACACTATTTACGATCTATTATTGATCGAAGGATTTTGATAACGAAAAAAAATACTTTCCTTATATCATCCATTTTCTATCCAATTGAAGGAATTACGTGGAGAGTGTGTAAAAAACCTTTTTTTTTTTTATCTTTAAATAATATTTTTAACATAAATTGTGGAATCGATGTAAACATTTGACACTTTATTTATAATGATTTATGCGAGCCTTTCCAAAATTGAATCGTATTGCGAGTCTTCGTGCAGAAATATGGATGGGTTTTAATGGATTAAATGAATTTATTTTGTACCGTACTTGCATACTTACTTAATTAATATAACAGATTATTAATAAATTCGTTATGGTCAAAATAATTTTTGTTGCAGTTAGCAAATTAATTATGATACGTTTGTTATTAGTTAATTATAGTTATGTAGATACTTACAGTAATTGTTGAAATATTTTCAGTAAGATTATTTCAAAATTATGAGAAAAAGTGTGTGGTGTTCACTGATATGGAACACATCTTATAATATTATTATTAATTTGTACCTTTTTGTATTCGTACGTTGGTTGTTCTTGTATTTACTTTTAACTTTTGCAATTTGGTAATCGTTTCTGAGATTGCAATGATATAATTTATATACTTACTGTGACTGGACTATGTTTTTGTTTTATTTATTGAACCTAGATATAATATGGATTTTTGTTGTAATTTAGTTGATGTGGAACTAATGACTTTTATGAGATAAGAGTGCGGAGATTGTAATTACTTCATTTAATAACACTTACCTACTGAATTCATTGACATGCTTATTAAGTCTCTCTAGGGGCGCTTGATAATAATTATGAATTTGTAATTTTAATGTTACACATCTGGTAATACAAACATTAATCGAAATATTGAAATGAAATGAAAACAAAGTTGTACTATTAATTCTTAGCACTGAAATACGTTATGGTGGGAGTGCTGGACAAAAATGTTTTATTTTATTTTATCATATTTGTGTCATGTAAGAACGAACATACTTGAAAATTTTCTAGAAGCTTTTTAAGGGGAGGTTTACTTGAGAGTCCTTAAAAACAATGTACCGTCAAACGGGGCTATTTGGCAAAAATATTATCTATTTTTGCTTCTATCTTAATATATTTTAAAAAATTGGGTCAATCTATAGGAGCAATTCACATAATACATAATAATTATTAATTTAATCCTTATTTTGGATAATTTAATAAATACTAAATGATATTTTTTTTCTTATTTTGTGGCCTTTCCAAATAGCCCCCGGGGTGGGGCTATTTGATATCGGATAAAAAAAGTTACCAAAAACAGGCTAAAAAAAATTTTTTTTTTTCAAAACAATTTTAAGGAACGTTTATGGTTAAGAAAGGGCTATTTCCTAGTAAAACAACGATTTCCTAGTAAAACAGCATTTAAGTATTCAATGTAAAACTTGAAAATAAAACAAAGTAGTAGCATATAAAAATTATTAAATTTATTATTTTTCAAACAGTTCAAATGGCTTTAATTTAAGAATCTCACTTAAACGATAATAAAATATAATAATAAATTCAACTTTAAAATTAACAAAATTTTTAATTAATAGTGTATAATAATTAATTTTGAATTAATTCCAAATAGCCCCTTTTTGTATTCCAAATAGTCCCACTTCCGAAAAAGAGTTTTAAAATATTAAGGCGTCAATATAAACAAATTTTAATGACTTCTAAATAAAAAGGGAAAAAGTAATAATTAGTGAACAACTTACCATTAAAATAAATATCTTAACTTAAATTTTCTAGTCGAAAGTTTGCACTGCAATAATATTCTGTAATTTTTATGTTGTTATCAACTGACACTTGTAAATTAAAAATCACAAAGTGATTGAAAAAGTTATCCGGATCGGCCGGGCACTCAAGCATTCGATAATATTTGAAATTGAAAAACTGACACTTCACAAATGAAATGGAACAACTGAACAAGTTTGTACTGGTCAAAATACTACTACATTAACATCCCCTATTAAAGACGCATTAACGATATGAATACGTTCAGAAATCAAACAGATATAAGGGTTTAAATCTTTTTTTTTATTTTTTTCAAATAGCCTCACCGATTTCAAATAGCTCCGTTTGACGGTATTTTTCTGGAATTTTTTTCTCAAGAACGGAAGTAAATATCAATTTCAAATTTTGTACACATATTTATTAAGTATCAAACTATACAAAAAAAAAAATTTTTTTCAAGGAAAAATATAAAAAATTGTCCATTTTATAGATAGTGCAGTGTGACGATCCGAAAATCCGATGCCTTGTTGGTTGACATCATAGTGCCTGTAATAAACCACTGAAATCCAAAAGCAAAAAAGATTTATAAAATATATGAAGAGTATCGGCACCTATACCTATAATATCAATAAATTGCTGGAAAAAAAATGGCGGATGTGTGAACTTTTGATTACGATTTTTGTCTTATTTTTCGCTCTTTAAAGTAAAATAAAAAAAATAAAAAATATTGAAAGTGTATCGGACTTAGGTATAGGTGCCGGAGAATTGAATTATCTTTAAAATAAAAATTAAAAAAAAAGATCCATCGAATAGTTTTTGAGTTATCGTGTCAACCAGTTCCAAAAATGTGGTTCCGAGATATTATAAAATATACGTATATAAAGAACGTTTTTTTTTTCTTTTTTTTTTTATAGATGGCTGGATTCGGTTAATGTGCAAAAATCCTTTTTTTAAATTATTTTCAGCAAAATCACTTTGGGAACATATTTTACACATAATTTGCTATCAATTTCGGCAAAAAAATCAATTTTTTGATCAAATCTCAAGTAAACCTTCCCTTAAATTACTTTCAACAAAATAACTTTGGGAACATATTCTACACATAATTAGCTACCAATTTCTGCAAAAAAAAAAATCGATTTTTTTTAACGACGTTCAAGTAAACCTCCCCTTAATAATTAATTTTCTTTCTGTAAGTCTGTAAAAATTTAATATTGTATAAAATACAAAGTTACAAACCATATTTAATAACAAATAAAAATTGTTCACTACGCCGTTTTTGAAATATAATTTAAAAACATCATTTTATAACGTTTTTACAATGCTTTTTCAACTATGTCGTGCGGTAACCTGACAATTAAGGTAGTTGCTCCGGAAAACGACTTTTCAAAGGATTTTAACGAAACTTCTCTAGATATTTATTTAATTCGATACCAATAATACGAGCCCTTACCGAAAAAAAAATTGACTACCCCAATTTTGAGAAAAACAATTTCAAAGTTTTGTAATTTTAACACGGGCTCTTACGGGCAGTTGACATATTCACACGATTTTTTTGAATAAAATGAAAACGTGTCAAAGGAATTTGATAAAAATTTAATATTGTATAAAGTACAAAGTTACAAACCATATTTAATAAGAAATAAAAATTGTTCACTACGCCGTTTTTGAAATATAATTTTAAAACATTATTTTATAACGTTTTTACAATGCTTTTTCAACATGCTTTTATATTACTACAACATAAGCGCACGGAAATTCAAAAAAACAATTAGTATACAAATATAATAACTGAAGAATATTAATTATATATTATTTAATTTTTGATAAAAGAAAATTTTTTTTGAGATATACTTTTGTACCTGACTGTCTCAGGGGAACTACGTTAAGTGATAGTTCTAGCAAACTGATGTCGAAAGACACCCAATAAATGAATGCTAGGGTTACGCGAGTACTTATCAAACAAAGAACTGAATTTTTAATTTTTTGTTTTTGAAAATATACACATGAGAAAGCCGATTGTCGCCAAAATTTTGAAAATATCTGGAAATCACATTTAGCACTCTAGGTACATAATAGTAGTTTTTGAAATTCTGGGGCTAAAAGGCATGTTTTAGCCCCTCATAATAGGGAGTAAAGTGCCACTTTTAGTTCCAAGGGACTAAAAAATTATTTTGCTCCCGCTTTTAAACCAATCAGCAAGCACAATTTATAGAAATTTAACTTAAATAGCGTTGCTAGGTAATTGAAAATAATAAACAAATTCAAACTTGTAGATAAAGACAAACATTTATATTGTATTGTACAATTCGATTGATTTATCCAAAGTATACTTGATCGAATATTATTAGTATTATTACATACCATTTGAACAGTGGCGGATTTATCCTAAGTGCCGCTCTAGGCTCCGTGATAAATGTCGCTCCTGCTTTATCTCAACTTTACCCTAAAAAACTAAGAAAAAATTCTTAATAACTTTTTAACACTTACTTAAAAAAAAAACAAATTCTAAATTTTGCCACCCTTTTGGCCCAAATCAGCCGCCCCTAAAATCTGCTGCCCTAGGCTCCAGCCTACTCAGCTTGCTGGTAAATCCACCACTGAATTTGAATGATATTTAAGTAATTTTTTTTTTTAAATTTTTATAATTTTAAATTATCTAGAATTGCAAAAAATAGTATATACACCACCGGACTAAAGTGTTTTTTTTTATCCCTCGTGTGAATTTTGTTGTCAGAGGGCCTGTAAAGGCCTGAGGGCAACAAACTTCACACTCGGGATTAAAACTCACACTTTAATGCCTTAGTGTATCCCTTGCAATTCCGGGATTAAAATAGATGGTTTAGTCCATTATAATAGGAAGTAAAGTAACACTTTTTGTGCTAAGGGACTAAAAATATACTTTTGCTACCATTTTTGGCCAAATCAAGAAGCAGAATTTCGTTAGTCGTCAATAGAGCACATTTAGGAGTGGTGAGCAATAAAGTTAATTTGTTCGTTCATTTTTTTTTCTTTTACCATAAAAGTACATAAATTTTAAAAATGTTGTTTTTTTAGAAAAAGCGTTATCAGTATTGTTATAAACATTGATTGATGGATTTCCCGTTAAAAATTAAATTTGTTAGGTCTTTAATGTGTATATATATAAAATAGTTAAATCTCTTAAAACCTTTATCTAATTTAGGTTACATACACGAATAAGTAATTTCTGATCGAAATTTCAGTTAATGTCATAATCTATTATGTATTACTTATTTAAAGTATTTCACATTGTCTATAAGAACCGAAAAAAATTTGTTATTACTATTTTTATTACACATTTGCAAATAAATATATATGTACAGCTATTATTATATGCATGTAGTTATAACAAATAATAACAACTAATAATTATAAACATTTAGCTATTGACATTTAGAAATACTGTTGGCAGATTACAGAATTTTAAAAAAGGTTAGCAGCAAATAAGCAAGTTATAAACAATATATTTACTTAAAAATAAACTGTAACTAATTTATAATGTAGTATTTGTATTTGATTAAAATAAAGTTTTGTAAAAATATTGAATTTTTTGATTTAAAACATATCAGGCGTTTCGAATTAATTATTCCGGAATTTTTTTAGCAAAATATGCACAAAAATAAATAAAATAAAGAAGTGTATACGAATGACTTTATCCTATTGACATAATGATGATCGATTTTAACACTGGAAGGCTGTATATCTCTGACAACGGGTTCAATTTTCGAAAGACTGTATCTTGAAAACTCTTATACTCTTTTTATAGTAAAATGAAGTTGAACTATAATAAATAAATAATTATTTCAATTAGAAGAACAATTGAGATGAGGCAAACTGTACAATAACTCCCGAACGAAACATCCGATTTTTACTTGGATTAGTTCTTCAGTCAAACGTATCGGATTTCGGATGTTCTCCAGTGGGTATTTTGGAGCTTCTTTCGACAGAAAAAGATTTTCTTTAATTAAAATTCAAAATTTTAGAAAATCACGTAAGATAGGTTATTGAACCATTATTCTACGTAAATTGGTTTTCGAGAAAAATTAAAAACATGTGAATTTTTGTTATTCTTGTGGAAAAATCGCTATAATTATGCTTTACATATTTAACTACGACACTAATTTTTTTTGAAAATTAGAATTTTATAGGCCGATGATTTTATAAAATTCTGAAAAATCCCACTGCTATTATAGTTAGAGCTTAGAAGTAATGATGAGCAAATGCAAGACCAAGACCAAGACTTGGCAGTCTTGGTCTTGGTCTTGTTCTTGCATTAAGAATCTTGGTCTTAGTCTTTCTAGAGCAGTTTGAGTCTTGGTCTTGGTCTTGGTCTTGCAAAATGCAGTCTTGGTATTAGTCTTGGTCTTGGTATTGCTAAAGAATCTTGCACTTTCTTGCATTTTTTTATTAGCGAATTTTTTCCTTCTAAAATCAGAATTTTCTCTCTTTACAGTATTAATTATATTTTTAAACTATTTAAATAATTTAGCAAGAGTGTTGCTTTTTTCTTGCTATTGTCTTGGTCTTGCTCACTTGAGTCTTGGTATTGATCTTGCAGCCATACTTATAGTCTTCGTCTTGGTCTTGCTCTTGGTATACATAGTCTTGGTATTGGTCTTGGTCTTGCAAAAAATGCAAGACCAAGACAAGACTGCAAGACCAAGACTAATTTTGCTCATCACTACTTAGAAGTAAGTTCTGGGAATTTCGTTAGGTTATGCAAGATACTGTGACAGGGGTGTTCAGTTATTGGGATCAAGATGTGTAAAATAGATTTGGAAATGTGACAAATACTAGAATTATATTCCGTGTTTTCGAAATGAAAACAGTGATAGTAAAACCTATAACTCTAGGATCGAATATTAGCTTAAACATTATGTAGATTCTACATAGATGATTTCTTATGGTTGAGTCTGTTAATAGTCATCTGGGTAATAAATATGATTAAATTCATAATAATATGTTTAATAAATTTCCTTAAATGTTTGGAGAAAATGGTTGGTTAATTTCTTATTATCTCCAGAGGCTAATCGTGCCTATTGCAGGCTCACTAAACAATAAAAATAAAATTACCGCAGTAATTTGTATAGACAGTTGTTACCTACACCAAACACATTTCATAAACACCTTAAAAAATATCGGAATCACGAACCAAAAATATAATACATACATACATACGTGTTATATAATCAAACTGAATTTATTTTATTAAAAGATAGTCATCTGTGACAGTCGAGTACCTTATATATAACACCACACGGCGGTAAATTTTTGTCTGCGCAGTGTTAAAGGTCAATTATTTGTTAGAATCGTGAAGAAATAGTTACATATAGTGCGATAACTATTAAGATATACCTATTACTCGTACATTTATTGTTATTTTAATATGAAAAAAATTTATGTAAGTAAAGTTTAATCAGAAGGAAAAAGATTATTTTATCGAATTGTATTATCTGGTAGAAAGTGATACATATATCTTTTAATTTGATCTATAACAAAACAGATTATGACCTTTTGAGAAAATGTAGAATAATATATAGGGGCACATATCAGGTTGATTACGTGCTTAAAATTCATACAATATTTTCTAGAAACATAAACAGGCAGTGGCCTGCAGTCTTTGGTGAAAGTAACTTTAAAACTTTGTAACTGTATTTGTGACTTGTGGATAAAGTAATAATTCACAAGGGGGTCTATTTCTTTCCCCGACGTTGCATAAGGAGCCCGGCGTTAGAGGCCGCCTTGGGTCTCCGAAGGAGTTAGTCTGCGACTGACAATGAGTTTAGGTCATATTTCCAAACTAAGGGTTGATATTACTAACAGGTGAAGAGCCGAATGCAAAAATACTCCTGTCGCAACATCCTGCATAACATAGCGAATTTTCGTTTATAAAAATTAGCTTTTCTCGGAAATCAGTTTACATAGAATAATTGTTTAAAAACCTTTTTTGTAATTTTTTCTCCTCTTTCCAATGGTGTAAAAAAATGTCATAAAAACTTTAGAACTTTGGTAAAAAACTAATTTTTTGCACGAAAAATGCCGAAAAAATCATGTTCCGGGCATCGAACGTGTCTGGATGAGGAAAGATTTTTGGACTTCCAACGTTTTCACCAAATTTTCTAAAAATAAGATGTTTAGTTCTTGAGTTATCGTGCGGACAAAAAATTTCAGTACAATTTTCTTAATGTTAAATTTACCCTCAGTTTCATAATTTCTTAAAATTTGCAATATCAAAAAAACTATTACTAAGCCATTAAAAAATGTGATTCCCCCTTAATATTTATTACTAGGTAGTAGTGATATCGAGCCAAGGAGCAGTTAGTCGATTAATCGACTGAAGTTGCTTTTTAAACAAAATTAGTCATTAGTCAAAAATATCGAGTATAGAGTAGTCGACTAATCAACTAAATTTTTAGTCGAATTCATGAATAGAACAACCCATGATTTAATATTTTTTTTAAGAAAAAGAAAAATATGGCATATCAGAACTGTGTTAATCTCATAAAAGTGGATAATCATACAATTAGATAATTTTTTTAGATTTCATATTTTGGAGTCCAATAAATAAAGATATTAAATTAGTCGTTTTTAGTGAATTAAAAAAAAAATTAATCACTTTAGTCACTTAGTCGAAAGTCAAATAGTTGATTAAAAAATTACTAATTGTAAACAAAATTAGTCGACTAAACCGATTAATCGATTAATTATCCGACATCATTACTAGGTAGAAGTTGACAAATATGTAATAAAAGTTTAGGATATATCAAGACCTGAGTTTAAGAATTTGGGTCACATTTTAAAAATTTTAAAGTGATGGAAAAAAATCTGGTTATATAGAAAACTTAAAAACCTTTGGCATTTGCTTATAAGAAAACAAGCATTACTGGCAGTTTTTTTTTTTTTTTTTTTTGAGTTGATGAATTAATTCATTTTAATTAATTTAAATATTTTCTAATGAAAATTACTTAGCGATATGCTACTAAGTATATATTATTCTTTTAATGTTACCTATTCATTGATCTTCATTCAATCCAGCGCATGTTCTTTTTGATTTAAATTTATCATTTTATCAGTTTATTCTAATGAATTAATTTAAATATTATTTTTCAAGAGAGATATCATTCATTTCATTTTTGTGTAACATGTGTTTATCCATTGTTAAATCATACAGATCACGAATTGATGATGCTAATTTACTGTAAAGAATACGTATGTATTTAAATTAACTAATTAAAGTGAGTTCATTAATATTCATTTATACCGTTTTGATTTTATTCAAGTATTAGAGAAGTTTTAGATGAATTTAAAATATAAACTATTTTGAAGATGATTTTTAAAATATTTGTGATGTGACTAATATTGCCATTTTTAGGATTACGTATAGTCAAAATTATCGAATAAAATGCAGTGTCTACTTATTTTTGTCTGTTACTGTATCATTTTCTGTAAATGTGTCCATGTGCGATACAGGGGTGTATTTGCCATAAGGTAAACTAAGCGCGCACCTATGGCGAAAAATTTTAGGGGTAGTAAATTTTGGTGGAAAAATATAATTTTTAGTTTCACAAGTCCTTTTTTTTGCTCGTCGTTTACTTTGTGACAGGAAAATAAAATATGGGAGGTTTCTTTTTTTTTCGCTCGTCATTTGAAAAAAAGGGAAAAAAGTAGGGCTGTGCGAATTATTCGAAATGTCGAATAAATCGTATCGAATCGAATAATAATATTCGATTCGAATTTCGAATCGAATAATTCGATTTTTCGAATAATTCGAAAAATCGAACTATTCGAAAAATATTCGAATAATTCGAAAGAAAACGAATAATTCGAAAAATCGGATTATTCGAAAGAAAACGATTAATTCGAAAAGTCGAATTATTCGTTTTTTTTTGAATAGCTGGATTTTTTTTTTTTTTGAATCTTAGAGATTTTTAAACATTGACAAAAGAACACAATGCGAGTTAAAAATACTTAATTATTTTTTGGATGAATCTGCAAAACTATATAATATACACAAATTATATTATTAAAAAGTTCTCAGTATGTTTGAATCTTAAAAATAAAAAATAAAAAAAGTTCAAGCTATCCGAAAAAATGAAACGAATAGTTCGATTTTCCGAATTATTCGAAAATAAACGAATAATTCGAGAAATCGAATTATTCGAAAAGTCGAATTATTCGATTCGATTCGAGCACTATTCATATATTTTTTTGAATTTTTAAAATTTTTTTTAAATTTTAAAAATCAAGAGAGAATTTAGAAAGTAGAAAAGTTGAAGAGAGCAACGTTCCCGATAAGAGCATCCGGAAAAGAGAGCGATTTTAAGAATTTTCGCGATAAGGAAGGCTTTTTCCCCTACCAATTATCAGTACACGTTAACCGCGCATAGCTGGACGTGTAACGAAACTGACAATCAGTCTGACCACTGGGATTCGTATTTAAATCTGCCGCTACTGAAAATATCCTTTTACAAACAATTTTTTGACGTACTTAAGGTTAACGTTTCGTTTCCCTTCTTGTGGTGTAACGCATTTCTCTAATGAGAATGAATGAAGGGGGCACTTCGTAACATGTTTTATGAAAAAGCAGGGGCGGCAGTGCCTAGGGCAGCACTTAGGGTAAATACGTCCCTGGTGCGGTATTTAAGTCGTGATAATTAAGTCGTATTTAGTGTAGATTAGGAGTTCCCAAAATGCGACTCACGGGCCAAATACGACCTGTGAATTCCGAAAATGTGGCCCACAATGTCAGATCGTTTGTAATTCGTAAACTTGTAAAGATTAAACCTACATCTAAGACCTACAAATCTCGCTATATTATAGTTAAACATTTTTCTGTCGGAAAATATCAAATTTTATATGAAATATATCTTGTTTTACATAGATATTACTCATAAGTGGTGGACAAACCTTTTTTATTACGCAAATTACATTTCTATTATAATTTATTCAGTGATTTACTTTTATATAAATCAGATTCCTTTGTTCCAATTACCAAATTCGTTCAAGAAATGTGATTTAATTTGCGTCTATTTCTGTTGCCACTACAATTTAAATTTTGTCAAAAATGAAAATACCCCTGTCGCAGCATCTGCATAACATAGCGAATTTCCAAATCTTGGGCACTGGCGGATCCCATCTAAGACCTGTACCTATTTAAAATAGTTTAGCTTTCTAAGAGTAAAAGAATTTTTAAAATCGGCTGGGTAATTAGTTTTGGTATTTTTGGGGACCCAAGAACCCGAACGAATTTTGTGCAGCATAGTTGTATCCATCTAAAATAATTTAGTTCTCTAGCAGTGAGAAATTTTTTAACATCGGTTCGATAGCTTATTACTGGCGTTTTCGGATCTGCAAGATCCCGGTGGATCTCATTAAAAAATCAGCTCGACCGTATATTCTAGGCGGACTTTATGTAATATATATATATATATATATATATATATATATATATATATATATATATATATATATATATATATATATATATTCAAAACCCGTTGTGTAGCATTCTACGCCGCATTTGCATCCGCAGGACAGTTGTGGATCTCAGATAACACAACCTGTACCTATCTAAAATAGTTTATCTCGGTAATAGTAAAAAAGTTTCAAAATCGGTCAGTTATTTTATTTTTGACACTTTTACATAACGTAATCTATATGTATCTAAAATGGCTTAGCTCCCCAACAGTGAAAAAATTTTCAAAATCGGTCGGTTAGTTTATTTTTGACACTTTTGGATCCGATGGACCCTGGCAGACTTTACATAACGTAATCTATATTTATCTAAAATAGTTTAGCTCTGTAACAGTGAAAAAATTTTCAAAATCGGTCGGTTAGTTTATTTTTACCACTTTTGGGTCCCATGGACCCTGGCGGACCCTAAATAACGTAATGTATGTCTATCTAAAATAGCTTAGTTCCGCAACAGTGAAAAAATTTTCAAAATCGGTCGGTTAGTTTATTTTTGACACTTTTGGATCCCATGGACCCTGGCAGACCTTACATAACGTAATCTATATTTATCTAAAATAGTTTAGCTCTGTAACAGTGAAAAAATTTTCAAAATCGATCGGTTAGTTTATTTTTGACACTTTTGGATCCCATGGACCCTGGCAGACCTTACATAACGTAATCTATATTTTTATCTAAAATAGTTTAGCTCTGTAACAGTGAAAAAATTTTCAAAATCGGTCAGTTAGTTTATTATTGACACTTTTGGGTTCTATGGACCTTGGTGGACCTTACATAACGTAATTTATATTTATCTAAAATAGTTTAGCTCTGTAACAGTGAAAAAATTTTCAAAATCGGTCAGTTAGTTTATTTTTGACACTTTTGGGTTCTATGGACCTTGGTGGACCTTACATAACGTAATTTATATTTATCTAAAATAGTTTAGCTCTGTAACAGTGAAAAAATTTTCAAAATCGGTCAGTTAGTTTATTTTTGACACTTCTGGATCCTATGGACCCTGGCGGACCTTACATAACGGAATCTATATTTATCTAAAACAGTTTAGCTCTGTAACAGTGAAAAAATTTTCAAAATCGATCAGGCAGTTTATTTTTGACACTTTTGGGTCCTATGGACCCAGGCGGACCTTACATAACGTAATCGATATTTATCTAAAATAGTTTAGCTCTGTAACAGTGAAAAAATTTTCAAAATCGGTCAGTTAGTTTATTTTTGACACTTTTGGGTCCTGTGGACCCTGGCGGACCTTACATAATGTATTCTAAATCTATCTAAAATAGTTTAGCTCTGTAACAGTGAAGAAATTTTTAAAATTGGTCGTTTAGTTTATTTTTTACAATTATGGGATCAGTAAATCCTGGCGAAACTCATACAAGTCTAGTACTCTAACAGTAAGAAAAGGGTTCTAAGGATCTCATATAACTTATGGCAGTCCGTAAGCTTCTTGCGGACATCATTTAATTAATTAATTCAAATACTTTAACTTACTAACTGTGAAAAAATTTTTAAAATCGATTGGTTAATTAATTTCTGGCCTTTTTAGGCCCCGAAAACCTTGACCTCACATAAAATACCTTAAATCCATTTGAAATGGTTTAATTTTTTAACATTATTAATTATTAGTGAAAAAATTTTCAAAATCGATTCAAAATATTTTTCCGTACATACATATGTACATTGTACATATTTTGTTTTGTTTCATATATTTAATAATATTATATCATAACATAATCTTCAATTTCTTGATTACTTAAAAATTCAATAAAAAAAAAAAAATTCTTCATTACATTAGCTTAGAAAATCTGTTTAATTTACATTTTTTAACATGAGATAGAACCATGCTAAATATAATGCAATAAATGAGAAACAAAACTCTATACATGTATGTGTGTTATAACACATATATGTGAACAGTTTTCACTTGTTCTCACAAAATTCTTTAATAAAAAAGTGAAATATTTTTATATTTCATAAAGAACTGAGATATAAATATAAATTACTTATTAGACTAACAAAGAAAGAATAAAAGTGAAAATTTACATTTTCTCGAAAACTACTTAACATAGAAAGAAAATTATAAGAACATTTTCTTCATAATTTTTTTTTCCTTTTCAACGATGTAAAAATCGAACTGTCTTATGATAAGATCGAATGATAAAAAATGGCCAGAAAACCTACTTCTGGGCATCCGACGTGTTTGGCTAACGAACTTAGCCAAGCCAATTCAGAATCCAGTCCGCACACAAAATTTCATAAGCGTTAGACGTTTCGTTCGAGAGTTATCGTGGGAACACATAAATATATATATATATATATATATATATATATATATATATATATATATATATATATATATATATAAATTTTAGTGAATATCATTTTCGTATTCTAGGGACCTCAAAACAGATTTCTGCCATAGTCCCGGACTCAGATTGCGTCATGACACCTACTGTAATAGCTGAATTTCGAGTTTTCGAAATTCGCTAAAAGTAATATCAAAAACCTATAAACAGCTTTACCCATCAAATTACGGTTTTTGGAGCTTTTAAAAAAATTGGTATTCATGATGATGTTACCAAGTTTAATTTTGTCCTTTTTATGTATGGTCTATTTCAGTTAAATTTAACCATGCTTCATAACTTTGAATTTAAATAATTTCCGTTTTCTTGGCTTTATCTCTTTTATTATTGCATTTATGTAAATTTTAAATTTGCAGTTTATTTTTAGAAAGGAATAGAAGATCGATTTGTTTCGAATATAAGAATTATTTAATTTTTTAACGAAAACTCATGATCAATTTTATCTGAAAAGAGGTATAAGTGAATAACTACGAAAATGATGTGTACTAAATCTGGTGGTGAACTTTGAGTAATTTGAGCGCCAGATTTTAATTTTTTTTTGTAAAAATGACCAAGTTTATTTAGAAAATGTGACTTATTTTCCGATCGACAGGTTGAACAGCACTGTTATATTATTAATTATTACTTAAGGAAATAAAAATATGTGATTTTTATGGCTTATCAGAACGAACTGGCATTTGATGAGAGGATATTGTGAGGATAGAGAGGATAATTTTTCAATCTCTGAATTTATTCAATCAATGAATTTTAAATTAAGTATCCGCATTATTTGAGGTGGAGTCGGTCCATAATAAATAGTTTGAATAATTTAGGTTTTACTGTGTTTGGAAAAGACCTGGTGAAACAAGATCACAATCTAGAAAAATACACATAAACATTTTTCATTCGTGGGTGGAAATATTAGTAAGAACACGAAAAACCTCTATTAATTATATGAGATGATCTAATAAAATAATATTTGGTATATAATTTTTGTTTTTGGTTAAACGCATTATTGATTTTGATTTAGCAATTATATAGAAATACTGATAATAATCTGTCAAGGACACAGTTGAATGGTAATTACTCCCACACTGAGAGTATAATTCGTTTTTTCTTTTATTGAAAAGCTGAAAATGATCGTGATTAGTAAAAAAAAAACCATAATTCTTTCGCAGAGGTCTTCCTATTGATTTGCTTAACAAAGTATAATATTTTTTGTAAAGAATAAAATGTTGTTAATGAAAATAATCATCGATGAAGCTCAAAATATAAATTTACTGAATATTACTTCCTTTTTGTATTTGTACTTTGTTATGGGGTGCCTGTGAATTATTTTGTCCGAAAATTGATATCCGTGGACATACGAATAAGACACATATGCTATTTCAGAGGCTCAAACATACGAAGGACTTCGAATATTGTTTTAAAATATCGCTATGAAAAAAAAATTCGAATTTCTTTTCATGTTAAAGTGATTAACATCTTGACGGTCATAACTTAAAATGACAAAACGCCCAACTGGTATACTATTTTGATCGCTAATTAGTGATGAGCAAAATTAGTCTTGATCTTGCAAAAAATGCAAGACCAAGACTATGTATACCAAGAGCAAGACCAAGACCAAGACTATAAGTATGGCTGCAAGACCAATACCAAGACTCAAGTGAGCAAGATCAAGACAAAAGCAAGAAAAAAGTAAGACTCTTGCTAAACTATTTAAATAGTTTGAAAGTATAATTAATACCGTAAAGAGAGAAAATTCTAATTTTAGAAGGAAAAAATTCGCTTATAAAAAAATGCAAGAAAGTGCAAGATTTTTTAGCAATACCAAGACCAAGACCAAGACTGCATTTTGCAAGGGCAAGACCAAGACTCAAACTACTCTAGCAAGACCAATACCAAGATTCTTAATGGAAGAACAAGACCAAGACCAAGACTGCCAACTCTTGGTCTTGTTCCTGCATTTGCTCATCACTATCGCTAATACGCTTTATGTGCAATTGTTGACGTCCTAATATGTGGTGTGTTAACGACAGTGTTAATACAGTTTCACTTGACGTCTTATGATGTCAATGACGGCCGTCAAAGTGTTAATATTGATATTTATTTTCAGTTTTTTTTCGCTAAAAATCATTTAGACACACTTTTCTTTGAAGTATATACATACATACATGTACATACATGTAAATTGAAATACATTCACAACTGTTGGACAGAAACCTACTTATTTAAATCACAACAGCAGAGCGATACTACACGTACTTAATAATTGTTATATAATTATTTGATACAATAATTGTATTACTTTACCAGCTCCGCCGCGTTCGTTATGCCGTGGTCGTGCATTTGTAGTGAATGTAGTTTATTTATTATAAATAAATATACATATAAATAAAATGAATGTTGTGTGTACTTACTTTTTTTTGAAGTAACCATTTGTTACACATTAACAATCTCAATTGATCTGCCAACGTACTTGAGTATACGTTATTGGAACATTGTGTACGTATAACCATATGCTGCCCTGGGAGCCTATCTAGCAGGGGAAATGTCCAGTTATGTACAGGGTGTTTTAGGAGGCAATAGAATTGATTATTTCGAGGAAAAACGTCCTATAGGTGCAGAGGTGTTACTACAAGTTTTGCGCTCTGGAGCGACTTTAATCAAATGCGCCACCCGAGGCATTTAGTTTTTCCCAAAAAGGATGGGGGTCAATAAGCTAAGACAATTCCCCTTAAAATCATGGAAAATTGAATAATATTACAGTACCCAATTAGTACACTTTTTCAATATTATACTCGATACTCTGTGCGTTTTAGACAATACTGCTTACCAATCATAATTATTTTCATTATTTTTTATAGCTAAAAATTGGATATTTTTGAGAATTTCTTAAAAAATTGACCATTGTTGTGGTTTTTAATTTTTTTTTTTCACATGAGCGCAATCTCCCAACACTTTGCCTTTTAGATATATGATGAAGCATATTGTAAGCAATAATATATATGTAAATATAAAAGTGTTGGTCCACTGCGCTCATATTTTACGCAACCGTATACATAAGTAATAACTGCGGAATTTTTTTCTTTAAAATTAAATATACAACAATTTAAGGGGTATAAGAACTTTTTTGACCTCAGATTCGTAGGTACTCAACGTCGAAAAATGCATAGAAATACCGTAGTCAGTCATCCAGATCACGACCATGGTTTTTTTCATGGTGGTGTCTTATTGTTACTTAACCTGAATTTATATTTTTTTAAGACATCTTCCACCAGTCTGAAATGTCTACACACGATAAAGACATTTGTTGAAATGTCTACACACGATAACTATGTTAGAGCGAAATAACATATATTTTTATAACGTTTTTGGTAGGTGTCATTCAAGGGGTTGATCTAAAACACGCACCCTCAAAAATTCAATTATTATTTTAATGTAGTAAATGACATCATACGAGTGTAAAAAAATTGTATAATATAAAGCTACTTTATATCAACATCCTCTGCCAATTTCATCTAATTATCTTCAATAGTTTTGAAGAAAAAAAATTTTAAAGTTAAGGATTATTACCCCCATATCTCTGACAATATAGGGGGTAGAGGTCTAATACCCATATTTTCGAACATTACTCACCATAAGCAACATTCTTGAAAAAGAATAGTCGAAAAGACCGCTGGGCCGAAATCCCATATTCTTACCCGGCGAGACCCTTTGATCGTTTCTTGCTACATATATATTAAAGTATTTGAACTTATTTGGCTTTTGTCTTAAATACACTTACCCTTAGTTAACATATATATGAATAAAAACCTAAAACTCTTCAGGGGAAAATACAACTATCTTATCGATCCCCATTCTTTAGAGTGGCGAGCAAAAAAAAAACGTTGTTAGTCTTCTGTTGAGCTTTATTTCTTTCCCGCGCCCTGGCGCGGCTGCTCCACCTGCTCCATTATAGTTACGCCTCTGCCTATAGGTGAGTATTTAAAAGATTTGATTTTGTGGAAGAATTATTAAAGTTGGAAATGTTTTTCCGTTTAGGTATTTTTAATGGTATTCGATTTTGGCTTGCCTGTAAATTTTCGCTTAGGTACGCGTAAAAACAAAAGATGAAATATTTTTTGTAGACTACCTACGTATTTTTGAGTCCTGTAGCATCTACTGAGACAACGTTTGGTATTGGAACAAATATTGGTAATCAAAAATCAGAAATGAGGTGTATTAGGGAACATTTTTTTAACGTGCATCTCCGTATTGAAAAGTGGAGACGAATACTCTTTTCATCTTTCTCATCATGTGGCAGATTGTTTCTTAAGATTAAGTTGAGCCTCAATTGTTGAGGTTCTCAATACTACTTTTCATTTTTAAGTGGCATTCAAGGTGTTTCTTTCTTTTAACTTTTTTTTAACTGTGAGCCCCAAAAATCTGTTAAGTTATTTTTAATGAAATTGGGGGTTAAACTTAGTTTTTTGCACATCGATAAAAAATACAATTTAGAAGAAACAGCTGCTCTTTTTAGAGCCATTTTCTTGAAAAGTCGAAAAACGTCAAGGTTTATATTGTTAAAAACTTCATGTCCAATTGAATAATCAAAATCAAGTATCATTTTAGTTGGTAGGGTTGTCAACCAATACATAAATTATTAGAATCCAACTGCAGGTAAAATGAATAATGAAAAAATTTTTAAGCGACAGCCTGCATATAAATTATTGAGAACGAACTAAAAGAAAGAAAATTGTTCTACATGTTTCAGTCATTTAAATGACCATCTTCAGGAAAAATCAATAATTCAGTTGTGAAAACAACTGAGAGAAATAATATCAAAAGGACATAACCTCCAAATGTCAAATGGATGTCAAAATGACAGACGAAATTAAAAGAATTAAAAATCAAAGAATTAAAAAATTAACGGACCCCATACGAAATAGGGAAAGTCAAAATCATGATAAAATATTAGAAGACGAGATGCGACCAAATACTTACCGTATCAGGAAACATCAAGAATATAAAATTCCAACGAAGTTGTAGGAAAAAATAGGTATGTCACAAAGAAATTATGTAACATCACAAAAAAATTACGAAAATCATTAAAAATTAGAAAATAATATAAAAGTAAACCCAGTATTTATTACAATTAAAACACTCAATATTAAGTTGAACATATTTTAGTAGAAAAATTAAATTGTTGAGGTTAGACAAAAAATTGAAAAATAATTATTAATTAATTATTAAAACAATAGTTAAGTAGGATCATGTGTAGTGTTTGAAGTTTTGTTATTAAATGGCTGTTCAAATTGCATAGATATTATTTTCATGAGAGAACGACATTGGTCATATGACAAAAGTTGCGCAGTCTCATTAAGAATTGATTGATTCAAATTATGATGGTGTGCGATATATAATTTTTCCAACATGTCTAAGAGTGCCCCCTTTTTAGCAAAATGTAACGGTTCAAAATTATCAGCGATCACAAATTCGTGATCAGTTTCCAAAATGTGTTCAGCTATTGCAGAATAATTTTTTAAATTAGAAGCCTTAATTGCTGCTAAATGTTCGGAAAATCTAGTACAGAGACGTCGGCCAGACTGACCAACGTAGAGAGTCCCACATTGACATTCGAATTTATAAACGCCTGATCTGTGTAAAGGATTAATAGTATCTTTGTTTTTAGTGAGAAGACTTGCGATGGTATTACAAGAAGAAAACGCCAGAAAAGTTTAACGCCATTTTCATGAAAAAATTTGCGGAACCCGTTCACTTGTGAGGATATATATGGAATAGAAGCGTATCTCAAATTAGGTGATCAACTCTTAGACATGTTGGAAAAATTATATATCGCACACCATCATAATTTGAATCAATCAATTCTTAACGAGACTGCCCAACTTTTGTCATATGACCAATGTCGTTCTCTCATGAAAATAATATCTATGCAATTTGAACAGCCATTTAATAACAAAACTTCAAACACTACACATGATCCTACTTAACTATTGTTTTAATAATTAATTAATAATTATTTTTCAATTTTTTGTCTAACCTCAACAATTTAATTTTTCTACTAAAATATGTTCAACTTAATATTGAGTGTTTTAAGTGTAATAATTACTGGGTTTTACTTTTATATTATTTTCTAATTTTTAATGATTTTCGTAATTTTTTTGTGATGTTACATAATTTCTTTGTGACATACCTGTTTTTCCTACAACTTCGTTGGAATTTTATATTCTTGATGTTTCCTGATACGGTAAGTATTTGGTCGCATCTCGTCTTCTAATATTTTATCATGATTTTGACTTTCCCTATTTCGTATGGGGTCCGTTAATTTTTTAATTCTTTGATTTTTAATTCTTTTAATTTCGTCTGTCATTTTGACATCCATTTGACATTTGGAGGTTATGTCCTTTTGATATTATTTCTCTCAGTTGTTTTCACAACTGAATTATTGATTTTTCCTGAAGATGGTCATTTAAATGACTGAAACATGTAGAACAATTTTCTTTCTTTTAGTTCGTTCTCAATAATTTATATGCAGGCTGTCGCTTAAAAATTTTTTCATTACTTTTCTATTATAGGTTATTAGATCATCTACTTTCATTAAAAAAAATTAATTCTTAGGCAAAAGCAACCAAATTCGTTCAGGAAATGTGAGTTAATTCGCGCAAGTGACTTCTATTATCTTTATTATTCTGATTTAGTCAAAAATGAAAAAAAGCAGTATCGAAAACCTATGACAGACATTAAATTTCATGTTTCTAGCATCAAAATTACAGTTTTTGCAGCGTTTAAAAATTTTTAAAATGACATGAATCAGATCTGTTGGTGAAATTCTGGTAATTTGAATGTCAAATATTCATTTTTTTTACAAAAATGTTTGTTTAAAATGTTATTTTTTTTTTTCAGATGTGATTTTTATGTTAGGTTGTATCTCTATTTTTGACTTAGGAAACTGACCAAAAGTCGCTTTGGAGGACTATTCTTGAAATGTGTTATGATGTATCATAATATATTATTATTAGTTTGGAAACAATCGGAAAGAAATATATTTACTAACACGTTTTTATTAACTCGCTTTGGAGGGCTCACAAGTTACAAATCAATTTTAAGTAGAGTGAAGTGATGAGATAGGGAACTTGTTAAAGAATACATTTCTTGCTGGTTGTTTCCAAACTACTAATAACATATCATAACACATCATATTTCAAAAATAGTCCTCCTTATACCGATTGGTCCCTGCTATCTCTCTATATATATTGAGTTTGTACATTAAAACGACGGAATTAAGAAAACTAACGAATTTTTCTTTTGTGTCCGTCCTTATTCTAAAATTTTTAACCCTGAGAATAGTCGATATTACAACCTCTTAGAATATTTACTATTCTTTCATATACATACGAAACATCCTGTACTAATAGAGATATAGAATATAATAATTTTCTACACCGTATAATTATGTGTTATGATATATGAACGTGCAATATTGTTATATACCTATCATAATATTATCATTTAAAGTTCAATTAATGATTTGAAGGTTAAACTATTTGTGGTTATATATTCATTTCTAAAAATTTTTATTACGCGTTACCGTTATAGTTAATTTTTATTTTTCACTGTTGGTTTATTAATTATGTGAGAAAAATGAGTTAAATTAATAATTAATTTAACGTTTCATTATTTTTTTCACCATATACGGGTGCAAGTGACAATTAGCTGGCCAGTTAGTTGTGAATGTTAAAAGGAAATATAGAAAACTATTAATTATAATTATGCTACATTTTTTAACTTGAATTTAAGAACTTTTTCTTTTTTTTATTATGTTAATATTATGTAAGTGGTAATAGGTTGGAACAGTTAGATATTAAGTTGAAATGAGCAATTAACAATTATACAATTTTTCCGAAATAGTTTAAGAAAAATTATTAGGAGGTAATGGAAATAATTAGTCTGGAAGTGTCCTCTACCATGCAAATTAAAAAAACGTTATTATTGTAGGTTAATAATAATCTACTTTCATTTTTTTTTTTAAAACTTTGTATGTAAAGTTTTTTACCTTTAAATATTTATTATATTGCAAACAGTAACTGACACTTGTCCTTGCAAAAGTGTTTTCTAAAACGCTATTACCATAATATTTATTAAAAGTTAAGGTCTGGTGAAATCAATGACTCTTACGATTTTAATCCAGTTAAATGATTTAGTTGTTAGTGATGTGCATGTCGTTCATAATCTTTTTTAGTTCAACCAATCATAGATAAGATTGAACGGTTAGAGATCGATTCATTAATCGAACGTATTATAAACACAGCAATTTACATAATTATATTGTACCTAATACCTACCGATCGAAAGTCGCCCGATTTTTTAGTGAAATATAAAAGAGTTTTTAGCCTACTATAAGAGTTTTTTGCGAAAAACATTTAAAATTTTGAAAATTGATCGTATTTCCAAAAATTGAATTCCTACAGCGTTTTACGATTGTGCAATTCTAACCTTACGTTTTCCAATTTTTTCTTTTAGAAAATTGGGGTTGAGAATTTGCGGTGTGTATGACACAAGACAATAATCTTTCTCTTTTTCGACTTTCAGAAATTTTTTTCCTCATTTAATTCTTTTACGAATTATGCGTTGGGAATCGTCGAATTAGTTAGTCAGTGAGAGAACACGACATTGGACAATCACATCTGAGATTTTAGGATGAAAATATTCGCTAAAATTATTTGCAAATTACGAAACCGAGAACGAATATGAATTTTATAACCATAAAGTTTCACTCCAATTATGTGTCAGTTTGAAGCAAATTGTTAATTAAGACAAATATATTTAGAAATGATAAAAAATTAACATAAGTTTACATACTTTTAATAAATAAAGGAACTAAGATAGTACTATAATCGAAGCTTATTATAAGCCAGCCGTTATAGGCAGTTTTATCGAAATTTGTTGCGGAGTTACCCCACCAGTAGCTCATGCGATTTTGGTTTACATCGTTCGTTACACATAAGCAAATGACAAAATTGAACGATTCGATTTGCGACAGAAAAAGGGCACGTTTTAGTGCTATATTGGTGGGGGAACGTTGTCAGTATAATTTTCGTAAGAATTTTTTCCCTTATAGCCCCTAGTTATTGCTTATAACGAGCTTTGCTATATATATATATATATATATATATATATATATATATATATATATATATATATATATATATATATATATGTATGTATGTGTGTATATATATTATATACAGGGTGTAAAGGAAATAACTCTTATCCTTTTGAGGGGTGACGCGACTGTTAATTCCGAAAAAATTCCTGCAGTTTTAGTGTCTACAGGGTGCTATGAGTCACCCCTCAAAATATTAACTCTTATTTCTCTGACACCCTGTATATTAATGTTTTCAGTTAAATAAACATTATGACGTCACATATGCGCTTGGAAACTGTCGGCGTGTTACTGGTTCTAATTGTAAGTTTAAAAATTTATTTTTAATTTGATATAACTTTTTAAATATTAGATAAAAAAAATAATAAATACCCAATTAATGTGTAATGAAATAAACTAACAATAAGTAAATCTCAAAATTAATAAAAACTTTTTTTTTTTTAAAAAGAAAAAAAAATTTATCTTAAAAAAATATTTAGAAAATACGTATTTTGTATGTAGTATTTCAAATACCATTTCCACAAGTATCTTGTATCTGGTACCTATCTCAAATACCATTTTTAAAAGTATCTTGTATTTTGTATTTCAGATACTTTTTAAGGGGTATCTTGTACATCTCTGATAATTTTACTAAATTATCTATGAAACAAATTAATTTTTGCACTGTTTCAGTACCATTCAAATTATAAATTATTAACTACAATAATCACAAAAAATTATCGTTTTTTTTCCTATTCACTCCTCGTTTTCTGTACATTTTGTTTTACAATACTTACGTCTGCATAATCATTTCTTTTTAAATTTTTATTTACTTTTAAAAAACAATTTACTTGTTAACTCTAACGTTGTAGATTACGCCCAATTTTAATTTCATTATGTTCGTTACATAAGAACGCAACATTTCTAAATACATATTTGTTTTGGTAAATTTTAATTTGATTAATTTTACAACAATGGACTTTATTAAACGACAATGCCCGTTGAAATTAATGCCCCGTTATGTGAAATTATTTTTATTTACATACATATGCGAATACTATAAAAGAAAGGAATTAATTATTTTGTACAAAGATGGCAGAAAATCAATTCTTTATACTTACATGCAAATTTCATAGTAAGACAATATGCATGATTTGCATGCTACAGTTTCTTTTTTCAATGGAAATTAGAATTTTACGGAAGAAATGTTGAATGAATTTGTCGTGTTATTGTTTCCATATTTCACCAATTTAAAAATATTATTTGTTTTAGTTAATGTAATTTTAATGCCTTCAAGACATTTTTTCAGACAATGAGTGAGAAATTGTGTAACTTGGGAGAATGGAGTGCACGTGTCGCTGTGTATGCATCGTTTTGTAAAGTGCTATTGAATTGTTGTTGGAAAATTAAACTACGAAGTTTGACACGTTGATGATGAAGTATATCGCTCGATTGATTTCAAATTTATGACCTATTAGACACAGGAATCAGGAATACTTGGAAAAAAGATTTTGCAAGTTATATATTTATGTTATAAAGAATTTCCGAAATACCATTTGGCTCAAAAAAGGGATTGGCAACATTCAAAAATTTCACAAAAAATAATAATAATAGTATACCTATTAAAACTAAACAAAAGTGGCAATCACACACATTCTGCATCTAGGTAATTATGTAAGATTTTAAAGTAAAAAGTTAATAAAGGGATTAATCTGACAAGGGGAGTCCAAACATGGGAATCACGGATTTTGGAGAAATTAATATTTGTTGTAGAATATACTTCTCTAAGTATTATAGTAATAATAATTTAGGCCAATACGGCTTCATTTAAAAATTAAACGCACGAAAAGTTTTGAATAACATATCGTGTTTGATATGTATGAGTTTATTATTACATTGACGATGCTATAATTCTTTTTTTAAAAGGAGATATGATATTCTTTTTTGTCATTATTATAAAAAAATTTACAATTGACATTACTTTAAATCAGGATAAAATGAAAAATGTCTAAAAATAGTATAAATAATTTATATTGGATAGATTTGAGCGTTTCTTTATGGTATTCCATTTTAAAATAAAAAGACAATTTTTTACTTTACTAATACCACTTTATTTAGAGTTTTAATTGTCTGTGACATGTTTCGGCCCGTATGGCCATTGACGAACTGTTCGTACATATTGACTGTAAAATAATGTACATATTGACTGAACACTTGACCAGACATTTGATTTTTATAAATTTTGTGCTTTAGTTTTTCCAAAAAGTGGACATTACTTTAATTTTCAAACAAGACGAGCTGATTTTTTAGTTTATTTTTAATGAAATTTAATGCCCGAAAATGATTTTTTACTAAAAGATATGCATAGATTCACAGATTGATTCTGACCGTCCAGTCCAACTCTATTTGTTATGTATCCTTTTTTATTGCATTAGTGTAATACCAATACAACATAGTGTAACAAAGATAAGAAATATATTTGATGGGCCAAAATTAATCTGTTGAAGTATATGTAGGTATAATCTACTAAAAAGAGCCGCTAAACGGTTGTACTCGCCGTGTTCAGCAGAGAATTTTCTTGCAAATCTAATGTAATG
This sequence comes from Brachynemurus nebulosus, assembly GCA_035578155.1. NCBI lineage: Eukaryota > Metazoa > Arthropoda > Insecta > Neuroptera > Myrmeleontidae > Brachynemurus > Brachynemurus nebulosus. Next base: position 7,809,045 of record JAPWDM010000019.1, read on the forward strand.
TTGACACTACTACTTCTAGTAATTATGTACTTTATTCATAAATTTTAAACAATTTTCATTTTTCAAGTTTTCTACCATTTGGCAGACCTTACTTGTAAGGACATGGTATACGGTGCCTACATGAAATTGCTGTGACCAATACTGTATCACACGGACTTGATTTACCATATACAGATACTTGTTACTATGCGAATTTTGAGTTACACCTATGATAAATGTGTAAAATAAATATATGTATGTATGTTACACAAAAAATACATTGAATTTATTTATTTCAAAATAAATTTTATATGCATTTTTATTATTCCTATATTGCCCTAGGTACAAACATAATATTTAAGTCGTTTATGTATTGCTAATTGCGAGTTCAGCCAAAGTTTATAATATTTAAAACGTGCCTGTTAATTAATTACAGATCAATGTCGATTCAGATAGATACCTTAGATACCGACCATGTTTTGCTGAATGATTTATTTGGTTTATCAAAGTATGCGTGCGTCATATCTACAGTGCCATATAGAAAATTATGAAAGTACATATTACCTATTGGTGGAGGTGCCGGTAACATGAAATACAAGAATGGTACAAGTTGACAATGATAGGTGTTGATTAGAGTGATAATAAAGTCACTTAAGAAGGAGGAGATGGCACACAGCTTTCTCGTACTTGTAACAGATTTTGATCCAGTTTGGAAACTGGTTTTGTATTGTGCATTTTGTTTTAAATTTCGTGCCTTATATTATTAACGATAGGGGTGAACTGCTGGCTTCTTAATTTTTTCTCATTAGCTATTTAACCCTAGAATCATACGTACACGTCAAAACGACGAACGAACTTCTCTACCTGCTCCAATACTACAACTTGTCGGTACCTGCTTGCTGTGAGATTTCTGTTATCTAATTTATTTGTTGTTATAACACATAAGACGTATTTATTTTGTTTATAGTCATTGTCGTTTTGTTTGTATTGAAATAGTGTCCGTCAAAGGGACGTCGATGTATAATTACGCGATGTTTTTTTTTTAAATATTTTGTACTTCACATATAAAAGTTTTCCTAATTTTTTTAAAATTTATTAAAGGTATGCATATTATAATTAATTTATTCAATGATTATGATAATGTAAAAGATGATTACTTATAGAGACGATATAATACTGAAGTTTTAATATATTGAATCGAAAACTAAAGAATGCGTCTCAAGTGACTTAATAAAAGATTAACAATTTATTTTGTAGAAAATATTTTAATTTTTATTATTTTTTGAGATCTTATTCGAAAAATTACTAACAAATTTTAGAAAATTTACAAATGTGCCTAATGGGGAAATAACTACATATCTATAAGAATATTTATGACTGAGAAATTTCACATTCTGTAAAGTCACACATGTCCACTGACTCATAATAGTTCATAAATTAATTATTTGAAACACATATTTTATGATACAATTGATGTATTTATCTATTTTTTAATTTTTATAATGAAAATATGCTTTGATAAAAAGATTAAAAAAATTAATAAATATTTAATTAAGAAACTTTTTCAAATCCAATTTTTTTAAATATTTTGTTCGCTTTTGTAGTATTGTTATGTAAAAAAAATGTTTTTTGCAAATAAACTCTAAAACTCTCCGTAAAAAGTCCATCCGTCAAAACGACGTCGATGTATGATTAACGTTTCTCGTAGACCAACGTATGATTCTAGGGTTAATTATGGAAATTATTGTGTAGCTTTTATTCTCCCGTTCATATAGGCTAGCGAAGAGTCAGCGAATTGAATTAGACCAATTTGAGTATATGCGGTTTTCAGCGGATCTTGACAGTCTAAATCAATGAATACTTCCAGATTATTGGGGCTAAAGAAATGAAACCAGGCTCAAAATAACTTTATATGGGATATTAAAATGAGGAAATTTGAATACATTTTGTTCAATTGTTGTAGAGTTATTGCCATTTTTAACATTTTAGGAAAATTGAGAAATTTTTTTTTTACCCACGACGGAACGGAGGAGGTATATGCGTTTGAGCAAAGAGATGTGTCTGTTGCCATTTATCTCCAAAATGCCTTAACCAATTTTAACGCGGTTTTTTTATTGAAGAGCTGATAATCCAGGGATGGTTTGGTCTTAGCCTGGTTTGATGAAAATTGGTTCAGCCATTTCTAGGATATTCCAGGAAATCCAGGATAAAGAAATAAAAAAATTTAGAAATCAGTTTTAAATGCTAGTGATTTTGCGGGATTTTTCTTAACCATTTTTAATGAACATTGGTATAGTCATTTCTAGGATATTTCAGGATTTCCAGGATTTTCCAGGATTTACAGGATAAAAGTAAATTGAAAAATTTTAACAAGGCACTTTGAAGGCTGGTAATTTTGCGTGATGATTCTTAGCTTTTATAAAAAACGAACAAGTGCAAGTTGTACTTGCGCAAATAGTGTTCCGTACAATAAAATACTTTCTTTAAACATGGATTTAAAATAAAAATTTTTTAAAAACTCACGATAGGAAGCTCTAAAAAGTTTCAAATAAAAAAGTTTTAAAAACCCACGACGAAGAGTCTAAAAAGTTACAATTAAAAATTCCAGCAATTCCATATTTTAAATTTCATTATAATTAGTTAAGCTAATTTTCATTTGTCGTGTGTGACAGGTCTTGCCGTGTATTTTGTAGTTTAATGTCACACACAATGAATGAAAATTAGCTTAGGTACTCTACATTATAATGAAATTTAAAATATGGATTTGCTGGAATTTTTATTTGTAACTTTTTAGACTCTTCGTCGTGGGTTTTTAAAACTTTTTTATTTTCGATTTTTTCCGAACCTTGTTCATGAAAATCGATGAAACTTAAACGGCGGGTACAAAAGGTCCCAATTATTTTAAGGACAAAATTTTTTTCCTGGCTAACTCACATAACAGTTTTGATATTTTGTTATTTTTTTTAGGAACTCTTATTTTTAAAATGACGTCACAATGAATGGGAATGATTTGAAATATGAACTCTCCTCTAGATTGGACGGGGGCAAAATTTCAAAAAATTTTATAAAATATAACTTGCAGACAACTTTGTTTCCGATAACTTTCCGTAAAAATGCAACTGTCTACCTCAGAATCGTAAATAATTCTTCGTAACTTTTGAACGGAATGGTCTTCTTCATTGGTTTTTTGGGACTGTTATTCACGAATACTTATATATTAATCCTTTATCAGTTATTGACCCCATATCCTCCCCCACAATGGGTTTTAAGAAATAAAGACGGAATGGGTAAGACAGACCTACAACTGCATCTAGACATATAAACAAGTCGCTGAAACCAGTCTGTTACATACAGAGACGAGCATCAAATCGGTTGATTGATCAGAATTAGTAGGGTAAAAATTGTGTCGAAACGTGTAGTATTAATCAAAGATGTTTCACTGATTGCAAAATTTTTGCTCGAGTACTGTATAGTACGTAATTTAAAATATTCATTTCTGATTAATTTATATCTATTTAATAAAATAGATATGTAGCGTATACAATATAATTATACACATATAAACAATATTTATTTTTGTTGTGAAATATGTATTAAAATAATTTATAACTTTTTAGAATGTTCGATTTAGGAAACGGACAATTTATTAAACGATATTATAACAAACAAGCCATGAATATTTAATTTCATATGAAAATATAAACGTCAAGTTATTTAATTACAGAACGAAAAAAAAAATTAAGTACTTATTTCTTTCTACCTATACTGTATTTAGTTGATTATGTCATGCGCACAATATTCAGTCTACTGCATTATTTAATAATTCACTTTTTCATTAATATTTTGTATATTTGGCTCGATTAAGAGAACGTAAATTATTCTTAAATGTATGATTTGAACTGTGTTAAAATGTTAACTTTGTCTACAACCTTATTTACATTATCTACAGGTTGGTTCAAATTGTTTAACAGTAACTAGAAGAAGTAGAAAAGAATTGAATAGTGTTGTTCTGATTTTTTTCTGAAGAAATTTTAATAGTATGGGTAAAAGTTTTAGATTTAGAAACATTTGTATTATGGCAATATTCTAGAAATCTAGAGGAAGCTGGTGTTCCTCATCTGTACTTTTTTTGACACCTTTGCTGTAACTATGGGTTTATGGTAATACATATCACATATTATTTGCCATAATATTATGTGTATTTGTTGATGATAAGTTCTCTTGATTTTATAATATTTACTATAATAAAATTATACTAACTTACAACTTTTTACCCAGCACCCACACCAGGGAGAGTTTCTTTTCACCAAACTCTCTTTAGAGTAATTTGTGAAAAAATTAGACTTGTAATAATAGTTTCATTATAAATGAATAATTATAATATTAAGGGCGAAATTGTGGGCTATTTGTACAATAATAATATATTTGTACCCCTTTCCCACAAAAACATTAACATTCTCATATTTTTGTAAAATCTAGTTTAAAAAAATTAAAGTTTGCAAGCTTTTAATTTCAATTTTTTGATAAAAATAATTTTTGTTATCTTTTCTATTTACCAACACAAGTAATTTGGATCATTTTGTGCAGAAATATATACATAGCAAACTCCCATATCGCACGCTCCCATTTAACAATTTCGTCGCACACAAGATGTGTATAATAGCACCCCGCCGTGTTTTAAAGCAAATATGTTTGAATGTGTTAGTGTCTAATAATAAGTAATAGTTTGTAACAGTAAATTATACAATTATATAAATCAGAAACATTGACGCCCGTGATCTTTGACTTTCTCATTTAGCAATTTGGTCCCGGTGGATTGCGAAATGGGAGTTTCGTATGTATTATGTACCTACATACATGTAAAAATGTATCCCTGTATTCTCTGTACTGTATAGGTGTTATACGTATTTATTTATTTTTAGCGTTCTATACTTTAAAAGGAAAAACAGAATCTTGCATGATCACCCTCCTGCCTGTCTGTTCGTTGGCCACAAAGGCTTTTCTCGAAAACTATATGTAACGTAAGAATTTGAAATTTGGTATAATGTTAGGTCTTGATGATAGCTCCTATCCCAGCCTGATTCCAAAAAAAGTTTTAACTATCGTGTGAGATATTATTTGAAAGAGTTACCGCTATTTTTTTTCGGATAACTTTTTTTCCAGTGCTCTGAATGATATACATAGCTCAAGATCTTCTACGAATGACCACCTACCGGATCTCCTAGGTGTCTACTGTTTACAGTTAAAATTTTGATTTTAACAGGGTTAGTAGATATTGAGTCATAAATTATAGGAAAACTACAGGCTTTTTCGGCAGTGTAATATCTGATAAAAAAATTTATTTTTAAATAACAGGGAGAAATATAGTAATAGATAAAATATACTTACTAATGTTTCAGTACAATGTGTGACAATTTAGGTATTTTCCTGTTATCACAAGTAAATTTATATAAGACAATTTAATTCATGTGTATCAAGTCCCATAAGAATACTGTAGTTTTTTTTCACTTTTACCATGGGAAAAAAGTTATTACAAATTTTTACAGCAAAAAAAAAAATGGTATAAAACTTATACTAAATACTTAGTATTACTTAGTAGTATTATATTATATAAACTTATAACCAATACTTAGTAGTATTCAAGGTTTTAATTTGGCAACACTGAAGTTATGTTAACGGTCAAATTAATTCTGTTGTTTCAAACGATTTGCTATTTTATTGCGCGTGAGTGTATCTTGTGGTATTTTCGCTGTTATAAAAATGTCTAAAGAGTCAGTACTGTTATTACTGTTATAACAAATTATTATTTAAGAATCAAGTTTATAATGAAAGTGATTTTTTGCCGGTAATTTCATACCGTTTTACTCAATTCATACTACAAATAACACGCAGTGTCACCTATAGGTGACACGCCATTAAAAAAAAAAACTAAGGGGTATTTTTTTTTCAATTTTTTATTTTTTATATGTTGAGTACCTAAAGATATAAATTAGCACAAATTAAGGATATTTTGTCGATAGATCGCGGCTTGGGAATTGACGAGTTAAATAATAATATGAATTATAGGTACTAATTTATTTTATTTGTTAAATTGTCTTACCGCATTTACACTTGAGTTTTCTATTTTTTCTGAATAAATTTGTCTGTTCTACAACTCAAATTTCTTGCCTAAACGCAATTTAACTAGAAGAACTATCAACTAACAAAAACGCTTCAGCAAATTCGCTGTCGCGTTTTTGTTAGTTGACAATTCTTTTCGTTAAATTGCTAGGCAACAAATTTTCGTCAGACAGACCCAAATTTATAAAGAAAAGTTTAATTTAGTCTATTGACTGTTCACTATACGGAATTCTAACTGTACGCGTCTGACTCGTTCTTGTCCGATTTTTTAATTGTTACTCTCGTCTAAAGTATTGTCATTGTGGTTGATTGTGCGCTAATGTGTAATGGCTATAATTAAGTGTAATTAGAATGCATTAAAAAAAAGGTAATGCCTATACATACATACACATTCTGTACACTTATCACATACGGTATAATACAATATAATTATTATTATTGTTACTAACATAATATTACATCATAGAACTCAACACTGATTAGTTACACTAATTATCTTCGAGAGATTTTTTTCGTCTTACATAAATAATGTCACTAATTGTATACATAGTTGCTTAAAAATAAAGTATAGTGCAAGCGCTCAGTAATATTACTCTTAACAATGTCGTTGCTCTACCACTCAGTAGCAAACCGCTCCCTTTCGATACAGCTACATCTGAATAATGCCATTCTCATAGTAATCTCATCCCCCAGACGATAAAAATTACTTACTTTTTTACTTTTATTTATACTTATACTTACTAAATTATTTACTTTTACGTATACAAAGAAATATTCGGTCAGCCAACGAAGATCGTTATAGCTATAACGAACATACATCGCTTACCGAACTTCACTCTAAGAGGTTTTTTGCAAGTGATGTGCTAAAAAAAAAAAAATTTTTAGAATTTTTTTGGGGAAAAACTATTTATTGGAATAAAAAAAAAACTTTTGTACGTTAACACTTTCATTGCCGATCACGCGATATTACGTGATAAGGCTACTTTACTATATGGTCAATCACGCGATATCGCGTGACAAATATAAGAACTAGAGATGTCGATTCCCCCCAAAAAGATCGATTTTTGGATCGATTTAAATCGAAATCAAAAAAATCGATTCAAAAAAAATCGGCTAAAAAAAAATCGATTCTGTAAGACCGATCTAAAAAATCGAAATTTTGATAAGTTTAATAAAATTAGCTGATAATTTTTGTTTAAGGGACTTACTTGATAGTACATAGGTAATATCGGTATTATATCGTGTAAAAACGCCTTACATTATATTTGTAAAGACGATGAATGAGTTAACTTTTCAATTATAATTATAAAAAATAAGGCAATTGAATATGTAGGACGAATACCACGAATTGAACCAAGTTTATTCAAAAATTTCAAACAAATTGACAAAAAAATGTTTTCTAAATAAGTCGCTTTTGTGGGAAAGGGATCGTCGTTTGCACAGATAGGTGGTCTCTTCCTTCCTTTTGTATTAATAGTCTGACTTATACAGAGCCATAGGAAGGGTTCGTTGATATAACGAGTAAATAGCTGAATTTCCAGAATTCTTTCTGGAAATTCGCTAAAAGTGACAATTAACAATAGAGTTTTTGGTGTTTCATGTTAACACATGTTTCTTTGTAGAATTATATATAATACTATTAAAATGAAGTTATTCTTGGAAAAAATCGGTTATTGATCTCTTACTTTTAATGATCGATTCATGAATCGATTCAAATGATAAAAATCGAAAAAAGAATCGATTTTTTAAGCTTCGATTAATCGATTTTCGATTAATCGATTTAAAATCGATATCTCTAATAAGAACCTACTTATTTAACATAAAATATCTGGTCATCTCACAAAGTCTATATTTTTAGTTTGGCAATGAAAGTGTTAAAGTACCTACATATAATTAAGTGTATATTGAATTTTTTTCCCATTTTTTTGGCCTGTTGAAAGTCACATGTCAATTTTGTAGATCAAAACGGTGCCAATAATTTCTCGGTTTCTAAAATATATATTTGAAGAAACCTTAGCTCATAAGAAAGACTATACCAAAAGCTATAAGACTATCTAGAATTAATCCATCAGACCTTCTGGCGCCATTTTAAAAAAAAGTACGAAAAATTGCTCGATTTTTTTACTTTTCAGGGGTTCTAAAAATCGATTTTTTAGCTATGTTTCGTTACAAAACGAAATTTTTGTTTTATAACGTCCGTTATCTACTTAGTAAATGAACCTGTAAGTCTGAAGAACGAACGTTAAACCCTTATTGTTATTATTATTTTTTATTTAAAAATTAAAGAAAAAGTTCTTTCTTAAACTAAAGAAAAAGTTGCGGTGGATTATACGAGTCTTTGAAAACTAAAAACTGAGAAAATGTGTGAATACTGAAGAAGAAAGTAGAAATTTCTACCGTTTCTACCATCTTATTATTATAGATATTATATTATAGAGTTTTAAATAGGTATTTCTAATTGCTAAGTACATTTATAACATACATAGGTACTATTTACGTAGAAATTATACTGCAATTTTTTATGCTTGACTAGTGTAGTACATTCCCCTGTCAAGCATGATGGACTACTTCACTATTTTTAAATCTATTATTACTTATATAATTTCCTTATAAACTAGATTCCGTTTAAACATTCTTTCGTCTTAATTTGTCAATTTAATGTAATTATCTTTCAACAGGAATGTTCTAAAATTTTTTTAAAAAGTCTGAGAAATAATTAAAATAACATAAATACAAATTTTATTAATTTTGAGAAAGGATACCATCAAGTCACCAAACCATATTTTACATCAAACAAATTAAAATTTCATGGTTTATGATGTTTGTAACATTAGTAGCTCCGATTTCTTTAAGGAGAGATTTGCTAAAAAATAAAAAAAGAAATCGTTTTTTTTCTTCATAATTGTGTTCCTTAAAATGTCTGAAATATTCTCCTAAAATTTTATTTAAAAAAAATGAAAAAACAATGAGTTATGGGCATTTTAGTGCATGCATTTTACTATAATTCAATCTAAATAAAGAAAACTTTAAATGCTATTTTCTCAAAAGTACGTTTTTTGACATGGTTCCTCATGTATCTCAAAAGTATTTGAGATATCGACATAAATCAAACCGTCATTTTGGCAGGAACTAGGATCTTTTGGTTCCGTAATATATTTTAAAAATGACGGCTGTTTATAGTCGAGAAAAAGCGGTGATTTTTTAAAATTTATTTTCGAAATGCGATTTCTCGCTGGTTTTTTTTTATTTATTTTTCTTAAATCCTAGTTAGTGTCGTAAGCGTAACTGTATAAGTATGTATATTTTTAGAAAATTCTTGATTTTTTTATTTTGGTTCACTGGGGATTTCAGAACGCGAGGAACCATCAAGGTGAAAACAGGGCCGTAACTAGGTCTTCAGGGGCAAAAAATTACATTCGGGGACCCTACGCCGCCTCGGGCAAAAACAAAAAAAATTCCGGCTCCTGTCAAAAAAAGCGGCGACCTTTTTTTTTGCTCTTCAGTCATTTGCAGCCCTAATTTTACAGAAATACGGCTCTTAAAATTACGCCCCCCGGAAAAAAGAAAAGCCACCACCTTTTTTATTTTTTTGCTTGTCAGTCGTTTGCTCGTTTCTTGCCCTAATTTTACAGAAATACCGCCTTTACAATTCTTTTGGGGGTCCCTTTTGGCTGGGGGCTCCGGGGCAATACCCCGGCTGCCTAAGCCTAGTTACGACCCTAGGTGGAAAAATCTCGCAGTGTCGACCTGAAAGCCATTTATACTCAGATCGTTTTTGAATTAAAAAAAAATTTTTTTTGTAATCTCAAAACTTGTAGAAACAATGTGGTATATTTAGTTTTCTAATAAAATATTTATTTATATTAAAAAAATTGATAAAAAAGGTCGATTTTTGATGTTTTTTTGGCGAATGTCCCCTTAAATTACAATTAGTAACGTATTATATAAATTAAAAAATACTAATACCACCACTGTCACTAAACAAATTATTACAGATATCATCAATTTTGATTTATTTGACGTAAAAAATGTTACTGTCAGTGGATCAAGTTAGGTGATTTGACGGTCCAATTTAATTTAAATATAAAACCAGAAGAAAGAACTTCCTATGTTGAACATTCTTTCCTTAGAAAATATAATTTACCTTCACTGATTCTCAGGGTTTCTTTCGAAGCTTAAAAAAACGTATTTTTTTATTAACTTGCAGAAAAAAAACTGTTTGACACATCCTTACTAAATCGTAGGTATAAAAAAGGGGAAATCGACTTTTCCGGTTCAGTTTAATTTATTGGCCACTAATTGGTAAGTGTATACAAAAAAATTGTGTACTTTCAAATTGTTGAGATTTTTATTGCAATTATGTTTTTTTTAGATTAGTTGTTTTTTGATTAATGTTTTAATTACTTTTCAATATTTAAATATACATAAGCATTTTCGTTCTTAAATTACATTCTATGTCATCTGCCATTAGTTTAAAAAGATAACGCGATATTTATAATTATAAACCGAAAATTATGTAATTCTTTATTATTTACGAATATATTTCTTTTTCAATTAATTTTTTCTTTCCTGTCATTTTAAAAAGCCATTATTTTTAATTTCAGTAAAGTCTAATTATTTATCTATGTGTATTAGCACGACAACTCACTTTATCAAAAACTTTTTTTTTTTTTAATGTAGCAATAAGAATGTATACTGTCGCCGTAGACAAATTACTCTTTTGACAGAATCTTAACAAATTTATTTCATTTAAATTATTGCGACAAATAGTATAAAAATTAAATTTCATAAAAATGATTGATTATATATTATGCAAGCTATTTTTGGTGTATGCTTTGGTATTTTGTAGTTTAAAATAATAACGGGGCAGTCACAAAACTATTATATTATAAGCGACAAATCGATTGTACCTATATAAAAATATTGCTCTTGAATGGAGTATATTTGGCGCGATTATTATTTTTGTTTAATGGATTTATAATAGAGAAAGTTTAATGTATACAGAATCTGGTATACAAAAAATTCATATGTGGTGAATAATATATATATGATATATATGATAGTATGATATGGTGTCCGTTATGAAGTTTACCTTTTGTTTTTTAATGTATATTAGCCTTTGACCTATTGGCAAATCAATGATTCAAAGTACATACGCAGTAAATCAATAAAAAGTTTCTATAGTGCAAAAACCAAACAAAAACACTATAAAAACAATTTTGATAGTAAAAACAAAACAAAACAGGGACAAGAATGTGAAAGAAAATAATCATATTTCTGTCTTTTTATTTTTATTTTATTGAATTAATTTGAATCAGTATTTATTACTTATTTTTAGCATTAAAAGCTACTTAAAGCTGGGTATCCGTCAAACAGATCAGTTGAGTCTTTATTTTATTTCTGAATTTTTAAATGGTAGAAAAACAGAAATAAATAAAAAATACTATTTTAGTTAAATGACATGTGTTTTAGTGAGTAGTTGGTCCGAAAAATGATTTTTCAAAGGATTTTAACGCAACTTCTATAGATATTTATTTAATTCAATACCAATAATACGAGCCTATACCGAAAAAAGAAAAAAAAAACTGACCGCCCCAATTTTGAGAAAAACAATTTCAAAGTTTTGTAATTTTAACACGGGCTCTTATGGGAAGCTGACATATTCACACGATTTTTTTGAATAAAATGAAAACGTGTCAAAGGAATTTGATAAAAATTTAATATTTTATAAAATACAAAGTTACAAACCATATTTAATAACAAATAAAAATTATTAATCGTGCCGTTTTTGAAATATAATTGTACAACGCTTTTCCAACAATGATTTTATATTTCTACAACATAAGCGCGCGGAAATTCAAAAAAACAAGTGATATACAAATATAATAACTGAAGAATATTAATAAATTACTTAATTTTTGATATAAGAATTTTTTTCGCTGAGATATACTTTTGTATCTGACTATCTCGCACCAAATACCTTAAAAAGAAAAATTAAAAAAAAAAAAGTAATTAGACAAAATAAGAGTGAAAAGTAGGGACGATCGATATTCATCGATGGTAGAAAAACATCGATGTTTAGGGGAAAAAACATCGATGTAAAAACATCGATGTTATTGTCCTCGATAACATCGACATATCGATGTTACGAGAATAATATCGAAACATCGATATTACTCTAAGCTATCCACTATTTAAAAAGTCCTGTAGCTGATTTAAAATAAGATTCATTACTTTTATGGCAAGTTCTAGGATCCACTTATCCAAACTTGAAAAAAATTGCCATTAAATATTTGTGTTTCACAGCAACTTCAACAGCTTCAGAGAGACTTTTTTCAAAAGCTGGACAGCATTTGTATCAACAAAACAACAGATTAAAAGGAAAGCTTCTAACAAAGTGACTTATTTGCAAAGTGTACCAAATAAATGAACATCGATGTCTTTCTTTCGATATATATCGTATATCGATACTCTTGAATCGATGTTAACATCGATGTCAACATCGATGTTTTTCTAATATCGATCATCCCTAGTGAAAAGTATGAAATAATTATACCATAAAGCAAAACATAAGTATAAATTTGAACTTTTGTGAAGAAATATTATACTCCTATTTTGCTTTATGGTGTAATTATTTCATACTTTTCAGTGTTTTATTTTGAAATCGGTTTTTTCTTCTTAAAAATTTTTATTTTACATATTATGATTACATTATATTTATGATGTGGATGCAAAACAAATGAAGTGGTAGAGGGCGAGCATTTGCAACATATACCCTTATAGCTGCTTTCTTCGATATTCATCTGGAATTCTGATGGGAAACTGCAGAAATCTTTGAACTTTCAATTTACGAGTTCAAGCGCCAGTGCCTAATACTACTCTCGTCTCCGCTTGGCTGGTTAGTTTTGTTGAAATCGACATTACAGTTTTCGTTCAGTTTCTGTTCAATTTGTGTGGTAGAAATGATTAATTTAGACATATCTGGGTGTCCATAATCATATTAAGTTGAGTGAACACTACTGTATTATCTATCACATATCTTTATCAAAATTTCAAAAACATATGGCACAAAAAAACATGAAAATAAACTTTCTTTTTGATACAAAAACTGTGTAATCGCAATTAAATGTAAAATTCATGAAAATTAAGGTTAAGATAAACTAATATAAACAGTTAAAAATATTTTTTAATAGGGATTTTTTTTTATAAAATGAAATAACAAAATGTAATGGTAATATCTGTTCAATTAATCTGTAACCTACTATTATTACCGCGAGAAAATTTCTGCCAAATTTAAATTAATAACTATATAGAAACTCCATAGCTGATTGCCATGGTATGACATAATTATTATGTATAGAGTGGGATATCACTCAAGGCGATTACACACGCAGAGTGTATAAAATGGTAGCGATTTAACCAACAATATAATAAACAGATAATAAAAAGATCCTTGAAATTTACACATTATTTTTTTTAAAGCCAACATAAATAACGCATTTTCATGATTGAAAAAGTACAGGCAAACCTTTTTTTGTGTGGTGGATCCAGCCCCGGATCTACGATTTTTTAGAACCGGAGCAGAAACTTGAAAATGGCGCCCCCCTCTCCACCGTTTGACATAAATTGTCAAAAAAACTCCTAAGAATATAAGTCCTTTACAAAACTCTTATTTTTCCCGTTGCTGCAATGATAAAAATTCAGGGTTTTGTAAAGGATCAAAATAGGTACAAGTTGATTTTTTATTTTAATAAATCTACTCCGAGAGTACTACAAGTTGTGCAAATTTCAAATTTTTATCACCAGCCTCATCAGAGATACAGGAACGCAAAATTCCAAAATTTGGAAAAAAGTTTTCGGAAGTTTGTAAAAATTAAAACATACAAGTTTCACAATTGAAATAGTGTGTATTTGTTTCATAATGGGTAGTTGTACCCGTATACAGCTATTCTCATAAAAAATACTAAGAAGTTTAAAACATTCCTTCTATAAGAAAAAAAATGTTTAAAAAGTGAATTTTGCTAAATTTTGATATCCAACTTTAGGTAAAGTTTTCTTATGGAATTGTCGAAAATAGGTCTAATATGGACATCACTTAAAATAAAGAGACATTAATTACGTTTAAAATGGTTTTTATTTAAACCTTTTAGGATGAACGGCTTATGAAATATGTGCATTGGCATAAATAGCTGCAAACACAAAAATCAACGCAAATTGGAAAACAAAAATGGCTACTACGCTTAAACGGTTCAAGATACTTTTTTAAGAGTCGAGCAGCTAACTTTTTTTTAGACCATTTCATATAGACCGACCTAGTATGATTATGGCGCCCCCTGAAACTGACGGCCGGGGCAGGGGCCCCTTAGATCCGGGCCTGGGTGGATCGGGACCGCATAAAAAAAGTGTCATCGAAAATACATAACTCACGAGTAACACTACTCAAGTGCCAATCGCCAATCTTCTTGAAACTTTTCTAGTGTGTAGAATAAGCAAATATAAGGGACCCGTATTTTTTTTTATTAGATAGCCCTTAAATTTGAGGTTCAAATTGTATTTATTAAGATATCTCGAAAACTATAAGAGGTAGAGGAAAAATTTAAATTGGCGAAATGTTTCTCTTTAAAAGACTTATTCATCTATATTGGTTAAACCAGGGTCGGGTTTATAAGAGGAACTGGGAGGATGAAAATGGGAGTAAATTGTGTTGTACATCATAAATGGACCAAAAATTAGGGGATATGATTTCACAAACATACTTTATACTTTTGCACAAAAATTAAGTATGATAAAATATTTTGAATCTTGACTGTGATTACATTAAACAAAACTTCCGATACGTAATTCCCAAAACGATTTATTAAATATTTTGATGGATGATTGACCTATATTCTGAATCAATAGTACTTACAGAAATCCAGAAAAAGTCTACTAATAATAACAAAGAATTTGCAAAGAAAAATACTGCTGAAAAAGGAGTATGTATTTAAAAATGCGTATGATAACTTACCAAATTATTTCTTATTTGTTCTCTGTTCCCGCAACCTAGCTTTCACTAAAAGAGTTTTTTCGATGATGAATGTGAAGTGGCGAGCAGAGAGAAATAGATCCTTCATAAATTAATAGAAATTGAATTATTTATTTATTTAAATCTAAACTTAGATTGTAAAACTAGCTACGAAACCTTCATAGATAACCAAAAATTGTTAAAATGTACTAAAAACACAAAAAATGTATAAAATCTTAGACAATAAAAACTTAATTTTGAAAAATACTTTTTTTTTTTACAAATACTTAATTTTTTCTTATTCAAAAGATTAGATACTTTATTTTTCTTAAAAAAAGTTGGCAACCCTAGACATAGCTCCTATTAGTGGTAAAATATATAAGTATATTTGTAATTAATCCATCATAACCCTCAGAACGAAAAGCGCAAAATACCTACGACAGCCTACGATTATACACATTATTTTCTTATTAAAATTCGACACAATATATCACAAGTCTCTTGCATATTATTATATATACCACTATTTTTTTTATTTAACTTTTACCACCACCACCACCACTATCGCTCAAAATAAAATTCACAATACAATCATTTGCGTAGAAAATTATGTATATTATACATAAATTATACATAATATTGTAACTACATATGTATGTATATAGGTACACATACATATATACACTTCAGATTCAGATTATTTCAAATACAAAACTGGTGTAACTGGTTGAATGATATTGCCATATATTTTTTTTTAATATCTTTGTCTTAAAACGCATAAATCTTGCAATTTTTTTATATCGTATAAAAATTAAAAAAAAAATAAACGATATATTTAATTTCAAATTTAATCCGCCGAGAGTTAGTATAGTTTGCAATAAAAATCTTGGAACATGATTTTTAATGAATCAAGGACACTGACGACGGTATTAACACTTTTAGTTTAGCATTAATCAAATATCAACAAAAATCGATATTTATTAATAACAATAATTAGCTGGTTTCAATCATATAGCATGTGTAAATTTTATTAACGGCGAACTAGGTTAATTGTAAGTGAATAACTTTTTAATAAGACTCGATGTATGCATATCTACATTTGATCGTTACGTATTAGTACAAGAGAGTAAAATTCTAATAAATTATCCCATTCCTTTTTACATTTGTAAATACAAACATATAAATATTTTTGTAAGTTATGTATTGTAATATGAAATTATACCTATCTATGTAATTTTGTAATTAAAAATTACGAAAAATACTTATATATTGAACGAAAATTGTAATTCTTTTTTTTAAATTTAATTAGGTACAATACATGAGACCATTATTTTTCCTTAATGGTATCTAATCTATCCGTTAATCCTATTGCGTCAGAGCGTAAGAGCAACGCATATTATGGAACAATATTAATATGAATGTACGTACTACAACGATTGTCGAATGTTTCATTCACATTTCAAAATAAAAGCGGGAAGTTAAAACCACGCCTGCAGACATTTAATAAATTTTGTGTGTATGCATGCGTGTAGGTGTATTAATGTGTGTAAATTTGACAGTGTGTCGTTAAAAAGTTTATTTTTCCAGGAAATTGCAAAAAAATAGTATATTATATACCAATCACTAACAAGTAAAGGTCCCGAGGCCGGACCTATCGATTTTGATGAAACTTAAATATCTTGTAGAACACTAAAAACTAAGGGACACGTATTTTTTTTATCTGCGGAAAAACGGTTTGAAGGGGTGAAATCGCCCTCCAAAAATTGGGGTAAAAATTTAATTTTTCAAATATCTCGAAAACAGTAAGAGATAGAGCAAAAGTTTAAATTGGCGATATTACTCTTTTTTAAAGAGCTATCTATTGATATGCAATTTGTTCAAATTACATCAACAGGGTGGTTGGGAGTTAAAATTAGGGGGTTAATTTTGCAAAAAGGGGGTGAAAAATAAACAGTATAAAAATTTTGTTTACAGATTTGAAATCTACGTCAAAAAATCTAATTGACCTGTTTTTGCTCAATATCCTAATATTAAATCTAGGGGTAGTTAACTAGAGGGTGACTATGTCGAATAATCGTACTATTTGGGTATTTCAAGAAGTTCTTCTTCATGGAAAATAACTTAAGACAATTAGAATAACGTAGAAATGAAATTCTCGAATTCAAAATTGAGTTTGAGCAACATTGGAGAGGGGTTGAGTCACCCTCTTAAATTACATACTAGTTTATATACACTAATTTTTGCTAGTAACACACTGATAGTGGGTAAAATAATGTTACAATAAGTAGTTCTGAAGTTGGACTAAAATGAAATTCTCGAATTCAAAATTGAGTTTGAGCAACATTGGAGAGGGAGTGAGTCACCCTCTTAAATTACATACCAGTTTACATACACTAATTAACACACTGACAGGGGGTAGTAATGTCACAATAGATCGTTCTGAAGTTAGACTATCGTATGTAAGGTTTTTATTAGGTTTCGTTATTTTAGGTTAGGTTATGTAATTTTCGGTATCGATAATTTTCGATAAGGAAAACTATAATATCCATTAAAAAACAAACCTAATAAAGACCTTACATATGATAGTCCAACTTCAGAACCACTTATTGTGACATTATTTTACCCACTATCAGTGTGTTAATAGCAAAAATTAGTGTATATAAACTAGTATGTAATTTAAGAGGGTGACTCACCCCCTCTCCAATGTTGCTCAAACTCAATTTTGAATTCGAGAATTTCATTTCTACGTTATTCTAATTGTCTTAAGCTATTTTCCATGAAGAAGAACTTCTTGAAATACCCAAATAGTACGATTATTCGACATAGTCACCCTCTAGTTAACTACCCCTAGACTTAATATTAGGATATTGAGCAAAAACAGGTCAACTAGATTTTTTGACGTAGATTTCAAATCTGTAAACAAAATTTTTATATTGTCTATTTTTCACCCCCATTTTGCAAAATTAACCCCAAAATTTTAACCCCCAACCACCCCTGTTGATGTAATATGAACAAATTGCATATCAATAGATAGCTCTTTAAAAAAGAGCAATATCGCCAATTTAAACTTTTACTCTATCTCTTACTGTTTTCGAGATATTTGAAAAATTAAATTTTTACCCCAATTTTTGGAGGGCGATTTCACCCCTTCAAACCGTTTTTCCGCAGATAAAAAAAAATACGTGTCCCTTAGTTTTTAGTGTTCTACAATATATTTAAGTTTCATCGAAATCGATAGGTCCGGCCTCGGGACCTTTACTTGTAAGATGTGATTCTTCATCCTGAGTGCATGTGAAGTTTAGTGCCAGAGGGTTTGTAAAGGCCCGAGGGCATCAATTCACACGAAGCGGTAAGTAGTAAATAGGACAGAAAATTATAGTAACGTGGTAGTGACATAAACTAACCCAGTGGTTTTCAACCTTTTTCAGGGCGCGACCCCCCTAGTATGGAAAAATATTTCGCGACCCCTACCTTCCGTTATTTCTTTTATTTTTAGCGGATTTCCAGAATGGAATTCAGCTATACTACAACCACTATCATGACGCGACTTGAGCCTGGGACTATGGCAGAAATTTGTTTTGAGGTCCCTAGAAACCGAAAATTATATTCACTAAAATTTATATATATATATATATATACACATATATATATATATATATATATATATATATATATATATATATATATATATATATATATATATATATATATGTGTGTGTGTGTGTGTGTGTGTGTGTGTGTGTGTGTGTGTCTGCGCAATAACTCTCGAACGCGAAGTGTCTTACGTTTATGAAATTTGGTGTAAATATTGGAAGTCCCAAACCGTTGAACGAGTTCGTTAACCAGACACGTCCGATGCCCGGAACATGATTTTTTCGTGAAAAAAATTAGTTTTTTGCCAAAATTTCCCCTTATTTAAAACTAAAAATGAAATTCTTTTACACCATTGGAAAGTGGAGAAAAAATCACATAAAAAAGGTCTTTAAACTATTATTCTATGTCAACTAGTTTCCAAGTAAAACTAACTTTTATAAACGGAAATACGCTATGTTATGCAGAATGCTGCGACAGGGGTATTTTATGTTATAAATATCGAATCCGTTCATCATTATTGATTATTTTTATAATTAGGTATCGATAAAATACGTAATTAAATACCTGAAACAGGCATATTTTGAAGGCAGCCAAGTTTGGAAACCAACGTAAAAGAAAATCTGCTGGAATTATCCGCTGATAGAATGCTACACTTGGAATTCAAGTCTGTCACTTTTGGATATTTTTTTAGTTAAAGAGAAAAACAGAATACTCACAATTAACTATAGAAACTTTGAAGTGTTTAATCCCATTTTCCACCTCCCACCTGTGTGAGTTGACGTTTTCTTCGATGGCTCAAATAAAATGCAAACAAAGAAATCATCTAAATTTAAAAAATGATCTAATTCTCTGCGAATCAACGAAAAACAGGCGCAACCATCACATTAATGTAACCTTTAATTAACCTTTTCTTTATTAAATATTATATTTTGAATTAGAGTGGTTTTATTTTTGAAATAACTACGACGCGCTTAAAACGGCTTCGCGACTTCCCTGGGGCATTGCGACCCATAGGTTGAAAGGCACTGAACTAACCTATTTATGCCTTCTACTTACTATTTACTGCCTCAATGTAAACAATTTATTAGATAAAAGCGACAGAACTTAGATGGAGTGTTTGTTACATTACCATTTGTACAATCCAACATTATAGGAGCATTTTTTCCACTTAAAATCAAAAATGATCGTTATAAAACCTTTATTCACAAGAAGAACAAAATATGATGGTGTAAGCGTTGGGTACTAAATTAATTTTTGTAGAACAGTTATGGATTTGAGTTTATTTTTCTTGTTTTTAATACCTTATATAAACTTCTGAGCTTTTTTATATGATACGTCACGCAAAAATCATGCATTTTTGCCTTCACCCCCTTTTTGGTCACGTTGCATTCTATTTTCTTCAACCTCTTCCCAGATAATCCTTACGTCACAAAACTTGGGTCCTCCAACTATTTTAATGATTATTAGAAACATATATTAAAAATTATGTCTAAACAATTTTATTTATTTATAAAATTTTGATGCGAGAGGTACAAATTATTATTATATGAAATGAATTGAAACCGCTTTTCGACATTTATGTCAAAAAGTCAAACCATATACGTATTCAAAAAATGTGATTTAGATTTTCTGTCGAACATTAAATAATTTGACGTTTAATATTTTTAAATAATCAGATACTAAACTTAATTATTTTTTGTGAGATCATTTATTCATGTACTAATTATTTTAGAATTTATTGTGATACAAATGTAACAAAATCTTTTCTAAAAAGAATTCTATTATCTTATAATTTACATTTCCTTATCAAGTTAAAAATAATTATCTTTTTATTTGTTATTCAATATTGTCTTTTTTTTCTCTTGTTTATTTTCTCTAATCACTTTCAAATTATAAAAATGTTCTATTGTTTAACGCACTCGATCATTTATTGATTACTTGTGTGACTAAATTGTAAGATGTAAACCTGTAACAATCTATTTTAGTTTTGGAGTTGCTGAAATTAAACAGGTGATTGAAATGATGTAAGCAAGAATTGATTGACATCCAATTCTGTCATGTTATGCTGCATTATTATTCACATCTTAAATTGATTTTCAATTTCCTATTTTGCATAATTAGTTTTTAAATAATAATAGAATGTCTGTATGTATTATGTACTTCCTATTTAGACCATATTGGAAATGATAATTTTTTTGATATTCAGATTATAATGGGTCAAAAAAGCAAAAAAAAATTTTTTTACATATTTATATGATTGTTTTAAGGCCACTACAGTGATTTTACACTATTAAAAAAATGTTGGTATGTAAATACAGCTAAACCTTTTTTTTATGCGGTCCTTTTTTGTGCGATTCGTTTATACGGTTTTTTAAAAAGTGGTCATTAAAATCCATAATCTGAATCAAAATCAAGAGAAAGTAAGAAACTTAAACATTAACTATAATAACTTTCTTTAATAAAAATTCTTTTTAATGGCTTTTAAGCATTTAAGTTAATCATTTAGTTTTTTAGCAGATGTATTTTCCACAATTTTCATAATATTATAAAAATGAAAGAAAATGTTCCCACGTGTAAATTAATGCTTTATCTTGTTTAGAAAAACAATTTCTAAGGAAATCGTGAGGTTTGAAGCGTTTTGAGTTATGTATTTTCGATGAAACTTTTTTTATGCGGTCCCGATCCACCGCATTAAAAAAGTTTTTTTTTACAGTCTGGACCGAACTAAACTTTTTATAGCTATTTATATTTTTAAATAATTTTTTTTGTGCGATTTTTTTATGCGGTCCCTATCCACCGCATAAAAAAAATTTCAACTGTATTAAAAATATCTAATAAGTAATAAATGATATCAACTTCGTTGGGGTTCCATTCGAAGCCTATTAATGTTAATATGATCTGAAAGAAATTTCATCAAATTTTTTTCCAGCCGTTTTTTTCCTTTTTTGACACTAGAGAGTTGATATATCTACCCGGTCTGTTACATGTTCTTGATACTAAAAAGTGTTTACTATGAATTAATATTTTGTATAGTTTTTTAAGCTGAAAATTTCTTTTAGTTAAATTTGCAGAGATGTTTATAAATCAGCGAGGGGAGCGAGTGAATAGCACAGCTAATAGACAGTATTGCAAAATTTCGGTTTTTAATGAATAATCCTTCATAAAATATTTTGATAAGATGAAATCTGAGTTGGCGAGAATTCTCTAACTTGGTCTTGTGGCTAGAAGTTCCGATTCCGCTCTGGTAGGTCGTGATTACAAAAGCAATTCATAATTATTCTACATCCAACAAAGAAATCGTGTGGTGTTTGTATCACTGAGAGAAAAATGGCAACTTAAAATTAAATACGATCATTATTGTTTCAATAATGTACAACTTAAAAAAAATGTATTGAAAATATAGGGAATTTTGTAAGAAATCAATATTATCCCTAATTCGATTACTTATTGTTAACTATCTAACAAGAACAATATGAAGAACGCTATCATTTTTAGTAGAAAGTGAAGTCAATCTTAAAAAAAATTGCTAAATTTATCTCGAAGTTTTTCATGCTGTTAAGAAACGTTTCGACGCTGATGAAAGCCTCCCTCTATTTAGACTGATATAATCGTATGGGAATTATTTAATTTACTTTGCTAAAAATGTCAGTTATTCAACTAAAACACGATTCATGTTTTATTTAAATCGTAAGGTATTAAATAACAATTTATATAGTAAAAGTAGCAGAAAAAAAAGTATTCACTTTATTTGGAAACGACACAGTCCACAATACTTACCTTTTTTTATTCTAATCAATTGCAATAACTTTCTAAACTTTGATAATGCTACATATACCTGCCTACCAAACCATAATCAGATGATAATTAATTTAACCACAAACAGTCACAAACTAATAATATTTGCTAAAAATTTTCATTTAAAATTAGCAAAAAAACAGTAAAAAACTACTTAAGGTTGTTGTAATGGTACAATCAGAACTAAAAATTTGAGATTATTCTTAAAAATTTTTATATTAAAAATATATGTATTAAATTAACTCTGCCACCTATTGTAAAATGGTTGTACTAAGGCAGAAATCTTTGCGGGTGTACGCACAGCACCTCACTAAAGTTTCATCGCAATCGAATAAATAGTATTGGAACGCATACAGGATAAACAAAAAAAACATTCATTTTTTATATGACTGTTTGTTTCGCTCTTACGCCTTAGCAGCTAATCACGCAATTTGAAACTTTACATAAAAGGTAGCAGGAAGGTGGACCAGGGACGGAAATGAATGTAGCCTCCATTTTCTCGCTGGGAAACAACTGATTCCCATGGGAAAATGACAACAATAAGCATTAGTTTCTTATCTGATAATTTTTGTCTAACTTTTAGTTAACAGAAATATTAATTGAATTGCAAGAATTAGCCAAAAAACAATTCATAAAACAACAATTATTAGTAGTGACATGTAAAGTAAAAGTTAGTAAGCTATAAATGTGCAAAGTTTAAAGAAATGTGAGTTAGAAAACGTCTTTTGCGGCGTAACAACCTTAATAATTTAAAATTGAATATTACATTGGTAAAAGACGTAAAATTTCTTGTAGTTTTAATCGTGTTTCAATAAATATAAAATTTTACAAAATTCTCTACGCCTACTTGCCGTATAAAAAGACATAACATTAGCTTTTATTTTATTTTATTTATTAAGAGTAGATTTAATTTTTTCAATTTACAAAATCTCAAGTAATTATTGTAACACCAGTTTCTTGATAATAATTTATTATAATTCCAACTAATATTACAAAATAGAATGTTTTTAAATGCAAAATGGTATAAAAAATATTTTATTTTAAATTGTAACGTATCTAATAAAACATTTAATATTTATACTTAATATTTTTTTATCTGTGTACCTATTTAAATTAAATTACCATATTCTAAATTATGATAAAAGAAAGAACAATTTCTTTTATATTTAGTAATTAATTTATTTTCTAATACTGATAAGGAAATTACTTGAAAATTACTTTTCTTTAATATTTAAAAACTATCTTTTTATTCTACAATTCTACATATTTTATAGAAGCCTGAAAAAGAAGATCTCTAAACTTTCAGTTTTATTATAATTTTCATTTCAAAGCAATAAGAAAATATTTGGTTATGATTTTATTTAAAAGTATAAAAATTCATCGTGTTAATTATTCATCATCTTCTGAAAATTTCTAAAACTTTACCAAAAATATATATTGAAGGCAATAGAAACGCCTACATAAAACTTATTCCAGTTTTCAAAAACTCTAGAGAACTCTAGAAACTTTAGTAATTGACAATAATTGACAATAAGCGATTACTTACATGGCTAGGAGGAGGGTAAGCAAATTTTTTTGATTTGTTATTTTTTGTAACTATCGAAACTAAAAAACAAAATGATAAATGCTGCATACACGTCAAGTTACTGGCTATATAAACGCAACTTCTAATTATTTATTAAAGTGGTTAAAAAAAAAGAAGACAGTATACTTCCACCTATTGGAAGTTTAAAATAGTTATTTATGCAACAAGTTGCAAACTGAAGGTGTTTTTTTACGAACCGTACAGTGAAAAAAATATGTACCTATTTTGCACGTGTTGCATACAATATTTTTTACAATTTTGAATTAAAATGAAAAAATTAACAAAAAATGGAAAAATAATCTCAAATTATTAAAAGTTTGAGAGCTACATTAACATCTTGACGGTCATGGACGTCATAAGACGTCAAGTAAAACCTGAGAAACTCACACACCACGTCGTACGATGTCAACAATTCCATATAAAATGTTAGCTGTCAAAATAGTGTACCAGATGGTCATAATTCTTCATGACCGTCATCGTGTTTTATTTTGACATAGGTATTTGTTTTGGGTGACTGTGAGCTTGTGTTGTAT
This sequence comes from Brachynemurus nebulosus, assembly GCA_035578155.1. Taxonomy (NCBI): domain Eukaryota; kingdom Metazoa; phylum Arthropoda; class Insecta; order Neuroptera; family Myrmeleontidae; genus Brachynemurus; species Brachynemurus nebulosus. The sequence continues at coordinate 7,833,655 of JAPWDM010000019.1, forward strand.
CGTTACTATAGAAATGAATTTGTTTTCTCACTTTTTTTTTCACTCGTGATAAAAAAGTAGATACTTTTTTCATTCGTGAAAAATTAAGCCATTTTAACACTATCACAAGCAACTATAAAGTTAACTTTTAGAATTGCAAAATAGCTATTTATGCAACAAGTACATAATGTAGATCTTTATGAACGAGCCCTGTTTATGGCTGAGCGAGCTTGCGAGCGAGGCCAATAAAAAGAGGCGAGTTCATAAAGTCAAATTATGTACAAGTTGCATACAAAGCTTTATGTACGACTGTTAAAATTCCTAGTTATCGATAAAAATCGAATTTATAAATCTCACGTCTATACTTTAAATAAAAAATGTATTTTATATATAGTTGGCATTGACAAATTTATTGTGAGTAAAGTATGCTTTGGTTATTATCTGTCATCTAAAGCTAATAAAATATTGGAGCATTTTTAAAAGATTTTTCAACAAAACTTATTAATATTTAAAAAAGAAAGGAGAAAAAGCTGCCTGGAATAAATTTTAATAATAGTTCAGATTCTGTAATTAATATTAATTATGCCCACATTTGTAAATATGGCATACAAATAAAGTTAGAATGTTTTCTATTTATAGTAAAATTGAAATTAAAATTTATCAAGTAGACTATTCTTTATGGCACTAGTGCTTTTTGCTTTTCATTATGCAACTAGTGCCAAAAAGTAATACTTTTTATATCTCTCAACAATGTAATAAAATAGGCTTTTATAATTCAGTCGGACATAAAATTGTTTTAGCGAATTTCCAGAAATTCAGCTATTCCAGTAGGTCTCATGACACGACTTGAGCCCGGGAATATGGCAGAAATTTGTTTTGAGGTCCCTAGAAACCAAAAATAATATTCACTAAAATTTATATATATATATATATATATATATATATATATATATATATATATATATATATATGTGTATGTATTTATGTATCAGCACGATAACTCTCGAACGAAATGTCCTAGGTTTACCAAATTTGGTGAGAACGTTGGAAATCCAAAAATCTTGGATGAGTTCTTCAGCCAGACACGTCGGATGCCAGGAACATGGTGTTTGTTCTTGCAAAAAATTAGTTTTTTGCCAAAATTTGCTATAATTTAAAAGTTTTTGCCACATTTTTATACACCATTGCAAAGACGGAAAAAAATCACATAAAAAAGGTTTTTGAACCATTATTCTAGGTTAGCTAGTTTTTGAGAAAATAAGAAAATAAGAAAATCCACTACCGGGGCGGTTCTAGAAACCTCCGGCGGTGGGTGGAGTAATGTGAACGAAAATTTTTTCTAATCTAACTGAACTAACGGAACTTGATCTAACCTAACCGAACCTAAGAACATTTGGTCTCAAACCTAACCGAACCTAAGGAAATTTTTTGTAACGTAACCGAACCCAACAAAATTTTTTCTAACCTAACTGAACCTTATTGTTATATAATTTCTATAAACTGAATTAATTATTAGCGAATTTCCAGAATGGAATTCAGTTATTACAGGCACTGTCATGACGCGACTTTAGTCCGGGATTATGGCAGAATTATGTTTTGAGGTCCCTAGAAACCAAAAATAATATTCAACAATATATATATATATATATATATATATATATATATATATATATATATATATATATATATATATATATATATATAAATGAAAATATTACGAAATTTAATGAAAATATTGGAAGTCCCAAACCGTTGGACAAGTTCGTTAGCCAGAACATGTCCGATGCCAGGAACATGGTTAAAAAATTGTTTTTTTTGCCAAAATTTCCACTTATTCAAGAATTTTTGTGAAATTTTTTTACACTATTTAAAAGAGGAGAAAAGATTACATAAATACCCCTGTCGCAGCATCCTGCATAACATAGCGAATTTCCATTTACAAAAGTACGTTTTTCTCGGAAACTAGTTGATATAGAGTAATTGTAAATAAAACGTACTTTTGTAAATGGAAATTCGCTATGTTATGCAGGATGCTGCGACAGGGGTATTTTTCATTATTATTATTTATTAGTAATCAGATCTAAATACTTTTCATAACTTGTTTATTCGCAATAGTTTTAATTTATTTATAATAATTGTTTGTTTATCTACATAATAACTAGATATCTGTAATTTAACGTTAACAAGTACATCCTGTGATCATACAAGACTAGAAAAGAGAGCTAAGGATATGTATAAAGATTACAAAATCATTTTCAGGTTAATGTTTACCTGCATCAACATATTTTATCTTGTATACTTCTACTCTTAAACAATTATTATTATTTTTTTTTTACATAATATTATTATGCGTTATTAAGTAATAAGTTTAAGTAATGATTAATTGTAATTCGTATAATCAATCATTGACTATTTAATATATTTATACTGACAGTAACAACAAGCGTGATAATAAATTTTTCGTGCCCTACTTAAACATTTTTTCTGGCTATAGGGTTAGAAGAAGGTAAATGCACTAGTGATGAGCAAAATTAGTCTTGGTCTTGCATTTTTTGCAAGACCAAGACCAAGACTATGTATATCAAGAGCAAGAGCAAGACCAAGACTATAAGTATGGCTGCAAGACCAATACCAAGACTCAAGTGAGCAAGACCAAGACAAAAGCAAGAAAAAAGCAAGACTCTTGCTAAACTATTTAAATAGTCTGAAAGTATAATTAATACGTAAAAATAGTAAAAATTCTGATTTTAGAAAAAAAATTCGCTAATAAAAAAATGCCAGAAAGAGCAAGATTTTTTAGCAATAACAAGACCAATACCAAGACCAAGACTGCATTTTGCAAGACCAAGACCAAGACCAAGACTCAAATTGCTCTAGCAAGACCAATACCAAGACTCTTAATGCAAGAACAAGACCAAGACTGCCAAGTCTTGGCCTTGGTCTTGCATTTGCTCATCACTAAAATGCACCCTTCATTGAATAGGTGGTACGTGGGAATAATTCAAGTGAACGCTGCTATTTTTTAGTCTTCAAGTATAATATTTTTTAAAAATAAAAATTTCTGGCGGGAAAATCTAAATTATATAAATCTGATTTTATTGGGTACAGGGTGGAAACTTTTCGTTCGTTTTACAGGCTGATGGTTTTGTTAAAACTAGCCCTTTTCATTGTTGACGTACAATTTTGTTTTTTGATAAGAATCATATTTGCTTGTAAATCTTGCTGTATAGTACGCTAAAAAGGTAGTATTTTATCAAGCAAATTTAGATTGATTTTTTTGTTGTTGTTGTTAAAACTGGCCTTTGTTATCGTTGACGTGTGATTTTTGGTGGACCAGTTACGGTGAAAAGAATTGGTTTTTCCCTTTCTTAAAATTTTTAGGTAAATGGTTTAGTAGCTAGTAGTAATATTGGATGGATTAATTGGTTTAGCTGACTAATTTTGTTCAAATTTAGTCATTTTTCAATCAAATTTAGTCGATTATTTTACCCTTGATTAAATGACCATTAAAGAGGACTAATTTTTTTTTCTATATTATTTACTAATTTCAAAAAATTGAAAACTAAGGATTTATTCAGTTGAATGAATTTTCACTTGAATGTTATTAACAAAATACTAGGTATATCTTTCTTTTTCTTAAACATAAAATATAAAAACTATTTGTTAACCGATAACTAAATTCACAAAAATACGTTATTTTTAAAAGAAATATTAAATTCGACTAAAAATTTAGTCTATTAATCGACTGTTGTATACTAAATTATTTCGACTAATAACTAATTTTGTCCCCGTTAATAAATTGCCAACTAAAAATATAATCGATTAATCGACTACTATACGCTTCATAATTTTGACCAATGAGTAATTTAATTTAAAAACTTTAGTGGATTAATCGACTAACTGCTCCTCAGCTTAGCACCACTAGTAACCGGCATCTAGTCACAGAAAGGTAATTTTGGAACCAAATCAAGAAGGAAATCAGGAAAGACAATTCAAGTAAGTTTCATTTTGGAAATAAAAAACTATCGATATAGTTTTGAACTTTTAATCATAAACAATTATATGCAGAGGTCATATTGGGCTAATTAAAGAATACAATGAACTTCATATACCTAATAATAATTAATTAATTAACTAGATAATAAAATTTATATTACAATATTATTCATATTAACACGATGTATCATCTACAGATGTTTTTATAAGTATTATACCTATATATAAATAAAGTACCTATAATATATTAATATATAACTAATGAATAATTAATTAATAGATAGTAAAAGTGGCATAGATACAATTTAGTTTAATATAGTACAGGAATAATAATCAACGTACGTATTTATAAATTTACAAATTAAATATATAGATTAACTTTATTTGCATTTTACCTTGTCAAGGTTGTCTTGTATATTTTACAGTTAGGTACTGCAGGTACTGTAGTCAGCCATACATGTTACATATTAGATACAGAAAAGTACAGATTGTTTCCACATGAAAGCTAACTGTATAAATAATTATGTATACTGTACATATATGTGATAATCTAAAGTAAGAAAATCATGATAATGGTGGAAGAACTGGGTAATTAAATACTTATATATGTATAACAATAAAACCAAAATTGATCAACTTAAAAAGTCGGGTATCTATCTATAAATTAAATTGTCAAGATTGTGACAACTTCTACATTGGTCAAACTGGCAGAAATTATGAAACTCGGCGAGCAGAACACTTTCAATCTTACAGAAAGAAATATCGTAGTTTTACATGAAGCACATAAAGGAGAAAAATTATCCATATTAGAAGTAATTGTGTAGACATAATTCCAATCAACTTTTAAACGATTCTACTGACATTTATAATTTTACTTTAATTTCTATATTATAATTTAGTTTTTTTGTATACGATTGTACTTTCTTAGTTTTTTATTATTTTTTCAATGTTTTTTTCTTGGTTAAGTATACTCTCAACCTTGTTTTTGAACTTTTGCACTACTCCTACTCTTACTACCTTTTTCACTTGATATATTTAGTATGTAAGGCATGAAATTTGGTATAATCGTCACTTGTCTAACAATGATCATATGGATCGAAATATACAGAAAAATTAATTGAATAAAGTGTTTTATTAATTATTAGCAAATATGGAATACCATTAAGCAGGGGTTCCCAAACTGTGCGCTGCTAAGCATCACAAAGGACCAGTGTTGTGCTTATCTAGATAACGTTATCTGAAATTTTATCTAGATAACGTTTTCGTTATCTATTATCTTTTATCTAGATATTTTTAAAAGAAGTTATCTTTTATCTTATCTTTTTATTAATCGAAGGAAAAAGATAAGATAATAAGAGTACATCTTTATTTTTCCTAAAAAAAGAAAATTGAAACTAAATGCACCATTTACCTATTATTCACTTGGCCGACCATATAATTCAGATAAATTTTGACACTTTCTGAAGAAATATAAAAAATTTTAAAAGAAATTATTTAATTTTAAACAGAATTCTTGTTGTCTGGAATCATTTCCGCCATTAGTTGGAATAATATTTAGTCGTGTAATATGAAATGTCGTTTTCCGACCACTTGGTCGATCATGTAATGTAGATAAATACCGACAATTTTTAAGCACTTTTTTTGAAATAAAAAAATGTTGTTCTCTACATTTGCTATCATGGGCCGTAAATAAAGAAACTAAATTCCAAAACATGTAATTTTGTCGCCAAAAACCTTTCCTGAACATTTTTGTAATTTATAACAATAAACACATTTTTTGGGGACCGGTGAGCTACTTTCGTAGCCCGGCACCGGTTCACGGATGGGCGGTTGAGAAACACTGACCTAGTGCATTATTTCTGTAAATATTATCTTATCTGTTATCTAAAATTTTATCTAGATAACGGTTCAATTATCTGTTATCTTTATCTAGATGTTTTAAATTATGTTATCTATTATCTGTTATCAAGATAATAAAATTCGATATCTTGCCCAACACTGCAAAGGACGCCATGGCTGTCTCGCTAAAAAGGGAAAATAATATTAATAATAGACCCGGTGAAAATAAAAAAAAGTGGTTGTAAATTTTTTTTTTTGTTTGTTAGGTTATATGTCTTGAGGGAAAATAAATAAATATGAGAAAATGATGCGGGTAAAAATTTTGACGTAGAAGTTTTTTCTTGCTCGTCACATATTTTAGGGAAAAATTTTTTGAAAAGTCCAGTTTTCAGGGTCAGTGGGCACCGCCGCAAATGTTTTGTACCTTAAGGGAGCCGCAGATCTGAAAAGTTTGTGAACCCCTGCCATAAAGTAATGTTCAAGTCAATTAAATTTATCAAACACGGATATAAGTTCAAAATTTAAAAAAGTTGAGTTTCTTTCACTGGGTAATTAATTAGCAGATATTATAAATTAAAATTTTTCATCAAAATGATGATTTTGGCTTCGGGTATATCATAAAAGAGCAGTAAACAATTATTTTGAAAATTGTTATGAAAATTTTGAATCTTTCGAAAGCTATTTAACCATTTTGATTTTCAGTGCATCTCATTCGTAAAATCTGGGATATATTTTCTACCTCGTTCGACTGCGACGTGGAAAATTCTGGATATGATTTTGTAAACACCTGGTATACTGGATAGTAATATTAGAGTGATAAAATTCATGGTATATATGTATACATGTAATTACTTATTATTAAATTTACTCATACATACATACACACATACAAACATATGTTTAACCACATATATTAAGTACATTACCACGTCTATTCTAGATGTTTTATTGCAAGTTTGTTGGTGGTAAAAAAATATAGAACAGATGTAATCAAATAAGTAGTTCACCTTGTTTTCATACAATTAATTATTATTTTATTTTGATTGAATCGTTCGGTCGCGACTTGCGGTACATACTTGATATAAAATTTATTTTAACGGAAGTTTTGTGTGCGTTATTGGAAGCGGCATGTAGTCACTCAGTCAGTCAGTCAGTCAAAAATCACGCCAAATAAATCAAACGCACTAGGTGATTTATCAATTAAAATTTCAACAAAATTATTTAATTAAAAAAGAAAACAATTTTTTATTTATATATTATTCATGTAGGATTTACGATACGATAATCGATATAAAAATTGTATGAATTTTGCGAATTAATTCCGATAAAATGACGATTGCGATTTAACATATTTTTAGCCGTTTAGCTGCTTAATCGTCGAAGCACCAGAGTTGGCATGTTTAAAACAAAGTGTTTTAAATTACATGTTTTAAACACTGTGTAAAACACAATCTAAATAAAACATGTTTGAAATTAAAGTGTTTTGAACGATGTTTAAAACAAATAAAAAACATTACATATTAAACTGTGTTCTGAACAATCTTTAATTAAATTCTTTCAGTTAATTTGTAAATAGAATGTATTGAAATAAAAAAATAGCTTAATTATATCTTTAGTAATTAAAAAATAGGTAGTTCTATTCCAATATGCATCAGTAAAAAAAAATTAAATTTTTAATTAGGTTAAACTAAATTTATTTAAGTATGTATTTATATTTATGCTGTTTTTTTTCTTTTATATTAAATATTAATTTATGTTAAGTATTTCCATTTAAATCCTGAAAAACAGCGACTAGCATTGCAGCTCTTTCTACTAAGGCTACAGTCGAATGCAACTGTGTTACTAAATCAAATGTTTTGGGGTCAATTTGTGACTTTAGTGATAGCCGCCATGTTAAAGCACTAACTTGTATTTAATTATCGTATTTTATTTACCAGTTCAATTAACAATAAGATTTTGAACTTCTTTGTACCGTAATTTAAGCTCTTTTATTTTAGTATGTATGAAATTCAGTGTTGCCAGACTGACTCATCATTAGTCAAAAATCCCTCCAAAAAATGCATTTTAAGGAAGAAACCCTCCAAAAAATTGATAAAATTATTTAATGCACATGAAATACGTAAGAAACGTCCGAGTAGCCCAAAAATAACCAATATTTAAAGTGGTTAACTTTTTGAAAAATGTCTTTCTTCAAAAATAATACAGATATTGAATAAAAAAAAAAAAAAATAAATAAATAAATAAATAAATAAATAAATAAAATAATTTATAGCAAAATATAGTTCTAATATTATTTTCAAGAAATTGTTTACTGGATTTTTTTAAACAATAAAATTAGGCAAAATTGATTGTTGACTTTTGACGTTGACTTAACATACGATACCACACATTTAAATTTTAGTGGTTGACTTGAAACTGGTTTTTTAATTTGAGTATTTTTAAGTAGGATGGCAAATATATGTTTGAAATTTAATTAACCCTTCCCATTCCCTCTAGTTTGAAAATTTCCAGCCAAATATCCCTCGAAATAAATTATCCTCCCAAAATTCCCTGCATTAATTTAAAAATTCTCTCTTAAATTTTTGAGGGAAAACCCCCCAATCTGGCAACACTGATCAAATTTTATACAATTTCTGAGCAACGTCTTTGTTGTGGTTGTACACAGTATTCAACACGCATAAACAACAAACGATTTTATAAATTTTACAACAAACAAAATACATATTCAAATATTTCCATTTAATGTCACCTATTTAAATTAATAGTACATTATTTTATGCCAATGTCTGACAGCAAAAAGTCAGACATTTCGAGACAAAAAGTTTTTTCTATATGACTCAATTAAAGGAATTAAACCTGTTTAAAACAAGTTTAAAATGTTTAAAACATATGTTTAAATTAAACTACTAAAAACACGATTTTAAACATAGGAACACTTGTTTAAAACATTTTGAACTGTTTTTTTTTTTTTTTTTTTTTTTAATTTAAAAAAAAAAAAACTTTTTTTCCAACCCTGCGGAGCACAGCAAGTCGGATACAATTCAAAAATTTACATTTTCGAGTTTATTGTGAAAATATCTAGCAAAATTTGCATATTCTTATGTCCCAAAACGATATATTGCTACATCTTTAATGTTATCAAAATTAATTTGTTATTGTTAGAATAAAAGCTGAATACAATGGTTTATTCTCAAAAAAGTTTTACAAATTTTAGAAATACAAAATCATGACGAGTCTTGCGGTAAACTAAAAAACTTTTAAATGGCTATTCTGAGAAAAATATGTTTTTGAGTAGTGTCACTCTTATTGTGATCTTGTAAGCGATTCGAAGTCACATATCTGTTCTATAAATTGGACTTTATTGAACGAGTTGCGGTTATAGATGAGCGTGCAAAGACAATAACAAAAATACGCAAAAAAAAATTATTTTCAAACCGAGTTCAAGGTTAAATTAAATGCCTTAAGGCCAGAACTAGAATTTATAAGAAATCCAAGTATGTCTCAGTTTAATAGTTCAGTTCAAATATTCATAAATATATTTTTGGTAATTTTTAAGGATAGTTTATTTATTGTCTAAGTATTTACCATAAAATTATTTATGTCAGACGGCTGCCTTTGAAATAATACAAATACAAAATATATTTGATATCAATTAAATGCATATTAAATGTGATTTAAATTGTTTTAATTTTAAAATTTATTTTGATTTGTTTTAGTTTTCATAGATTTATAATATTAATAGATTTGAACGTTACTTTATGGTATTCTATATTTGTAAATAATAAACAAATATTTTACTTCGCAAAAATACCACTTTTATTTTGAAACTGTGACAATATTGTTTCGAACCGTCAGTTCATTTTCAAACAGAAAATGAACTGACGGTTTCAAACATTTTCTGTTTGAAAATGAACTGACGGTTCGAAACAATATTGTCACAGTTTCAAAATAAAAGTGGTATTTTTGCGAAATAAAATATTTGTTTATTATTTTCATAGATTTGTTGAATTTTAGTAGTCTGACAAGGATAAAAATTAATTGATAGACAATAATATTGAAAGTAAAATGAATCTATTTTTGATCTAATTTTTACTGAATACAAATTTTAATTTAATCGTAGGAATATTCTTGGTATGTAAAATTTATATTTAGGTACTTTTATTTTTAGTAAAGAAAAAAATTATTAAAAATTATATTTCTCGATAGTGAGATGCTACTGCACCCTTGTTATGTGTACTGAATTGAAACTAATAAAAATTTATATAATACAAAATATGACATTAAGAGGACATCTGACGACTAGTTTTTTTAAATGAAACCTGCGTTATATTAATAGATTTGAGCGTTACTTTCTGGTATTCCATATTTGTAAATAATAAACAAATATTTTACTTCGCAAAATACCACTTTTATTTTTGAAACTGTGACAATATTGTTTCGAATCGTCAGTTCATTTTCAAACAGAATGAAAATAAACTGACAGTTCGAAAATGAACTGACGGTTCGAAACAATATTGTCACAGTTTCAAAAATAAAAGTGGTATTTTGCAAAGTAAAATATTTGTTTATTATTTAGAAACCTGCATTAATTCCTGCACTGTATAAATGAGTTGTCTTTTCAGTCGTTCAGTATACATATAAATATGTGTAAACGACTTCAATATTATTATGGGAGTACTGGATAATACCGTTATCAATGACGAAAAAGTAAAAAAAAATAGAGACTACACAGAGACAGATAATAATTGTTAGTAAAAGTCAGAGACTATGAGTGTTTTAAAATTGAATAAGTAATGGATTCGGGACCGTCAGATTGTATACAGTATTTATAAATTCTATAGATAACTATCACCTTTTTGAATAATTTGAAATTATTTCTATATTTTGAATAAATTGAAATTTGCCTTTTATGTAACAGTCGTGTTGCTTGAAACAAATTGAAATTTAAGTAAAGGTAATTGAATTTTAATTTAATTATGAGCGTAGCTAATATTGATATATTGTTTTAATAAATAACAATTTTGTTATAATTGCTTTAACCAAAATTCCACTATCCTAATTAATTTTTCATAATATAAATTAATTATTGTTTGTATCAGCGCTTTTCAAACTACGGGTCGCAAAGTATCTCGTGATGAAAAGTAGGATCATGAATGCAAAAGGTTTAAAAACCACTGGTGTACAAAATTGTTTTTCGTAGTTAAAAAAGGTAAATTAAAGAGTGATAAAAAATGTGTCAGTAATTAAAACGAAATTTCTGTAATGGCAAAATATATTTGTTAAATTTTAAATCGAGGGTCACTAATTTATCTTTTATGGTTTTAGTCCATTTATTACCAATTTATAACACAAGTATTTCCTAATCGTTAATTGAAAACTGTTGGTAATTATACATCTTTATAAAAAAAAAGTAAATAAAAATACATAAATAAAAAATTGAATGTGGTCTGTTGACTGTTCATTGTAGTAACTGGTACGGAACTCTAATTGTGTGAGCCCGATTCGCTCTTGGTAAGTTTTTTTAAATATTTATCTTAGCTTGTAGGTACTAAAATTCATTAATAATAAACCTTAACCTGGCTTTTCAAGTTTTAACCCTTTGCACTCGAGAGGCGCCGCCACGGGGACACAATAAATACCCTTTGCACTCGAAAGGCGCCTCTCAGGCGCCATCCTATTCTTTAGTTCAAATATCACACTAAGGAAAATTATAAAATTTAATATTAAAATATAATGTTGGTAATATGCAAATAAAAACAAAATATGTAAGTAAACTACTTTTGTTTAAAATACTTATCTTTGATGTATTACAATTTTTTATTAAAACTACTGTCGAGTAGCTGAGTACCCATACTAAAAAATGGTTCGAGTGCAAAGGGTTAAAATTCATTTTCTATTAGTTATTGATTAACGCGAACTCATTTCCTTCTTCCTTCTCATTTAGCAAAACAGGAGATTTAGTTGATGATTAAATCATTTCTTGCAATAGTAACAGAATAATTGATATTACGCATCAAGGTAACCAACCTTCTTTGTAAATTTTGTCGACAAATATAGCAATATTGTTTGTTTTTGGAATTGAAAATTTAATACGGAAATTCAAAATAATCGATATTTAAAAACACTTTCAACTAATTACATACTAAATTATAATATTTCGTAATAATTTAATTTAATATTAATTTTTTAAATTTTATAATTAATATTTAAATAAAAAATGATAAATAAAAAATGTAGGTACTAAAAAAAAAATTAACAAAAGTACTTCTCAGTTTTTACATATTGTTTTAGTACAATGTTACCTCGGTAATTGTCTAACCAAAGTGGGCGTGGTCCAATAAAATAAATAAACAATTCGGTATCGTGCTAAAACGAATAATAATACTCGGGGCTTAATTATAATCGATCAATTTTTCAAATTATTTGTCAGAAAGGTTTCTTTGAGCACAAACCAATACAAATAATGTTAACTAGAAATTTCTTCCTTATTTTCCTCCTAAATAAATAACAATATATCAACCTATTTCGTCAGAAATTTTATCAGAAATAGCTCTTTTCTCTTAACTTTCATTATCAATTCAATTATTCGATACCAACTAAAATAAAAATATAAATTCGTATATAAATTTAGTTTACTTCGTTGACTTCTATTTACATCAAGTTAATGCGACAATTATTATCGAAGCACTAATGTAACCGTACTTACATACATTTTAAAGTAAGTTTTATACCAATAAAAAATTTAAAAATGTACATATAATAAATGAAAACTGTTTACGATTAGTATGTTTCAATGTCAGTAACACAGAATTTTTTTTATGTATTATGTATATTAAAACGATGTACATAAAAAAAGGTAATTAGTATTATAAAATATTTATATTATAACATACTTTAATTACATCTGTTAAATAAAAAAGACAAAAAAACAGGTTATTGTCTTATATAAAAATAATTTTTTTTTTAATTTGTTGTTAGTTAACTGTTAATTAACTGTTATCGAGTCCTGTGTAGACCATTGCTGAAAACAAAACTATTCAATTTAGCCGCTGAAATGTTTTCTTTCTTGCAGTCCCTCTGTTTCTTTCACTGTGTATAAGATTACTGTTTCCTGTAATTTGAAATAATTAGTATTTAGATTTACTTAAGTAATATTAAATAACGGAGAAATTGTTAATATAATGTTTTGTCTTGTTGATGTTATGAAATGTTAATGTAAATATATAATCAAAATAAAAAATCTTACGATGATTGAAAGTTAAAATTAAAATTAATGAATTTAGTACGTGAGTTAAGCAATTTAAGGGTTATTTTATACTAAATCAGGCATAGATTTGTTCTGGTTTAAAATCATTAAGTGCCCTTTTTAACTTTTCAGTAATGCTATTGTTACGTCGGTATAGCTATAAAAAAATTATATGATTTATATCAAAAATTTTCTATTTTTTTTTTTATATATTGATTCGAATGTATTTTTTGTCAAATTTCTTCACCCCTTAAGGGATATGGGACATATTTGTCCCAACTTATATTTAATTTATATTTACGTTTTACGCAATACTGGTACGATTTAAAACATTTCTAAGTTTATATTATGATTCTTTTCATTATATTCTATCATTTTCTTGAACCAAAAAAAATACTCTTTATTTTTCTCACAATCAGGGAAATCAAATGTCAATTTATTTATTTTTTTGTTGTTTGATTAAAGTAGGATAACTGGCCACAACCTGTTTTTAATCCCGTAATTAACTACTCAAAAAATACTTTTTTATTTTAAAAAATTTTAGTAAATTGTTGGCTTTTATTATAAATTTTTATTGACAATGTAACTTATGTGTATCAAGTCCCATAAGAATATTATAGTTTTTTCAATTTTATCATGGAAAAAAAAGTCTGGGTAGATTTTTACAACGAAAAAAAAAAAATGGTATAAAACATTTCATTGGTCATTTCGTTGTAAGTAAACATGATAAAAACGAAACAATAATTCGTATTGGTAAATTTAAATGATTTCAGAACCATGGTAACAATGTATTAAATAATAATAGGTTAGTTCGTGCAACCAATTTCAAACTAATTAGTGATTTTTCAAACTATGACTACTGCGCATGTTCAACAACAAACTAGTTTCAAATTATTTTGACGCTCGAACGGTGAATTCGAGATTTAGGTTTAATTAAGAACCACCAGATGTCACTCTAATCGAGTCCGGCATGTCTTGGCAGTGTTGCCAACTTAGTGGTTTTACCACTAAAACTAGTGGTTTTGAACGTCCCACAGTGGGGAAAATTTTTTTCTAGTGGTTTGTGGTTTTCAGCATTACCATGTTAGTGGTTTTACCACTAAAACTGCTGGTTCTTTCATTTTAATTTATATAATATTGTTCTATTTTTCTATTTTGTTATAATTAAATTATAAAAATTTTTATTTTAAAAAATTTTTTGTCGTTTTTTTTTTTTTGCTTGTCGATAAAGAGCTGGTGGTTTTTAGTGGTTTTTTAACGGTTTCAAAGTCGAATCTAGTGGTCTCTGGGAAAAAAAGTTGGCAACACTGTGTCTTGGACTCACGGGCCTCATGGATGTCATACATATTTTATAGTGGCTATAGACTAATAAGGTTATAAAAGATTGACATTTTACGTAACTTAACAATTATGCTTTTGGTTATTAAAATATTTGCAAAATATCCAAAGAAATATTAAAACATTTAATTGCATTTAATTTTCCATTCCCACCCAACTAATGTTTTAAATATTTACTAAGCTGAAAATGTTCTGCTAGACTTTCAGCTACACGTCTATTTATTTTGAAATGCTCAATAAATTCTTTATTATTATATAATTGAATAGTACTTTCAAAGTAATTTTCATTTTTTGATCGAATTCTATTAATTTCAAAATCAAGTAAATCATCATCGCTCGAATTAGACAAGTCACTGGAACTAAACGTACTGGAGCTGGATAATCTTTCATTCATTTTGTACAATAAGAGAAAGAAAAACTAATGAAAAATATTATGGTGAATTAATTTCTTCTCTCTAAACGATAAAAAGGGCATATTAAAACTGTATTTAAATATGAATATTTCTTTTTAAAATTTATTTACTTGTACCTAGTAAAAAAATATTTCAAAAAAATTTCACAAGAAAAAATAACTGAAATAAAAATTCCCTAACAATACATCTAACTTAACAGACAATAAAATATTTAAATTTTAAACAGTAATATATTTGAGATCTACTGCGCAAGTACAATCCGACAAATTTGTTAAAAGTTGGTGAACTTTTCTTGCTGTCGTGTATTAGTTCGAAATTTAATTTTTAAGCTGCTAGAACATTAAATTTGCAATCAAATCACAAATTTAGTTTTGCTCGAACGCTCATTTAATAAATACGCATGCTCCGTACAGTTTTGTACTTTCAAAACTGTTGCACGAACAAAGCTAATATGAATTATACTAACTTATTCTATTCGTCAAATTATCTTACCGTATTGTGTGAGTTTTATATTTTTTTTGAATAAATTTGTATTTTTTACAGCTCAAATTTCTTGCCTAAAAGCAATTTAACTCGAAGAAATGTCAATCCAAAAACGCTTCAGCCTCGCTGTCGTGTTTTTGTTAGTTGACAGTTCTTCTCATTAAATTGTTAGGCAACAAATTTTCGGTAGCCATTTTTTCGTTAGAAATTTATTCGAAAAAATACAAACCTCTCGTGTAATAATAAGTGAAAATTATTTCGAGTTGATACTGTCAAATACCCCATTTGTAAGTAATTTTTAAGTTTAATTCAAGGTTGAGTGACTATATAACCGCTTTTCAGTTAAACGAATACTTGAAGATTAGCGAATATTCGCCAAATCGAAAATGAACACTCGAAACATAGCTAGAAACTCACTTGAAACTTGATTCAAGGTTAGTAAATGAATGATTTTCCAATTTCCAATACTACGGACGTGTTTGAGGATTGACCGAAAGCTGAGAAAAGTTAACTACTACTTCTGTTTCTACAACAAGCCTTATTAGGGAGCCTTTTCCATAAATACTTCCTAATAAAATTCCAGTAACATAATATACACCAGGCATAAGTTACGAGTGTTACGACAGAAAAAATTTCGGACAATTACCACGAATAATTCTTTCATGGTGAAAGGTTCGCTATATTACGGGAATTTATCAGATTTAGTCGCAGAAAAATGACTGTATTACCCACTTAAGTAAATGTATTATAATATATATATATATATATATATATATATATATATATATATATATATATATATATATATATATATATTACTATTTTTTTTGCAAAAAAGAGATTTATAAATTATTACTGGTTAAAAACGTTTTAACAGAAGTAAAGTAAATAAGATAAATCTAATAATTACTATTTTTATTTACTACGTATATAGGTATGTATGATTGTATTTTCATATCAAAAAGTAAATGAAGTAATTAACGTAGTATTATAAATGTTAGCAAATAATTAGAAGCAAAAATAAAACGCTATTGAAATATCTATCACAAAAAATACCTACACAAGCGTAATGCATAATTATATGAATAAATATCTAAGAAAGTTAGCTAATAACTATCATTATACGACAGAATAATTATTTTATACAATAAATATTTGCGAATATATCCACATGCATAGATATAATATATGTGATATGTGTATACAGATTTATTGTAGGTTTAATACAATAGAAATTATTCTTACAATTATAACGTTATTTTATCTTTATTATGTTTACTTATTGAACTTTTTTGTATTCACTTTATTTATTTATCTATTATCTATATGTAAAAATACATGGGTATATATTGTTTTCAATGCGGTAAAATTTATAATTTGAGAAATTATCGCATAGTTGTATACTTTATTGGTTGCTAAATATTGTACAATTATGTTGTGCGGATACAATTCCTTTTACTATAGAATGTAAATTGTTATATTCTATTTGGTCGACGATATCTAACAATAAGTTTGTTCGTTCTGTCATTTATTTTTTTGTTCCTGATTAAGTAACAAGAAAAGAGTTTCAAATTGAAAAGTTTGGTTTTAACGAATTTGGTAAGACTTGAACGTGGAATTAGAATAGAACTTTGTTTATATATATATGATAATTCTGGAACAAAACATCCTATTTTTACGAACACTGGATGTCAGAAAATCTTGGATAAGTTTGCGAGTCAGTCCCGTACTCCCGTCTGATTTCCTAAACGGTCTTTCTCAGTTTAAGAGGGGAGTTCGAATAAAAAAGCAACTTTTTTTATTTATGATTATTTTGCTTGTTGAAATTTTTTTTCAAATTAGGGAGGGTTTCAAATAGAAAATTTTGTTTTTGAAACATTCATTACTCTTCCCTGTGGGGGGAGGGGGCCCTTTTTCACAAGTTTTTAAACGTTTACAAGGAACTCCATATCTCAAAAAGTAATGAATATTTTTTAAATTATTTTTCATTATTTTATTCCTAAAGGACCTGTCCATAAAGCTGAGTATGAGTTTCAGGTAATTTTAAAAATTAAATATAAAATTGTGATCCCAAACTTTTAAAAATTATAAAACCCAATTTTTATTAAAAAATAAATGTTTAAAAATAGTTACAATTGTTCAAATGGAAAAAGCATACTCCACTTTATGCGCAATATGTTTATGAACAAAATTTAAAAAAAATTAAGTCTCTATCTTTTCTAGAACTGGAGATATGATTTTCCTTGTCGGAAAAAACACAACTTTCGGGAAACGGTAAAAAACAAAAATAATAACAAAAGAAGTGGTTTAGTCACTTTTTATTAAAGCGTCTACAAAGGCATACAAATAAAAGAACCATTATCTCAGTGCATACTATAACTCATGTACACACCAAAACTAAATATTACTGATCAAATCGTAAGGGGGGAGGGCGAGCGTTGTCTGCAAAGGAGCAGTAACTTGGCCGTACAGCGGCGCACACAAAAATATTTTTCTACCTGAAAAAAAATTTTTTTGGCCATGTTTTCTATATCACCGTGTTTGTAAAGAACCACAGAACAAAATAAAAACAAAAAATGAAATTCGAAAAAAATTAGTTTATTAGCCGTTTTTGGCGTGAACTCCTCCCTTAATTTATTATAATTTACCAAAATTCAAAAGCTTGCCGATTTTTTCGCACACTATCGGAGCGAAAGAAATCATAAAAGATGGGTTTTGATCGTAAAAAACAGAAAAAATTACATATACGATCGGTTTTCGAACAAATATTTCTGACAAAAACTGAAAAATTAGCTAGGTTATGCAGGATGCTGTGACAGGAGTATGATAGCTTTCAGTACCATATTATAGATTTACAAAAAATTTCGATTCGAAGGGATTTATTGACTTGCAAACCACTTTAGAGAAATATACACTTATACCTATATTTTCTCTGTAATAATCGAGCGAAACTAAATCAAACTTTAAAGGAATGGAGGTGCTTGTCAGGGTCGGATCTACAATTATTATGAGGGGGGGCAAACTTTGTTGTTGGCGCCCGCCCCGAGAAAAATTTAAATATCCCTACAAAAAGCAAGTGACGAGCAACAAAAAAATCTCAAATTCAACATTTTGGCGCCCCCGAACTTGCACTTTTGCCGCCCCCTAACAATTGCGCGCGTGCCCCGGCTGCCCCCCCAGATCCGGCCCTGGTAGTTGTCTTCATGTTTCAAGGTGAAAAATCAAAAGAAATGTCTAAAATATCTCTAGAACTTTGAACAAAACCAGTTTTTGATGTTTAGTGCAAACTTTGATTAGGGATTCTTGTTCATTGTTCGTTTTATTAGTTTTAATAAAACTCGAATTTGTCTTTTATTATGGTTTGTATTTCTTTTCTATTATTTATCAAAATGAATTGCAAATTATTAAAATTATTGGGTGTAGCATTAAAAGAAATTAAATATTTAGAAAATGTAAATTTTAATAATTTGTCTCAAAGTGATGAAATTTGTGAAATTGTATGCGATCAAGACGAATTAAATAAATTTTCAGTGCATGAATGTGTAATATAATAAATATTATGTTTTTCCAAAACAGTGGTTCCAAAACTTCTCTCACAACTAGTTCATCGTTCAACAATACAGTAATGTTTATTTATTTATTTTTTTTTCAGTGACAAGTAATTAGAGCAAAAATTTTTTTAAGGAGGTGTTCTTTTGAAGAATTGTTGAAATTGTAACAATGCTATTATTAATCTATCGACAAAAATGCAGTAGAAGCTCTCAATAATGATAAATTTGTCCAAAATGGTAGTAAAATTTTTGGTACTGTTGGTTTAGTACGTGTAAGATTTTATTTTCAATTTTCATCTTCAACAACTCTTGGCACTATTTCGACTTTTATCCACTTTTTAAAATGATTTGTTATTAAAAATTCAAAATTTATACAATAACTATTATAAAAAACAAAATTGGTTGATACAAAAAACTCATTAAATCAAATATGTTTTATTTTCTCAAAAAATAAAATGTGGTTCAACATTAAATAGTTCCAAATGTGATAATATTTCCAAAAATTTCCGAGAAAAACTATCAAAAGAAAAATTAATGATAACTTAGTTGAAGAATAGTAAAATATTGCTAATTATGATTTTGTACGTAAAAATTATTTATCTAGAAGATTTCTACCAAATATATGCTCTGAAATTATATTTTCATGGTTCATGAAAATTTATTGTAACTAAGAATATTTAAAGGCTAAGTTATAAAATAATTGCACAATATATTTTACAGAATAACCCCCAAAATTCTCTCAAAGAGCGAAGTGGGACGTGGAATTAGTAACAAGTAAGATATCGACATTTAATGAAATGTTACGGTAGTGGCGTAACTTTGTTACTCCAATTGCGATGAAATTCGTAGAGGACCATCAAGGGATTAAACTGCACAATTTTTGAAAATTTCACTAAAACAATCGAATAGTTCAGCAATTATGCCACTTGGTGCGATCTGACGACAGACAGACACGAAACCAAAATCGTTCGGGAAGCTCATAAACGTAAAATGTGCGTGAAAATTTTCATTTTTTTTTGTGAAAAAATTGTATAAACAAGTAGGGAAACTGTCTATTTTGCGTTTTAGTTATCTTTTTTTTTATACATATAAAAGCGGTGTTTAATTTTTATTATTTATATATTTATGTATGATTTATGGAATTTCCAAAATTTCGTTCGCAACGGAGATGTAGGTGAACGGTCTTACTGAGAGTGACATTTACTGTAATATTAATTCAAGCGATCCTTTATCTAGCAAGTTCAATATTTCCTAAACGATTGGTGTCACCGAAATAAATAAAATAAAATATTTTTATCTAGAAATATGATGGATTATCAAATCGTGCAATGCGTAGAATATTGAGTTTAGTATCTATATTAAAATACCCCTGTCGCAGCATCTGCATAACATAGCGAATTTCCAATCATAAAAGTTACTTTTTTTCGAAAACCCGCTTACCTAGAATAATGGTTCAAAATGTATTTTCTGTGATTTTCTTGGTTCTTTACCACAATGTAAAAAAAATTGGAAAAACTTTTAAATTTTGGCAAATTGTTTGCAAAAAAACTCATTTTTTTGAGGTTTTTGGAATTGGTGTCTGACTGGAGAACTCATACAAAATTTTTGGACTTCCAACGTTTTATTGTTTTATTATATTTGCATCCCAAACTAGTATCTATCCTATAAATATAACAAGTTTCATCCAAAATGAATTTTTCGGATAGGCCGCTATTACATTGTCATAGATATATGTCAAAGATCTTTGATCAAATCTATGATCAAATATTAAGAAGTATCTTTAACTATGGTTACAGAAATTTATATTATAAAAGTTGACTTATTACACTATAATATTTCTTTGATTAAATAAAACTTTGACATATATCTATGACAGTGTAATAGCGGCCATATATAGGCACTTAAATTTTCGAAATTTCTAAATTAATTTAAAATAGAGTTAGTCTCCAGAAATTTTGTATTATGGTAAATTTAATGTAATAAATGACAAGTATATAAGTATAGTAATTATAAAGCATTCGCATAGAACAATAGTTTTAAGTATACATGCACATAAGCAAAATAATTTTTGAATTTTCCTGAAGGAAGGAAATATTTTCCCGTAATAAAAAGTATCCTAAATGTTGACGCAGGTAATAAGTTATCACTACACCAGATTTCATAAAAATCCGTTCAATAGTTTTCGCGTAATATGTGCACATGCTCAAAAAGTTTTTTTATTTTCCTGTGGGAATGAGCCACTTTCCCGAAATAAAAAGTATCTGAGATGCGGACTCAGGTAATAAGTTATCACCACACCAAATTGCATCAAAATCCGTTCAATAGTTTTTGCGTACTGTATGCACATGCTCAACATGGTTTTTCCATTTTCCCGTGGGAATAAGACATTTTCTCGAAGTAGAAAGTATCTTAGATGTTGATCCGGGTAATAAGTTGTCGGCACACCAAATTTCATTAAAATCCATCCAGTAGTTTTTGTGTGATGCGTGAACAGACGAACAGACAGACAGACAGACAGACAGACAAAAATTTAAAAAATCGCTGTTTTGATATCTACATCGATAACTATTTACAGTATCTGCACAATTTTTAAAAAATATTCCCTATACAGAAACGATCTCGTTACATTTGTATTATATGTATAGATTACCTATTAATGGCTCTTTATTTAAAATATTAATTTTTTTTTAAAATAAATCGCCCCCTGTTCTAGGAAATATATATTTTTTAAATTTTTATAAAATTTCTTATGAAAGTGAGCTTCTTAGACAATTTTATTTTGTATTAATGTATTTTATTTTGTATTAATGTGAAACATGAACATTTAAATGTTGGCAATTTCTGTATTGTGGCGTTATCTATCTAGCGCGTTAGTTAACTACTTTATTTAAAAGTTCGAATAAAATTCCAGTCATTTTAATTTTTAATTGTTCAATAACTTCAGTACCTACAGTATCATAAAAGCAAGCAAAATAATATTACAATTTATTTATGTAGATACATATATGATGGAAAGTTAAGAAAAGAAAATGTTTTTTTGGAAGTTCGTGTTTAAGGTAAAATCGAAAAAACTTGGAAAATTTAATTAGTAATTAATTTTTTTTAAATATTTTTAGGTTTGGTTGTAAATGAATCTACTGTTGATCTTTTAATATGATACTGAACTATTCATGATTTAAAATGAAAAATTGTGTACTTATTAGATGATGAAAATAAAAATGAGTAGTTTGAAAAACCGAAACAAATCGACCGAGACGTCTTGAAAAAGTCTGTCGGGACACCGGAGCAACGGAGCTAGAACCGTGACAAATCCGGGAAAACCAAGACGTATGGACACTCTACACGGATTGTGAATGTTATAAACTTTAAGTTTTGATTTTTAAGCACATTATGAGTGAAATTGAAAATTAAGAACGTGTGAAATTTGACATTTTAGTTAAAGTGCATATAAAATATAATACCTACATGTTTTTATAAAAATGCAAATATAAATAAATGTTTTCTGTTTTTTTTTTTTTTTTTTTTATTTTAATTGTTATTAATTATTTGGCTTTTTTAATAATTTAGAATTTTTCTGTCAAATGAATAAATTCTGAAAATATGAATTTATGACATAATTTCAGTAAAAGTGAAAATGAAATTTTTCACCCACACTTTTGTAGTGTCAATGTACATCACTGGATCCCAATTTTCAAATGGATAGATAATTTCAGTAGCGTAGAAACTAATTATTAAAAAATTGCAAACCAAATGTGTTTATATGATAATACGTACTTATAAAATTTATATACGTGTTCTTCCGAAAATCGTAAATACCTAATTAACTTTCTCTCGATGAAGTTGGATTGACAAACATTTACATTAGGGATGTTATGGATATTCGTAACCGTAACTAAAACTACCGATATCCGAAATAATTAAATATCCGAAACCGAAAGCGTATACGAAAATGAAAGTTTATAAGTCTAGTAAGTACTTAACACATTAAATATTTCAGTCCCTTTTTGACAATCTTGCCAGAACTTAAACACTTTTTTAAATATTTTTATTGTTAAAATCGAAACGTTATTTTGAAGCCGGTTAAAATTAATATATTTTACATTAAAATGTGTGGTCAATACAATCACCCGCTAGTTAATTATCGCTAGATTTGATGCTAGAAAATTGAGAAAAAACAGGTTATAGAGATTTTTTTTATTTAGATTTTATTTGTAATGATTGAATTACAAAATTCAAAAGGATGTTAAAAAATGTGTGTATTCACTATGAGCTTTTGCCTGTAGTAAATCCAGCTGCTCAAAATCGGTTCCAATATATCAGTTGGTCAGGACGGCATTTGTACATAATTTTAATATTTTCTTTAAGAAATAGTATTTTTTTTTTAAATACTTGTTTGATTTTTTCAAGGCGAGTACTTTTTACGATGTGTGTTTACCAAATTCTACAAAATAATTAAAAAAAAAAACATTGTAACCCTACTATTTTGAAATTTTCAAAAAAATATCATGAAAATTACCTCATATATGCTTTTTCTGAGTTAATTATTGAAAAATATTCTATTTTCCGAGATTTTTAAGGTAAAACGAGCAGATGTATGGTTTTTGTTAAACAAATTTCAGATCTTTAATACATTTTTTCCTTAAAAAAATAAATATTTAATATTTTCAAAAATGTATGATACAACTTGTCAAAATTTAAAATTATTTGTTTTGTTGTCAAAAGAAAAAAAAAACTGAATGTGCAAATTTATTTACCACTAAAATGATGGGTTTATACATATAATTATAACGTAGTATTGTCATTTGGATAGAAAATTACGTAAAAATATTATTGTTTGAATATGATTTAACGTAATTTTTATGCGATTGTAGCAAGCTCTTATTAATTTTAGGAAGGTGTAAACATCATCTAAATTCTGATCATATCACATAACATACTGCGCCGTGATTTTTTATCTAAAAAAAAATGGAATAGAGATACATTATAAAAACATTTAACTGACAAAGAAAAAGAATATAGCCGATTCGTTAAATTGGATTAAAAAAATCATGACATGCTACTTAAAAAGCGGATTTTTTCGAATTTAGCTCGTAAAAAATGAGACAGAAAAAAAAAGAATGCGAGTGCGAGTGAAATGGAGAACGACATATTTCCTAGTTTTTCTCGAAAAGTAAGCAATTTAGAGCAACGGTATAAAAACATTTTTTATGAATTTTACCTTTTACTAGGGCTTGGTGTAAAAAAAAATTTGAAAAATTGCTTAATTCTGGCAAAAAACTCATTTTGTTGACAAAAAACGCCCGGAAAACCTACTTCTGGGCATCCGACGTGTCTGGCTAACGAACTCATCCAACGATTTGGAAAATCGAATTCGCACACAAAATTTCATAAGCATTAAACGTTTCGTTCGAGAGTTATCGCGCGGATACATATATATATATATATATATATATATATATATATATATATATATATATATATATATATATATATATATAAATTTTAGTGAATATCATTTTCGTATTCTAGGGACCTCAAAACATATTGCTGATATGGTCTCGGGCTTAGGTCGCACCATGACACCTGGCGTAAAAGCTGAATTTCCAGTTTTGGAAATTCGCTAAAATGTTCATATAATTTCTGTTTTACACATTTTTATTTAAATATTTTTTATTATTAATAATTTTATTATTTTATATGATTGATACGATTTGGAATTATGTAATAATTCTCTTTTATGTGGGTGGTAGAAAGTTTTGTTTTATTTCTGCAAGATATTTAACCAATTTATTTAGCTATATGTATTATTAATTGTTGTGTATTTGATATGTAGATGCGTGCGAAAATGAAAGGGTTTTTCACGTATGCTTTTATGAAAGATATCTTTGTGATCAACAGTGTGTATCATACAAATTGGTAAAATTTGTTACAATTTGTAAACATATTTTTTTTTTAAAACATTTTTTTTTATAAGGGAACACTGTTAGGTTCCACATGTAAATATACTTGCATGCAAGTATAGGATATATTTGCACGTGAAAATGTCACTTGCGAGCAAGTATATTTTGTTTATGTAAGTTTTCTTGTTTTCACTTTTGTTAAAAATAGTTACATGAACATTATAGTGCATACTTGCGCCCAAGTGTATTTTGATAACGAATTACGGAAACATTTTTCAAATTTTTATTCTAAATTTTCTGTATATAATCGATTTTTTTTAATGCTGAAAACGTTCTGGGGCTTTTACTTTAAATTTTAGATGTAATCATGTGGTAGGGTATTTCTACTAGTGCTAGAAACTTGAACTTTGGTTTGAATGTAAGTCTTGACTTAAAAGGTATTTAAGAAATTTTCGAATAAAAAATATTTATTCAAAAATTTGCATCCTTTATGCAATTTTCTAAGAATGTAAAATAAAATTAAAAAAACCTACATAAACTATATAATTTTTTGAAGAGAGAGAGATATGTTTATTTTAATGAATTTTTTTTTTTTTTAAATTAATTTTAAATTCAGTTTTCAAATTGTCAAAGCATTTATTCTCATTTTTAAAATATGAAAAACTCTATGGGAACATCATGCTTTAATTATAAAATACCCCAAATATTTATTTTTTATATCATTTTTTACAAGAAAGACTATGAAACTAAGCTATAGGATAAAAGCCTCTATACCGGAACGCGATCATATGTCCGAACAGTTTTGATATTTATATATTAATGAAGTTATTTCTGAAAGACCTCTGATAACAAAAATTATTATTAACAGAATGATTATTTTTCAATTTAAATTCACCTCGCATTTAATGTTTCCTTACTTAATTAAAGAAATACATACATATATTAAACAATTTTTGTTGAATACAGTATTTTGATCCTTTATTTACGTCTGATATTTAAACCATTCTATGTTTCCTACATTGATATCTAGATGTCACTCTACGTGTCATATTACTCATATTACACATCTGTTTGTATATCGGCTCCCAACTCCTAGTGTTATGAATATTTCTTTGTTTGGATATAGATGTCGACATTTTGTAAAAGAAAAACATTAATAAATAAAAACTTTTGGGTTGTATTTTTTTAATAACATATTCTTTGGATTAAAAAAATTTTCTTTCATGCTTATTAAGAAAAAAAATGGGTGTTTAATTTATTTGTCAATTTTTATAAGCCAGTTTAATTACACACCTAAAAATAGTGTTCCGGTATAGGGGCTTTTACGTTACAAAGAATAAAATTATTTAAATATGGATTTCAAACATATTTCCAGCGTTAACTATCGGGTCCAGAAAGTCGCATTTTTTTGAATATTCATTTGTTTATTTTACACTTAGTCGCCATTTTTTCTTTATGTTTTAAATTCCTTATTAATATATTTTTAACGTAACATATATCTTACCGATAATCGTCACTGTTAAACACCAATAGTGTTAAAGTGTTTTTTAAGGAAATAGAAAATTGAATTATGAATAATTAATTTCACTAAATGATAATATTGTCATTGTTTTAAATAATTATACTCGAATGTATTGTTTATGACGAGATAGTTTTATTAATTATTAGGTACCGGGTTTCTTTGGACAGGTCAGGACCGTACTTATTTCAATAAAATTTTACAACTAAATTACATTAAATTATGCACATTTGAATGAATATAATTGGTCAAAAATTACATTTTTCACCATTTAGAATACTAACAGCATTTTTTATTTGACGAAAGTAAGAAAATTCAAAAAATCGGAAAAAATTTTTGTAAAATATATTGAAAAGTTGTTGAATATTTAGACGGTCCACTACAATAGCTAAGACGTACGTATTTACTAAGATTTTTTACTATTGAAAAACAAATTTTTAACAAGCAACTATACTTTTATCTCTCAAAACTAAAAAACAATAAAAAAAGATGAATTTATTTAATTTAAATGACATGTCACATAAATCACATACATAATATAAACAAAAATACTTTTGATAGTCAATTAAAATTAGAGTGGCACTTTTCAATTGTGCAGGTAATAAATAAAAGAAAAAAAAGGATGTTTACATAAAATACGTATAAATAATATTTTGATGCACATAGGTATGTGTGTATGTAACTTGTCTACGTTGTTTTTATGAAAATATTTTGAACTTTTAGTCACATAGAGTGCAATATGTATACCTGCATAGACGCTAAAGACGAAACTGTCTGATCCGAAAGAAATCCGATACCTGTTAATTATTTTCTTCGCTATATGTTTATGAAATTAAAAAAAAGCAGAGAGAAATTCTGAAATTTAATACCTACATAAAATAATGCAATTAGATATTTTAAATGACATTGCAAATGTCATTTGGAGTGATAGTGACCCCACGGTCACGCCTTGTATTTATGCCTATTTTTGCTGGTATTTATGGCTTATTTATGATTTTTAAGATACTAAAAAATTTTAATAAGCTTGTTGACGTCATAAAATTTAAAAAAAAATACTTTTTTCTCACATCAGACTATATAGTAGTGAATTAAATTAGTGTGAGTGATTGAATTATGGTAATTTTAGTGTGAAATTTTAATCTTTGCCATTAGAATGGTGAATTTCTTTTTAAAAGATATTACTGATTCGGCTGAAATCCTTTTTTAATGGTCCTACATGTCGAATTTTAGGAAAAATGAAAAGAACGACTTCAAAAAGTTACAGTTCACTTTCAGTTTCTTCATTTTGTAATTTTATTTACAATTTTTAAAACATTTAAAAATTTTAGTAAACTTGATAACAAATTAAAAATTTTCTTTTTTCTCAAAACAAGCTTTATAGCAGTGCAGTGATTTAAATTATAGTTGAAAAAATTTTCCCAGACACTTTTGATAGTTTCTTTGTCAACATACGGTTGTCTTTTTCTAATTCCAGTCGAACAAATAAATAGTGCATAGGGTACTAATTAAATATTGAGCTATACGAAATAATAATAAATAATAACACTATTTTATAATTTTATGTAAATTATATTTATTCAATACATATAAAAAATATATGTAAAATCCCTTTAGATAAATATTTAGGCTGGATACATATGTATATCAGAATATAACATAAACAAAAATACCATATAATATAAAAATAACATATTAATTTTTGTACGGACTAATCGAAATAATATAATCGAACAGCCTTAAAAATTATTCCGATTCACTTTCGGAAGAAGATTCGGAACTTGAATCGCCAAGATTTATAACAAGGCGTTGTTCGTTATCTTCGCGAATACCTTCTTCAAACCAATCATTTTCAACCAACTTTTTAACATGATCAACAGCTTTCCTCCAATTTTCTGTTGAAATGCCCTCAAAAGTATTCAAAATTAGTTTTTTAATTTCATTTACGCCTCCATATTTATTGAAATTTCGAATTCTTTTTTTTAATATAGACCATATATATTCGATAGCGTTATATTGACAGTGGTATGGTGGAATTCGAATTACGAAAAATCCATTTTTTTCTAAAATGTCATCAATGATATATGTCTGTGTTCTTGGCCGATTCTGTTTAACTAACAACAATAATTCCGCCTTTTTCATATCTTCGTCGTACGAAATATTTTTCTCTTTCAGCCATGTTTGTATTGTTAGTTTTTTATCATTGGTTGTCGGTGCTTTATTTAAAATTTTTGAGTGGTATCTAGCATTATCCATAATAATGGTGGAGCCTGGTTCCAAATTTGGGATCAATTTCTCTAACACCCACTTTAAAAAATGATCATGATCCATTTCTTCATGGTAATCTTTCGTGCTTTTTGACTGAAAAAATTGCAAAGCATTGGGAATAAAACCATTGGCACCACCAGCATGCAGAACGATAAATCGGCCGCCTTTACCAATTGGTATTTTTGGTGTAGCTAGAAGCGTATCATCTGTCCAAACTTTTGTGGGCCCCAAGTAATAATTTACCCACGTTTCATCAAGGAACACATACTTTCTCCAATCCCCAATTTTTATTTTCCTTAAGAAGTTGCAACGCCATGCGACTATTTCATATCTTTCCATCAAAATTTTCCGCCCGTCTGCCTTTTTGTATTTAAAATTTAATTTTTTTAAAATATGTCTCAATGATGTGACAGAACCCTCAAATATTTCACTGTTTTTTAAAGATATTAAAAGATCTTGTGCAGTAAAATGTTCTCTTCTTTCATAGAAACTAGAAAAAAAATTTTATGAACGTAACATATTGAAATATATAAAACTTGTTGAAAATCAAAATAAATAGATAAATAATATAAACCGGTAAATGTGGCGTCGTATAGCATCATACTGAAAATCATCCAAATCGGTTACCGGAGCAGATTTTTTTTTGCGTTCTGGTGTGACATTATTGGCAATTTGCTTCGATAGTCGTACAATTGTCGACTTAGAAACTCCTGTCGCCTTTATTGTCTCTTCTACTACATTTGAAAGGCTTCCGTCAGCCTTTTTTTCTTCAAAATAATTTCTTACAGAAAAAATTATTTCTCTTGACTGTTGATTTAATGGTTGAGTAGCTATTAAATTATAAAAAAAGTAAAAATGCTAAAATCATAAAGAATAAAGAAATAATACTAAAATAAAAAATACCTACTTTTATTTTTAATTGTTCTATCCATTTTTTCACAATTGTCAACAATTTAGCTGTAACCATATACATAAAATAACTGAATGACTGGATTCATTGCAAAATATTTAATACTAGGTATCCTAGGTATTAAAAACATAATTTTGAAAAAAAATCAGTGGATGTCAATATGTACTGCCTAGAATTTTCAAATCAGTTAAAATCAAACGAAAATAGTTTATTCTAATTGAAAATAACATATTTCACTTTTCTTTACAGTATTGCATCATTTTTTTTAACTTTGTGAAGATGAAATATTATTATGTCAAATATTTAAAAAACTAAATAAAGACCACTGATTAAGGACACTGGTGTAGTGTTGAAAAGTGTGCGACAAGGACAAGAAAGAAGGAAACCTACAAATGTGTCTGGGAAAATTTTTTCAACTATAGTATGATTGGTTGAATTGGGTTTATTTAGGAGTGCAATTTTCATTTTTGCCATAAAAATGACGAAATTCTTTCTAAAATATATATAATCAGTACGATAGAAGTTTTTTTTCTAGTGGCTATACATGCCTAATTTTGGTAAAAATAAAAAGATTTTAGAAACTTCAAAAGCAAATTAAAAAAAATTCTCTTTTATTAATTCAGGCTTTATGGAATTTAGTGTGAACGTTTGCATTAGGGTAATTTAGATTTGAAATCTTTATACTTGCCATCAAAATGACGATCGAAGCCTTTTCTCGAGTGGTCCTACTTTTCCAAATTTCCAGTGAAAAATGAAAAGAACGACTTGGAAAATATATAATTCGCTTCCAAAATCATCATTCTATTATTTTTTGTGAACATTTAGTTTTGGCTATCAAGTTATTTTTTTGGTGGTGCTGCTGCTAAAGCTCTAGAATTAAGTCGAAATATAGGGGAGATCCCTGTATCTTAGGACACCTTGTACCTCGGGACAAGCCCGTAATTTGAGAACCAATGTATTGTAAAATGATTAGTAGTGAAATTTAATGAGTATTTGACACAAATACTCAAAACACACGCAGTAAAGTCGGCCATTTTGACTCGTTTCTTCTATGTGCAAGGTTGTGAGATTTTTGCCGTTGTTTTTTTTTTTTTGTAATCCATATAAATCCTCATTTTACTCGAAATATTTTGAGGTGAGTAAATGATTAAAGATACAAATAGTTATTATACACATTCGTAACTATTTATTTTGACGTATATCACTGGAGTTCCCTAATTAAAAAATATAACCACATTTTATTGTATGCAATTGAAATTTGTACCTTGGGACAGCAAACTTTTTGTACCTTGGGACTGTCCTAAGGTACAAGGCATTGGTTTTTTTACAGAGATTTATAGGTAAGGTTGTTTTTAATATTTGTTTTTATCTATCCAGATGCCGCGGAGTAAGGACAAAGTGACCCGGCCAAAGCCCAATGAAGAAAACGTCAAAAATGACATTAAAATGATCATTTTTTCTATAATAAAAATGATTGCAAGTAAAACGAAACAATTTTCATTGCTTTTAAAAAAAATAGTATATATATTTTGTTTTCAGGGCTTAAAATATCTTGCATAGTTTGTTCCAAGGTACAACCATTGATGTCCCAAGGTACAAGTTGTGATTGTACCTTGGGACAAATATCCTCGATTATTCAATTCAAGTTTTCGCAAAAATGAAACACAATATCGTGATATATTGTATCATAATATTAAGATGTTATCGTGTGCTTACAGAATTTTCAATTTTCGAAGTCATACATCAATTTTGACTTAAGTTATGAAGTTTTAAACAAAAGTGTCCCAAGGTATAAGGATCTCTCCTATTTGCCGTTGTAATTTATCAGCCCCGGATCTACGATTTTTTAGGATCGGGGCAGGAACTTGAAAATGGCGCCCCCACCCCTCTCCAACGTTTGACATAAATTGTCAAAAAAACTCATAAGTACTTATATAAGTCTTTTATAAAGTTGTGTTCACTTGAAGTTGTGCAAATTTCAAATTTTTATCACCAGCCCCATCAGAAATACAGGGGTGCAAAATTTAAAAAAAAAAATCAGTTTTCGAAGTTTGTAAAAATTAAAGGATACAAGTTTCACAATTGAAATAGTGTGTATTTGTTTCATATAATGGCTAGTTGTACCCGTATAGCTATTCTCATAAAAAATACTAAGCGAGGTTTAAAACATTCCTTCTATAAGAAAAAAAATGTTCAAAAAGTGAATTTTGCTAAGTTTTGATATCCAACTTTAGGTAAAGTTTTCTTATGGAAGGGACAAAAATAGGTTAAATATGGACATCACTTAAAATAAAGAGATATTTATTTCCTTTAAAATGGTTTTTACTTCAACCTTTTAGGATGAACGGTTTATGAAATATATGCATTGACATAAATGGCTGCAAACACAAAAATCAGCGCAAATTGGAAAACAAAAATGGCTATCACGCTTAAACCGTTCAAGATAATTTTTTTTAAGAATTGTTCTCAATACTTCAAATATAATAGAACTGCCGAGTAACGAACTTTTTTTAGACCATTTGATATAGACCGACCTAGTATGATTTTGGCGCCTCCTGAAACGGATGACCGGGGCATCCGGGCCTGTAATTTACAATGGATTCAAGTATTCAAAAAAAAAAAAAAAAAAAAAAAAATAATAATAACAATAGTCAAAATTTGCGGTGAACCCCATAATTTAATTATAATCTTGATATTACCTATATTTATTATATGTTTGCCCATATTTATACAGTAGGAAGTAATAATAACGAATAAGAAATTTGTTTTATAAATTAACAATATTTCATACGATATATGTATTTTATAGAATCGATATACTTATGTATCACGTTTAGTTTGGCATGTTGAAAAACAACAAAAACAAGAGAATTATGTTGCAAAAAGTATAATGTTGTTTTTTGTTACATTCCATGGAAACAATGATCTGAAACATTTATATATAAATATAATATAAACAATTAATGTATAATATTTATATAAATAGATATTGTTCAGCAGCATTTGTTTTATGTAACACATTCCCGTTTAAGAGTTATTAAAATCACCAGACCTCAACTTTGTTAATTAATTTGATAATAAAATTAAAATGTAGATCGCACGATGACATTTACTGGTGTAGGCTGTACGTTTATACAATAGAAACTCGATTATAACAATTAAATGTTCCTCTTAGAGTAGGGGTTGTTATAATCGAGTGATTATCATAGGCGGCTCATTAATTTTTTAATTAAATATACACCAGAAATCTAATGGTTCGTTGTGGTCTGTACAAATTTAAGGGGAAGTATTGGGGTAAGAGGGTCAATATTATTTATCTGAATTTATTTAAAACAAAACTATCCTAAGAGATAAGTTACACCTAAAATTCCATTGTATAGACAAACGGAACCGAATGTTATATCAATGAAAATATAAGTGGCAACTCCTAGAAAACTGGCAAAGACGTCGTTAAACCAACTTTACTATCGCATTCATCAGCGTAAAAGACGCCAAATAGCGGAAGCTGACAAAAATTCTAGAATATTCTAATCGCCAGCTAGTAGAGATATCAAAAAACAGACTTCACTATTGAATTGGTTACTAAAAATTAGATTAAACAGTGCAGTTTGACAAAAATTCTAGAATGTTCTATTCTTCAACTAACAAAGATATCGAAAATTCGATTGCACCATTTAATTGGTCATCGAAAAAGAGACCAAATATCTCATTTTGATAAATGTTCTAGAATATTCTATTCGTCAATCAGCAAAGAAGAATTATTAGAAAAAAAATTTGGTAACTTTTGCATTTTTATCGATGGACACTCCAATGACGAAATCAGTTTTTCGCTTTGTTTACTGATTGACGAATAGATCATTCTAGAACGTTTGTCAAAATGGGACGTTTGGTTTACATTAGTTTAATTTCGGGTGGACAATTAAATGGTGCAATAAGTTTTTCAATATCTTTAGTAGTTGACAAATAGAATATTCTAGAACATTTGTCAAAATGTGCTATTTGGTCTCTCTTTTAATGACCAGTTCAATGGCGACGTTTGTTTTTGGACATCTTTGCTAGTTGACAAATAGAACATTCTAGAATTTTTGTCAAACTGCGCTGTTTAATCTCATTTTTAGTACTCACTATAACGGTCATAGTAAAGCTAGATGAGTTGTTTAAACGTGCCAGGTTCTAGCTGCTCCACAACACGTGACTGGTAGCCGCGTCCAGAAACTCCCGAACTATCAACCTTCATACATTTCTCAATACTTCAGAGTTAACAATGAAAATCAGAATCCGCTCTTCGGATGGCCTGTAACTCAAAAACTATTTGAGATATGCACTTGAAATTTTAGTATGTTATTTTTGTAGGTATAGACTATAAAAACATGCAAAAAAATTTCCAATTTTTTAAAAATGTCACACTAGTGGTCCCCCTTAAGTCGTACATTTTTTATTTCTGTTCTATCGTGTTAAAATTGTTTTTTTAAATGAAAACGTTATGAAAAATGTCATGTTGCGACGAATTCAAGCTTAGGCTGACTAGACCTGGACCTAGGGTATAAAACTTTTAACTTTTAGGGACAAATTATTTTCAATTCGTTTTTTAATTTAAAAATTTTGGAATAAAAAATTAAAAATAATACGACTGGTTCCCCTTTCGTTTTTTATGCAATAAATCTTCAGAATTTTCAGAATTTACAAGTTGAATTTAGATATTTTAATCACAAATATAGAACCTCTTAATTGATTTTTACGATTTAATTTCGTTCTTATTACGTGTTAATTTCGTTCTTATTAAAACTAAAATTGTAAGAATTGTCGGAATAGTAAACTTAGAGGAAACTGTTACGTAAAATTCATATTTAACATTTGTGCCCCGCTGATGATGATAATCGAAAGTTTATCTTGTAATCTGAATATTAATTGAAAACGACCCGTTATATTCATTTTATCTCACTTCCAACTGAAATAAAAATTGTAAATTATTGCTAAATTGGAAGAAACTGAATGATTATAATATAATATAGGAAGAGAGATTTTTTTTGAGAAACTATAATTTTAGCCGTTTCATTATTAAAATTAACAAGTTTTTCTTGTAGTCTCATCAAATAATTATTTTACAAATACAGAAATTAATTAATATTTACATTTCTAATTTAATTTTTCTGTTTAACTTCATAAAATTTTAAATTATTAAGTATTAAATTACATAAAAACGTTTACTGAGAATATTTCACGTACAGAGAATGTAGGTGCATAAATAGACGTAAGATGTATCAAGTTTATATGACATTTAAAAGACTTGGGAGATATAACTTCCAGAACTTGATCTAGTTTAGTTTATATTCGCACGTAATAATAATTAAAAAGTGTTATGCTAATCAATTTTATATTAAATTGTGATAATTAAATAAAATGTATAAAACTAGTTTTGAACATTTTCATTTTTTGTTCCATTTATTCAACATCAGCTGAACGACTGGAGTAGGTATACTCGTATATGAGAGAGATTAATTTCACAAACCAGATAACCTACCTAATTTGATGCAACAAATTATTTTTAAACTTTCCTCTTTTTCTCTACTTTCTTAAGTTTTATATTTAATTCATATTTTTCAATTAAAGGGGGACTCTAGCTTTGTCTAGCTACATCTACATCAGTCAACAGTCTTGCTTCTAAATTCGTTAACAGCTTTGAGTTTTCTGTAGTTTCGAGAGCATTCTTATGAAGTTATGAGTTTTATGTTGGAACCATTACATTAACGTTTACTAAGTACTATACTAAAACGATTACCTCTGTTATCATATTACATAAATCTGCTTAACCCTCTAACCCAGGGGTGACCAACCCAAATAATCTTGCGGGCCACTTTGGAAGCGTATCATAACTCCGCGGGCCGCATATAAAATTATGTGTTTCCATATTAGATATACATTGGTTTTCACTACCTTGGTAAATATATAAAATAAATATATTTTGTATAACCTTTAACGAGTAAGGTGATGTCTGTGAGTCGTATATAAATTTAATATATTCTTTCAGTTTTCTTCCTCCCTGCTTGTCTTTGTTAACTAAACGTTTGTGTATTCTTTTATGGTTTAGGGCAAATTTTACCCTGCTGACGTAAGGGGAGTGTTTGATACATGCATATACGTGTGGTCTTCAGTTTTGGCTATCTATGTTACCAGCCCGTGGTATGTTAATTTGTTGATGTCTCTCAGACATCACTTTACCGTGAGTATTATAAAAATTCACCTTACCGGTTAAGGGATAAGTGTGATGAATCTCGCGGGCCAAAAAAAGTGCAAAGCGGGCCGCGGATTGGCGGCCCGCTTTGCACTCCTGCTCTAACCTAAAACATATATTAAAATTTGACCAATTTACGGTTAAAATCTAATGTCTTCTTTGCGCAAGCCTCTTTCGGTATAGAGTAAATTAAATGTAGATCATTCTGAAGATATTATTAGTACCTAGTGTAATTCAATATACAAATACAATACAAATGTACTGTTAAAAGTACCACGTTCTATTTAAAATGAGGAAGCTGGTATTGTACCGGAAGTTGACACCGTTACCTTTAATTTTCACTCTTTCAGAATTGTTTGCCTTGGAATTCAATTTTGTAATTGTTATTTTTGAATTATATTTTTCAAAAATTATAAGAAACAGCCACTATTTTACCTACACATGGGAGAAAAATCGGCCATTTTTGTCTGCATTACATAATGGTAAGTTATAAAGAGGTGTTTTAACATACAGGATGAGCTTTTTGTGAGTTCTTATTACGACCAAATCACTGATTTAATAAAAAGATTGGCTGGGGCAACCAATAAATTGATATAGTTAGAAGTGTTATAGCTCTTATGGTGTTCGAGCTACAATGCATAGCTTATACTTTTTAAATTACACTATACTTATATAAATTTGTCCATAAAACTGATCTAATGCATCAATTAAAAATATATATCTACTTAAGGTGTGCAATGTACTTAATAATGTATAATGTATTTTATAGCCATAATCGCTACAACTTATGTATTTGTCTTTTCTTTAAAGTGAAACAGTTT
The DNA here is from genome assembly GCA_035578155.1 of Brachynemurus nebulosus. NCBI lineage: Eukaryota > Metazoa > Arthropoda > Insecta > Neuroptera > Myrmeleontidae > Brachynemurus > Brachynemurus nebulosus. The sequence goes on from JAPWDM010000019.1 coordinate 7,870,147, forward strand.
TATGTTATGTGTGAAAATTACACTTTTTTCCTAATTGTGTTGTTATTGTTAAGTAATCAATACAGATACTTATTAAATTATTGTTTTGGTTATATGAAATACAGACATGTACTACATACATATGCATAACAAAATAGACATAACCAGTTTTAATTCGTTCGTAAGGAAAGTAGGTTTGAAATTAATTTGTTATTTTAACTATTTTGGTAGCTGGTTACATACATAAGTTTATATATATTATGTACTGATAGTAAAGAATTTTCATTACAAAAAGATATTTGGGCGATTCGCGTTTTGTTTATAGCAAAATAACTAAAAAAAAAATTCCCAAAACTAAAGACTACTAAAGTAGCGGAAGAAATGTGATCACTTTTGAAAAATAAAAAATTTTTCCCTCCAAATAAAATTTTTTTACGCACATTTTACGTTTCAGAGCTTCCTCAACAATTTTGGTTTGGTGTCTGTCCATCCGTCCGTTTGTCTGTCCATCTGTGTGTTGCCAGTTTGCACCAAGGGGCATAACTTCTGAATTATTCGATTGTTTTTAATGAAATTTTCAGAAATTATGGAGTCTGATTCCTAGATGGTCCCCTATGAATTTATTAGAAATAGGAGTAATCGTAGCGACGCTCTACCATGTCATTCCATTAATATGTTAAATTGTACCAAATGGCATAACTTCTAAACTATTCAATTCTTTTTTATAAATTATGCGGTCTTGTTCCTAGATGGTCCACTACAAAGTTCATTGCATTCGGAGTAATAGTATCCACGGCGCTACCATGAAATCCTATTAAATGTCAATATCTTATTTACTGCCAGTCCCACTTCGCTCAATTTTTTATGAATCGTTTCGTTTATTTATTTTTATTAATTTATATACCTATATTAAATTATACAAAGATATATTGGACATTAAATTACCAAGGTGCTTTTACAAGTTCGAGGAAGCTGCCAATGGGGTGTACCACACCCCATTGGCAGCGTATTTTATCTCGTTTTTACACCTCAACTGTTTAACCAATCAACTTGAAACAAGTTGCAGAGAGGCAGCAATGATGGGATGACAGGGACGGAGAAACATCAGTTTCCCGTGGGAAAATGTATTTAAAACGTTGTTTGTCTCGACCTCAGGCCTCAAGCGTTTTAAAACCTTGCATAGTGACAGTCAGGGAGATGGACAAGGATACGGGCTGCTTTTTTACTACGCGAAAACATATTATTCCCGAGGGAAAATATATTTAAAATGACATAATATAAATAAAACTTGGTTGGAAAAAATTTAATTAACCCTAGAATCATACGTACACGTCAAAACGACGAACGAACTTCTCTACTTGCTCCAATACTACAACTTGTCGGTACCTACTTGCTGTGAGATTTCTGTTATCTAATTTATTTGTTGTTATAACACATAAGACGTATTTATTTTGTTTATAGTCATTGTCGTTTTGTTTGTATTGAAATAGTGTCCGTCAAAAGGACGTCGATGTATGATTACGCGATGTTTTTTTTTTTAAAGATTTTGTACTTCACATATAAAAGTTTTCCTAATTTTTCTAAAATTTATTAAAGATATGCATGTTATAATTAATTTATTCATTGATTATGATAATGTGAAAGATAATTACAGCTGTTTGACTTATAGAGACGACATAATACTGAAGTTTTAATATATTGAATTGAAAACTAAAGAATGCGTTTCAAGTGACTTAATAAAAGATTAACAATTTATTTTGTGGAAAATATGTTAATTTTTATTATTTTTTGAGATCTTATTCGGAAAATTACTAACAAATTTTAGAAAATTTACAAATGTTCATAATGGGGAAATAACTACATATCTATAGGAATATTTATGACTGAGAAATTTCACATTCTGTAAAGTCACACATGTCCACTGACTCATAATAGTTCATAAATTAATTATTACAATTGATGTATTTATCTATTTTTTAATTTTTATAATGAAAATATGCTTTGATAAAAAGATTAAAAAAATTAATAAATATTTACATTAAGAAATTTTTCCAAATCCAATTTTTTTAAATATTTTGTTCGCTTTTGTAGTATTATTATGTAAAAAAAAAATGTTTCTTGCAAATAAACTCTAAAACTCTCCGTAAAAGTCTATCCGTCAAAACGACGTCGATGTGTGATTAACGTTTCTCGTAAGACCAACGTATGATCCTAGGGTTAATAATTTCCACTTAAACAAATTTTTTAATTTTCCGTTTAATTGCACACATCCGTAAAAATAGGAGAAAAAATTACGTCTTTTTGAAATAGGTGTATAATCAAAATGTAATCTTATACATATATTTTGTTTAACACTGCCCGAATACAGTAATTAATTGAATTAAAAAGATAACGGTTTTAATTTCCTCTATAGATTTTGTTAATTTAAATAAATCAACACGTTTTTTTGAAACTTAATACACAAACTGTGTCTTATTAAGAGTAGATATAATATTTCTTAAAAATAAAATGAAAACAAAGTTTAATATTATTTGGTGATTTCAATGTCAAATGACGCGGCACACCTGTATAAAAATTCAAAGGTGTATGGAAATTTATGGTTTACGACCTTGTCCCTGTAATATTTTTTTATTATTATATGCATATTAAAACAGATCTCTACAAATTTGTATAACCACAATACAAATTATTACACGTGGAATCTAAGTTGAACATCAAAACAATAAAAAAAATATTGTGAGTTAATTTGATACATTTTTTTTATGTTTGAATTTCAGTAATGTCAGTTGTGTAACCCCTAACGTACCAAGGCCGACTTTCATCACCGTGTGATACACTTGTCACGCTTGTCACTCTTGTTTAAATTGTATCTTAAAGAGAGAGTCGACCATGAGTTGATTCTTTTTCTAACACAAATTTTAAATAAAAATGACAAAAATTTTGCAAACACAAAAGTCACTTTTATATGCGGTAGGAGTTAAATACTTAAATACTTTTTCCACTCTTATTAAAATATGTCTTTATTAATTATGTACATGTCTAGTGATGAGCAAATGCAAGACCAAGACCAAGACTGCCAAGTCTTGGTCTTGGTCTTGTTCATGCATTAAGAATCTTGGTCTTAGTCTTGCTAGAGCAGTTTGAGTCTTGGTCTTAGTCTTGCTGGAGCAGTTTGAGTCTTGGTCTTAGTCTTAGTCTTGCAAAATGCAGTCTTGGTCTTGGTCTTGTTTTTGGTATTGCTAAAAAATCTTGCACTTTCTTGCATTTTTATATTAGCGAATTTTTTCCTTCTAAAATCAGAATTTCCTCTCTTTACGGTATTAATTATATACTTTCAAACTATTTAAATAGTTTAGCAAGAGTCTTGCTTTTTTCTTGCTTTTGTCTTGGTCTTGCTCACTTAAATCTTGGTATTGGTCTTGCAGCCATACTTATAGTCTTGGTCTTGACCTTGCTCTTGATAGACATAGTCTTGGTCTTGGTCTTGCAAAAAATGCAAGACCAAGATTAATTTTGCTCATCACTATACATGTCCTACTGGAGTTCATTGTTTACAAGCGCGAATACATGGGGTTGGGTTATGATCCCCTCTTGAACAAAAATTTTTAAATATAGGTACTATTCTTTTTAATGTCTAAAAACCGTAAACATCAAACCCTAAGCGTATGTTTAAAAAACTGTGGATAGCAGTGTGTCTGAGTGTGTCAGATGCCGCTTAAGCTGACTATTCGTGCAGCAACTGTAGTGGTGTGAAGATCGATTGTTTGTCATTATTGTCAACTACTCTCCAACAATAAGCGAATACATATATAATATATGCAGACACCGTACAATTACCATACGCATACAGTGCAGTCCCCACTTTCCACAGATAGAGTATGACGTATGACACACACACACACACACACACACAAGCGTACATCCCGTGTACATAGATACATATAAAATTTATGTAGTAACATGTTGTACGTTTGGAGTGGGAGAGAAATTTAGGTCATTGTGACGTCAACTTTTGTGTACATTGGGAAAGCTAGTATAGAGATACGCGGTTTGTTTCTGATATATTCTGTGGTATACATATAGTGATAGAATGATAAAACTGAAAGTAAGTTATAAGCTTTTGAAGCCGTCTAGGATCACTAGAAAATTTCCGCCATTTGGTCGTAAAAATGCTTTTGTAAATAAGCAAAAATAAAAGATTCACACCCAAATTATCCAAATTCAGCTAAGCACTCTAATGCAAATCGCTTTCATAATGCTTGATTTGAGAAAAAAAGTTTTGAACTTGTTGACGTCATAAAGTTTACTAAAATTGGTAATTATTTTATTTTTATATGTATGTATATATAATTTATCAATGCAAACAAACATTATCAAAGTTTGGCGTTCGATACCTCGAAAACGAATAATGATATCGATTTTTGTATTCTTGAAAAAGTGTTCATGTTGGCTGGTTTTAGTAGAATATACACTCAAATACCGACATTCAGGAAATCTTAGTCGTCAACTTAAGGTTAATTTGTCTAGTTCCACGAAGATAGATTGCTCCAGTTTTTGAGATATCTAGTTTCCTCCAGATATCTTAAAAACGAAGCGTGACGTCGATTTTGTGTTTTTTTGAGTGTTTATTTTGGCTGGCTTTATCAGAATGTACACTCAAACAGACATCAACACACATATTTACAAAATAATAAAAGAAAATTTGAAAATATTTTTTTTATTACTCATGCGAGAGAAGTACTAACTTGGCGCACACATTTCTGTACGCAAAATAGCTGTTTGCCCATTGTACTATTCTTTCATATTTTAGTGCGTAAACTTTCCACACGCAAATAGACAATAAAACACGCAAAATTTAATCAAAGTGCGCAAAGTCGCCTCTTGATTTTTCATTTAATAAATATTTCATAATTATTTCTATAGAAACCACCAACAAAGTAATTTAAACAATATTTAATTCAGAAAAAAAAAGACGAACACTCAAAAATATTATTTTAAAAAGTAATAAAAATGTCAAAAATAGTAATAATAATAGAGAACAGTATGTGAAATTCGTAATAAAAATAGTATGTGCAACTCGTGCGGGAATGTAGATTGCCCACTCAAGCGAATGAGCGCACTCACTACGTTCATGCGCTCAACTTCGCTTTCGTGGGCAATCGACAATTTCCCACACTTATTGCACAATATACTATTTTTTTTAAATTTAACGACAGCTTTAGTATTGATAACGAATCGTAGTAATTTTTTTAACTAATCCTCCGTAATGGCGAACATTAAAAATACCCCTGTCGCAGCATCCTGCATAACATAGCGAATTTCCATTTACAAAAGTACGTTTTTCTCGGAAACTAGTTGATATAGAGTAATTGTAAATAAAAAACCTTCTTTATGTGATTTTTCCGCCTCATTCCGCCAGATTTTTTTCACAAAAAATGTTCAAAACAACGTAAACGTTTTCACGAAATTTCTTAAAAATAAGATGTTTCGTTCTTGAGTTATCGTGCGGCATATTTATATATATATATATATATATATATATATATATATATATATATATATATATATATATATATATATATGTTTACTAAGTGTCCGCACGATACCTCAAGAACGAAACATCTTATTTTTAAGAAATTTCATGAAAACGTTTACGGTGTTTTGGACATTTTTCGTGAAAAAAATTTGGCGGAATGAGGCGGAAAAATCACATAAAGAAGGTTTTTTTATTTACAATTACTCTATATCAACTAGTTTCCGAGAAAAACGTACTTTTGTAAATGGAAATTCGCTATGTTATGCAGGATGCTGCGACAGGGGTATTTTTGATGATAAGTGGAAAGTCAATCTATCACTCAATGACAAAATTGCCGTTTTTTGAGGTATTCAGGCTTGAAAAGAATAAGTCATTAACGTATATAAATTGAAGATTTGTTTTAGTTTCAGAATAAATCAATTTGGCACCAACAAACTCAAAAAATCATTTTATTTAAAAGCAATATTTTAAATAAATATGAGTCTCCACCCACCGCCGGAGGTTTCTAGAACCGCCCCGGTAGTGGATGGTGGGTCCAGAACTTGTTTTCTTATTTTCTCAAAAACTAGCTAACCTAGAATAATAATTCAAAAACCTTTTTATGTGATTTTTTTCCGTCTTTGCAATGGTGTAAAAAAATGTGGCGAAAACTTTTAAATTATAGCAAATTTTGGCAAAAAACTAATTTTTTGCAAGAACAAAAACCATGTTCCTGGCATCCGACGTGCTTGGCTGAAGAACTCATCCAAGATTTTTGGACTTTCAACGTTGTCACCAAATTTCGTAAAGCTAGCAGTTTTTCCTGAAGAGCTATCGTGCTGATACATATATACATACATAAACCGATACATACATATATATATATATATATATATATATATATATATATATATATATATATATATATATATATATATAAAAATTTTAGTGAATATTATTTTTGGGTTCTAGGGGCCTCAAAACAAATTTCTGCCATAGTCGCGGGCTGAACTTCCACCATGAGCAAGGCTGGAATAGCGAGTTTCCATTCTGGAAATTCGCTAAAAATAATTAAAATCAGACTATGATTTTTTTTTGAAGCCAAAAATAGGTGGAGCTGTGCTTGTGCATATAATTACCCTAAAATTTGTCAATGCCTTAAATTAAACAAAAAGTTGGAATAATGAAACTGGGAGTAAACTATAAGGTTTACGATATCGATCTTTTCATTTTTTCCAAAAATTAGGCTTGTAGGACCAAACGTGGATACAGGGCCATAGACGATTTGATACAAATGTACATAAATGTTTCTTCATTATTATGAAATCAAACACAATATATATATATATATATATATATATATATATATATATATATATATATATATATATATATATATATATAGGATGTATATATTAGATTGAATTTATTGCAACGTGAATATATACCGAGGTACCACTGTACTTTCATTCCACAAATAACACTTGTAAACGTCATGTCAATCAAAATATTATGAAAATGAGAGTATGGATGGGTAACGTTTTGTACTCGAATAAGCAGCGGATAAGAGAATATGAATGTAAATTAAAAATATAATTATATATTTACAACAGACTGGGTCATCTAACTTGTTATTTTATTACATAACTTACCTATTACTTAATGAAATCTAATTATTATTAGACCACCTTTTGTAAAATTACATATAGCGTTTGGTTTGTACATCGACAATTTAGAACAACAACAGTGGACGATTAATTTAAAAATAATAACTCGTATGAAATGTGGGTTTTCGAGGCCTTCTTTCCATTTTCACCAGAATTATCTATCAGATCAATTACTTTTATAAAAGGAATTGGATCATTTTTTATAATAAACATGCATACCCAAATTCCTCTAATTAAACCATTCACCCTAATTCAAATCGTTTCAACATGGTTCGCTTTGAGAAAAAGGGAATTTTTCAGTTAATGACTTCACCAAGTTTACTGAAATTTTTCGTTGGCTTGAAAAGCGTGAATGATGAAACTGGAGAGGATTATTGATTTTCAAAGTCATTATTTTAATACTAACTTAAGTACATTTTTTTTTTAATTTTCAATGTCAAAAAAGCATTGTTAAACCTTTAAAAGAATTAAAGCATTCGACCCTGAAATACTAAGGCATGTTAATTATCTCTCAGTATCTAAAAAAAATTGACTCTAACAAAATTTTCTTTTTTTTTTCAGGTAAGAACCAGTTGAGATTCGATACATTTTCCTTCTTTTTATGTAAGTAGTTTAACATAAGTGTGATATATTAAAGGTCAAAATGCTCGATTATTTCATCCGTAGACCGCAAAATATTGAACTTATATAAATATAAAAAAATTTTTATATTCGCAAAAAATTAATTAACCACAAATTGTAAAAAAAATAAATTGCTAAAAAAAGAACTGACTCAGTACATGTTATAAATGTTTTTATTGCTTCCTTTACACTTCTGTAATTTTTTTTATAAGTACGGATACTTTTTAGGACTTCGTAGTACAACAACAAAATTGCCATCACATTTGGTGGTTTACGTGTGGTTTACCAGCACTTGACCACTTTTAAATAAAAAAAGGTTATTAATTTTTGTTAGGTTATATAGAAAGTAAAAGGCTTAAATAATCATATTATTAACAAATTAAATACTAATTTCAACATCAAATGAAGGTGAGAATGAGAAGTATTTCATCGTGAAAATTACAAAAAATTCTAGCTATTGACTACGAAATCCTGACTTAATGCGTGCTTAACACGCATTTGGCGAACCTTTTATAAGTAACATAAGTATGTACAATATAGTTATCTAATTTGTTTTTATTAAATTTTCTGATTTCATGCTTACTAAGCGTGTGAAATGAATTATTTAGTTGAGACCACTGAAATATTACCTAAATCATTTATTTTCTTAAGGTCAAATACCTACACTAGTAGTAGGTTTATAGGTTTTTATCGAAATTGATGATCAAGTTAATACAAAAAGTAAGTAGCTGTATTTTAAACTACATAATTGTGTTTTGATATACAGTACAAGCTCTTAATAATCAATGCCATTCGTAGTATTGCCGTTAGTAGGGGTCCTACCACCACCACCACCACCACCACCACCACCACCAAAATGGACAAAATTGCTTAATTTTGGCAATTTTCTTCGTATTTATACGACATATGACATCTCTCGTATTCGAAGTACCGGCCCATTTTTAATAAAATTTGTTTATAATACTTCATTCATTTGTGTATTCATACTATTCTGATAGAGAAATGATAGGTAACAAGTGCACACACTTTATAATTATTAAGAATTTATATTGTATTTGTACCTAAAATACACATTTCTTCCATCCTTCTTCACACCTTGTCCCCCTCTGGCCCATTTGCTAGCGACGTCCTTGATTTGAAATGTCCAAGGATAATTTACGTATTCAACCTGCTCATTGTACCTGTAGTCCATGGGCGCCCATATGATGGATTCCAGAGGGGGCCGAAGGGTGAAAAGTGAATTTCCGACGAAAATTTCGGAAAATTCTTTTTCGATCTTTTTTTTTATATTTTTCTTCGTAATTTTCCCCCGCAAAATTAGCTTGGCGACCTTTTTTTTTGGTCGTTTTACATTTTTTAGGAATCCCTTCCCTCCGCTAAACCCCACTGACTCTCTAAAAATTAGCCTGGCGACCTTTATATTTTTCTCCTTTTTTCTAATTTTCTAATTTTCTAATTTTCTAATTTTCTTCCAATCCTGGTTAGCTAGCGGGGAAGATGCCTCCCCCTGCCCATAAGGATGGGCGCCCATGCTGTGGTCTGACACGAATGTTACCAGGTGCGACGAGTTAAAATCCCAGAGGTTTTTTCAGGCGAACGGGTCAGAAGTCATTTCCTTGAGTCTGTTAAATTATTGATAAAGGTCTAAATTATGGTTCGAAGGATTTAATTTTTAAACGTTTTTTTTTTTTTTTTAGTTATTTTTTCAACACTCTTTTTAAATATCAAAAATTATATACCCTATTAAACTAAAATGTGAAAATATTGCTAATAAATGCAAATTAGTTATTTGAATATTGTTGCAGTTTTTTTTTTTTTTTTGAAAACTAATTCTTTGAAATCTGATATTTTTGACATATGATTTAATTCGTTGACCTTTCAATTAAATTATAATACGTGTAAAACTTTTGTTGTAATTTAAAATAGTGGTGAGATGATTTTGAGAAATTCGATCTATAAAATCTTCATGCGACTCGTAAAACAGATTTATAATTGTATAATAGTAATTTTTTGATTCTATCTATAGACTAAATATGACTGAAGGCGCGTTAGTAACAGTTCATATGCTAATTAAATAGTTCTAGTTGTTCTAGAAAGAAAATTTTTTTCTAAATTTAATTGTCAATTTTATCGTTTTATGTGTGGACTTATTTTATATATCTATTAAAATAAAATTGCTCCGTTAATAAGATTAATGATATCTATCTGCATATACTGGTAAACTGGCAAAAAAAATGAAAAAAAAAAATCATAAAGTAGTCGATATTTGTATTTAAATGCCAAATTACCATAAGAAATGTAACAAATTTTAGCGAAGGTCACCCGGATATTTACACTGCTTAAAGCAAAAACTTGTAAGTAAATCTAAATACATACATATGTACATATTACTTATCGAATTATTTATATTTATATTTTTTATTATTTTTTTATTTCATACATTGGACATTAGCACAGGTATTTCTATGCGAATGAATAATTATGTCATAATAGATATTATGTATGTATACTATAGTGAATGTATACTCAAGTGGAAAATTGAGTTTAACATCTAAAAATAAGATGAGATTTCAGTTAATAGCTGGTTTTTTGAGGGAATTTTTTTTTTTCAGAACAGAAAAAAACAAATAAAATGAATTTTGGATGGTTTATTCCATATACATTTAAGTAAACACCAAAAATAATAAGTTTCGGTGGGAAAATAACATAAAATAGTGACCCAATCGTAACTAGCGAACACATAACTTGACCATTTTTCATTCGTTTGATTTGAACTGCAACTTTTAGAAACATAGTCTATTGGTATGGTTGATTGAGAATTATGATTTATAAATACATATAAACAATATAATAAAACTTCCAGCCTTTATCTATTGAACGTTGCAAATATCGCAACCGCATCCGACGCAACTATCCGACGTTTATTAGTTTCTGAGTATTAATTCGTGTTAATTGGAAAGATTTCTGATATGTTACATAAAGCCGAACATTTATTTAATTATTTATAAAGTAAAAAAAAGAAAAAATCTAAACGTAAAAAAGTAAAAAAAAGTAAATACGTAAGTACAATAAAAACGAAAAAAAAAAAATTTAATAGTGTATTGTAAAATAAGTGGGGAAAGAGGCTTATTTGTCACGAATATGAGTTTGTTGCGCGAGCCCGCAGGGCGAGTGCAACAATTCGTATGAGTGAGAAATAAGCTTTTCCCACGTATTTTACACTATACTTTTTCTACGAACACATTTTTTTTTCGTAAAATTTAACATAAATAATTAAAATAAAATTTAAATAAGTAGTAAAAATTTTTTAAATTTATAATGTCAGTGCTAAGATGTTCAAATTTTTGTCAAAGCATATTTTGAAACTATGGAAACAATAATAAATAATCAACATACATATATGTATATTTTTAGTATTATTTCTATATATTATATATTAAACTAACGGAACAGCCTAGTTTTTTAATATATTAAGGCGTGGGAAACAATTTCCCACTGTATTTCCGCACAGTGTGGGCAATTGTTAATTTTTACATATAGTTAGCCGTGCACAAAATGTTACTTTTAATAGTAGGAGTAGAAAAATTTATTTTTTGAAACAGTTACCTATGATTTTGTATTTTACATTTACTATCAATTCTAAACAACTTTTCCAAATTACCTACATTTTCTTTAATTTCCATTAATTATAATACTCTTGAGCCATATTTATACTCTAATATCCAAATTTTTTTCAGACCAACACTGTACAAGTATAGATAATTATATAATATATATTTGTGAAATTAACAAGAACCAAATGTTTTAGCTTAAAACGTTGATAGTGTTTAAAAAAAAATTAAAGAAAAAAACAATTAAATAATTATTTTTATAATAATTTTATTCTCAAGACGGGCGTAAAAATTCGAAAAAATATATAAAAGTAACCGATATTCATTGGTTTTTAATTTTGATACATAGTTAATTATTAAGTATTTTACAACAGTTACTATTTTTTAATACAGCCGACTTTCGTTATCAGTCCGCTTACGGGGCTGTAGGAGAATATAATTCTAAGAATTCCTGTAACCCCACTTGTGCTTAGTAGTCGACCGCCGTAACTCGCACTTCCCCTACTTTTCAAGCCTGTGAGTGTGTATTTTATTTATTTATGATCAAATAGCCCGGACGTTTAGTGTAGTATTACCATTCGTTAGAAGCGGCACAAAATCTACCTATTTTTAATAAATACATTTACTAATATTTTCTAAATGCGTTCTCTAGTTTGTGTGACAGGAGTTTAAACGATACTGTCAACACATATTTTCTTTAAAAATTTTTTAAAATCTTTTGTAGAAATTGTAAATAATATTGTTAGTCAAACAAAGTTTCTAATATAATCCGCGCGATGAACGAACAATACTTGTTTTGGTCAACTACACATGTATTATGTAAACACAGACCTATCAAAAAATTATTTTAGTGTATAAAAAGATTCTGATAGGATGATTTATGAGTTGCGCTATTAAACATCAACACCAATGTTCCGGTCTTATAACGAAACTGAAATGAATTTTTTTCGGTCATAGAGGGGAATGTTTACAATAGAAATGTAAATTGGCGGACTCACAACGAGCGAACTGATAACGAGAGCCGGCTGTATTTACTTTCGTACTATGCAACCAAACTTTAAAATGATCTTTCCTCAAAACGGTATTTTCAGACTTATGACCTTTTACCATCCAGCTCCTCAATTGAAAGAAACCGTCACGATGGTGGAAGCACTGGGTAGATTCAATATATTCTCTTATCATTTCGTTTTTAATTTTACATTTGTGTAAAAATCACTCTAGTAGTAAGTCTAGTATGTTGTAGTTCTAGAAAATCGTTAACTTGAACTTAATTTTGAATTTTTGTATACGCCCAAGTCTATTATATGCAACCTGCAGCGACATATTAATACATACCTGTCAACCTGTGATATTATATATGCATACATTCGAATGTTTATACATATATTTTATTTTTAATATTTCTTCTAAAAATTGTAAATTTATTTATTAAATGTGGTTATGTAACTTTAATGCAATCGTACTAATTAAATATGCATAATATTTTACAAAGTCAATGTTTTATTTGCTATCTGATAAGCGCTCACTCACTCACTCACCGGGTATAAAAGTAGATTTTTCTACTTTTGTAATTGAGAATTCGCCGCTTTTGGTAATAAAACGTTTTTGAATACTTGTATCTTATTCTAAAATCGTTTTTAAATCGTTATGTAATTTATGATATATGTTTTGAAAAAAATTAACTTGTGTTTTACAATGATATTTATTTATTTTTATTATCGTATGCTACATAAGAATGTGAAGCATGGTCGTTTGGTACAGGTGTTTAAAAAATTTTTTAATTTATGGCCTTAACCTTTGAAATATCGGTTGTTTTTTATCACGTTTGGTACTAAAAATAAGTAGGTATATCGAAAAAATTTCTTTAGCATAATATGTACGTGTTAAAAAAGTAGATTTTTAAAGCTGCGATTGCTTGTCAAAGATCGCTAAAAAAACGATTTATGTATATTATAAGGAACTATTACATAACATGGTGAGAGCGTCGAGGAATATTAATTTAACCCTAGAATCATACGTTGGTCTACGAGAAACGTTAATCATACATCGACGTCGTTTTGACGGATGGACTTTGTACGGAGAGTTTTAGAGTTTATTTGCAAAAAACATTTTTTTTACATAACAATACTACAAAAGCGAACAAAATATTTAAAAAAATTGGATTTGGAAAAATTTCTTAATGCAAATATTTATTAATTTTTTTAATCTTTTTATCAAAGCATATTTTCATTATAAAAATTAAAAAATAGATAAATACATCAATTGTATCATAAAACATGTGTTTCAAATAATTAATTTATGAACTATTGTGAGTCAGTGGGCTTGTGTGACTTTACAGAATGTGAAATTTCTCAGTCATAAATATTCCTATAGATATGTAGTTATTTCCCCATTAGGTACATTTGTAAATTTTCTAAAATTTGTTAGTAATTTTTCGAATAAGATCTCAAAAAATAATAGAAAATTAGAATATTTTCCACAAAATAAATTGTTAATCTTTTGTTAAGTCACTTGAAACGCATTCTTTAGTTTTCGATTCAATATATTAAAACTTCAGTATTATGTCGTCTCTATAAGCCAAACAGCTGTAATCATCTTTCACATTATCATAATCATTGAATAAATTAATTATAACATGCATATCTTTAATAAATTTTAGAAAAATTAGGAAAACTTTTATATGTGAAGTACAAAATCTTAAAAAAAAAACATCGCGTAATCATACATCGACGTCCTTTTGACGGACACTATTTCAATACAAACAAAACGACAATGACTATAAACAAAATAAATACGTCTTATGTGTTATAACAACAAATAAATTAGATAACAGAAATCTCACAGCAAGCAGGCACCGACAAGTTGTAGTATTGGAGCAGGTAGAGAAGTTCGTTCGTCGTTTTGACGTGTACGTATGATTCTAGGGTTAATGTACTTCCAAAAAGAAAATTTAGCTATTACAGCCACTGTCATGGTGAGACTTGAGTTCGGAACTGTAATAGAAATTTGTTAAAATAGAACCGGAAAATGATATCTAATAGAATGCATAACATATATGTATGAAACCCCAAATTTTTTGATGATTCCTTCAGCCAGACAAATCTGATGTCCAAAAATTTAATAGACGGTACATGACAGAAGACGATTAGCACAATATGCCACCGCCTTTTGGTTCGAAAACATATCTTAAGAAAATGTCAGTATTTACCTGAGTTATGTGGTAAACTAAGTGGTCGAAAAACGACATTTCATATTACACAACGAAATGATATTCCAATTACTGGCGAAAACGATTGCAAGATACAATAACTACTTAAAATTAAAGAATTTCTTTTAAACATTTCTCCAATGCTTAAGAAAGTGTTGATATTTATCTGAATTACCTACACGGTAGGCCAAGTGGTCGGACAACGACATTTCATATTGCACGAGCAAATATTATTCCAAATAATGGCGGAAATGATTTCAGGATACAATAATTCTGTTTAAGATTAAAGGGCGGCTTGGAAACATTTCTCTAATGCTTGAGAAAGTGTCGATATTGATTTGAATTACATGGTGGACCAAGTGGTCGGAAAACGACATTTCATATTACACGATCAAATATTATAACAAATACATAATAGCGGAAATGATTTTAGGAGACAATAAGAATGACCTTTAAACATTGCTCTAGCGTCTAAGTAAGTGTCGGTATTTTGATGAATTATAATATATATTGGACTAACTGGTCGGAAAACGACATTTCATATTACATAACCAAATATTATTGGAAATAATGGTGAAAATGATTTCAGGGTACAATAATTATATTTAAGATTAAAAAACGGCCTTAAAAATTTCTCTAATGTTTAAGCCTTTTAAACAAACCATATGGTAAAATTTTTTTGTCTCAAAATGCCGGACTTTTTACTGCCGAGTGATAAGTACAATAGATAAGGCTACAAAAAAAGAAAAAGAAAAAAATCAAAGATCCCAACATTAAAAAAGTGAACCCTAGGAATTTACAAAAAATAAATTATACTAAACTATGTTGATAAAATTGCACATTATTTAGAATTATACCGTATTGTCACAGATGGCGGCACCTGTACCAGTGAATATATACATACAATGACAGCATTTTGAGTCGCCATGTTGCAGGACGAGTTAACTCGTCTTAATCATTTAAAGGTTAAGAAAGTGTCAATGCTTATCTGAATTACATGATTGACCAGGTGGTTGAAAAAAGACAATTCTTATTGAAATCCTTAATGCTTTTTCAACTTATTCTAAGCCACAAGAATTCTGTGTAAAATTAAACAACTGATTTTAAACATTTTTGAAATGCTTAAAAAAATGTCAATATTTATCTGAATTACATAGTCGGCCAAGTGTTCGGAAAACCAATTTTCATATTACATATAAATGTAATTTAGAAAACTGATAATAATCATCATATTATCTCATCCTATATGTGACCAGTCCGTGCGAAATTATCCAAGATTTTACCGAGCTGTGACTGAAGAAAGGTTGAAAAACGCTGGCCTAGTGTTTCTGTATAATTCATCTAATTTAACCAAATCTGTATAATATTCATGACGATCAAATGTCCTAAAAATGAGACAATCAGGTCAAATTGTTTAACGATTATTTGAACGAAATTTATGTAATGTGAGTTCAATTTGCACTTGACCTCTTTATTATTAATTTAATCTAACATGTTTTTAATTAACTCAGATACTTCGAATATAATAAAAATTATTTATTTATTTATTTATTTTGTAAATAATTAAAAAAATACAGTTAAATTTAAAAATTACATATTTTACTACATTCAATCGTCACAACAATATACCTACATTAAAACAACATTTTTAATACATATTTAAAATAGATAATTATTTATAAATTCAATGAGCGTAGTCTGAATGACTATGATGACCTCTCCTTTATTTAAGTCAGTCAGACACTGACATTGTATGGTATAACAATTAATTATTATTTGTTATAAATAAAAAGTTTATTTGTAATATTGGAAATGATGATAAAACACTACAATTCTTATTTGAATTTACGTTGTAAATGTTAGATTAAATAAAGAGACGTGATGTAATATAATTATTATTAAATAGAAAAAATAGCGCCTAGATAATACGAATTCAACGTAATGGAGTCACGATTGTTTAAATGTTTTTTAAATGCATTACAATAAGTTGTAAAATTTTGCGTTAGACGACTGATTTTTTTAACCCTAGAATCATACGTTGGTCTGCGAGAAACGTTAATCATACATCGACGTCGTTTTGACGGATGGACTTTTTACGGAGAGTTTTAGAGTTTATTTGCAAAAAACATTTTTTTTACATAACAATACTACAAAAGCGAACAAAATATTTCAAAAAATTGGATTTGGAAAAATTTTTTAATGTAAATATTTATTAATTTTTTTAATCTTTTTATCAAAGCATCTTTTCATTATAAAAATTAAAAAATAGACAAATACATCAATTGTATCATAAAAAATGTGTTTCAAATAATTAATTTATGAACTATTATGAGTCAGTAGACATGTGTGACTTTACAGAATGTGAAATTTCTCAGTCATAAATATTCCTATAGTTATTTCCTCATTAGGCACATTTGTAAATATTTTACAATTTTAGTAATTTTTCGAATAAGATCTCAAGAAATAATAAAAATTAAAATATTTTCCACAAAATAAATTGTTAATCTTTTATTAAGTCACTTGAAACGCATTCTTTAGTTTTCGATTCAATATATCAAAACTTCAGTATTATGTCGTCTCTATAAGTCAAACAGCTGTAATCATCCTTCACATTATCATAATCATTGAATAAATTAATTATAACATGCATATCTTTAATAAATTTTAGAAAAATTAGGAAAACTTTTATATGTGAAGTACAAAATCTTTAAAAAAAAAACATCGCGTAATCATACATCGACGTCCTTTTGACGAACACTATTTCAATACAGACAAAACGACAATGACTATAAACAAAATAAATATGTCTTATGTGTTATAACAGCAAGTAAATTAGATAACAGAAATCTCACAGCTAGCAGGTACCGACAAGTTGTAGTATTGGAGCAGGTAGAGAAGTTCGTTCGTCGTTTTGACGTGTACGTATGATTCTAGGGTTAAATGCATTACAATAAGTTGTAAAATTTTGTGTTAGAGGATTGATTTTTTAAAGAGGGTTATATAATATTTTTGCTGAAATAGAAATCTGGATTTAGATAATACCAGTGTTAAATGTTACTGGGTAAATGTTATAATGTTAAATAGAACAGTATTTCTTACATAATTTCAATGCAATGAATTGTTTCAAAATGGTAAGAGGAGGAATGTAGAGCAAAATTTGTGCTGCATCAAACAAATGCAAGAACAATATCAAGATCCTAGTAATCTTTTTTCAGCCACTTGAATCGTAAGTTGACGTTTACATAGCAGATAACTTGTCGGTGTAAGCGATATTTATCATTCTATTTTCTGGTTACTATAGTCACAACAAATAACAGGCCATAAAAGTTTAGTTACCTTCGTAAAAACGTAAGTAATCAATCAATCGCTTATCGTCAATTTCTAAGTAGATTTCTTTATTGAAATAGGCAGTTACTTATTAGTTATTTAGTATTTTGTTTTTTGTTATTTTGTTACTTATACTCGGCCCGTAAGTGTATTTTTGTGGCTGTGGATACAATTTGAGAAACCTTGGCTTTCAGCTTCGGATTCGAAGGCCACAAAAATAACGACTTAAAAGTCCTCGCTATAAGTAATATACTATTGTTAAATATTACCTGCGCTATTCAAATTTAGTGTTAATTTAAAATTTACTTTTAACTAGCTGTACCCGCGGTGTCGTTCACGCATAAAATCAGTGAGAAGTATATAAGTATAATAATTATAAAGCATTTGCATAGAACAATAGTTTTGCGTAATGCATGCACATGCTCAAAATGCTTTTCTATTTTCCCGTGGCAATGAGACATTTTCCCGAAATAAAAAGTATCTTACATGTTAACCCAGATAATAGGTTATTATCACACAAAATTTCATAAAAATCCGTTCAATAGTTTTGCCGTAATATGTGCACATGCTCAAAGTGGTTTTTCTATTTTCGCGTGGGAATGAGACACTTTCCCGGAGTAAAAAGTATCTTAGATGTTGACCTAGGTAACAACTAATAAGTTATCACCTCACCAAATTTCAAATCCGTCCAGTAGTTTTATTAGCGTGATGCATGAACAGACAGACAGACAGACGGACAGATAGACAGAAAGACAAACAGACAGACAACAATTTTAAAAATCGCTGCTATCTACATCGGTAACTATTTACAGTACCAATACAATTTTCAAAAGATATTCCATGTACAGAAACGGTCTTGTTATAGTTTTATTATATGTATAGATTATTAGAATAAACTTGATTTTATTGACTTTTATTCGTTTGGAAACATTCTTTCGCTGCAATTTCATTTCACTTTATGTAAAGTATCTAGTAAAAACGATATAAAGCACAGTTGATTATCGAAAAATTTGTATGTTCCCAGTTGTTTAAAACATTGTGAACGCACAAATTTGCTTCTTCTACAATTCAGTTGTTTTACCTCTCAAAAAAATTTAAGGAGTTGCGCTGCTGTGCTTGACGGTTCTTCTTGTTAAATTATTAAGCAACAAATTTTTATTATATATGTATAAACACAAATTTATTCGAAAAAATACAAATCTCTTCTCGTGTAATAAGTAAAAAAATTTTAACATATTCGGGTTAATAAATTTGACAGAAATGTTATTTGTCTTTGTTTCAAAATAATATAAAGAGAAATTATAACAAAAATGTTAAAATTATGGTTTTTATCGTAAATCTAATTTTATTATTTGTTCATTACTATCGGTACACGATTTATTTTTATTTATTGATTTTGATTTAACGATAGGAAGTAACGAAATCAATCAAATATGTTGCAACAAACAATAAAAATCTGTATTGGTTAATTTATTTTTTAGTCTGTTTATATGCAAAATTGGCACACAAAACTAATATTTTGCTAAAACGATATTCCACTCTAGTGGGTAATTATAAAAGAATTTTTGTACTTGACAAATATAGTAATGTAATGTGTTTGTTTTTTTTGTTCCGTACAAAAATTGGCAAAACGGAATCACTTATGGAAACACTGTGGTATCCGTCCATCAGTCTGTTACCAACGATTCGATTTTCTCTGAAACTATTTGATGCAAATATCTGAAATTTAGCACAAAGGTAGAGTGTAGGGGTCTAGTTATAAAAAGTTGAATTTTGATTCTGGAGGTTGATTTCAGACAGGGCCGGATTAGTAAGTAAGCAAAACGATTGTTTAGGGCTCTTTAACACAAGAAAAATAATTAAAATAGGTACGTACATCTCGAGATATAATTATAATAACCTTTAAGTCAACATTATCTTATCTATTTTTAAATAAAAATAAAATATAGGTACTAGCGATGGACGTGGCATGTAGCTTTCTTGTTCTTATAACATGCTTGTATAAATACAGGGCCGAATTTATCACTGTGGAGGCCGTGGGGCACTTCTAATGTGGTGGCCTCTGAATACTTCACATGTGGAGGTTCCTGAGTACTTTTGTGAAGGCCCTCTTCAAGTGTTTGTGAATTTTTTTTCATTTACCGAAAAATGGGGTTGGCGAGCAAAAAGAAAAAAAAAACGAAAAAGCTTTTATCCTTTATATTCTATTCCTTAATTTTGAGATTTTATTTGATTTTGTGAAGGCTCTTAATATCTGAGGACCCCAGGGCACGTGCCCCAATTACCCTTGTGTAATTCCGGCTCGGTATAAATGTATGAGTGTAAGATTGCAGAGGAATTTATATGAAACCATTATGGTCTAACCTGCCAACTATCCTCAAAATTTTCCCTAACGCTTCGATTGCTACTCGTATATGAATCAGAAGAAGCTATCTAAAAATCAACTCTTCTAAGAATCAACATTTCTAAGGATCAGAATTCTAAAGATAACACAATTTCTATAATCCAGCATCCAAAAAAAAAAAAAAAAATTGAGAAGAATTGTATAAATAAAAAGTTAGAAATTTTGTGCCTTACATTGTATAAATTTAAGGGGGACCACTAGTGTGACCGGCTAAAAAAAGGGAATTTTTGGGAATTTTTTAAAGGAAACTACTGCATGGAATGTTTTAATATTTTAAGGTTATATTTATGGATATATAATAAATACATAATAAAATTTTTGGACTGAAAAATTGAAAATTCAGCGAGTTATTCGCAATCTCCCAAGGCTCCGAAAAAAATTCCCTCAACTGCTGCAATGATAACGACCTTCACAGTGCTGGAAATAAAAAAAAAAAAGTTTATTAAACTAGAAGGTATTGCTCGTACCATGAATTTCAATCGAAAAAAAAATTGAAATTTAACAAAATAGCGGTGTTTTTTAGAAAAAAATTCAAATTTCGCGTGAAAATTTGATGATTTTTGGCCTGCCAAAATTAAATTTTTTATTCGATCGGAAAACTGGAGGTTCATAGCATGAAGAAACATATATAAAAGAAGCCGCAATAAGAATCAAATCGATCGGATGATTTGTCTTCGAGTTATAACTGCAGCAAATTTGAAAAATGTAGTTTTTCGATTTACCTTTTAGTTTTAATCACTGAGCATTTTTACTAAAATTATTTACGATCTACCTACTCACTATAATGGTCATAGTAAAACTAGATGAGTCGTTTAAATGTGCCAGGGTCTAGTTGCTCCACAACATGTGACTGGCAGCCACGGCTAGAAACTCCCGAACTATCAACTTTCACACATTTCTCAGTACGTCAAAGTTAACAATGAAAATCAGAATCCACTCTTCAGATGGCTGTAACTCAAAAACGATTTGAGATATGCACTTGAAATTTTAGTACGGTATTTTTAAAGGTTTAGACTATCGAAATATGCAAAAAAATTTCGATTTTTTTTTTAACAATGTCACACTAGTGGTCCCCCTTAACAAGGACGACTTGTTCGAATCCACATGATCCTTTAAAGTGACGTGATTTGAGCCCTATTCAACTTGTTGATTTCCAGAATTTCCAAAGTGTTGAATTTCCGGCTTTTTTCCGGCAAACGTGTAATATTTTTAGTTGTTGATTATAGTTTTCACTGAATAACTTATTTTCTTTTGCCTGTTCTCAAGTGGAACTAATCAAGGATTTTATACCGAATCTACATAATTATGTGGAAACTTCCAATAAAATTAATTATTTATCATTCGAAATCCATATAGTTCACTAATAAATTTATTTTTTATACCTTACAAATACGTAATCATATAAAAACGGTAGGTACAAGAAAAGTAAATTAATAAAAAAAAAATATAAAGCTAAAAAAAACTAATTATAATTTCTTACATTTGTAATTGTAATTTGTTGACCTTTTATTTTTATTAATTACTATTACATTTTGCAGTTTTACATAGTGTTGCAGTGCTCGTATCTAGAGTATTGTTTCAGAACCTATAACGTTTTTATTTATTAGATTATGTAATAATTAGATTGACTGCAAAAATCTTTTTTTGTTTCGTTTTTGGTGCTGCGTTGTTACAATTTTAACATTTTTATCTGTCCAAATATTAACTGACTGAATATCTGACCTCAATCTGTTTTTTAAAAATGTACATGTGTGTGCACACATGTACGTATATATGTTCTTAATACATACACTCTAATATTGCCGTATATACTTGGATACAACAAAAATTTCCACTTCAAGTAATACATTTACTTATTTAAGTGCTTAGCACTGTATCGTATGTGTACTTTCATATTTGCACAAATTGCATAGTTATTGAAATTTTTTGTGCTATATGTTCAATAATAATAATTATTAGGTACAGAAAATTATATTGTCATAGGTGTTTTGATTGTGGAAAATTTGTTAAATTTCATTTAAAACGTCAGTGTTGAAGATGAATTGTAAAAATAACACATGTAATGATTATAATGGGCGTATAGTAGATCCTTTTGAAAGTCAGCGATCACTTTTCTTAGCCGATCTTCTTCTAATCCAGCGGTTCCCAAAAGTTCCCAGGGGTCCGCGAACGAATAGTAAGGGGTCCGCGAGATATTATTATGTTATTATATTCATTCTGTATCATATCGCGCGTTGGCTGTCTCTACCTCGTATATCAAAAGCTACATGTTTTATGACACACAAAGAACATACAAAGGGTGTAATTAGCATCAATCTTAAGCTCATAGTGGTGAAAACACGGATTTAAAATATGTTTTCTTTGTGTCCAAAAATTGGGAGTTTTCAGATACGAGGTTGAGACAGAATACGCGCGATATACACTGTATATCATTAATTAATAAAAACTAAGGATTATATTATGTTTTTGTAATTCTGAATTAAAAAAGTTAACTATACAGTCGCCTGTGATAGTGTCAAAACGGCTTACTTTTTTCACTATGAAAAAAAGTATCCACTTTTTATTAAGCCTGAAAAAAGTATAGGTAAACAAATTCATTTCAAGAGTAACGATATGTAAGCTATAGTCATCATAGTCATCCATGAAAAATTCAAAACAAAAAATTTGTTAAAACAATTTGTTAATGTAGTTGTCAAACTTTTATAATTTGAGATTATTTTTCAATTTTTCGTTAGTTTTTTTCCATTTTAATTCAGAATTGCAAAAAATATTGTATGTAACACGTGCAAAATGAGTGTTTTTTATTTTACTCGTCGCAATTATCCAACTCGTTATTGAAATTTATAACAAGTTATCGTATTCATAACATCATTATTATAGTGCTGGTGGGGGTGCTGGGAACGTAAAGAAAAATTTTGTCATTTTTTTATTCAGTTACATAACAAAATATATAACATTCAACAAACGGTGGAACCGCTGTGCATAATGTTTTTTTTAACATTATTCACAGCGCTCCCATGGATTAAAATGTTTTATATTATTTTTCTTAAAATTTTCATTTTACAAAATTTTTGTCAGCATGGTCGAAGAACACCTAATTTACACCTAATTCTCCATACTTTAAATTACCCAAAACACTTTTTTTTACCTAAGGGACGGCTAAGTTTACGTAAACCTTGCCGTCCCTTTTATTTTTCATGTTTTCTCGAAAACGGTAAGAACACCTAATTTTTTATTAGCACACCTAATTTACACCTAAAATACACCTATTTTTTATCTACTATTTTTTTGGGATTTTGCAATTTTTTTTTAGGACGGCTAGCTTTATGAGGTATCTACGACCTCGTTTGACAAACTTACGACTCATAAAAGAAAAAACCTTCATTTTGCAACTTATGACATAAATAACTATTGTACAAGTGTCATTAACTATTTGCGAGACTACAATTTTTTTTTAAATTTCTTTAGATTTAGGTTTAGGGGTCCATGTTAAAATAGTGACTGGATAAAGGGGTCCGTAGAAAAAAATTATTGGGAACCTCTGTTCTAATCATTGTTTCAATTTAAAATCACGTAGTGATTAACAAAATTATGGCGTCTAAGTGAATGAACATCTTCAAATCTTCACATTATGTATTGTAGATAATTTTACTTTGTGAAAATCCATATTGAATATAGTGAAAAAAATCGTTATGAGAGTGTAGAATTATTTTGGGCTTGAATTTTTAATTTGGTCAAATTTTCACATAATACTTAGATGAAAATTTGATAAAATTAGAAATTTTTTCACCATATTCATCTCCAAATCTACTGGAGCTAGAGAAATGAAATTAACCTCAAAATAATTCTACACTCTCATAACGATTTTTTCAGAGTTCAAAGATTAAAAATTTCTTTGATTTATTTTTTTTTTTTTTTGGCTCAAGAAAATATTTAATTTTTTTGATGCAAAAAAAATATTTTCTAAAATTTTTTTCAGTAACTAGTCAAAGAAATATTTCTTTGAACCAAAAAAATTATTTTTTTGATTCAAGAAAAAAAAATCAAAGAAATCGTTTTGATTAAGTTTTGGGAGTTTTTTCGTATTTTTCGATTTTTTTTTTTTTTTTTTTTTTTTTGGGATTTGTTTATGAAAATCGATAAAACTTAGACGAAAAGTATAACAAGAGATCTTAATTGAAGTGCAATTTTTTTCGTAAGTCACGTGACTTTCTTTGAAATTTCTGAAAAAAAATTCTGAAATTTTATGGGAGTCGTAGGAATTGTAAGGATGCGCTTAATCGACAATCGAATTTTTTCAAAGTGGCGTCACAGTCGGTGGAAGTGATTTGAAATTTAAATCACTTGTTTGAAAGTTCACACTTGTTTGAAATTTTGTAGAATATAATTTGCAGAAATTTCAATTTGCAACAACTTTGTTTCCGATAACTTTTTTTTTTTTAAAAAAATGCACCAAGTTACCCCTGAAATCGTAAAATAAATTTTTATTCCTTGTAACCTTTAAACGGAATAATCTTTTTCTACTCCTACTATTAAAAGTAACATTTTGTGCACGGCTAACTATATGTAAAAATTAACAATTGCCCACACTGTGCGGAAATAGCAGTGGGAAATTATTTCGCACGGCTTAATATAATAAAAAAGTTGGCTATGTCTGATTTAATATATAATGTCATAAATGTAATTCTAAAAATATACATATTATATGTATAATTATGTTGATTATTTATTATTGTTTCCATAGTTTCAAAGTATGCTTTGGCAAAAATTTGACCATCTTAGCACTGAAAAAATAAATTTAAAAAATTTTTACTATTTATTTAAATTTTATTTTAATTATTTATGTTAAATTTTACAAAAAAATGTGCTCGTAGAAAAAGTATAGTGTAAAATACGTGAGAAAAGGCTATTTCTCACTCATATGAATCGTTGCGCGAGAAATAAGCCTCTTTTCCCACTTATTGTACAATATACTATTTTCATTGTGATTTTTCTATTATTCATAAATCCCTTATTCAGTACTGACTAGTGATGTCGGATGATTAATCGATTAATTAGTTTAGTCGACTATTTTTGTTTACATTTAGTCATTTTTAGTCGACTATTTTACCCTCGACTAAATGACAAAAATGATTAATTTTTTTTAAAATGATTAAAAACGACTAATTTAATAACTTTTATGTATTATTTAGTGGACTCCAAAAAATGGAAAAATTATATATTTGTATGATTTGTCATTTTTATGTGATTAACACATTATGACCTCTATCTTTGTTTTCCTTAAAAAAAAGAAAATATATTAAAAGTCAATAATCAAATTCAAAAGAAAACGTCATTTGTGAAAGAGTGACGTAGGTTACCCTATTCGTGAATACGACTAAATTTTAGTCGATTAGTCGACTATTCTATGCTCGATATTTTTGACTAATGACTAATTTTGTTTGAAAAATAACTTTAGTCGATTAATCGACTGACTGCTCCTCGGCTCGACATCACTAGTACTGACTTCAATCCCTTCCCTTAAGGGGAGGTTTACTTGAGAGTCGTTAAAAATAATCGATTTTTTTTGCAGAAATTGGTAGCTAATTATGTGTAGAATATGTTTCCAAAGTCATTTTGCTGAAAGTAATTTAACTCGACAATTCCCAAGCCGCGATCTATCGACAAAATATTCTTATTTTGTGCTAGTTTTTATCTTTAGGTACTCAACATATAAAAAATAAATAATTGAAAAAAAAATACCCTTCAGTTTTTTTTTTTAAATGGCGTGTCAATTATAGGTCGTACGGGCCGTTATTTGTAATATGAACTGATAAAACGGTATGAAATTACCGGCAAAAAATCACTTTCATTATAAGCTTGATTCTTAAATAATAATTTGTTATAACAATATTAATAGTACCTACTTTTTAGACATTTTTATAACAGCGAAAATACCACAAGATACACTCACGTGCAATAAAACAGCAAATCGTTTGAAACAACAGAATTAATTTGACCGTTAACATAACTTCAGTGTTGCCAAATTAAAACCATGAATACTACCAAGTATTAACATTATAGTCGTAACACATTTATTTTTAAAATTTGTTATATTGTCTGTAAAAAAAATCACAAATCACTGTCACCTAGAGGTGATACTGGGAATTCCCGAGTTAAGGGAAGGTTTACTTGAGATTTGATAAAAAAAATCGATTTCTTTTGCCGAAATTGATAGCAAATTATGTGTAGAATATGTACCCAAAGTTATTTTACTGAAAATAATTTAAAAACAAGATTCTTGCACATTAACCGAATCCAACTTTCTATAAAAAAAATTCAAAAAACGTAGTTCACGCAATAATGAGTATTGAATATAAAATTTTTCAAAATACGTTTCTTTATATATATTTTATAATATCTCGGAACTACATTTTTGGAACTGGTGGACACGATAACTCAAAAACTATTCGATGGATCCTTTTTTTAAATTTTATATTTTAAAGATAATTCAATTCTTCGGCACCTCTACCTAAGTTCGATACACTTTCAATATTTTTTTTATTTTTAAATTTACTTTAAAGAGCGAAAAATAAAACAAAAATCGTAATCAAAAGTTCAAACATCCGCCATTTTTTTTCTTTCAGCAATTTATTAATATTATAGGTAGAGGTGCCGGTACTCTTCATATATTTTATAAATCTTTTTTTTTTTCTTTTGATTTCGGTGGTTTATTAGCGGCGCTAGGATGTCCACCAACAAGGCATTGGATTTTCGGATCGTCACACTGCACTATCTATAAAATGGACACTTTTTTATATTTTTCCTTGAATTTTTTTTTTTTTTTTGTGTAGTTTAATACTTAATAAATATGTGCACAAAATTTGAAATTGATATTTACTTCCGTTCTTGAGAAAAAAAATTCTAGAAAAATACATAATTTTTAAAGACTCTCGAGTAAACCTCCCCTTAAGTAGATTTCAAAACTAGAAACGGGACAAGAAAATCATACAACTGGCACCACTAAAATTGTCGATAAAAAGCTTCTTTCCCATTCATATTTTAAAATCTTCCCTATTTTTGTAACGGATCTCACAGTATTTTTCAAATAGATGTCCGAATTATAAGACGTAAGTATTCACGTTAATAAATAATACTATTATGCAAATATGGAAAATTTATTCATTTAACGCAATTTGTGAAAAATATATAATACACAATACAATATAATAAATAAACTATATATTTAAACAAAACAAAAAAAGCGTAGAGGAGTAATATTCACATCAAGAAGTAATAATTTCTTTTATTTATAATAATACCTATGACACGCACATAAACAATAAACATTTTTTTTATTAATGTGGGTAATAATATCTAAGCAGCTCTGCATAAAAATGCAATTATCTTTTTGCATAATAGTTTCCCGATATCATTTAGGAAACTATGTATGTGTTCTGAACAATATTTCTTTATTAAATCAAAAACAATAAACAATCCACGAAAGAAACCTACAAACCTAAAAATGTTTACACATAACGCACCATTGTCTACATAACGCACCATTGTCTTCATAGCGCAGCGCCGAGTACAGTGCTCTATGAGGCCGGTGAAAACTTTCTTGAAAGACAATTGGTTGGTTACATATTATGTACGTGTATGAATGAATAAATAGCAAGCAATTAACTATCGACCGAAAATAATATAATACCCCTGCATCGCAGCAACTGCATAACATAGCGAATTTTCAACGAGTGGACCTTGGCGGATCTCATATAACTATCTGTATCCATATAAAATAGTTTAGCTCTCTGACAGTGAAAAAATTTTCAAAATCAATTGAGTAGTTAATTTTTGGCACTTTTGGTTCCCAATACTTTGACGTATCTCATATATTATTGGTTATAGGTCTCATATATCCAAAATTTTTTTCCTAATTTTCAAATTTAATGGATAAAAGATGCCGAAGTGTGAGAAAAGTTAAAAAAAAATTGAATTTTTCATTTAATTTTGCTCCTTTAATTTTTTTTCTGACATTTTGAACAAACGGTTTAGGAAAACCATTCGATAGATCGATCTGTCGATTTGCAGCGTTATTGGGGGTACAGTGATGTATAAAAATTCGTACAAATATTAAATTCCCCTTCAATACTCGCAAGGATGCGGACAATTGTTCGCAACAAAGAAAACAGTTCCTTTTTTGCACATTTTTCAGGTTAAAATTAAAGATGAAAAAAATTTTTTTTCCAAAAGTACGCAGCATAACTTTGTAGGAAATTTATTCCAAATTCCAAAACTGTCCTTCAGATTTCTGTCCGATCACTGGTTACTGAGATATCGATGGTTAAAGCAAAAAGGATCCTTTTGCATTCAAAGTTGGATATCTCTGGAACAATTAAACGTAGAGAAAAATTTTAAAAAGGAAATTGAAGCTGAATAAACAGGCTATCAAGTTAATACCATGGCTTTACTGTAAAAAAATTTTTGAAGCCCGTAGACCGAAAAAGAAAGAGCAAAAAATTTTCAGTTTTCAAGTTTTGTGCGACTCGTTAGAATTGCTCGATAACTGTCAGCCCCAAAATTTTTTGGATGAAAGACCTCAAAACTAGAATCTTGGAGCTTCAGAATGCTTTTTTCATCATCTCGATACGACCATTTTTCACCCTTCAAAAATAACTAAAAAATTAGCAATTTTTTTTTGTTCCCTTAATTTTTTGTAATAGTATATATTAATCTCGCTACGAAAACAGTGGGTATATCTCACCCATGTAATTAATATTTGCCAATAAATTTGAACCAAAACTGTTTTTAAGAGAAAAACTTAATACAATTTAATACGAAATATCTATAAAAAAAGCGGCCCTTTAAATTTTTTTTAATCCGGCCCTGACCATCTCATCTTTGTAAGATAAATTTTCTGTTTTTAAAAAAAGATCTGAGAAGCACGTTTACGACCTAAACATGTTTACAAAATTTTATTAAATTTTAGTCAATAAAATTATTTTGTACCTTTGATATTAAGAAGGTATTCATGCATAATTTAGTCAGAGCCGTACTTAGAAAAATTTTGAAACATGTAGCCAGTCAATTTGCGATTTTCCAAAACTATTAATTCCGAAAAAATTCCTGTGGTTTTTGGTGTCTACAGGGTGCTGTGAGTCACCCCTCGAAAGGATGAGAGTTATTTATTTTACATCCTGTATATACAAACTTTAGTAAAAGTCATTTTCGGTTTCTAAAGGCCTCAAAACAAATTTCTGTCATTGTACACCGTGCTTAAGTTTTACCACGAGAGTTGGTGTACTAGCTGAATTTTCAAAATAGAAATTCGCTAATAAGCGACAAGAAGAAGATGTAAAAATTAAATAATAGCTATATTCATGTGTGGTTTTAATAATAGAAACAATAAGGAATTCAACCTTCAAACGGTAGTGTTTGTTATTAGAGTTGTACTACTGTTTTACCACCATACAAGCGTTATTGTATGTTTCCCACAATTAATTCAAATCGAGTAGATAATATAATTATCTTCTATAATATTATAATTTTATTATTTTGCAATTTATTGTTTATTTTTTTTGTTATTATTACATTATCCTTTTTTATTTAATTTATTACAGTTTGTGCGTTCAATTAAGTTTTAACAAGAAAAAATTGAACGGCACGAATTTTATGTAGTTTTATAATTTAGAGCTGGAGTTTAATTTCAAAAATTAATTTTTTTCTACTCCTACTATTAAAAGTAACATTTTGCGCACGGCTAACTATATGTAAAAATTAACAATTGTCCACACAATGCGGAAATAGCCGTGGGAAATTATTTCCCACGGCTTAATATAATAAAAAAGTAGGCTCTGTTTTTTAGCATATAATTTAACATATAATCTATATAATTAATACTAAAAATATACATATGTAAGTTGATTATTTATTATTGTTTCCATAGTTTCAAAGTATGCTTTTGCAAAACTATGAACATCTTATCATTGACATTATAAATTTAAAAAATTTTTACTACTTATTTAAATTTTATTTTAATTACTTATGTTAAATTTTACGAGAAAAAATGTGCTCGTAGAAAAAGTATAGTGTAAAATACGTGGGAAAAGCTTATTTCTCACTCATATGAATCGTTGCACTCGCCCTGCGGGCTCGCGCAACAAACTCATATTCGTGAGAAATAAGCCTCTTTTCCCACTTATTGTACAATATACTATTTTTTGAGAGCAGGATTGCTAAATAAATTTAAGTATTTTCAACTTTTTCAGTATGATTATCGTTTTTTAAATCTATTCGAGACACTGCTATTCGAGAAATACATGTTGATTATTTTGTCCAATGTTATTTTTAGAGTTAAATTATTTTCATATATTGACGAAATTGTAAGTCTATAATCTTGTAGAAAAAAAACTGGCGTGAATGACGTCTGTAATTGACCAAAGTTTGAAAAAATAAAAATATTTCTTAAAAATGTCTTGGAAAATCCGCTAGGTCGTACAAGATGCTGCGACAGGAGCATTTTAATCATTTTTTTTCAGTTTATTCATAATTTTTTACGGATGTAAGTAGCCTCAGTGAATAATATTATATATTACATACTTCAAATCATCTAAAAAATAAGTTTTTTTTTCTGAAAATAAACTTACAAAAACTTAAGGGAGGAGTTCAAATAAAAAAGCAACTTTTTTATTTATGATTATTTTGCTTGTTGAAATTTTCTTCAAATTAGGGATGGTTTCAAATAGAAAATTTTGTTTTTGAAACATTCATTACTCTTCCCTGTGGGGGGGGGGCTTTTTCACAAGTTTTTAAGCGTTTACAAGGAACGCCATATCTCAAAAAGTAATGAATATTTTTTAAATATTTTTTCATTATTTTATTCCTAAAGAACCTGTCCATAAAGCTGAGTATGGGTTTCAGGTAATTTTAAAAATTAATTATAAAATTGTAATCCCAAAGTTCTAAAAATTACAAAACCCAAATTTATATTAAAAAAAAAAAAAATGTTTAAAAATAGTTACAATTGTTCAAATGGAAAAAGCATACTCCACTTTATGCGCAATATGTTTATGAACAAAATAAAAAAAAATTAAGTCTCTAACTTTTCTAGAACTTGAGATATGATTTTCCTTGTCTGGAAAAACACAAGTTTCGGGAAACGGTAAAAAACAAAAATAATAACAAAAGAAGCGGTTTACTCACTGTTTATTAAAACGTCTACATAGGCATACAAATAAAAGAACATTATCTCAGTGCATACTATAACTCGTGTACACACCAAAACTAAATATTACTGATCAAATCGCGAGGGGGGTGAGCGTTTTCTGCAAAGGAGCAGCAACTTGACTGTGCAGCGGCTCACAAGTAAATATTTTTCTGCTTGAAAAAAATTTTTTTGGCCATGTTTTATATATTACCGTGTTTGTAAAGAACCACAGAACGAAATAAAAACAAAAAACGAGATTCGAAAAAATTAGTTTATTAGCCGTTTCTGGCGTGAACTCCCCCCTTAAGAAGTTTGAGTTGATTCAAAAATATGATGAAAACCAATTGAAGACCATAAAATTAGACACATTTTAGAATAAAAATTTCTATTTCTTCATGCTAAGAAAACTACACTAAAGATTATGATATTATGAAGTACCGAAAAATTATAGATGGAGAATTTTAGTTCCAATGAAGAAAAACCTAAAATTTTGCTGTTGAAAAGTTGTTGAAAAGACAAATTAATTTTTGGAATAAGTGAATTATTAACCTAAAATTTCATAATAAGTATTTAGCAAACGTTGCGTTAAATGAAACAGGTAGTCAGATCGCGGAAATATTTTCAGACTGTACACAAAAAAATTCGACTTAACAAACCAAACTTGCACTTAATTTCCACGCGCTTATGTTGCAGCAATATAACAGTTTTGTTGGAAAAGCTTTGTAAAAACGCTGTAAAATGATGTTTATAAATTATAGTTCAAAAACAGCGTGGTCAATAATTTTTATTTGTTATTAAATACAGTTTGTAACTTTGTACTTTATAACATAGTAAATTTTATACAAAAAAAAATATAGTTTTCCCATAAGAGCCCGTGTTAAAATTACAAAACTTTGAAACCGTTTTTTTCAAAATTGGGATGGTCAATATTTTTTTCGGTAAGAGTTCGTATTGGTATTGAATTAAATAAATGTCTAGAAAAGTTTCGTTCGAATCCTTTGAGAAAACTGTTTTATCGACCAACTACCTTAAACAGAATGGTACAAGACTATTAATATGTATCTAATTTTTGCAAAAAAATTTAGACTTTTAATTTTTTAAACTAAACTCCTCAATTAATGTTAATGAATTTATATTACTTTTTTTTTGAAAAATCATATTATTTTTTCGCTATTATTTTTCAAGGTTGATTAGCTATTTTTTTTAATTTTTTTTTATCTAATTTGATTTATTTTTTATTGTATTATAGGTATCTATCATTCAGTAAAGTATTTTTATTGAGAATAAAAATCATTTTTAATAGTGAAAATAATGTACAAAAATACATTTGACATTAAATAAAATAAATTGTGTTCTATATTTGAAATAATATAAATTACATAATATGTTTAGGTAAATATACAATATATTGTTCAAATAAAAATAATGACAAGTGCATAGCATATAAGCAACTATACAAGTATGTAACAAGCGTAGTAAAAATGGTAATTTAATGTCATTTATCATTTTTAAGAGTAATTTTTTTAAATTAATATTTTTTATTCTTTTTGAATTACATAGGTATTTTAAAAATAGCTTTTAAGCCTATTTGAAATATACAGCAGGTAAAATTAATAATAATTATACTTCATTCTTGAAATATACGACAGATTTTAAAAGAGAAAAGTGCTTATTTGGACTACCTATATTGAAAGTTGAATTTATTAAACATCTGTAAATTTCTTATAATTAGTCAGTTTACTAATTCTAGACATATTATATAAAATATTTAGGGGAACATAAATATACGATTAGTTTATAATTAGACCTTAAATATCCCTTGATTTTTAACTTGGCTCCTAGTTCCAACAAACTTCAATTCAGGAAAAAACAGAACTGGAAAAAGTTGGAAAAAGTATGTATAAATACTCCTTTCCAACTTTTTCCAGTTCTATTTTTTCCTGAATTGAAGTTTGTTGGAACTATAGGAGCCAAGTTAAAAATCAAGGGGTATTTAAGGTCTAATTATAAACTAATCGTATATTTATGTTCCCCTAAATATTTTATATAATTGTTAAAATGGATGACCTGAAAACCATTAAAAGTAAATTATGGTTCTTCCTTTTTTTCTAACTTGTTCCAGTTCTGTTTTTTCCTGAATTGAAGTTTGTTGGAACTAGGAGCCAAGTTAAAAATCAAGGTGTATTTAAGGTCTAATTATAAACTAATTCTAGACATAATCATCAAGCTGAGTCTGAGCATTATTTCGCTCAAGAGGTGTCGAGAGGATCTAAGTTTATTTAATGTTTCGATATTTTTGCTATAGTTTTTAAATCTTTATTAAATTTACTTTCAAACGAAAAGTACAAATACGTGATATCCATTAAATGCATTTTAAATGTAATTTCAGTTGTTTTAATTTTAAAATTTATTTTGATTTATTTTGGTATCCATAAATTTATTGAATTTTAAGAGTTTGGCAGCGATAGCAATTAACTGATAGGTAAGAATAATGAAAATAAGCGACTAAATCAGCAGAAGGTTAGTATTGTAAGTTTTAGGATTTCATGTACTGGCGGGACTGCTTCTCTCCGCTCCTATTTTAAAATCGATTTTAAAATTGTGGCTAATGTTATCTTTGAGAATCAAGAGAAATAATTAAGTAATTCAAAGTTATCTCTGAACTCTAAATTTTTGAATATCAGTTTAAAAAAAAAAAAAAAAATTGTAGATCTCTTGGGGATTTGTAAATATAATTATTTTTTACATTCACATTCCACTTTTTTGTTATTGAAAATTTTATTCACATTTTTTATTACGAAATTAAATAAATTAGTACATCTACTAATAGCATAAAGTACTTACTGTCAATTATGAAAAACAGTAAATTACTCTTCAGCTATGTTTCCTAGACATTCATACACATACATCAAAAAGTAGAGTAACATTTTAATTTACAATTTTTGATGGTTCACTGTACATACATGACAAATGACACTGTTTAATTTTGACAAGTTTGCAGTGTACAATACTATTAGTGTTCTATTTGCGAAATTGCCTCGTTTACCTTACAATTTAAAAATTGATAAATTTGTCTTACCGTTCAGATGAATTATTCATTCACTTCCTTTCGGCAAAAGTATTTATTTAGCCTTAAGGCAATTAATTCGTGAGTTTATTTTTTAATTAATTTTTATTTTTTTTAAATTCTCTTGTACTTAAAACAAATAGTTGCATTTTTTTGGTTTAAGTGTGCAAGACTGGTTTAATAGTTTGTGTTTGTAAATTGTTTTAACCTTAAATGAATTAAAAATACTTCCCAGATCACGTTAACTGTGTCATGAAGTAAGTGTAAATGATTCATTGAACATGTTATTTGGTACAAAATTCATGATTTTCTAATTCCCATAATATAGATAATATTTTAGTACAACTTACAAACAATTCTCATAGAGAACAAGCAACTCAAGAATTCTCCACGATTAAAGTTTGGTTTTAAATCAGTGCTTCGGAGTAAATCCTTTTCGTTAACACTTTCGCACACACTAGTTCCTTACACTTTATATTTTTCGATAGACACTCAAATTGATAGAGTTTTAGCAGCATTTCAGTTCTAAACTAGTTTTAGGGCTTCACAATCTTGGAGGATGATTTTATACTCACGTTCATTTTTTTCTGAATCTCCATAATACTTTGTGCTCTCCATAAAAAAATGTGCTCAAGATTCGTCAATAGTTTATTTGAAACACTTTGCACAGCACGTAACTTCTTAACCCTAGAATCATACGTACACGTCAAAACGACGAACGAACTTCTCTACCTGCTGCAATACTACAACTTGTCGGTACCTGCTTGCTGTGAGATTTCTGTTATCTAATTTATTTGTTGTTATAACACATAAGACGTATTTACTTTGTTTATAGTCATTGTCGTTTTGTTTGCATTGAAATAGTGTCCGTCAAAAGGACGTCGATGTATGATTACGCGATGTTTTTTTTTTTAAAGATTTTGTACTTCACATATAAAAGTTTTCCTAATTTTTCTAAAATTTATTAAAGATATGCATGTTATAATTAATTTATTCAATGATTATGATAATGTGAAAGATGATTACTGCTGTTTGACTTATAGAGACGACATAATACTGAAGTTTTAATATATTGAATCGAAAACTAAAGAATGCGTTTCAAGTGACTTAATAAAAGATTAACAATTTATTTTGTGGAAAATATTTTAATTTTTATTATTTTTTGAGATCTTATTCGAAAAATTACTAACAAATTTTAGAAAATTTACAAATGTGCCTAATGGGGAAATAACTATACATATCTATAGAAATATTTATGACTGAGAAATTTCACATTCTGTAAAGTCACACATGTCCACTGACTCATAATAGTTCATAAATTAATTATTTGAAACACATGTTTTATGATACAATTGATGTAATTATCTATTTTTTAATTTTTATAATGAAAATATGCTTTGATAAAAAGATTAAAAGATAAATATTTAGATATGATAAAAAGATAAATATTTACATTAAGAAATTTTTCCAAATCCAATTTTTTCAAATATTTTGTTCGCTTTTGTAGTATTGTTATGTAAAAAAAATGTTTTTTGTAAATAAACTCTAAAACTCTCCGTAAAAGTCCATCCGTCAAAACGACGTCGATGTATGATTAACGTTTCTCGTAGACCAACGTATGATTCTAGGGTTAATGAAAGTTACAAAGAATCCGATAGCACAAAAATGTCTAATTTCCTGAAGAATCATATAGGTAGCAGTCAAGAGAAATTTAAATTCTTAACACACCCAAAAAATACTTGAAAAGAAACGGAAATTTCTGTCATAGTCCCGGACTCAAGTTGAGTCCTGAACTCATGACTGTTCGAAAAAACGATTCGAAAATTCGCTAAAATTAATTTCAGTTTTCAAATTATCTAGATTTCCGGAACAAAAGGTAACACGAAAAGGTCCTTGACGGCACTGCTCAAATTTTTTTCAGAAATGGAACGTCTTGGAAAACCAAAAAATTAAATAATTGTCTAATATTTCGAAAATATGAAAATGTAAAGTTACAGTTATTAAAAAATTGAATTTTTCGAACTTCTGTTAGGCCGTAGCTTCACAACAAAACTAAAATAACCCAGTTTTAAATAAGAATTTTAAGATTTTAATTTACGAAAATGTCTTAAGGGGGTATTCTAGTCTAGAGGCTCGATTTTGAAGTGATTTTACGGCCGTAATAAAAAAAAACCATTTTTTAGTATCAATTTTTTTAACAGTTTTTTGAAAGTATAAAAATATATAAAAATTTTAAAAAATTTCAAAATTGAAATAGGTACAGGTCGGCAAAGTGGGGACTCAAAAGAAAAAGGTTGACGTGATTGACGTCTCCTGGTTGACATGATTCCAAACCTCCTGGTGATCTGAAACATAAAATTTTAGTCAATTCTTAATAAACAATGATGTAGAATTAGCTGAACGTAGCCAATTTGAAAAAATAAATTTTTTCACAAAATGGCGTCCATTTAAAAAAAATTCATTTTTTCGCCTCCTTTGTTCAACTTTGAAAATTTTTTAAAAGTAGTAAAAAAGGGAAATTCCAAAAACCCCAACGTCCGACTAATTTTGATAGTATTAAGAAGGTCTGTACCAAATTTCAAGTAAATCGGTGCATTAGAACTTGAGATATCATGTCAACCGTATCGAAAAAAGTAGTTTCGAGTAATTTATATTAAAGATTTGAATTTAAGACTGAAGAGATACACAGTATACAGTAAAAAATGACCATAACTCCGAAAATAATTCGAATTTCCGTAAATACTCTTAGAGGCTTATTCTTAAAGGTCTAAACTATGACAAAAAAAATCGATTTTTTCGAATTTCTAAACTAAAACACCCGCTTAAATAAAATCTTTTTAATTTCCATAAGACATTGAAAATAAACTAATTTAACGGTAGTTACTTTGGAAATATTGTAAACGAAATTCAAACGAGAGGTACTGAAAAACATTTTCTTATTCGTAGAATAATCACTGAAACTAAACAAATATCAAAATACCTTTCCTGCTAATAATTAACATTATAATTTTAACATAAAAATAACAATATTTATAAACAGAATCACTACATATTTTTCTTTTAAATTACATAATTTTATTTACTTTTTGTAGATTAAAATGCAATCAGGTAATCACTGCTTGAACACTTGAAATGCATGTAGAAAAAAAAAAATAAGAAGTGTATTAGTAGGTGAATAACATCAAAAAATAAGTAATGAAATTGAAAGTAAAAATATTTTTGTGTCTACCGGATGTTCCGCAGTTTATGAATGAAATAACCAAACATGCCAACGGAATAATGATTGATACATATTAATTCATCATATACCCTACATACTGAACAAATATATGTAACATAAGTAGAATTTTTTTCTTCAATAAAACATTTAAAAACAGATTTCTAATTGAATTTAACAATTTCAATCGCAGTACCAATATCTAAAGTAGTACGTTTGTAAAAGTTATTTATTAAATAATTATATATTTAATAAAGTATATTTTATAGAATTATTTATTTGTAAAGGAAATAGTTCAAACAGCTGAAAGAATAGAAGTACAGTTGGAGGAATATGTAATAAGTATGGTGTTTTATTATTAAGGGGTTATATGCAGTTGCGTCGAAAAAGAAACTTAGAATTTCACTGTTATTTCTCTCGATTAAATTTTTTTTTTTAAATAATACATACTTATACTATCTGTTAGTACATTATTTTGGGTATTCAAATTAATTTCTGTTCCAAAAACGTTTTCTTTTCTTTGGATAGCTTTGTGATGAGCATGATATCCAGGGACGGACCTAGCCGAAGTGGCACTCGGGACAGCGTTGAAAAATGATGCCCCTATAGAAAAATAAATAGTTCCTTCGAACTTTTTT
Organism: Brachynemurus nebulosus; assembly: GCA_035578155.1. Lineage (NCBI taxonomy): Eukaryota > Metazoa > Arthropoda > Insecta > Neuroptera > Myrmeleontidae > Brachynemurus > Brachynemurus nebulosus. The sequence continues at coordinate 7,908,586 of JAPWDM010000019.1, forward strand.
CCGCCCAAAAACCTGTTTTTGTTCTGTTTTTGAAAAGGAACACTTTTACCGAAAAATCATCTTACGATAAAATCCTCGATTTTTTTTCTGGTATAAAGAAAACTAATCATCAAAATAAACAAATCTTCGTTCATGGGCCGGCTACTATAATAACGAAATAGTGTGCGAAATTTCCCAACAATCGCTACAGTAATTTTTAAAAAATCGAACTCAGTGTATTCGAGAAAAATGTGTAAAAAGTTTTGAGTAAAATTTTCAATAGGCAGAAAAACACTGATATTTCTTAACTTAAACAAGATCATCAGTTTAACGCCAATCCAAGGCACCCTTAGGCGTGTAAAATAGCGCATCACTTTCTAACTAATGCTTTGATTCTTACAAAAATTTCGGGAGATATTCTTTGGGGATTTAATTTGTTCAAAGAAGATACAATCAAAAAAACGATGTTCCTAAAAAAATAAGTGCACATAACCCCTTAACGAAGATTATAAAGAATTCGATAGCACAAAAATGTCGAATTTCCTGGTGAATCATATTAACAGTCAAGAGAAATTTAAATTCTGGACGGGCCCAAAAATACTTGGAAAGAAAACGGTGCTCTTATAAATTCGCCTCTTTAGCTTGAAGCAATATAAAAAAATAATTGGGGTGTAACCCATCAAACTTTTTTTTTAAACAAAAGAGAAAGTTTGTTCCATAAATAATTTATGGTGAGAGCGCTGGGGAAACACAAAAAATAGGTTAAAGAAAGAATTATCTAAATTTTTCAATAGTAAAAATCACCAAAGTCGACACTTGAAGTAACATGGAAACCAAACTAAGCTAATTGTAGTAATCGGAACATGTTTTTACACTTTCGGTAAAAGAATATTTACTGATATGAGAATTATGAAATGGTAAATCCTATATTCAAAACAAACTTCGTTATTTACGTAGCAAAAATAGAAAATTTGTCCCCCAAATTATTGAAATTTTATCGGTACATTGATAGGAAACATTGATAGGAAATTGCTGTCATGTGAAATCTATTAAATTTTAGTGACAGGGTCTACCTTGGCTATTGTTTGGAACAAAATTGACTGGGAAATTTATCTTATAACAAAAATCACCCATAAAATAAAAAATAATTATATACTTTTGACAAAATTTAATTTAATTTTGGATCTTTGTCATTGTTTTAAATTATTTATTAGATTGGAATCAATATAAAATTTTTAACAATTTATAAGATTAAATTAATATCTCATAAATAGTACTGAAATGACGGCCTTCATGAATTGTTATACTGAATTTTATTTATATTTTTTAAACTTTCAAAAATATTTTGTAACATTGCAAATGTAACTAATTAAATTTTATTAATTTCCTAAGTTCATTTTGTAATAAACATTATAGGTAGTTGTTGACAATATTGAAAAATATTTTAGTAATTTTTTTTTAATTTCAAATTTAATTGCATTTAAGTATTAATGGTCAATACAGATGCAGTTTGCGAATGGAAAATAAGAATTCCATTGACGTTTTGCAAACAAAAATGGAATTTTTTTCAATAAATTTTTGATTCGTACCGACATATAGGAAATTAATTAGAACATATTATGAGTAGCAAATAACTGTAAATGTTTTAAATTCTTAACCATCACACATATTATATTATAACCCTTTTCCTTTTTTTGCTAGCTAAGTATCCAAACTCACTTTGGAAATACTTATGATTTATACTTTAATTTGACAGCTATAGGTCGGATACCGCTTACAAAAGTCAGAATCAGATACACATTTTCTTTTAACATGACAGAAATTTAAACTGAAATTAAAGACACAAGACGTACGAATTAAGATGGCGGCAAATTTTTAACTTCCCATAGGAAGTTATTGTAATGGGTCCGATTTTACGTATCGCTAATTTTGACATATCTCCACGTTTCAAGGTCACTAGAATCCGAATCCATCGTTTTTAGCGTGATGTCTGTGCGTGCGTTCGTTAGTTCGTTCGTTCGTTCGTGAACTTTTTTTTGTCTCGCATATCTCGAGAACAAATGATGATATCAACTCCGGACTAATTTCATTAGATGCGTAATCAAAAAATGAAGACCGGATAAAGTTTTCAGCAAATTCGGATTAGCGGTTTGTTTTTTGTGGTAAAAAAACAGAATTAACTTTATTAAGATAACATAGATTATATGGATTTTTTACCATAACATTATTATATAATGGCCTAAGAACCTTCCTTGATGTTAAAAACGCCAGTATATTATTATAAAATTAAAAAAAAAAAAAAACGAAATAAGAAACTGTTTTTGAAATATATTTTGTCTCACATATCTTGAGAACAAATGATGTCATCATTTGTGTGATAAGGGTGGAGCCCCCACCCTTAGGTACAAAAGGCGAAGCCCTCGGTATGGTGCAAGGGGCAAAGCCTCTATCGGGGACCCAGGGGAGAAGCTGCCCGAAATGGAAAAAGAATTATTTATTTACAGTAGTCTTTAGTCTTTAAGGACACCCAATGACCTAGTAGACCTGTCCCCCAATTTTTATTGTATGAAAGTGATTGAAACTAAAAAATTACCTATTTGTATAATTTTTCACTTTTATGTGATTATGTGGGACCCGGCCGATCCAATTTAATAATTTTTCAAACACTATGTGAATTTTAATTAACATAATGAATTGGTCATACATGCCAAAGTAAATCGAGTGTTCAAATATCAGCTAAGCTGGACATCAAGTGAACATATGAATATTCGTGTATGTGTAAATGGGAACAAAAGTTCGCCATACATTAATAATGTTTCACAAGCTCTCGATAACATTTGAAATTAGAGATTGTAATATTTTTATATTTCTTTTTCTTAAATTTAAAAAAAAAAAAAGTAAAATCTAAAACATTGTTTTTTAAATAATTTCATAGGTTACACGATTTATAAATTCGGCTAAAAATTTAGTCGTTTAGTCGACTATGTATGCTCGATATTTTTGACTAATGACTAATTTAGACGATTAATCGACTAACTGCTTCTCGGTTCGACATCACTACTTTACATATCCCTAAAGAAGTTAATTCAGTGGTATCAAACCATGAATTTATTAGGCCATTTTCCGAAATAATGGTTTTTACATTCTTTTTATCAATTTTAATATATTTTTATAAATTTCCACAATTAGCAAAAGTTTCTATTGTAACATGCTTGAACCGATAGACATTCTGGAGTGGGCCTAAGAGAAAGCAGGTCTGTAAAAAAAAGCTCCCTAGGGTTATGTCATACCCATCAGGGGCTCCCTTACTCTTGGCTATGCTCATGAAAACAGCAGAAACTAGGAAAGTGACAATTAACAAGCAAATATTTAAAATCAGTAGAGCATAGATGTGTAGCAAAGCTGAAAAACATATGTAAACTGAATAAAAGAAATTTCGTCTTAATCCTCGTAAATTTAATAAATTTAATATAAAACGATTAATCTTACTTTTTTTCTCATATTATTTATTTTTTTGCTTTCTTCGCATCTATGTAATAAAATACCCCTGTCGCAGCATCCTGCATAACATAGCGAATTTCCGTTTATAAAAATCCGTTTTTCTGTGATTTTTCACCCTTTTAAGTGATTTTTCCTCCTCTTTCTAATGGTGTAAATAAATGTCAAAAAAATTTTTAACTTTAGAAAATTTTGGCAAAAAACTAATTTTTTTCACGAAAAATGGTCAAAAAAACCATGTTCTAGGCATCCGACATGGCTGGCTAACGAATTTGTCCAACGGTGTGGGACTAAATATAAATTTAATACATAAATTTTAGTGAATTTATTTTGGGTTTCTAGGGACCCCAAAACAAATTTCTATTATAGTCTCGGGAGATTTATTTCGGAGCTCTAAAAAATAGAACTTTCTTCGGAACCCTAAAAAACGGCATACAAGCATATACATATGTATGACGTATATGACTTATATACAATCTATCTTCCTGTACCACAAACACATTCTTTCATATAATTATGCATATAGGTATACCCCTGTCGCAGCATCCTGCATAACATCGCGAATGCCCTTTTATAAAAATTAAATTTTCTCGGAAACTAGTTGACATAGAATAATAGTTTAAAGACCTTTTTTATGTAATTTTTTTTCGTCGTTTAAATGATGTAAAAAAATTTCGCAAAAATTTTTAAATAAGTGGAAATTTTGGCAAAAAACTAATTTTTTGCAAGAACAAACGCCATGTTCCTGGCATCCGACGTGTCTGGCTAACGAACTTGTCCAACGGTTTGGGACTTCCAACATTTTCACCAAATTTCGTAAACCTAGGACATTTCGTTCGAGAGTTATCGTGCGGACACATATATATATATATATATATATATATATATATATATATATATATATATATATATATATATATATATATATACATATATATATATATATATATATATATATATATATATATAAATTTTGGTGAATATTATTTTCGGTTTCTAGGGACCTCAAAACAAATTTCTGCCATGGTCCGGGGTTCAAGTCGCGTCATGACAGTGGCTGTAATAGCTGAATTCCATTCTGGAAATTCGCTAAAAATGTAAAGTAAATAAATAATAATAGGTGAAACAACAAGACATAGTACATATGATTGAAGAAATATATTTTTATTTAATAATCTTGAATCTGTCAAAAAAAGAAACACCTGTTTCAATTTAAATGTTGTTAAACTGGATTGGTGTACAATTACCGGCGGAAATCTTAATAGTACTATACACTTTACTCTAACATATCTATCTCCCTGATCGGTACAAAAGATTTATAATGATTATATTTATTTATAACGAGTTAAAATATAAAGTTGACTTCTAAAATTTTTTTTTTTATTACAGCAATATTATTAATTGATCAATTATTGTACATAGATTGTGACTATTTTTTTAATGAAGTTACATCAGCATCAAAAATTTCTTTTTGGCCAGCTACATTTTTTGTATATAGCTAACCTGTAATCGTATTTTGTTTTTATTTAATTATTGTTGATAGTGTTTATTACTGTTAAGTGTTTTCAAAAAAAGAAATAGCTGTGGGTATTATCTTATAGTAATGTATTATATAAATTAGGTGAATTAATTATTTGGTATTTGCTACATAATGTATAAAGTATCTGTCATTTATAAAAATCAGAATGATATTGTCGTATGAAAAATCTTAGGACATAAAAAAAAATCTTTGGGAAAAGTCAAAAAATCGAATTTTTTGATAAAAGCTTAATCTTATTATTTTTAATAAAGTAATATTTATTTTCTAAAATCATTTCTGAATTCAAAATTCCTAATTTAAATACAGTATAAGCCCTCAATGATATCGTTCTCATACATTTTAATAGGAGTTCTATCCCCTTCGTCACATAGTACATACTGTTATAAGCAAGATTTTGAATCGCTCCATCTAAACTATAGATTCCCAACCTTTTCTGGACCACCGCGGGCCTTTTTTAAAAGCTTTTATTTCACCTGCTATGTTAGTATGTTGGTTTAGATCAAATCTTGGAATCAAAATTTAGATAGGTTCTAATTGAGGTAGAGGTTTCAAATTTTGCATACGTGTCTAACCTTGATGACAATGCAATATTGTATAATTAGTTTTTCCCTAAATTTCCCCAAACCAAAATTGTTGATTTTTAGTCCTATGCGACTTTTTGACATTTCGAATTGTCAAATATTGTCCATTGATTTTACATTGCAATTTTTTGTTTCCATAGTTATGTCTGATTAGAATAAATTAACCGATTAAAATGTAGGTAAAAAATTACTTCTTTATTTTTTTTTTTAAATTAATTATAATCAGACTAAAAAATAGAAAATAAAATAAAGTAAAAAAAATGGTTTTTAAGAAAAAGCTTTTATTTAAAAATGGGCTAAAAAAAAATAAAATAACTTTTGAGTGAAGTTTGAAGCAATATGCAACATAATCTATAAAAGCTTGAGGCGTTTAATTAAGTTTGGTAATTAAGTTTGGTAATTAATTAAGTACTGAAAAATAAAATAGCTACACTTATATCCAAAACAGAAATAAATAATGATAACGCTTCAAGCTTTTATAAATTATGTTGCATATTGCTTCAAACTTCACTCAAAAGTTATTTTATTTTTTTTAGCCCATTTTTAAATAAAATCTTTTTCTTAAAAAACATTTTTTTTACTTTATTTTATTTACTCGTCAATTGTACAAATGACGCTCTTTTTTCTATTTTTCAAAACCGGTGACCTTTTTTTTTTGCTCGTCGGCTGTAAAATGCCTTACTTACCTTATCCCCTACCGCCCCCTGGAAGGCTCCAGCGCCTACTGGGGGACGATATCGCCCCCGTTGGGAATCTATATGATCTAAAAGATGCCTTGCTTGATAATAATCATACTGATCGAAACATGTCATAAGAGTCTAAAATCAATAAAAGGGGTATTTTTAGAAACTTTGTTTGCTCTAAGTTTTGTCGATGATAACTACACACACCGGCATAATTAGCGGAACATACAAAATATCTGTAAAAATCAAATAAACTATTTAATTTCAAAAAAATATAAATCTTGTTTAATTATTCACTTAAAATTACATGTTTACAAATCGATATGCCTTTGTTTTCGGTAGCAAATAAAAGTAACTATATAAAATGGCAAATTTTCGGAGTCTTATGTCGTCTAAGAATAATTCAAGTTAAAGATTATCTAACAAATAGAAAATTAAACACAGCGTTTTAATACCGCCTGGTTCCTCCCGTGCTCTTATCAAAGCTTCCATTCGTCTTTCTATACTCAGAATGATGTTATCTATAGTTTCCTGGGACAGTCTTTGCCATTCTTCAATTACGGCAGTTTGAAGCTCGACCATATTGAGAAAAAGCGGCATTTGAATTCGAAAGTGACAGACCTCGAAAAAAGATTTTCATCAATAATAAATAAAAACAATTCTATGGAAAGTCAACTGATTCCTTACTTCAATATTATTTTAAGTAAAAATGAAAAAAAAAACCGCCAACTTTGTTTGATAAATAGATTTTTATATTTTTTTCATGTTCCGCTAATTATGCCGGTGTGTGTATAAGTACAGCTTTTGCTAAACAAAACTTTTTACTATGAAAAGAGTCAAATCGCATTTTAGATTAACCATGTTTGGTACTTAATAACTTGGGCATTATTGCTATAAAAAGAAAAGACTGCTTCAACGTAATGTGTAACTCTGATTCTGAATTAATCACTCAGAAATCTAGAAGACTTTAGTTTAATTAAGCTGAATTATTTATTCCTATGACATCAATAACTATATTCAACTGTTTGCTGACTATAAAATTTTTAAATTAAATCAAAGAAACTGAACATTTTACAGTTCAAAATATTTTAGTATCATTCTTTTCATTTTTGACCCAATTAGGCCCGATCCACATTACTGCTCCGCTCTCGGTACATTACCGCTACGCTCCCGACTCGATAAAATATTCTTACACAAGAAACAATGAGTGTATTCACATCATCGCTCCGTTATCAGTCGCGGTCCAGTCCCGCTCTAGTACCGCTCCAGTATCAATACCACTCAAGTAATATTTTATCGGAGCAATATCAAATTTGTTATGACTTGTACTTATAGTGTAAACACTTTTTTGATTCCACTTCGCTCGGCTTGCATTCAGTTGTTATGAAAAAATGTTTGTATCGAACTGGGCGCGTACCGAAAGCGGCACTATAATGTGAATGGACAACAAATAGGTACCAGCCATGGTATCAGCACTGTAATGTGAACACAACAGTAATATTAATATCGGAGCGAGACCGGCGCGGGAGCGTCCCGATATCGGCACTATAGTGTGGATCGGGCCTTAAAGTTGTAGAGTTGACCAAAAATCGAATACTATCCTGTTAATCATATTTGCGAGTTAACTGTTTGCGTTTTCTAACATTTTCTATACATAAATCACAAAAGAAATTTCTCTCAATACAAAATTGTGACATATCTATTACTTCATAATATAAAGACATTAACGCATTCAAAATATTAATTTTTGCTTATCAACGTGCGAAATTTACATCATTATTAACAAATTGAAATAGTAAAAAATATTTCTATAAAATCAAAAGACTATAATTTCAATTAAGTCGAGTTTACCTAGTTTACACAATCGGACGGACGTGGACAATACCCTACCCACACGTAATCTGATTACAATAAAATAATTAATAAAAATAAAAAAAGCCATTAACTATCTATTGCTGATATCCAATAAAATAAAACATATTAAATTGAAAACCTTGAAATTTCTTAATTTCTTGTTGACACGTTCAATTGTTGACATAAATGCATTTATTTCTTAATAAATAAATATGCAGCAAACAGTTATCGCGTTTTATTTGTTTTTATTATTGTGATTATTAAAAATGGTATTGATCAATTTGATTGATAACGATTTCAATTATCAATAATCAATAATCACGCGTCTACTATATTGGAATATTAATTTAAATTTTTTTGCAATCTGATTAATTTCTAAACAATATATACCGGTTCAATATTAATTAAAAATTATAATCTGAATCGAGTAGGAATTGAACCTAGGATCTTTTGATAACCGATCAAGCGCCTTCCACTTAAGCTACCGATCCTCTGTTTGATAGCCACTCCATTTTGATAACGAGTCAATCATATATTTTCACTCTCTTGAAATGCGAAAAATAGTTATTTTTGTGAACATTATTAAGTCTTGATAACTTGATTGGTTATCAAGAGATCCTGGGTTCGAGATATTTAACGGATAAGATTACTGTAAAATTATCAAAAAATGAAAAATAAATACTTTATAATATTAATAGACTTGAGCGTTACTTTATGGTATTCCATATTTGTAAATAATAAACAAATATTTTACTTCGCAAAAATACCACTTTTATTTTGAAACTGTGACAATATTGTTTCGAACCGTCAGTTCATTTTCAAACAGATTCACTTTTCTGCAGTTCAAAATTCTGTTTGAAAATGAACTGACGGTTCGAAACAATATTGTCACAGTTTCAAAATAAAAGTGGTATTTTTGCGAAGTAAAATATTTGTTTATTATTTACAATAAATACTTTAATAAATAGGCTTAAGTTTTTAAAATTTGTGCCTAAAAATTTCTTATATTTATTTGAGAATTTCGAAAGTTATATAACATGTAGAGCGGACTAAAATATGTGGCAAGTAGCAAAATGAAGGCGTTTTCTTTCACGACTCGTAAAATTTATCCAACGACGCCTGCCGAGTTGAACAATTACAACAAGTGCAGAAAATAGTCATAATTTTGATTTAAAATTGAAAAATTTAATGGAAAATGGAAAAACGAGTCGAAACGAATACTGTTTACTTACTTTTTTTACGCGTGGAAGAATGTAAATACTTCTTTTGCACTATTTTTCGAAAATATTTTCAGTGTAGAGAGACGAGCCATTTAAAAATTTTAGTATAAATTTTCTTCCCAACACTCCCACCATCAAATGTTAAATTACAAAAAATTTTCAAGCGGTGCTTCTTAAGTGTGTATAGTTGAAATGTCTAAGGTAAATTGCAAAATTATATAGTACACTCCCGGTTATCCGAGCCTCCGGATTATTCAAGGTAGTCCGTGGGATTTTTTGTACAGGTATTGTAAATTGTAGTTGAGTGTTAGGGACTGTAATTTCTCTCGATAAATTAAATTAATTATACTTTAAATAGATTAACTCTTTAAATGATTAAGACGAGTTAACACGTCCTGCAAGATGGCGGTTCAAAATGCTGTAATATGTATATATTCACTGGTACAGATGCCGTCATCTGTGACAATACGGTATAATTCTAAATAATGTTCAATTTTATTAACATAGTTTAGTATAATTTATTTTTTGTAAATTTTTGGGTTCATTTCCTTGATGTTGGGATCTTTGATTTTTTTCTTTTCCTTTTTTTGTAACCTTATCTATTGTACTTATCACTTGCCAGTAAAAAGTCCGGCATTTTGAGACAAAAAAATGTTTGCTTATGGTTTGTTTAAAAGGGTTAAAGGAATTACTTTAGTTTGGTAATATAAATGTGTTTGGTTATTTATGACCTTAAAATACATTGAGCCTCTGTATTATCCAAGGTTTCGGTTATCCGACGTAGCCTCGATCCCGGCAAGCCGGGATAATCGGGAGTCTACTGTATGTTATAGTATGTCTTGAATTCTTATATTTTTCCAATTTCTAAAATAAAATTATCCATTCAAAACGTTAGTAGAACTGATGAAGTGAAGTTTAGTTTTATTTGTAATAATTACAGTGAGATTTCAACATAGCAAAAAGTATAAAGAAAACAAAACGTTTAATAAATTGAATTTAAAATTAGTTCTACTATTAATTTACGATTATGGTACAATATATATATAGAATAATAATTCTAACAAATTCACGTATCTATTCTTTAATACATTACGACAGTCATGATAATTCAATAAAAACTTATAAATAATTCTTATTGATAAGATTGCTTAACTTCGACACAATTTTTCTTTAACTATAAGAAGATACTAATACTTATAACGACCCTGTTTACACGGGGAGTAAAACCAACGTTAAAGCTGTTAAGAATGATCTTAACATCGATTTCTTTTCGTGTAAACACGCCTTAACATTATCTCGCGTTTTTTTTTAAATTTCAATATTGTCAGTGTCCTTGTAAACATTACCACGTATGGTTACACTTTTATTTGTATTTAAACATATACGTTCATATCAATATATGTGACCTGGACTACGGAAAGGTACCTATGGTTAGAAATCAAGTTTTCGAGAAAGCAGCTGTTAAAGATAACAAATCGTGTGCGTGCGTCGCGTTAGTATTTGCGCTTCTACCTCTTCTTTTTTCGTCTTACCCTTGGTTCTCCACCTCTCTTTAGACTTCCACTATACAGTGGTGCTTTTACAATAAATATTTTTGTACCTTATTCAAGTGATTTCCCCTAAATAGCTAATTTTGTGAACGTTGAAAAGTTGAAATAATACGTGCTGCTTTTCTTATCATTCTATTTTCGAGATCGTGGTTTTTCGTTGTTATGCAGCTAATTTAAAATTGTTTCAGTTTGTGAAAGTGCAGAATGGATTTAGAAGAGGAATTTAAAGCAGTGGAGAAACAATATTTTGCGGATTGTGATGAAGATTATGAAGATAATAAAAATAGGAATTTATGGTTTGTTTAATGGAAAAGGGTGTTCAATTTTCAATTTCTACAAATTTTCATTAAAAAACATCGATTTTTCCGACCACGGGTGCAAAAGATCAAAAACAACAATTCTTGATCTATTTACAATTTTTTTTTCGCGATCTTTATAATTCATTTTGAACTTTAAGGATGATTTCCAGAAAAAGTTTCAAACTTAGGAGTCTGCGGTTTGTTCCATTGAAAAATACGTTCAATTTTCTATAAATTGAAATTTTTCGATCAAAAAATAAAAATTGATTCTTCCGACCATAGGTACCTTTCTATGGTCCAAGTCACATATTGACTTTAAATGTTTAGCTAAAGTGAAACTTGAATACTCACCTTGGTATATAGGACAAAATCATTGTTTTAATTAAAAATCAAACTGGATGGACTGAGACTCGAACCCAAGATTCTTGATATGCACCTTAGTGAAATAATATACATGGACCCGGGCATAGCAACAGTGAATGTGTTAATACATATACAATAATGAGAATCCAAAATTAAATTTGAATAAACTGTTGAAGAATTTAAAACAAATTTAAACTTTTTAGACAAATACAATACATTTTTTAATTTGTTTGTAGAGAACGCATATTTGTTTAAAGTGAGAATATTACAACAAATCGGAAATGATTAATTGGAATGTCAAATATAGATATTTTCAAAAAATTGATAAAATCACTCTTTCCTATATCTACTGATATTTTAATACAGGATGTTTATTAAAAAAAAAACTCCGGGGTAATGAAATCAAACATTTAGGATAATGTGGTTTTATAATACCCGTTTTGAAAGGTTAAAAGTTTTTTTATTAGTACATTTCAGTATGTGCTCCATTTGTAGCATGGCATACAAGCAAACGATAGTCGTCCTCGGTATTCCCAACTGACGGCTGCGTTGTATCTAGAACTTTCTAGGGCTTCGTATATAGGAAATGCGGATTCTTTCCATGTTCTCTTCAGAAACACAGCACGGCAGCTCATATTTAGCAACTTTTGTTCCCAGTTTCTTTAAACACACTAAACCATGGGCGCGTGGTTTTGTCCGTAGGTTTTTTCGGTACTTTAAAAACAGAGACCCAGTTTCAAGCAATACACTAACTTCAAGTTTAACAATTTGCATCATTACCAATCCTTGGTAAAATACATTTAAAACAGTGTGGATAAAATTTAATGAGATATTGATTTCAAAATATTCAACTAACCTAAGGTAGCTAATGTCATTTTCTCGCAATGATTTTTTAGAATCTCGAAGTTTTTTTGTAGGCATCCTGTATACACATAGACAGACTTATGGTTACAACATTTTGTCCTTCACATAATTTAGACTAAATTAGAAACAATCTTAACCCTTTGCACTCGAACCATTTTTTAGTATGGGTACTCAGCTACTCGACAGTAGTTTTAAAACGCTGCAAACACTATTCTATTAGAAGAACATAATATCCATAATACAATATATCTATTAGTTAATTTTAGTAGTATGTATCATAATGTATTGGAGCAAGACGTCGCGTCGTTGTGTTGTATCATGTTTTCCTAATATAATAATTTTCAAATAAATGAAGAAGGCTGAGAAACGGAGCGAAGTGGAATCAAAAACGTGTTCACTATCATCGATATAGGGTCTGATATCGTTCCGATAAAATATTATCTCAGTGGTATTGGTATTGGAGCGGTATTGAAGCGAGAGCGAACCATGACTGATATCGGACCGATATGAGAGCGATGATGTGAATACACTCATTATTTATTATGTAAGAATATTTTATCGAACCGGGAGCGGAGTGATATTGTACTGAGAGCGGAGCGTTAATGTAAATCGGGCCTTAGGTCCCCTAGCATGTTGTACATAATAAAATACGTACCTATTGTTTATGGCGCCGCTGCGGCACCTAACGAGTGGAATTACCTAATATTTATTGTGTCGCCGTGGCGGCGCCCATCGAGTGCAAAGGGTTAAAATTAATAAATAATTCGTGCTGAAAACATTTTATTTACTTTGCCAATATTCTTAAACACACACTTTTGTTTTCTTAATTTTTGTACAAAACTACGGACACAAAATTTGAATGGTTCTGTGAAAAAAAAATTGGCACGCATCGTTGATTTTATAAGAGATATTGAAAAGATAAAATGTTGCAAGATAACTTTTCCCCCAACAGATTTATGTAAAAATAGCCGAGCCGTGAAATTTAGTCTTTTTTCTAAGAGCAACAACAAACCAGTAGTTGCAGATGAATGATTTACAAGTAGAAAAAAGTAATAATATCAGTTGATTAAGCTGTTTGAATTGATACATTTGACAAACTAAACTGTCTATTTTCTGTATATATAACTTATATAAATAAAGTATCTATTATACCTATGTGTTCATAATAAAATTGGAAAAAGGTTAGTCGCGATTATGCAACTAAAGTGTAGATAATTTTAATAACAATAGAAAATATAGATTAATTTTTGTGCATTGTTACATAAAATTCAATCTGATCCGAAATTGTTTATTTTGAAACAGATTATACCTAGCAGTATTTTAATGCACAATATAAGGAAATAAACTATGATTTTAAATTAAATTTTTATTTTTTCACATTAGGTACTGTTTGATTTACTTTTTAATTTAAATATCACATTTATCAAAAATAAAATAAGGTTTTTAATGAATTTCTTTCTATACGCTCTCTAGCACTTTCATTTTCGTACAAAAACGGTATTTTCGTTCAATAAAACGCGATTCTTTATGTAAATTAAAATTTGTCATCTCTTACGGCGAAAATTAAATTACAAGTAATCATAAAAGTTGTAAACAGTGGGAAACGATTAATAGTTGTAATCAAATAGATTTAGGAGTACTTAAATAACAAAATGTTTTCTGAAACTGTAATTTCCCTATTGCAAATTATAAGAAAATTTTAATAACAGGAAGTGTCGGATCAAAAGTAAAGCTGAGCGTCCACTAGGTCGGAAACGCGGCGCAGTTCCGCTCTCGGAGATAAATGCATCTTCGGAATAAATGCAGATTCGTCCAGTAGGTCGATAGAACAGTGCAATATCGCTCCCGAGATCTTAGTGATGTAAGAAGCGCGCCGCGCCGCGTTTCCGACCTAGTGGACGCTCGGCTTTACAGGGCAACAGGAAGCTGTAGAAATATTGTCGGGAATGCGTTGTTAAATTAGAGCACTTTAGGTGTGAAATTTTAATTTTTACTATATGTCGAAATTCTTTTTAGAAATATGACTAATTTGATCGAAACCTTTTCTCTTGTGATTCTACATATTTAAATTTTGGTAAACGACTTCAAAAACCTTTCAATTTCATCATTTAATCATTTGGTTTACAATTAAGACACTAAAAATTTGTTGTAAACTAAATGATGTCATGAAATTAAAAAAAACTTTCCTTTTTCTCAAATCAAGCTTTATAAAAGTGATCTGAATTGAAGTGATTGGTTGAGTTCGAGCAATTTTGATGTGAACTTTTCGTTTTGCTATCCAAATGACGGCATTTTTTTTTTTTAAATTTGATTTATCCGAAAATTATTTTTCTAGTACCTACATGTATAACTAAAAAATTCCTTTTAGAAATTATTTTTTGTTTTATAGTGTTTCAATATGCCTCATTTTAGTAAAAATGAGAGGAGGGACTTCGTAAACCTACAATTTGCTTTCATCAGTTTTATCATTCTGTGATTTCATATTTATGGATTTTATGACACTGAAAAATTTTTGGTAAACTTTACATCATCAGATTAATTGATTGAGATTAGAGTGCTTGGTTGAATTACGGTAATTTTGGTATGAGATTTTCATTTTTGTCACTGAACTCACAAAATTGTCTGTAGAAACTTGACTGATTCACCAGAAGTAGTTGGTCGTTAAAACGATTTTTTCAAAGGATTTTAACGAAATTTCTCTAGATATATTTAATTCAGTACCAATAATACGAGCCTATTCCGATTAAAATTAACTACCCCAATTTTAAGAAAAACGATTTCAAAGTTTTGTAATTTTAACACGAGCTCTTATGGATAAATTCTATTATTTATTTATTTTTATTTTTTTATTTATTTATTTTTTTTTTTGAATAAAATAAAAACGTGTCAAAGGAAATTAATAAAAATTTAATATGTTATAAAATACAAAGTTACAAACCATATTTAATAAGAAATAAAAATTCAAACAAACAAACAAGTGGTATACAAAATTTTTGATAAAAGAAAATTTAAGATTAATTTTTGATAAAAGAAAATTTTTTCGCTGAGATATACTTACTTTTGTACCTGACTCTCTCGAAGCAACTACGTTAATTTTGATAAAAAAAGAAAAAAAAAAATAAATAAAAAAAAAAAACGGCCTCAAAAACCGGTAATTCCCGTCCATTTTCATCATTCTTTCAGTTCTTTCTCACATCAAGTTTTATGGTAGTAATTTAAATAATAGTAGTAATTAAAATAAGGGTAAGGCTAATAATTGAATTAGCGTAATTTGAGTGTGAATTCTTCACTTTTATTATCAAAATAAGGAAATTTCTTTTAGAAACGTGATTGATTTGTATATTGTAGAATATTTGTAAAAAAAAATTTGTGCATGTATTACACCACATTAAATACAATAGGCACATGTACATATGTGTGAGATAAAATTTAAATACAATACAATTTTAATTTTTACAATTAAATTTAATAATATATGCACATAAATTAACGCACACATTTTACATAGAAATCAAGAAGACAGTTTGTCTATGCAAAAATAGCGAGGTTAATGGAAAATAATTGCAAATAATGTTAGTAAATATGCATGGTACACAGTAAAAAAATTTGTGTTCTCCGTAAAAAAAAAACAAAAAAAAAACTAGTGGTTAAAATTTTTGTGTTAAATAAGTAACACAACTCTGCGTTAATGTAACATTTCGTGTTTGTGTTAAATGAAAATATTAACACAAATTTTGATTTAACAGAATAATAATGTTAACAACCTGTTTTGAACAACAAAGAAGTAACACAATATCTGTGTAGAGCAATAGAATGTTATAAGTACGTAAGTTAGATTAGTTTATATATCTACCAAAATATATATAATAAAAAAGATAAGAGTAGTTCTTATTATTAAACAAAACCGAAAAATTATAAGTTTTTTCAGTTACTGACGAGTATAGTTTTATTAAACGTTTAAAAATGAAACAAATTTCTTACATTTTAAGGTTATTTTGTTACAGATTCAGTTAGAAAAGATCATGTAAGCTTACTTGAGATTGTATTATATAATATACAATCTCGTAAGCTTACATGATTTTTTATAACTGAATCTGTAACAGAATAACCTTAAAATGTAAGAAAATTGTTTCATTTTTAAACGTTTAATGAAACTATATTCGTCAATAACTGAAAAAACTTATAATTTTTCGGTTTTGTTTAATAATAAGAACTACTCTCATCTTTTTTATTATATTTATTTAGGTACATATATATGGAAACGAGTAAGAATTTTTACAAAGGACTGACTTACTTTACGTTCTTTGAGTCTCATTTATAATAACATATGAACAAAATCGTTATAATTTTTGACGATTTTCAAATATTTTAAGCTGCAGTGGAAGTAAAATATTGAATAAAAAAGTTTAACAACTAACTCTGATAAATATGAAAAATTAACACAAAATGTATGTCCTCTTGTGTGTTAAATCATTGACACAAATCTTGTGTAAAGATTTTACACATATGCTTGGTGTTAAAATAACACAAAAAATTCTGACCGTTCTGGACATGTAAAATATGTTAATTTTAACACAAATTTTTTCACTGTGTATATTTGTTTTAAAAATTCATAATTAATTTTACATACCAAAATATATTTAAAAAATAAAGAAAACTATACCAGTGTAGTATCAAATAAATATTTTTTAAAACCCTTTTTTTAAATTTATAAATTTGATAACAGTGGTCGTTGCTTTCAGTATTTTAAATTGTCCATTTTCTGAGTATATTTTCCAGCGCTCCCAACATAAAAACTTTAAAATTATTTAGAAGAAGTTGAAAAAAGAATTTCAATAAACTAAAATAAATTCAAAAAGTAGCACACCCCTGCAATGTTTATTGTGCAGGTTTATTAAAATGTAATGCATTCTATACAAAAATGATCCATACATCCATCAAAGTACCAAGTACGTCAAAAGTGATGAATATCTGAATTACCAATTTCGTCACTTCAGTATAATTTTTTCATTGAATGATGATCTCGATAATATAATAGATTTAACATCTTCACTTCTCGATTTCATTAATTTTAAACTCTTTAGAGCTTTTTCATCGCGAGCTTCTAAAACCTTTCCAAGTTTCTTGGTCGTGAATTCTTAAAATTTTGTTACTGAAATCCTCGAATATCCTGGAAACTATTGGACCTGTTTAATCGAAACCTGGTTAATAACAATACCACAATTACCAGTTTTTAAGGTCGAATTTTAAAATTTTTAATTTCTTCATCCTGGAAATCCTGATATATTTTTGAAACGGCTGAATTAGTTTTCATCAAACCAGACTAAAGGCTATCCTAGAACACAGGCACAACCATACCTTTTACTTCAAACGCATATCTCTGCTCTTTTCCGTCGTGGGTCAAAAACACCTAATTTACACTAAATTCTGGATATTTTGACTTTACAAAGAACACGTTTTAGCGAATTTGCAATATGGCATTCAGCTATTACATCCACTGTCACGCGACTTGAGCCCGAGACCATACCAGAAATTTGTTTTAGGTCCCTAGAAACCGAAAATAATATTCACTAAAATTTATATATATATATATATATATATATATATATATATATATATATATATATATATATATATATATATGTGTGTGTGTGTCCGCACGATAACTCTCGAACGAAATGTCCTACTTTTACAAAATTTGGTAAAAATATTGGCAGTCCCAAAATCTTGGACGAGTTCTTCAGCCAGACACGTCCGATGCCAGGAACATGGTTTTGTTCTTGCAAAAAATTAGTTTTTTGCTAAAATTTCCACTTATTCAAAAATTTTTGCGAATTTTTTTTACACCATTTAAAAGAGGAGAAAAAATTACATAAAAAAGATCTTTAAACTATTCTTCTATGTCAACTGGTTTCCGAGAAAAACTAATTTTTATAAACGGAAATTCGCTATGTTATGCAGGATGCTGCGACAAGGGTATTTTTAGTTAAGTAATCGTTAACCTAACCTGACCTAGTCATTCATTCTGTTATTCTATATTTTAAGTTTTCAAGAACGTAGAACAGAACACCTCATTTTGTTTTGTTTTTTACAATTTCGAAATTTTTTGTTTCCCAAAAACAAAAAAAAAATCGAATGTACAAAAGAACCAAGCACACTATTATTATTCCGAATGATTAAATCCACTTAATACTCAACATCATAACCAAAAATTAATGGAGAAGCCCTGTTACAAAATATTCCTTTAAGATATATTAACGAATTAAATTTCTAATCTTGTTAGATTTACTCGCAGATATAATTAACACGTTCCGGTCACTTATTTTATTGATCCTGGGGCCGAATTACTTTAGACAAACCATGTAATCAAAATTTCAAAATAATTATAATTTAATCAATCAAGTATGTAGTAGTAAGTATAATTTATATCAAAATCCGGGAGATTTTTTATTTCCTCTCAATAATTAGACTATTGCCATTAATTAAATCATTAATTTTAAAAAATTGCTGACAATCATATAAATAAATCATTTATAGCACACGAAATATTTTCACAAAAATGTTAAAATATTAAAGAAACAATAATTATTATTTTATTATATTACTTAACGTATGCGTGTGATGAAGGCTGTTCTCCTTTAGGTGGACATTTGTGACACAAACCAAAAGGCAACATGTGTCGTAATTCATAATTTAACTGTCAAATACTTGTTAATGATAGTAAGACGTGATATACATATCTTAATATTTATTTGACATGTCACGCATACACGCATATTTTGTCATTACTGTATAACCTCTTTTTATGCGGTCAGTTTTTGTACGATTTTTTCGTATTATTAGTGTTCCGTACAAGAAAAACGGAGCACTTCTCTTCTTCTTCTTCTTCCGGGTTGGGGGGAGGGGGGTCCTGTCAGCCCATGCGCTGATTCCTAGTGGAATATTGTGCAGTAACCCCGTTTATTCATCAGTTATGCGTAAGAGGCCCGCTTCTTTGATGAAGTCAGTTAGGGCCCTTAAGGGATCCCGATGAATAGTCTCAAGCTCTGTACCAAATCCCAGTGTTGAGTGCCTAATGCGAACCAATGCCTCGCATTCAAATAGAATGTGGTGGACTGTTTCATCTTCCACCCCACATTTCCTGCATACTGGTTCTTCTCTATATATTCCCATTCGATGCAGATGCTTCCTTAAGTGATAGTGTCCAGTAAGAAAACCCACTATAGCTTTCATCTTCGTTCTATCCAGTTGTAGAATTCCGGATGATAGTTTCATGGAAGGTCCTTTATCCATAAGCTTCGCATGTCTTTGCTCTGCAGTGTTCTTCCAAACTGCAGTTGTTTCGTTTGTCATGGCTTCAGCAATTACCCCTTTCGTGGTTTTAATCGTTATCCCACAGTAGGGTTCTGGGCTTTAGTCATCTTTTAATGCACCTTGCTTTGCAAGTTTGTCAGCTTTCTCATTGCCATCAACTCCTACGTAGCCTGGTACCGATATCAGAGAAACTCTGTTCTTACTACCTAGTTAAAACGGAGCACTAATGAAATGACTTTGTTCGTCTAGTCGTTGGTACGAGCTTATATTTTTCTAAAACCTCAGTGGCGCATACATTATTTTTTAAACTTTTCTAATACATATATTTTTATACGGTTCACAAAAAAATGCCCCTCAAAATACATAATGTGAATAAAAAGATCACAAAGTTGTAGTATAGTAGCTACCTGTAATTAATAAATTGTATGTATTGCATAATTTAATTATTTTGTAAATTACTTTTTATTCTTAAAAATACTGTAGTGGGAGCGCCGGTGAATAACATGTTGAGCGATTAAAAATTTTAGTATGTATTTAGATGGTTAATATTGCCAAAAAACATACACTTTTTAAATTGACTATTATTATGACATTTACCATAAGATAACTGTTTCTACACTATTTTTCATTCTTAAATCATCAGTAAAATATTACCATTAAAAAATAGTATGTATTCTTTTACAATTTTACCCAACACTGACCTTTTGTAAAATTTACTTAGACCGGTCGGAATCCGTAATAGACTAGGAAAAAATATGTATTTGCCCGCAGTTTTTTTGCACTTTCTTGTTCATAATGTGCTACTGTATACAGTAGCTTCAGGAAAGGGCATCTTACCTACCAGAAATATGATCACGTTTTATTTTAAAAAAAAATTTTTAAAAATAAACAAATCGCTTCGGAAAAATTTTTTTCGTATATTTTAACACGTAGACGGTAATGAAAAATTATGACAAAATGTCCAACTGATTAGGGCCGGATTCACCATTGAAAAGCGCCTAGACACTTGTCCTGTAAATGTCCCTAAGTACTTAACATGTGGAGGCCACTGCTGAAGCGATAAGGAAATTTTCGAAATTGTTCAAAAAAGTGTCTATTCTTCCTTTATTATATTCCCATTCTAAGGGATTCATTATTCCCTTAAAATTCCATAATTCCCATTATTAATTTTGTGGAAGTTCCTATTCTGTGGAATACTGGAATAATTCAGCGCCCTTATATAAATCCGGCTCTGCAACTGATACAGTATTTTGACAATTAATACACCAATACATAAATTAATACACCAATACATAAACAACAGTAGCTCGCTCTCTGTCTAGGCAAATAGGTACCATAGGTCCGATAGCTATCACAGATCTGCTGCACAATACGTAATGTATTATAGAACAATTGATTACTGATTACCAGAGATGGGAAGAAAAGGTCCCTAACAGAGTCACCATATAAAATATTTTGTACTGGGGGGGGGGGGGGGGGGCTACGAATAGAACTGGAGGGCTGTCATAAAACGTAAAATCATATCATATCTTTTTAAAAATCAGTTTTACGACGTTTTACTATTAATACCACATCGTTAATGTTATTTTGTGTCTGTTTGTGTTTTTTAATTGCCAATATTATGAATCATTTTGCTTGTTATATGTACATACATATCTTTATATTTTTCTAATGCAAAAACAAAACCATGTTCAATCTTGTGAGCGACCTACTAGAGTGATACAATCTACTAATATAATCAATTTTGTTTACATTAAAGCAGGTATAAAGAAGGTGACATATACATATTATTTAAATAATCACAAAGGAAATAGAGATATTGTTTACATTATAAATGTTTTGAATTCGTCTAAATTAATTTCTATTACAGTCGACCACTTCTTTATTCAACATTAATTTTTTTAAATTATTTTTAAAATTAAAATTATATATTAAATTATGAAAAATGGGTAATTTTTGATTTTTACTGATTTGTTCTTTAAAGCTTCCTTAGGCTAGTCATCAAATCCAGGGGAAAATCCTCAGCCTGCTAATAAAATTTATAGCCCCCCAAATTCAAAATATTTTATATGGCGATTCTGTTAGGGACCACTGTTCTCCCAAGTCTACTGATTACATACCCATTTTCTATACATTTTCTATCCATTTTTACATATTTCGGGGGCCTTTTGAAATTTTTCAGTGCAAAGAGGGTTCGCTGACAGAAAAGTTTGGGGACTACTGTTGGAGAACATGGATTTTCTTGTACAGTAAAACATTCTGAACAAAAAAGTAAAACAAAAATCGTGTAAATATTTTTTCCCTGTCCAGCACGAATTCCGCCCGTTCTAACTACAAAAATTAATTCATATTCATATTCATATAAATATGTATTTGTTATTACAATAGATAATTATTAGTTAGCTACGCATTGCAATCAAAATATTGAGTGTATTTGTGTACTATATGTGTTTATATACATATTTCATATGTGTATGTAATTTGTTAATTACATATTATATTACATGTGTTATTTTATTATATTACGACAATTTTTAAATCGCACATTTATTTTCACACTTACCTACCAATATGTCCTGCATATAGTCCAAATACAGTGTGGCTACAAAACAGTACACTACCAAATAAAAAAAATTGATGGGCGAACTTGATGGAATGATTT
Organism: Brachynemurus nebulosus; assembly: GCA_035578155.1. Lineage (NCBI taxonomy): Eukaryota > Metazoa > Arthropoda > Insecta > Neuroptera > Myrmeleontidae > Brachynemurus > Brachynemurus nebulosus. The sequence continues at coordinate 7,930,993 of JAPWDM010000019.1, forward strand.
TTATTCAACTTTTTTGCGAATTTTTTCCCTACTATTGATTTACTACTAATTTTTATGTTAAAGTGGCTCCCCCATCTTACTATTATCTTATTTTGTTACCTTTTAATGACTTTTCCTCCAACCGTCACAAAAACAATAGGGTACTTAACTGCTATTAATTTTATAAAAATTTATAAATTTTATAACAATCATCAAAAAACCACAGTTTAATTTTAAATGAACAAATTGGCGCGAGAAACGACTTGGCGTAGTGACATATGCAGTGACGTCACGATTTAACTCAATCAGATGTCACTTCAGTCATATGTACATGGTTCTATATCTATGGTTCTATATTTGTACAAAGCATAACCAATATAATTAATATGATTGTTTATTATAGACAATTTAACTAGGTAGAGTATTCATATTCATATATCATATACATTTTGTCTATCTTGTCTATAGTATTCACATATAAAGCTTATAAATCGTGACGTCATTTTAATATCTCGGCGCGTTTTTAGTCATTTAAATGAAGATAAAAATTTTATAATTTTCGGAATCAAATTTTTAAATAACTAAAGAATATTTTTATTTGTCATTACTAAAATTGAATATATTTAAAAATAATACATAAAATTATTTAATATTTAAAACAAATTTTGAATACAGTCAAGTACCGTATTGGCAATTGTACTAAATAATATTTTTATGTTTGGACAATTAAAATGTTCTAATTGTCACTGAAAAGCTAAAAAATATTAATACGCTTCGTTTTGTTAAAAGAAAACATCAAATTACAGACCGTTTTAGTAAAAAAATACCCCTGCCGCAATATCCTGCATAACAAAGCGATTTTTCGTTTACAAAAATTAGTTTTTGTCAGAAACCAGTTTAAATAAAACCTTTTTTATGGCAAAATTTGGCAAAAAACTAATTTTTTCACGAAAAATGCCTTAGCTAACTAACAATAAAGGCTTTATTGCTAACATTTCATCAAAATTATTTCGATATAGTCAAATTAATTTTATACTTACGCACACTTAATCAGTGGTGGATTTACCAGCGGGCTGAGTAGGCTGGATCCTAGGGCGGCAAATTTAGAATTTAAATTTTTTTTTTGCTCGTCACTTACTTTTTTAAAAAAAAAAAGTGTTAAAATGTTTTTAAGAATTTTTTTTTAGCTATTTAGGGGCGGCATTTTTCACGGGGCCTAGAGCGGCATTTAGGGTAAATCCGCCACTGTACTTAATACGACAAAATTTACTACTTCTGGGTTGTTCACTGTTGATATATACTTAATTAAAACCGCCTACAATAAAAAATAACTTCTTGTCTATACTTAAAATTTCTATTAAGAACAATAAAGATAAATATTGAAATAGAATCACCATATTTTAATAATATAAAATAGAATCATTATAATACAATTCAAATCTGACTTATAAAAAAAAAATGCATACAAAATTATTGATAACTTTCTTTTAACTATTTCTTAAAATGTTGACGGCACGTGTTAAAAACTTGATTTACTTGCAATTTTTACACCTCTTGAGCACGATTAGTTGACTACCACGCGCAAATTTAATGTTTGACGGAAGTCATTATAATGGTTAATTTTTTTAATCTGACGACAATTTTACATACATCTTCATCTGATATATGTATGTAAGAGTTTTTTAACCATTTTTGGTGTACCGTAAAAGGAAATCAACCGGGACTTAAGAGTGAATTAGAATAAATCGAAAAAGTTATTTATGAACTTGATTTAAAAATACTAGACGTAAAGGCGAATATAAATTTTCCTTAAACTATAATAGAATAATTGCATTCTTTTGGGTAGCAATAGTGACTAGAAAGCTTGAGTTTGATAAAAAAAAATATTCAAAAATCAATTTGAATTGACGTTTTAAGACAGTGTTTTTTTTCTCTCAAAACTTCATTTAAATAGTATATTGTGCAATAAAGGCGGGAAATTGTCGATTGCCCACGAGAGCGAAGTTCAGCGCACGATCGTAGTGAGTGCGCTCATTCGCACGAGTTTCATATACTATTTTTTATTACGAATTTCATATGCTCTTTTCTATAATTATTACTATGGTTTATTACTTTTTAAAATAATATTTTTGAGTGTTTGTCTTTTTTTCTGAATTAAATATTGTTTAAATTACTTTGTTGGTGGTTTCTATAGATTAAATGAAAAATCAAGAGGCGGCTTTGCGTGTTTTGATTAAATTTTGCGTATTTTATTGTTAATTTGCGCGGAAAGTATACTTTCCGCACACAAAAAAGCATGTGGGAATAGTAGAGTGATCAAACAGCTATTTTGCGTACAAAATTTTTTTTTTATTCATGTAAACTAAATGTATTTCCTTGAAAAAGTCTTATTTTCCTTGTTTTTGTGTGAATACATGTAATTTTTTGATTTTTTTATATGATGAAATGACAAAATATCATCAAAATATCATTTTTTTAGCTTGTAATAAATTTGTGCCTACAATTTTTGGTATTTTTCTTTAACCTTGATTTTTTGTAGAAATTTGAGGCATGCGTAACTTGCATTAAACAAAGAGAAATTGTGACCGCTAAAGTATGATGAAATATTTGAAAGTGGAGTGAATGTGAAGAATTTGAGTTGGGCTTTACTCTGACGTACCACACTTCTCTTGTAATCCATTCTAAATAATTTTTCTGATGGCATTCACTTTTACCCCGAAATTCATAAGATTTGCAAAACCGCACCGGGGAAATGTGAATGGCTTATAAAATTTTTGTTTTTCATACAAATTTGCTCAAAATTTGTGTGATGCATTCTGAATAATGTAGAATTAAAAATAAATCAACCATAATGTGATATATAAAATAAAAAATACTTAAAACAACGCTTTTATCTCAACTCATGAAAATCCATTCACAATTACCCCGGTCAGCCCTACAAGAAAATACAGTGTGAAGTATTCTTAATTTTATAAGTAAAACATTTTTTCATCGAAAAAGTCAACAAACAAATAATTTTTTATTTATATAATATTTTATAAACAACCTGTATTTTTTTTGTACGTATACGTAATTATGTCTAAATATGTTATACCAAAATATGTTTGGCAAATTTTTGCTAAATTTACGTAATATTTTCTAATCAGTTGTTTTTTTTATTATTAATTCCAAATATTTCAGAATTGTTTTTTTTCCAATGTATATTTTTTCAATAGATTTATCAGTTTGGTAATACTTTTTTTATTACAAAAATATTAAAATATATACATATTTATGATAAAATTGTGGTACACATATACGTTTGTTATAATTACGTAGTTGATTACTTAATTTTCTCGAATTAAACCACTAAATAAAATTGGAATGTAAAATCAAAAAATTAATTAAAATTTGTAACCCGGCCATATTTCTATACTTGTCAGATTTTGATAAAATTTTTACACAAGGACAAAAAATACGATTCTTATGTAAATTTCAAAAATAAAAGTAAATTTTAAATGATCAACTTGATAGATACATAATATTTGATGGCAATTCAATAAAAAAAAGAATTTTAAAAATCCATTGAGTATAACTCTAGAGCCGGCGGAATAAACTAGTTGAGACCAAAATTTAAATTTTTTTACGTTCCTAACAGTATCATTTCAATCAAAGAATGTTTAAAATATGCAAAGATTTGGGTAAATAATTTTGTAAAACTGTTGTTTTGGATTTAATGGATCAACCACATCTCGCACAAGTAGGACGAGGTTTCTCGTCGAAGTTCCTCGCTGAGGTTGGCCGAGGCATATGAATAGTATTATAACACCAACAACAAGGAACAACAAAGCGACCGTCTACACTCTCGTACTTCGGTCAACTTCGCGAGAATGTAGAGGGATCTTAACTATATTGCGTCGGCTTTAGAAAAAACACCACTAAAACGCACCCTCAAGCTACGCAGCTTGTCTGTGAGCTACGCGACGTTGGCGCCGCGAAATTTTTTTTTCTTTTTTAATTCAGCTTCTAAATTAACGTGTGATAGCTTAAAAATTGCCCTTTAAATGCCCTTTCCGAATATAAAATTGCCTTAGCTGTATCTTTTAGCAATAATAAGTTATCATTATATATATTATTTAAACATTTTGACATATAAATTAGCATTAAAACAATAAAAAAAGTTTTTTAATGATCAAAATATTTTTCCTAATTGTACTTTTAAATTAGCCCCATCGAAGCGCGAAATTCTTTTTTCATTTAATTATATAATTAGAGAGAAAAAAATTAAAAACATCATAAAAGAAAAAAATTTCGCGGCGCTAATTTTTTAAGTATTGACACAATCGACTTTACTGTTATAATTTATTCAACGATTTATCTCCCTTACATAAATGAAATTCATCAAACCTGATATCTGATTAGGCATGACTTTGTATTTAAATGTAGGTATTTTACTTAATTCGAAAGACTAATTCTCTCCTTCTTAAAAATCTTAAAGAAACTAGTCTTCTTTTCTGCTTAAATGATTCAGTCACACCTATATATCATTTTTGACACTAGGACGCACATTTTTTCCCAAAGTATATCTTGGCAATGACCCCTATATAAAGGGCCAAAATTCATTTAGAAAATATGACTTGTTTTCCGAATGTGACTTTTCTGTTGAGTTTACAGTTCTGATTTTGATAAAATTGAAATAAACAGAATCGAACAGTAGCTATGAATAGCTTCAAATTTAAATTTCATGTTTCTTATAATAAAATTACGGCCTTTAAAATATTAAAATAACGTCATCAAATACAATTTGAAATAAATTTGAAATCTGAGTAATATTTGAGTGGAAAATTTTGATTTTTGCTGTCAAAATAGTCAAATTCGAGTATTTTAAATTTGTAAATATCTAAGCAGAGCAGATCAACTAAAATTGGCTTGGTGATCAACCCGTTCACATTTTTACGTGAATCTACTACTGCTGTTATTAAATGAATTATACCATTTTACATCAGTTATGCAATACTAATTGCCTATAGTAACAGTGCTTTTGAATAAAATCAACACCAATTACTCATGATTCTTAATGGTGTAATCGCTGTGAAATAAAATTTAAAACGAATTTCACACTTTAAAATTAACTTACGGGTACTTCCACCTACAGAATAGTTTATATTCAACATTCATATTTAAATTAAATTAATTTCTTTTTGCAAACTTTTACATATTATTAAATAATACACCATAACGTGATCAGTCGATGGGAAAATTTTCAAAATAAAGACTTGCGTATTTTACGGGTTGATTTAACACTATTAGAGGGTTTGATTTTCATTAATGTAACAAAATAATTAATTTTGTGTAAATGTTATTCAAATTAATATATTTATATTTACCATTACTTAGGTATATCCATAAAATGTTCTTGAATACTAAAAACAAAAATATGATCAAAATCGTGCTATAAAAATTTAGAGTACCTTACGGACATAATTGGCTAAAAATTGCAATCAATTATAATTTTATCACAAACGTAATCTAATACAAACAATATTTTATAATTTTAATAATATTAACAGACATGTTTTCTATGTTCATATTTTATTTTACTTTTGTTTTGTTGAAACTAAAACAAATGTTTATACAATATCTATATTAAATAATTTTTTATATAATTGTGTCAGTAATTTTTAATATAATGAATCGATTCGAGGTCAGTGTTAACTTACATATTATATTGGTTACTTTTATTATTATATAATAGATTAAAAATTGCAAATAAATTTAATGTAATAACCAATGAAAACAGTCGATAATTACATTAGTTTTGAAAGTTTTCTGGAAAAATATTTTCATTGCGTACAACAATTTGCATATTCTTTTTGTTACTAATGGATAGATTAAATACAAGAAAAAGTTAAACATATAGTTTGTGAATATTCGGAAAGTCGGAAAGAACAATCGCTGAAATGGTATTTTAGTGTGTACTATTATGTAAATAGTGAAAAATTCATGAAAACAATGTGTTTACAAATGTACCGTAGCTAATTGAATCATCAAATTTCGTCGGGGAAGTGATAGAAGGCGAAATGTAAAGAAACCATACATAATATACAGAATAATGTCTTATAGATTTGCTTGTACATGTACACATAAAATTGATGTATTTTTCGATGACATTTATATGAATATAACTAAAAAGAAAATATTAAAGTACAAAGACAAGGTATCGGGTTTTTTTAATCACGGCAGATCTGTATAACAAAATTATTCCTCTCAGATAATTCTAGATACTAAGAACTTTGTGACCGGTCGCATAAATTTCATTTCTGATTGAACGTTCCTTCCGGGCAGTGAATAAACCTCCAAAAGTTCAAAGGCTTAAATAACATAATAAGTATTGTCACGATCAAAAAATCTGCTGTGGGCAGCCTAGGTCCATTTGAAATGACTACAGAACTCGAATTTATGCGAGGGTCAACACGCACTTAATGATTTTTTAACAAGGTATGCAACAGAATAAGTCTTGTATCACTATTGAATTGTATGTCTTGAAAAGTCTGTCAGTATTTAAAAAAAACGTCAAGTGCGTGTCGGACGATGCACAAATTAATGCTTTATATAGTCCCCAGAGTACAGAGATACAGCAACTATCTCTATCGTGTAATCTGCAGTGTGCATTTCTGTGCACAGTAGGCTACTAAATAGTTACTGTCTCAGTAGCAGTCGCTGAGTGTAGGTCAGTCAAACAACAATGGATTTGATTGTTGTTAGCATTGTAGAACCCCCACACGTAGAGTTGTGGTATCACACATATGTATGCGAAGCAGGGTCACGTGACGGCCACCACTATCTTCGATTACTCACACTAACACAGTTTACCGCACAAATCCAAAGTAAACACCGTGCACGTATACAACATATTTTCTATCTCTTACTGGTTACACTGGTTCCAGTAGTATAGAGATAGGTATGTTATCTCTAGTGCTCTATGATATAGTCATTTCGAATTAATGCTTCAATTAAAGAGTCATTTAAGAAAAAATAAATTTTTTAAAAGTGTTTTAATCAAGATAAAAAACCACAAGAAGCCGTGATGTATCTCGCTAGTATTTAAATTTTTAATTTGACATTTATCTGAACCTGAGCTGGAGGTAGCGTAGTTCAAAAAACGATTTTCATTAATTCGTAATAAATAATCATTAAGGACATTTGTTTTTCTAAATTCTAAAAATACTTACTAATGACTTACTACTTTTGATATTAATTTAGTACCTACATACGTATTTATTGTTATTACTTACATGGGTGATTGTATTACATTTAATTACTATTATTGTAAAATTTTTTTAAAGTAATAATTGTATTTATTTGCATATGGTATATTCTAAATACATAAATATAAATTTGTAATTTTTAATAGACATTGATGTAAAATAAAGGACAAGGTGACCGTGCAAGAATTTTTTATGCTGAAATTAGCTTATTTTTTTTTTATATAGACATGCACGTATGAATTTAGGTGTTTTAAATTTAACTCTATAAAATTAAGAATGAAAAATGAGTTTATGCTTACAACTGAACTACAGCCATTGTCAAGAATTCAAATTAATTTTATAATTTATTAGTTATTACTAAAAAAAGTGAAAATAGCAATTTTTAATTTTAACTATTGCCGCCACGTACAGTTACCACTGTATTGGTTATAAATGTTAAAGTTCTTCTTCGTCTAATCGCCTGAATTGGATTCGATCAAGTGCACTTAAGGTCTAACTGCACTTGAACTGGTAGGTAATGAATTCAATAACGAATCGATTATGCTAGTGACGGTCTTTCTGCAGTTTCTCTTTATTACAATTCCAGGTGTGGACCATCCAAGTCCTTATCCCTTTTTACTTTCGTTATTTACATCAGACCATTTTTAGATAAGGGCGGGGGTAACGTTAATTCAGCATAAAAAAGGCCAATTTTTAAGAATTTTTTCAGACGTTACAGGTCATACAAATTTATTTAATCGATCGTAACATTATAGTACAACAGGTGAACAACATTTTCTTAATTTTTTAAAACGAAATATAGATAACTAAGTCAACGGCAGCAAACCTTCGGAGGCGCCTCGAAAAAAAGTTGTCTGTCGGTGAACAATATAACTCGTGAGTGGATAATTCGAAATAAAAAAATGATATTATTAGATAACCGTTTTCCTAAGGTATCCCTGGGAGGAAATTTTTTTCGATTGTTTAATTTTTTGTGACACTTAGAAGTGAAAACATCGATTTTCGTCTAAAAAATGGACTTATTTGTTATTGTAAAATTAATAATTATGAAAAATAAAAAAAAAAAGCTCCCAGGGATACCTGGTTATTTATGTAGGGAAGCTATATACAAAATTTCAAAACAATCAGTCGAGTAGATTTTTATTTAAACTGTTCACTGGTTTCAAAAATGACAAATGTCAGAAAATCGCTTTAATTTTTTTCATACCTACGTCATTGGTTGTAGTATACATTAGTATACTTACAAAGACCCATCGATGAATACAAGAATTTAGGGATTCCGAGAACACAAAGCCACATACCCGCTGGGCGGGATACAAAAACGTATCGGAGCAACAAACGCTCAAAGTTCTATATCTTAGCTAGTTTTACTCCGATTTGTTTCAAATTTTGACACAACAATCTTAACATGTTGTACAATCATATGAAACAATAAAAAAAATGAGAAAAAAAAACATTAAATACGTTACCCCCCTTAATGTTTTAAAAATTTTTTCTCGATAGGAATCAATTATATAAAGACAAGTAGTCAGTTATATACATTTCAATTTTTATTTTAACAACTTATGTATGAATTTTTACATTTTTATGCGGCCCATACACGGTTCAACATGTTGTACAACTTGGTTGAGTTGTACAACATGTTGAATCGTGTGTGGAGCAGTTGGTCAATTATTTTGATGGTTGCATAAACGGTTGAAGTAAAATAAAAATATTTTGATTTTACGTGGGCGGAGCAAATGGTCTATGAACATGTTGTACTGTGTGTGAGGTAGTTGAACAACAAAACTAGTACATATATGGTGTAAAAGGTGTAAATCAACAAAATATTTACAGCGGTAACAATTGGAAAGTTTAAATATTTGATTTTATTTGTTATTTCCAATAGCTGGCGGTGATACCGCACTTGAAAATTTTAAATCTTCAAAAGAATTTCCCGTTGCAAGAAACCTTAATATAATTCCCAAGCGTATTTTTGCAGAAATTGCACCACGCATAAACGTATCTTCTTTGTTTATTAAAGGTGTTATTTTAACTAAAATATCATTAATAATTTCTTCGTTCTTTCGCGTAATATAATTTTTATAATCGGTTCACATTCACTAATTTTTTTAATAGTTTTTCATTAGAAAATTTTTTTCCCAACCACTTTTTGCTCCTTTTCTTTTTTTTCGTTTACTCAAGCTTTCTTTACTAATTTCTGCAATTACTGTTAAGGCAAGAATTTTATCCATAATTTTAACGAAGTTCTCTTTTTCAAAAATTGTGAATAACTAAAGTTGAATGAATAGTTTAATAGTGTATGGCAAACAGTTCAACTTGTAGTACAACTAGGTAGTACAACAAGTTGAACCGTGTATGGGCCGCATTACAATTAGGTATACATATATCATCCTGAAAAATGTTAAACTTCATAAATTATTAATAAAATAAAAATTGTAATGTGTGTAAGATACTTGTGTTTGTGTTATTCATATCAGGAAAAAATTTTTTAAAAGTTGTACCGACCAATAGGCGGAGATGGATTTCGTTTTCCGAAAGCAAAATCAGAAATCATAATAAAAATTTTTAAAAAGTGAAAAATGATAAATATTGTTTGATAGAGCGAAATCTCCTCTACCCAAAACGCTGCATCAAAAGTTGATTTTTTAAGAAATTATCCATAGTGCAATACATTTTATAATTACAACCCGCGGCTGGTATACGTTAATCCATAACAGAACATATATCGGTAGACAGGGGCGGATCCAGTTTTCAAATTAGGAAAGAAGTTCTAAAAATTTTAAATAAATGTAGTTAAGGTAGCATTAAATCAATAACTCTTCCAGTTTCTTTATTCTGTCAGTTTATTAACGATTTTTAGGGCAATAAAAAATTTTAGAAAACTTGATGACATCTCTAAATTAGAAAATTTCCTTTTTCTCAAAGTAAACCACATTGAAGTGATGTATGTTTTAGTGTAATTTGGGTATGAACTGTTGTTCATTTTTGTTACCAGAATGACCCAATTCGTTTTGCTTAATCACGACAAAATTTGAATTAATCTCTGCTCGGCGGCGAGGGAGGTCACTAACCCCATGTCCACCTCCCTGTATCTGCTCTTGCCGATAGGGTATACAATAAATATGCCGGTAGGGTGTATAACTACGTCTAAGGGTCCGTCCACACGCTCAAGCTTTACCACCGACTTACTTGCGCAAACCAGGTTTGTGCAAGTAAACATGTACGTATTTTCCCGTTCATACGTACATGTTTACTTGCACAAACCTGGTTTGCGCAAGTAAGTCGGTGGTAAAGCTTGAGCCGTGTGGACGGACCTTTTGAGTTTCCAACATTAATAACTTTTTTTAAATAAGAGTACTTCTGTGTTCGGAATTGCAATATCGCAAAAAATCTCAATACATTCAATAAAAAAAAAGTATAAAAAATTGATACAATATGTACAAATGTATGTGTAAAAGACATACACATATGCATGTAAATATTATATTTGCCCTCATTTTCTGTATGTGTTTCACAACTGCATGGCTGGCTAGATAATATATTGCATGCAATAGATATAATTTAACTTTTTTTTCTTATTAATACAATTCTGTATCTAACTATCTGATATGTAACTGTTTGTGAATAGATACTTGTATTTGACGACAGTTATGTGTCACCTGTCACCAAACAGTAAGTAACTTTTGTTTCCATTTCTATGACATATCATAGTAAATATTTACTTATGGTAAGTAAAGCATTGAATGCTTGTATATTGGCATGGTAGTAATATCTATTAAATTAATAGTAATGTACAAACATATTATTTTGATTTAAATACAAAATTAAATTAGTCTATTGAACTAATAAAATGCATAATACAGGAGGTTTCAGAAGGGCTAGTAAATAGTAAAAGGACTACTAGCTTTATAGGTGTTACGAAAATTTTATTAATATTATTGATTTTTCCATATGTTTAAAAGATAAGTTTTACAAACAGGACAAAGAACTGTGTTTTCAAAATTGCTGGGATAGGTCCCCATGAGCATCCAGCCATTGACTTCTATATTTATTATGTAAGGTAAAATAAATATTAAACCAATAAAATTTGAGGGGACAGGTTTACCCACACTGTCAACTTCCCATTGGATACCCTTAAAGACTAGAGACTACTGTATATAAACTACTACTACTGTTTATTTTTGAGATATGAAAGAGGAAAAATTTTTCACAAAAAGTTTTTAATTTCGTCTTTTTGTTATAAAAAAGAAAACACTAATACGAATTTGCTGAAAACTTTATCCGATCTTCATTTATTAATTACGCATCTAATGAAATTAATCCGGAGTCGATATCATCATTTGTTCTCGAGATATGCGAGACGAAAGAAAATTCACGAACGAACGAACACACAGACAGACATCACGCTAAAAACGATGAATTCGGATTCTAGTGACCTTGACACGTGGAGATATGTCTAAATTAGCGATTCGTAAAATCGGACCCATTACAATAACTTCCTATGGGAAGTTAAAAATCTACTGTTCTTGGATAATTCTCGGTCACAAAATTTGAAAATTGTTGCAATTATGCATGATTGTCATTTTTACTGCAATTCAAGTGACCATATTGTAACTATGCCTGATTACGTCACTAACTCATTTTTAGTGTTTCGTGTCAAAATTGGCAAAACGGTCGATTTTTCCTGAAGTTATTCCGTGTGATGTTCTTAAATTTAGCGCAAAGATAAAGTGTGGGGTTACTCAATTATGGATATGAAGTTGAATTTCGATTTTGGGGGTTAATTTCAGGGGATAACCTGGAAAGTGAGGAAAAAATTTTCTCTAAGAACATCGACTGGCATTAGCTTATTAAAACACAGATTCAATAATATATGATATCATTTATTTTTAAGATATGAAAGAGGAAAAATTTTTCACAAAAAGTTTTTAATTTCGTTTTTTTATTATAAAAAATAAAACACTAATCCGAATTTGCTGAAAATTTTATCCGGTCTTCATTTTTTAATTATGCATCTAATGAAATTACTCCGGAGTCGATATCATTTGTTTTCGAGATATGCGAGATGAAATAAAATTCACGAACGAACGAACGCACACACAGACATCATGCTAAAAACGATGAATTCGGATTCTAGTGACCTTGAAACGTGGAGATATGTCTAAATTAGCGATTCGTAAAATCGGACCCATTACAATAACTTCCAGTGGGAAGTTATTAAAGGCTTTAAGTTATTTTAACATATGCGTGGGAGTGTCTTACAATTAGAGATAGCTATTTAGAGGGGATCAAATATAAAAAAAACTTAGCTTCTGGTTGATATTGAAATTCGATGTTTTTTGATAAAAACCATCGCTTTGATAATGTTAAATATTTCATAATTTTTTTTGCGTTAACGTACTTCCTAAATATTTTTTTAATGGTGTCCCCAGCGCTACCTCCATATTTGACATTTATATTTTGTTACACTACAGCAGGGGTCGACAACCTTTATGGATGGCGGGCCACTTTTAAAAAAAATAATTTTTAGCGGGCCGCACTCAAATATTTTTCAATGTAGTATGTGGCTTAAGTAGGTTTTTTTAAACGAATTTTCGAATCGAAGATTCAGCTTTTAGGGTCACTGTCTTGATGCTGCTTGAGCCCGGAACTATGATAGAAATAATTTATTTTGAAGTCTCTAGAAGCCAAAAATGACATTCACTAAAATTTATAAGTATAACATTCGAACGAAAAATCCCGTTTTTACGAAATTTAGTAAAAATGTTGGAAGTACAAAAAGTCAGACACGTCCGATGCCCGGAATGGATTTTTAGGCATTTTTGCCTAAACAATTTTCGTGGAAAAAGAGAGTCTTTTGCCCCAATTTTCTCAAGTTTTTGCCACATTTTCTTACATCGTTGGAAAAAGGAGAAAATAATCACATAAAAAGAGTTTTGAAAAATAATTCTATGTCAAGTAATTTCCGAGAAAAACTGATTTTTGTAAACGGAAATTCGCTATATTATGCAGGATATTGCGACAGGGGTATTTTCTTTTTTTAACACAATATTATTAAAAATCAACATGAGGAAAAATTTTTAGTAACAGTTTTATTTACCCGTTATCGGAAAAAGTATACCTAAAGTATGCTCAACTCTGCATAGGCAGAGCAAATTGTTCGAAAAGTTATATTGCTTGGCAGGCCGCATGAAAGCTTGCAAAGGGCCGCATAACCAAGGGCCGGTTGGAATTACACGAGTTCTCAAGGGTCACTATTTCTTCGTAAGAGATACGTGGATAAAAAAAATTACAATTAGCGCATACAGTGAATTGAGCTGAATTGACTTTTCGTTATTACACTCAAATATAGAAAACCAGATTTTGCATATAAAGATCAAATTTATTTCACTTTTGATCTTAAACGAGAATTAACATGAACATGTTTTGAGGCATCAAAGAAATTGGAATTAAAAAATGTAAAAAAATGTAAAAAGTGATAATCAGGAACATTTATTATTCAATTTTCTAATATATTCTCCTAGTCTCAAATTTTCAAATTAGGGAAGAATGATATTTTTTTTAATAACTTCATGTTTTTTGACACTGAAAATTTAGAAAGAAAACCAAACTTAAAAAATTATATAAGAATTCGCTGATAGATTTTCTCCATAAGAAACGTCTAAATTTGCTGTAAGGCTACTAAGCCCACTAAATAACTGAGAAACCAAAAAAAAGTTTAATTTATCTCCGCTTAAAAGAATGGGGATAATGACCAGGGCCGGCGACAGAAATAACGAGCCCCCGGACACAATAAATACTTTTCAACAATTTTTTCCCAAAAATACAGTACAAAAGAAAACGTCTCACTTTCTCCGGGCCCCTAATCGAGGTTGTGGACCCCGTTTTTAGACTTGGTGCCCCGAGCAATTGCCTCATCTACCCCACCCTCTCACCGGTCTTGATAACGACTGCCATGTTCACGCCTAGTTTTGATGAAAGTAAAAATACCCCTGTCACAGCATCCTGCATAACAAAGCTAATCTCCGTTTATAAAAATTCGTTTTTCTCGGTAACCAGTTTACATAGAACGATGGTTTAAAAACCTTTTTTATGTAATTTTTTTTCCTCTTTCTAATGGTGTAAAAACATGTCGGAAAAACTTTTGAATAAGTGGAAATTTTGATAAAAAACTAATTTTCTTCACGAACAAAAACCATGTTCCGGGCATCGGACGTGTCTGGCTAACGAACTTGTCCAACGGTTTGGGACTTTCAACATTTCCACCAAATTTCGTAAACCTAGGACAATTTCTTCGAGAGTTATCGTGCGGATACATATATAGATATATACATATATGCATATATATATATATATATATATATATATATATATATATATATGTATATATATATATGGATATATATATATATATATATATATATATATATATATATATTAGTGAATATTACCTATTTTCGGTTTCTAGGGATTTCAAAACAAATTTCTGCCATAGTCCCGGGCTCAAGTCATGACAATGGCTGTAAGAGCTAAATTCCATTTTTGAAATTCGCTGAAACCATTTCGAAAATCTATAATTCGCTTACAATTGCATCTTTATATCATTTTATTTACGATTTTTAAGACATTGAAAAATTTTAGTAAATTTGATGACGTCATTAAATTTAAAAAAAAATTATTCTCAAATCAAGGTTTATAGATTGTTGAATTACGGTAATTTTTGCTATCAGAATGGCGAAATTTCTTCTAGAAATATGACTGGTTCGCAGGACCATAGAGAGAAATGGCACATAGTTTTAAGCGACGTTCTACCCTTCATATCATCAACACTCTACATCACTCTTTCAAATATTGTTCCTGAAACACCCTGTACGTACAATATCGCCATATATGTGTGTACACAAAAAATCCTTTCACTTATTGTTAGTTGTGTTTTATGTATGCATAGTGTAAAAAAATCGGCACAAATTAAAAATTGCCCATGTATACAAAACATACACGGGCACTTAATTCTTTTAAACAATAATATAATTTATATTTACTTGATAGGTACCCATAAGATTATTAAAGAAATTTTTAAAATTTTTACATTTGCAATTATTATTTACATATATGTGCCTATCTATACTTACTGAGCTACGCCAATAGCAGTGACTGTATAAAAAAAAAATTTCTTACATATGAATTAATAGTATTGACTACTGAATGTGTATTATGATTTTAATCACTGTTTCGAAATACACAGCTAACTAGCTACATAGCTAGCTGTATTTAACATTCCATTCCCTGTCTGTAAATGTAGCTATGAGGCGCACAGTTTGAAAGGCTAATAATAAGTGACAGTAGGGAATTTAGTTTAAATCACAGTAAGAGTGTGCATAGGTCAAGTAAGGACGTTGATTCTGTTTTGTTTTTATGACAAAACTATTTAGTCATGTAATTAATCTCTGCAAAATATCTGATTTCTTCTACCGCCAATTTTACAATTACAACAATAATCCATGATTTCTACTATTTGATAACAATTTTCGACAAGGAAAAAGGGTTTCAACTAAGATTCATCAAAGCTTCATTCATATCAGCATTATTCAAACCTTCATTCAACTAAGATTCATTCATATCAGCATTAATACGGACGATTTTCTACGACACAATTAGATAAAGGTATAAACAGGGCCAGCTTAGCCAATAGGCCACACTAGGCCATGGCCTAGGGACGGGAGATTTTTAGGGGCGGTAAATTTTTAAAATAGGGCGGGAAAATGAGTAATTACCGTTTTTTTCTTTTTTTTTTGCTCGTCACTTATTTCTTGAAGAGAAAGTTTGTAAAAAATGTAGGAAAAGAGGTGGTAAATTTTTAAAACAGTGCAGAAAAACGTATGATTGACGTTTTTTTTCCAAGATTTCTTTTTTTCAAACAAAAGGTAGGGGCGGCATTTTTCAAGGAGCCTAGGGGCGGACTTAGGGTTAATCCGACCCTGGGCATAAAGGCTTACTCAGGACCTTGAATGAATCAAAGAGTAGGGTGTGAGCCCCATGAGGGTCCACTGCACGTAGGCCACTTTGTTGGACCCTTTTTGCCCCCTTAAAACTAAGAGGGAAAAATCAAATGAAGTCAAGACCTTTAATAAAGGAAAGCAAGCCATTCACGCTGGTCCCCCTGATAAGTTCTGGGGTCAGGTGACTGAACCCCAGATGTCGATGTCTTAACCGCGACAGTGCGTCACAGCTGCACAGGATATGGTAGAAGGACTCTTCCTCCCTGCCACATTTCCTGCAGGTTGCGTCTATGCATAAGCCCAGTACCTGCAGATGTCTCCTGAGCGTATTGTGGCCCGTTAGGAGACCAACAACCTTACGGAGCTGTCCCCTCTCAAGCGACAAAAACACTTTAGTGAGCGATTCGCACGGCCCAGATATAAAATCATGAGCCTCCTTAGCTCCTCTATAAGTTTCCCAAAGAGAACCGTGTCGATCGTGCACTCATTTGCGGACACAGCATCTTATTCTCTAGGTAGAGATCTCCAGCACAGGTTCAGGCCCCACAAACGAGGTACTCAGGACCTTACTCTGAACTTAAGAAACTTAAAGTGCTTAAACTAAACAAATATTAATATTAATAGATTTGAGCGTTACTTTATGGTATTCCATATTTGTAAATAATAAACAAATATTTTACTTCGCAAAAATACCACTTTTATTTTGAAACTGTGACAATATTGTTTCGAACCGTCAGTTCATTTTCAAACAGATTTCAATTATGTTTGAAACTGAACTGACGGTTCGAAACAATACTGTCACAGTTTCAAAATAAAAGTGGTATTTTTGCGAAGTAAAATATTTGTTTATTATTTATAAACAAATATTATTGAATTTGTTATTTCGAAAAAAATTTCTGATGCCTCTGCGAAGTTTTTGCCAAACAATTTTTAGGTATTGTTTATTTTTTCAATCAAAAAATTATATACCAGTCGATTCATAAATGCATAAACTAGAAAAAAATATCGCGATAAGAAACTTTTTTTAAGACGTGAGTGTCTCCTCTCTCTAACACTTAATCTCAGATGAAACTGTCCTTGTCGACTACATACACTGAAATAGTAATTAAAGAGAAATTCCTCAAAATTAGAAAATTTCGCCTTAAAATACTCATACATTGCATAAATAGGATAAAATATATGAGGCTAAATTCCTCATATATTTTCTGAAATAGATCTGCTACATAAAATTCTTGTTTAATTTGCTGTATGTAAATATGGATGGAAGCGCCGGGTATAATGAAAAAAAAAAACATCAGTTTTTAGTGTTTCGTAGTCATAACTACAAAACACTTATGCTCTTGTAATGTCTGTCATCGCTTTACGTGGTTTGACACACACTTGACTAATTTTTAATAGACAGTATCGTATCTTATTAAAACAATTTATAATTAAAAAATTGAAAAATATATAAAGAGATAGAATAATATATTAGAAATTTAAGTATATATTTATGATGGCTTATTCTGATAATTTTTTTTTAAATAATACGTGTTTACTCTCGTTGATTAAATTCCAAACCCAAAATGTCTATGAAGGCCACGTTTTTGAACACTGATCGTATGAACCTTTTTTAAGTACCTACTCATTTTTGGGGCGCACTTTGGCACATTGTTTTTTGTGATGTTTTTGAATTTTTTATAATTTTTCTAGATATATAGGATATCTTACCTCAAAAGAAAAAATACACGTAGACTACTATAATTAGATTTTTTCATAATATATTGGTGTGTCTATTCGTTTGTCTGGCAATAACAAAATATTTTAACATACTAAATACCTACATAAGTTATTGGCACGAAATTCATGCAAATTTTTAAATTGTTATTCATTGTTCACTTTCTTTGAACATCCAATGTCAGGCCAAGTATACATACAGCAGAGAAACACCCATTTCTTACAAGTGCATAATCATCTAATTGTACTATCACGTATTAATCCAGATGTGCAAACATTACTAACATTACATACATTCATATAATACCTATAAAACATGTATACATATTTTTGTATTCATCTACAATCATAGAACACTAGAAGCAAACTAATATCAAAAAAGTGTAGCTCACTTGGAGTCATTTGTAGGTCTGTCACAGCTTAAGGCAGGGTTGCCAGATCATATTTCTATGAATTCCTCATATTAGTTTTGTTTTTTCGCAGTTATTGGATACGCCCTACTTACTAATTTCTAAGGCAAACGATAGTCTACCGTCGGTTTACCGGCTATGCTAAGAAAAGCGGCATTGTTTAAGGGTCTGCTAATAGTAGGAACAGGAGGATAGTGCTAGGCAGAGTATCTGAACCAATAAGTTTACCTCTTTCGTACAAACTATAAGTATATGTACAGGAATGGGGGCAACAAGTACAATGGTCTCCCATATGCAGCAAAAATCCATCTCTACAACTGGGCCTTCAGATACCAGATAACTTTGGCGAGAGATGTCTATCCTCTGACTAAAAATGAAGTAAATTTTTAGATAAGGCAGGGTCTGTCACAGCTTAAGCCTAAGGCATTTAGTCAGTCGGTATCGCTCACCGAATCCACTACGATTGTTATGTATTATAAGACCTTTGTTACTTGACCTGCACGTTGCTCTATCTCATAATACGTGTTTTGTAATTGTGTGTGTGAATACGCACACAGAAGCAAACATCAAACCAACACCACTACAAACAGTGTGTACCCACACAACATAGTAATGCGAAGTGGGGAGGATTTTACGTCACTTTTCTGCTACACTCGGAATACTAACTATCATAATAGTAGTTTGGCCCCTTATCTACAATGAATATAATTTGCAGACGTGATTTCCATGAATATTATTCCATAAATATTAATGTGTATTGCCTAATTTTCAGTTGTATAATTCGTATAATTATTATAGTAAATAAATTCTGTTTTTGTCCCGTTTAAAAAGGAATCTCTGTCAAGTCACTTTTTGTTTCTTTAATTCAAATCTGTAACTTTTTTAAGGAAGAACCAATAAAGATTTGAAAATTAAATGAGCTTGATAATTTTTTTTTCAATGAAAGTGATAGTTTTTAGCTTTATGAAAGTGGTTTGCAGGACCGGTGAGAGACCAGGGCAGGTGGCGCAATTGCCCGGGGATCCGGATTTAAAAAGGTGATCCGCAGCCTCAATTAAAGTCCCGGAGAAAGTGAGACTTTTTTTTTGCTCGTCAATTATATTTGGAAATTTTTGTTGTGCCCCGAGGCCCGTCATTTCTCTCGCCGGCCCTGGTGATTTGAATTAGGATGATTGATACAAATGGAATAATTTTAATGTACACTATTCATTTTTGCCATCAAAATGAAAAAAATTCTTTTAAAAATATAATTGGTTCGACACAGAAGCAATCTTTATGGTAATCATACATGCCTAATTTTGGTGAAAATGAGAAAAACTACTTCAAATACTTAAAATTCACTTCCAATAACATCATTCTATAATTTTATTTATAGTTTTAAGCACTAAAATATTCTGATAAGCTTGATGACGTCATTAAATTAAAAATTTTCTTTTTCGGAAATTTATCTTATGGAAGTGATTTCAATTCCGATGATTGGTTGAGTTAGAGTAATTTGAGTGTAAATTTTTTAAGACTCGAAAAAATTTTAGCAAAATTCATGCTGTAATAAATATTAAAATAAGTACTTTTTCTCAAATTAAGCTTTATGAAAGTGATTTAAATTACGGTGAATGATTTTATTAAAGTAATTTCAATGTGAAATTTTCATTACTGCTATCAAAATGACGAAATTTCTTTTAGAAATATAACTATTTTAATTCGACGAAAACTTATAATTCGCCCCCAGTTTCATCAATATATCATTTTATTTACGATTTTTAAGACATTGAAAAAATTTGGTAAACTTAAGCTTTGAATTTAATCATTTGAATTAGGGTGACTTAGTAAACACCTCACTTCTGCTACCAAAATGACGAAATTTCTATTAGAAATATGACTGATTCGGCAAAAATCTTTTTTCTAATATTCCCACCAATCTTTTTCATTTAAATACTGATTTATTTCTTTATTTGTTACAGAGAACAATATTTACTCAACGTGTTCGAAGCAATCATATCCACATTGGAATCAAAACTCCAACGGATCGAAAATTTAGACAAAGCGGTTGAACGCTTAATGCGTCGAGTAGAATCTGTGGATTCGCGTGTGAATGACAACATAGACAAAACAGAAACGATAATTATTAAACTTAGACGATTGGACAATAAACTTTCAAACGGGATCAATTTATCGCCCTCAGATCAACAACAATCAGAAACCGCGAATCGAAATGACCCCTATGAAGACAGTATTGATATGCGACTGATTAGTCTAGACCAGAAAGTTACCGATATCGACTCAAAATTAAGTGGTCTCAAAAATCAGTTAGATAATAATTTTTTATCACCCTCGGATGATATAAATGCAGAAGCCAGTGAAAAGAAACCAGTTAGTATGAATATATTAGAAATTGCGAAAACGTTAAACAATGATTTGATGAAACATATTAGTAAAGAATTCGATCAATTGCGAACGGCCACATCAAACGTAGATAAAAAACTTCAATTCCACATAAACATTGTCTCGGAAAATCTGGGAAAAGTACTTCATATGATGACCGACGTTCATAGTGCGGTTGTTGAAGACGATTTAACAGTAGCTGGATCACATCTTCGCAACCAAAGTATCACCACAACTCAATCACCTCCTGCACCCAAAAGCAGCAAACTGGACTCGTTAGTACAAAAAATAAAACCAATAATTGGTGTTTCGGAAAAGATGGACGAAGTCTGGGATGTTGTGGTGGGCACAAAGAGTTCAGTAGATGATCTAGTCCCAAAATCCGATGAACTATTAACCCAAACCCAACGACAGGAACGTGCAATTGGTGAAATTCACGATGTGCTACGAACAAAAACCAATAAAATCATCGAAAATTTAGGGATGGTCGAAAGACGCTTGAAAAAACAGGAGGATGATGTGGCAACCCTAGCTCAACGTCCTGTCCCCGCCGAATTGCTGTTAGATCCGACCATAGATCGACTGGTTGAATACGATCCAAATAGATATTCCGTTGTAGAAGAAATCACATCGAATGTCCAAGACACCACAGTACCAGATCAATCACAATCTTCTACTTCGTATACAACAGCATCGCCAGTTCCAAACCAGAGTTCATCGTCGTCAACGACTAGTGCCCCAGTAACCACTACCCCAATTATTCAACATCAATCAACAGTGCCACAGCAACAGCTGACAGTACGTGGGGAAAAACGTAAAGGCGGCATCATATTCCCAAGCGTGAAAAATAAACCATCGCCAGCCAATACAACATTTACTACAGACGTTGCCGCAAATTATAAAGACGTTAAGGTAAGCACATCTGTTATTTTTAGCTCATTTCCGATAATTCTTTTTGACTGAAATTCTTTTTTAAAGGGTTATTCATGTGTCGATCTACTAAATGCAGGAATGCGACAATCTGGAGTGTATTATTTGCAAATCCGTGGCACCACATACTGGTTCCTGAAAGTCTACTGTGAACAAGAAATTGCCGAGGGCGGATGGACGGTAAGAATTTGGGACAGCAATTAGTTTAGGGTAATTTTAATAATTTTTTCATTTAGGTGATTCAAAGACGAGACGATTTTGGTGAACCACGTGAAAACTTTAATCGAGATTGGGCTGATTATAAAAATGGTTTTGGTGATCCCGCTAAAGAATTTTGGCTTGGAAATGAAAATATATACATGTTGACAAATAATGAAGATTATATGTTGCGAGTTGAATTAGAAGATTTTGAAGGAAATAAAAGGTACTTTAGTTGAATCTATTAATTACTATCACCCGAGGCCTCGTCTGCCTTAAATATTCAGTAGCACTGGTCCATGAAAGCAAGAGAAACACTGTTTCCCTTAATATCATAAAAATGAATACGTGTTAGAAACTTTCACTGAAAAACATATTTGCACAACCCCAGACCTATCTTGTGAAAATAATCAAAAATTTTGAAACCTTTATAATTTCATCATGTCTGTCTGTCCATCCGTCGGTCATAACTCCATATTTCTTATATTGTTTTGTTGCATCTCTAACAATTTAGTAAGCCTAGACGAAAAAGTCAATCAAATAGCCCATTCTTCACCGACGTGATTTACAAAAAATGATGCAATCTCTTACAGAATCGGATATTTAACTTTCTAATAGTGAAAGAATTTCTAAAATCGTTCCAATAGCTTTTGAGTTTATTCCCTACAAATAAACAAACCAGCAATGTCATATTCATAGGAGTTCCCAAACATTTTTTAATTCGTGAAATCTAAAGATTTTTCTTAGGAAGCCAAAGAATTCCGCAAAGGTTTCATAGAATACACTTTGGAAACCATACTGGTATAGACTAATATGAACTCTATGATTTTCAGATATGCTCAATATTCTCACTTCAAAATATACAGCGAAGGAGAATACTATAAACTGGAAATTGATGGATACGAAGGAAATGCTGGAGATTCTTTGAATGATCCTTGGTACGGAAGTAATAACAGCCCATTCTCAACATACAACAGGTAAACGACACACAAAATAGAATAATTAAGCAATATTCCTGCATAAATACTAATAATATGCCTTTCAATTTTTTTTTTTAGAGATAACGACAGATCAAGTTTGAACTGTGCGTCCATGTTAAAGGGTGGTTGGTGGTGGAAATCATGCGGACGAGGCTTAAATGGCCTCTACCTAAATGACCCACAAGATCTAACGGCCAGACAAGGTAAAACTTGACTGCAAGAAGATCAGAAAATTCATTTTTTAATTAATTTCTCTTTTTGTTTTAGGTATTGTTTGGTTCCGTTGGAGAGGTTGGGATTACACATTAAAGAAAGCCATGATGATGATCAAGCCGAAAGGGCCGTTAACGAATATGTAGAACGAAGAATACAAATTTGTTCTCTATTCAAAATTGAGACTGTAGTTAAATAAAATCAAATAAGTGTGATAATATTATAAAATCAACGGCAAAAAATAATATTACATTTATTCTCTTTCACTCCTAGTCCACCCAATATTTCAAGACGTTTATTATTAAACTTTTGTCAAAATTTCAATCTGTCAATTCAGAATCAAATTATTATCAATTAATGTCGTTCAAGTCAGGGGCGAATATAAAAGAAAGGTTAAGTGCAAAATTAGAATCAACTTGAAAAATACAAAAGTAACTATTATTTTTATTTTTTTTATACTTTATTATAAACTCCCGCCGTTTTCTTTTAAATTCGTCCGAGGTGAGAGAAACTTCCTTTTATCATAACAGTATCAATTTGACCAATTTTGTATATATTTATTAATGGTAAAGCCATAAATAAGACTATTTTCTACTTTGCTACAAAATTATTTTCTTTTTTAACACAATTATAACAATTTAAAAAAAAAATCTTAAATATTTATTGTTAAACTTACAGTTCTTTAAATTATACAAAATTTTTATTAATGTACAAATTTAAGCAATTATTTCTTTCAGCATTTACAGCGTTGCTTCGTAATTAAATACTTCAGCAAGCCAACGTGCAAGAAAAAAATAAAATAAAAAGTAGTGCAAGAGTAGGTATAGTAAGCTGTGGTTCTATACACACACTCGTGTGTAAAGTACGCACAGCCTTATGTATAACATAACTTACCTAGATATAGTTAACTTACCTAGATTCTGTACAGTAAATAAGCAGTTTCATAATAGTCGTTGGTTTATTTAATAACGAAGCAATGCTGTGCGTAAAAATTACATATTTATTTCAAAATTAGGTGGATCAATTTAAAAATAAAATCACATTAATCTTTGCCTAATTTTATTGAATATACAGATATTTAAAAGATCCATTTATTTTTTTATATTGTTAATACAAATTACGGATTTAAAGAAATCGAGTTCAAATTTTATGGTACAAAAAAAATATTCTCATTGATTGAATGTGAAAAGATGAATTTCGATTTTCGACAATCACGACCGTCCTGATTCTATATAGAATTTTATAATCTGGTTTTTGTCACTTCAAATATTCAGGACCAGAAATTCGACGGATCGTGTTAGTTGGAATGGTTGGAATCTATCATTAAATCATCATGTTTTTATTGTATTTGAGAATTATATAAACCTATAAGGGAAATGAATTTATCAACACTGGACGCACATATTTCATAAATTATCTATAATTATTGAAATGAATGCATCCGATGAACAAAAGAATCGTTCATCATAAAGAACTATACCACAGTGTACAATGAGTATGTAATCTGAACGGTTGCAAGCAGAAAGGGACCATTTTTAAGGGGAGAGGGTCCTCCAGAACTTTCAAATTTTTCATTTTTTTCTTTTGCTTTAAAAGTTCATTTGAACATTAAAGAATATATTCTCAATGTTTTAAGCCCAATAGAAAGATTATCTTATATAACTATAAACTGTAAATAATAAACAAATATTTTACTTCGCAAAAATACCACTTTTACTTTGAAACTGTGACAATAAAAGTGGTATTTTTGCG
The DNA here is from genome assembly GCA_035578155.1 of Brachynemurus nebulosus. Taxonomy (NCBI): domain Eukaryota; kingdom Metazoa; phylum Arthropoda; class Insecta; order Neuroptera; family Myrmeleontidae; genus Brachynemurus; species Brachynemurus nebulosus. Next base: position 7,955,802 of record JAPWDM010000019.1, read on the forward strand.
AAGTAAAATATTTGTTTACTATTTACAAATATGGAATACCATAAAGTAACGCTCAAATCTATTAATATTAACTATAAACTGCTTTTAACTCAACTTTTCAAGAACGCAAACCTTTTAATCGCGTTTTTCTCAAAACAAGTTTTTTTCTACGCTATGGAACATAAATTAAAAAGTTATTAAGATATTAACTTAATTTTGTACAGATATTCCCTAGGATATTGGCCTTTGTATATACCTAAATTTTTAAATTTAAATAAATTATTACTATACACATTGTTTATAACAATTTGTTTATAAAAAAAGAGAAAAAGTGAAATTTTTTTCTTTTTGATTTTAAATTGTGAAAAAAAAAAATTTTCATCAGAAATAGATATATGCAAAGATACAATAAGTGTATCCAGTTTCTTAAAAAAATATATTAAAAAACCTGTTCTCTGGAGGACCCTCCCCCCTTAAGCTCCCAATTGCCCTAGATCCTCCACAAAATTGATAATAAATCTCTTAATAGAAAAGAAAAAAATAGAAAGAATAAGGTTTTTCTCCCTTTTTACTACTTGTCAACCCTATTTTTCGTAAAAATTTTAAAAATTTCAGAAATTTCCTTCCCGTCTTAGCTGAGATTTCCACATAAGTATCTCGGGGCCTTCACAAAAGTAAATATAGTTCTAAAACCAGATTGAATTAGTTCAGTTATTCAAAAAAAAACATCGAACTAGTAGTACTGAATTCGAAATTCTCTGAGAACACACTGCTTTAGTTTACGCAAACTTAATCAGTTCAGAACTGATAGAACTAACTGCAAGAACAAACCCAATTATTTCAAATTTGATTACTAAAATCATCATATTCTCAATTTAAAACAATAAAGATGGATCAATTACTTTCTGTTTTCAACCGTTCATTTTAAAATAACATCATCAGTCATCACTATCTTTACTTGAAATATATAGAAAATTAAATTTTACTGGGCAAGGCTTAATATCACTATCACTAACCATAATTTTTTTTTAAAAAAATACATAGCGACACCTTGTTACTTGGGATTATTCCGGAACTATTTTTCATTATCAGCATTATCAGAGAATAACAATTTCTTACTCAGTGTTCATCTACTCTAGAAGAACTGAAGGAATCCAATAGAATACGCTTATGATCAATTTTAAATTTAAATGATATATGATGTACATCACTACTTTATTATATAATACACCAAACAATTAACGCGTAAAAGAGAAAAAAAATACATAGAATGTATTTTGTTTACTCTCTTGCACAGGGACTATTGGGATCTGTCGAATGAGAGTTGGACATCTGATGTTTAAAAATCAGACTCTCTTCTTCGGCTTCGCGATGCTGGCACACCATCTAAAAAGTTAAACATTGAAAAAATTTTGTCTAATAGGTCACAAATTGGTCATAATTGGTCACTTAGTCCTACTAATTGGTCAGCAGTAGAAAATTTTTAAATAAATTTTAAAAAATTTGTAAAAATTTCAAGGTCACTCAAAAATTTTGGCACACCATCTAAAGAAAAAAACAAAAATAATAAGAGCAGTCGATAGGATTTTAAACCTTGATAATTGGTCAGTTAAAATAAAAAATTGGTCAGGTCCCCAGAATTTAAAAAAAATTAAAAAAGGCCTTTTCATACTGTCACGCATGCGCGAAATCTCTACTGGTAAATCTAGCTGTCAGTAAATCTAATCGATACGTTGAATTTTTCAATAGGGTAAAGCGACCAGCATTCGATTAGCCTATATTAGCATTATTTTTATATATTAAGGTATTTTGAAAATAATCAACAAACATTAATTATATTTATTGTTTTGATTTCAACTTTATTTTCTGGCATTTTAGTAATTAACTTAATTTATAAGTTCATTTAGTTATCAATTTTATTATAAACATTTTTAAATACTATAAGATCTTTAATTGGAATATTGAAATTTTTGTCAACCCAAATTTGCCCTATTATATTTCGTCGAAAATAAACGTTATTTCCTTATGACCGATTGTTAGGGCTCCGCGGTCTTAGCACCCCAAATGTGCGATTTCGAGGGACCAATTAAATCGTTCAGAAGGTCTAAAATTGGTCATAAAAGGTCAACTGATTTGATTAATTGAAGAGCGATAGAAAATTTTTTACTAAGGTTTAAAGTTCTTTCAAGGTCATTCAAAAAATTTTAGCACCTCATATGTGAAATTTCGAATGACAATTAGATCATTGAAAAGGTCAGAAAATAGTCATAAAAGGTCAATTGATTTGAATAATTGGTCATTGATAGAAATTTTTTTTATTAAGGATTCCAATTTTTCAGAATCATTTAAAAATATTGGCTTGTCGAATACTGGTGGCTTTGCCGTATTGAAAAATTCAACGTATCAACTAGATTTACTGACAGCTAGATTTACCAGTAAGATTTCGCGCATGCGTCACAGTATGAAAATGCCTTTTTTAATTTTTTTTAAATTCTGGGGACCTGACCAATTTTTTATTTTAACTGACCAATTATCAGGGTTTAAAATCCTATCGATTGCTCTTATTATTTTTATTTTTTTCTTTAGATGTTGTGCCAAAATTTTTGAGTGACCTTGAAATTTTTACAAATTTTTTAAAATTTATTTAAAAATTTTCTATTGCTGACCAATTAGTGGGACTAAGTGACCAATTATGACCAATTTGTGACCTATTAGACAAAATTTTTTCAATGTTCATCTTTTTAGATGGTGTGCCAGCATCGCGAAGCCCTCTTCTTCAACAACATTTCTTTGCTTTGAACTTATGCCAACTCGCGTACAAATAGTTTTAATATTTATCATTTTTCTTTGCCGTACTAATTGTTGCATATAAAATTAATGAAGGTATTCGTCGTCTTCATCACCTACTGCTAAATGACGGGAATTAGCAATGTCAATTTTCGCGCAGTTTTTAGTCAGTGTGCGCATGTGCCTACATCATTTAGAAGTAAGTGGTGAGAGTATGGAGGGTAGAGTATCAGGAGAAGTATCTCCATATATAAAAAGTGGCCCCAAAAGTGGATGTAATTAAAATGGCGCTAGTGTAGTAAAATTCTTAAATTTAAAATTAAGCGCTGAAAATTTTAAAACTGAAACAACAGTTTTTATTGTTTTTAATAGTTTTAATTGTTATATTTAATTCAATTTTTATTGTTTTTATATTTAATTCAATTTTTATTGTTTTTAACAGTTAGTATTTCCCTTTAGCATACTTCACTTCACTTATAATTGCTAAGTTCAGATCGAACTCTGATTGCTTATCAGCGCCGTTCTGGTTACTTATTGAACTATTATTTCATCAAATTCAGGGGCCACTTTTTCGATTCAAGTCCTATAAGAGATACTCCTCCTGACCTCTACCCTTCATAGATGAGGGCGACAAATACACTCGCTCAATGTTAATGCATTTTTTCGTCAGCCATTTTTATTAAGTCACGCCTATTTGATAGATTTCAATACAGTATTGCGGCATTTTATGTATTTTTCTCTCTTACACGTTGGCTTGTTGTTGTATTATATAATAAAATAGTGCTATAATTCGGAATACTATTGAGTTATAAAACATTTTCCTCAGTACTTTGTAATTTATTTATGTTCAAAGCAAAATTATAATACGATTATTTTTAAATTTTGGAAACAAAAATCAGTAGAGAATATGCATGTAATCTTTTAATTTTTATGACATTTTAAACGCGTACTGATGTAACGTGGCATGGAAACAATAGTGAATAGACACAACCGAAGTACATAAGTCATATAAGCGTTGTTCACTTCGTTTATCTTCATTCACTAATAGACACATTTATTGAGGTTAGGTAATTTAATTTTCAGTTTTTTTTTTTTGTTATTTTCCTGGAATATTTATTGAAAGTAAATTAGATTTGATTTTTATTTTATCATTTATATAAATTACAATGATGGGTGCCAGAATTTTGTGAAAACAGTCGAATAATTTGCCGAAAATTGACGTATATTTATACCAACTGATTTTTGTCGACCATTCATTGCATTATTCATCGTACGGTTGGGAACGCTAGTGTCTCTGATATCAGTACAAACAGCCCGGAATGCCACATTAAAAAAAATACATGTATATATTCCCTATTGAACATTTCCGTGAAAATCTTAAATTTTTTTTTAACTTCATGAAAACTCTAAGTCTTTTATTTCAAAATCTATCTCTATATTTTCTAAACGTTTGGAAAGGTGACTTACTAGTTTAACTACATCTTCCAAAATTACTAATCTATCTATCTAACTATTTCTGTCTATAAAATTAATTTTATTTTTGTAAATATGTTTTCGTAAATATAAACCATAGTTCAAAACGCATGGTCAAATTCGTAAAATAGTCAAAACAAGCATTATGTTTCGTATTCGCAAACACACTTCCATTTCTCTGATGCAATTTGTTCATTTACAATATTAGATAACTAAAAAAATAATGCCGTTTTAATAAAAAGCATTATTTGTTCAGTTATCTATTATATTAGTCTTGAAAAATTGTTTCACATAATTTATAATCCGAAATCATTTGCTTTCAGACAAACAAAACAACTAATTAGGCTAAAACTTTTTTTTTAAAATTATGTACATACATTTAGTTGATAAAATAAAGAAAAAATGTATTGAAATTATACTTATGAATAAAAAAGAGAGAATTTGATAGCGTCATTTTGAAAATAGAGCGTTTGTATATTGTTAAAGATGTATTATATTATTTTGTAATATTAATTGTAGATATATATTGTATTTAATTGTAATTATACATTAAAAATAAATAAACTAAGACAATATTTTTTTATTTTTGTGTAGACGTGATTTTATCCTAAACTATTTACTTATGTTATTAATTATTATTATAGTAAAAAATCAAATTTATTTTATAAACGAAAAGAAAAAAACAATAGGCAAGTTGACAGCATTATAAAAAAAAAAGTTTTAAACCTATAGATTTATCGATAAAAAGTTTAAATCCATATTCCTATATCGACTGCACTTATTATTAGCAACATTATTTCCATCTGCTGTCAGATTGAAATAGTAGTTAGGATATTATTATGGAGGGTAGAGTTAAAGGAGAAGTATCTCATATGGGACTTGAATCGAAAAAGTGGTCCCTGAATTTGATGAAATAATAATTCAATAATTACCCAGAACGGCGCTGATAAGCAATCAAGGTTCGATCTGAACTTAGCGATTATAAGTGGAGTGAAATAGGGAAGGGAAATACTAACTGTTAAAAACAATAAAAATTGAATTAAATATAACAATTAAAACTGTTAAGAACAATAAAATAAAAACTGTTGTTTCAGTTTTAAAATTTTCAGCGCTTAATTTTAAATTTAAGAATTTGAGTACACTAGTGCCATCTTAATTTCATCCACTTTTGGAGCCACTTTTTATATATAGAGATTAGGGTGTGCCAAAAAAAAATCGCTCTCCGCTCAAAATATCGTAGGATACGTCTAAAAAAACATCGTCGCCAAAGCGCAGCTCAAAATTCCAATTTTTAGAGGTGCATCATCGAATCTAAAGTTTTCCCATTTAAATAACACAGGAAAAACGATTTTTTATGTTATTTACTCCTGCAAACTATGAAGAAATTATTTTTCCATAAAATGAATCAAAGCACCTTATTAAGCATTAAATTTTGGACAAAAAATTTCATTGAGTCAAATTTCTATCACCAATATTTCTCTTTCTACAGAGCCTTAAAATTTAAATTTCTTGAAATTTTACTTTTTTTACATTTTTAAGCTAAACTATTAAAGATAGGACAAAAAGTTAAATGACAATTTTTGTAGTCCAACTGACGCTTTAGAAAAAAGTTTCTTACAAATTTTTCGTATTACAAACAGTTACAAAGTTACAGACCCTCAAAATTTATTTTACTTTTTTTTCTCCAAAATGGAAATTCAGCTGCTACAGCTGTGTCATGAAAAAATCTGAACCTAAGATTATGACAGAAATTTGTTTTGAGACCTCGAGAAACCAAAAATTACCTTCATTAAAATTTGCATATATATGTCCGATTCTTGGAAGCCCAAATTTTGGCCATTTTTCGCCATTTTTAGTGCTTTTTTGCAAATATTGGCCAAATTTCAAAAATTTTTTAATTTTTTTTTACACCATCGAAAAGAAATTCTAATGAAGGTCATTTTTGGTTTCTCGAGGTCTCAAAACAAATTTCTGTCATAATCTTAGGTCCAGATTTATGGAAAAATAATTTCTTCATAGTTTGCAGGAGCAAATAACATAAAAAATCGTTTTTCCTGTGTTATTTAAATGGGAAAACTTTAGACTCGATGATGCACCTCTAAAAATTGGAATTTTAAGCTGCGCTTTGGTGAGGATGTTTATCTAGACATAGCCTACGATATTTTGAGCGGAGAGCGAGGAAAAAACAAAAAAAAATTTTTTTGGCACACCCTAATGGAGATACTTCTCCTGATACTCTACCCTCCATAGATATTATAATTATATAAGTAAAAACAAAAGTAAGTCTCATATTTCTAATTTATATCACATCAAGGCGCCAGTGCTACCGTCTAATGTCTATTGGAATCTGTCACATAGGCGTGGTGGAAATGATTTCAGACTACAAAAAAATATTTAAAATTAAAAAATTGCTTTTAAATATTTTTCTAATGCTTAAAAAATGTCGATATTTATCTGAATTACAAGGTCGACCAAGTGGTCGAAAAACGTCATTTGATATTACACAACCTAATGTTATTTCAATTAATGACGGATATGATGCCAGACTACAAGAGTTCTATTTAAAATTAAAGAAGTGCTTTTAAACATTTCTGTAATGCTTAAAAAAGTGTCAATATTTACCTGAATTACATGGTCGACGAAGTGGTCGAAAAACGGCATTTCATATTACACGACCTACTGTTAGTTTGGTTAATGACAGAAATGGCTACAGTATACAATAATTATATTGAAAATTAAAGAATTTCTCCAATGCTTAAAAAAGTATCGATATTTATCTGAATTACATGGTGGATTAAGTGGTCGGAAAACGACATTTCATATTATACAACCTAATGTTCCAGTTAATGGCGGAAATGAAGTTAAATAACTGCTTTTAAACATTTCGTTAATACTTTAAAAAGTGCCGATATTTATCTGAATTACAAGGTCGACCAAGTGGTCGGGAACCGACATTTCATATTACACGACCTACTGTTATTTTAGTTAACTAGCCGTACCCGCGACGTCGTTCGCTCAAAGCATTGTTATAAACTCAATGAGAAGTATGTAAGTGTAATAATTATACAGAACTTACAAAGAATTATAATTTTGGTGTAGTGCATCAAGAAAAACTTCTTGAACTACCCAAGTAGTACGACTATTCGACACAGTCACCCCCTAGTTAACTACTCCTAGACTTAATATTAGGACATTGAGCAAAAACAGGTCAATTAGATTTTTTGACGTAGATTTCAAATCTGTAAACAAAATTTTTATATTGTTTAATTTTCACCCCCCTTTTGCAAAATTAACCCTTAAATTTTAACCCCCAACCACCCCTGTTGATGTAATTTGAACAAATTTAATATCAATAGATAGCTCTTTAAAAAAGAGCAATATCGCCAATTTAAACTTTTGCTCTATCTCTTACCGTTTTCGAGATATTTCAAAAAATTAAATTTTTACCCCAATTTTTGGAGGGCGATTTCACCCCTTCAAACCGTTTTTTCGCCGATAAAAAAAATACGTGTCGCTTATTTTTTAGTGTTCTACAACATAGCTAAGTTTCATCAAAATCGATAGGTCCGGCCTCGGGACCTTTACTTGTAAGTCTTATCTGTAACTCAAAAATGGACTTGTCCCACTTTCAAAATAAACGGCTCATATCTCTAAATAAACAAAATTATAAAAATCAATTTTTTCCAATCTTCTGGTAAAATTCTCTGACTCTTCCAGAAAGTGTGGAATTCCCTGACATTTTCAGGTTTTCCAGTAATGTGGCCACCGTGAATTTTAACTGTTTTGGTGATGGTTTTACCACATACTAAAACAAAAAAATTCAAATACCACTGAATTTCATAACAAGAACAATTTTAATTTTATAAAACCGACAGTAAGTACAGTTGATCCTTTTTTTGTACGGTGGATAGAAACCGCATAAAAAAAATCGCACAAAAAAAATATATTCAAAAATATCATAAATAGCTATAAAAAGTACAGTTCGATCTAAATTGTAAAAAAAAAACTTTCTTTATGCGGTGGATCGGGACCACATAAAAAAATTTTCATCGAAAAAACATAACTCAAATCGCTCAAAACTTAGAAATTTCCTTAGAAGTTGCTTCTATAAACAAGATAAAGCATTAATTTACACGTAGAAACATTTTATTTCAATTTTATAATATTATGAAAATTTTGAAAAATACACCTGTAAAAAAATTAAGTGATGCAATAACTTATGTTCTTATGTAATGTACTGATTAAATGCTTAAATGCCGTTAAAAGGTATTTTTATAAAGGAAGTTATTATAGTAAATGCATAAGTTTCTTGCTGTCTCTTGATTTTGATTTATGCATTTTAATGGCCATATTTTTAAAAACCGCACAAAAAAGGACCACATAAAAAAGGTTCAGCTGTACATGAAATTTGAATTTTTGTAATTAAGGGAAAAATTAATAAAATACGACCTTTGTACAAAACGAAAAACAAATTTTTATTATTTAAAACTGAAATTAAAATTAGAACACCCAATATACATTACTTGAGAAAAGCTTAGCGATTTATAAAAAATTAAATATTTGACAATATATGTATATAAATTAAACCTCTGCTTCAGTAAGTAACATATTAGGGATTCCTTTGGTAATTGGGAACTTTCGACCAGTTTCTGGACAAATCAATTCGCCAGTTATAACTTCAACTTCTAACAGTACATGATGTAATTTTCTTAAAAATTCCTCATTATTATCATAATCTTGTATCATTTCGTTTGGTAAACCTTCCGAATAACCTAGCGTATCCGCTGCTACCCACAGTGCTTTATAATCAAGTTTTGGAATTATTTTACTAATGAATTCTGGATTAAAATCAACAGTTGAAACTTTAACATCAGTTGCCTAAAATGAGGAACTCATTTTAGTTTTAAATTTTAAATAATTTTAAAAAATACTCAATGGGTACTTACGACAATTCCTAAAGGAAATCCTTCAACAACACCTTTTATGCACCGCGATGTTAACATATTATGACTTAAAAGCTTCATGCTTTCACTTTTTTCGTTAACTTCGATTAAATGAATTTAATAATTATTCGCTCATAACCATATTTTTTTAATAAAACTGAAATTTTATTATTTTAACTACACACGCCTTGTACACACGCGTTATTTGACGTTTTTTGACCATGCGCATATCTGATCAGTGATCACTGATTAGTTGACCCATTGAGGAGAGAAGTTGACCATCCGTAGAAAGCACTGAGCAGTGAATCGAACATATTATGTTTCCTAGAGATACCACAGGCATTAAATTTTGAAGCATGACTCCATTTTAGTAAGCCCAACTTGTAACCACGGAGACTTGTTTATAAATATTAGAGGATAAACCATTAAATTAATGGTATGACCGCCATTAAAGTAATCCCATCAGTCAATTTTTTGCTCACTTCAGTCAATTTTTTTGCTTGAATTTCATAATGTATTTGTAATACACAGCATTCTCTCTAGTCGATTCTCTCCTCAATGGTAGAAAGATAGATATGATAAATTGAATTAAAATTGACATAGTGTTTGAAAAATTACCAAACTGGATCGGCTGGGACTCGAACCCGGATCTCTTGGTTACCAGCCAAGCGCCTTACCAAATAGGCCACCGATCACTTGTTCGAATGCCACTCCAATTCAGTAATCAATCAAACACAACCTCTCTCTAATGCGAGACGCAGTTTTTATACTTTTAATTTCAAACGTTATCGAGTGCCTGTGAAACATTATTAGTGTATGGCGGATTTTTATCCGTATTTAAACATACACCAATATTCATATGTTCACTAGATGTCCAGCTCTGGCTGACACTTGATAAGGCGCTTGGCTGGTAACCAAGAGATCCGGGTTCGAGTCCCAGCCGATCCAGTTTGGTAATTTTTCAAACACTATGTCAATTTTAATTAACATAATGAATTGGCCATTTGCCAAAGTACATCGAGTGTTCAAGTGTCAGCCAGAGCTGGACATCTAGTGAACATATGAATATTGGTGTATGTTTAAATACGGATAAAAATCCGCCATACACTAATAATGTTTCACAGGCACTCGATAACGTTTGAAATTAAAAGTATAAAAACTGCGTCTCGCATTAGAGAGAGGTTGTGTTTGATTGATTACTGAATTGGAGTGGCACTCGAACAAGTGATCGGTGGCCTATTTGGTAAGGCGCTTGGCTGGTAACCAAGAGATCCGGGTTCAAGTCCCAGCAGATCCAGTTTGGTAATTTTTCAAACACTATGTCAATTTTAATTAACATAATGAATTGGCCATTTGCCAAAGTACATCGAGTGTTCAAGTGTCAGCCAGAGCTGGACATCTAGTGAACATATGAATATTGGTGTATGTTTAAATACGGATAAAAATCCGCCATACACTAATAATGTTTCACAGGCACTCGATAACGTTAGAAATTAAAAGTATGTAAATTGAAGTTCATAATAAACGATATCAAAACGGAGTTACCTGCAGAGGGGTAAAGGCGGATTTCAGATATTATTTATGGTGAATTTATCATATACCGTAAACGAGAACTACTTGGAACACTTTTCAACTTCAAAGTCATGTAACTCTATTAATAGTTTACATAAAAAAAATATATAACTATTCACACATTCCGGTCCTACTCCCAACTAAACATTTCACAGAGTGAATTCAGTTTTAAATATTTTTTTATGCATAAAAAAAATATAAATATTGGTGTTCCAAGTTGTGCCTTAGTAGGGGGTACTTAATGTAATGCTATTCCATTTTAACCACGGAGGTATGTGGAGATGTCATCTCGTATATGTGAATATTACAGAAATGAAGCATTACACACACATTTACGATCGCATACGTACCTAAAAAAACCATTGTGATCTCTTAACAATTTTAAATGGGGGATATTTTTATAAAAATAATATAGGGAAAAAGGGAATATTTAGCGAAGCATTTACCAATAACAAAAACTTTTTTTGGTGTTTTGATGTTTTTTAATGAAAACAAGAGTTATATGTGGGCATTTTCACGTCAATTCGACCAGTCTTAAAAGTAAAGTTCTCAGATTTCTTTCATATTCACTATAATTTATCTACCAGTAGAGCTATGTCCAATTTTGATATTCATTTCTCAAAATTATTATCTAGGCCCGAGATATTTTGCTTCGAAAATGGCGGTAATTATCACGTTTTTTTGCATCTCTTTTATAAAAAATTCTATATTTTCCAAACGAGAGATTTGAATTGGATGATGTTCTGTGGGTAAATTCATGAAACTCCATAGTACATTGCAACATAATAAAACTTGTTCTATATTGTACAGTTTTGTATATCTATGCACTCAAATTAGGTCAAATTTGGACAGCCCTGGCCAAAATCTCTAATGACTTAAATAGATGATTTTGGGTTCATTGTGTTCAGAATTTTATGCTCTTTTAAATTTTGCAAAGAAACTGATGGACTTTTACTGGTATCAATGTAAAAATTAAGAAAAACAAAAACTATGTGTAATTATAGAGGGTTCATATACTACATATAACATTATACAGTAAATATTTAACCAAAATAGTCTAACAAAATTACACATAGAGAAAAAGAAAATTGCTACCTACACTTTTATAAGTGTAAATGCTAAAGAGGCTTATATTAAACGTAAAAAAAATAAATGCGTGAGCAGGGGCGGTGGAGGGTTAATTTGGGGGGTCCTAAAAGACTGAAAAATTGTAATATTGCAATTTCCGGCGAAAGTCGAAGTCAAAGAAAAAATTATCCTTTACAGAAGTCGTAGATCATGCAAAAATCTACAACTTTTGTAAAGAACACTTTTTAACATAACCTCAAAATTTCGGAGAAAAATGCGAATTTTGTTGTTTTTTTCTTTATTTCGTTTTATATTTCTCATTTCAACAAAAATAATTTAATTTTTACGGAACTTGGTGAAAGTATGCCTTTCTGGGTCTTAAATAACCACAAGTTTTTCTGGATAAAAAAATTCAGAAGATTCCGTGATACTGATTTTTTTCAGTCCGGAAAACTTTTTTTCCAGAAAAGATTCTACTGAAAAAAATTTTGTTCTTAAATACAACTACTAATTTTGTTTATTTTACCAAAAAGTACTTGTCAAACCGAAAAAAATGAGCACTGGTAGAACTCAGTGCGATAATTTTTTTAAGTAGAATCTTTTTATGAAAAAAAAGTTTTCCGAACTGAAAAAAAACAATATCACGAAAATTTCTAAATTTTTTTACTCAGAAAAACTTGTGGTTATTTAAGACCCAGAAAGGCATAATTTCACCAAGTTTCGTAAAAATTGAATTATTTTTGTGGAAATGAGAAATACAAAACGAAATAAAGAAAAAAAACAACAAAATTCGCATTTTTCTCCGAAATTTTGAGGTTATGTTAAAAAGTGTTCTTTACAAAAGTTGTAGATTTTTGCATGATCTACAACTTTTGTAAAGGATAATTTTTTCTTTGACTTCGACTTTCGCCGGAAATTGCAATAATACAATTTTTCAGTCTTTTGGGACCCCCCAAATTAACCCTCCACCGCCCCTGCTCACGCATTTATTTTTTTTACGTTTAATATAAGCCTCTTTAGCATTTACACTTATAAAAGTGTAGGTAGCAATTTTCTTTTTCTCTATGTGTAATTTAGTTAGACTATTTTGGTTAAATATTTACTGTATAATGTTATATGTAGTATATGAACCCTCTATAATTACACATAGTTTTTGTTTTTCTTAATTTTTACATTGATACCAGTAAAAGTCCATCAGTTTCTTTGCAAAATTTAAAAGAGCATAAAATTCTGAACACAATGAACCCAAAATCATCTATTTAAGTCATTAGAGATTTTGGCCAGGGCTGTCCAAATTTGACCTAATTTGAGTGCATAGATATACAAAACTGTACAATATAGAACAAGTTTTATTATGTTGCAATGTACTATGGAGTTTCATGAATTTACCCACAAAACATCATCCAATTCAAATCTCTCGTTTGGAAAATATAGAATTTTTTATAAAAGAGATGCAAAAAAACGTGATAATTACCGCCATTTTCGAAGCAAAATATCTCGGGCCTAGATAATAATTTTGAGAAATGAATATCAAAATTGGACATAGCTCTACTGGTAGATAAATTATAGTGAATATGAAAGAAATCTGAGAACTTTACTTTTAAGACTGGTCGAATTGACGTGAAAATGCCCATGTATAAAAAAAATTAAAATACATAAAAAATATATACATAAAAAAATTTTGTTTAGACACCCATGTGTATAACATTATAATATGGCGGATACCCATATTTAATTTTTAAAACATAATTTCTACTTATCTATGAAACGTAATTGGGTTTTTCCCTTCTATTTTTACTCTATTGTCGCTTTTGCACGATAAAACACAACAATTAACCATTTTGATTTCCGATGGAAAACGTTGTAGTCAATTAATTTCAAGACAACTTTTCAAACATTCCACGTGACGCACACACACAACTAAACAATGACAGGAGGAACGCCAGCGTCTGGCTTCAGATCACCTAACAAAATGACTAGTCCATATACGTCATTAATTTTAACATTAACACTATGAGGCCCAAGCATTTTCATAGTAAACTTTCCCGGAAGCCGGCAATATTTAAAAAAAAAATAAAAAAACTTTATAAAAATAAATAAAATAAAATGATTCAAACACTGAATAGATTCAACACAGTTCAACATGTATGTGTAAAACTGTAAACCCTGTAAACATACGTACGTGATACGTACATACTACATATACACTGACATTCAAATCAATTTTATTTAAAAATATTAATTATATTTTTTATGTATTTTTTGTTTATCTTAAAATTTTTTATACATAGAAACCAAAAGAGTAGTATGTGTTGGTATGTATTTGTGTGAGTAGGAACACATCCGTGTGATGAATCATGATAAACATCACACACATAATGCGTAACCAACTAATCAATTAATCATTGATCGCGGTCGGCCTCTGGTTTTATTTGGTTTCGGATGCAGAAGTCATGGGACTGAAAGTGTTAAAAGGGGTTTTATTAGCTTTCATTTCATTAGCTTGAATTTGCATTTATAATTAAAACTGTAACATAACTACATAAGTAACATAATTCATCTCTTCAAAGTGGAATGGTTCACACAAGAAGGGTTAAGTTATAAAAATAAAAAAAATATTCATACAGGATTAGTCTAAAATAATAAACAACAATATTTTTTGTATTTCAAAAAAAAGTAATATAGTTTATTATTGTCTATATTCAAAATACTACCAAAAAATCAAGAAATTATTAAATAAATTTTGTGTGCTTTCTTATACTTAATATTGAGCAATGAAATGTTTTTGTGTGAGAGATATGAAACTACTCAAGAATTTGTACTAGTAATGTAAGAAATTTTCCTGGAAGAGCTGTGTTCAATTACTGTGTTAACTAATGATGTTGTAAAGTGTTTCTTTTTGTTGAATTGCTACTCTAATAATGGACTATAAGTTGGTTTTCGATGAAAATGCTTTACGGTGATACAACGATAAAAAACGATTTGTTAATGATACATTTTAAAATTTACAGTAAAACCATCTTACAGTTCATAAAGTTCGTATAGATAAAAATGTATCGCACATATCTAAAATGTACAATATATTTTTACATTTTTTTTTTTATTCAATGCTCGAAGTAAAATAGTATAAAAGAGAATGGATATATATTCACGACAATTTTAACTCTTCGGATATCGTTCACTTTAATATTCTTTCTTCCTCTTGTTTCATTATATTTCCATTACTATTTATTTAATTAATTATAACACAGTTGTACAAAAAATATACATATATGTTCACAAAAAAAACTACGCCGAGTATACTTAAGATCGTAGGATAATAGTGAAAATTTCTATGGCAAATGCAGTTAATTTGAAGTACATAATAGGTGATAATAAATAAAATAAAGATGGTTAGTGAATAAACCAACAAAAAAGGTGATTCAAATAAAATCTCTTTATTTAAATAATTAGTTATATTTAAGAATTCTTTGATTGCAATTTCATGTAAATTGGTTACAAATTAATTAATATCAATTTTTGTAAATAAGTAACAAATATAATAAAATTTAATTTTCTTTTTATTTACAGTATGTTATTATCAAAGTAAAATTTTCATAAAAAAAAAGAAAATTTATTTCCAGTTACACTCACTTTTAATTCAACTTTAACCGAAAGTTTACTTCTTAACATGAGAGCTAGGCTTAGATATTTTCTACATACATAAAATATGTGTGTTAGAGATATGCAATATGCCTATAGAAGTTTTCACTTAAATATCTATAAAATAAAAAAATAAACGAAGGAAACTGACCAGGGAGCGATACTGTTAATAATTATAATTTATTCACTATAATAAACAAATTCAACTATAGATAACAATTTTTTAAATAAATAAACGTAGGTACTTTATTTTTTTAAATATACATTATATCACATTTCGGTTATTTTTCGTTCCGTATAGTAGGTGGAACATAAAGGTTTGCCTCACACGTACTATTTAACTTACGGGAACAATGATAGATAATATCTAATTTTAAAAGAAAAGACTTTTTTCATCTTAATTCTTCTCTTTTACTTTGAGCACTGCACACATTCTTCTACAATATTTTTTTTTTTTTACATTACAATTCAAAATAGATAGTATCTAAGTATTTTTAACAAAATTCAAATGCAAAGAGTTTACACCTTTTGTTTGTATCATACAATAAGTAAGGAAAAATTGGAAAATATAATGAATTTTTTATTTAAACTTTTATTAGTGCTTTTAATATAAACAACTAAAATTCGAATTAAATATCAAAATAAAATTTTTGGATGCATCACAAAAAATACAGGAAGAAATTTATAGAAAAATAATGATAGAATATGTATTTTTGCAGTGTATTAAGCTCATTCTTTTACAATCTTTACTCTTTAGTCTGCAATCTCATTAAATTTTCTTTACATCTATATTTTAACTATCTTTTGGCACTAATTGCACTCGTGTTCGGGAGGATCACAATATTTGTGCGTGTAAGCACACTGTGAAACAATAGATCGTTAGGGCATATTTTCTAAGGAACAGACCTTTTTTATACCAATTCCATCATCTTAATTAATAGAAAACTTTCAAAAATTACAGAGAAAATTTACATTTTCAATTTGAACAGCATCATACAAAAATATATTTGAATTTCTATGAGTAAATAATAATTTTATACTTTATAGAATTGAATTATAGATCACTTCCGATAGCTGATTTTTTAACAACATATTTTAAATTTTTTTTTAAAAGTAAAAATTATTTATTTGACAAGACTATTCGCCACGGGAACTGATTCTAGTGTCGTCTGGTGGTTAAAAATAAAAGCTATCTATGACAAGTCGTATTTATACATGGCCTGTGACAATTGTTTATTGTGATTTGTAATGATGAGTGAAATAAATAAAAATAATTTACTTAAATTATGTAATGTATCACAATGTAAAAAAAGACTTCATAAATTTCCCAGTGATGAAAAATTAAAGAAAAAATGGTTAAAAGCATTAAAAATGCAGTATGCTATCAAGAATGCGAATCTGTCATCGACCCTTTTTAAAATCTGATTTGTTTCCTACTAGTAATTATTTTTATAGATTTAAATGTACTCGAAAAGAATATTTACCTTTCTATGTATACAATATTTTATTGTATATTTGTATTAATTATAATAAAGGAAGTACCTTGGATTAACATTTTGGAGTAAAGTTTACGTTCATCGTCATCTAAATCTTTACAACTTTCATCATTATTGTCCTGAAAATGACACATTTCAGTAAGAGGGATACCAGCAGCATATTCATCACATTTATTTTTTTTATATTTCCCCCATTTTCTAACTTAGTCATAGCATTGCTAGAAATAAATTTTAAAAGAAAGGATAGAAATGTAGGATTAAGTCCAGTTTAGAAAGAATTTCATAATAACAATTAAGAAATTTTGTATCACTATGGAGAAAAATTTTATCATTATTTAGGAGAAAAAAAAGAAACGAAAAATTAGTTTATGTAAGTACATATAAACAGAAAACAAGAGAACCAACCGATAAAGAAAAACTAATGCTGCAAAAATGTGCTTGCATTTTCCATCTGCACCCGCAATACAAGAACATTTTGCACAAATATTTATCTCATTACTGATAAGTTCTAGCTTCATTTCAATTTGATGCACTTGTTGCAGCTGAGACGATGATTGACAAAGAGCAGCTATTTGTATGCATTCTGAGCTTCTTGTTTCTTTCAAACCACATGCAATAATGTGGTTTGCTTTATAAACCTGTTCCCCTTCAACTAAGGGTCTTTTAGAATTACCCAAATACTTAATAATATCATTGACATTTATTTCAAATTGTTTATTATCAATTATGTTTAAAAAAAAGTTGGTTACGTTTGTACTTTCCTATTTCTTTTTAAAATTGACTTGTCATAGAGAGATTTTATTTTTAACCACCAGATGACACTAGAATCAGTTCCCACGGCGAATTGGGATCTGTCGAATGACGATATGACACCTGGTGTTGAAAAATCAGACTATTCTTAAAGAACATTTGCTGAAATGTCACTTATGAGCTGAATTTTGTAAATCTGAAAATACATACAATTGGTTTAATTTTTCCATTCATTTACAGTTCTCCAGTTATTTTATGACATTTGTATACTCTAAATTATAATATTCACTAACTCATTCACGCATTTTTTTTTCATATTTTAACCACATTTTAACTGTTTTACAGATGTCAAATTTTCTCTTCTTCAACAAAATTCCTTTACTTTGTATCAACCCAAATACAAACAGTTCTAATACTTATCATATTTTCTTAATATAACACTGGTTACTATATATAAAACTAATGTTAATGCACTTTTTTGTCAGCCATTTTTCTGAAGCTCCTCCTTTTGTATAGATCCCAATAATCTATTAAAATATTTAATTTTTAACGAATTTTCTTACTTTACTACAATGAAATACACAGTTGAATGAAATAATGACTCTACTGATACCTGAATTCAAAAACAAATTCACAATAAAGAAGAAAATCTCTGGAAAGTAAATAACGACTAAGAAAATAATTAAATCCAATCTTCTAATGAACTTAACCTCTATATTACGTAATTGACTTAATTATAATAAGTTAGTTGACATTACTAAACTGGTACTTACTTAATAAATCAAATATGTCATATTATGCCATACTATCATCTCTTTGGGGTTTGTACATAATCAGTATCATAGAACAATCAGTACCTATTACTATCAATAGATTCGATAGATTCATTATTTTCCAATTATTTTCATAATTATATATTAAGTTGGTACCGTTGGTACTTTAGTATTACCAATACACGGTCACTAATACTGACAGTATCGGACAGTATTATAGGTATTATACGTATTATATTATACCTATTTCGCAATACTGACAGTATTGTTAATCGAGTAGAGTTCGCCTATAAATAGAATATTTAAGTTTAATTTTTTTATTTTGCAGCTATCGGAAGGCTATAATCATAGACCAATGAACACTATTATATTATACTACTAGACAAAGCGTAAAACTAGTTTCTAGGCATTTTTCTTGAAGCACGTAACGGTGAGATGGATGAAATTTAATGAAATAATATAATGTCAATTTTTGAGCAAATGCGACTGTAATTATTGCAGGACATAATTTGTATACGTACGTATTTTGAAAATAAACCGAATACCCATTAGCGCACACACATTCTTTCTTTCACAATTTTGCAGTTTCTTCTCAAAAAAATAAAATTTTATTATCAATATTATATTTTGACAATAATTATTTGAAAACGTTACTATGGATACAATCAGTTACTATATTACAGAATCCTATTAAAGTTGGAACTTGGTCGTAATTGGTTGCCTCAATTACACATTTTTATAATTATTAGTCTATATAATATAATATAATGTATAATGTTCACTGGTCTGTGGCTATAATAAATTGGTAAATATATTTTATACATTCTTTTAATAAAAAAATATAAATAGTAAAAATAATTTATAATATTTAGTTTTTAAGATTTGTAATAAAATAGAGCTATCACATACAAAACAAGAAAGAGCTTGTTAACTGGATGTTAATTTTTGGTATGGTTAGAATATAATTTACAAATATCGGCCCTTGAGTTCGACGTAACTTAAGAAACGACATACAAGTAGATATACAATGAAACTATAAAATATAAAAACAGTAACAGTTTATATAATATTCGAATCTTTCGATAACAAAATAGACCTATATTAAACAGAAAAATAGAATAAACATTTCTGAATAATTTCTTACTTTTAAACATTTCAAAAATTAATTTTTTTTTTAAAAGATACATAATTTACTCTAAATCATCGGTCGATTCGCCGTCTCCACGAGGTTCTTCTTTTTTCTTATTGTGTTTATGTTTATTACGTCTATTTATAACACCATCCTCTTCGTCCATCATTCGAATAATTTCGGTTTGATCGGAACTATGTAATGGAGCTACGGAAATATCTCTAACAGCTCTAAACTTTCCACAATTATTTAAATGTTCATTTTCTAATCGAAAAAAATTCCAAACAAATCGTCTAAAAAAGGTACATTGATATTTTATACGTGGATATTTTTTTTTTTTTAAATTGTGTCTATTACCTAAATACTTCTAAGGGCGCTAATATGCTGACCATCAAATCAGCATGAATGTAGCCCATTTCTGTTAAGGACATAGATAATACCCATCCAAATCGTAAGATAAAATCTTCAAAAATTCCAAAATAATAAAAACCCTAAAAAATAATTTTTTACTTAAATAAATTTTAATTAACAAAAAAATTGTATTATTTAATATTTCTATAATTTCAAGCAATGATTTGTTTATCAAGTTTCTTTTTCTGAATCGAAAATTTATTCAAGTTTTCTATCACATTTACAAGCTATTGCCAAAACTTCCGCATAAACTCAAATCTAGAGACAAGCTTAGTTAAAGTATTTCAAGAAATATGAAAATCAGTAAAAACACTCCCACTAAAGTATTAACAGCATTTAAGAAATTTAAAAAACCTCCGACACAAAAAAGCAACCCTTTGAAAAATTAGTGTATGAATATGTGAAAACTATGAAAACTGCCCAATGAAATTGAAGATTTGAGCGCAGATTTGGAAGTTTCTAGCATGTCCCTGCCACTTGTTTTCAAGGACGGGCCAATGACTGTCACAGTTTGCTAGGTGGCACTGATGGTAGGGGAGTATACTAATTAGAGTTGGGACATGTGAGCATTTTTCATCAAATGGAAGTCAAAATTAATTATCATATGATTGAGTACAAAAGTATCGTTACCAAGTTATGTGTTAACGAAAAATTAAATTTTTTTAATTTAATTAGTCTTTCTAGGTTGAGTTGAAGTATTTTTTTAAATATTTAATTTATTTCCAATTTATTTTAGATGAATCTGATGAAAAATAGCGAACTATCGAAACTCATGTCCCGATTCTAATTTTAACTCCCTGTACATCAACGCCATCTGGTATATTAGTTACAGCGGGTCAGAATACGGTCCATTTTTTTATAATGGACTATATGCAGAGTGGCAGGGACATGGTTTCTAGCTATAATAATAATAATAATAATAATAATAATAATAATAATAATAATAATAATGTTTTTTATTCAAAAAACTGCTTACATAAGTAGTGTAGAACACGTCAAAGAATAAAATTTAAATGTGTCTGATACATATTATATAAATAATAATAATATAGACAGTCAGAAATAAAATTAACTTAAGAAAGCTTTGTAATGTAGATAATCGTTGACGCTATAAAAGCTGTTGTCCAATAAAAATTCTTTAAGTTTATTAACGAACAGATGATATTTACTGGTATTTACTGGTAGAGTAGCTGAGCTCACTACACAAACTCTAATGAAAGTTGAATATTTTAGAAACGGCTAAATCTATTTTCATCAAATATGGCTAAAAAGAACAATCATCTTACAAATGTCAGCTTTTAAAAAAAAATGTATTAAAATCGGTTCGTCCATTCTAGAGTTCGATGTCACAGACAGACAGACAGATAGACCCAGAAATAAGGAAGGAGAAACGTGTATAAAAACACTTCGATTTTGTGTCGGGGGTTAATGATCTTGGTTAACACATACATAAAACCAGCATGACAAACCTAGAAGCTAAAAATTTGCAGTTACATAGTTCTTACCGTTCTTACCTTTAAGGAAGGCAAGGGAACTTTGATAGACTCTGCGTTTACTTGAGGGATAAGAAACTAAAGTCTATAATTAAATAAAATCGGATATAAAAAATAATTATAAAGGTAAATAAAATTAAGCAAACGAATTTGGCCACATTTTCGGCTAGTTTAACTTATTCTCACAAAAGTTAACGCTTACCGTTATTCAAGGTAGATTATTACATTCATCCACTAATTTCTACGTTTTAATTTTATTAACGATTCGACATATTCTACTGGTACTTTATTAAACTACATAACTTACGGCAATACATTTCTACTTGACAAATTAATTTGAATTATACGTACTGTCGATGAGTATACAATTTCTTCTCTGAGGAATTTATTGTCACCAGCTTTAGGATCAAATAAACCCCAGTCTAATTTAATATCCCACGTGTACGCGTAACAAGAGCTTATGATTGACGCTATCACCCACAAGTGAAAATATGGATTATCTGCATCCGATCCATAGTAAGCTAGACAGTATTAAGAGTTCATTTTAATAAAGTAAAATTGTTGTAGAATATTGTGTATTATGTAAAAAATTTGAAAAACAATTTGTATTATTCGTAAAAGAGAATTAATAATAAAGAGGGTAGCACAAAATACTGCTCTAACAAATATATTAATTGTAGAATTATAGTAAAAAATTTTTTGCAAAAGAAATTATTACTGTGCTATCTTCTCTATTACATTCCTTGACAAACAAAGAAAATTGATTCAGAAATATTTCTTTCTGAATTTCAAAAAGTCACTGGCAAGAAACACCCATGATGATTTTTGGAAGTATTAACTGAATTATTTTGTTGAGTTCTATCCGTTTGTACACCAAATGGCTCTGAAAGCCAGAGAAAACTAAATATGTATTCTTAACTAAAAATACATCAATTACAAGAACTCCAACTGGAATAGTTTTTTTTTTTTCCAAAAAATCGCGATTAAAAGAAAAGCTAGGATTTCCGCCATGTTTTTGTTGGTTAACTACGATGAATATATTATAGTTATAGGTACATACTAGGAATAAGTCAATAGCTTAATAAGCTTGGTCACAGTTTGAAATTATTATCTTAAAATAACTCGAAATATTTAAAAGTACTTATACCAGAATTTCTAAATGGTGGTTATTTTCCAATTTTTTTTTTAGAGTAAATTAATTTAAAGTTAGAATAATTTTGTAATTAATACAATCCTAATTCATGCATAACTAAACTAAATTACTATGGTATATCAGATATATGAAGGTGCAATAAACACATCGAAATATTTAATCTAATCTAATCTAATCTATTATAAAACTGAACTAGAAGCGATTTCAACGCAGAAGTTACCACAGTGTAGATAATACATATAAGAACTACGATGAGAGCGATAGTCATTATGGCTATATACCTAATATAGTTCCACTTTGAAACTCTCGAGTGCAAAAGGCTTAATATATATTACCTACACAATGTTATGAATACTAGTACATTAAATAAATACACTATAGTTTTCTCCGTTTTTACTCGGAAAATTTAAGCAACCAAGTTATTTATAATTTACTATGATTCTATGTATTTAAACTAAGCATTAAATACTAAATCGGAAAAATCAGTCACTCAACCCATTAAAACAACATGTAGATACGTATAAAAATGTTTGGCAAAAAAGACATTCTTAATTCACAGACTCCCAATCAGTAACGCAAATCAGAAATTATATGCAATAATTATATTGGCATTATCGGCAAAAACTCATAATTTCAGATTTTGATAATTGCAAATTGTTATATGTATTTTTGTAATCCATAAGTGTTGTCTAGGTCTACATATAAGTTTAATAGCCTGGCACAACTACACAACACTGCGAAATATTTGTTTTTGTTTCTGTAGAGTAAATATATTGAGACTGTTGAAGTGGTATTATATTGGATTATTGGAATAGTCATTTCGACAGGTGAACTGAAGCCAAACGAGCCAAACACTGGTCCTCCACCGACCACCTGTCAGTTGTTTAAAATGCTTAATATGTAGTGTGTGGTGTTTGCATTTATTAATACAGTATAACCCCTCATAACTTATACAGTTGGAACCAGCAAACCTCTCATAAGATATATAATTCTCCTATTCTCCCACCTAAAATGTCAACAAATTTAACACATGTTCGTTATACCTTTCCAAAGGTACGCATTATGTACTTTAATAAACTGTGCATTGCCGCGCATTCACTATTATAGAACTACGCATGCGCTTGTAACTGTAGTAGGAGCAGCAAAAATATAACTTATGAGATATTTTACAGAAACAGACATATACCGCAAAACTTATAGCTCAACCCAATTACACCACTTATGGGTTGTAACAATATAACAATTATTATAATCTAAAACTATAAATTCGTGGGTGTCTACTTTGCGAGAGAATTGCCCCATTATAAAAATACGTAAACAATTACTTCTTATACAGGGTATTTTTAGAGAAACAGTAAACGCTTCGGGAGATTCCTATTTTTAACCCTGGGAAGGGTTCACGCTTTTTCGAAATTCGTATCCGAATTCGCATTTTTTATTGCGAATATTTTTAGTGAGTATTTTCATTGCACTTTGCATATTAATTCAACAAAATTTTGTCTCTTAGATCGTTAAGGAGGGCAGAGGAAAAAGAGTGGAGCCATTCGCGAAACTATTATATATTATCCTACACTTACCTTAATTAAAAAAATATTTTAAAAAACCGACTTCAAAAGGTAAAAAATAATGAAAGCATGTATTTTGAAGTCAGGCGGGGCGCATAGTATAAGAAAATGTAGATCTTGAAGAATTCCTGAATTCTGAAAGAACATCCGATCGCAATTTTTTTATGATACGCGCCGCCTGACTTCAAAATACATGCTTTCATTATTTTTTACCTTTTGAAGTCGGTTTTTTAAAATATTTTTTATTTCATACCTGTTAGTGGCATGCATATCAGCCTACCCCACTGCAATTTTTAAATCTTTATAATGTATGTATGTATGTATGTATGTAACATATCGTCGGAGATAGTGCAAATACGCGTAACTAGCATTAGATAATTCCGCGTATCTGACAAATGTAGCCAATTTAAAAATTCGCAGGCAGTGAACACAGGAACCTGATTAGCAGCTATCTCTTTGATAGATACTTTGTTCGACTAACGGAGAGCAAGGAATCGCCCAATAACAATACCGCAGATCTACTGCCGGAAAGTGGCGATCCCGCGTATTTGGTCAGGTCTAATGTAGATACGCACTCTTTACCTATGGTATATACACGGATTTGCACTATCCCCGACGATATGTAATAATTATTATTAATTAAAGTAAAATGTGATTTATATTGCAAATAAAGCACTGTCTCGATTCGCCCCACACATAGGGGCGAATCTAGACACTATATAACCAAAAAAAAAAAAAAATGTTGCAGTAACAATTTTGATATTTTTATTACTGCCCTAGATGCTCGTGATATTAAAGCATTTAAATTATTTTTTTAGAATTTTTTAGATAAACTCTAAACAATTTATTGCCAAAAAACTGAAAAAATCGTCTACATTCGTCCCAACTGACGGTACATAATAAAAATAATAATTATCTTATCTATATTATTTTTATTATTAGATATACATATGTATCTGTTGAAGTGTTGGTAGTGTTAGAAATACATAAATGCTATTTACTATTAAGTCTGATAAAAAAGATATAAAATATGTATCGTCAGCGTTATTATTTCCAAATGAAACATACAATATTTTCATATAAAATTGCCATAATTATTCATATTATTGAAGATGGTTAAAAAATTACTCAACCAATGTCAATAAAATTTTTATGGGACCACCTGGAGAGCTTTATCTACTAACCAAAAAAAGAATGGCGCAAATTGGTTGAGAAATGTGGGAGAAATCGGTGTACATACATAAAAAAAAAACATACGGGTTGAATTGAGAACCTCCTCGTTTTTGAAGTCGGTTAAAAATTAAATTTGGTAAAACAAAAATTAATTGTAGTAGTATTCCCACTCGATAACTTCGCTCGTCCAGGCTTACTTTTTCCAAAATATTTTTTAACGTGAGTTTAAGGCAGACGTTGCGTCACTAGCACTAATAAAATTTTAAAGATATTTGACAGAGAAAAAATTGTCAGTTTTACTACCCATGGATTAAGAGTTAAATAAAATGTTGCAATACGAATCATATAGTTTCATGAGCCGTACGTTCCCAGGGTTAATAGAAAACGAGTTCTATTTGTGTTCAACTTTCATAGATCTGATCCAACAGAAATTGGGTACAATATAACTTTTTATTCATTAACAGTTGCTTTATAAAATATTTACTATTTCTTCTGACACCCTACATTTAATTCAAATAAATTATATAGTTGGTTATAAACGTTGGTTATGTTTATAATAATGAATAAAATAAAATAAAATAAAGATGTAATAAAACGATTACAATATGGAGTTTTTAATTGTTGTGGATGGTAAAATGTAGTGTAATTGCGCAACTAAGTTCATGTTGTATAAAAAGAAGGTGCAATCTAATAAATAAGTAAAAGATGACAAATGAGGGAAAGAAAAATACAAAATAAAGCTGGAAAAAAAGCAATCCAATTGTTAACTTAGGAAGAACATGCGTATAAATAGAAGCGACTTGATAAGGTATCAACTTACATTGTAATTTTACCCGTTAGCATTAAAATACATTCGAACACACAAAACAGCATCAGTTTTTGCAAATGGACAATAATTTTTTTGTTTTTGTTTAGTTTTTTTCTTTTTTTGATGACATCAAAATGAAATGAAATAAATTAATTTCTTACCATCGTGTGTTAAATTAAGAGACGAAAATAGAACAACGAAGAATGAAGTGGCATATTTAACAGCGTTCGCTAAATGTGGAAATGCCTCGCGTGTGTCTCGATACCGTCGTAAACACTGCGCCAATCGAAACCATGCCGGCAAACAGGCAACCACAGGACGTAGATACAATAATTTATCAACACACTGTCTGGCATCTAACAGGGCATTAATTTTTCAAATAAAGGACGAAAATTGAAGATTACCCACTCCAAAAAATCTTACCATTAGCTGCATACCAATCTTTATTAGTTATATAGAAGCAAATAAAATACTGTAAGTCTAAAAAGGCAGGGACTAAGCTATTCAATTGGTCAGCCACCCAAAAATCCGCGAACCCAACATAACAGAATGGAGCTGAAACAACACGACCCTAAAAATACAATTGATACCCACATTACTTTTACGAAAATTTAACGAATTCCATCAACTAAACGTCTTACCAACACTCGTAACGCCCAAAATCGTGCTTCATGTTGAAAAGTCTTTGTTGGATTTATTAAAAATAGTATCATCAATGTATATAACACTAACGGGTTCATATACGGTGGTATCGAAAGCGCGTAACTATATAAAAATCCTAATACACTTAACGACCAAATAACACCAAAAACAGCGGCCATCTCTATAATATCCTGTTCGGATAAATGATTTCGTGGATCCAATTCGAATATCAGTACATGATTAACGCCAGAAGAACGCCATCCGTAAACGTTAATGCCCCAAAGAAACATAAATTCGATAACCAGTAACGGTCCACGATACAATCGACAAACAATTCTCCAGTCGTCGCGGCCATGATGAAAAATAGCTGAAATTGAAGTCAAAAGTGTATAAAAAGTCATCGCAAATATTAATTTGTTTTACCTGACACTGAAACGACTACCACAAGAACAATTAAAGCGCCAGAGAATAGGCCAACTTTAAATGTTGTCCACGGACTTTGTTGTTCACCTAACGGTGGTACCCTAAGTCGTTTCATCGCCCGTTGGCGGTCACCACCTTCCAGCTCTTGCGTAACTGCCGCTTCTGTTTCCCGAATGATTCGATCAATATCCTTGTTAATGAAGAAATGTGAAGTGTCCACATTTTCTTGCCGATATTTCGCTCCATTATCAACTGATAAAAGCTAAAATAAAAGCAATTACATGATAAAGTCATTTGTGGGTAATAAGTCATATTGTTCTTAGGGCTAACAATAAGGCGCTGATAATGTGGGCATTAGTATCCGCAACCCTAGTAACCAGTCCTGTCGTCAGAAATTTGGATCAGATTTACGTCCATCTGCGCCGTTTCTGACGAATATATAGACGGCAGACTATCAACAGAATCTAACGTCAGCAAAAACAGCAGAGATACGTAAGTCTGACGAATAATTTTTATAATAACTCGGTCGACAGACTTACGGCAGGAAGCCGGCAGCTACCTGCTTTAAATTCTTTCCTCCCATAAGTCTTCAGCGGTCTCATTTTCATTTTTTTAATTGTGTTAATTCACGTCCTTTGTAAAAATTCTTATTTGTTTCCATATCCGCAGGAATTTTTTCGGAATTAACAGTCGTCACCCCTCAAAAGGATAAGAGTTATTTCGCGACTGTTAATTCCGAAAAAATTCCTGCGTTTTTAGTGTCTACAGGGTACTATAAGTCACCCCACAAAAGGACGAGAGTTATTTGTTTTACATCCTGTATATGTACCAATATATATATATATATATATATATATATATATATATATATATATATATATATATATATATACATATATATATATATATATATATATATATATATATATATATATATATATATATAATAAAAAAGGATGAGAGTAGTTCTTATTATTAAACAAAACTGAAAAATTATAAGTGTTTTCAGTTATCTATACATATAATAAAATTGTAACGAGACCATTTCTGTACATGGAATATTTTTTGAAAATTGTACTAGTACTGTAAATAGTTATCGATGTAGATACCAAAGCAGCGATTTTTAGAATTTTTGTCTGTCTGTCTGTCTGTTCACGCATCACGCAAAAACTATTGGACGGATTTTAATGAAATTTGGTGTGATGATAACTTATTACCTGGGTCAACATCTAAAATACTTTTTACTTCGGGAAAATTTCTCATTCCCACGGAAAAATGGAAAAACCATTTGAGCATGTGCACACATTAGGCAAAAACTATTGGACGGATTTTAATAAAATTTGGTGTGGTGATAACTTATTACCTAGGGTAACATTTAAGATACTTTTTACTCCGGGAAAATGTCTCATTCCCACGGGAAAATAGAAAAACCATTTTGTGCATGTGCACGTATTGCGCAAAAACTATTGGACAAATTTTGATGAAATTTGGTGTGGTTATAACCTATTACTTAGGTCAACATTTAAGATACTTTTTACTCCGGGATACTTTTTACTCTGTCGATAGTCTGCCGTCTGTATATTCGTCAGAAACGGCGCAGATGGACGTGAATCTGACGAAGGGTAATGCAGACCTAAGTACATAGATCTGATGTCAGTCTAACGTCAAGTTGGTTACTAGGGAAGTACCTTATGAAGTTATGAAATACATGTGAAGCGAGCAACTCATTGGTTACTGTGAGTCATTAATGGTGTCTTTTAAGATACTTTTAAACGGTCATATCAGTTCTCAGTTCAGTTTCAGTTTCTGTTCTCGTTTCATTTAAGTTCAGAAGAAGGTTTGTTTTTATACGATCCATTCAGTTCTCACTGTTCTTAGTCGTTTGAGTTCTTTGCACAGTCTGAGTTACCTTGAGTTGGCATGATGCACTTGTTTACACTTAGGAATTCTAAGAACTGAAATGAAACAAATAGGTCTATCCATCCCATCAGTTCTCAGTCTCCGTTTCAGTTTTCTTTTCAGAGTTTAATTTTTACATTTTTACATGGAAAGCTGACAGTTTGATTGAAAATGAAACTGAACTGAGAACTGATATGATCGTTTAAAAGTACCTTTAGAGTTATATGGACTCTGCTCCCCAGAAATAATCTATTGCAGATAGGATATTAATCCGAGTATTTCGAAATTTTTAAGCATCAATCCCGATTTTGGGATTTGAATTTAATTACATTTGAGGTTTTCGTACAGTACGTCATATTTAATTAACGCGTGCATTTTAATAAAATCAATGTTATTCTCTTGCGTAAAAAGGTATAAATTTGCAAAAACAGTAAAATAGTGCATAAAATTTGAATATTGAATTCGGTCTCAACAGAGAACTATTATCACTAGTGAAAGTAAATTCTTAATGATCGATCCCTTATTTTTTGTGGTTTTACACCTATTTATTTACTAATCTCGATCCCGATACGAGTTTCGGAATTTCAAGAATTCAATCCCAATCTCGAAAAATACTAAAATTTAGACGGTATCTCGAGATTTTGGCTGAGACTGGATGCCGTAGCTGCAGACGATCCACAAAGCTACTCCACGGTACGCAAGACTTTGAATAATGTACTTGTGCGGATAGGCTGTAGCGAATTTAGCCCCACATCTGGAGTGGAATTGTGGCAAAGACAACTATAATTAAAACACTTTGACTAAGCAAGTTTTCGATTTCTTCAACCCGAAGAGTAAGTAAGGAAGGACTTAATACTGGTGGTATACTGTGCTCTTAAGAGTTTAAACAAAACTTAAGTATGTTATGGAAAGAAAAATAAGCATATGTACCATCTACCACTAATAACTACTAAAAAAGTCATATTTCATGTACACTACCTTATCATGTTTTTTAAGAATTTTTCTAAAACCCGTATAATTAAGATTTTGATAATTTTGTAATAAAATAAGACTAAGATAAAATTCACTAAACGCCAATTTAAGTTCTTGTAATTTTTTTGTTGATAAATTCCGTTTATGCAACAAATGCCGGCCACGTTTATATCTATTTTCTTTTCCTTTGAATTCCTCATCGAGTGCTTCACTTAATTCACTTCGTAAACTTGCGTATTTTCGTGTTGCTTCAGCTAACTTTTCTAAAAATTAATTTTAACAATCAGTTATT
This sequence comes from Brachynemurus nebulosus, assembly GCA_035578155.1. Classification (NCBI taxonomy): domain Eukaryota; kingdom Metazoa; phylum Arthropoda; class Insecta; order Neuroptera; family Myrmeleontidae; genus Brachynemurus; species Brachynemurus nebulosus. Next base: position 7,986,245 of record JAPWDM010000019.1, read on the forward strand.
TTTTTTATTAATATTTTACTTTTATTATAAGAATTATACCTGAGTAGAAGGTATTAATTTTTCCAAGCTCTTTATCACAATAATGAAAGAATTGTTCATCGAATTTCGCGAAATATCTTGTTATTACTTCGGACTCTACTGTTTCTGGTGACGGTGCTTGCTCAACAGCAGCATATAACATAGCTTTCATTTCCTAGAGGAAGGTGTTCGAATATTTTAATTTCAACAATTGATTTATTACAACAATGGAATACCTCATAATTGATATATTGTTTACGCCATTCTGGTGTTATATGCGCTGACAAATGTTCAGCAAATTTCATATTTTCTTTTTTTTGTTTTAATCATTGAATTTTAATTTATTTTTCACTATATTGTGATATTTTTTTTTTTTTAATGTGTTAAAAATTAAAAAGGAAAATTATTTCATAATGACAAGTATTCGACGACGCCATCGCGTCATGAAAAGACGTCTCTTCTCATTGGTTTATTTACATGCATATATTTTAAGTATAATATTTTTCACGTAATTGCGAAATACGTCGTTCGCATCTGCTGTAAATACATGAAATCTTTTTTGGAATTTCTGTGTCAAGGGCACAAATTGAAACATTTTTCGATGAGAACCGTTCGAACGAATCAAAAAGATGTTGACTGGATTACAGCTCAGAATTCACTTTAAAATTGAACTTACTTTTTAAGTCAAACGTATCTATAACGAGATCGTAGGTCTGAAAAATTTTGAAACGGAATTCGAAGTAAAACGCTAATAATTGATTGGCAAGGTTGCTGCCTATATCAGTTAATTTTTTAATATTATTCAACTTCTTCAATTTTTAGCAGTATAATTTTAGATTTTGGTATTAAAAAAAAAAAATAAAAAAAAAAATAAAAAAATAATAATAATAATAATAATAATAATAATAATAATAATAATAATAAAAGGAGTGATGTGACAAACCCGTCCGTGAATGTACTACGGTACTTTTACGGATTGGTTTGGCACATTACCCTTCCACAGAGCCTAATACCTTGCATAATGCCGGTATAGGTGAATGTTACCCAGTACTGTCCTACTGAGTAGTGAGCGCCAGGTTGGCGTAAAAATAATAATAATAATAATATTTGATTCGATTCGATAGTAGATCTATTATATGCTTAAAATTTTCCCCGTATTTTCATCCTATTAAAAAAAATTATTTCCTCCTTCAGGAAGGGGGATAATATAGGTATTCTATTTTATAAAAATTTTCGATTTGAGACTCCTTACAAACAAAATAAAATAGTAATATTGAGACTCCTTACAAACAAAATAAAATAAAATTAAATTAAAATAAAATAGTAAGATAGAAGTTAAGATAAAATAGTGAATCAAAAATAATAATGATTAAAATTATCGAGTTTAAGCCTAAACTTCATTTTCGTATAGGAGCAATAATTTAATGTATCACACTTCTGTACGAAAAGTCTTAAGTTCGAATCCTACATCTATCTCCAGATTATGAGTCCTTTAACCTTGCTGAAAACCTAATAATAATAGGGCAGTATAAACCGGAGGTAGCGCTGAGCAAATATTTTTATTAGGAGTTTAAAGAGGTATTCTAGTCTAGAAATTTGAAAAAAATCGATTTTGACATGATATCTCAAGTTCTAATGCACCAATTTACTTGAAATTTGGTACAGATCTTCCTAATACTATCAAAATTGATCCGACGTAGGGGTTTTTGGAATTTTTTATTTTTACTATTTTTAAAAAAATTCCAAAGTTGAAAAAAGGAAGCGACCATTTTGTGAAAAAATTTATTTTTTCAAATCGGCTACGTCCAACTAATTCTATATCCTTGTTTATTAAGAATTAACGAAAATTTTATGTTTTAGATCACCAGGAGGATTGGAATCACATCAACCAGGAGACACGTTTTTTTGAGTCCCCACTTTGTTGGCCTGTACCGATTTCAATTTTGAATTTTTTTTAAATTTTTATACATTATTATCCTTTTAAATATCAATAAAAAAATATTAAAAAAATTGATACTAAAAATGTTTACTGTTTTTTTTTTTTTATTACGCCCGTAAAATCACCTCAAAATCGAGCCTCTAGACTAGAATACCCCCTTAAAAAAATCATCATTTCTAACTGGAAGTGACATCGCTTGTATACTATTTTTATTTTACTTATGCTATTAATTTATTTCTAGATTCAACTTTAACCTTTCGAATAGTGCAAAAATATAAGTCTGTGTTTAATAGGTTTAATATGTTTAATATTGAAGTCTAATTGTTAGTCATACATCGCTAATGTATAACTAACTAGTCGACTAACAACTTAGTTTTCATTTAATTAGGAGCTTAAGTAGTGCGTAATATATACATAATTAATAAATTAATTAATTTTTATATCAATTAATTATCATGAACATGATATTTTTAAATTACTCAACAATTAATTTTAAAAATATTTTATTTTCTTTTTGTATGATGTATAAGATGTATAATTTTGCGCCTCACACACGTTTGTAAATAATTTCATTTCTCAAAGCTGGTAACACTGGCATTGAGTGCAATTGTAAACATCTGTCATTTTTAATGATGAGTGAAGGTGCTGTTGTTTAGATATCATTAAATTTAATTTTTTTTTTATATTTCACATTAAATAAGATATGATTAGTATCAAAATTTAAAATATTACTTTTAATTCATTTTATTTTTAAGTTTTAAGTGATATTATTTTTTAACTTAGGACAATTAAATCATACGAATAAATGTTTCCAATTCATTCTTAAGTTGTTAATTATGTGATTTGTTACGAAAATATATATTATTTTTGGTAAGAAATATATAAAATTTTATTAAAAAATACTTAGAACTTAGAGATTAAGTGCGGGAGCTATATATAGAATACATTAAATAACGATTTTTATTTTTAACGGACTATTTTTATAACAAAATTTAACTTCGTTTTCTGTAATAACCAAGAGGTATTGCTCTAAAATAATCTGGAATCATTTTTTGGCAAAAATTGAAATTATTTTTTAATTAATCGAATTTTTGAGCATTTTACCGAAGAAAAAGATTCGTATAAATAAGATAAAAAGGCGGATATACAAAAATAAAAATGTAAATACAGGGTGTCTAATGAAAAATTAGCACCCAAATTTTATGTTTACTTGCCAATTTTTTAAAATTTATATAAAAAATTGTTATAGGGGAGTTTTTGTATCCAAAATGTATTAAAAAGAAAAAAAATTAAGATCCATAATTTACGTCTAAGAATAAGTTCAGGAAAGCTTTTATTTCTGTGACTACAAAGGTGGATCCTTATTGGCGAAGTCAAAATTACCATTCTCACTTCTGATGGTGAAATTAAAATCTTCCTCAGATCGAATATTTACATATAGCACTGAGTACTGAATCGAACATATTAACATATATGTTTCGTAGAGATACCACAGGCATTACATTTTGAAGCATGACTCCATTTTATTAAACCCAACTTGTAACCACGGAGACTTGTTTATAATTACTAGATAAACCATTAAATTAATGGTTTGACTGAATGGTTTGAATGAATTAATCACATCAGTCAATTTTTTTGCTTCAATTTCTTAATGTATTTGTAATACACAGCATTCTCTCTAGTCTATTCTCTCCTCAATGAGATATAGGCCTAATTAGTAATTTTTTTGGATTGTTAAAATCTAATATACAAATATTGCTTACTGATAGTAATTTTTTTGATTATTAGTTCTCGTATGTAAGTTTTACGACTCTAGAACTATCGAAAAAATTATCGAATTATCGAAATATATTCTTCTTTTGTTATTTAGTTCATTGAGATCTACAGGAATTCGTTCATTAAATTTTACAGCCACGAAAATACGAATTATGATTATTCAGCTGTAATTTTAGTATGACGCAATATTTATAAGACATCCTGTATCAAGGAAGAAAATATAGTTGAAAAAAATATATGATTATAATTATAGATAAAAAAATTTAATTTTCTTCATCAATGCCAAAAAAAAAAAAAAAATTATCTTGATCAATGTGCAAAATAACAATTTAGATATATTTTATAAAATTGACGACGCAGATTCATGTATCGAATTAATGGAGATGAAATTTTAAATTGAAAATTACAGAATTGAAAATATTTTTTCGCTCTTGCAAATGTTAGATAACATTAAGGAAATGGTGGCATAAATAAGTGAGATTAGAAAATCCTGTTTATAAGCAAAAATTAATGACTAATGACTTAAATTTCTGACTCACTGGGCGTAAACTTACTTTTAATCAATCCCACAATATAATATTTTAAAAAGTTGTAGCTAAAAGTTAATTTATAATGTAAAAAGTCAACCCCCCGATTTTCTATTTTTTTAAATTTGCGGCATTATGGCATATTAAATTAAAACAAAAAAAAAAAAAAAATAAAAAAAAAATTAAGCCGATATCCGTACTGGAAACGGTTGGTAAAAATAAGTAAACCTTTTAATTTATCCTTTGTCTGAATATGAGATTTCAGTGGTGCTCCTCCGTCCATTTTTTCAGATAAGTTTTAAACAATTCATCGTGGTACCCACTGAGCACTGAATACAGTAGAGTGAATGCCGTACATGTTTTACGAATACGTTAATTGAGATTCAAGCAAAGAATGACTGATGAGTTGAGTTTCATGGTGACCAGGCAGGGTCGGAATTAATAAAATTTACAACTGAAAAAAAATTATTCTTTTATGTTTTACATATATTGAATTTTTAACCGACTTCAAAAAAGAGGAGGTTATCAATTCAACCCGTATGTTTTTTTTTTTTTTTTTTTATTATGTATGTACACCGATTTCTCCCACATTTCTGAACCAATTTGCACCATTCTCTTTTTGGTTAGTAGATAAAGCTCTCCAGATGGTCCCATAAAAATTTTATTAACATTGGTTGAGTAATTTTTTAACTATCTTCAATAATATGAATAATTATGGCAATTTGTATACGCAAAATTATTTACTTTAAAACTATAGTAACATATTTTTAAATTTAAAAGAATTAAAATATATTGCAATGGTATAAAAGGTATGAAATTTATTTTACACTAAAAGGTATGAAATAAAACATTTTAAAAAACCGACTTCAAAAAGTAGAAAATAATGTATTAGTACGTATTTTGAAGTCAGGCGTAGTATTAAAAAAAAATGTAGAATCACGAGAATTCATTGATTTTACAAGCAGATTCGGTCGCCTTTTTACGCAATACTACGCATTTTTTTAAATTGTATAAAGTTCTTCACAAAAACGTAAAAATTAAATTTTCTTCCGCGTGATTACAATCACAAATAATAAAATCATTGTTAAGCTAGTGTTGCATCTAACATATAGATTTTATAAAATTATAATTTTACAGGAGCGTGGCTTACATTTTAGTGTAATCGTAGGTGTAACATACTTAAAATCTAGATGTTATAAAATTATAATTTTAGTAGTAGAAATTTTTCTACTTTTTTAATTGAAATTAACCCTCACCTGAAAATCAAAATGGCGAGAACTAAAAAAATTCATGTACAGAAGTGACAGATGTAGCAAATGTATAGGTATCTATTATTAAAAAATTTACTACATAATATTATTGATGAAAATTACTAACATTATTGATGAAAAAATAAATTCTAACTTTAAATTTAGTACCATGTTAAATTGTACAACGACCATGAAAGATTTTTAAAAACTGCCTTTTTATTTTTTTATTAAGTACATTATTAGTAGTATGCAAGAAATAATTTTTTTTCTGTAAATTGACAATTGGCGCCATTTTTTTCTAATATTAAGTAGTCGTTTTTTCAATCGTTTATAGTCGGCACAGTCAGCTTATAAAATCTAGATTTTAAATGAAACACCTAAAATATAATTTTACAATAAAATTATAATTTTAATATAAAATTATAATTTTATAAAATCTAGATTTTAAATGAAACACCTAAAATATAATTTTACAATAAAATTATAATTTTAATATAAAATTATAATTTTATAAAATCTAGATGTTAGGTGAAACACTAGCTTTACAGTTTTCTATGGTTACAAATGTGGCTTAGTAAAATGGCGTCTAATGTCTTACATTTTAATACTTATACTCTCTCTACGGAATATACGTTAAAATTTAACGTATATTTTTAACGTTAAAATTTTTCGAGCAAAAAATTTAGTAAAATCCAAAAGTTGCTTTTAGCATTTAGCTTTTTACAATATCGTTCCCATTCTTTTAGGCGTTAATTCGCATATTTTGTAATATGCATTTAAATTATTTAAAAAATATCCTCCATAATGAACTTTGAAAATTCAAAGTTGAAAAAAAAAACTGCTAACAATAAGGGTGTACGTGACCTTTTGAAGACCATTGCACTTCAATATTAATTAAAAAATTAATTAATTATTTTTGTTTTATTATTTACTGCGCAGGCAAATTTTTTAATTTTTAATTTTTTTGTTATTTTGTAATTACTGTGTTTACTAGTAAACTGGATGCTGAAGTGGTGGTGCACGTTTGATGGTGATGTACTGTATAGTATTCAAAGGCATGGTGGAGGAGTTTGGTCAACAATTGTGGAGAGTTTCATTACCATGATGCGTTATTCAGAAATTCCCCGTGATTTGTCCGGCGATAGTATATCAGCACTACGTATATCAGAGGTTTGTGTTTGTTAATTCATTATCTTATCTGATATTTGATAAATCTAAACTTACACAATAATAGTGTATGTACAGTCACCCGGCATTGAATTAGAGACACCAGACTGACAAGAATTTCTTGAGGTTAGAGTTAATTCACCGGGAAAAAGTTTGTGTCGAAAATTGAAAAATCTTTTACTAATTGCTTTATTGAGATCAGTAATTGCTCCGCAAGTAACTTAATTATTTTTTATTACTCATGCGGGAGAAGTACTATCTTGGCGCACACATTTCTGTACGCAAAATAGCTGTTTGCCCACTATACTCTTCCCACATACTTTTTTGCGTGCGGAAAGTAACTTTCCACGCGCAAAACACGCAAATTTTAATCAAAACACGCAAAGGCGTCTCTTGATTTTTCATTTAATAAATATTTAATAATTGGCTAACTTCAAAAATGCATCACTGCTTGCATGAGGCAGAGTCAAAATTTCAAAAACGCATCAGACGCATCACAACGAAAAATCAAAAGTTCATTTTTGCATTTGATGCGTCAAAACAATGCATCAAGAAATTTGGTGAAACGTGTCCAAGGTGCATGTCATGTGTATCATCTAGAATTATAACTACTTGCCATATTATGTAGGTATTAACACCAACAGGAATAATTCCGAACAACAAATTGTTGAAAAAGATGAATGTATTTACCTTTCATTAAAATTGTTTAAACTATTTGAATACATCTTGCACTCAAAATAGGTACATATGTAATATTTTTTATTAAAATAATTTCAATATTTTCAATAATTTCAATTTCAAGTTTGTTTAAGTTGAAATTTAAAGATAATATACCTATACAAGGACTGTATTGCTATGTTATCTATAGTCTATCATGCTACATTATCTATCTTATCTATAGCCAAATCAGAGGCTAAATTATGCCAATATCCCGTTCAAAAACATCTAATGTGCATCAAATTTCAAGAGAGCATCAGCAGCGCATCATGTAGTATTAGACGCATCAGAAAAGTCATGATGCTGCATCGATGCGGTAAAGTTTACATTTTTGAAGTTATCCATTATTTCTATAGAAACCACCAACAAAGTAATTTAAACAATATTTAATTCAGAAAAAAAAGACGAACACTCAAAAATATTATTTTAAAAAGTAATAAAAATATCAAAAATAGTATGTGCAACTCGTGCGGGATTGTCGATTGCCCCACTCAAGCGGATGAGCGCACGAACGTAGTGAGTGCGCTCAACTTCGCTTTCGTGGACAATCGACAATTTCCCGCACTTATTGCACAATATACTATAATAGTTATTTATAAACAAAATTTTTTTCTGATATTTCAGTCACCAAAATCTTGCAAAATAATGTTTTTTTTTTCTTTTTTTATACAATTTCTTTGTGCTAGAAAATTGCTCCCAATTTGTTCTATTTAATTTAAAAACTAATACAAGTACCAATTTTTTTGAATAATTGGTAAAAACTGGTATTGACTCCGAACCTGTTTTATTCATCGCGTAATTACATAATGAACATCGGATTAAATTTTCATGAATTCTGACTAAGTAAGTTTTTGTTTATTCCAAAATAACTCGAAGAGGATGATTGGCGAGATTTTAAAACTGATGAACTGGACTCTATAGTAACTATATTCTACAACTGTCTATCTAGTGGGAAGTTGGTAGTATGGACCTGCCGGACTGCATCCACACTACACTGCTTTTTTAAATACGATACTTGACTGTTTTTAAAATTTGTGTCAAATGTTAAATAATTCAATGAATTATCATTACATATTTAAATAAATACTTGCTTTTAGTTATGGGACTAATCACTCTTTCTAGTGTGTTGAATCTTTTGAATCCGCTCATTGTGGTGAGTCGATTCAACGAATTGAATCCCTCACTCACTTGACACAATTCGCTCATTCGTTTTTATGAATTGAATCACTCATTCCACTCACTCACTTTACACAACTGAGTGGTACAACTTCAAATATGAATCAACACAATAAATACACTCATATATAGTTACATGTGAAACACTCACTCAAGTGAACGAGTGTTTAGATACAATTATTATATCCGAATAATACACGTAACCGACACAACAAATTAAAAAATTAATACAGCATTAAAAATACACGGTTGAAAAGACAATGAAAATTTTGATTGTGGAAATCTACAATAATTTTATGTAGGAAGATATTCACTCATTGCTGTTTTAAAGAAAAACTAATTTTTGGAGACCTAATAATCTGACAATAAACGGGAAAATTTTATTTTAAAAATTTGAAAATATTGTAAAATGAAATACAAATAGTTTTTCATAGAATTTTTTTAATATCCATACTTATCACTTATAGTGTACATAAAATTAGGTATATTTTTTATTTAGATTATTTTATTAGTTTATTAGACATTTGGACTAAATTTGATTTAAAATTTGTTTTATGCATTTTAAAAAATAAAGGATAGGTAGTAAAAAAATTAAAATATAAGTTCTAAAAAAAAGTTATACCTACATAGTATTATTAGTATATACGATATATACACGTTATGTTATATACACAGTTGTAAAAAATAGATGTTGTTGGAAACAAGTTTCTGTTGCTCTGTCTATTGTCATAAGTAAACTGAAACAGATTTAAAATAGAATAGAATCTTACTTATATGTCATACACTCGTAAGTGAGTGAGTGAGTGTTGACATATATTGTTCTCTTTCAACTCACGAGTTGAAAGAGTCGATTCAATTCTTTTTGACTGATTCAATTCAGTCAATCAGTTGAGTGATTCAACTCAGTGAATTGAATTACTCACTCACTAGCCATCTCTACTTGCTTCTGTTTTTATATCTTATGAATATAATCAAAGTTTTGAGGTTATAAATATTGAAATCGGTGTTTGGTTGCTTCAAATCGTGACGTCATTACAGTAAGGTGTTTTTCGTATAGAATTTATCGAAAATATAAAAAATTACTTTTAGAATATTTTCTTAATTTTAAGTACCCTATTGTTTTTAGGACATAAAATACTTAATTTAATTACTAGAGATTTAATAGTTTCAGATTTTTACTATCACTCTTTCCATTTTTGGTAAAAATATTTTGCTTCATTGTGGTTTTTAATTTTTTTGAATTTAAAGTGCTTCTAATTTGGAGTGGTAGTACTGTAATTTATTTTATTGAACTCAAAGATACTTCTAAAAATAAAACTAACAAATATTTTTTTATTTCTAGGGACCTGAAAATCTTCTTTACGACAGTAGTAAATCCGAAGATGAAACAGATAATCTGAACTTTATGTTATCAAAACAAGAAGATAGTAGTAATAAATATTCGTTACTTAAGAAAAGTGATAAATATGATTCATCCAGTACAGGAATCGTCTCGAATCCAGTCACAAGTTGTATAGAACGACTCCATAAAAAAGAGAAGCAATCTCATTCATTCTCCAGCCCCGCACCGTCTCCCTTAAGTGGTTACCAAAATTATGGGTAAGTCACAAAATCCGAACAATTTGAAATTATTTCTAAATTTTTTTTTTGGTTTCTTATAGATGCTTGCCAAGTACTCATTCCAAATCACAGAGTTTACCAAATCGTGGTTCTGGAACGCGTGTGTGTGATCAGGTAGTTTTAGAAACGTTACAAGTCCCACCGGAAGATTTCGCTAGCCAACTAACACATTTAGATTTAGTTCCATTCGTTGGAATTGAACCGGAAGAATTAACCAGTTGCGGTTGGAATAAGAAAAATAAGCTAGTCATTGCACCAAATGTTGTTGCTTTTACGCGACGTTTTAATAATGTAAGTTTCACTTCTGGTGCATGATAGAATAGTCTTATCTCCAGTATTAAGCCGAATAAGTAAATTTGTAAATTTATTCGTTGATGTCGGTATTATAAAATAAAAATCAATTTACTAAGTAAATAAATTTATTAATAGATTTGAACGTTACTTTATGGTATTCCATATTTGTAAATAATAAACAAATACTTTACTTTGCACTTTTATTTTTGAAACTGAGACAATTTTGTTTCGAACCGTTAGTTCATTTTCAAACAGAAAATGAACTAACTTTTACTGAGTAAATTACTCTCTCGAGAATATATCAAGTAAATTATTCTGAAATAAACTTGACAGTTTTATAAGTTTTCTACATATTTTAAGTTATTACCTATAAATAAACTAGTGCTACCATCTAGTGCATTATAACAAACGTTCGATTGGTAAGTCGACTAATAGCTAATCTACTTTGAAGATAATTTTATAATATCGATTATTGTTTTATTTGGGAAGTTGATTTGCTATTCGAATTCCTTGATTTACTTGCCCTTCATATAGGGGTGGCCATTTTCTCGAAAATCGGGAAAAGTGAAGAAAAATTTGGGCAAATTTAATAGATTTGAGCGTTACTTTATGGTATTCCATATCTGATATTAGTAAATAAAAACACTTTACTTTGCAAAATACCACTTTTATTGAATATAGAAACTCTTATGACATGTTTCGGTCAATATGCCATTCTCAAACGTGTTGAGAATGGTCATATTGACCGAAACATGTCATAAGTGTTTTATTTACTAATATCAAAAATTTGGGCGTTTTGGGAATTTTGAATACCATTGACAGTTTTGATGCTGACAGTTTTTATTAGAATCAGAATTTCATAGTATAAGAACGAAATCCTTTTATGGCGTCATCGTCTGTCATCGCATTAGCTGGTTTACCCTCACTTGATTACTTATGTAATCAGTGTCGGATATTACATAATTTAATAGACAGTGTCGTTTTTTAAAAAATAGTGATTTTTTTAAACTCACATAGAAAGTAAAGGCTTTCGATAGTCATGCTAAGGCTAATTTTAACATTAAATAAAAGCAAGAAATTTTTTATTCTAAGAATTGAGAAAAATTCTAGTCACTGACTATAAAATCCTGATTTAATGCGTATTCAGTATTAGAGATGTCGATTTTAAATCAATTAATCGAAGCTTAAAAAATCGATTCTTTTTTCGATTTTTTTCATTTGAATCGATTCATGAATCGATTACTAAAAGTAAGAGATCCATAACCGATTTTTTCCAAAAATAACTTCATTTTAATAGTAATTCTACAAAGAAACATGTGTTAAAATGAAACACCAAAAACTACTGTTAATTGTCACTTTTTACTCGTTATATCAACGAACCCCTCCTATGGCTCTATATAAGTCAGACTATTACTACAAAAGGAAGGAAGAGACCACCTATCTGTGCAAACGACGATCCCTCTCCCACAAAAGCGACTTATTTAGAAAACATTTTTTTGTCAATTTGTTTGAAATTTTTAAATAAACTTGGTTCAATTCGTGATATTCGTCCTACATATTCAATTACCTTATTTTTTATAATTATAATTGAAAAGTTAACTCATTCATCACCTTTACAAATATAATGTAAGGCGTTTTTACACGATGTTACCGATATTACCTATGTACTATCAAGTAAGTCCCTTAAACAAAAATTATCAGCTAATTTTATTAAACTTTTCAAAATTTCGATTTTTTAGATCGATCTCACAGAATCGATTTTTTTTAGCCTTTTTTTTTTTTGAATCGATTTTTTTGATTTCGATTAAAATCGATCTTTTTTTTTGGAGAATCGACATCTCTATTCAGTATGCATTTGGCAAATTTTTTCACTTTCACTTGTACCAGAAATAAAAATTAAATCTTTTATCGAAAAAATTTCTTGCCTTCATATTTTCGAAATTGACCTCAAAAGAAATTCAAAACAGCCCTAATTTTTATTTTTCCGATAATTCTACTATTTTAAAAAAAATTGTTGAAAATTGAAAAAATTCTAACGTAGGCCCTGTCAAAATAACTGAATAAAAAATCTAAAGTTTTTTAGTTTCTTTAGGATTTTGGGTGTTATTTATTTTGTTTCTGATTCGATTGTACTTCCGGTTTTATCGAAAATAATATTTTTGAGCGGGAAAAATGTTTTTTTTAGTAATAATCAGCGAAATTTAGTCTTGAGAAAAAGTGGTCATCCTATTTATAATATTGCGAATTGAAAAATTAAATAATTTCCAAATATATTTCAGGTTAGTTTTTGGACTGTCCAAGAAATTTTATCAGGTTCCACATCCAAGCGACGTTCTGAAATCCTTGCACATTTTATAAAAATAGCAAAAAAACTGTACGATCTGAATAATCTCCATTCACTGTTTGCTATCATCTCAGCTTTACAAAGTGCTCCAATTTATCGGCTTACAAAAACATGGAATTGTTTATCGAAAAAGGATAAACAATCGTTCGACAAATTGGCGGAAGTTTTTTCCGACACAAATAATTGGTCGAATCTTCGCGAACATATGGAAAGTCTGAAGTTGCCATGCATACCGTATTTAGGGTTATTTTTAACGGATTTAGTGTATATCGATATGGCACATCCTCACTCAGGCGGGTTAGAATCTCAACAACGTTTACTCAAAATGAACAATATATTACGCGTCATCTCAAATTATCAGAATTCGGATTATTCACATTTACCAGTTTTGCAGCATGTACAACAGTATCTCAAATCGATACGTTACATCGAGGAATTACAGAAGTTTGTGGAAGATGATCAGTACAAGTAAGTTCAGAACTCCGAATCTTGAAATGTGTTATCTTTATCGTTATTGGCGATGCAAAGATTCTTACTCGCGCCTCTGGTGGTGAAGTTAAAAACTGTAACAAGTAAAATATGTATAGATACTTCTAATTGGCGATATAAAATGTAGTAATTCGCGCATAATTTATATATCATATAATATCTATTTTACCGCCAGAGGCGCTCGCGTAATCTTTACGTCGTCAGTAATGGATTTGGTAATCTTGAACCATCGTGATATGATATTTTGGAAACAAACATAAATAAACAGTTTTGTAAGTTGGTAGTTCAATATGGTGCTCTATCGGCAAAATTTATTACTATTTAATAGTATTTTTATTCTTTTTGGTCCTACATCGACAGTTGCTATTTTCATTATTTGGGCGTTTTCATCCATACTTGTAAAATATATTATTTTATTTAAATCTGTAATGTGTAATTTTATTTTAAGAATTCTGAATATTTAATTATTTAAGTAATTATTATTGCGAAAATAAGCATAAAAGCCTCTTTGGCTTTTTTTAAATTTTTTCCATTATAAAAATATGATAAACTAAACTTTTAATCGCCGCGGTCTGGACTGGAGTAACTTAGGGTAAAATGCTAATTCATGCGCAGTAATGTTATACATTAGGGATGTTATGGATATCCGTAACCGAAACTACCGGATATCCGAAATAATTATATATCCGAAACCGTACCCGAAAATAAAAGTTTCGGATAAGTTTCGGATAATAACAGACAACTGCCGTTGGAAAACTGAGTTTGAATCGAAGCAAGTTTTTGCTACATATGTTTCTCTTGATCGATTTCCGTTGATTCGTTTTCGACGTTCACTTTTTGAGTTAAAACTTTCCCCTTTTTTCTAAAAAATATGTTCACTGAAAGCAATTATCCGTAACCGTAACTGTATCCGAAACATTATCCGATATTTTTACATATCCGTAACCGAAACCGAAACCGAAAAAAATGTTTTCAAATATCTGCATCCGTATCCGTATCCGAAATTTCATATCCATAACATCCCTACTATACATGACATTTCAACAGACGTATAACATAATTATATGCACATACTTAATTCAATATAGAGAGAGAATATAGAGTTTATACCTTTGTATTAATTATTACTTTTTAATATTTATAATTTTAAAATATAAATATTAAATAAAGTAAATACAGAGAACCTGCGTTGTCACCATTGTCAAGCAAGCCCTAAGCGTGTGTGTAAAAAATTGTGGATAGCAGTGTGCCTAATACCGCTTAAGCTGATTAGTCACACAGCAACTGTAGCCGTGTGAAGATCGATTGTTTGTATTGTTATCAACTACTTCCCAACAATATAAGCGAATACATTTATAATATATGCAGGTACCGTTCCATACATACAATCCCCTCTTCCTACAGATAGAATGTGACGCATGACACACACACACAAGCGCATATTACACATACATAGATACAAGATTTATGTAGTAACATGTTGTGGGTTTAAAGTGGGGGAAAAATTTTACGTCACTTTTCTGCCACAGTGATCTTGCTAGTATAGAGATACGTAGTTGGAATATGTAATATGTGGTGTCAAGCGTGACGCCTCTATAAGTCAATTTATAAGTTTTTTACAAGTTATTGTTGTTGCTTTAAATACAACAGATAAATTGACTACGTCCAATGCAATATTGTAACCGCTCAGATAAATATTTATTTATTACCAAAAATTTAAATTAAATATTTTAAGAAATGCATAATTAGCCATTTACTTTAATAGTTACATTACATTGAAGTTTTATATTTGTTTGTCGCATAACTTTGGCTGTGCACTTCGTACACAAGTATATAGTAATTCTTAAATGTCGTGTACATATGACCATTTTGACACAAGTTTTTTCCTTTTTTGTAACAAGAATCACATAAATCAGTCACTTGGACATCTCGAAAACCGCTTTTTATAATAATTGTATTTGCTATTTGACATTATTCATAAAAAAAATAACAAACTTTTAATTCAAAATAGCCTACTTACGTTAAACTCTCTCATGTGAAAAATGCTAAATATAGGCACCATGAACGCTGGTGTCGCAATTCAAAGATCAGGCAGGTTCTCTATACATACTTTATTAAAAATTTTATTTCCTAAAAGTTATTAACAAATATTATTTCTGTGGTAACGATTATTGAGCCGTTTGAAATTTTCTTTTTGAATTTCTTAAAACGAAAATAACTAATAACACATTTCAAGATTCGCCACTCAGACCTCAAAAGATCTTGAATCTACCACTAACTTATTTTTTGTTCCCTCAGATTATCCCTCAAATTGGAACCTCCCTCTCCTGCAGCCAGTTCTTCAAGTTGTAGCTCGAAAGAGTCGATCGTACCTAAAGCGACAGTTGTCGACGCCACCGCTATTGCATCACTTAATTTATCGCCAGCTAAAGCTTCCTGTGGATCTCTACGTCTTCATAATGCGGTGACGCAGAATGCAAAGTTTATGCCCGGTCATCGTAAGAGTCGAAGTCTTGGTACAAAGTAAGTTAATTATTTACAAAATTATTTGTCATTATTTCATTTTATCACTTCTTATAAACTTGTGTTGGCTAACTTCATTTTTTATTTGGGCAGTCAAGAATTTTTCGTTACACTATAAATGTTTGTTGTTTAAAACATTGACATCTGCAAACAGTTTTTAAAAAACGGATCAATATATTTATTCAATTTAAACGCAATTTGTGTTCAAGGACGCATGAAGATTAGTATTTTATTCAGTTTATGTTCAAGGACGCATGAAGACAATCTTATACGTTTCTACACTTCAAACAATATTAGAATATGTATTTTTTATTGAACAAAATATTGTCGAAATTGGTTGAATGGGTTTTAAATAATTGAAATTTTTTCAACTGTTAAGAAATTTTATAATCTTATAAAGCATAAATTTACTTAGATTGTAATTCTACTGTGTAATTAACACTATACAGTCCGCGCACTTTCACAGTAAACTTCCCCCAAGAGTCGGCAATATGTTTTAAAGAATTAGAAAAAAAATTTATATAAATAAATTCACGGAATGATTCAACATGTATAAACATACACTTTTTTAATAAAAACAACATCAATAACAGATATACAGACTGATTTTTTGTGATTGTATTGAAATGTACGCATGTATCCAAAATGTTTTCGGAACCCTAAAAATGAAAAGATGCCACTTATCCAGTTTCGACTCTGTTGATGTTTATTATTCTTGTTTACTTAAAGCTACGAAAATTTAAAAACAATTAAATTTTTTTGTAAATAAAAAATAATAGTTGAAACTCGTAAAATCGTTTTAAAAAAAAATTATCTATCTCTTAGATTTCGTAGCACAAGTCTTCCAAGAAATTTTCATAAACAGGTTTTACCTTGCGGAACAATTGGGTTATCGTCAACCGGTGGGTGAGTTATTTTGTCATTTCAGTGAATTTGAAAATGTTTTTTGTTTTTTATTAGCTCTAGCATGATTTTTATTTTTCAGTTGGCTTATTTTCCCATTATTTTTCGTTGATTTTTAACACATGAAATTTTTGTTATATTTTTCAGTATTTTTGTAATTTCCCTGTGAATTTTTTGAGTAATTGACTGACAGCTGTTGACTAAAAAAAATGTTAAGAAATAATTTTGTAAGGTTGGCAGTAAAAAAATGTGGGTATCGTTTTTAACGTATCTCCAAAAAAGTCCATGATCACTCCTCTGTATCTACGTTTGATCCAATATGCCTGATTCTGATAAAAATAAAAAGGACGACTTCGAAAACTTATGACCTGCTTCCAGTTTCATCATTCTATCCCTTTATTCAGTATTTTTAAAGCGTTGAAAAATTCTAGTAAACTTAATGACGTTATCAAATTAAAAAAAATTCCTTTTTTCTTAAACAAAACTTTATGGAAATGATTCGAATTAGAGTGATCGATTAAATTAGGGTAATTTTTAACTTCCCATTGGAAGTTATTGTAATGGGTCCGATTTTACGAATCGCTAATTTAGACATATCTCCACGTTTCAAGGTCACTAGAATACCAATTCATCGTTTTTAGCGTGATATCTGTGTGTGCGTTCGTTAGTTAGTTAGTTCGTTCGTTCGTGAATTTTCTTTCGTCTCGCATATCTTGAGAACAAATGATGATATCGACTCCGGATTAATTTCATTAGATGCGTAATTAAAAAATGAAGACCGGATAAAGTTTTCAGCAAATTCGGATTAGTGTTTTGTTTTTTATAATAAAAGAACGAAATTAAAACTTTTTGTGAAAAATTTTTTCTCTTTCATATCTTAAAAATATATGATGATATCATTTGTTTGAGGAGGGATGGAGTCTCCCACGTGATACGGGGGGCAAAGCTCTCCAGTGAGGTGTAAGGGGCAAAGCCCCTGAAATGAAAAAATAATTATTTATATACAGTAGTCTCTAGTCTTTAAGGGCATCCAATGGGAAGTTGACAGTGTGGGTAGACCTGTCCCCTCAAATTTTTATTTTTGCTGTCAAAATGATGAAATTCCTTTTAAAAATACGATTGATTCAACAGAAGCCTTTTTTCTAGTAACCACATGTTTAATTTTAAATCGCTATATTGAACTGTATTGTGGGCTGGATTATACATAATAATAAATTTTTTACCCTTAAGGACTCACATATAAATAGAAAATATAAAATATTCACTAGACCGGTTTCGGCTATTTTTATAGCCCTCTTCAGTAGCATAAAATATAATAATAATATAATAAAATAAAAGATTAGGAAAAATATTTTCCTTCGTTAAAAATAAAAGTAAAAAAAAAATATATAACTATAAAAATAAAAATTGGTGGGAACAGGTCTACCCACACTGTCAACTTCCCATTGGGTGTCCTTAAAGACTAGAGACTATTGAACATAATTTTTTTTTTCATTTCAGGGGGCTCCTCCCCTGAACCGCCGCCATGGGTTTTGCCCTTTGCGCCCAACTGGGGGGGGATGCTTTGCGCCCTGTATCTCATGGGAGACTCCACCCTTCATTAAACAAATGATATCATCATTTATTCTCGAGATATGCTAATTTCCTTTTTTTATTAGAAAAAACACACTGCTAATCCGAATTTGCTGAAAACTTTATCCGGTCTTCATTTTTTAATTACGCATCCAATGAAATTAGCCCGGAGTTGATATCATTATTTGTTCTCAAGATATGCGAGACAAAAAAAATTCACGAACGAACGCACACACAGACATCACGCTAAAGACGATGGATTCGGAATCTAGTAACCATAAAACGTGTAGATATGTCTAAATTAGCGATTCGTAAAATCTGACCCATTACAATAACTTCGAATGGGACGTTAAAAAAAAAAATAAATACAAAATGAAATATCCAAAACCAATTAGATCTCCTTTTGATTTTAAACCACCAAAAACAGTTTAACCTCAAAAACACAGTATTTGCATAAATAAATATTTTAATAAAAATTTAAAGTACGGCTTCAAAAACCTATAATTCGCTTCCAATTTGACCATTCTGTCACTTTATTTTAGGCAATGAAAAATTGTAATGAATTCTTATGAGGTTTTTAAGGTATTGAAAAATTTTTTCAGTGACAGATTCAGATTGTATTTTTCTGTTTCACTTATGCGTTCTATTTACTACATGACGCTTCGATGTGGACGGAATATTAGTGACAGTTGAAACAATATCCATACGGTAGATACTGAGAAAATTGTCCTCAAACAGCATCAGCAAGGGATTTTGTTTTATTCTATATATATATATATATATATATATATATATATATATATATATATATATATATATATATATATATATATATATATATATATATATATATATTATGTAGTGGGCATAAGGGCAATTCCATGAAAAGATGGAATTTTAGTAAAAATTAAAAAATGAAAATAATTAATCAATATCATGCCTACTTGATACTCAAAAGACTAAATAACTGATTACAACGTTTTTTTATTTTATTTTTTACCTGTAATTGTCTTTATTCTGTAAATTTAGCTTAAAAATTTTTTACTTAATAAAAAAAAATTACCGTAACTTGTGATTTTTTTAAGTGAATATTAAAATACAGCTAAATTTACATTTTTCTTTCTGCTGAAATAATGATTATACTCGTTTTAAGTATTATTTTGATTTTTTGTCAAGCTACGAATTCGAGTAATGGAGGCTATCAAAACCGACAGACGTTTTTTTAATTACTAAAAATAAACTTTTATCTTTGTTATCTATCATATTTTCCAAAAAATCAAACTAATAAACTACTTATTTTTTAATAAAACTTGTTTTCAAGTGACTGTAATGTAAGTGACCAAAGAGGGTGTAATGTAAGTGACCGACTAAAAGTTACATTTTTATCAAAAATATATAATAAGTTATGAAATTTCTTATTAAAATAATTTATTGAAACATTATTTGTTTAAATTTATTTAAATGAAGCTGTTTGTTATCAAAAAAGAGAAAATTCTCATTGTATAAAAGATGAAAAATTATGTTCCTTTTTGAGTAATGTAAGTGACCACCTACTTTATCTTGTATAAAAAAAAAAAAAAAAATTATATGCATTTTTTGTTGTTTGATTTCCTTTGTTTAAAAGTTCAAATCGTATTTGATTTAATTTGACTAAATTTTAGTGGATTTACTCATTAAATACGAAAATTCAAAAGATTTTAATCCCAATTTTAAATCAAATTGTAATGTAAGTGACCATAGAATTACCCATAAAATACTTTGTTTCCAAACTACAAAAAGTTGCACTTTTCACTCCTGAAAAAATTAATTTCAGTTTTATTTTAGACAACAGCTGACGTATTTTTTATTTTCGTGTATTTGTGTCCACAAAAACACCAATTTAACCCGTGTATTCAGTTCCCACTTCTTCTTTACAGTGTCTTTCATAAATGTCAGCCACAAAGTTCAATAGAAATTAAAGATGGGTGTCAAAAATCAATCCATTTGTTGGATGATTCCGTGCTAGAAGAAGCGATAGTACTAGGCGGTGACGGTACCGACGATATACCCACCTTAGCAGATCTTTCTCGTCCGTTAAATAAAACCGACGAGGATCAGTGTAACTTGTTATTACAGTCGATAGAGGATAATAATATCTCTGAGGATGGTCATGCGTACGAGGCCGCTATGCAAGGGTGTGTCCGTCGAAAGACTCTACAAAAGGACGGTAAAAAACCCACGGTGTCTTCCTGGCAACGGTACTGGATGCAAATTTGGTCGTCGTCTCTGGTTTATTTCTCGCCAAAAACTTTCAAAGGGTAATTTTTTTTTCATTGATATCAGAATATGTATGTATCATACAATAGATGGAGTATACATTTTTTTTCTGAAGCAAAATCGCCATATTTGTTAACACCTTTTATAACCTACAAAGTGTCGGTGGTAATGAATATTTTTTAATTTATAAGTGATTTTTGTTGTAATTTGAGACTATTTGTTAATAAATATTCTAACAATACTTATAATAACAAATATAACATCAATAAATATAGAAAAATTTTAAATCCAACCTTGTTTAACCGCCATATTTGTCAACACTAGTCACTTTTTTGGCTTCATTTTCATATACATTGTACTCCCTCTATTTATTCACTACTAAGATTTTTTTTTAAATTTAGAATTCAATAAATTATTACTTGGAAATCTTTTTATAGGAATAATCGTTCTGATTTTAAACGGGAAGCGTGTAAGGTGGTTAATATTTCAGGATGGATTGCGTCAATGGGAGAAAATCCTCTACAACCAGATTTGTTTCAGTTAACAGATCCTTTTAAAAGTACGTAAAAATTGTTACAAATCAAAATAAATTGGTAACACTTTTGAGTTTTTTTTCTAGGAAGCGTATATAAATTTCGTGCTGGATCATATTTAGAAGCTGAAAAATGGTGCCGATATCTACAACAAGCATCTTCACAGACTGAGGAGAAGTCATTACCAGCAAACTTGATGTTATTTGATTAGATAGCTTACATTTTCAAATTGAATTAGAAAGAAAGTACATTCCTAGGCGCTTTTTTTTTAAACGAACGAATGATTTTTAAATTTTGAAAAAGTGCAATTTAAATATTTCAAATCAATGTTTTATTCTACAAATGTCCCATCGAACATAAAACAAAGTTTCCTAAAAATTTCTCTTTTTGGCTGTACCAAAAATAAATATTTTAATTCAATTGTCAAGATCTGTCTTCATTTTTTTTTTTTATAAAAATAAAGTACTTATCTTTAATTCAGTTGTTTTATTAATTTATCAACCCTATTCATATCCTGTCGTCTGAGATGTGTCATTTTATGTTTGCTAACAAAGCAGGTATGTTTGCTACTGAAATTTAAAGCAGAGACCCTAGTGGTGATAGTGTTGAAATATAAGAGAATGTGACGTCACAGCCCGTTTCTCTTTACGTGGTTTATAGCAAAAAAAAAAAATTCTAATTAATTTTTTTTTTTAATCTAATAATGATAGGATGATTTAGCATAATAAATTGCTATTTTTCATTATCGATTTTCATTAAAATTTGTTTTGTTTTTCTTTGGTACCAAGTTGGAATTCTAACCAAAATACTCAATTCATTTAAGGCGGAAAAGTTTGAAATGATAAATTTTAAGAATATCTAAAGACTTCCTCAGTCAATTTAAATTATTATTCAATTTTGATTGAAATTAAAACAATTATTAGATAAAAATAATTTTTTATTACACAATAAAATTAAAATTTCATTTATTTTCAGTATATATTAGAGATATTACAACAGCTATACATTATTTATAAATTTTTATATTCTCATTATGGTTTTGTAAAATACATATTTTACAAAAAAATAAATATACATAACAAAAATTTATTAAATATTTTTTTTTATAATTTTATTACATTATCAGAATAAAATTTTTTACACAAATAACAAATATTTTATATAGATCTAGCTTTTTATTTAAATATTTTAACATAAATAACTCTTGCGTTATCCATTTATTGGTAAAATATATTCCATTTAATTTAAAAGTAAATATTTTTATTTTTTTACATAAATACACCCATTTTAGGACATAAGAGAACAAAACTCTGATAATGCATTAAAATACAAATAAGAGAGTTAATGTAATAGCTTTATACTGAACGTTCGTATATGATTGCGATCACATAATGATTTTCTTCTGCGCAACAGCAACTTACATAATTTTAAATTAGCTTTATTTTCTGATAGTAGTCGGCAGATAAAAAATAAAAATATGAAAGACAAATGAGTGTGCGCATATCATAGAAATTAAACCCCATAAATTAATTTAATTTTTCATCACCAGATAGCGTAACCACAACGATCATTTATTCACTTATTACACGAGGTTTGTATTTTTTCGAATAAATTTGTGGTTATGTATAACGAAAATTTATTGCCTAGCAATTTAACAAGAAGAACTGTCAATTAGTAAAAATGTGACAGTGCAACTGGAGTATTTTGCCAGTTGACGGTTGTTCGAGTTTAATTGCTTTTAGAGAGCAATTTATTTAGAAAAAATATAAAATTTGAGTGTAATACGGTAAGAAAATTTAACGAATAAAATAAATTAGTATAATTCATATTATAATTTTCAATATTAAACTACAATATTCTTATAGGACTAATATACATGAGTTAAATTGTCAGTAATATAGGTCAAATCAACTAAAAACGGCCTGACGTCATTAAACCAATGCAACAAATAAAGCAAAATTAGACTATCTTGTTTTCTGTCTCTCTTCCTTTCGGTTACTTTTTATATTACAGTAACTATAGCAACTTAAGTTTACACGTCTAATTTTGCTTCATTTGTTAATGACGTCAGACCATATTCAGTTCATTTGACCAATCTGTGACGGATAGAAAAAAATCATTATGTAATATCAAAAATTCACGATCTCTGATATTTTATAAATTCATTCAGGGATTTTTAAATTTTGTTTTGTAGGCTCATAAGATATCATTTGTTTCCATAAGTAAATTAGAGAAAATTTTTCCAAAATTTTCGAAATTCAGTTAAATATTTTAATTTTTTTTGTAAACTATCACATTAGTTATGATAGTGTTTTTTGATATAATTTCGTGTTAAAAATGAGCACATACCTTCAAAAATTAGGTTATTTTTGTAAATTTTGGCTTACGCATTAAAGTCAGTTTGATATGTTAATAAATTTTTCTTTCGAATATAAATATTTAAAAGTAATCACAGGTAAATTGTTGATAAAATTTATATACTAAAAAAATGTATCTAAAATAATCTAAATAATACATAAATCTTATTCTATATTTATGGGTAATAAATTTTTTGAATTAAGATGTAATAATAACCTAATAACTAGGTACCGGGTTTCTTCGGCCAGGTCAGGACCGTACTTATTTCAATAAAATTTTGCAACTAAATTACATTAAATTATGCACATTTGAATATTTGGTCAAAAATTACAGTTTTCACGAAGAATTTTTTCAACCTTCTCCCAAATTGCGTGGACTAGCTTTTTGGGAGAAGGTTGAAAAAATTCTTCGTGAAATTTATATATCCCAAAAAAAATATTGTTGTAATTACAGTTTTCACCATTTAGAAACTAACAGCATTTTTTATTTGACGAAAGTAAGAAAATTCAAAAAATCGGAAAAAATTTTTGTAAAATATATTGAAAAGTTGTTGAATATTTAGACGGTCCACTATAATAGCTAAGACGTACGTATTTACTAAGATTTTTTATTATTGAAAAACAAATTTTTAACAAGCAACTATACTTCTATCTCTCAAAATTGGAAACAATAAAAAAAGATGAATTTATTTAATTTAAATGACGTCACATAAATCACATACATAATATAAACAAAAATACTTTTGATAGTCAATTAAAATTACAGTGGCACTTTTCAATTGTGCAGGTAATAAATAAAAGAAAAAAAGGATGTTTACATAAAATACGTATAAATAATATTTTGATACACATATGTATGTGTGTGTATGTAACTTGTTTACGTTGTTTTTATGAAAATATTTTGAACTTTTAGTCACATTGAGTGCAATATGTATACCTGCATATGCTAAAGACGAAACTGTCATCCGAAAGAAATCCGATACCTGCTAATAACCATCCATAACTACAATAAAACTATTGATAATCTTATATTTCATATTTTTGGAAGAACAAATAATTTTTTAATTATAAAAACACAGTACACTGAGACTTCGATAAGTGTCATATATTAGAAAATAACCAAATCTTTGGTAAGCAATAATCCATTGTAAACACAGATTTTAGTTATATGTTCCTGTAAATAAAAATAAAATCAAAACCTTTTTTCCGTGAATAAATATTTTGTCAGTTAACGCCTTTGATGGTTAAAACGAATTAATTAGTCCAGCATATAGGCAATTAAAAATACTTCAAATGTACGTCTATGCATGATGTTATCTAGACAGTTTTTAATCTATCAGAAAATATCACCGTGACAGTTGATATTGTCTGATCGAAAGAAATGTTCATCGTTTCATTTCTTTTCAAGAAAATGTTTATAATATCTGTAGAAATTAAGTTTTGTACGTAATGCGAACAGTGACGGATCCAAAACTGAAAGTATTTGTCATATATTTTTATGATTCCGTTAAAACGAATTCAAAAAATAAAAGTTAACAAATTTTAAAATTTCAACAAATAAATTTAGTGGTTAATATTTTTAAATTTAGATATAATTTGAATTGATTTTTACTAGTTAATGTAATGTACGCGTAGAAAATATTATGCATTAAGTAGTCCTTAAAATTTAAAGGATATAATAACATATTTTAGAAAAGTGTACACGTATTTCTTAACAAAGAAAAAATTAGAAAGTGCGTAAATAACGTACGATATACATAATGTGTTCCATTAAGCTGAGCGTCCATTAGGTCGGAAACGCGGCGTGGCGCGGTTCTTGCATCATTAAAATCTCCGGGGCGATACTGCCCCACTCTGTCGACCTAGTGGACGCACCTGGATTTATTCAGATGTATTTATCTCCGAGAGCGGAACTGCGCCGCGCCGCGTTTCCCACCTAGTGGACTCTCAACTTTAAAGAGATTTTAAAAAAATCATTGATAACATAAAACGTACGTAAATTATTAAAAGATGTTAACTTTAAACAATTTAGGTTATTTGTGTTGGGACGAATTAACTCGTCTTAATCATTTGAGGCGTTAAGCATCAAATTAAATTCTCGCACTGTTATAATTGTATCACGTTAATATGACAATTATCGAAGGAACACTGTAACTATAAATATTTAAGGAAAATATTTTAAATTATTGGAAGCAATAAACAATATATTTTAAAAAATTAATTTTAATCTTATCTGATTATTTTAAACCAAATTTTTAGAAGTAAGTGCATTTTTGTTTGATTTGATTGAAATTTTAAAGCTAAATTTAAATTGACTTTTTCTTATAAAAAAGAAAAATACCCAACAAATACTGTAAATAAAATTTATAGAATATTTTTTTTTTTAACATGTCATATGTTCATTTTAATGATTACTGAGAATATGCATCAAAAATAATTTCTTTCATCTCAAATGACGCTGTTATAAGATTTTAAAAAACAAAATACATCTTTTCGATAGGATTGAAAAAACAGATGCTATTTAAAATAGTGTAAGGATCATTTCTGTTGTTTTAAATATACAATTTTATTTATTACACGCATCTTGAAACAGTGTTAAAAGTTCTAAATAAATTATAAGACAATTTATTTTAGATCAGGTTTTCCACCAGCTGACATAGAGGATTTATCGTTTGTTGGTCCTAGTGCGGGTGTTGGATCATCTTGAAATAGGGGATTTTTTACTTCCATCTCACCGGTCTGTAAGAGAATTAATATTTAATAAATAAACATCTATTATTTTGTTAATGATGAATTAGAAAATACTAGGGAAAATTTACCGGAGCGAGACCGGGACACTCGTACACGGTGTAATCACCTTCTTCATTCTCTTCATCGCTGTCGGCCTCCGACATTGAGCCATGTCGATCATTTGCTGCTCTAAAAAGAGGAAATATACTAATTTAGTTCATTAAAAGTTGATGAAGTCTGTGGTTCTTCAACTTTGTCCTAACTTATTGTCAGGTACCCATTACGATTGAATATTAAGATAGTAAGAGTTATGCACTTCATTCACCATCGTTGACTAACCGACACATATTGTTATAGATACATATTTATTTAGATTATTGTGATTCAATTTTCAACCTATTGTCATTTTCTTAAAACATTTATTAATAAAAAGGAGTTAGTTTTGGTTTTTATTTTATTACTTATACTTAGAAACTACAATTTCAGAACCCAGATTTGTGAAAATTGGATCTTGATGTGTGTCACGTGACGTCACGCAGCGCGGATCATTTAAATTATTGTAAATTACAACAAAAACAATTTTTTTTAGTGATACTTTTTGAAATGATTTTTTTTTAAACTTAATAATATGAATTTTCGTAACGGTAGGATTTAAACTTATGATTTTGTATTGTAATTACTGACTGTTCAGACTATTTGCTCTTTACTAATTTTATTATAATTACTGTAATTATTATAAAACCAATCTAATATATCCAAACCAATCTATAGATACTTTCTAAAGTTTCTAATCGATTTATTGTCTCTCAAATTTTCTTATACTTTTCAAGCAATCTAGAAAATGAATTGAAGCCATTTTCCTACTGATTTTACGGACTAGTCTCATAAAATATTTCTTAATTTCTATAGAAACGAATAAGCAATTGATAAATAACTAATGTTATTATCAGTATTCAAATTAAAGAGCTATCTCTTAGGTTAGGTTAACCAAGTAACTTTTAGTTGAATACTAGCACGTTCAGTAAAACATCACTCTCTGGACTTGTTACATAAATAGCTATTCTTACCTTTCCATGGCGATAATTTGTTGTTTTTGATGTTGGTAATGGTACATGTGTGCAGACTGAGCTAATCTTCGATCACTTGATGGTGACACATCTTTATGAGGTCCAGTCACTCCATACGCGGGATATTCTACATCTGCTGCTGCTTTGGCATTTTTTTGTAAGCTGTTAAAATCATTTTAGAGTCAATGAAATAAATATTTATACGTATACCTGAAATATTACAACAGAAATTAAAAAGTTCTTTACTTTGAAAAAAAAAATTGGTGGCAGCGCTGAGAAATAAATATTGTAAGTATTTGAAATTACTTTCACTATTTCATGGCGATTTTCGTGGTTTTCTATTGGAACAGAAAATCAGCATGCGCAGATATTTTTATATATGACGTTTTATTGCTATTTATAATGCAAAATAATGCCCGGAAAATTATTAGCTTTTTTTTGCAAATGTAAAAGGAAGAGTTTAAAGAGGAAAAATATTTGCAGATATTTAATATTTAAAAAGAAAAAAAAGCTCTACGGTAGGTTTGACACTGAAGGTCACACCAGTATCAACTTCTCAGTATCATACTAATATTAAAAGGCTTCAATTGTTATCCCAACAAAGTGGATATCATTGTTTGTTCACGAGATCTCATACAGGAACACACACAAGTAAATCTTTTTAAAAGTATTGTAAAAACAGTATAAAAATCCCAATATATAATAATGCTAAAAATTTTGCTTCTGATTTTTGGAGCCATTGCAATAACTTACCTTCCCTATGGTGGGAAGTTAACAAAGTAACAATTTGTAATTTTAATTACAGATTACTTCACTTTTGTAACAAAATCTACAAAAAAAATTAAGATTTTACTTACTTTTTAAACAGTCTGGAAATTAGGTTTATCTTATGAAAAAATTATGCGGTTCCCGAAGTTAACTTATATTCTACGCGATTTAGTAATGATAAAATCTCCGCAGCTCAACTCATAAAACTCATGGTTATTTGAAAATCCTTGCTCCTTGTGAATGAAACACTTCTAGTCAAACACAGGAAATATTTGCTTGAACTCTGCTTTTTAGAAATATTTTGATATTGCTTAATATATATTTCTACATAAGAATATATTGCTTCACTAGTTTAACGTTGGGATACTGTCAAGACAGTTTTGAGAAAAACGAGTTTTGAAGTTTTGTAAAAGTAATGTTACCTAAAAATTTGATTTTTTATTTTTTTCCTCTTGTTTTTTTTTTCATAGTTACAATTTTGACAATGCCAGTTATCAGGATGTAAGTTTCATTTTTCTGCGCTGCCACCATATAATTTTTGAGTTCAAAGCATAATTTATGCTAGATCATCCCTTACAAGTGATGACAAATTTCAACTCTATACGTAAAATAGTTCTTCAAACTGAAACCACGCGATGGTCATAAATTTAAGAGGTTACATTACCTTGTTTTATTAAAATATCATCTTTTAAGACCATCCTGTGAAAATTTCAAGTGAAAATATTGATAAATAAAAACGTAATGGTGTCTAAAAAAATAAGAACTATTATGGGCGCAAGCCAAAAAGAACTTTTTTACCTACATCTGCATTTATCTTTGTCTATCATAGAAGTTTACTCACTCACTCATATAAAAACATAATTACTTCGTTTGGTTGGTAACTATGTAAATAATACAATTTGTGTTCCCCTCACCGCAGTTTCTGGAGGTCTTTTGTGCTTGTGCCCGTAATATTTAGTTTTTATAAAGTTTTACCACTTGTAAAGGTATGTAACCCCTTAAGAATTTAAACATAAATTACGAGTCTTTAGTATAGGGAGGTTATATTTAACTAAAAAAGATAATTAAGCGAATCAACCGTTAAGACGTTTATTTGTTTCAAAAGCGACATACATAATTATTCTTAAGGGAAATATTAAACAGTATAATTAATACGTCCTTAATAAGAGTATTCATCAAAAATTCAATACCATAACAATTATAAGGTCTTCAAAGCTCAAAATAATTAACACTTTAACTGCACATATACCTATTTAATTACGTGGTTCTATTAGCCTAATGATGATATATTGTCGAGTTCGCATAAACATCATAAATCTTTAGATAACATTTACTGGTGCTTTAAAAATTAAATTATGATTAAATTAAAAAGTTGCGATTGTGCTTAAGGCCACACGATCGAAGTGAAAACTTCTATGACGATCTCGTAACCGATTCGAAGATACGACTTTACTGAATGGGTCGTGGTTATCATAAACGTGCGAAACCAATAACAGAAATTCGGCAAACAAATAATAATAAATTATTTTCAAACGGAGTTCCCGATTGAATACTATTGGAATCAGAATCGGTAATCAGAATTGTTTTGATCCGGTTTGGTTTCAATAGATTTGTTGAATTTTAGTAGTTTGAAACGGTCAGAAATATTAATTTATAGGTAATAATAATGAAAGTAAAGTTGTTTTTATCTAATTTTTAGTAAATAGAAATATTAATTTCGTCGTAAGTAAAATGTATATTTATTTTTATTATTAAAAAAAAATTCATTAAATATGAGATTTTTCGTAATATAAGTTTAAATAATATAAAATATGACATCAAGAATGTTGTGGATAAATTAAATAATCTGAATATAAAATATTTTAGTTACATAAGAAAATATTAGAATATAAAATTTGTAGGGGAGGGGCTAGAACTGAGGGTGAGGAAAATTTTTAATATTTTGGATGACAAATGGCGACTTGTAAGTAGCCATAAAAAGTTTCGGCACAAAAAAAATTTTTAAACAATTTTTTCCTCAAAAATTAGAGTGGCGAGCAAAAAAGAGAAAACAATCCCCTTCCTCTTGCCGGGCCTTCTTTGAAATTTTTCCTCAAACATAATACAATTAAAGATCAAATATAAACATTTAAATATTTGTATCTTTTCCATAAAAGCTAGGAGGGCCGTCCCGCCCCGCCCACGGGTATGGGCGCCCTTGTCAACTAACCACTAACGTTTGTTTCACTTTAAGACCATTGCAAATTTCATTACACTCTCGCATTAGAGATTTTATTGCATTCATACGCAGATTAACACTCGCTATAGAAGTTTTCCCTTCAAAAAAAAAAAATATGTATTGGTAGCAACAATGACAACAATATACAGCTGAACTCTTTTTTATGCGGTCTTTTTTTGTGCGATTTTTTTTTTTGTGCGGTTTTTTTTATGCGATTTTTTTATGCGGTTTGTAAAAAATGGCCATTAAAATACATAATGTAAATCAAAATCACGAGACACTAAGAAACTTAAACAATTACTATAATAACTTTCTTTGATAAAAATATTTTTTAACGGCTTTTAAGCATTTAATCAATACATTTTATAAGAACATAAGTTATTGCATCATTTAATTTTGTTAAAGATGTATCTTTCAAAATTTTCATAATATTATAAAATTGAAATAAAATGTTTCTACGTACATATAAATTAATGCTTTATCTTGTTTATAGAAGCAACTTCTAAGGAAATTTCTAAGTTTTGAGCGTTTTGAGTGATGTTTTTTCGATGAAACTTTTTTTATGCGGTCCCGACCAACCGCATAAAAAAAGTTTTTTGTACAATCTGGATCCAACTATACTTTTTATAGCTATTTATGATATTTTTGAATATATTTTTTTTTTTGTGCGATTTTTTTTATGCGGTCTCGACCAACCGCACAAAAAAAAGATCAACTGTACGCATATATTATTATGTTTTCGTATACACCGAAAATATTTGACTTATGTATACGCGTTTACATACTAAAGGCAAACAGGGCAGTCATGTAAATTTTTGCTTGTTTGTACTTTAAAGGAGGGGGAAAATTGACCGCGTAATATGACAGAAAATTTTACTATATTTTTTTATTTTATATTTCTCGTTATTTTAGTAAAATACAGGACACTAACTTAACGCTAAAACAACTTAAAGGTAAAAGTGACTAGTTTTTTTTTGCAAGAAAAATCGACAAACTAGTCAAAATCGCTTTTTTGGAAAAATGTACCTTTTCTACTATATTGAGTTTTTTTTTAGATATGAGTGCATTTTTTTAGCGTTACGATTTTTTTATATGTTGTTCTTTAGACGTCAACAAATATAAAAATACAAAAATTAAAATGCTAAAAAAATGCTCGTCTAAAAAAACTCGATACAGTAAAGAAAGGGGACAATTTTCCAAAAAAACCATTCTGACTACAGTTTGTCGACTTTTCTTATGAAGAAAACGTAGTTATTTTTACTTTTAAATTATTGGTGCGTTAAGTTAGGGTCCTGTATTTTACTAAAATAATAAGAAATATAAAAAAAAAATATATACAGTTAGCAACAAAAGTATTTGGACACAATTAGGAAAAATAATTGTAATTTTCCTTGAAAACTATTATTGGTGTTATGAGTTATAATATTAAAATAAACGTAAGAATGTATGTTAAATACGTTTATATTAAAACGACAAATTGAAGAATTATTCAGTTAGTTATTTTTATTAAGGTGTCCTATGATGTTTTGATAAGGGCGGTATATTGGAAACGGCTTGGAGGATAAACTCGAAATTTGGTGAGCTCTTATGTTCAAAGTAGTAGAAGCTTTTACGGACTTAGATTTGATTCCTGGCTTTCAGATGCAACATGGTATTTAAAATGTAATAAATATTACTTGTATATTTTATCTCAATAAAAATAAAGACGAGATTCACTTTCTTCGTCATTTTAGTATAAAGGTATAAGATAAATAGTAGCATTTATTTTAATACATAATTAATAACGTTAGTAGTAATATTTAAGGTATGATTCTAAAAAAAAAAAATTTCTCAAAATTTTGTCCAAATACTTTTGTTGCTAACTGTAGGCATATATAGTTAAATTTTTTGTCATATTGGGGTTAATTTTCTTAATTTATCGATACCCCTCCTTTCAAAATAATTTAATTTTTTTAAAACATTTATATTGGTGACACTGAAAGCGTTGGAAGACCTTACTATACGTATTAATTTAAGGGATATCGCAGTTTTTATTTTATCCTTAAAAATTTTATTGTTACAGAGCTTTAAAATTGAAAAAAAAAATGCTTGAAATTAAGAAAGCATAACAAAAAAACACTACATTTGCTTAATATATTTTAAAAACTGATCGATTTCAGCAGGTATACTATGAACGTACTTGTAATATCCAATACCAAAGACAATTAAGCCCACTGTGGCGGCGGCACTGATCCCAGCAACGACTGCAATGATATATAATCCAGCTGCTTCCTTTTCACGTTCGACGCTGATAGTTGCTGGAACAATTCGAACACCATTATTCATTGTATCACCTCGAATAAGATCACCGTTATAAAATTTACGTTGATGTGTTGTCGTGACCGGGGGTATTTCTTTTGTTTCTGATTCTTCAGTGTGATGATTGTTTTCCTCATTTCCATCCGTTAACGATTTGTATACCTCGTTTGTGTGTTCTTTTAAACAATTTCAATTATTGATTTGTGCTGTTAAAGAAAAATTATTTTTATCCCATATATGCTCAACGTTTTGCTTCTGAGACTACTCGAGTAGTGGAATCATTGTGATCACTTTTGAAAAATAAAAAAATTTTTTCCTCCAAAATAAAATTTTTTACGCACATTTTACGTTTTAGAGCTTCCTGAACAATTTTAGTTTGGTGTCTGTCCGTCCGTCCGTTTATCTGCCCGTCTGTGTGTCGCCAGTTTGCACCAAGTGGCATAACTTCTGAACTATTCGATTGTTTTTAATGAAATTTTCGGAAATTATGCAGTTTGGCTCCTCGATGGTATCCCTTATGAATTTAAACGAAATCGGACTAACGGTAGCTATGTCACTAACATGTCATTCCATTAATATACTAAATTGCACCAAGTGGCATAACTTCTGAACTATTCAATCTTTTTATTAAATTGTCAAAAATTATGCGGCCTGGTTCCTAGATGGTCCCCTACAAATTTCGGAGTAATAGTATCCACGGCGCTACCATGAAATCCCATTAAATATCAGTATCTATTATTTACTGCTAGTCCAACTTCGCCCAAATTTTTAAAGTATTTTGGAGGTTAGTTTCTAAAATATTTTTGCTATTATTTTATAATTTTGCCTTTAAGTATTTTGAGTTACAACAATTTTTTATGAACTCTAAGGCGAAAATATAATTTCACGGTATACATATATATTTGGTAAAATACTGTTTTAAAATCTTTTACGAGTACGAAGAAGCTGTGTGCCACACCCCATTGGCAACATATTTTTTTCCGAATTATCCAAAGATTGTTCTCAAAGATTTCATGTGTTTCGTCTTTCGGTACGACAACATAATATTTAGTAATAGCTGAAAATCAAACTATGCCAATTACAGTTTACAGTCCAGGGAAGTGGAGCAATTTTAGCACCTACTCTAGCAAAAAAAATTTATGAAAAACTGAAAAATTCTATTAAAATTAACTGGAAAATTCTATGAGACAAATTACTAAAAATCATATTTTTTTACTCATTATTACACGAGAGGTTTGTATTTTTAAGGTTTAATAGTTCTACCAACGAAATCCTTATGAATATATGATTTCTATTATCGCAGAAGTGGTCTATCTACACTTGACCACTTTGTAATAGTCAGTGTCGGATCTTATCCAATTTGAGAAACAGTGTCATTTTTGAGAGACATAGTGAGAGACACTATTGTTGAAATTTTTTAAACTCATATAGAAAGTAAAAGGTTTAGATAATCATATTAATTAACAAATTAAAGGCTAATTTTAATATTAATTAAAAGTAAGAAATATTTTATCCCGAAAATTGTGAAAAACTCTACCTACTGAACTGCGAAATCCAGACTCAATGCGTGTTTAACACGTACTTGCCGAGTTTTTTCGAATGTTTATAGTTCATATATAAATAATAAACAAATATTTTACTTTGCAAAATACCACTTTTATTTTTGAAACTGTGACAATATTATTTCGAACCGTTAGTTCATTTTCAAACTGTTTAAAAATGAACTAACGGTTCGAAACAATATTGTTACAGCTTCAAAAATAAAAGTGGCATTTTGCAAAGTAAAATATTTGTTTATTATTTACAAATATGGAATACCATAAAGTAACGCTCAAATCTATTAATATTCGTATATAAAGAAAATTTGTTGCCTAGCGATTTAAAGAGAAGAACTATCAACCAGCAAAAATACGACAGTGTAGCTGGAATATCTTTGGGTTGACAGTTCTTCAAGTTAAATTGTTTTTGGGCAACAAATTTGGGTTGTAGAAATTCAAAAAATGCAACGAATAAAATAAATTAGTACATATTATTCATATAAGAATTTAATATTTCGTTACTATGGATTTGAAATCAGTTAAATTAACAAATAAAAATTTTTGTTCAATTTTTATTGTTTACATACAATGAATGAAATGACCAATGAAATGTTTCCTACCATTTTTTAAAAGAGGGGGGGCTGTTATTTCGAAGGTAAGCGTCTGCAACCGTTTTCTCAAAGAAATTATCTCGAGATTCCTCTATGATTGTGAAGAAAAAATACAGAAAATTTTCATGAATAAAGTCTGCCACAGAATTTAAACCCTTTGACCTACCATAGTTTATAGTCGTTGAGCGTATATGGGTTAATAATAATTATTGCTTATTACCTGGTATTACTGGAGTTTTAAGATAATATCGTGGATCTGATGGATCAACGGCAAATGGTCGTGATGATTTGGAATTTGTTGATGGTGGGTGATCTGGAAATCGATAGCTGAAGGCGGGTTGTTTTTGTCGGTGATCAACCTGATGGTGATGTTGTCTTTGCTTTTCTTTAATATATTCCGATATTCTTCGCAGATTAAAGTCTTGATTCGGGTACCCACTTTTCACTTCTGTTAATAAGAAAGTTATAATGATAAGATGCTAATATGCAAAAAGAAAATAGGGTGGAATCGCCTAATGTTGGTCGGTGCCCTAAGGTCGGCCACTGGTTGCTGTTTTAAAAAATAAGGCCTTAAAAAATAAAAAAATGC
Organism: Brachynemurus nebulosus; assembly: GCA_035578155.1. Lineage (NCBI taxonomy): Eukaryota > Metazoa > Arthropoda > Insecta > Neuroptera > Myrmeleontidae > Brachynemurus > Brachynemurus nebulosus. The sequence continues at coordinate 8,021,525 of JAPWDM010000019.1, forward strand.
GTGACAAACATATAGAAACAGAAGATTCTCGTGACCACGCACCGTTGCGTAAATTCAGTGCTGTATACAGGCTGTCCCTAATAAAATTACTAGCACTAAGATCTCGTAAACGGCAAGAAATACAATCTCGGTTAAATATTACATGAATTGTATAGAAACACTAGACGCCTCGAATGCTATAAACTTCTCAAATTCCAAAGGCGAACTACAATGAAGCAAGTGGAGTAGTCGCTCCAAGGCGCATGATGAAAAAAAGGGCGCAACGTTTCGCTTTTCTTTGCTCGCCCAGTTTCATTTTTGCGGAAAAAAATAATTTTGCAATTTTGAGGCAGAGGCGCTTTAGTCAAATTCGCTCTAGGGTGTAAAATTTGTCAAATTCCGTATAGCTTAGAAGAAAGAGAGATATTTCATAAAAAAAAAAGTTTGTGCTCATAACTTAAAAACGGATAGTCATAAAAAAATTTGAAGAAAATATTTTTCTCGACTTTTTCGTAGTAAATTACCGTACGACATTAAGGTTTATACTTGAATTAGCTACTTATTGCGCAATTTGTTTATTTATCGACCTAAACTTAGAAAAAATTTTCAAAATTTTTCAGAATTTTTTTGATTTCCAAAGCTATATTTTAAGATAAATATAACATATGATATATCGATAGACAGGGGAGAAAAATGCCAATTAACTGTGCCAAAATGTACCTCACGTTCCATAATAAAAAACAAAATTCGAGGTTATAATAGGGATGATCGATATTCATCGATGGTAGAAAAACATCGATGTTTAGGGGGAAAACATCGATGTAAAAACATCGATGTTATGTCCTCGATAACATCGACACATCGATGTTACGAGAATAATAGCGCAACATCGATATTACTCTAACCTATCCAGTATAAGTCCTGTAGCTGATTTAAAGCAAGATCCATTACTTTTATGGCAAGTTCTAGGATCCACTTATCCAAACTTGAAAAAAATTGCCATTAAATATTTATGTTTTATAGCAACTTATACAGGTTTTTTCAAAAGCTGGACAGCATTTGCATCAACAAAGGAACAAATTAAAAGGGAAACTTCTAACAAAGTGACTTTTTTTGCAAAGTGTACCAAATAAATACTGGCAATGTTAATTTTTAATAAATAAAATAATAGATTATAATGGTTATTTATTTTGCTACATAAACATCGATGTTTTCGAACATCGATGTCTTTCTTTCGATATATATCGTATATCGATACTCTTTAATCGATGTTAACATCGATGTTTTTCTAATATCGATCATCCCTAGGTTAAAACTCGAAAACGAACAGTCAAGGAAAAATTCTAAGAAAATATTTGTTGTGCAGATAAAAATACCACACAATTCTTACCAGCAAGAAGTTATTAACAGAAAAAGAAATTTGGAATTATGGGTTTTTTGTCTGTCACCCCAAAACTACATGGAATTGGGGAAGTTTGGAGCTAGATAACATTCGACGCGTCTAGTGCTTCAGTATAATTCATCTAATTTAACCGATATCCCCATGCTGACAATTTTATTAAGGACACACTGTATATTATGAACAAAACCGATTTGAATGAATTACGTCGTTTTGATTTATGACTCAGGATTAGGGAACTGGGTACCATAAATACGAGGATTGTTTGTATTTTAAATTAATATGCTAAGCACGAGTTTGTGTACATAAGTACAAAACAACTACCCACGGAAAAGTAGCGTAGTAGTAAACTTGAATGTAAACAAATAAAAACTGATAATAGCTTTCATCAAGAATAGTAGAACCGAAGTGTTTAATTTAAGGATTACGTCATGTAAAAGACGTTCATAATGATTGTTCTTTTGCAGACGGTAGCCTTGAACATTAAGCACCTCTTACAAGTCAGTAATATCCTTTAAGATGTATAAGTAATGACGCAGTCCTTAGATTAAAAAATTTATAAATAAATACAAAGAATTTATATATAGAATATATTCACTGAAAATAAAGAAAATACTAACAATAAATGAAGTATATAAGGTAACGGGCCTAGTTTCTGACCTTTTAAGAGTGACGGCTGAGGTTAAACGACAGTAATAAATATAAGTTTCAACTTAAGAGACAATTAATAATTTTATCAACTAGTTTATGGCTTTCAAAATAAAGCCATACAAGTAAAATAATTATTTGAATTGAATTAATAATTTAAATTAATGTTTTAAAAATTGACAAAAAGGACCCAGTTTCTGACCTTCAAAATTTCTCATGTGACAGTTTCTGACCCTGACAGTGGCCTAGTTTCTGATCCTTAAATTTAAAAATACAGTTTTTTAAAATTTAATTTATAAATAATTTTTTATTGATAAAAATGAATGTTTAATGTAATACGTTATGAAAAATAACAAAAACTAATCGAAGATAACTATAAATAACAAAATAACTAACAAAAACTGGTTAGAATTTAACTGGGCCATACCACTTTAGAAGTGAGCCTAGTAATTGACCCTCATATTTCAATAATAAAAATCATTCTAAGGTATTTTATAAATATTTTAAAATAAATTTTAAACAAATATTAACCTGCTCATATATTTTTAATTAAGTTTTCATACTTACATGATGAATATTGCACAAATCAAAATGAGTACTTTGTAACATAAACTGTTAAGAAACTACCAAAAAAATAGTGTTTACACACATTTTAAACTTAAAAATTTTTTTTTATTTAGTTAATATATTCTAAACTTTTTAAATTGCTGTTCATTAGACACAGAATAGATTACTTTAAATTAAGAATTTATTTTTTTTCTTATTTAAAATATAGTTTTTTTATTAATTTATAACAAAGTTGAAAAGTTCATAAACTGGGCCAGGGTCAATTACCGGGTCTTTTACCTTATAAGTCGGATTTTTTATAGATTACAACATTATCAACTTGGGATGATACCGTTCGGAAAGAGTCAGCTTTCGCTAATCAGTTTAGACTCGTCTAAAGCTATTTTTACAGCTATACTGATTTCACCTCGCGTGTAATTTTGTTTCCCATGTTAGGCGTCAATTCACAAAGTTATGTCTCTATAGATTTTATCCCAATGCACAGTTATATTAACACTATGAGGACCGAGCACCTTCCCGGTAAACTTCCCCGGAAGCCGGCAATATTTAAAAAAAAAACTTTATATAAATAAATACATAAAATAAAATGATTCAAACACTGAATAGATTCAACACAGTTCAACATGTATGTGTAAAACTGTAAACATACGTATGTGATACGTACATACTACATATACACTGACATTCAGATCAATTTTATTTAAAAATATAAATTATATTTTTTATGTATTTTAAGTTTATCTTAAAATTTTTTATGTGTTGGTATGTATTTGTGAGTAGGAACACCAAGGTTTATTATATGTTTGGGAGGTTTGCTCATTGTAGGTTTTACCGTGGACTGCAGTATAACCAGGTCCGGACTATTTTTGTTTTTATTATGTCTTAATAATTTTAAAGTGAACAAGAATATTTAAATTACTTTAATGATAGTATTAAATACCCGAGTCAAGTTTTCAAAAAAGAGAATAAAAAATGATTAATATGATTTTTTCAATTAAATATGAGTAAAATATATGAAATATATTTATTACAGTTTGTCATCAAAATAGAGAAATATTCAATTATGTTAAACGTGTCTGTATTCATTCTCTGTATGTCATAGAATTCGGAAATTATGAAGCATTTAGGAAATACTCTGCCTTAATTTGTTAATTACGGGATAATTTGGATTTCTCTCTCTGGATGTTTTTAACTCAACTGATCAGGAATAATTTTAGCCAAAAGTTCTTAGAAATGCTACTGTGTCCGTTTTTCCAGATTTTTTGGATCCACAGTTGAAAACTTCGTGGTTCGAGATGTTTTTTAATACCAATATATACACTTTCATGCAAAATTTCGTTTATTAAAGATCACTTTTTCTATTTCATTCTATTTCACCTTATCGCATTCTTTTTCGGAAATCGAAAATAGTTAACGTCTTTATTTAATGTCTTATATCGTGAATTTCTGCAGTTTGACACAGAACACCGTATATAGAAAATTCAACGAGTTTTGCCATGCGACTTCAATAAAGCGTCTGCTCGTTATACTTTCATATAACGTATGTTAGAGATAATTTCATAATTTTATTAATTAATCAGCCAATTATATTATATTTGTTCATGCCAGAGTTCAAACAAGATTAAAAAAGTAATTTTAAAATAAAAGCATTTTAAATAGATAAATCTTACAAATATAATTTCTAAAAACGTTTGTTTTGTAAAATTAAATAATTTTTCGTAAAATTTAAAAATAAAAGGTATTTTTAAATAAATTTATATTCAAAAGAAATTTTAAGCTTGACAACGGCTTTTTTTAATAAAATTAATCAAGGACGTACGTTTGGTATCCTGTATATCTCAAAGCATTGGAAAATACGCTGTGTTTTGCATTTTTTTCTTTATCAAAATTACATTTATTTTATACATAATACATATTTTCTTAAGAAAAGGAAAGAAAATTATGTTGTTTCGTTGATATCAATGGTCGATGCAAAAACTTAACGTGAACCGGATATACCAGGCATGACTATAAAAAAATATAAGAACAATTTTAAATGCCGGCCCTGAAGTAACAATTTTCAAGAAGGTATTAATAAGATTAGTTAAAATAACTAAATAACTTATCTTTGGTAAAAAAATAACTAACAAAATGTGAAAAATTAATAAAAATAATTATATTAAACTGAATATTATATTATAATAACTAATAGTTGTTCAGAAATAATACTTTAAAATTAAAAAATGACAGGTAATATACAAATATTGTTGATGATCAATTGACGCTATAAAAACAGCTGATTGCAGTCCAAAAGCCTGCAAAAGCCAATACATGTATAGTATACGGATTGCATCTACCTCATAACATATATATAAACCTTGTAGGAACACATCCGTCTGATGAATGATGATAAACATCGCACACATAATGCGTAACCAACTAATCAATTAATCATTGATCGCGATCGGCCTCTGGGGATGTTTTGTTTGGTTTCGGATGCCGAAGCCATGGGACTGAAAGTGTTAATATGTGACACGCAAGGCACTGTATAATAAGTAGATAACCCACAGTTAGAGCAGAATTGTGTACGCGGTGAAATCCTTATGACTGTAAAAATAGCGTAAATGAACAAGTCTTAATTGTGGAGGTTAACATTACTATAAAAAAATGTGGCAAAAATGACAATTACCCCAAAATAATAAAATTAAATAGCAGCAAATTACGGAAACTCATTTGAGATTTAAATGGACACAAAAAAATTTATAAATTGTAGGGCCCAGTTACATCTGTAAGGGCGATCGAATCATTTTCCGCATTGGCTATAAAACTATAATGTAATTATATACTGTGGTACTTGACATGAAAGAAAAACATGAGAAATTAACCAAAACACGTATTAATTTTTTTTGTACCAAATTAATAGGTATCTATACCGTTTCAAATACAATTGATCATTGTCAAAGTTAAAAAATTAAATAATTCTTATATTCAAAACAAATCAATCTTCTATTCTTTTCTAAAAACAAACTGCAATTTTAATATTTACGTAAGTGCAATAATGAAAGAGATAAAGCCAAGAAAACAGAAATTATTTAAATTCAGATCAAGCGTGGTAAAAATTTAAGTGAAATGGACCATACTTGGTTTTTATTATTCAGAAATTATGACCCGCTATATCGTTAATTACATAAAATTGTAACGGTGGTAGGAGCGCTGGGGAAAGATTTTTTTCCTAATAAAATACTTATCAAATCAAATTTAAAACATCATACATACCTGGATTGTTACTCCATTTTACTTCTGGTTTCCGAAAATCTGTAAACGAAGATATTTGTTACAATATTTTCTTCAATTTAATTATTAATAATGGTGGAAACGCTGGGAACGTGAGAAGTTTCGTAAAAAATTCATTTTAAATTTTTTGTAAATGGCACTAAGAAATGTACGAGAAAATTCTTATTATTGGAATGTTAAAATTAGAGTAAAGACAAGGAAACGAAACTAACTTTTTCAACTAAAAAGAAAGTGTTTACTTCGACCTATTCGGCATTCATTATTTCAAAAAAGATTTGCTATGAGACTTTTATTAAATTTTTTTCGGTAAATCGTATCTATTTTACGTCTACACTGTTAAAAATAATGCTTCGTATTTTTAATTCTACAATTTTTTGTAAAAATTTCAAAAAATCATAGCTCGCCCAGTGAACATTTTTCTGTAAATTTTATGTCAAAGTGACAGAACTGAAAGTCACCTGTTACATAAAATATGAGTCACATATGACTCACATGTAACTTACAATTTCCCACTTATAAACGTAACAATGTGACGTAACATTGTTATGTTCTTGTTACGTTTCAGGAAAATATAACTTTGATGTTACCTTATAGATAAAAATACGCCTTACGCCTTCTTTTGCAAAAAGCAAATTCAAAATTCCCCTCTTTTGTTTCTTATTAACATTACATCACATATTACCAACTTTGTTCATATACATACACCTAAATTATTATTGTTTTTTTTTCCTTTTTTTTTGTTGACTGTTACAGGATTCGAACCGTTATCCAAGCTGAAGCATCATTTAAATTATCGACAGTCTTAACCACTAGACCAAACTGACTTATTTATTCTCATCGTTATATATTAATATATATCACAAAATAGTAAATAAAGCCTTACAAGAATTTTCATAAGAGTTAATTTTTAAATTAATAACAAAATTAACTGTTTAAACGACGTATTAACGTTTTTTTAATGAAATGTCACAATCATGACTCTTTTGTTATGTTTTTGTGACGTGTCAATATTAATAAAACATTTCACTTGTCACTTTTGTGAAATGTTTTGTTACCATATTAATTTTAAATGTATCAATTCGCGAGGAGTTATCAATTTAAAGATTCCTGTAGTTAATACGTCACAAAAACATAACATAAGAGTACTGTTGTGACGTTTTGTTCAAAGTAACATTGTTAGGTCATCGGGACATAACAAAAGAGCTATGATTGTGACATTTCAATAAAGTAACGTTAATACGTCACAAAAACATAACATAAGAGTCAGTTCTGTGAGGTTTTATTAAAGTAACATTGTTAGGTTGCGAAGACATAACATAAAAGTCACACTGTGACGTTTTATCGAAGCAATCTTGATACATCATCTAAACGTAACATAGCAGTCACAAATGTGACATTTTATTACAGTCACAATGGCACGTAACTGTTACGTAACATACAGGTACCAATTAGGTATATAACGTAAAACTCTAATTTTATATAATTGTTATGTCACCCATAAGTCAAAGAAGTTGCGTAACTTGTTATTTCCTTGTTACATCACATTTACATTCTATGTTCACTGGGCGCTTATTATGCGAATTTTATTAAAAATTTTTTTTGGTAAATTGTACTTGTTATTCGTCTACTATACACTGTTAAAAATAATGCTCCTAAATTGGTGACACCCTCTATATAATATATGTGGGTGTAAATGATTGTAATCCGAAATATTTTTATATGGCAAAAAGAATCCATGACTGTACTGTTTTAATCAAAGTATGTAAAGTATCTAAAGTCTGTTACCTATCAAATTTTATTACTCAATAAATAAGTTATGGCGTTCCAATAAAGTGTACTTATTATGTACTTAATATAGGGGAGACAGGGGTTAGTATCGCCCTCTTATTATGTTTAGTGTCACGAAATTATTTTAAAAATAGGGCTGCGTTCAAAAATAAAAGGTGAAGGTCACATGTGTGTTGATTATCACCTTGTCACACCAAACAAGTTCATATTTGAACAATATGATAATTTGTAAATCAAATTCAATTGGATATAAAATGTGGTTAATAAAAATATTTATAGAAAAGTCAAGTTTGAAATGACATTATGGCGCATGACTCGCGCACAATCCAAATATTCGGGATTAATAATTATTCTAGATCAAGTTTATGATTATTCTGAAATTGGTTCGTAATCAAATTCGTAAATACGTCAAAAAAAAGTTATACATATTTTTGAACAGGTAATTAATCAAAATAATTCATTCAATTATATCAACAATCTGGGTCATTAAAGCTTTACCTACAAATCGTATACTAAAAAGGTCCTAACAGAATATCCTAATTTTAAAGAAAATGGGTCACCTCTATTCATAGAATGTGCTATATATTACAACTGAGCAAAACTGACAGTTATCGTAGGAGTTATTGAACCAAACCGAAAACTTACGTTGGGCAAACTGCTATTACAATAATTAATTTATTACAAAATATATGTAATATGTAATAATAATAATTATGATACTGTCTCAAAGAATACACTAGATTTACGATAGTTTCAAAGAAAAATGGCCGGAAATAAATTTAAAAATTTTAAGCTCCAATTCAAAAATCTGTAAAATCGTTTTTATACTAATTTCCAAAAAAGCATTTTTAAGTGCGTTTATAAAAAACTAAAGTTCAATAAAACCATTAACAATGGAATCAAGATATACCATATGTTTCACTGTTTATCTTTAACAAGGCCCTTTGTTGGAATATAAAATACATATAATTATATCTAAAAACCTAAAGTGACTGATATTTAAAAAAAAAACTACCTATTTCTGATTATAAATCAGATACTTTGACAAATTAAAATTTTTCTCTCGTATCAAGAGTATCGTAAAGTAAATGAAAAATTATTCGTTTTAAAAAGCAAATATACGTTTGTAAATAATATTCGGCTGCAATTATCAATGACGTAATAAAAAATATTATCAATGAAACGAAAACAATTAAGCAATCAGATAGATGGTAAACAAATTTTTATTTATATCATCTGTTCTTCGTTGAATGAACGACAGACAAACGATACACAATCATTAGGCATAGGGGTACAAAATATAGGCACATCAACAATATAAATTATTAAAATAAAAAAACAGATACCTACCTGGAAAAAATTCAATTTCTGCATCACAACAAACATTTGAAAACGTTAAAAAACATATTGCACTAATAAATATATGATCTAACTGCATACTGCACTAAAGCAAAATAATAATTTATATTTTATCCATATGTAACGTTTCGTTTATTCACGATATTTTACACTTTTCATTCGAGTGTTGCCATCTTGATTCCGTTAATACGATCGATAATATTTTCCCTGTGACGGTAACAAAATTTGCGATTGGTGTAGAAACTACTGACGTCAATCCGTTATCCTACACACAAATGTTGAACTTCATTTACAACAAAAAAACGAAATAGAATAAAAAAAAAAAACATTAATATGATAGGTATTATTACTGTGATAACACCAATCGACTCACGAGTGCAGTATTCGAATTCATTCAATACTAGAAACTGTTTTAAGCTGGATCAGTCAATTGAGCGAATACTCGACTTTAATTGTTGCTTTTAGAGAAAAGTAAATATGTAATAAATTAGACTTTTTTCAATATATTTCAGGAAATACATATATGTATTATACTTTTATAATATAAGGGGCGGGGAGGGGGTAGTCACCCGGGTAATGAAAGAGTTAAAAATTTTTTATTAATTCCCAAAATTTTCGAAAGGAAAAATTGAATTAATGAATTAAAAATATTGGAGATTTTTCGCCGAAATAAAGTTATCGGGTAAAAAAAGAAACGCCAACTCATTCCTAATCATCATAATTATAATAATTTCATCGATGTGGTGTTCAAAATTAAATAATATCTAGTGTATACTTTAATTTCCGGGGAGGGGGGCATGACCCCCCCTCCTTGTATCCGCGCCTGAGACCTGTAATTTAAAAAAATTCAGATACAGAATAGAAAAAAATGAGCTAAAAAACTAATAAATAATAATCTTAAAATTTCTTTAAAAGTATCTCGTTACTTCTAAGAGTAAGGCCCTCCGCACACGGGTCGACTGTTTTGCAACTCGAGTTGCAAACCAGTTGCGCATGCAACGGTTTGGCGACCTTTCACGTGTATATGAATGAAGAACCGCACATGACTTGACTGAAACGGAACCGATTTTAAATCAGTTTCCAACTGGTCGCATGCGACCGTGTTTGCATAGTCACGAAACAGTTTCAAGTCGCATGGTTGCATGGTTTGTAAATTTTTAAGTGCTTTTTATGAATATTTTTGACGTTTTTAATATTTAATTTGAAATGAGTGACCAAGCAATGAATATTGAATATTTTGAATTTTGAATTTGAATTTTTTTTTAACAAAAAATTTTTCCATCACGGTACTACTCTTTATAAAACTGTAAAATGATCCACAATCAGTCGCGCTCGTATGCGGACAAACAATATCAATCAATTGCAAACCAGTTGCACATGTAAATATTGAGCAACTGGTCTGAAACTCGAGTTGCAAAACAGTCGACCCGTGTGGGGAGGGCCTAACTACTTCTCTCTTGGAAGAGTTAATAAAAGTTAAAGTCCTTTTTAAGCGGCTTCTACACGCTCAACAATATTTGTCATTTATGTTTGAGCTGCCTTAAAAGTTAATATATAATTAGAATTAGCTAAACAGGGCTCAGCTTAACCTTTAAATGTTATTAACGTTTATTTTAATCTAAACAAATCAACCCAACCCTTTGTTTAGCATTCAGTATTTTAAATGACGTTCCAATTTTATTACTGTCCAGATATAATCCCGGTACTGCGTTGTACTCAAATCATGGTGGAAGCACTGGGGAAATATTTTATACATATATGTACAAAGAAAACAGTAACTTGATAATTTTTTTAACCCTTAGCTGATAAACTTCCACTTATATGCTTTAACTTTAATAAACTATGTTGGCTGTAATTCAGCAATTGGAAGGTATCGTTAACAGCTCGGTATTGGTAAACAATTCACAAATGAATTAGAAAGTTATTTACTTCAATAAACTTCTTAAAATGTATCATCGTTTTGTTTATAAGCCTTTTTATAACAGCATAATCACCTTAAAAAATACTCTTTTTAACACAATAAAAGAGCCATGAAATATACCTTTTTTCTTGAAAATTTATATTATATGTATAATCCAGCGCTTCTTAAACTATGGATCGCAATGGCAAATAGAATCGCGAAAATTACATTTAAACATACTATTCAATAAAAATAGTATATTGTGCAATAAGGGCGGGAAATTGTCGATTGCCCACGAGAGCGAAGTTGAGCGCACGATCGTAGTGAGTGCGCTCATTCGCTCGAGTGGGCAATCGACAATCCCGCACGAGTTGCACATACTATTTTTTATTACGTATTCACATACTTTTTTCTATTATTATTGCTATTTTTTATTACTTTTTAAAATAATATTTTTGAGTGTTTGTCTTTTTTTCTGAATTAAATATTGTTTAAATTACTTTCTTGGTGGTTTCAATAGAAATAATTATGAAATATTTATTAAATGAAAACTCAAGAGGCGGCTTTGCGTGTTTTGATTAAATTTTGCGTGTTTTATTGTCAATTTGCGTACATACCTTCCCACATACTTTTTTGCGTGCGGTAAGTGAACTTTCCGCACGCAAAAAAGTATGTGGGAAGAGTACAATAGGCAAACTGCTGTTTTGCGTACAAAAATGTGTGTGCCAAGTTAGTACTTCTCCCGCATGAACAGGCCCGACGAGAGGGTGGGGTAGCCGCGGTTGCAGCCCTGGGGCCCGGGCTGGAAGAGGGGGCCCGAGAAAAAGTAAAATCAACTTTTTTTACTCATCATTTATTTTTTGGGGAGAAATTTTTATGAAACGTGCCCCTTTTCTTAGGCCCGCCATTTCTCTCCACGGCCCTGCGCATGAGTAATAAAAAATAAATAACTTACTTATTTATTTCTATGTTTGAAGTGACCGACCTAATACGTGGAGTAGCGAAAAATTTCAGGACAAAAGCGTTTAAGAAGCGCTGATACAACCTATAAAAGAGTTAACATGCCTTTTCTAGCAATGAAAATTTTACAGCAGAGTGAAAATTCTTCACAATTTTTTAATAATTTAATAAAAGAAACTATGCATGTGATTACAGAGAAGGTAAAAATATAAATATTGCCAATAAAATGACCTGTTGCAGCGGCTGTAATCGTAGTAACCTTTCTAAGGCCACAGAAAATAAGTCATATTCTGTCATTGTTGTGCCTACAGTCAGCTACAATTTATTTAATTTATATAATATATACACGTGACATGTACAGGGCTGGGAAAAATGGTTCTTAGAAACCATTTAAAATAGAAAATGGAAAATGGTTTCCAAAAATGCATTTAAAATACAAAATGAAAAATGGTTTTGCTGAACATATTTAAAATAGAAAATGGAAAATAACTATTTAAAATGGATTATAAAATGCAAAATGCTTTTTAAACTTTAAATTTTTTCTATAAATTTTTTATCATTATTTCTATTGACACTTTGAATAATTATTTATACAAAAAAAGTTAAGAAAATGTCAAACGTACTGAAATTCAATAAGGACAGTCTTTTGAGAAAATTTTATAAAGTTTACATGATATGAAAACGAAATTTAACTCTTGAAATATTGTTCCTCAAAAGTATTGTAAAATTTAATTCAGCCTTGACTACGCTACAACTACGACTTCAAAAGTATGAAAATTATCTCGAAATACCAAAATATTTCCTATTGATTTGTCTTAAAGAGAATATCACACAAGTTGAGTTAGAGAAGTTTGACGTGAGAGAACTAGTAACAATTATTTAACCCAAGCGACATTACAACTCGAGTAATAAAAAATTTGAGTCAATTGAATCATAACTTACATTTAACTTACAATTTGTTAGATTGCGTTAAATTCTAGTTCTATGATTAATATGAGTCATAAAAGTGTCATAAATTTAATATACACATAAATTTGTGTATGCATACATTTTCATTTTAAATGTAAAATGGATTCAAATTTTCATTTTAAATACAAAATGGAAAATGGTTTTACCGAACTTATTTAAAATATAAAATGCAAATTGCCATTTTCTATTTTAAACATATTTAAAATGAAATCATTTTAAATAGTTCTCAGCCCTGGATGTGTACACATTCTTTGACATTCAACGCATTAAACTAGCAGTGGAATTTTTATATAAATTTAACAGTTGCTATTTTTACATATTAAAAATTTTCCAACCATAGTATATTTTCTAAAGTAGGGTGTCCATACGTCTCGGCTTTGTACCGATTTTAATATTACTGTTCCGGTGTCGTGAACTCTTTCAGGACAACTGATTTGTCCCAGTTTCTCCGATTACTTATTATATCATCACTGTATATAGGGTCTGATCTACCCTAAGTGGCGCTCGGGGCACCGTGACAAAATGCCGCCCCGTCTTTCTTTAAAATGTAGCGGAAAAAATTATTTCTTTTACAAAAAACAAAGGGCGAGCAAAAAAACGCCAAATTTTGGCGCCCGGGGCATGTGCCCTTGCTGCCCCCCTTTATTCGGCTCTGACTGTATAGGTATAACATTTTGGATAGCAAGTAGCACAATATCGTTCAATAATTATCGTAATAACTTTACCTTTTTAGGCGTAGGAAAGTTTTCCAGGACTATAAAACTGAATTTTTGAAATTAATGGTGTTATAGGTCGGTCACATTCTTAAAAATAAGCTTGAAATTAATTTTTTGCACGATCGTGTATTTTCATGTATTTACCGATGCTGTTGACAATGCTGGTAAGTTACATTTCCCAAACGTTTGTTTATATCCATAGGAACCAAAAAAATAAAAGTGCGGTAAGTGAAATAGATGCGTGGTAAGTGAATAGGAGTGTGGTAAGTGAAATTAGCTCAAAAATAATTATAATTATTTATTTATATTGAAATTAAAAGTACAATTTGAACAATTAGGAAAATAAATCGATTAATATGAAAATTTTCACTAGTTTGCACATTATTATTATTATTATTGTTGGCATCAGTCTTCATATTTTATTGACATTTCAAAAAGTCGTTCAATCATTAAAATTTTCTGTGGTTTTCATAACCTTCCTTTCATTTTACGAGAATAAATTTGCAGCCAAAAATAAAATGCTTCATCAATTTCATTATTCTTACTAATATTATAGTTTAACAAACTATTTTCCTCAATTTTTTTAAGAGAAAATTCAAAGAAAATATTCACGCCAATGAAATATTGACAGTTAATTTTTATTTACAAATATAGTTGTCAATTGTCACTACAAAGATTCGTATTAGTTGCTATAAAAGTATAAATATTTATAATAATTATTCATGGCATTCTATGTCATAACATAGAAATATAAATTTCACCTATACTATCCGAATTTTATTCTTTATTTAATATATTTTTATTCTTTAATCGTGCAAAAAATATTATACAATCCACGATGCGTTAAGTGCATTTACTGATCTCGAAAATTGCAAAAACTCGACCCTGCGGATCTCGTTTTCGCAACATTTTCTCGATCAGTAAAAACAACTTACCGAACTTATATTGTAAAATACTATTTCGACTATCTCTGTAACTGTGAGTTGAATGAAAATTTTGTAAATAATTTGACTATATACATCTTATAACTTCTTGGCACAAAATAAATAACCAATGTTAACTAAATTAGGAACCCGATGACGGCGAAAAACTAAGGGACGAAAGACAAAATAACTAGTGTAATTTTATAAAAAAAAACAATCTCGCTTAGCTTGTGTTCCAGTTTTGCTTTATCGAAATATGGACACCGTATTTTAAAGTAGGTGTAATTTCATTCTTGTCATGATTGCGGTAATGCAAGTTTTCGCATGTGTACTCGAATCTGTGTGGGCTTTCAATGAGCCACGTTCGATTGCCGATGGGAACGATAAAATATGTACCATGTGACAAGAATGAACAAATAATTTTCATCATGTTTTTTTTAATAATAACTTTTTGAAAAATTTATACACCGCAATAAATTGCTAATCCATATTATGTAAATCGCCACAGTATTATTAATTGTACATACAACCTATGGCATTGAAATACTATTTATACAATAACATGTACCTCATACTGATAACGTCAAAATAATTAAAAAGGTTTTCCATACTGTACATGAAGAGCTCGATACGCGTTATATATATGTAGGAAAAAGCGTGGGAAATCTGGGAAATACAGCTCTGAGCTCAAAACGTAAATAAAGTTTGGATTATTTTAAAATATAAAATATAGCCACGAAAAAAAATTAGTTTTGTTGGTTTTGTCTATTAAAAATACTTTTAGCGAATTTCCAGAATGGAATTCAGCTATTACAGCCACTGTCATGACGCGACTTGAGCCCGGAACTATGGCAGAAACTTGTTTTGAGGTCCCTAGAAACCGAAAATAATATTCACTAGAATTTATATATATATATATATATATATATATATATATATATATATATATATATATATATATATATATATATATATATATATAATATATATATATGTATATATGTATGTATATATGTGTATATATATACATGTATATATATATATATATATATATATATATATATATATATATATATATATATATATATATATATATATATATATATATAAACATTGGAAGTCCCAAACCCTTGGATGAGTTCGTCAGCCAGACACGTCGGATGCCAGGAACATACACACACCGGCATAATTAGCGGAACATAAAAAAAATATAAAAAAATATAAAATCCTATTTATTAAACAAAGTTGGCTGTTTTTTTTTTCATTTTCACTTAAAATAATATTGAAGTAATGAATCAATTGACTTTTCATAGAATTGTTCTTATTCATTATTGATGCAAATCTTTTTAAGAGGTCTGTCACTTTCGAACTCAAATGCCGTTTCTTCTCAATGTAGTCGAGCTTCAGACTGTCGTAATTAAAGAAGGGCAAAGATTGCCTCAGGAGACTATAGATAACATCATTCTGAGTATAGTAAGACGAATGGAAGCTTTGACAAGAGCACGGGAGAAACCACGCGGTATTAAAACGCTGTGTTTCATTTTCTATTTGTTAAATAATCTTTAACTTAAATGATTCTTAGACGACATAAGATTCCAAAAAGTTGGCATTTCATATGGTTAATTGCTTTCGCTAACAAAAATAAAGGTATATCAACTTGTGAACATGTAATTTTAAGTGAATAATTAAATAAGACTAATAGTTTCTTAAAATTAAATGGTTTGTTTGATTTTTAGAGATATTTTGTATGTTCCGCTAATTATGCCGGTGTGTGTAGTTTTTGTTCTTGTAAAAAATTAGTTTTTTGCTAAAATTTCCACTTATTTAAAAAGGGCATAGCCGGGTAAGATAGGGAAAACGGCCCTTGACGCAAAATTGATTGTTTTTATAAGAAATAATACTTCTTGGCCCCAGATACATTCCTGCCAAATTTCAACCCTCCGAGACTAATAGTTTATGAATACACAACCGGACAAAAATTTTCAAAAAAAATTTTTTTTGACGAAATTACTGAGCCGATTTATTTGAGTTTAGTATATATTGTGTACCCACCGTAGACAAAGTAATAAAAAAAAAATTAACCTTATCTCCCTTTATTATACTAATTTTTTTAAATTTTTAATTTTAAGTAAATTTTTTTTTGGCACTTCCGCGTTAGCGACACCCACCATTTTTTGTTCAATAATATGTCTTTTAGTACTCTATAACATATATTTTTACTGAAAAATTTTAGTTGGTAGAACATAGTAATATTTCAATACAAATGCATCCCATGTTCGGTACTACATATATTACTTATATATAAAAAGGACCATAAAGTAAAGCATCTACCTTATTTCAAAAACACAGTAGAACTCTAAGGAGTGCAATAAAATGTTTTCTTCTCCCCTGAGTTGCAGTTCTTGGAGTTCCTGTGACCGTCTAAAAAATATATATATTTTGACTTGTTATAAAAAATAGGTTTTAACTTGTTAAAAAATAATTTTCAAGGTTAATTTTACCATGAATCTAAATATTTGAATGAATTCAATAAAATTATCTCAGTATACTTACTAATTAAAATTACATCTAACTCAACAAAAATTATAAGTTTTAGAAACTTTATTTCAATAAAAATAATAATAATAACAATAATACGTCTTAAATGTTATATTGTTTTAATAATAATAAACATTAACTTAATAAATTGGAAAAAAAATTTCAACAATGTATAGTAATAACAACAGTCCAACTAAAACCTGTTGTAGTTATAAAAATATGTAGGTAGATATAACTAACTTGAAGAAAGCAGTATACATGTGTGCGCGATATGGAGCTCGCTCCTCTTACTTGATGTTTTTGTTGCACTTCGAAGAGGGTGCAGAAAGTGGATTTTTTCTGTAATAAAATTACATACGTTCATAACTACGACCAACAAGCTTAGACAAACGTCTAGCTTTTCTGCTGTTTGTCTTCTTTTGTTAACACGATGACGAGTCATGGGGAATTATAACGAAATGACCAACTGGTATACTATTTTGACAGCTAATAAACTTTGTATGAAATTCTTGACGTCGTAAAACGTGGTGTATGAGCTAATAAAGGTCCAATTGATGTCTTACAAAGGGAAAAACTCTAACAAAAGAGGAATCAATAACTATTTTGTTTTATTAATAAAAAAAGACAAACGGCAGATAATGTTGGACTTTTGTAAATTGAAACTAGTTTATCGTAGTTATGAACGTATGTAATTATATAATTTTAGAAATAGGGTAGATATTTTACTTTATAGTCCTTTTTATACATAAGTAATATATGTAGTACCGAACATGGCATGCATTTGTACTGAAATATTACTATGTTCTACCAACTAAAATTTTCCCGTAAAAATATATATTATAGAGTACTAAGAGACATATTATTGAACAAAAAATGGTGGGTGTCGCTAACGCGGAAGTGCCAAAAAAAAATTTACTTAAAATTAAAAATTTAAAAAAATTAGTATAATAAAGGGATATAACGTTAATTTTTTTTTATTACTTTGTCTACGGTGGGTACACAATATATATTAAACTCAAATAAATCGGCTCAGTAATTTCGTCAAAAAAAATTTTTTTTGAAAATTTTTGTCTGGTTGTGTATTCATAAACTATTAGCCTCGGAGGGTTGAAATTTGGCAGGAATGTATCTGGGGCCAAGAAGTATTATTTCCTATAAAAACAATCAATTTTGCGTCAAGGGCCGTTTTCCCTATCTTACCCGGCTATGCCCTTTTTGCGAAATTTTTTTACACTATTTAAAAGAGGAGAAAAAATTACATAAAAAAGGTCTTTAAACTATTTTTCTATGTCAACTAGTTTCCGAGAAAAACTAATTTTTATAAACGGAAATTCGCTATGTTATGCAAGATGCTGCGACAGGGGTATTTCCCGTATTTCCCATTATGGGTGAACAGTTTTTTAACCTGCGAGTAGTCTGTAGATAAGGCGGCCAACTTTTTCACTAGTCAATGCAAGACAATATAACAGTTTTGGACCTTATTTTTATTCGTGTGATACATAGAACACTAGAAGCCAACTAATATAAAAAAAGTGTAATTCGCTTGGAGTCATTTGTATGCCAGTCACAGCTTAAGGCAGGTAGTCAGTCAGTGTCCGTCGCCGAACACACACTGCATTGTGTTAACAATGAACACCATTGTTACTTAAATTGGACAGCTTGGTCTGTCCCATAATACGTATGTTGTGGTTATGGTTGTGGTGGTATGTGTGAGTACGCACACAAAGGCAAACAACAAACTAATACAATTGCAAGCGGGGCAAGCGGTGTGTACCTACACGACATGGTGGGGGAGATTTTACGTCACAAACTCATTACAAGTGGAACAGGGACATAGACCACCTAGTTTGTCCCCTTGGTGTGATATTTTGAAAAATTCCAATTTTTTTTTTTTAAATACAACTGATGAGCAAAACTAAACTAATGGTGGAAATGATTCCATGCTATAAGAATTCGGTTTAAAATTAAAGAATTCCTTTTAAACAATTGGTTAATGCTTAAAAAAATGTCGATATTTTTCTGAACTACTTAATAAACGAAGTGGTCGGAAAGCGACATTTCATATTACACGACCAAATGCTATTCCAACTAAGGGCGAAAATGATTCTAGGATACTATAATACTATTTAAAATTCAAGAATGGCTTTTAAATATTTCTCTAATGCTTAAGAAAGTGTCGATATGTAACTGAATTACATGGTAGATCAAGTGGTCGGAAAACGACATTTCATATTACATAACCAAATGTTATTCCAACTAATCCGGGATTTTACCGGGCCATGACTGAAGAAAGGTTGAGAAACACTGTTCTACAACACATTCGAACTTTAATAAAATCGATAGGTACAACCTCGGGACCGTTACTTGTCAATTACATTTTTTTTATTATTTCCAATTTACTGAATGCGGGACTTCCGGGACGCATTAAACTCATACCGGGACTATTTTAACAAAAATTTTAATGCGGAGCATCAGTTGGTTTTCCGGGACTGTCCCGCAGAATCCGGGACGGTTGGCCGCCTTATCTGTAGAATTCATAAATTAGTTTTTATTATATTTTATGATGAAAATTTTTTTTTTAATTTTGTCAAATTTTCACTTAAATATAGAAATATATTATTTTCCACAAACTAGTTTTCGATTGATTAAATCATCTTCAGGTGAAAGCTGAACTGAACTGAATTTAGTTTGGATAAAAGAATATATACAAATTATAAAGTAAAGACACTAAATGAACTGGTTAATAAATGGGGAAAAACCCAGAAGAAAGGTAAACAAATACACGTGTTCAGTTCAGTTCAGTTTTCACCTGAAGATAATTTAATTAATCGAAAACTAGTTTCTGGAAAATAATATATGTATTTCTATATTTAAGTGAAAATTTGACAAAATTAAAAAATTTTTTCACCATATTCATTATGGATTTTCACAAAGTAAAATTATCTACAATTAATTTTTTATATTTTCATTTTAACTTTTTGCAT
Source organism: Brachynemurus nebulosus (assembly GCA_035578155.1). Taxonomy (NCBI): domain Eukaryota; kingdom Metazoa; phylum Arthropoda; class Insecta; order Neuroptera; family Myrmeleontidae; genus Brachynemurus; species Brachynemurus nebulosus. The sequence goes on from JAPWDM010000019.1 coordinate 8,041,528, forward strand.
AAAATATGCGTTTTAATTATTAATAATTATTAATGGCTAACCACCCGTTGACTATTATCGAGATTCTACTGTACGATTGTTGGCGAACGGAAACAATGCCGCAATGATAATTTTATATGATAAGAATTTTGGTTCTGCGTATAATATTTCTTTCATGTTAACGTTAATCATTATATAATTTATTTTAATATTTATATTTAATAACAATTAAGGTTATTTTTTGTTAGAATTTCGGCATTTAGATTAAAAAAAATTATGTACGATTTGTATAAAATATTCAAATGAAACATTTAATTTTTTAAATAAATGAAAATTTACGGTTCACAAAGGCTACTGTTAATTATAGATTTTTGTTGTCTCTTTTGTAATTTTATATGTGATGAAAATTAATCAGGGTGATTTCATGATATTATCAGATGTCCTGTTAAAAAGGATTTCCCACTTTTGGTGTAGGCGTGAACTTTAAACATCAAAATAACCTTTTCTCTATCAAGGGATATCAAATATTTGTCAATAAAAATTGTAGGGTATGGCGGGATAAAAAAGACACCCGCGCAGGTGGGGTAAAAAAGCAACCGTGTATACAGGGGGGGGGGGGGGGTCAAGGGGTCATTCAAATTATACACTAGATACTATTTAATTTTAAACACCATATCGGTAAATTTACCAGTTGACGTTTTTTTTTGTCGTCAACGGTATCGAAGAAGTTCAATTTATTTTTTTTTTTTAATTTTGTCTCAAAAATTTTTTTAGTCCTATTATTTTCCGTGTAACCCCCCCCCCCTCCAAGAAGCTCGGCTTTATACGCACCTGTAAAAAAGAGACACACTATGTATTTTGTTATAATACTTTTTATGTTTCAAATTTAACACTTGATGGTAATAAAAATTTATGTCTTTTTTTTACCCCACGCTACCCTTTATAAGCAATTCTGATATGATTAAAGCTATCGAATACGGAAAATCGCATTTTAAAATAAATTTCGCAATTTCCGCTATAAAATTTCGAATTTAGATAACACATCCTTGGCGTTTTTTGCTGTTTATAGGACTTTACTCTTGATATTTTCATTTTTGATAGAATCAAAACTGTACAATTGACCAAAAAGAGAGTTTTAACGTAGAGATTTTATTTTTGAATCGAATTTCTCTGTCTTTGATAACCAAAATTAAATATAAATTTACATCTAAATTATTAAAACTTAAAAAATATCCATAAGTCATGTTTGGTTAATGTTTTAAATATAGAAAATTTAAATTACAGATCAATTCATAATCTGGGTCACATGATATCTCCCAATTTTAGAATTTTATCATAGCTCTTTTCAATGGGGTATTTAACAGTAGATGAAAAAGTATCTATTTTGATTTTTAAATAATTACTTGAGTCATAATGATACTGAATATTGCCTTTTTACAAGTTATTTCATTCAAAAAATTAAAAATTTAAATTAAATATAATTACAAAATTTACGTTAAAAATGACGTAATCAAAAACATCAAGTAAAAGCAGCTTACGTCACAAGCTCGTTCGAATATGTAGGTATTATATTGTAGCTAGGAAAAAAACTGTTTACTTTTTTGGTAACTATGAAAGAAATTTTTCATTATTAATTTTCATTGCTAGACCTACTACTACTACTCAATGTTTTAGAGCCAATGACGTCATACGATTTGACGTCACAGAAAGCATCGTTTTGGCTATCTTTTTAAAAACTGAAATTTTATCGGTGATTTTTATTAAAAATATAGTATGTACAAAATAATTTAAAAATGTGTATTATGAGTTTAGTAAGAAGTAATAAACACACTAAGATGGTTTTTAAAAAATTGTCAAATACCGAATTCTTGAAAAAGACTCTACAACACTGGCGTCGATAATGGCGCCTTAATGTGAAATAAATGAGAAATACCTATAGGTTTGTTTCAACTCCCTAAAAAACCATTCATTGTATGGTTTCCCGCTTGCGCAGTATAAAAAATGTGTTTTAAGCTCTCTTTTGACAGTGCAAGACATGACACATGTAGCGTTTCAACTTATTTTTGATTCTATGGAAACTGGTTCATGTATCATCAGTTCGATACACAGCGAAGAGCGCGAAGAGTAGGTATCGTTTGGACCGTACTGAATAACAGAGCGCTAAAATTTAAAATTAAAATGTTTATTATTATTGGTGATAAAGTTATTCAGTACTTTTTGCATAATTTTAAATAAATATATAGAATAAAATTTAAAATGAGTGGTATTAAGTGGGATAATAATTTCTTTAAAGCAGATATGATGAAGACTAATTAAAATTTTAAATTAAGGGCCAAAAACAAAGAAATGAAAACTACTGGCAAAATTTTTGCGAATAATTTCGAAATGTAGTTCTTTATAATAAAGTATTTTAGGCGTATTTTGTTTTTTTCTTAGCAAAAATATTTTTATCCATTATCAACTACAAATCCTTTTCTGAAATTTCAGAACTGTAGTTGTGCAATAAAAAAATTTGACATTTTTGACATTTACTCGTACATAAAACCATTTCAGCCATAGATTTTTTTTATCACTCAGTGCACAATTTACAGTACGAACTTGCGCACACAACGATTCACAAATCGTTCCATGTACAATCCAAAAAGAGGTAGTTGGAACAAACCCTATATGTACATTGTTTGCATTCCACACTAACTACTATTTCAATCTGACACCAGATGGCAATAACGTTGCCAAGTCGGTTCCTATTGCTCGCATTGACCTAAGTTGATAGGTCGTATTTAAAATATGCATAATTAAATTAAACAATTTCAAATATTATTTAAAAATCGAATTTATTTTTACAAATATATACAAAATTATTTTTCAGTCTTTTTTGTTAATTAATCTTCATTATTGACTTCAGTTATCGGCAATAAATCACCCCATCGGCTTGCTCTAGCACAATGATATAATGGTCTAAAAAAAAAAAAAAATATAATATTTTTGCTAACAATAAACAAAAATATGTTAGCTGAAACTTACTTTCCATGTTTAGCAGCTGTCACAATAATTTCTTTCAATTTTCCATCTGTATCACATATCCTACAAATAGTATGTTTAGATCTTACTAAAGTCGGTCGCACAATCCTAGGCCAATTCTCTTGCGACTGGTCGATATTCATACCTGAAAATATTCCGAATTTTTGAATCAACTAAAATCGATAATTTTGCCCGTGAAAATTTTACCTTTTCGTAATTTTTGTAGCACAACGTACGAAAATCGTTCCTTTCCAAATTGATCACTTTTAATAAACGGTAACGTTTGGTAACTTACTTCAAAATTACAGGGCGTGTGATCGTGTAAAATTCTGGGACAAGTTTTATCGTGTGGACACTAAAATTTTATCTTATTAATGCAAAAATTTTACAACAAACACAGCAATATATTGCGTCATTCTTACTGGCATAAAAACATGGCCTCGATTATTTTCGTCTTTAATATTAAGGATGAACTCACGAACTTCGTTTATTATCTAAAATTTTTAAAACAGTAAATTATTGAATTTTATTAATTTTGAAAGTGAGTTTAAGGCAAAACCTGAAATCCAGCGGTGTTTCCCTGTTCTACTACAACGAGGAATTGATACGTTTTATTCCATAAATTTAAAATGGTTTCTAATCGGGACTGAGCCGATGGTAGTTCGAGTAAGGAATATGCGGACAATACAATGTCATACTGGGTCTGTAAAGAAAAGGCAGATATCTTGTTTAAGAGGGGATTTTTGACGGAAATTAAAGAAACAAATTTGCTTAATACTGGTATGGGACACTGTTAATGCAATTGTCAATTCATTTAATGTATATATGTATAAATATGCAAACGCGAATATAAGGCGTGGTCATCGGTTTAGTCGATTAATTTTGTTTAAATTTAATCATTTTTCACTTGACTATTTTACCCTCAACTAAATGATTAAAATGATTAACTTTTTTAAAATGACTAAAAATGACTAATTTAAGGTACCATTACAGTGTGATCGGTCGAAAAATAGTCTATTTTCGAAATTTTTTTCGGATGGATAGGATGGGGGAATGGGGGTGAATTTTTTTACGATTAATACCACTATTTAACAATACAAAAATATTTTTTTTATTCATTTTTATTTATTTTTTATAATTATTATAATTTTTTGAAAAAAGTGTCTTTAAAAAAGGACGATATTTGGTGCCCATAATAGCGGGCGCAGTTTTTATCTGAAAAATAAATCAAACAGATTATCAATCTGTAGGTAAGCCGCTATGTCCCTATGGGAGCTTTTTTTTGAAAGGGTATAGCCGGATAAGTATAGGTGAATCGGCCCCGGAAGCGAATTATTTTAATAACTATATTGACGGTATGGTAAGGCTGTAAGTAATTGATATCTACAATTTTGGCGGCCAAAACTGAGTAGTTATGGAGATAATTTAAAAAATTTAAAAAATTCCAAAAATTTTTTTCTTGGTAACTACTCAACATAGGAAAAGAATTCCAAATCCACATGAAGGCAAACACCCTCAAGAATATTAGAGCCATTTATTATTGTATCAGTCCTCGTTATTAAGGATAATAACAAGGATAATATCCAATTCAATGTTGTTTTTATAGGGTTCCAATTGAGAGACCACTTTAAAAAAAATTCAGTAACTGTGCCCTAATGCACTTAATTACTGCACGAAGTTTCCTCAAAATTCAAAGGGTACAACATGGTAAAAAAAAATATTTTTCATTTCTAATCTGCTGAACCGCCCCTCCAGTGGGTCCGACCCTGGAATTATATACATCAGTCGAAAGTACTTTAAAAATAAAGTGTTGTGTCTCATAAAGTGTTTTTTCCTATCTCCTATAGTTTTCGAGATAATCAAGAATAATCGAAAGAGGTATACTAAGATATAGGCTATCTGCCCCTGATAGAAAGTCCCAGTAGTAACTGTATTATCGTTTATGTGACACTGCAGGTACTTCATATCTATAACTTTCCTAGATCAAAACAAAACCATTGTAGAAATATAATAGAAAATTTTCAAAAAATGTGCTGTAATAGGATTTTTTAACATGTAGAATATTAAAGTTCAATGAACATTGTATCCTACATGTTAAAAAAGCCTACTAGACCACATTTTTTGAAAATTTTCTATTATATTTCTACAATGGGTTTGTTTTGATCTACGAAAGTTATACATATGAAGTACCTGCAGTGTCACATAAACGATAATACAGTTACTACTGGGACTTTCTATCTACCCTATATATAGGCAGATAGCCTATATATAGGGTAGATAGGAAAAAACAGTTTATGAGACACAACACTTTATCTTTAAAGTACTTTCGATTGATGTATATAATTCCAGGGTCGGCCCCACTGGAGGGGCGGTTCAGCAGATTAGAAATGAAAAATATTTTTTTTTACCATTTTGTACCCTTTGAATTTTGATGAAACTTCGTGCAGTAATTAAGTGCATTAGGGCACAGTTACTGAATTTTTTTTAAAGTGGTCGCTCAATTGGAACCCTATAAAAACAACATTGAATTGGATATTATCCTTGCTATTATCCTTAATAACGAGGACTGACACGATAATAAATATGTCTAATATTCTTGAGGGTGTTTGCCTTCATGTGGATTTGGAATTCTTTTCCTATGTTGAGTAGTTACCAAAAAAAAAAATTTTGGAATTTTTTTAATTTTTTTTAATTATCTCCATAACTACTCAGTTTTGGCCGCCAAAATTGTAGATATCAATTACTAACAGCCTTACCATACCGCCAATATAGTTATTAAAATAATTCGCTTCCGGGGCCGATTCACCTGTACTTATCCAGCTATACCCTTTGAAAAAATGGCGGCGGTTTGAATAAAAAGTACAAAATTTTTTATAGTTTTCCGTGTGGAAAGAGGGAAAGATTTCAAAAAAAAAAAACTCTCATAGGTGCATAGCGGTTTACCTACAGTTTGATAATCTATTTGATTTTTTCTTTCAAATGAAAACTGCGGCCGCAATCGTGGGCATCAATATCCGCCCTTTTTAAAGACACTTTTTTTCAAAAAATTATAATTATAAAAAATAAATAAAAATGAATAAAAAATATTTTTGTATTGTTATCATTATCAAACAAGTATTGATAATGGTCATATTGACCGAAACAAGTCACAAAATCTACAAAATAATAACGATATTCCTTGTAAAGTATTCAAAGTGTATTATTATTTATTAACAGCAAGAATGGAGTACCATAAAGTAATACTTAAATCAAGTAAAAACTCAAAATAAGTTACATACGTTAGAAGCAGGTAAAAACTGTCGATAAAATACACCTTTGAGAGGTGACGGCTTATTCGCAAATCCATTCTTTAATAACACATCCGCTAAATCGTTCATATCCGGCGATATATCCACACAAAAATATTCATAAATAGATTGTCCCCAAAATAAATTCACTGCCCACGTTCCTGTACCGACACCGGAACCGAAATCGAAGAATGTTCGCGGTTTAAAATTTGGCAATCGAACATCCATTTCGGTGAAAATTCGGACAAGCGCGGCATATTCAGCGGCAGATCGTCCTACTAAATATTGTAAGGCTATGTATGTGTTGTATTGGACTGATTTCCAATTTGACACTTCTTTTTTTCTTTTTTCATCATTCAGTTTTTCTAAAACAGTTTTCTTCGCGGTAATTTCATTATTTTGTTCGGAATTAAGTTCTTTTAAAACGGCCTCTTCAATGTGTTTCAATTTTTGTTTGATTTTCTTTTCTTCGATTGGTGCGTGTCTGTGAAATAAAAATGTGACTAACTTTTTGCTATCCTCACAAACTGACTTGATAGGAAAATCTACGAAAAAAAAATTAATTTAATTATTTAGAAATACGTAATTGGTATAGTTTACCTTGAAAAACATTTTGCATTGCTTTTATAATACTTTCGGGAATTGCATTTGTTTTAGGTTTAATAATGCCAGGATGTTTTCTAGGTTTGTATTGGTTGCTCTCAAGGCTTTCAGTAACTTGTTTTGATAATTGCAATGCAGATTTTGTGCTATACTAAAATAGATAATTAAATTATAATATTTATTTAAATTTTGATATGAATGAACGTTCTCAGTAAATTACTTTTTTTAAGGGGACTCTTGATTTAATTCCCCGAAAAAGAATAGTATTCATTCTTAATTTATGTTTTTAAATTTTTCTTTAAAAAAATATATATTAATTAATAATTGCAAAATGAATTAGAGAGACTGGATTATGTTTAGCATAATTTTTAATAAGTTATGGATACACTTTATAAATTAATAACAAAATTAAATTTTATTTTTTAAAGGTAAATAAAAATTTCTTTTTTGCGGAACTCAGTACCCCATTTTTAATACTATTCATATATTTTATTAATTTTCTAATAATTAGTATTTTAATTTTTGACAATTCAAAATATCTGTCACTTTGGTCACTCTTCAAAAGCACGTGTGAGATAATATGGATAATATCTCTATGGTAAAAATCCTTATAGTACATCTTATTTATAGTAAAGGCTATCCTATTTGGGACTATAAAGAGAATAAAAATATCACATTTCTTCCCCCGGCTATGAGTGAACAATAAATAACTTTCCTCACATACGATAAATAACTTTCCTCGCATACGATTTCAGATAATCTAGTAATTGTTTGTTCAAAAACAGTGTTGTGAAAAAACTTTGTTTCAAAACGTTTTGTAACAGAGCCATTGGCTGCGTTTGAGCAGAAAAAATTCTTTAAAGCGCTTTAAAGCAAAATGGCGATTTATTAAGAATAACAAAGCACCAAAAAGCAAAATGTCGTCGCATATGGCACAAACATAAACATATGCATATCAGTTGTAAAACGGTTGTAAGTTGTTGACATAACCTTTGTGAAAGTTGTTTACATTAAAAAAATATATACTATTTTTTATTTTATATAAGATGAATAACATTATAAATCATATTATGAAAGAAATATTGCAAGATGAAGTGGAGGATAATATTGCAAATATTATTGTTGGTGGAATGCCAATATTAAATGAAGGTATGTATGAGTAAAGGTGGCTGTACACCGAAAAAATAGCAAAAACATGTTAATAAAAAAATGTCATCGGCATTTGTTTAAATATCTTCTGAAAATATTGACATTCATATGCTGATAACAGGTATACACCCACCAGGTATCAGTCAAAAAATTGTTATTATAGGTAGGTAATTAATACATAATTATTAATTTGAGCATTATTTATTTAAAGGTTTAAATAATCATTTGAATGAATTTGAGGAAGTTTTGGTTGAACTAGAAGGTGCCGGTGAGGCAGGCGGTGATCCACATGATGTATTTCCAATACATGCACGTGATGCTCAAATTTCGAATTCAAATTACTTTGAAGAAATAATTCCTCAGTATACGGACGAACAATTTCGTGCACATTTTAGAATGAGTAGAGAAATATTTGAGGTACGTATATAGAAATTGTTGAAGTTTGTTTCGAACTTGAAGTAGGTTTACTTTTTTTTAGTTATACCATAAATAATTGGATAAGTATTATTATTATCTGTTTATTTAATTATAGGAATTAAACACCATTTTAACTCCTCGGGTCAACAATTTGGACAATATTCCTCTGAGGAAAAAAGTATTACTTACAATTTGGATTTTAGCTACTCCTGACAGTTTCCGGTCTGTAGCTGATAGGTTTGGTTTACCTAAGTCCGTTGCACATGTGGTATTTAAAGAAATAGTGCAAATTTTAGCAGACCTGATGCCCATGTTTATAAGGTGGCCAACTGCAAATGAATGTGAAGTCATTTCAAATGTATGTATTCGAGTACTTCTTATGTTCAATTATGAGATTTCGTTGTTTTTTTTTTTCAGGTTTTTGCCAGACGATCCGGATATCCAGGTGTAGTTGGAGCAATTGATTGTTGCCATATACAAATAAGACAACCTCCACATAACGCTAATGATTATTACAATCGAAAAAATACACATTCGGTGATATTACAAGGTATGTTATTAATACAATTTTAAAAAAAGAGAATTATAATTATTTATTTAAAAAATTTTAGGGACATGTGATCATAGTGGTAAATTCACTGATGTATTTATTGGAAGACCAGGGAGAGCTCATGATGCTAATGTTTTTCGTAGCAGTCCATTATATGCTAAATTAATGAATGCTGGTAATCCTCTCCTACCTCAAAATAAGCATTTATTAGGTGATGCAGCGTATCCATTGTCTGTAAACGTTTTAACGCCATTTAGAGACAATGGTCATCTTACAGCCGCCCAAGTTAATTACAATGTAATCCATGCATCTCAGCGAAGTATTATTGAACGTGCATTCGGCTTACTGAAAGCTAAATTTCGACGATTGCGGTATCTGGATGTACATTCTATTCGGATGGCCAATTTAATTATTGCCGCTTCTTGTACACTCCATAATTTTATTTTAATTCATGGAAATACTAATATTTTTGATAATATATATGTTCAAAACGATAATGATAATCCTGTTAATGATGAAGGAGAAAATAATCATGAGATTGAAGCAGAAGTGAATGTTAATGCTATATCAAAGCGTGATACAATAATGAACTTATTGATTAGAAATGAATAAAAATAATAATTGTATTTAAATAGTTCTTTATTAATTTGTAACATTATTTTACATTGAAAATAAAATATAAAATTTTAACGCATTTTCTTTTAGTTGAAATATTATTGTATTTCATATTTTAACAAAAAATAACTTGTTTTATTGAAAAAAATATTTGGACATATCAATAGATCCTGTCCACTGTTCCATTAGCGACAAAGATTCGCGCTCGCGCTTCTGATGGTGAAATTAGAAGCTGCATCAAGTAAAATATGTACTTATACTTTTAACTGGCTGCAAGATCTTGTAACCCGCTACTAATAATTCGTATAAACTTTTTACTTCTATAGGTAACACAAAGATAACGTGAGTGTCCCTGGTGCTAAAATTATAACCTGTGGCAAGTAAAACAAACGCATACTTTTAATTGGCTATAGAAATATAGGTATAATTAGATTTTATATCGTCAATTTGAAGTACATTTTTACTTGATACAGCTTCCAATTTCACCACCAGAGACGCGACTAAGAATTTTTGTGTCGCCAATTAAAGTTTCTCCATCTTGAATAGATATAATATTAATTCAGTAGTATTAATTCCTAATTAAGACAATTAAATCAGATAATTTTTGTGTATATGCACTCATAACCTATTTATCTCGTCATGAAATGTCACCTTAGTCAAAACTGGATTAGCCCTTATTATTATCTATAGTCTTATACCTATAATATTTCAGTTGATACAGCTTTTAATTTTGTCATCAGAGGTGCTCACGGATTTACACCAATTCTAAAAGAAATCTTATTTTCTTTGAAGTCAATTAATATAATTGAATTTCTAAAATCAATTTTAAATTCTAAAATCAATTAATATAATTTAATTCGGTAACAATTTTAAAAAACAAAATTAACTGTTAGAATTCTGTTTCAAAATTTCATTAAAATTTTTATTTAATTCGGCAAAAATTTTAGTGCGAGAATTCATTGCTTCCGTTAAATTCTTTACACCTTCTTGCCAAATTTTTCCATTTTGCAAAGTTATTTCCCGACACTGTTCAATATTTTTATTTATTTTTTCCAAAATTTCGATTTTTTGCCTTTCCAATTCTAAATGTTTATTACGCTGGCCGTATAAATGTTTAGCTTTATCTAATTTTCTTTTCTTTTTTTTAATAATGTTGTTTCTATCTTCTGTTTCACTTTCTTGTTGAAATATTCTTTTACCGTTTATATCGCGTCCATCATTTTCTATTTCACTAACACTTTCCTCGGTCGACTGAAAAATAGAAACATCATCGGAAAAATTTGATGATGTTTCTATATTGCAACTGTTATTTTGGGAAATGTTTTCTTTATTATTATCATTCAAGTTCGTGATTGGATCATTCACAAAACTAGAAATGACTTCATTAGTGAAGTTCATGGATTCATTATTGCTAAATATATCTTCAAAGTGATAAAACCATTGCCACGTCATTTTCCCTGTCCCTGTGGTTTTACGTGTATTATTATTTTTTTTTATTCGTCTATAGGTACTTAGCATATTGCGAAATTTTTTGTCTATTTGACTTGGCTGTATGTTAATGTTATATTTCTTAAATTCATTGCTGATTTCTGTCCATAAATGAATTTTTTTTTGTTTCCCACTACGAAATTTATGGAGTCGTAATTTATATTCCGCAAGCAACAATTTTATTACACATTCATTCCAAACACTCTCTGCTAAAATTACAAAAACTATTTATAGTGGTTACTGGTTAATAAATACTAACAATTCACAATACTGGGGCAATACTGTCTAAAAACATTGCAGATGTCTTCAAATATGAAGATATGATAAACTTTTAAATTTCCGGGGCAATTACATTCGCTCCTTTAATCAGGAATTTAAAAATTATTATTTCGAATATCAAAACGTACCTGATTCTATTTCACCCTCTGGCGTATTGCAATTATCTGTACATTCTTCCATATTTTCTACAACTAAGAAAATTTTATTAATAACAGCTTCTTAAAAAAAAAAATTCGTTAATAACTACTTACAACTTTCATTATTAATATCTGATATTACTATATCAGGTGTTACTACTTCAGGTACAATTTCTCCTAAATATCTAGTTGGAAAATGTGCGTCTATAAAGGAAAAATATTTTCTATAAGTATATATTTATCGCATTAACGTATTACTTATAAAATTGTAAAGTTTAAGATAGGAACTTGGGAAATGTAGATTGACACTTGGAATTTGAATGCGCAGTAGTTCAAACTCCCACCTAACGATTTATCGTAATGTACTTACGTGGTATGTACTTATTTGTTTGTAATACTGTAAACATAAAACACCCTCCACACTTTCGTCGAGGTAGAACGAGGTTCCTCGCTGAAGCTGGTTGAGGCTTGATTAGCATTACAAATATTACAATACCAACCACGAGGAACAACGAAATGACCGTCTACATTCTCGTACTCGGCCAACATCGTAAGAATGTAGAGCGTGTTTTATGTTGGCACTTTACGCACGTTACGCACTCCATATACAGTACGATTATTTATCAAGATTTTAAAATGTTTTACGCATCTCAAGTCTCGTGCTACATTTCTCTGTACTTAATTTGAAACTAATTTCACAAACGGGTAACATGTATAAAATAAAATTTATAACCAAATGTTAAATATTTTCATAATTTATCTTTTATGTAATGTATAACCTTAAAATGTAATTGGAGTAATTTGATCTATTTTGTAAAATACATACCATGTAATAATTTATTAAACGACTGTTCATCAACGACTTTTATTATATAATTATTTTTTGCCAAAGTCTGTTCCATTTTTTCCAAAAGTTAACACACAACACACAACTAAAATGAATAACATGGAAATCCTGAAACTTGGTTACGTAAAATTTAAACTTAGCGGAAGATAAGCTGCGCAATTGTTGTCATTTACGGCCATTTTACTGTCCTAGCAGAAAAACAGTCAGCAATATGAAGCCGCTTAAAGCGCTTTAAAGAATTTTTGTCTGCTCGAACGTAGCCATTGATATCAGAATACGTATATACCATACAATAGATGGAGTAAACATTATTTTTTTTGAAGCCACATTGGTTAACGCGTTTAACACCTTTCATAACCTATAAAGTGTCAGTAGTGATAAATATTTTTTAATTTGTATACGATTTTTGTTGTAATTTGAGACTATTTAGACTATTTATTAGTAAATATTCTAACAATATTTATAATAAATATAACATCAGTAAATATAGAAAAATGTTAAATTCAACTTTGTTTAACCGCCATATTGGTTTAACCCTTTTTTGGCTTCATTTGCATATACATTGAATATTAGAGTCCCTATAATAAATAGAGTTGTGACATATCATTCATTTTCTTCCCAAAACAAAGCGGGAAGCTTCAAAATTATTTCACATGTTTGAGTAAATATTTTTGAGCACGTATTTATCGTTAATAAGCTATAAATTAATGAACAATTAAAAATTTTTAATTTAAGTATTCTTTCTAGGTTAAACTAAATGATTTTTGTTAATATTTTACCCAACTTTGGACAGAAAATGCCGGAGCCAATCAGCGTTTAGCACACATGTCACGACTCTATTTATTATAGGGACTCTAACTGAATATATTCCCTGTACTGCTTCTATCTATTTTCATTCAGTACTCAGAGAACAGAGTTAACACCAACGTTACGAATCAGAGGACTGATTTAAAAAAATTAACACGCGTTAGATATTATTTCTCATTTAGAGACTATAATTTTGAATGTGAATTTACTTCAGAAGTTAAGAATTTATACTGTGAAAAACCAGAGAAAAGCCATGAAAAAATATTTAACGCACATTAATTCTTTTAAAATCAGAGCCTTTTGATTCGTAACGGTGCAAACTTCGTTACAAAACGTTTTGGAACAAAGTTTTCTCCATCTCGAGCTCGAATTCAAAAATGTATTTTTGCTAACATTTTTAATCACCTACGTATTTTTTTCTGTAGAGACATATATGTGGCAAGTTCAGAGGATAACAGACGAAAATCTATTACGGCTCTGTTCTCTAATAAGTTGAATAAGGGTACAATTAATAAAATAAGAAAACTGAAATTATATCTTTATATTTTTATTAATATTTACAATTATTATATTTTTAATTACAATAAATTTTACACAAAACGAGTTATTACTAAATAAAAACAACTTTATTATTATAAATCAAGTTCGTATTTAAGAGAATCCTTTACGTTACATTGAGTCAATTCGTATCGGCGTAACCGGAAGCGGCTTACGCTCAAGTGTAAGAAATATATGCTTGAAAACAAGCACCTTTAGATTGCTATTGATATATATGTATATTACTGTCCCACTTTCCATGTTCTAATGAGAAGGGTGACAACTATATAGCCAACGCTAATAGTTGACTATAAACTATGTATGCTTCTCACCCTTTTCACTAGAACATGGAAAGTGAGACAGGAATATACATGCATATCAATAGCAAGCCAAATGTGTTTGTTTTCATACACATATTGCTTACACTTGAGCGCAAGCCGCTTCAGCTTACGCCGATACGAATTGGCCCATTGACTACATCGGTCTTTTCACTTTGTCGAATATACTACTTTCAGGATTAGGTAAACCAAAACAAAAGTTATTTCTTTATTTACGTAAGAGTTATTAGCTACGAAATTTATTGAAATTTAAAACATTTTAAAACATATTTTGGACGGATACCATAAACATTTAACAAATATAATTCTCTTTTTTACGAACTCGAAGACATAATAACATGATTTTAAAATACATGTATAATTGTATATGATAATCATACACTAGTTATTTAAAAAATTCTAAAAAATATCTCAAAACACGGTTAAAAAGTTTAGAAGATTTAAGATAATTATTTTAAAATAGTTTGTATAAGGAAATAGAAAAAATATTTATTATTCTAACTTATAAGAGATGATTTCTTAAATGACAGACATTTTAAAAGTAGAAATAAACAATGATTAGTCACTATAAATCCATATATTCAGAAAATAAAACATTGAATAGAAAATAAATACAATACATATTTGTCGAAATGGAAGATAATGTTTATTATTTATGGAAATTATTTAAAAATACCACTGCATCAGTGACAAATAAAAATTTTAAAATATTCAAGAAACGGTAAGAAACAGAACTTTCGGCAGTTTTGTCTAGCTTATTGGCACACGAGAACGACAAAAACAGTCGAAAATGGTAAAATTTGAAATAGTGCATCATTGCTTATTTAAATGTTGAATAAGATCTGATAATGAGGTGATGTTAGTAGATTTAAAATGATTTTTTTTAAATGTATAATTACCTACACAATTAAAGTTTTATGCACACTTTTCTTAAAATAATTTTTATAAGTAAAATTTAAGATTAATTTTAAACTATTTTCAAAGAAGTAAATTTTATTTTACACTATAATCTCGAAAAATTAGAAAAATAAAAGTATTTATCATCAGAAAGAAACAATTCAAACATTAATTGAAAATTAATCTATCACGTAAATATGGACATACACTAAGACTGTCAAGACTTATTGCTTCGTTTCTCACTTTCATAACCAAATGCATTTGATAAATGAAAGGACAATATACTCAAAATCAAAAATGGCGACCTATAATCGAAACGTTAACGAATATTATTATTTGCAAATTTAAGGCAAAGATAGGATAAAATATATGACTGCTTTATAAGGTCATCTATCATTTTTGGTTTCAAGTATTGATTTATATTATAATGGATGAATTATAAGACGACTTAATTTAAGGAAAGAATTTACACATACAAAAATAAAGATTTATTTTTATTTATTATATATTTTTGGTTTATTGATTTGGTAAATTTATTTTCTAAAGGTAATTTATATTAATACGATCCCGCCGTTTACAAAGATCAGATATGTAAGTGAACATCCATTTTACCGTACAATACTTTATTATGCCAGACATTGGGATAATTCTATTTTAAAATTACTAATGAGTGGAAGCGTACATTTAAATAAAATTGTATATTTTCACGTATTACATTGACTTTTTTGGTGTATTAATAAAATCGAAATTATTTTAAAAAAATAAGTAAAAGGGTATTTATAAATTTTATTTATTTTTTATTTGGCTCGATATTTTTGAATTTCACTTCGTACGTGTTTCATTCAACACCGACTTTATCTGAGAATACATACTACCTTTTGCCAATCCAAAAACTGGACCTTTCCGTATATCCGGATTGGGTCCTTTTGCTTGGTATCGGTTGGTCAGAATCAATGCTTTGTTCGGTCCTTTAGCGTTTGATAGATTTCTGCCGTTTACTAAATTTGGATTTGCTCCGTTCCATACTGTATAATCAGGCCTACAGCATACATAACAGAAAGTAAATAACTTAAAATAGCATAGACAAAATAAGGAGGTGAATGTCCAGTATTATAAAAGACGAATAAGGAAATCTGTGAAGTAAATTTACCTTGTTCATTGATATTGGTTATATAAAGTATAAATTAATTAACGTAGTAACGTAAAAGCCCCTATACCGGAACGCTATTTTTAGGTGCGTCATTAAACTGGCTTATAAAAATTAATAAATAAATTAAACACCCATTTTTTTTTTTTAATAAGCATGAAATCAAGTTTTTTTAATCCAATGAATATGTTTTTAAAAAAATACAACCCAAAAATTTTTATTTATTAATGGTTTTCTTTTATAAACTGTAAGTATCCATATCGGAAATCATCAACACCAATAGTTCGGATTCTATAAGCAAACACATGTGAAATATGACACACAGAGTGACATCTCGACGTCAAAGTAGGAAACAGAATGGTTTAAGTCTTAGATATAAATAAAGGATAAAAATCTGTATTTTCTACAAATAAGGTTTCGGCATCTAGGTGATCTTTAAAAAAGTATCGTATACTTTCTAACTAAACCATAAACGATAGTGAAATTTTAAGTAGCTCACCAGTAGTTCACTTAGAAATCTCTAAACCTAAGATGGCTACTATTTTCATTTCATAATAAAAATTTTGAAGTTTTAAATCAATATGTTTGATTTATGAATGATTATACGTTTCGGCATAACCAAATTATTATATACACATAAAACATAAAACAGTGACTCAGTGTTTTAGAAGCGAAAATAAATTAAAAATGTTTATAAAATACATATTAATAATAATTGTAATGACCAAATACACACAGTCAAATTTCGAACGTATATAAAACACTTCTCCAAATAATATTTAACCAATACAAAAAGGTAATTTAGCTGTCCTAATCTCTTAAATGGACTAATAAAAATTATTTGTATATTTTTATTATGCTGACTTGAAAAATTCACTAAAAAATGTTACAATTTATAACTCATGTGTTTTAATAATGATCATCCATCGAATTAAAAATACACGAATTCAACAAAAATTGTTTAAAATTGTAAAAATTCAACAAATATATATATATATATATATATATATATATATATATATATATATTTCTTAAAATTAAGTGAGGAAACATTAAATGCGAGGTGAATTTAAATTGAAAAATAATCATTCTATTAATAATAATTTTTGTTATCAGAGGTTTCTTTCAGAAATAACTTCATTAATATATAAATGTCAAAACTGTTCGGACATATGATCGCGTTCCGGTATAGGGGCTTTTACGTTAATTTACATATAAATTAATTTCACTAACGATTTTATAAATTAGTTATTATCCCATAAATAAATTAGTACTGTCATCTAGCGCATAATATATATCAAATGTTATATATCAAATGTTATTTTACTTATATACATCAAATGTTATTTTACTTGGAAAGTTAATTTACTAGCCGAATAGTTATTCGTTAATTTTATTTGTCCTTTATAATACGGGGAAGAAGCGGTTTAAGCGAAATGGCGATTAATTGTATGAAATGTAATTAGTAGCGACTAAAGATGACCCCCCCTCCATTTAATCGAAAGTATCGATCAACTACCATACACTTTTGAAGTGATTTGTTTTGACTTTTGGAAGCAAAGACTAAGATCCTAGAATTTGATGAGGTTTAAATTTAATAAAAAATTTTTAACATAAAATTTTTAAAACATGTAAAGCTACTACAATAAATTATGCAAGCTAAATAATGCTAATCTATCAAATACTAAACACGTAAAATTTCTAAGAATTTTGACTAACAACATATAAAATACAGAAAAATTTGATTATATTTTTGAGTCTTACAATAAGAGATCATCGTTTGGACCACGCTGAAGCTCAACATTTGGTCCAAGTGGTTGCAACAGACAATTTGACTTATACTCTTCAGTATCTTTTTCAATACTTATTTCTCTAGAAATTCTAAAAAACAAATGACAAAAACAAACCGTTTAAAATGTATTCGGACATACATAATGTGCATTTATTTTCTCCTTCTTACTTTGCGTTACAATTTTTAATCTTATATCTCCAAAATTTATTTTTATTTTTTTCAGTGGTGGTAATATTGGTCGTATGGGTAGTTTCCTCTTTTGTGGTTGGTAATGGCTCTGATATTTTAACGTCCGGTACAATGTCTGATTCATCCGTCGTTTGCCTATTTTGTTAGAATGTCTAAATTTATGAATAAATATTGTCTTTCCCAAATCGCAAAGAAATATGAGAAAATAATTGCATATAAATTGCAGAATTTACATGCAATTTACAACGTGTGAATTAAATGAATGATGTAATGAGCAGGGCTGGGAACTATTTAAAATAATTTCATTTTAAATATGTATTTAAAATACAAATGGCATTTTTCACTTTCTATTTTAAATAAGTTCGATCAAACCATTTTCAATTTTGCATTTAAAATGGAAATTTGAATCCATTTTGCATTTAAAATGAAAATGAATGGACACTGAAATTTATGTGTATATGTATGACACTTATGACTCATTAATCATAGAACTCGAATTAAACGCAGTCTAACAAATTGTGTTAAATGTAAGTCGATTCAGTTGACTCAAGTTTTTTATAATTCGAGTTTCAATGTCACTTGAGTTAAATTTATTACTAGAGCTACAGTTCTGTCAAGTCAAACTTTTCTAGCTCAAGTTCTATATTATTATCTTAGACACGATGATAAGAAATGTTTTGGTATTTCGACTAGATGATTTTCATAATTTAGAAGTCGCAGTTGTAGCGTAGTCAAGGTTTGATTATGTCAAGGCTGTATTAAATTTTACAATATTTTTGAGTAACAATATTTCAAGAGTTAAATTTCGTTTTCATATCATGCAATCTTTATAAAATTTTCTCAAAAGACTGCCCTTATATAATTTCAATACGTTTGACATTTTCTTAACTTTTTTTATTAATATAAAAAACGATAAAAGATTTATGGTATAAAAAAGTAAAAAAATTTTGTATTTTATAATCCATTTTAAATAGCTATTTTCCATTTTCTATTTTAAATATGTTCAGCAAAACCACTTCCCATTTTGTATTTTAAATGCACTTTTGGAAACCATTTTCTATTTTAAATGGTTTCTATGAACCATTTTTCCCAGCCCTGGTAATGAGATGTATTGTGAATTATTGATATTTACATATAATGAATGAAAATGGTGGATTTCGGCGCATTCTATTGCTTAGCTGGTGAATGATGAGTCATGAAATTGTAATTATTTCAGTACAAAAAAAAAAATTCAAAAATATTTCTTTTAAATAAAAAATATATTTCAAATTCATATTACTTTGCGATATTGAACATATTCAACTTACTTATCGTCAGTAGTGACCTCTTCTGTCACTTCCTCTTTTTCTTCCTCGCTATTACTCGCGCGGAGTTTGTTGTCTTCTTGCACCATGATCTGTAATATTTGGTTGGCTCGATCGATATTGTAATTGACGCTGTCTAATGCTAAATTAATAATTTGTTCGGGAAGATTCGGGTAATCTGCTTGTAATTTTTCTTTAACTATGAAATAAATAAAAAAATTAACACAAAGTGAATATTATTTTTTGTTTAATAAAAAAAATATAATGTACTCTTAGTTTTTTCTTCTTGGGTTTTTACTTTGACGGTTGCTGGTTCGGTAATTTTCGGAGATTCTTGCTCAGTTTTTTGTTCGGTTGCTCTTTGTTCTTGTAGCTTTGGTGGTTTTATTTCTTTCTTTTCGTATCCCATTTCCAGTAGGGCTTCTGACGCTTTTTGCACATTGTTTTCGTTACTGGAAAGAACGTCTAACAAAACTGTTTCTTCCACTGAAGGAAAAATACTTTTCATATACCTGTAAAAGAATTACCGATTGCATATGCAGACTAAGAGTTAAATTTTTATTTTAAGTACATTCTACGATTGACCATACGTTCTATTTTCAAAAATTGGATTGTTAGTGAACGAGTATTTTTTTGTGGAGTTAATAAATTTAAGATTTATTTTATGGTAGGGTAAAGTGGGGTAAGTGCGCACCCGGGGCAAGTGCCCTCGCGTCAAATAGAATTTCTAACTAACTACAAAGTGATTTAAAATCAATTTTAAAATATCCGCTAACACTCAAGAGAAACAGGTCAACCTTAATTTGGCACTTCTGTCAATAGGGTACTTGACTGAAGTTGCAAAAATATTCTAAAAGCATTGTTTTTCTATATCAGCTAAGTGATTTTTTTATTTTCGACAAATTCTGTAAAAAATCATCAAAAAAAAAATAAATAAATAACCCTACAATTTTAAATGAGAAAAAGGCGGGAAAAACACCTCACTATAGTGACGTCACAGTTTGAAGCAACTAAACGTCAATGTCAATATTTATAACCTCAAAACTTTAATTATATTCATAAAATGTCAAAGTAAAAGCAAGTATTTATTTGAATTCTGGTCGATTATTATTACTATATACATAAGCTAATAGAAATATTCAAAAGAAAACACAATTTCACCTCACCGATGAAAATTATCAAAATCGACATATCTAGCTACAAAATGTTACGTCATTTTCAAGAAATGGCGTGTTTTCACTAATTTGAATATTTGTTGAAAAATGGTGATTTTCAAAATAAAATTTCTAAATAGTTATCAAATTTTTTTATGTTCCATCATTAAAACTGGACATATGTAATAATAATGTATAGAATTATTTAACATTTGACACAAATTTTAAATACAGTAAAGTACCGTATTATATAGAGTAGTAACGGCTGTTTTTCAATAATGTGTTTTATGGTTTAACAACGAGTTGCTGAGTACATTTTCAATAAATTTTTAATAGAGTCTATTATAATATTTTTATATTTTTTATTTAATATTTTTAGTTGTTATTAAGATAAATTTTAATTAATTGAGAAGATTTTTTCTTTTATTCTGTTATTTTAGAAACACTAACGGCCGGTTTTACAAACCGAGTTTAAACTGAGTTTATTAGTTACCAAGTTTAAGTAAATGAGACCGTTTTACATATTGAGTTTATCTGTTAAACTCGGCTTATATTTAAACTACCAATAAAGGTGGCTTAAATCATTTAAACTAAGCTTACCTAGTTAAGATCATAGAAAAGATATAACTAGGATGTAAAAAGGAGCATTTGCCTAATTGCCTTCTCTATGGCTGAGGTCGTTTTTAGAGATTCGATTATATTTTTATATGATTTTTATATTTCTCTACTAGAGCAATTAAATACTCAATCATGGTGACCACATTAATCAAAACTTGGAAATGCCAGGGAATTCTGAACTTTTTGGAAGTCAGGGAATTTTACCAGAAGACGGGAAAAAATTAATTTTTATAATTTTGTTTATTTAGGTACAAAACTTCAACAAATTTTTCACTTGTTTTGAGATTAGATTTAAAAATTGGGGCGGATTTCTTTTTTTTTTTGCTCATCATTTACTTTTTTAAGAAAATGTGTTAAAAAGTTATTAAAATTTTTTTTTTAGCTTTTTGGGATAAAATAGGGGCAGCATTTTTCACAAAATAGTCAGGGAATTTTTTAATAAAATTTCTGGAAAACCTGAAAAAGTCAGTGAATTTGATCTTTAAAAATCTGTGGCCACCATGCTCAATTTCATTACTCATGAAATTTACTGATCTTTTTTTTCATTTGTGTCATTCATTTTTTTAATTTTATTAATTAAAATAATTTTTTTCCTTTATAGCGTTATTTCTATATAGGTTACGTTTGTAGCGTATATCGTGTATGAAGTATATCTAGATACATACGGTTGAACGGTTGGTAAAATAGAGTTTTTACCGACTTTGGCGGATACAGATACATACATGTATTGAATGAAATGAGCAAATGATTGAAAGCAGGTTCGCCAACACAAGCTTAGTTAAACTTTGCTTTAAATTGTATTGTAAAACAGACGCGAAGATAAACTGGGTTTAACTTTTAAACTAGGTTTAGTTAAGCTTAAGCTTAAACTCCGTTTGTAAAACCGGCCGTTAAGGGAGCGCACTTACCCCAACATTTTTTCCTACGGGCCAAGTACGTCTTTTGGATTGGGGTAAGTGCGCTCTTAATGTATTATATGATGTAGCGCTAAAGGAAGCGCACTTACCCCACCATGTTGTATGATGTAAATTCTGCTTGTTTTTGCCCATAATTATTTATTTTAGGTAGAAATGGTACGAAATTACATAAGAAAAACTGCCAGAAGCACACAGTATTCAGTAGCGGCCTTGGAAACTGCATTAGATGATATTAGTATACCTCTCAATTATAACATAATATATATATATATATATATATATATATATATATATATATATATATATATATATATACATATATATATATATATATATATATATATATATGTATATATACATATATATGTATATATATATATATTTATATATATATATATATATATATATATATATATATATATATATATATATATATATATATAAAATAAAAGGTAATTTATCACTTAAGACAAAAAGATATTTAAAATTTTTTTGTACAGTTACGTAGAGAAAAGTATGCTTATTCAAGTGCGTTGAATAAGCATACTTTTCTCTACGTAAGCATAACGCACTTGCCCCAAACCATGGGGCAAGTGCGTTAAATGTACATATTTCAAAAAAATAATTACAGTTCATTATCACGAAGCTCTCTAGAATTTCTTTCTTATGATTATTTAAGTTTAAAGACCAGGTAGTTGATAACGCTGATAAACAACCAGATGCGATTAATAACATTGATACAAAAATGGTCTGAAAGTTAACTATCAAAAAATGGGGGTGCACTTACCCCACTTTACCCTACTTCATGTTTTGCAAAATATCAATTTATATATTATATTTGTGACACATGTTTCGAATATTAATTGTTAATTTTCAAAAAAAAAAAATAACATACTACTTATTCTATCTAGATATAACCTTAGAAGAAATAATAGTAATGGATTGGAAATATTTTATTATTTTTTATTATCTAGAAACAAAAATTTTAATTTTTGCTATATAAATGTTCAAGAAAATATGATCAACCTTAGCTCTAGCATAAGTGATACTATAAAATACATCTATTTACATATCATTAGTCAAGCTAGAGTAATTTTTTTGCTATACCCGCCATTGTTTATGTTACGCTAAACTCACACGTGGTCACAACATTTTAGAGGCCATCCATAAAATACGTTACACTAAATTTACGAGTTTATGACTTCGTACTCCCCCTTTATTACTATGCAACACATTGCTTTCAACGCCTTACCCAAAAATACGTCACAAAACCTAGACTATCCCCCTCCTACCCCCCCCCCCCCCAAAAAAAAACAGATGTTGTCGGTATTTTAAAATGCGTCACGTCACGTTTGACGGAATCGTCTCCCCCTTGACGTCACGTATCATCACACTAGGCAGTTGCTCCCTCTTCCCGTTTCTTGCGTACGTATTTTATGGATAGTTACCCTATCAAATATTTAACCTCGTACGAATGGTTAAGTAAATGCCATTAAGCTTAATGTAATTATTATATTATGGTCTGCAAAATTTTTACAATCAGGTATGAGTTGTTAAGGATACGAAAACTACCTTACTTTTTCTGACATTTTTTCGCAATATTTTGCGTGTATTTGAGTGAATTATTAATTAAATACTTTAATAATTTTTTTTGAAAGTAGTTCTCGATAACTGAAGTAAGTATTTTACTTATTTTTTCATAAAAATATAATTTTTTATCTCTCTCGCCCTTATCATTGTTGATACATAAATATTGTACAGAGATAAACTCAAGTATTTTTTTATATCGTTTAAAAAAATTTCAAGAATGAGCAAAATATAATAGTAGATGAAGATGAAGGTATTTTACTATCGCAGTATTATTGAAAGGCATTCTAAAAAACGTATTATTGAAAGGTATTCTAAAATAAGTATCAATATATACTCAAACAACAGTGGATGTTTCCTACCATATTTACAAATTTAGATATATATTTAATTTTATGAGTACGATCCTGGAATTGCAGACCACTGGGTATTTTAAAAATGCTGTGATTTACGCAACCTTTGGTACAAAACATCATTTTGCACTCTGTATGGAATAGGTTAGTTGACAGTATTTAAAAAAACCAAAAAAAAAAAAAGAAACCGAACCTGACATTAGTAGTAGTTACTTCTGTAGATTTATTGATAAAATAGTCTAAATTAAAAAACATTTTCATAAATTAAATTTTATTGCTTCGTTCATTAAACAAACAAGATCTAATAAATTGCTTAATACTAGTTCTCTACCTGTCAATCTCTGACAGTATATGTATGAAGTAATATGATTACTACATTTTCCAACAAAAATTAAAATGGCTAACTTGGATATATTATATAAAAATAGTAGCAAAATATAATAAAAAATAAAAATTTAGTTTCAGTTCATAGAAAAGTAGAAAATTCTATTTGTAAATTAAATGTAGTAAAACAAAATGTCCGCCATACTTTCATACTATTGATAAATTTACTGAGAACTTTACAATCATTTATGAAACTGTTTAATGGGATTGTTTTTTTTTTTTTTTTTAATCGTTGAAATTAAATTAATTTAAATAGTTTTTAATTAAACAATTAATTTTTTAACCATCAGATAGCGTAGCCGTAACAGCCATTTACCAATACGAATGATGTGAGAGAAAGATAACCTGTGTTTAATGAACGATTACATCACCAACTCTTTTAGCGCTACTTTTAAAATTGAAATAAAAATTTAATAAAAAAAAAAAATTGTCAATTGGTTTGTTTAAACTTTACGGGTATAGTTTTTACTAAAATTAACGTCCTGTGGTGTTCTATCCTAAACTATTTACATACAAAGGACGTGTCATTTAGGTTATGTTATAAATTTAATTTTTTGAGTACGAAATAATATAAATCTACTTACTAATTAGTAATTACAAATAGGTACTTGTAAGAAAAGAAATAATTCATGCACTGAACTCATGCTACTCTGAAAGCAAAATTTTCAATCATAAAACATTTATTCTATAAACATAATTATAAAAAAAATTAAATTAATTATAACTAATAAACATACATACACTCAAGTTAAAAAATAATTCGGTTCACACGAAAAGAAAAGTTGGAAATTGAAGTAGGGAATAAATATTTGAAAAACAAAAAATTTTTAACTTTTCTAACGGTTTTCAAAAATAATTACAAAAACCAAAAATATATTATGAGATTTCAAAAAATACTAGGGTATAGACTAGCATGCTGTAAACAGCGAGCGTTTCACATATTGGGAATAAAAACCTCAATTTCATTTTTGGCGACGGATGCGGCCTAGGTGAATTTCTGAACGCGTCTCCAATTCGCGGGGAACCTATAAAACTGCCGCTGCCACCGGATCCGGGACGTGGTATAGGACTACCCCCACGGGGTATATTTGGAGTAAAATGTTTTATAGGTGGTGGAGGAGTCGAATAAGGTCCAGGAGTTGTTATTGGGTGTTTTTCAACCTGTAAAGCGCTCATTACAACTGCTTCACGATTATAGTACCTGGAAAATGTGTTAGTATTTCAAAAGCAATTTGTTATTTTTTGCTGATACCTGTTAAATATACAATTTATGTGTTAATTTTTTTTTACAAAAATTTCGTTAGTAAATTAATAATGTATATTACACTCTGATAAAAAATACTACAATTTGTAAGCGCAAAAAAAATATCAAAAATTTACTTGATGTGTGTCACTCACTTTTTCAGAAGTAGTCGAATATGTGTTTCCGTAACAGTCGGAAACATGGAACCAATTTTTTGAACCAACTGTTCGGTGTCTTCATTGCTGGTCGAAACTGACGTGTCCACTTGCGAATTACGTACATTATATCGATTTACGGATGACCCGGTTCTATTTATTTCCTATATAAGTAAATTTGCTGAGTATTTATTTATTAAACGTTAATATTTTTTTTACTTTAACAGCTGCCGAATTGTAACTTGGTCGGTAAAAGTCGTATACGAAGTCGATAAATCTCCACTTGGTGCATACTTCGGTACCAAGTAATTGTTACCGTGACTTGTAATTATTTATTTCTTTCTAAAACATTTACCGTCTTTCTTGTTTGCATATATCACCGACCAAGTTAAATTTGGTGAATTGTATATAAGTTTATTGACAAAACTTTTACACCGAGAAAAATGTCTTCAATATCGATTAAAATGTTTTTTAACCGTTTTTAACCCTTAATTTGGAATAAGGGTATTTAGCAAATATCTAGAAACGCACATGAGTAAAACATACTTTACTAACATTTTTAATTTTCGACATTTTTTTATTTTTATTATTATTTTTTTTTTTTACAAATAATTTGTAAAATATAATCTATATTTAATTTCTTGAAATAACAATTGTTTCTATAAAATATTATATTTTTGTTTTGGTAACGTTTGGTTTATCATTTACAAGGACGAAGGGATTAAACACATTAACCCATTATGATCCAATGAATTATTAATATTCTAAGGACTTTATAAACATTTTACTCAACTTCACAATTAAGTGTAAAAATATCAAACTTAGAACTTAGTTATACTAAATAAATTCCGAAATCAGTTACTTATTGAATTTTTGATATAAAATATTCAAAAGGTTTACCATCCACAAATTAAAGCCAAATATCGATTTTATTATTATTATTATTATTATTTTTTTTTTTTTAAACACATTGAATCTCATTTTGAATCTTTATGTACAATATAATCCAAATCTAGCAAGAAAGTGTATGGGTCATAATGGGTTAAATAAATATATTACAAATTTAGGTTACACATTGATTTGGTTCAAAAGTACCTGCACAAAATTTTCAAAGTAGGATTTCCGTGTGCTTAATTATTAATTATATTACACAAAATTATTAATTCTATAGAGAATGAAGACTGATAAGTGCGTGTTATATTTTATAGAAATAAAGTAATTGGATATGTAATTTTACTATTATAATAATTTAACCCTAAAGAAACATCTGAGGTCTAACTGGGTTATAAATTTTTTTTTACTCTAGTACAAACAAAAACTATTTCATATAAATTTTTTATTTTTTTTTTTTTTTGTATTTTTTTTAAATCACATTTGATTATTGATTATTGTAGTAACTAAAAGTTAAAATGACAGTTATAATAAAAAATTTTATCTACGACTACCATGAAATTGCTTGTTTATTGTACAAAATACTATCTAAGCAAGCTGCCTTTTACATACAGCCATATATCCAGCTGTACAAAAAATGGCTCTTTACACGCACCTATGCTTAATATATGAACGCCTACTACACTTTTATTAATTTTTATATTATATTATTGTGGTATTGTATTTGTATATTTGTACCAAATTTTATCGTTTATTGTGAATTTCCTGTTAGTCGTAGATAAAGTATAGTACGTAACACGGTTGTAAGGCATATTACACACTCGCGCAATTACGCACTCGCCGCTGCGCGGCTCTTGCGTAACTATTTCGCTCGTGTGTAATATGCAACTTACAACCTCAATCACGTAATATACTATTTTCAAATTTTCGTAAAATACCAAAAACATTTAAAGTATGCAACAGACCTAGTAGACCAGAGATGTCTTTTTATTATCTAATATTTCTGAGATGTCCTTTCTAGACTTAAAAAAAATTCTGTTTTGCTAGTATAATTTACTATTAGAAAAAATTATAAATTCACCACTAAAATTTGGATGATCAAGGTCTAATATTACTTTTAGTTACAGTGCCCCGTGAAATGCAGAAAATAAATAAATAAATAAGGGTCTCTACACCACCTTTACTTATTTTTATTTTTACT
Organism: Brachynemurus nebulosus; assembly: GCA_035578155.1. Taxonomy (NCBI): domain Eukaryota; kingdom Metazoa; phylum Arthropoda; class Insecta; order Neuroptera; family Myrmeleontidae; genus Brachynemurus; species Brachynemurus nebulosus. The sequence continues at coordinate 8,069,414 of JAPWDM010000019.1, forward strand.
ATTTCAATTTTTGTATACGGAAATCGAATAGAGGCGTGGTTTAGTGCCGATGCACACATACGTTTTTTTACCGCTGCGTGTACGCAGTGGCACCGCAAAAGTGATGTACACATACGGTTTTTGCACGCTGCGTGCACGGTGCGGCGCCGCAGCAGTTATAAAGTACATTGAGTTAAATTGTGTGATGTGCACATACTTGCGGTGCCGTGCGGCGCCGCAGCGTGCACGCAGCGGTAAAAAAACGCATGTGTGCATCGACACTAAATGTTTAGTCTACAAGCAGTAACTTTTCGATTCATCACCAAATGGCTGAAGTTTACAGTTAATGAAATGATAGTAATTTGGAATTATCTGTTAAAATGTTAAATTATTATAAAAAAAAGTTGCCACTTTATATTTTACGAACAATACAGCACAAATTTTGTGTTCTAAATAAATCTTGTCTACTAGCGATAGTTATTTTTTTGATCACTAATTCAAGTATCTAAATTTTACGATTTCCAATACAGATATCTAATACAGAACAATTTTAAATAATATTACGTTAATACTCATCTCTATTGTACAATTGCCTTATCTTTGTCTAATACAGGGCTTCTTAAACTATGGGTCGTGACCTCATTTAAAGTTGCTTAGCGAAATCTTGGAGTCATAGCGAAAAATTTTTTATATGTATATCATTATCAATAAATCCTTACAAAATACATACTTATATATCTATTTTGGGTCGCGAATGAAAAAAGTTTCAGAAGCCTTGGTCTAAGACAGACAGACAGTTTAATACAACACAGTAAAAAAATATTTTTCCTTTTTTGTCTTCCTTCTCTATATTTCTCAATTCCTTGTAGATTAATGTAAATACGATTTTATTCTTTTATGCTTTTACTTTTTTTTTTAATATGTATATAAAAATGAAGCATTGGCCTTGATTGGAATAAAAATGCTTCACTTTTACATAAAAAAGCGTTAGGGTTGGGCGGGGTAGAAAAGACACTGCTCGAGCGGGGTAAAAAAAAGACATACTTATATTAAACTCAACAGTGTTAAATTCAAAAAATAAAAAAGATTACAACAAACTACATTAGTATTTTAAGCTGTCTGGGGCAAAAAATTATTTTTTGGAACGGGCTTTATAACATAAAAAAATTTTCTCCCAAACCTCTCTCAGCGAAAAACTTTCCTTCCGCGGCGATAAACTTTTTCAGTAAGTAAAAAATCTGATAAGATAGAGTGCTGTATTTTTTTCTTATTATTCTATATGCTTTAGTAATGTAAACTACAAAGTTTTATTTAAATGGTCCGACTGCTTGTAATTTTTGTTTTTTTTTATATATTAAAAAAAAAAGAAAAAAAGTGGGGTAAAAAAAAGACAAAAAAGGGGTTAACATTTAGAAAAATTAAAAATTATTGACAAGGATTTTCATTTTAAAACTATATAATGGCATATTTATGTATATTTTATGGGTTAAAAAAATACTGATTCTTCAATAAAACAATTTTTTTGTTAGTGAGCAGACGATTTTCATGGATATCAATTTCAACTCATTCGAAAATTTATATTCTTGACCCACGAAAATTTATTTATGTTTTTATAATGTATAACTATGCTTTACTGCACACATTTAGTATTTTTAACTCATTCATAGATTATTTTGATTTTTTTTTTTACTTTATGTAGTGTAAAAAAAGACAGCCTCAAATTAACATATTTGGTTTTTTAATGAGCTACAATAAATTTTGTATTAGTTGTACGTTTGTGAAATAAAAATTATTTTAATATTTAAAGTCCAAAGAAATTTCCTGTGAGTCAAGCTTTTGCATCAGTTAACTTTTTCTGACTTTTGTTACTGCTTAATCTTAGCTAAAGTTTTTGGTAAAATACCTAAAATTTAAATATATCTATAAAAAATTTTGTAGTAGAGATAGAGTTGTGAAATAAAAAGTGATGTACTGCTAATTACCCAAGTTGTCTATTTTTTACCCTTCCAATCATGTACTTGCAGTATCCTATTAGTTAGAGGTCTGTCTTTTATTTACCCTCCACTGTCTTTTTTTTACCCCATTTGGCGGGTAAAAAAAAAAAAAGGTTTTTTATTTTTTTATAGTTTTATGCCATTAGCTTGAGTGAAAAAACAGGCAAAATCTTAAAATACAAACAATTTAACATCATACAGTATTTTTTTGTTTAAAAATTCAAATATTTCCTACATGAAAAATGAAAAGATTTGATTTTGTCTTTTTTTTACCCCGCCCAACCCTATATTAATATAAAATTTACATTTACTACAGTGCATACCTGGAAAGGAATGATCTTGTTACTACACTTAAGAGGCATCTGAAATGCTTTTAAAGGAGATGCGTGTGAATTAGTTGGATACACATGATTACGTTTTAGGTCAGGAGATCCATACTGGGATTTCCATAGCAGCATGTCAATTAGTTAATGCTACATTAATGAACAATATTAAAAATGTTTTAATTAATACATGCAATTATAGATGGAGTCACAAGTAAAATGGCTTCTTAAAAATATAGGTATTCAATTAAGTACGTTATCTTCATAGCTTATACAGACCGTGTACTCAATGCGCTTGCGCTGAACTTGCGCAGTTGCTGTCGAACACGATTAATGAGTTTACATAGATCTACATTATTTAAAAAACTAGATATAACATAAAAAAGGAGTACATAAAAGATAACAGCTTGTAGGGGTGTTATTTTTTATGAAACAAATATTAATATGGTTAGACTTGGGGGTTACAGATAATACGATAAAAAAATTTGCTGAATACTTGAATGTTTAACCCTTTACACATGAAATAACTACCATATGAAATTTTAAAGTTAGTGAAATAAAAGAGAAATACCTATAGACAGTGCAAAGGGTTAATACTTTTATAGATAAGGAATGATAGAAGCTTAAACATCGAAGTACACGACGTTCAAATTTGTAATTTATGTTTGTGTAAAATACAATACCTGTACAGGCGAGGATTCCCCAATTCCAGTTACCCGATTAAGTGGAGTGTTTTGGGACTGGAATTGCTGATGTCGCAATCTTGGATCATCCCAGGTTGTTGTTTTTGTATAGTAGTTTACAAAATAACTGAAATAAGATTATTTTTATTTAAGTTTTGTCTGCATGCTTAATTTTTAAGCGACGACAAGGTGTGGATACCAGAGTCAAGAGGATTAACTATTTATACATTAGGATTATTAGAAAAAATATTTCAAGTATTATACTAACTATCTTGAAGTACGCGGATCATATTTGCAATCCCATCCTGGCGGTAAAGGAATTGGATTACTAATGTCACCCATTTTTAAAAATATAGTTTATAAAAATAAACGAATTTCTCTTTACTTAGTAAATTTTAAATTATTTCTTTAAATTACAGCAAAATTATTAAATATTTTTTAATGTTTATGTTGCGTATATTTATAGAACTTTTTATGTAGTAACAATTGTTGACGTCATTTTTAAATATTGATTAGCAAGTAACGCGCGTTTATTATCCTTTTGAAAACATCTCTAACCTATCTAACGCACATATCGCACATATACTCAAAAGCCTCAATTCGTCACAAATCGTCACAAATATACGAATGATTGGAATAGAATAAAAATAAATGTCACTGTGACAAATGTCAGTATGACATTTTATAAAATTATTAGATGACAATGTTGCCAGATTGAAATGGAACAAATTAGGATTAGATTTTAATTTTAAAATAAACTTAAGGATGTTACAAAAAAACGAAATTCCAACGTTTTCCATTGAGTTTGAAATATGTTAAACAATAGACGATTCTGCATCGATTAACAAAAAGAAAATTGTATGTCACGGACAAATTAAACGAAATAATTAATGTTAATGTTTTCATTTATCGTGTGTTGTTTGAGCCGGAAGTAGCTTAGCTAGAAATAAATTTGTAAAATTAATCATGTTTTATCCAACTTTCGTGAAAAAAAAAAACTAGTTTTATGAACCTTATACTTTGTATTATTTTTTAATGAAAAAAAAATTGAACCCACCGGCCTATCTTTTTCGTAAAAATTAAAATAAAATTAAAAGCCGGAACCACACAGTTACAGCCAGAACCACATATAATGAATGTTTTCCATTTAGGAAACACAGACGACACAGTGCATTTTTTTTTTTTTTTTTTTGCACAAAAAACTAATTTTTTTAATTTTAACCTTTTAATTGCTTTTAGATGCAATAAAAAGATTAGTTTTGCAATAAAATTTAAAAAAATTAGTTTTTTTTTATGAAAAAAAAGAAAATGCATTGTGTCACACAATGTTCTCTAAATGGAACATTTTCTATACGTCAACTGTCAAATAATAATTCCGATAGGTGCTAAATTCAACGTCAACCATAGTCAAATTAAATCTTTATTTGATAGAAAAAATTTATTAATTGATATAATTTTTTTATACAGTATACATCTTAATTCATAAGATAAGTGTTTCTAGTAATAATTTAATATTATGATTAATTTTTAAAAAATTTTAGATGTAGTACTTGATTTATCTATATACATATCATAATTATTATCTATATATATATGATATATATCAAATCATTATCTATATATATATCATAATATATATTCCTTAAAGATGTTAAGATGTTTTTTCTCGTCATTGGCCTGATAAGAAATAAATGTTTATAGCATATGTAAGAAGCCATAATATGATTCCTACCAGAACTGCGGCATCTATATTTTTGATTGAGGGGCTATGAATTTTGTTGCTTTTGTCACAAAAATTGAAAATATTTTCAAACAAAATCATTTTTTGAAAGTCAGGTGTATTTTTATTTATATTTTATTTGATATATCTATGTGTAAGTATTTCAGAATACATTTAGATATTTTCAATAATAAAGCAATAAAATTTACAGTTCCCCAATCAAATGTATTTGTCCTCCAGTTCTGTTAGGAACAACGTCACCAATTTACTCATACATCAGGGGTGACCATCGTGACGATCGTGATTCGTGATCGGTCTTGTCGATGTCGATCTTTAAAATTTTATTGGTTATGTTTGAGCATTTTCTGCATATGGCTACTTAAATTTGATACCGGTACTTTAAATAGTTTAAATGCTTTTTAACTAAATTATCATGGGGAAAAAAACGAAAGAAAAGAAAAAGGGCAAAGGTGCAGAGAAAACTGCAACTAAAACAGAAAAGAAATTAGTCAATAAATTTAAAAAACAACTTGCGGCTTCGGGTGAGGTTAGATTATAAAAATATCAGTAAAAAATATTTTTATTTAATTGATTTCTGATATTTCAGGATGATATTGAAGCGATTGTTAAACAAATTGAAAAAGAGGAGAAACAGCGACAGAAAGTCATCGAAAAAGTTGTGGAATCACCATCTAAGAGAGGAAATTTCAGTTTAATTGCACACCCGGATAAAGATGAACTGATACTCTTTGGTGGTGAATATTATAACGGTCAAACGACTTCTGTTTACAACGATTTATTTTTTTACAACATCGCACGCAATGAATGGACCATTGTTAAAGCTCCCGGTAGTCCTCCGCCAGTTTGCGGTCACCAAATGGTAGCAACATCAATAAACAAAGGTCAACTTTGGTTATTTGGCGGGGAATATACCAGTCCCACCCAGTCACAGTTTTATCATTATCGTGATTTGTGGGTGTATCATCTGGCGGAAAAGCGATGGGAAAAATTAAATGCCCCGAATGGACCAAGTAGTCGAAGTGGACATCGGATGATTTATTTAAAAAAGCAGTTATTCGTGTTTGGAGGGTTTCATGATAATTTAAGAGATTATAAATATTTTAACGATGTTTACGTGTTTAGTTTAGAGACATATAAGTGGACAAAATTAGAGCCTAGTGGGATTCCCCCGGCGCCGCGTTCTGGTTGTAATATGGTGCCTTTAGCTGATGGAAGAATTGCCATTTTTGGCGGTTACAGTAAAACTAAGTTAAAGAAAGATGTGGATAGAGGGCAAATTCATAACGATATGTATATTTTGACGCCAGAAAGTAAGTTTTGTTTATTGGAAGAATTGAGGCAATCCACTCCAGAACTCAGATTATCCATTTTTTTTTTTTAAACTGAGTTTTTAGTATCATGGGATTTAAAAAAAATAGTATCTAATATTATTTATTAATATCTTTCCGAAACTAATTCTGTTGTATTAATTCTTTAAATGATTAAGACGAGTTAACTCGTCATGCAATTTGGCGACTCAAAATGCTTTAATATGTGTATGTATATTCACTATAGAGTTCCTATAATAAATAGAGTCGGGACATGTCAGCCATTTTGTATCCAAAACAGAGCGGGAAGCTTCAAAATTAATTATCACATGTTTGAGTAAATATTTTTGAGTACATAATTATTGTTAATAAGTTATGAATTAATGAGCAATTAAAAATTTTTAATTTAATTATTCTTTCTAAGTTAAACTAAATGGTTTTTGTTAATATTTAATTTATTTCCAATGTATTTTACGCAAATTTTGGATAGAAAATGCCGGAACTAATCAGCGTTCAGCACACATGTCACCACTCTATTTATTATAGGCACTCTATTTCACTAATACAAGTGCCGCCATCTGTGCCATTTGTCGAAATACGGTATTATTGTAAGTAATGTTCAATTTTACCAACATGGTTTAGTATAGTTTCTACTTTGCAAATTCCTAGGGTATCATTTTTTAAAGTTGGTGTCTCTGATTTTCTTTCTTTTTTTGTAACCTTATCTATTGTACTTGTCACTGGCAGTAAAAGGTCCGGGATTTTGAGGCAAAAAAATTTCTCCCAATAAAAATCTCAAAAAAATAGTTTCTACTTTGCAAACTCCTAGGGTATCATTTTCTAAGGTTGGTGTCTCTGATTTTCTTTATCTTTTTTGATTTTCTTTACCTTATCTATTGTACTTGTTATCACTGTTATCTCGATCATAGAGATGTAATCTCAAATGGCTCAGTGATACCTATATCCAACCTATACCTATGTTTTTAGTTATAGTATATCGGCCATATCGGCTGTGTCACACACTAACAGTTGTTTCATTCTGACACCAGATGACAGTAATGTTGTCGAGCTCAATCCATTTCTTAATATAAAATGATTTTTCTTAAATAATTTCAAATTAAAAAATTAAAAAAATAGAGAAAAGGAAAGGAATTTTGAAAATTTCACTCGCGCGCTAATCTTTTTAGTAAAATGTAACACATTTTTGGCTTCTTGAAAGAAATTCAGAAGTGAGTTTTGAAATGGACCATCTCAATTTTTAATTAAAAACTGACTATTCGATTAACTAATAAATTTTCATGTTATAGAAAATGATACTTCTGGATTAAAATGGAAATGGGTGTTCTCAAAACAAGGAGCAAAAATATCACCACGATGTAGTATGACCACAACGTATGGACCAAACAATAAGGCGTACTCGTTCGGAGGCGTTTTTGATGAAGAAGACGACGAAAATATATCTGGTCGCTTCTATAACGAACTTTATTGTTTAGATCTGGAACATGTTACATGGAACTTAGTCACTCTTAATAAAAAATCGGAGAAAACGAAACAGAAAACTGAAGATCAAGAAACAGATGACAAGCAAAGCATGGAAATCGACAACACACCCACAATCGTGTCAGATGATGGAATATTTCAAGTTAAAGTTGGTCCAGCTCCTTCGTGTTCACACACGACCAAAGATGACGTTTCAACGACGGAAGAATTTTGGCCAAGTCCACGAATGAATTGTGGTCTGGCGATAAAACGTGGTGTTTTATACCTTTACGGGGGTCTCCTCGAAGATGGCAATAAACAGATTACGTTGGGTGATTTTTATTCGTTAGACTTGCACAAATTAAATGAATGGAAGGTGATTATTCAGGATGATATGTCGCAACAGGAATGGTTTGATTCGGAAGAAAGTGAATCTGGTAATTCGGAAAGCGAAAGTGACAGTGAAGATGGTTCGGAGGGTGAGGAAGATAAGAAATCGGGTTCTTCAATGGATACAGATTAAGTTTAAATAAAATTTTTGAATTTGTTAAGTTAAGAAATTGTTTGTACGTTATTTAAAAGAAATAAAATATTAAATTTATACTTAAGTACTATTTTGTTTCAACCAATATAATTTTTAAATTAGCTATTCTTATTAGAATATCTCTTGTAAATCCAACGACAAAATTCGTTTTGACGATAAATCAGTTTTCATTTGACACTTCTTTATTACTCTTTAAATGATTCAGACGAGTTAACTCGTCATTGCAATATGGTGACTCAAAATGCTTTGATACGTATATATTCACCAATACAAGTGCCGCCATCTGTGACAGATTTGTCGAAATACAGTGTAATTGGAAGTAATGGTCAATTTTACCAACATAGTTTAGTATAATTTCTGTTTTGCAAATTCTTAGGGTATCATTTTTTGATGTTGCATCTTTAATTTTCTTCTTTTTTGTAACCTTATCTATTATACTTATCACTGGTAATAAAAGGTCCGGCATTTTGAGACAAAAAATTTTTTCTATGGTTAAAATAAAAGTGTTAAATTAAATTAAATTAAATAAAATTTTTATTTATATTTTAAGTGGGATAAAAAGACTTACAATTTTATTCAGTGTACGCCTGAAAAACATCTAGTATCTTAGTTTTGACCCATTTGGAAAGAAAGACTAATCATCTGGTTATATCACGATGGTAAGAGAACGTTATTGCTATCTTGAGGTGTCTAAATCAGTAGGGATGGGAAAAAATAATCGATTTTTATAATAATCGATTATTTTTTTCTTATAATCGATTCTCTAAATAATAATAATTCTATAATAACTACACTCTATTATTTCCTTATTATTTAAGTTGAAAGGTGAAAGAACAACTTGGTTTGTTTTTTAGTTTTAAAACAAGAAAGTTGACATTTTGGTTACTTTTGACACTTACCATTTTAACTAATCGTCATTCTAAATAATTGTTAACATTGTTAATATTAATTTAGTAATTTTATTATTACCTATATAGAAAAATATGCAATTTTTCGAATAATTTTAAAAAAATCCGAATTTTTCGCAAAAATCGATTATTCCTTTTAAAATCGATTTTTTACAAATCGATTTATATTATAAAGAGAAAGATCGATTTTTTAATAATCGATTTTTTCCACTCCATGTTACATTCCTATAAAACAGTAGTTAGTGTGTGGCATAAATCAGCGTTTCTCAACATTTTCTCAGCCACCATCTAATTCAAATAAATATCGAGACTTGCATAAGCATTAGCGAAATGTTTAAAAACAATTTAAATTTAAATATAAGTCTTGTAGGCCGGAATTATTTCCATCGTTAGTTGAAATAATATTAGGGCGTGTAATATGAAATGTCGTTTTCTGATCACTTGGTTTACTATTGCAGGATTAGCGATAGTTTGCGCCTCGGATATACTCGAATTTTTAGCCCTTTCCCTTAAAATTTATTTATGCACATGCGCAGTTAACTTTCAGCCGGCGCACACGCTAAAGTATACAGGGTGTTATTGAATAAGTGCGAAAGATTTTAACAGGTGAGGTTCTTTTATGTAAAAAAGTTCATATAAATCCAGGTCCTAAAACGCTTAGTTTCCAAGATACAGGGTGTTCAGTTTCTCGTCTTTTTTAATATTTTCTTAAATATTTCAAAATCGTTTTGAGATATTGTCATTGTCACAAAATTTGAGACACGATATGACAGGATAAATATCCATATTTTGAAGTAGACAGAATATTTCCATTCAAACCAGTGGCGTCCGTACGGCCATATGATGACATATTTTTGAAGAAAAAAAGAAAAATGTTTTTTCAAATGTTCCATAAATTGTTGACAAAAATGACCTCTTATTGTTAGTATTTTGTCGTTCATGTAGCTGTTTTCAAGATAAAAATAATTTCTAGTTATTGTTCCTACCACAAAACCGGTATGACCTATCTAGTAGCCCGTCTACTCTGTATCTTGGAAACTAAGCGTTTTCGAACCTGGGTTTATATGAACTATTCTACACAAAAGAACTTCAGCAATCACTTGTTAAAATCTTTCGCACTTATTCACTAACACCCTGTATAAGGAAGGGGTCAAAAACCGAGTATACCCGAGGCACAAACTTTCGCTAATCCTGTTATATGTAATTCAAATAAATATCCACACTTTCATAAGCATTAAAGAAAGGTACATGAGCAGTTCTTTAAAATTAAATATAACTCTTGCAGCCTGAAATAATTTCCACTGTTAGCTGAACTTTTTTGTTAGCCATTTTTGAAGCCACGCATATCTGACAGATTCCAATATAAGTTATACCATAGGCGTAGGTGTTACTCGTATTACAAACATTACTTTTAGTTAGAAGTGAAGTCGAATTATACTGATTTAGCCTAAACTTATAATGGAGTAATGACCACTTGACTTAGTGATTAGCAAGCTGACTTCTGACGATGGTGATCTTGGGTTCGAGTTTTGATTGAGTAAAGACGGTTAAAACGGATACTTCTCAAATCTTGGATGTTTGTAGTGTTCTAGGTTTTTTCCAGAAACGGGTAGTCACCGACGCGAGCTAAAGGCTCTTTTATGAGAGATAGGATAATTCCTGTAATGGATATACATATATTTATATGTCTTATCCTAATTCTTATGGAGTAATATGAGTCTTAACTTATTAGGAAGTAGAATAGATCCAAAAATGAGTTAATATTCAATTCAATTAAAATGATAGGTTGGTAAGATTTGAACTTAAGCCGTTTGCACTGTAGTTCATGATGTTACTGATAGATGTATGTATTAATAGACATTATTTATTGCATATTTTCTGTCACTATTCGATTTTATTGCTTATAGTTACAACGTTATCAGCTATTTTAATGTCCCATAGGAATATTCAAAGATCTACATATTTAACTGTAATTTGTATGCAAACCAAAGACTGCGAATCAATTTTCAAAAAATCGAATTAAATTTATCAATTGAAAGTATTGTTTTAGACTTTTTTTTTAATAACGACATTGAAAGAAAGTTTTTTTTATAGTTTAAAGAAGTAATTTATTTCTTGAAATTGACTTGAATGTAAATTACGATATTTGAAGACTATTTATAAACAGAAATTTTGTGAAAATGGTTTTGTTTCAAAAGTATATTGTTTTCTAAAAGAAGTGTAAATTTATTCCAATTGTTACCATTGTAATGAAATCTTCAGATTTAATATGTGTAATTATTGTTTTTTCACTTTGTTTTGTACATTTTTTAGATAAAATAAACTGTAAATTGTATTAATTTTAGGTTTATATGATTATGACTGTCATGGTATTCATATTAGCACCATTAATATTAGCGTATGATCCCGAATATCAGTAAGTAAAATTGTTTCTTTAATTTTATCTTATCAGAAACGAATTTAATAAAAATTATGATTTTTAAAAACCACCCAAATAAATTTGATATTTGAATCAATCTTTATTATTTCTTTTTGTAGAATCGGACAAGTCACTCATATTGAAGCAGCACACGCAAATGACGCTGGAGTATGGAAAAAGAAAATTATATGGAAGGAAAGATGGCTTCAAGAATGGAAGTATAAGACAATTTCAATTCCTTATTGGAAGAAAATTTGGTCACCTATAGAAATTAGCGAATGGATTCCTAAGCCAGTAGAAGGCATTTAAAAGTAATTATTATTGTTAATTAATTTATTGTTATTTTTATATTTTTAAATAAATTAATATAATAAAAAATTTGGTTTTGTATTTATTAAATAAATGAATTTTCACAAAGTAAAGCTCACAACAATTAATTTGTATTTATTTTTTTCAAAATCATGGTTCAAATAATAAATACTTTAATTACGGTTTTCTGGTTAATCTTTTTTTAATCAGAACCTTCTAGTATATTCAAGTTCCATATTATATTCTTTTGAACTTCTTTTAAGGAGCAATTATAAGAAAATTCTTAAGAAAAGTTTAAGAATTAATTTTACTTTTAGTTTATTATTCTTGTTCTGAACCTGGACTCCTTTGATTAATGGGTCCTAGACATTTATCTTTCTTTGTTCAGTTAATTCGGCATTGATCCTACTGAAGAACATATCCTACTAAAATACTGTCACTAAAATTGATAATTGTATCTACCATAACAAGTATCCTTTGCAATGAGGAAATATATCAACTGTAATGTAATATCCCACATACCCATCGTTCCAAAACAACGTTGTTTTGGAACGATGGGTATGACCACTTTACGACAAATATGGAGTTTCTATCTCCTAGTTTGTTTATTTGCAATTCTATCGATTTTTATTAGATGTAGGTAAATGCCCTATAAAAGGCACTTTTTTTTTATCATAAAACCAAAGATTATTGATTCAATACAATTAATTAATCTTCCGTTTATATTAATTAATAGACATATAAACACTTGTTATATTTTTAAAGAGCATTTTAATTAATATATCTGCTGGAATTTGAAATATGTATTAATAAATAAAGATTCCCCTTGAAAATGTTTCTATTTAAACACGTATGTCAGTTTAACCCTTTCCTAGGCACTAGGTGATATGTTACAATCAGGCCTGACGAGAAGGGATGCAGCCGCGGGGCTTTGCTTGAAGAGGGTGGCCCGTAGCTATCGGTTGAGAGTCCGGGAGTTTTTTTTGCTTGCCATTTATTTTTGGAAAAGTTTGTTTATTCGCGGAGTCCGCCATTTCTTTCCACGGTCCTAGTTACAATGATTTATTGCCAGAAAAAGGTCTTAAAAATAGCGGATCATTTCGGTTTTCGGCTTTAGTAGGATCAGTGCCGAATTAGCTGAACTGACAAAAACGATAAATATCTAGGAACCGTAAATCAAAGGAGCCCAGGTTCAGAACAAAAAATAATAAACTAAAAGTAAAAAAAAATCTTTAATTTTCCTTAAAACTAGCTTTCATACAATCCCATTGAAACTGACACTGCGAAATCCTGTTCTTGTGTTTTACTGTTTGTGCTTACCTCATTTCTATTTGGAACCTTCTCTTTTCTTCAGTAAAATTAATGCAATGAAGTTGTCAACTTCAGTGCTTTAATTTAAGTTAATCCTGACTACCTGGCTATATCTATATTGCGTTCCTTTGAAATGATTTATTAATTTTACAAAACTTTCAGTTTTGTTTCCTTTATTTTATTTTATTTTAATTTTTTTTTTTTTAAATTGTGTTTTATCATATTATTATAAAATTTTATGGTTCTAAATTGCATATTGATGTATTCTTTTTTGTTATGGACTTTGAATAGTTTAAATTTCCTATCTGAAAGTAAAAAATAATTAGCATTGTGTTATTGCAAGGACTTAGTCATCATCAAAAGAAATACAGTAATACCTCGTCTACCGCGGGGATTTAATTTCGTAAAAATACCGTGGTTGGCATTTTGCATACGTACCGTGGTGGAACGAAACATTTTGAACTTTTCGATTTTCACACTTTTAGCTTATTTTGGAAATTCACCTATTATGGCCATTTTTATGGTAAGAGTTAAGTCCGGGACTATAATAAACATTTCGTTTTGAGGTCGCTAGAATCCGAAAATGATATTTACTAAAATTTATATATATGCAATAACTCTCGAACGAAATACCCAATGTTTGTTTATGAAATTTGGTGAGAACATTCGAAACTCGAAATCGTTAGATGAGTTTGTTAGCCAGATATGTCGGATGCTCAGAAGCAAGATTTTCGGACACTGTCAAAAAAATGTCGGGCACTTTTGTCGACTATCGATTTTGTTGTTATGGGTCCTGATGACCTAAATATTTTCGTCCCTTTTCACCCCTGATATTATTCCTATTGACCCCTAATTTCGTTCCTACCCGTACTAATTATTCATTTATAAATAGATAGAATATTTGTGAAAAATAAATTAATTTTACATATTTTTAATAAATGAATGAGCTTGAATTTTGAAACTTTGAAACCCTTTTGACCACATATAAATAAATTACGAAACAACTTTCGATAACCTAATTCTTGCGCTTTTTCGCTACTGACTTGTTTCACACTTTATTTTTTAATAATACTAAAACAGTTTTAACATTTTTTATTAAGTTCGTTGTTGTGGAAAAATTTGTCAATACCCACTTTATTCATGTACTTTTTTTGTGTAATCGAACAATGTGTAATCGAAACCATGATTGGCGAATTCGCGGAAGACGAGGTATTACTATAAATTTTCCGTAATATAAATGTTTAATAAAAAAGTTAATTATATTTTATATAATAAAACTATAAAAAGTTAAAAAATTTATACACTACTTATTTACTCTGGAAAACATGTCATTTAATTGTTACATAAATCTTTAATACGTTGTTTCACTGAGGAGGAAAATTTATAAGATTTTCTATTCTTAAGTGGCTCAACATCGCTCTTGAAAATGATAAGAGTAAAATAACATTCCTTTAAATTTAATAATCTTAAACAAACAATTTTTCTTCTATATATAAAACAAATCATATTCGACGCTTTATTTGTGAATTAAATTTGTAAAAGTGCAATTAACTAAAAGAAATAAATTAGTAAAATGTATTCTCTAATTTTTCTAACGGTTCTCGTTTTTAATGTGTTTACAATAAATTCTGCTCCCGTTGAACAGTATACACTTCAAAATGATTTCGATGATTTCAAGAAAATTATTGAAAAATCTGCAGATCAAGTAATGGAAGTATTTTTAAAATATCTGGCAGAAGATACAAAATTCCAGAATGAAATCAAAATCGTTGGAAGTGACCAAGTTAAAAATCTTGTTCAAGTAGTTGATGCAATTCCCGAGTTTGAAGAGGTAAGCTTTTGTATTTAGCTTAACTTTAGAGTAGCCAAAATTTCTGATATTTATACACAAAAATTATGGAAAGTATCCGAAAGTACAAAATGAATTTGAGAAAACGTTTATATTTTTTCAGTTTGCTGAATACTTATCTAAGGAAGGAATCCAACAGACATACCAATATATTGCTGCACTTCATGATTTTTTGGGTATTCCGGTGCCAGAATTTGTGGAAAATCATCTTCCACGTCTTCATAAACGTGACGTTAATACGGATTCGGAAAAAGGAATAAGAGGATTTTTGGATGAGATCGAAAATATTATAGATATTGAAGGTATTAAAAATTTATATGACGAAAAATTACAAACAAGTGAAAGTTTCAAGAATTTCGTGAATGTATTAAAAGGCGACAAATTTAAAAAGATTGTAACTACTGTTCAACAAGATCCAAATTTTAAGTTTCTCGAAAATAAAGCAATTGAAGCTGGTATTGATGTGGAACTTGTTAAGACAATGTTGCATGAATTATTTGGATGGTAACATTAAATTTAAGTGTGCTTTTAAAACGATAATAATTTTTTAATTTTTGATCAATCGTTTATTTTAACACTTGTATGAATTTTAATTAATATAAAGATACTAATACATATTTTGAAGTTTATTGGTGTATTTTCCTTGTTAAAATTTATTTGTAAGTTACTCTGCAAAAAGGGCTATTTTACCCAGTAGGTACAGGGGCCTACGGAAGCCTTAAAATGAAATAATGTAACTGCATTAACACGTATTAATAATATGGATGATCGTAGAGTAGCTCTATCTATATGAAATATTGCTTGCTTACTATAGAAATTTTTAAACCTTGTCATAAACTTTGGTTTCTTGATTTGATCGAATAATTGTTTATTCGATTGGAAAAGTTGAATTATGTAATGTCCATTTCACTCAAATTTAACTATGCTTCGTCACTTATGAATTTAAATAATTTCCGTTTTCTTGGCTTTATCTCTTTCATTATTGCACTTACGTAAATTTTAAAATTGCAGTTTGTTTTTAGAAAAGAATAGAAGATTGATTTGTTTTGAATATAAGAATTATTTAATTTTTTAACTTTGATTCACGATCAATTTTATTTGAAACAGGGTATACTTTCAAGTAATTCAACTTATTTGTGAATGTGGATGCAAATATTCTGGGATGTGGCTATTTATACATACAGTATGTATACGCAATTGGCTATTTATACATACAGTATGTATACACAACTGGCTATTTATACATACAGTATGTATACGAAATTGGCTATTTATACATACAGTACATGTATACGCAGTTGACTACTTATACATAATTATGTATACAAGTAGTAACGCCAGAAGTTATCCCCAATGCCCTGAACACCCCAAGGATTAGCCCTGAACACCCCAATGAGTTTTTTGTTAAAATTGGCCAAAATTCAAATTTTCTAAAATTTTTTTACACCATTGCAAAGAACAGAAGAAATAACATAAGATACTCTTTAAACCATTGTTCTATTTAAGGTTTTCAAAAAAACTAACTTTTTAAAAAGGCAAATTCGCTGTGTTAAACAGGATGCTGCGCCAGAAGTACAAGTTAATGTTACTACTTTTATTATGTATATGTACATGGTTATTCATATAGTATGATATTTCTTATGTAGGTACGTATATATAGTTATCAGTTTTTTCTAGGTTTCAAAATTCGCTATGTTATGTAGAATGCTGCGACAGGGGTATTATGAATAAAAGCTCATTTTTAAATATAATTTTTTAATGGTATATTTTGGTTTGTATTCATAGAAATAAGTGATCGGAAACGGAAGATCACCACCGAAATCTCATTCTTGGGCAAAGAATAATTATTTACAAATGGGCCTCTGCGTATAATTGCTTCAAAATTATTTAATTACCCTTTGCCTGAAAATGAGCTTTCAATGATGCCGTTCGGTTCATTTTCCACTTCTATCAATAAAAGCTGTAATATACCGTAATTATCTATCCAATATAGTAAGTTTTAGAACTTCGAAACGTAATATCACGAAAACTAGACAAAATATCAAAAAACTTTAATCTTCCATTTTTGTATTACTCACCAAGTTCTATAAGAATTGGTTTTAATTTTTGTTGGCAACGGAAACTATCTTTTAGTAACCCCTAGACTTAGACATTCGGAGGGTTGGAAAATAAACTTCCGGTCCGCGTCACCAAAAATCCGTTTAGGGGGTAACTTTTTAAGCCAAAAAAATTATATAAAAAAAAAATTCAGCTCAGTCGGAGGTACGCGGTTGTTATAATTGTGTAATAATTATAAAAATATTAATTGCAATAATAGCGCATACAGTCAATATGTATAAGTAGCCAATTGCGTATACATACTGCATGTTTAAATAGCCAATTTCGTATACATACTGTATGTATAAATAGCCAATTTCGTATACATACTATATGTACAAATAGCCAGTTCCGTATACATACTGTATGTATAAATAGCCAATTGCGTATACATACTGTATGTATAAAATAAATAGCCACATCCAATATTCTGTGGATGCAAACCTCCTTTGTTGATTCAGTTAGTCATTCGACAATACAGATAAATCGTGCAAATTGCATATATTGGTTCATTAGACACATTAGACAGTTGAACTTGTTGATACATAAAAACAATGGCCTCTATTGCCTCTATATTCTTAATAATGTTGCACAAAATCTTATATTCTAGTGTTTCTACAATATTATGGATCATCTGTAGGTTATTTTGAAAGATAATACCGATAATATTATATTGTATTGGTCAAAAACAATTTGAAGTTTGTGCAATGGGTAAATATTCTACTGTCTGCAGTGTCTGCAGCTTCTGTACTCATCTGTAGATACTATTGCGTTAACATTTTATTTGTTTACAAGTTTCGAGTTGTTTTTTGTTTTGTTGTGTCAGCAATATAATGTCTACTGTTTGAACCAATCCAAATTATTAATTTGTAAAAATAATTATACCTCTTTTCAGATAAAATTGATCATGAGTTTTCGTTAAAAAATTAAATAATTCTTATATTCGAAACAAATCGATCTTCTATTCTTTTCTAAAAATAAACTGCAAATTTAAAATATTCATAAATGCAATAATAAAAGAGATAAAGCTAAGAAAACGGAAATTATTTAAATTCGAAGTTACGAAGCATGGTTAAATTTAACTGAAATAGACCATATTTGTTGCTTCATAAATCATAACGTCTTTATCACTTAACATTTTAAATTAAACAACATTTGAATTGTTGTACAATTTCTACCGGAAAGAAGTTAGCGCCGAAAGTTGAAAAATCTTTTTGTTTTTTTATACGGTTAAATTGCTCCCAAATTGCTCCTTTGAAATCAGTAATTGCTCCACCTGAAACTTAATTATTTAATTAGTTATTTATTAAGAAAAAAATTTTTTTTCCGTTATTTAAGTTATCAAAATCTCCCAAAATAATACTTTTTTATATAATTTCTTTACGTCAATAAATTGCTCCCAGTTTGCTCTATTTAATTTAAGGGCTAAATCTTAATTTTTTTGAATAATTATTAAAATATTTTGCTTTTTATAATGTTATTTAACTTGTCAAAATTCAATTATCCTTAAATATATGCAAACGACTTAAAGGTATAATGAATTGCCTATACGTTTTAATAATACATAACCTAATTCATAATATTTTTTATTTCAATATATTTTAATTATTATTCAGAGAAATTGATAACTAACTTTTAAATTAGATGGAGCAAATTGGGAGCAATTTTTTGATATAAAGTAATTGTATAAAAATGCATTATTTGACAAGATCTTGATAATAGAAATAGTCAAACAAAAAAGTTTTTTTGTTTGTAAATAATTAATTAAGTAATTAAGTTCCAGGTGGAGCAATTACTGATTCCCAAGGAGCAATTTGGGAGCAATTTAGCTATATAAAAAACAGAAAGATTTTCCAACTTTCGGCGCCAACTTCTTTCCGGTACAATTTCTACATTCAGTTTATTATACGATTTTACAAATCAATAATCATTGAATTGTCTGGAGAAACTTCAATAAATTGCACAAGCTTACTGCACAACATAGGTGGGATTTCAAGAAAATATTGGAGGTGGGGAGCAAGGAATCTCTGTATCTTCACCCATTTTCTTCTGCCATATCATTTTAATAAATCTTCTTAATTTTGCATTCACACGAATATTGGGGGGTCAGGTGTGAATTTTTCATTTTTGCTATCAAAAATACGAAAATCCTTTTATAAGTAAGTATGACCGATTCGATCGAGATCTTGTTCTTACAAAGTTGTCTTACATGCCTAATTTTGGTAAAAATGAAGAAAACGACTTCGACAACTCCTAATTCGTTTCCAGTTTCATCATTCTATTATTTTGGTTACGGTTTTTGAGACATTGAAAATTTTAGTAAACTTGATGACGTCATCAAGTTAACAAAATATTTTTTTTAAAAATTATGCTTGTGATTTACATTGAGGTAATTGGTTGAATTAGAGTAACTTGGATGTGAACTATTCATTTTTGCTATTAAAATGATAAATTTTTTTTTTGGAAGTATGATTGATTCGACAGCAGTCTTTTATCTAGTTGTTTTACATGCGTAATTTTGTGTAAAAATGAAAAGAACGACCTAAGGGGAGACTCGCTAAAAAGGAAAAATAAATCGATTTTTTTCTTTATAATTATGTTCCTTAAAGTGTTACAAACATTCTCCTATAATTTTATTTAAAAAAATGAAAAATCAAAAAGTTATGGGTAGAGTGAGGACATTGGTCCGCACAAGTGGGGTGACCAATTATTTATAGTGGGTTCTAGTACACACTACGTCATCAGAAGTATGGGGACACCTTGGTCGAGTGGGGTGCCCACACTTTTGACACGGTACTGTACTTAATGTTGTGGTACACTACCGTGTCAAAAGTGTGGGCACCCTCCTCGGCCAAGGTGTCCCCATATTTTTGACGACGTAGTGCGTGTTAGAACCCACTATAAAAAATTGGTCATCCCTTAGAAACATGTCCTCACTCTATTTATGGGCATTTTGTGCACTCATTTTACTATAATTCAATTAAAATAAAAAAAAAATATGCTTTTTTCTCTTATGTATCCCAAAAAGTATTTGAGATATCGACATAAATCAAAATGCATATTATTCCTCGATACCGTCATTTTGGCAGGAACTAGAATTTTTTGGTTCCGTAATATATTTTCAAAATGACGGCTGTTTATAGTGGAGAAAAAGCGAGGATTATTGAAAATTTATTTTCAAAATGCAATTTCTCGCTAGTTTTTAGCGAATTTACAGAATGGAAACTCGCTATTACAGCCTTACTCATGGTGGAACTTCAGCCCGAGGTTATGGCAGTTTGTTTTGAGGTCCTTAGAACCCAAAAATAACATTCACTAAAATTTATATATACCTCATTTCAGATACAATTGATCATGACTTTTCGTTAAAAAATTAAATAATTCTTATATTCGAAATAAATCAATCTTCTATTCTTTTCTAAAAATAAACTGCAAATTTAAAATTTACATAAATGCAATAATAAAAGAGATAAAGCCAAGAAAACGGAAGTTATTTGTTATCACTTCAATATTGACAATTTTTGATTGGACAATCTCCGAAAGTCCACTGTATATATATATATATATATATATATATATATATATATATATATATGTATATTACGCGCTAGCAGGGCCGTGGAGAGAAATGCCGGGCCCCGGGAATAAATCACATTTTTAAAAAACTGTTCCCCCAAAAAATGTGACGAGCAAAAAAAAAGTTCTTCAAAAAACTGCGGGCCCCCTCTTCCAGTCCGGGTCCCGGGGCTGAACCCCGGCTACCCCACCCTCTCGTCGGGCCTGTGCGCAAGGTGATGATGTTTATTTCTAAATAAAATAAATGTTAATCGTTTAACTAAACACGATGTAATATTTGTAATTTTTTTTTCAAACTGATGAAATCATTTAGCGCTGTTATGATGCGGATATTCCGATTATACTTTCACACACCTACAACATCCGACATTATTAATCACATACTAAAAAAAATTTTAACCAAACTACTTTCACTTTTTTTTTATCTCCGATCGTGTATGCTGTGCTTTCACCAATGTCTATTAATATTTTTAGCATTTTTTTTTTTTAATGGAAATTTTCATCGTTAATTTAACCAAAAGAATTTTATATTAATATACATATTATGAAATTACTCGTAATACGTTTTTGTTGCATAACATTTTTTTGTATGCTATGAGAAATTATACGAAATATTTTCAGCCAGTGTTGAAATAATGGAAAAAAAAAACTTTTCAAAATTTTCACCATTGTTGATTAGAAGATCAAGGCAATTTTTGTAAATTAATTCGATTTGAGGATTACTTCCACACTTGCTAATAATTAATAAAAACCTTTACTGTGCAAAAAATAACATTTTTATTTAATTAATTTTGTGACTTGTCTGATAATGATCATATGGATCGAAACATGTCAAAAAATTAATTAAATGAAAATGATATTTTTAGTAGTGTTTTATTAATTGTTAATGATTTCTTTATAGTGTGTTTTAATCAGTAGTTACCTTATTGTAGGGCCAGTATTGTGTGTTGGAAAGGTTTTGTTACCAGATTTCAAGTAATTTTGATTTAAGAAGGTTGAGTTTTAATAAAGTGTGTGATAGTTTATGAGTTGGAAATACAGCATTTGAAATTATGGGGTTGATTGGATTTACGAGATTTATTCGTTTATTTTGTTTACATATTTGCGAATTAGAGTTGAGTGAAAATTAATGACTTATATGAGTTTTAAAGTAAAGGACTTATTACTTTACTTATTTTTAAATTTTACATTGATGGGTTTCAGTTTTATTTCTTACATTATTTTTGCTTTTTGGACGTACTATAATATTTTTCTGCTAGGATTCTTTATACTTTTTTCGAGTCTCCCACTTGGATTTTTTAAGTTTCTGTCACTAAAATTTGACTAAAGTTTTTTTTGTTTATAAAATGTCTTTTAGCTTCACTGAATTCTACTTTACTTAAACTTTTTCTGTTAATAAGAATAAATTTGGCTCATAAATTTCGATAGTTTATAGATAAATAAAACCAAATCATTTTTAAATAATGATTTAACTTAAATATATTTCAAAAACGAAATAATAATAATTACAAAACGAACAACAGAAAATATAACAAAAATATATAACAAATGAATGTAATACATTGCTGCGACTATATACATATACTTAAACAACTTTTATCTACGACTAATATGAAATTATTTACTTACTGTACAAAATACTGTCTAGGTTAACTATGTTTTACATTTATGTAGCTGTGCGAAATTTTGTACTTTTCAACGACTGTGTGTAAAAAACAGCTCACTACATTTTTGTTAATCTTTATACAGTTCTATTATATTAAAATCTGTACAAAATTTCTTGTCTAACAACTGAAAGTCTGCATTTGTTTTTAATAAATTTCAATTTTGAAATAATGTAATGTATTGTATTCGTATAAAATTTATATTATTTATTGGAAATTTCATGTTAGCCGTAGATAAAGTATAGTACGCAACTCGGTTGTAAGGCATATTACATACGCACATAATTAAGCCTTCGCCACTGCGCAGACCTTGCATATGTAATACGCAACTTACAAGCTCAGTTACGTAATATAATTATTGTACTACCATCGTTACTTAAGAAATTTTAAGAAGTCATCTTCAGTCTTATAATATGTAAATATTAGTATTTGTTGGTAGAAGATCAAAAAGTTCCTAGGAACATTTTTATCTAAAAATAAGTTTTAAAAAGTAATCCTAATGAAATACAAACTTCAAGGAAATATTTTAAGTTGTTTTTATCTGCAAGAATTTTAATTTAATTTCAAATATTTGATCAAAAAAATTGTATATTGTACACTAACGGATTAAAGTGTGACTTCTGATCCCGAATCCCGAAAGTTTGTTACCAGAGTGCTTGCAAAGGCCCGAGGGGAACAATTCACAAGGTAACACTTTAGTCCCTTGGCGGATAATTTAAAATTTTAAAAATTTGGACAAATCAATCAAATTAGACAATACGATATTGCTATTTGTCTTTATTTACAAGCTTGAATTTGCTTATTATTTCAAATAGGTAATTCATTATCTAGCAACGTTATTTAATTTAAGTTGAATTTCGCTCGTTGATTGGCGACGTTCTATTAATTTCGCTTGCTGATTGGTTTAAAAGTGAGAGCAAAAGTATTTTTAGCCCCTTGGCGCTAAAATGACACTTTATTTCCTGTCATGATAGACTAAAATATATACTTTAGTCCCGAAATTGTGAAAAAAATTTTTTTGACTGATTTCTACAACTGTTTTAACTTTTTAACGAAATAATTTCAAATATTATTCATGTGATCTTTTTGATGTATCAGTAATAAAAATTCTCCAACATAATATTGTTTAGTCCTACGTTTTGTATAATATTTAAGTTTAGTTATTCGATTGTAAACAATAATGAAATTTCTTATGTAACGATTAAATTTGTCTTTGTTGCTTAATCAACTATACATGCTATTTATTTTATGAACGGTAGGACTTATAATTATTATTTGTAATACTATATACAAGGTACAAGTTTTGTAAAGTACAGGCTTTGAGTATTCAAAAATTAATTTAAGTATTATAATTTTATTATTCTTATCTTTTAAAGTATTTAGTTCTCACTGGCATGATAATAGAGATACTAACATTTATTGAAAGGGAATTCTTTTTATCCTTATCGACTATTCTTTCGAAAGAGTAAATAAACCCTCTAGGCAAATCCTTTCACGATAGTGAGGTGAATATTCGATTTGAATGTGTTGAATCACACAGTCATTCTTGTTACCACTTCACTACAAGGATATATCCTTCCTCTCTTTAAAGACGAGGGTTTTGGTGTATTCTCCCTTGGCGATCAACCAATGTTGGAAGAATCAAAATATTTCCGACCTCAGGAACACTAGTTTGAATTGTTTCAAATTCAACTGAAATGAAACTAGAGACTGGTTTCTCCGAGGTCCACTTGTTGGCCACTGCGACACCTCACTGCCTTTTTAATGAATACTCAAAGAAAATTTGAAAAAACCTAACTAAGCTGCTTTTGGGAAATTCCAAAACGATTGTTGACTATTTTGTGGTGGTGTTAAAGTTTGTTGTGGATTTATTACTAAAGGTGTTTGAGTTTTCACAGCTTCTTGACTATTTCTCTTAGCTAACCTATTATTACTAATTTGTTCATTTACTTTATTTGAACCTTGCGTTAAATCATCCTTTCGATCCCAGCCATGGTGATGGTGATCGTGGTGATCGGGGGTTGGGAACCATTCTGAAATCCATACAGGTTTCCAAATCTTTTTCCATGCTGGCACCCATATTTCTTTCCAATCAGGTACCCAGATTTGTTTCCATGCTTCTTTCCATTCTAATTTCTTGTCTTTGACCCAAATTTGCTTTTTAGCTGGCTTCCAGATTTGTTTCCATGCTGGTACCCACTCTAATTTCTTATCAGCTACCCAAATTTGTTTTTTCTCTGTTCTCCAAACTTGTTTCCAGGCTTCTTTCCACTCTAATTTTTTATCGGCAACCCAAATTTGCTTTTTGGCTGGTTTCCAAATCTTTTTCCATTCTACTTTCCATTCCAATTTCTTCTCTGAAACCCAAATTTGCTTTTTAGCAACTTTCCAATACTTTTTCCAAACGGGCTTCCAAACTAATTTTTTCTTCCAAAGGTCATGTGCTATTACTTCCCAGCCATGCTCATCTTTACCAAGATGATGTTTTCCATGTATGCCAACTTTATGCCATTCTGGAATCCATAATTGTTTCCATGCTGGAACTTCGTACTCTTTCCAAACAGGAACTTTAATTTCTTTCCATACAGGTACATAAATTTTTTTCCATGCAGGAACTTGTATTTCTTTCCAAGCGGGGACTTGAATCTCTTTCCACACTGGCTTCCAAATTTTTTTCCAGTCTGGAACTTGAATTTCTTTCCAAGCTGGAACTTTAATTTCCTTCCATACAGGTTTCCAGATCTTCTTCCATGCTGGAACTTGAATTTCCTTCCAAGCTGGCACTTGAATTTCTTTCCAGACTGGTTTATAATATTTCTTCCATTCTGGTCGCCAGATCTGTTTTTTAGCTGGCTTCCAGATTTTTTTCCATCCTGGTTTCCAAATTAATTTCTTTTTCCAATAGCCTGGATCGTGATGTTCGTGGTGATGCTCATCTTCTTGTACAACTACATGTTCCTCGTGGTGATGATGATCAATTGCGGGGGTATAATCATACCCTTCCCGCTTTTCTAATTTCTTACTATAAATTAAAATAAAAAGAAATATTTTTACTGAATTTGTTTATGTTTAATATTGACTTAAGACTTACCTTTGGTTTTGATCAACTGCTAGTTGTGTATTTGGATCTAAAGCTTTACCGAAAATTAGAGTTGCACAGGTTAATAACCCTAAGGCAACCTAAAACAAAGGAAAAATTCATTTCATTAACATTTATCCATTACTCTTTTTAAAAAAGATACTGAGTTGTGTTGACTGATTGACGTATGTTATTATTTACGAGTTTAGTGTAGTATTATTTTACATAATTTCTCTTATCACGTCAATGAATACGTGCATAGGTAATTTATAATTACTATGATAATTAATTTCTACTGATATCATATTATTATAACATATCCAGGAGAAAGTGATAATGAATAATGGAAAACAATATTTGTTTCACTTTTATTTCTGAGACAGTTTGAAAAAAAAAAGGTAATTATAAAGTAGTTTATGGTTATGAGCCATCTTCTCATTTTTTGACTGTCATTTAATTAAAAAAAAAAAATATTGTTCGTAACATTAAAAATGTTTGAAGTTGCAAAATTAGAAAGCTATTTCATCAACGTTAATGTGAGTAAAGTAGAGAAGCAGAATATTTTTAGGTATTCGTCAAAGTAATGTTACAATTTATGGTATTTTTTTTTTTTATTTAGTAATTTTCTAATTTGTATGCACTGAGATATTTTATTACCCTAAGTTTACTTGCTATGGTTAATAAACCACAAAATTTAATAATAATTCACAATAACAAAATAAAAGAGTGAAGCCATAAAATATCGTTGAATGATCTGGAATGAATAGAAGTAATAAATTACGATTCGCTAAGGAAATTCCTCTAGTCTAACTTTTATTATACCTATAATAATTCTCTAATTAGTTTTTTTTTTTGCTACAGGTTTATTAGAAGTGGTTCAAGTTTCAGACTCTCATTTGCCGATTCCCACTGACAACTTTAGATATTAATATATGATCTTGGTAAAATACTGTATGTTAGCTCTAACAACTAAAAAATTATTAATAGGATTTAAACTCCGTTCTTCAAATTCTGTTATTTCTAAACTTTCGATAAGTGAGTGCAAGATCACATAAGTGTGCGAATATCTTACATCATTATATGTGACCTTTGACACATTCGAATCCCTAATGGTTTTTGTTTTGTTGACTCATCCTAGATATTCTTTTGCAAATCGGAACTAGTCTAAGCTTTTGCGAGTACAAATTGCAAAAATTTTATGATTTTTTCGATTTGGGACATTTAATCCACTAAGCTACTTGTATGTAAATTTTTACCATAGATAAGACAATATATAGAGGTAGTGTAAATTAGATTTTCAGGCAAAACTAGTGAAGCCAAGTTTTTGTCAAGATTGTAATAATCGTCATTTGAAACTTGACGTTATAAATATCAGTATTTAATGTATTCAACTTACAAATGAAAAGTTATTTCGGTTTTCTTCTTTGTCATATCTAAACTTTTATTTCTACAAGTTGAAGTACAACAGCAAATCATTATTTACCGAAAAAATTAAATGTTTCGTAAAAGATTATTTAATCACTTATTATTACACGAGAGGTTTGTATTTTTTCGAGTAAATTTGGGTTTGTCTAACGAAAATTTGTTGCCTAGTAACTTAACAAGAAGAACTGTCAACTAATAAAAACGCGACAGCGAAGCTGAAGCGTTTTTGGGTTGACAGTTCTTCGAGTTAAATTGCTTTTAGGAAAGAAATTTGAGTTGTAGAAAACCCAAGTTTATTCAGAAAAAATATAAAACTCAAGTGTAATACGATAAGACAATTTTACGAATAAAATAAATTAGTATATAATTTATATATTACTTATTATTTAATACATTGTTACCATGGTTCTGAAATCAGCTAAATTTACCATTACGAATTTTTGTTTCATTTTTATCGTGTTTAACTACTGTTTTGTACCATTTTTTTTCGCTGTAAAAATCTGTCATAACTTTTTTTCCATGGTTAAAGTGAGAAAACTACAATATTCTTATGAGACTTGATATCACTTAAATATAGCTAAAATCATAGACATAGTAAGTGGTAGACATGTTTGCAAATGTTTTAGTCATAATTCGACCATAGTTGATACAATTGCAAGTAAAAAATTAGGTTTACAATGGAAAATACTACCTATATACATAATATGTATTATTTTATGTATATTGTGTACTCTGAGGTTTTGACTTTGACCTGAGAGAAAAGTAAATCACATTTGGATTTATATACCTATCTATCTTTTAACTACAGAGATAATTAATTATCTACTAGCTACTAGCTACTTGCAAATAGCTTTTTCTGATGAATGATTATAATATTAAGTAGTGATGAGCAAATGCCAGACCAAGACCAAGACTTGGCAGTCTTGGTCTTGGTCTTGCTAGAGCAGTTTGAGTCTTGATCTTGGCCTTGGTTTTGCAAAATGCAGTTTTGGTCTTGGTCTTTGTCTTGTTATTGCTAAAAAATCTTGCACTTTCTTGCATTTTTTTTATTAGCGAATTTTTTTTTCTAAAATCAGAATTTTACTATCTTTACGTATTAATTATACTTTCAAACTATTTAAGTAGTTTAGCAAGAGTCTTGCTTTTTTCTTGCTTTTGTTTTGGTCTTGCTCACTTGAGTCTTGGTCTTGTTCTTATTCTTGGTATACATAGTCTTGGTCTTGGTCTTGCAAAAAAAATGCAAGACCAAAAGAAGACTGCAAGACCAAGACTAATTTTGCTCATCACTAATATTAAGAGCGAAACTGTGGGTTATTTGTACAATAATAATATATTTGTACCCCTTTCCCACAAAAAATGTTTTTTCTCCTTTTCTTCTTCTCGGTCTAGTAAGAAAAAAGAAGAAAAGGAGAAAAAACATTTTTTGTGGGAAAGGGGTACAAAAGCTTTTTTTGAGTTAAAAAAATAGTTTATATCAAAACCCTGTTTGATTTTCTGATTTTAGACCACCTGCTGAAGCTCTGTGTTGTGCCCCGAAACAGATTTTCTGAAGCGCTAGCTTTAGTACCAAAGTAGCTTCGTTTTGATTATTACATACCGTAACTTTAAGCACGTTTTTCTCGAAGTAGCGTTTTTGTTATTGGTTAATGTTCTCACTCAAATACTACTCTATTTTTAGTTTCTTGGTATTCTACACATTATTATATTAACTAATAATGATCGTTAACTATTTTAATGATCGTTAAATTCTTGTGATACTAATAACGGTATTCCAATATGGGCAAAAAGATGTTAAAGAATGTAAAAATTTTAAAACAGATTTCCATAAAAAATTCCAATTATTAGATAATATTATGTATTTATTTGATTTCTTGTTTGTTGCTTATTATTTAATGTATAATTTAAAAAAAAACAACGGAAATAATTTGCATATTTAATAATTATATTATATTTAATTGATTCAAATAACAAAAAACTATATAGCATGAAGATGTTTATAATTTTTTTTTATCAATATAGGAAGGAATTTAATTTTTAAAAATTTTAATAAAGACATTAATAATAACAATTAATATTAAATTATGTAAATACAACTCGTACGTCAACTTACGGCAGTTTTAAAAGGGGATAAAAGAGTAAATATGTAATACTATTGTTCATAGTTTATCTCTCTTAGTGGCGTTGCATCGAATGCCTTCAGTACTCGGACAAGCAATATATATGTATTTTAATAAAGCTAAAACATTTGAAAAATTTATATAACTACATAAAAATCTAGTTTTTAATTTAGAGAGTAAATTTGTTCCAGAAAAAAACTGCTTGCTTAATTTTGAAATAAATATTTAAACATTATTGTACAGTTCAAGACAATATGGTGGGAGCGCTGAGAAGAACAATTTAATTTTTATACACTAAGCTCTTGGTTCTTAAAAGGAATATTTTCGAATGTTGATAGTTGAATGCCACTGACAAAAATATAACGATTAAGGTACCATCACAGTGTGATTTGCTGAAAAATAGTCAATTTTCACAATTTTTTTTCGGATGGATAGGATGGGGGAATCGATTTGATTTTTTTTTTCGGATGAAAACTGCGGCCGCAATGGTGTGTACCGATTTTCACCCTTTTTTTACAGATACTTTTTTCAAAAAATTATAATAATTATAAAAAATAAATAAAAATGAATAAAAAAATATTTTTGTATTGTTAAATAGTGGTATTAATTATAAAAAAAATCATTCCCATTCCCCCATCCTATCCATCCGAAAAAAAATCGCGAAAATTGACTATTTTTCGGCAAATCACACTCTGATGGTACCCGAAAAAATATATAAGTGATCTTATCTTTCAAAAAAGAGTGGCAAATATTAATAGTTTGTCAAATTTAAACATTTTGATTTATTTACATCAAAATTTTTTTTTAATGTATTTATTAACTTTTTTGATGCCCTTCAATTCTCGGTGTAAGATATGAATCGGTTGGTACATAATTATTATATTTTTGTTTTACACTTTCTACTCTATATGTTAATAATGCAGATAGATGTAGATTATGGGTAGAAATATTGTGATAATCATTAAGATAAATAGATGTGTACTTTAGAATGTACCGAACCGTAATTATTTGTCCAAATATGGTGTCTTATATGAGAAAGAATAAAAGTTATTTTTTTGTAGAGCATACACCGTTCTAGCAAATCAACTTAAGTATTAACTTTAAATAGCAAAAATAGAAAGGTGACTTATGAAATTTCGAAACTGAAATGTTTAGTGATTTTTTAGCATTATATATTTATACCATTTCCTGTTAGAAGTTTAAGTTATTGTTAGGTGCGCGTTAGGATTCAGTGGACCCAGGAGCGAACCAGTCGCCACGGTAATTAATGACGTGGACTGAATAAATTAATCAATTAATTAAAATTTTAAGATAGTAGTATGATTCAAATTTCCCGATCCTATCACAGTTCATGATCTTATTCATAACATTATTCCTTCTACAACTTCATAATATTTGATGTTAAATCAGTGGAGTGGCTGAGTGTGCTTAAACGGGTAAGTCGAGGGTTCGAATTCCGTACCCGTGAAGGCTTTCTGTGGTTTTCTTTCACAGTTCCAGAGGAATGTCGGCATAATTCCTTAAATAGAATGGGCTGCAGTTCACTCGTTCCAAATCCTAGCCCGCCACCATTTTCTTTCTTCTCCACCCTCATTTTAAAATATATAATGTAAAGTATAAAGTATACAATAAGGTATACAAACAGGGCCGCGGAAGAAATGGCGGGCCCTGGAATAAACCTTTTTAAAAATTTCCTTCCAAAAAAATAAGTGGTAAGCAGAAAAAACCTCTTAACTTTTTCCCGGGTCCTCTATTGATAGCTACGGGTCCCCTCCGCAAACCCGGGCCCTAGGATTCTTAGGACCTTAGCTACCCCACCCTTTCGTCGTGGCTGTATACAAATAGTGACGTGGTGATGTTTGATAGAAGAGAAAGTTTTAAAACGGACATTAAAACACATTATTATATTATTAATATCGTATGTCGGAAAATGTGCCTAATAATTTTGTGGCATCTAGTTAATTCCAGTAAACATATCCGAAGATTAATCATTTTTATAACTGAGTCCTCTTTAATTCCAATAATTTACTGGAACTATGCCGAAAAAATGAAATGAAATACCTGTGACAGCCGTGCAGCCATCAGGAAATCTATATTTTGTGCTTTAATTTTCGTTAAAATTCTAGCTTGCTATATATTTTTCATATTGTTAGTTAATTTTTAAACTTTTTATTAAAGCTACGAGTACCTATTGACTATATTCTCATTTTCCCATAAGAGGGAACTAAAGAGACTTACGTATGATGTTGAGCTTGACTTAACTTTGAACTTGACCTTCATACATAAATGAGTAAATAGTGAAAAGTTAAAAACTTTTATCTCTAAAATGATTAGAGTTATCTATTGGAAATACACATTATTCTCTAAGAAACAGATAGTAGTTTTGTATATTTTTAATATTACTTTAACACTTTAGATACACTAAAACATTTACAAAAAGACCTTTAAATTGTTAAAGAAAATTATGTACAATGATAACAGAAAAGTATAATTACTGTCTTGCTACTCTTCTGCCGAGTTAATTAAAAAACTTTAATACAAAAAGCTTGAATGATAGCAAATATGGTGTATATTACATAAGAAATAAGTGAATCTATATCATTCTCAAACTTTCACTTTAAACTTTAAACTACAATTAGAGAGTCAAGTTCACTTATTTCTCTTGTTATGTAATATACTATTATAGTCTGTGTAGTGCAATTATAATCAACTGATAACAACTTTCACGCGGATTTTCATCAACGGAAAACATTTATCAATAATTATTATATCAAAAACACAAACGAACAAAAGATCCAAAAAAACTCCCAAAAAGCTCAAAACAGCAACACGTTCATTAACTATATAATTGCAGTACACAAACAAAACACTTTATTCTAGAATAATAAAAAAATGTATCCACTAACCACTGGGATCCAACTGCCACTCATACTTCGACACAAGATTGCCTTTCTTCAATGAAGAAAAATGCAATACATATCAAAAAATTATTATGATCTTCCAATTATATAGATGATTAACGTGGTGGGGTGCTGAAAAAATGTTTTTACTTTCGTTACGATTAGGTGTAAGCAATATTGTGGGGTGAAATATTTTACCAATGTTATAAAAAACAAGTCATGCAATTCATTCAAAGTCAGGGTTTCATGGTTTTAGGTAGTAAGTCATGGTAAAGGTTTCTTCCACTTCTTGTACTTGGACGCGTATTAGTTAGAGCGAGTTAGCTCCTTCCACCTGATGTTGGAGGTATTGTTTATTACATATATTTACCTTCACTTATCATGTATATATGTATAGATTTGTATGTACAATAGCCATGTACATATTTGTAACATTTAACTCTTTAATTATACGTTTTTTTGCCCACATAGTATATTATTAATATTATTATTTATATTAATACTGTGATTATGTACTCCCGGTGTCGTAAGCTGATACACATTTATAAGTTTATGTATAATTGTATGTTACAACTACAGTAGAGTAGTATGTATTGGCTTTTTATTATTATAATTTTTTAATTTTTTTTTTCAATAAAATTTTGTTAAAAAATGTATTATGAAAGTGATAATTTTAATGTTAATGAAAATTGAAGAAATTTTAAATTAAAATTCTCAACAAGATTAATTGCGATTTATTGCGATACTTTTTACATGATTTATTTTAACCTTGGTAATACTTACCTCTGAGTTAAATTATTTAAATTCGCTTTATGAATTTTGATGCTATTTCTTCTTTTTTTTATAAAGGTAATTTAGTTGGAATTTTGAGTGAAACGGAGTATGAGATAGGCCCAGTTAGATTATGTAGTGTTCTACGTAGTATGAGAGTTATGTTTTGAGTCATATTTTGAGGTTACTGTAACACATGAGTAATTTCGACGTTTTAAGGCTTGTTTTGTTATTATTAGTTAAAAATTTGTTTCTCTTACAAGGAGGGCTTCAGATATGCTCCACACCGATTTCGACCAAATTTCGTTTGCTAGTAGAGCATAATATCCTCTCAAAAACACAAGAAATATTTTTATTTAAAGTTTAGAGCCAGGGGTGGGCAAACGGTCGATCGCGATCGATCGGTCGATCGCGAACAGTTCGACAGTCAATCGCAGAGATTTTAGGTAATTTACTAGGTTAATTTAAAATCTTTTAATTTAAAATGTGTACTAAAAATTTAGCAGACGGTGAAACATGAATTTAACCCTAGAATCCTACGTTGGTCTATGAGAAACGTTAATCATACATCGACGTCGTTTTGACGGATGGGCTTTTTACGGAGAGTTTTAGAGTTTATTTGCAAAAAACATTTTTTTTACATAACAATACTACAAAAGCGAACAAAATATTTAAAAAAATTGGATTTGGAAAAATTTCTTAATGTAAATATTTATTAATTTTTTTAATCTTTTTATCAAAGCATATTTTCATTATAAAAATTAAAAAATAGATAAATACATCAATTGTATCATAAAACATGTGTTTCAAATAATTAATTTATGAACTATTATGAGTCAGTGGACATGTGTGACTTTACAGAATGTGAAATTTCTCAGTCATAAATATTCCTATAGATATGTAGTTATTTCCCCATTAGGCACATTTGTAAATTTTCTAAAATTTGTTAGTAATTTTTCGAATAAGATCTCAAAAAATAATAAAAATTAAAATATTTTCCACAAAATAAATTGTTAATCTTTTATTTAGTCATTCGAAACGCATTCTTTACTTTTCGATTCAATATATTCAAACTTCAGTATTATGTCGTCTCTATAAGTCAAACAGCTGTAATCATCTTTCACATTATCATAATCATTGAATAAATTAATTATAACATGCATATCTTTAATAAATTTTAGAAAAATTAGGAAAACTTTTATATGTGAAGTACAAAATCTTTAAAAAAAAACATCGCGTAATCATACATCGACGTCCTTTTGACGGACACTATTTCAATACAAACAAAACGACAATGACTATAAGCAAAATAAATACGTCTTATGTGTTATAACAACCAAATAAATTAGATAATAGAAATCTCACAGCAAGCAGGTACCGACAAGTTGTAGTATTGGAGCAGGTAGAGAAGTTCGTTCGTCGTTTTGACGTGTACGTATGATTCTAGGGTTAATTGTGTGAAAAACTAAAACAAATCGTAAATATTAATTCAAATATTCAAAATAGATAGTTTAACCGGGCCCTTCAAAGAATCGAGCCCTAGACTTTTGTCTCATTTGTCTATTCGGTGATCCGGCCCTTAGTGGTGTATATAATTATTGTCATGAAGTTGTCAACAAATCATAGTAAAGGCAAACTTTCGTATTAACAATAAACAAACTTTAGTATTAATTTATTGAGAGTGAAAAATATGGTGCGAACAATGTCGATCATTTCACGAACGGAGTTTTGGTTTCGGTCGTAGTTTCGGCTGTTTTGCTGCCGAAACCGAAAATAAAATTTTTCGCCGAAACTGGTCGAAACCGAAATTTCGATCGGATACTAATTATTACAATGAAAATTTGGAATTATGGTAACCCTATATTTCCCTTGCGGGTATTTGACATGAAAAATACTTTATTTGTTTTAACCTTGAACCGGTAAGGTGATATCTGTGAGTCGTATACAAATATATTCTTTCAGTTTTCTTCCTCCCTGCTTGTTTTTGTTAACTGAACGTTTGTATATTCTTTCATGGTTTAGGGTAAATTTTACCCTGTTAGTGTAAGGGGAGCATAGAACACTAGAAACCAACTAATATTAAAAACGTGTAATTGGCGCGGAGTTATTTGGAGTCGTGTTACAGCTTAAGACATTAGTCAGTCCGTGTCCTTCGTCGAACGAACACTGTGTTGTGTTAACAATGTAACCAGCTTACTAGTTAGTCGTCCATCGACTCTTCAAGCGTATACTTGCATTATTACGCTGTTCACTGTTCATTGTTAGCAGGTACATACATGCTGTTGTTCTTGTGTATGTACCCACTCCCACCTTAGACCACTTAGCTGCATACATAAAGAGTATCACACAGACAAACATCCACAACGCTACACATACCAACACAAACTCTAAATACGTATACAACTTTCCACCTCTCTGCCCAGTCTGATGACGTAAAATTTTGATTACAGTCGGGATGCATATTATTAAACAGCAGTTTGGCCCCTTGAAGGGGAGTGTTTGATACATGCATATACGTGTGGTATCCAGTTTTGGCTATCTATGTTACCAGCCCGCGGCGCCCGCGGTATGTTAATTTGTTGATGTCTCTCAGACATCACTTTACCGTGAGTATTATAAAAATTCACCTTAAGGGTTAAGGGTTAATTTAACTCATTTCTCGGAG
Source organism: Brachynemurus nebulosus (assembly GCA_035578155.1). Taxonomy (NCBI): domain Eukaryota; kingdom Metazoa; phylum Arthropoda; class Insecta; order Neuroptera; family Myrmeleontidae; genus Brachynemurus; species Brachynemurus nebulosus. The sequence continues at coordinate 8,104,554 of JAPWDM010000019.1, forward strand.
TCGATCGCGCTTAGATAAGAAAAATTAATGTCGATCATACCAGTATTAAGTTTGTCCACCAAAGATACAGGTAAGGTATAATTAAGTTATTTAGTGAGTTTCATCGAATTAACTGTGGCTTAGTGTTCAGAGTCCAGAAATGCGGATATTGAGGTACCAAGATTGAGTTCTGGTACAATATGATTTTTTTTTTATAATAAAAATTAAAATATTAATTATGTTACCAAAATTAAGCTAAAAAAATATTACTTGTCGCAAAATTAATGAATATAAATAATTTTTCTTTTTAAATATTTTTTTCGATATGAGTATATTACACAAACACATAAGTCAATTACATACATTAGAACTTTTAAAATATTAGAACTTTTACATTTTGAAAAATCAAAAAGCTTATATTCTAAAAATATGTATGTAGGTAAGATATTGAACTTAGCCGGTTTACCACGTACCTTTTTGAATCCAACCGTTTCAATCCTTTTTTATTGTATCCATTATATTTATTAAAATTAATTTTATTAGAAAATCAGTTTTCAAAAGAGTATTTACAGGTAATTGACTTTTGATTAGAATCTTAATAATTGAAAGGAAACGTTGACAAAAATGCCATATTTTTATAAAACATTTGCTTAGCGGCAAACTTGGAAGAAATTAATAAACTTATGTAGACACTTATATGATTTATATCTTTATTGTCAATTTACGGAAATCGGCAATAACCTCAAGTTACGTACAGAAAGTTTATTCCCATAATAATATTGCGTTAAATAAGTAATTATTATTGTTGGGTATTATTTTATTATTTGACTTCAAGATAAATAAAATTTATCTAATTTCCGCCACACTAATTACTTTGGTACGTCATGTTTCTTAAGACATTTTATCGCCTAACATTGTGCTATTGATTTGTCTTTACAACTTCCTAAAATGGAAAAAAAATTAAGTACTCGATGGAAAATGTGTTATTAATGCTATAGTAGTACGGTGCAATTAGACCCAAACCTCAACATCCAAAGTAACAGTTTTACTCCAACTCCAAATTGTTCTATACGGTCCACATATTGTTTGGCAAAAAGTTACACCATTTTGAGCGTCGGGTTTTGGGGGGAGGGGGGTAGAAGTAGGCCAATTAACGGTTTTTTTTAAATATTTCGGAAACTATGGCGTTTAGCGTAAAAGGTGTCATGTACAAAAATAATCTACTTTAAATTGCGAACAAAAATGGTCCTGTGCATAATCTTGCTAAAGTGAACAGTCTCAGAGTTACGGTAGGTGTAAAAGTTGCAGTATTTTTAACCACTGCTGCAGTGCTGCACCTATCACCAGGTGTAGCAGTGGCTGAATAAGAAGAAGAATTCGCTCGAGTGGGGGGTGAAAGAAAATTGGCGAACACCTGAGACCAATTACCTACAACAGCACATTCTGCAGCTCCCGAGGAATTACTTTCCCTCATAGTGTGCGCTTGCAAAAACGAATGCGTCGGTAACTGCGAATGCAGAAAGAGTGGTCTAAACTGCTCAAGCATATGCGGTAATTGCTCAGGGCTAGGATGTGATAGCAGGGATACGGACATCATAGACGAAGATATAGAAGAGGAAGGCGCTATGTTTGAAGAGGACTAATCGCAATTTCCTTTTACAAAACACAATCCTGTATCAAAAATTAGTTTCCTTAGTGATAATGTGTCATATTTTTTCCAAAAAATTCAAAAATACTAAAAATTGCTACTTTTACACCCTTCATAACTCTGGAACTCTTCACTTCAGCAAGATTATGCATAGGACTATTTTTGTTCGCAATTTAATGTAGATTATTTTTGTATAAGCACTTTTTGCGTTAAACTGCATAGTTTTCGAAATGTTTAAAAAAAAAAACTGACGAAAACCGTTATTTGCCTACTTCAACCCCCCCCCCCCCCCAAAACTCGACGCTCAAAATGGTGTAACTTTTTACCAAACAATATGTGGACTGTATAGAACAATTTGGAGTTGGAGTGAAACTGTTACTTTGGATGTTGAGGTTTGGGTCTAATTGCACCGTACTATGTTAGATCGTGCAATATGAATAATAAATAATTATCTATGTATTTATTATTAAATTTTTTATACTTATTTGAAGCTTCAAACATTTTCATTAAACTTAGAGTTAATTTTTAGTGTTCTGTATCTTAAGAGGAAAATCGAAACCCTTATAAGACACGAACTCTCACGTGTCCGTACATTCTCGCGTACGGTTGTCTGTCTGTCATAGAGATTTTTCTTGAATTTTGTATGACGTAGGAATTTGAAATGTGGCATTTGATGACGCGTACATATATTGATATATTGTCACTTAAGAATCAGGAAAAACATTATTTTGTGTGAAAATGCGATGCCAGTTTGGTTCAAAAAAATTTAATTAATGTATCGTGTGAGATACCATTTGAAAGAGCTACCTCTAAGAATTCTAAAGATATTTTTCTTATAATCTTTGATTCGGTGGTCTTAATGATATAATTTAAAATTTGTTAAAAATGACCGTTTTCTCCTCTTCCCCTGATCTTCCTGGTTTCTAAAGCTAAGATTTTGATTTTAATAGGGTTTTTTCGTAGTGTAATCACATCATCGCTACGATACAAGTACGGTTTCAGACTTGTATCGATAGTGTGAATTTTTTTTTTGATTCTACTCCACTCCATTTGTACTCAGTTATTATGAAAAGATATTTTTATTGAATTGAGATCGAACTGGAAGCGTTCTGGGAACTGCATTATAATGTAAATGGAGAGCAAATAGTGAGGATCGAGGCTTAAATATCAGTCCCGATATCCGGATCAGGAATTGATGGGGATCTAGACTGCAATACAAATCGGTATATCCAAATAAGAAAAGACTGAATAAAATTGAAATTATAAATACGAAAATTATGCGACTTAAACGTGTATTTTAATGAAACGAAAGGTCACCCTCCTTCATAAAGATAAAAATTTGCAAAAACATTAAAAGAAAGTACGTAAAATTTGAATAACGAATTCAATTTTCAAAAAGGTGACACTGGCCCATAATAAATTATTTATCAATCATTATCATTAATGAGAAAGTTCTTAATGATAGATCACTTAATTTTTGTAATTTTGTTAATTAATATTTATTTATTAGTCCTAATACGAGTGTAAATTCTTCAGTAACTTAATCCTGATGCTGAAATTTCTAGATTGAGTATTCTACACAGTGAATGACAATTTTCATGTTTAAGTTAATATACTCCTGCCGCAGCATCTGCATAACATAGCGAATTTCCTTCTATTAACTTATTTTAGTTCAAAAAATAATTTTTCAAGGTTAGATATAAAAATTAATAACAGTGAGATTCCACGTCCGTTTTTCAGACTTTTCTTTTTGAAATTTAAGACAAATCCAGCTCGCAAATTGGAAGGGGGTCATAATGCTTTTTTGAAACTGCAAAGTTTAAAGAAATGTACGTTAATTAGCATTAAAAGAACGACTTCGAAAACCGATTATTTACAATTCTAAGGCATTGAAAAATTTTAATAAACTTTATGACATCACGACGTTAAAAATTTTCTTTTTCTTCAAATTAAGCTTTATTTAATGTTGAGCCTTATTGATGACTGTTTAAATTATGGTAATTTATGTGTAAATTTTTCAATTTTTCTATCTAAATGACGAAATTATTTTTATAAATATGACTTATTGGACAGAAGTGTTTTTTACTGGTTCTATACACTTATTTTTAATAAAAAGGAAAAGGACATTCGCTTCCAATTTCATCATTCTATCATTTTAGTTATAATTTTGAAACCACTGAATATTGTAATGGTGGTGTCATCATGTAAACCAGGATAATATATGAATTAATCTCTGCTCAGTGGTAAGGGGGTTATAAGTCCCATAGTGTGAAAATAGTGTATTGTTAATCAAAACAGGATTGTTTTTATAATATACTGTAATTTGAAGTCTAAACTTCGAAAACAGGTTAAGTACCAAAAAAAAAAAAAAAAAAAAAAATTGAGTTAGATCCGCAAAAAGAATCTAAGTGCCACTGCCAAACAATTTGGATAGAATGCTAAAATTTCTTTTTTTTGGTACTTATCCTGTTTTTGAAGTCCATTCTTTATTTGTAGAACAGGTTCACAGTTTCACTTCGAAAGCTTTAACACTATTCCATCAATCCATACTATTAGAAAAAATTAATTAGTCAGGAATACTTTTGTCTCAATCAGAATTTATCGTGGAAATAATTTTGTTTCCAGAAAGGTAAAACGCCTTATAAGTACGAAAAGAAAAATATTTAGACTATAAAAAATGCTTTAAAAATGATTTTCTGTATAACTATTAATGATGTCGAGTTGAGATGCAGTTAGTCGATTAATCCACTATAAAGTTGTTTTTCCGACAAAATTAGTCATTAGTCGAAAATATCGAGCATAGAATAGCTGATTAATCGACTAAATTTTTATTCGAATTCATGAATAGGGTAACCTATGTAACTCGTTCAAAAACAATGTTTTGAATTTAATTATTGACTTTTTATTTAAAAAAAAATTACGTATTACAATGTATTATTTATGGTATTATTCACATAAAAGTAAAAAATCATACAAACAGATAATTTTTAGTTTTCCATTTTTCGACTGTTATAAATAATGCAGAAAAATTATTAAATTCGAGGTTTTTAGTCATTTAAAAAAATATTAGTCATTTAGTCGATTAAAGAATGACTAAAAGTAAATAAAATTAGTCGACTAAACCGATTAATCGATTAATTTTATCCGACATCGCTAATACAGTCTATTAAGTAAGATCGTGGTCGACCACACTCACAAATGGTAAAAGTTTTTCTCTAAATATTTTGTGAGCAGATAGAGTGAACCTTTGTCTACCACGCACTTTAAAGAAAGATTCAGTTGTTTGTCTTTTGTTAGAATAACAAGTGAAGAACCATGGGTGCCAAATACGCGACACGAATGCCAAATCGTTATATTCGACTGGCCGTCACAGTCGCCCGATATCAATCCGATTAGGTCACATATCAAGTACAAACTTCGAGGAAAACGCATATATACATTTAAAGCAGTTAACTCTCGAGATTCGTCTCAATCTAAAAAATTGAAATCTAAGAAATTCGTCTATTTAAATAAAAGTATGCCTCGAAAATAGCGTCACCACCGGCGATTATCGACGTCGGTGGTGACTGGACACCTTATTAAGCTAATTTCGTCGTAATCCTCATCAAGTGGAACGTATATCGCGAGTTGTCTGTCTCAACCTCGTATCTGAAAAATCCCAATTTTTGGACACACAAACAAAACGTATTTAAATCTGTATCTTCATCACTATGAACTTAAGATTTATGCTAAATACACCCATTGATGTTGGCTACCTATATATATAAATATATATAGATAAGTATATGTATAAATACAGTATTTAATATGATTTTTGTGTGTCCTAAAACATGTAGTTTTTGATATACGAGGTTGAGACAGAAAACGCGCGATATATGTATTTCAAATTTGTTTTAAATACATTTTTATATAAATTATTTCGATCACGATCTTACTTAACAGACTGTAACTATATTAATTTTATGCAAATTTTTCTCTAACATCTACATAATATTTTTAAAAACTGAAAGTTCAAAGAAATTTATCATCATCTGTAGTTTTATTTTGATGCAACAAAAAACCATTATCCATTGTTATTCTTTTTATTTCTTTTAGGAAGTTATCTTCAAAGATGCGAGACATAAGGTCAATAACAAAGAATAACAAACTCATTTCATTTACTTTTTGTTACTATATTTATGTAATATTTTTTTATAATAATTTAACTTGGCAGTGAAAGTTTTAACTACTACATACGCTTACATACCAATTATTATGTATGTGTACGTGTTTATTACACATGAATGTGCATGATGTACATACTATGTATTGTTCATACAAGCAAAAATGATATTCATATCATAAATTGTATCTATTTTTATTTGATTAACTATTTGATACTATATTTTTTGCACTTAGGTACTGCGGTTGCGGTAAAAATACTACTTCGCTCAACGTTGAACAAATATCATTTTTGCTTGCGTAAATTATATTGATGTTTGATGGCTTTTCTTCAGTGAGTAATAATATATGCGGATTATATCGTGTATATCGCGTACACATACGAACTGTGGCTACCGAAAAAAAATCATTGAATTACTTTTTCAATAATATTCATATTGTTTACCTTACTTGTTTAGTAATGCTTCAATTATTTTGTAAATTAAATTTGAAATTTCATCTACTTCATATACTTCATAATAATATAAAGTACAAATATAGTATATGAGTGTCATAAAGCCGGGCCCATATTTGTAATTGTTTTCGTCAAATGCAGTGTACAATGCCAAGTTTGTGTGTGTTGAAAAATTTATTGTATTGTATACTCTTGTGTATGCATTTTTGCGAAATATAAAGCCCGCTGGAGTCATTCGTTGTCGAGTTTTAATCAAGATATCAACAACAACAACAGTTTTACAATTTACATATTCAGGACCGGACCTACAGTTATTACGAGGGAGGGGGGGCAAACTTTGTTGTTGGCGCCCTTCCCAAGAAAAACTTAATTTTTCCCTGCAAAAAATAAGTGGCGAGCAAAAAAAACATCAAATTTACCGTTTTGGTGCCCCTGAGCTTGCGTCTTTGGCGCCCCTAAAATCTTGAAGGGGGGGGCACGTGCCCCCGCCGCCCTACTAGATCCGGCCCTGTACATAATTATGTATTTATTTTGTTTTTGAAATCCTTTTTTCATGCATTTATGTTTTTTCCTCTCCTAACTTCATAGTATTAGGATCCAAACGCGACCGAATTCTTTAGCTGTGCTTTTAATAGAAGGCAACCTGAACAAAGACATTGATTATTCAGACTTGATAGACTTCCTCGCGTCACAGCAGTCCCTAAAAAAGTTCTTAACCTCTTATTGCATGAATTATGAAGGTGAAGAAAAAAAATATTTTTTACTGAAAATGTCTTTCACTTCTATTATTTTAGTAGTCAAATTAAGAAAAAAATTAAGTCTTATTGTATAGAAATTACTCGCATACGAAGCCAAATATGGCAACTTCAAAATAAGCCCCAAAAATCGAAGAAAACAAGAAAACACACACGAATCACAACTATCCCATGTTCTTGAATATATAAAGAATGCGTTTTGAAAATTTTTGATTTTAGTACTTACCGTTTTATTGTTTTTAGTTTTCACAAATAAAATTAGCATCAATTAATTGCACTGTAACGGTCGGATACTCTGAACATAACTTCAAATAATTTGACAACCCGCACTTACCAAAGACAATAAAAATTACGTTCCGTTACTCGAAAGAGTATAAAGTTAGGATTTAACATTAGCTTCAAAAAAAAAAAAAAATGTTTTGAAAAATATCTTGAAAAAGATAGTAAAACTTAGAATGCATATATGGCTTCGTATGCGATAAGGGGTTAAATAAATAAGTTTAAAAACATAGTTTTGCAAAAAAATACGTTATTATTTTTTATAATTAACTAACTACATAGTACCCGGCATGAATTGCAATGCCACTTAGAAATAAATTGTTTGTGTTTTAATTTCGTTTATTGAAGTGGTTTTGGATACATATCAAACCACATACATCAGTCCATAAGAGAAGCATGGATTTTCCAAATTCAGTCCATACACTTGTAGCGATTGTCCCTGTGCTTTGTTGATGGTCATTACAAATGCGAGCCGCGCTGTAAATTGTCAACGTTTGAAAGAAGCTCACCGAAATTTCATCATAATAAAATATACATATTATCTAATACACACATTTGCTGAAACGATGTTTTGATGTCGCGCGCCACCTATTGTAAAATGTTTCTACTACTTTAGAAACCTTTGCGGGCATGCGTACAACAACATTTTTGTATATTTGAGTAAATTTTTACAATAAATTAGTTCAACAATTTCTTATTTTAATGTTGTTTTATATCTAAAATAAATACATTTTTCTACTATTATGTCTATTATCAAGATATTTTGCTATATAATTAAGACTGGAATTTGCGATTTAAATAACTCTTTATTATTATATTTTGAAATGCAAAATAAACATACATTAAAAGTATTATCTTGTGAATAATTAAACAAAGATGTTTTATTATAATTATATTATAGTTCACAATGTAGATATAATTATGTACGAATAAAATAAAAAAAATGAAATTCTGACATTCTTTTAATTGTTTCAATATGCCATTCTTCACGTTTGAATAATTTTTGTTTAAACTATATATAAATATTTTTACAAAAAAAGATCTTCCGGTGTTCTCTTTTTATTTTATTTTTTTTTTTAATTTTGCAAAATTGTCGACTTAAACCGAATAAGAAAAACGACTTTTTTACTTAACAGTTTAAAATATTGATTTATTAGTATGTAGTACCTAATCGGTTTTATTTGTTACTTAATAAACCATGTAATTTTCTGATTAATAACCAGTTATCAAATTTTTTTACAGCATATTATATAAATGAAATTTTGTTTTCATAATTTCACTTACAGTTATTGTGGGTATATAAAAAAAAAAAACCCGTGAGCAGCGGGGCCCCATCACGGAAGTCGAATTTTTCCTTTCATCTTCAGTATTGAATGTCAACATGCGAAATGTAATTGAAAGTCTACAAGCGATTTGTTATTCTGGTGGTTTCAAAACTGACGATGAGTGTCCGGTTAATCGGGGCTTTAAAAAAAGATTTTAAGATTTTAAGGGCTGAATCTCAGTAAATTTCAATTTAGTGCCGATAGCAGTTACAGAAAAAAGCCAACACAATTCATACGAGGGCATTCCTACCCATGCTTATCCGCCAATTGCCTTTGTGTTTTATGTTTAAATATAAAAAAAGGAACTTAAATAGTAAACTGGAAGGCCTTTATGAAGATATTCTTTCTTTTCAAAAAAAATCCAAATTTTCTATTTTATAAATAATAAAAATCCAAAATTCCTAATTTATAAATAAACAGTGACTTTAATAACATTTTTAAATTACTTAATATTTGTGTATTGCATTTGTTATAAAAGTAAGTTCATTTCTTTTAAATTTTTTAAAATTACTATTCGCCTACTTATATTTAGAATAAAAATAATGCATTTAAGACACATTTAACAATACCATTGAATTCCGATGTAAAAATGGGAGAAGTGGGGGGAAAAATAATGTGGAATCCCTAAAAGGCACTAACTGGGTACTAACTCAATACATGTACAAAATTTCAGCCCTCCAGGTTTCCTTAGAGAGTCTCTAGACATGTTAGAAAAAAAGCAAAAGAATTAAGGAAATATTGGCGTAAAAATCGTGGAGGTAAGGGTTAAAAGTTGAAACCTCCAAAAAGCAGTGGCTGAATATTAGCTTAACCTGTACACAAAATTTCAGCCCTCTAGGTTTATTTGGCGAGATTTTGACCCGAAGGAAAATGTTAAAAAACAAGAAAAATCAGGTGTTTTTGGTATAAAAATGGTGGGGGTAAGGGGTAAAATCTGAAACCCCCAAAAGGCACTCCCTTGATACTAGCTCAATCCGAATACAAAATTTCATCCCTCTAGGTTTATTTGGGTGACCTGTGCGAGTGGTACAAACTTGGAAAACGTCAAAAAAGCATGAAATTGTAGCTTAAAAATAAGGGGGTGGGGGTAAAATATTAAAACCTCCAAAAAGCACAACCTAGGTACGAACTTTATCAACACACCAAATTTCAACCCTCTGCATTAATTCTGGCGGGGCTGTGGGCGTGTTAGATCCAGCCAAAATACTTTTCCCCCTCTCTACTCCCTCCACATCATCCTGAAGTTGAATTGTGGATATGTTGTAGAAAATTGACCGAAACATCATTTCCATCCGGTTTGGAAATGTTTTATTGTTTTACCGCCCCCATCACCCCTATAAAGGGTGGTTCGGATCCAAATTTTGCCCAAAATTTAACCCCACTTTGATAGTATTGTTGTGCACCGGAATGAGCCCCATTTACTAAATTTGAGCTCTTAACTTCCATAGGGGGACCCTACACATATTAAAAGGTAACGGGAATATATATATATATATATATATATATATATATATATATATATATATATATATATATATATATATATATATATATATATTCAGACATTTTTTCTTTTTACGGAATCGTGTTCTACGGGTCCGAAAACGGTTAGCGTCCCTACTTTCGCCTCTCGCCGTTCTTATCGTATAGGCTGTATAAGTCTAATTTTTTCAAGGAAAAATTCGACCAAAAAAAAATGTACGTCTTGCAGGTATATTATTAAAAAAATTTTAATTGATAGCAGTTGATAGCAGTAGCACAGTAATGCCAAAAATTTTATATTATTTGTATGTTACAAGTATTAAATGGTAATATCCATTACTTTCCCTGTATTTAAAAGACTTGTATGGGTACAGGTTCGCACATGTATGTAAATATACTTATTAGTATTAGTATTTACTACTAGTTTTTCGATTTATCTAGACAATTGCCAAATTAACTCTTTTTTTACACATGGTTAGTTAAAAATAGTATATAGGGTAAATGGTATAGTTATTGGATAGTTAAGAAAAATTTTCAAAACAAAGTACCTACAGAAAAAGTACGTGTTGTAGCTTTATTCTTAACGAAAAAATTCATCAATAAAGTAAGACCTGTCTATTTTAATGTACCATCTAAAACTTTCATATTATATATTGGTAAGTCTCTGAAAAAAAAAAAAATTAAAGTTGTGCGTGTAGAAAAATACAGTTATTGGACAAAAATTTCATTTTTATAACACCTGCTTCTAAAGTTCAATATTCGAGCGTTGTGTAGTGGGCGTAAAGAGCAGTTTTTTATATCATTGTAAAACAAATGACAGTAACTGTGCGCGAAAATACAAGTGTGCGTGAAAGTAGCTAAAATTATGCGAGAAAATAATGATATTCATTTATCAATGATAATCATATTCAAATTAACATGGAAACGATCAACAAATTAATAAAAAAAAACAACAACGTTCTACAAATTAATAAAAATTGCTTAAAAATAATTAATTTTTTTCTCTCTATTAAACTTTAGAAGCCGTCGTTATAAAAAATTATGTTCGATATGTATGCGTAAAGAGAGGTATCCGGTAGGCTTAAATTGGAGCACTCGCTAAAGGGACTGACGTATACACAACGAGATCTCGTGCGCTTACGCACTCGATCTCGTTGTGTATACGTCAGTCCCTTAGACTCGTGCCCGAATTTAAGCCTACTAGAATACCTCTCTTTACGCATATGTATCGAAAATAACTATTATTAATTTCTGGCGTATTTCCACAATCCACAAGTTTTGTAGATACCAGAAGGTTCTGTTTAACTAAAAAATCAGGAAGTTTGCTTTACTAGTCTATAAGCCTTATAATCTTCAAAAGAGAGTGTCTTGTCCAATAACTGTCAACGTCCAATAACTATACCGTTTACCCTAACTCAAATCATTTTCAATTAAACATTCTTATGGTAGGAGTGCCGGTAAGGAGCACCAGTTAGCGCGGCTGTACACCTAGGTAATACGACACGAGAGATACGACATGAGAGGCACAAGAAATGTGTCGCTTGAAGACACGCATTGTTTGAATACATTTAAATTGCACTGAAAACACAAAATTGATGCACACCTAGGAGATATGACATAAGCGACACAGACATTTGTCTTAAGCGACACTGCGTGTGTGTCTTCTGTCGCTCGTGTCGAACGACACGTAAGATAAATTTAATTAAATTATACATTTGAAAAGAATGGTAATCAAATAGTATGTATTATGAAAAATTCGATTTAATAACTAAATTTAATAAAATGGTTCGGTTAGCATATTTGATAGTCGTTGTAAAAAGATATATTTTAACTTTTAAGTCATTACTGTAGTTATAATAGTACCGAATATTGCCCTTTTAAAAACTATATCACTCAAAATTGTAAAAATTTTAATTAAATAAAATTACAGAATTTACGATAATGGTGACGTAATCAGAAACAACAACTAGAAATAGTTTATGTCAAGTCTAATCATTATTTTTTTGATATATTAAAATTTGGTCAAAACATTAAATGGATAATTTCTCTTCTTTTTTCGTTATTAATCATTTCATTATACTAAAATACAAATAACAATATACAAAATCTGAATGTTACGAATGTATGTACATATTACTAGGAATCTCTTGTCTAATTTTTGACAATACTGGCACGTGAGGGAATAGGAAAGATGATCCAGGAAAGATGTGATGACTTGGGAAAGATGTGTTTCAGAGGGAATTTTTAAATTAATATATAAAAAAGCATTTTTTTGCGAATTATCAATAAATTTTCTCCAAAAATATTTTTTTTTATGTAATATTAGATGCACACCGACAATTTAAAACTCTTTTTAAAAAACTATCAATTACCGTATTTAAATTGTGTATTACTAAGGAGGTAAGTCCAAAAACGTTCCAAAAAATGTATCTTAAAAAAGAAAATTGAAGCTGAATAAACAGGATATCAAGCCAATACCATGGTTTTACTGTAAAAAAATTTTTCAAGCCCGTAAACCAAAAAAATAAGAGCCAAAAGTTTGGAAAACCTTTTTTTGTGTTATTCCTTAGAATTGCTCGATAACTGTCACTCGTAAAAATTTTTGGACGAAAGATTTCAAAACTAAAATCTTGGAGCTTCATTATGCTTTTTTTATCATCTCAATACGACAATTTTTCACGTAAATACAGCCCTTCAAAAATCACCAAAAATTAACAATTTTTTTTTGCTCCCTTAATTTTTTGTAGTACATATACACATATACACATAGATAATTTTTTGGATTTCATTTTTTGGAGTCTAATAAATAAAGTTATTAAATTTGTTATTTTTAGTCATTTCAAAAAAAATTAATCATTTTAGTCATTTAGCCGAGGGTAAAATAATTGACTAAAGAATTACTAAATGTAAACAAAATTAGTCGACTAAACAGATTAATCGATTAATCATCCGACATCATTAGTGTACATACATATGGTTTGTCTATAAATTGAGATAAACTACGATCAGTGATAATAAGTTAAATTGTCAATAACTCGAGTGAAGGCTGTAAGACAATCAACACTATCTTTACCGAATGAGTTCGTTTTTTTTTAAAGTGTAAAGTATTTTTTTTTTTTTTTTTTTTGGTAATTTATAATCGTTTGTAACTTTTCCTTGATTTCAAATACAAGAAAAATGATAATAACATTTTTTATAAAAAATAATTTTATTCTGTACAATTTTTGTTTGAAACTTTTTTCGATATTTTCATATTTTTTGTTATTTACGAAAAACGACTACCTATTTTTTTTTATTTTCCAACATTTCTCGGATTGGTTTGTGATTGAATTTTTGAGGGATGTAATTTGTAAATATTAAGGTAAAAGATTTAATAATCAGAATTTTTACTCGAATATTTTATATTAATTTTAAGTATGTGGAAGTTATTTTCTAATTTAAAATATGATCGATAATTCTTCCTTGTTCCGTATATTTTTGCATTTAAAAAATTATAATAGTAATATTTTTGTCCGTTCCTGTACAAATGTATAAACAAATGAAACATGAAACTTGAAACTAGAAAGAAGGTAATTGACCTTATCACGCAAAAATTTCTCAAGTACAAGTTTATTGCTTAATAATTCATTCACCAAAAAAAGAATTAAATAATCACATCATAACAACTGTTGTTGGAAATTAGTTACTTGTATTTTAGTAATTTTTATCGTCAAAAATAAAAAAAATATAAGTACATACATACATACATGTTACTGCATTTGATGTTACTGAACAATGTGTGAATTTAATTACTCCAAAAAAGTGGCGACTTGTGATGTTTAAATTCTCATAATTATTCTATGATTTAAAGATTTTTTCTTTTACATTATTTCAACAATTATCAGATGGGTAAAAATTTTAATAGTTTTTATGGTACCTTTTATGGATAGTTTGGACCTTCAAAGTTTTAATGAATAGTAGCACCATCACAGAATTTTATAAAGGTTGAAAATTTATGGCGAAGAAAAGTGAAATTTTAGAATTAATCTAGACATAGTTTTCGCGACACTAATGCAGCCCGAGTTTGTTTAAACAACTTCTAGGTGCTGCTATCTGAAGGTGTTTCTCTATTTAGCGGTCTGACTTGTGGTTTTCATTTTCCTACTCAATAGGCTACATCATGACAAATTTTCAACCACTTTTTAACACTGAGGGTCTACCGGTGCCAAGTGTCCCGAACTAAAGACACTGTTCATAGAATAGTTACATACATATTGAGGACAAGCAAATATGTCAATTTAAATTTTTATATCGATTTGATCCCGGGTGTCGCATCAAAATTGAAAGTAGAATAATATTTTAGAGTTTAGTAATCCATCGCTTTACTTCACTTACTAAAGACGGAAAAACGTATACACAAATCGATATTTCGCTTATAATTTAAAACTGTTAGAATATCGGGGACTCCATCATCAAGATTGGAATTGTCCCCATAAAATCGGCTCAACTCTACAGCAGAAAAATAATTTATAAAAATTTTATAAAACTTTTCATTATGTAATTAGTTCAAAATACGAATAATTTCTACATAAAAATAAAAATGGTTTTCATTTACTACATATTTATTGTTTAAATGTTTGTTAAATCATCTCTACTTTCATTTTCATTTGATTCTATTATAACTATTTTAAGAGTTAAATAATTAGTTAATTAAATGCATAATTAATTATTGTCTAAAATATATTGTTTTATAAATACATTCGATACATAGATAATACTAAAATGAACACAATGCATTTATTGTCTATACATATATGTTGTATTAATTGCTATAGAGTTATATAACGAATATGCTTTGAATATTAATAATAATTTGTATGCAAAAAATATTAATTTTGTAGGTTTTCAATTAAAATTCCTGTACTCAATCAAATTTGACGTACTTATTAATTAATTTTAAAGTTTATTTCCCTGTTTTAGATTTCAAATACTTACGTAATTTATGATGTTATAATTAAGGGAACCAATAGTTTAATGAGTAATATAATCGATTGCAGTGTACAGGGTCAAAAGTTCAAATCTTGCTTTTATTTTCGAATTTTATTTAATTGAGTCTGCCAGTCTTGCATCTTCTCCTGAATTTAACTTTTTGGTGCCCTAGATTCTTATAGTGAACGGTTCCCTACTAACGGTTCTAACATCTCAGTTAATAGAAAATACTGTCTTCATCTCGATATACAAATATTGCAATAAGTTTTTATTATAATTCTTATCAATAAAAAGTGCAGGAATCGTAAAGAAGTGACCATAAATACTGTCCTGTGCAGACATATAATTTTTAATCAAAAGTCTCATAACCTAAACAGTTTTAACAAGGAAAAAAAAAGTAATTTCCTTTTGTGGTTCTCCTCTGTGGTGATGATCTAGGCCGGTGTCTAGTGTGCCTTATTATAAATTTAGGGTAGTTTCAAGTTATCAATAAGTAACTTTTGGATACTTAAGGGCAGGGTAAGGTATTAAAATAATTTTTTTGCATTTTTTTTTATTTTTTAACGGAATGCATAATATCTTAAGAATATTGTCTCAAAATTTCAAGTTGATTGGAGCAAAATTGACGAAGTTATAAGCATTTTTGTTGTTTCAGTTATATTATAGAAATTTCAATGGAAGTACTAACGTGTTTATACCTGTACTGTATATTTTGTCAGTGTAGGGTACAAAATTTAGTTTAGCAGTAAGTATTCTATATCAGTTTTATACAAGAATTTTTAAGTGTTCAAAACTTTAAAGCGTTTTCTCCACAGCTCACGTTTTCAAAGTCGGTGCCCCTCATAACTTCAAAACTACAGTACCGATCCATTTGAAATTTTGAACACTATTTCTGTACATAATTTACGAGGTAACGCTGGAGAGTTTTTTTTTCAAATTTATTAATAATTTTTATTTTACAATAACAAATTAGCCAATTTTTTTTTCGCAAAAATCGTGTTTTTCCGTTCTAAGTGTTCCAAAAAAGTGAAAAATTAAAATTTCGAAAAACCTTCCCAGCGTTACCTGAGGAAAACTATTATCTAGCGAATGAACTTTAATTTTTTTATTTCGGATGATCCAGCACCAAGTTATGAGGGGCACCGCAATTCTACTTTTTTCAACGTTGGAATAATTGCTGTCATTACTGTATTTTTTAATATTTCTTCGTGAAAATTTTATACAATATTCTTCGAATGTTATACTTTAATGTACCACTGGTTTTGATAAAGAGATTGTAACTGTGTCTTCACAAAAAAATAACAAAAACATGCCTTTTTTGTACGAATTAACCTTACCCTCTCCTTAAAGACACTGAAACTCCTAATAGTGCTTGGTATGTTACCCAATCAGAAATATCAAATTTTTAAACAACATAATTGTTACAAGTGCATAAGAATATTCATGAGCAAATTGGGACCCGTAGTTTCTGAACTTTTCAAATTTCATGAGTACCTAAATTCGGTTCCACTCGTACTTCTATTTCATCATAAGATCTACATCTATACTGACTTATTTTACTTTTTAAAAACCGATTTCATATTTCGATCAGTCAGTCGGAAGTCATGAAGCCGATGTCTGTGCAATTATGAACCAGGAAATGATTTTTAGCTTACTGTTAATATAAACTAACAAAAGCTAATTACAGTGCAAGCCCTTAATAATCATTTTTTTTACAATACCACAATAAGATTCCTACCCTTTTAGTTACACAGTTCCAAAGGAGATTTTGGATGGCTCCATTTGAATAATACTATTCCCGTACAATAGAAATTAAACATTTCCTTTATAAATTAAATCTTACACTACATAACACTTTTTTTTAAAAAGTAATTTACATACTGAAAAATTTACTTTGTGAAACTCCATGTTTGAAAACATGCTTAATTTTGATAAAAATTGAAAGAATGACTTCGAAAACCTGTAATTAGTTTCCAGTTCTGTCATTTTATTTAAAGCGGATTCTAAATCATTGCAAATTTTAGTAAACTTTATGATGTCATCACCAGACATGGGAAAAAATGGTCCCTAAGAGAATCGCCATATAAAGTATTTTGTACTGGGGGGCTACGAATAGAGCTGGAGGGCTGCCAAAAAACGTAAAAATATTATCAATCTTTTTAAAAACGACATTTTACTATTAATAACACATCTTCACTGTTGTTTTTTTTTTTTAATTGCTAATATTATGAATAATTTTGCCTGTTATCTGTACATACATATCTTTATATTCTTCTAATGCAAAGACTAAACCATGTTCAAACATATGAATGGTCCATTGGAGTACACGTACCTGATACATATAACATAATATAATACATTTTGTTTATATTAAGCAGGTAGAAAGAAGGTGAGATATACATGTTATTTTAAATAATCACAAAGGAAATAGAGATACATATGTTTACATTATAAATATTTTCATTTTGGCTCAAATAATTTCTATTACAGTTAACCACTTATTAATTCAACATTAATTTTTTTAAAATTATTTTTAAAATTAAAATTATATATTAAATTATGAAAAATTGTTAATTTTTGATTTTTACTGTTTTGTTCTCAAAAGCTTCCTTAGGCTAGTTTTCAAATCCAGAGGAAAATCCTCAACTTCGTATTAAAAATTATAGCCCCCCAATCCAAAATATTTTATATGGCGAGTCTGTTAAGGACCACTGTTTTCCCAAATCTAATCATCACATAAACCATGATAAAATTTGAATTAATTTCTCTTCAGGGGAAAGGATCATGCCTCCATGACCATCTACTTATATCCGCTGTGGCTTCGGGGTACCCAAAATATATAAACTTTTATTTTTATTTTTTATAGGATAAAACAGCAAAATATAAGGAAATTATTTTTTTGCACGATCGTGTATTTTCATGCATTTACCGATGCTGTTGACAATGCTGGTAAGTTACATTTCCCGAACGTTTGTTTATATCCATGGAAACCAAAAAATAACAGTGCGGTAAGTGAAATAGATGCGTGGTAAGGTAAATTAGCTCAAAAATGATTGTATTTATTTATTTATATTAAAATTAAAAGTACAATTTGAACAATTAGGAAAATAAATCCATTAATAATATGAAAATTTTCACTAGTTTGCACATTATTATTATTATTGTTGGCATCAGTCTTCAATTTTATTGACATTTCAAAAGGCCGTTCAATCATTAAGATTTTCTGTGGCTTTCATAATCTTCCTTTCATTTTACGAGAATAAATTTGCAGTCAAAAATAAAATGCTTCATCAATTTCATTATTCTCACAAATAATATAGTTTAACAAACTATTTTCCTCAATTTTTTTTTAATAGAAAATTCAAAAAAAAATATTCACGCCAGTGAAATATTGACACTTAATTTTTTATTTACAAATATAATTGTCAATTGTCACTACAAAGATTCATATTAGTTGTTATAAATATTTATAATATTTATTCATGGCATTCTATGTCATAACATAGAAATATAAATTTCATCTATATTATCTGAATTTTATTTTTTATTTAACACATTTTTAATCTTTAATTATTTTAAATCGATCGTGCAAAAAATATTATACAATACACGATGCGTTAAGTGCATTTACTGATTTCGAAAATTGCAAAAACTCGACCCTGCGGGTCTCGTTTTCGCAACATTTTCTCGATTAGTAAAAGCAACTTACCGAACTTATATTGTAAAATACTATTATTTAACTAAATTAAAATTATGTAGTAAATATAATTTATGTCTTACATTAGATAAATGTAAGTCTCAATTCGATAATTAGTTATTATTGAGAACTTATACTGTATGTCAAATAACGATTCAAAATTGTTTGTATTTACCTATCTATGTACCCTGAGGTGAGTATATTTCCTTTACTTTCAGGGATTCCATGTTCATGTGCAATAAAGTAAATGCTTCCGTTAAGAAAAAAAGGAAAATTCTGCATTTATATTATTATTACATATTGTAAATTTTCTTTCAATTTGTAATAATAAAAAAATTTAATTGGGTAAGTAATTCAGCAAAAGAAATTAATTGCAAAATGGAAATGACGGTGCAATATTCTAACACGAAACTGTCATGACTATCTTTAAAATAATTGTTTGAATACAATTTACAATTTAGCATTTATGTATATCTATTATCTATACGAATACATCAAGATTCAATAAATAAAATTACTGATAGAAGATAATTTAATATAGCGTGCTCATTATGAGTTTAATATTCCACATGCATATAATTGTGAAATGAAAGTGTAAGTGAGAGAAACAATATGATGAAAATACGTATTTACCATGTATAGGGTGTTTTAGATGGAATCGTGGGGGTTTAGGCACAGTATAAATAAAAGATTATTACCATAGGCAGTAGCGAAACGCACTTTCTATCCTTTTTTGATATAATTACAAACAATTATGTATGTCCTTTTTTACTTATGTGATTGTATGTATTTGTACATGTGAGATTGAGGGTTGATAATGGTCATGTTAAATTATACGAACAACTAAAAGCAACTTTCTTCAAAATGAATTGAGCAAACGCGAAATTTATGACAGTATTCAACACGAGAATTTAGATCGTCACGACTTATTAGCACCAAGCACTGTCGAAATCAAAAATATTAACTGAATTATTATAAAATATTAATAATTATTTTTTATTTAACGTATTTTTACATAAGCATTCAAATTATAATAATACTTACAAATTTGCATAAACGGCACTCAGAAAAAACATAAATTGAAATTTTGTTTTAAATGATTTAAACAAAATTTAGCAGCACAAGAGTTATCACCAGACATTTTAAGCCACCATAATAATTAAATACATATCAGAAATATCTTACAGGTCACAAAACACACTAAAATTACAAGGAAATATAAAAAACAACTGACGACAAGCTTTAAATAAAAAAAATTAATGACAGTTAAAATTCCACTGCCATCGTTGTTAAAAATTTTAAAAAAGTCAGTGAAACAGACAAAATTAAATAAATTACATAATTGGGTTTTTGAATAAAAAATAAATATAGTTTTTTTTGTTTTATTTCAAATCTACATCATAAATAATACTGATAATCGATACAAAAAATTTTTTAAAAATGATATATAATAAATAATAAATTAATAAAAACTTGAAAAATTTTAAAAAATTTCATTTGGTTAAAAACAGCACTACAAGGGATCGCGATGTCTGTGACGTCATAAAGGTACTATGTCAAAAGTGTCAAAACTATTAAAATTTAGTAGGAAAAATTATTGGTGGTTGTTTCATTGATTTCGACGTTCAAAATCTTATTGCGAGATTTATTTTTGTATTGCTATCACAAAGCGGTACAAAACAAGCTCGATATTTCTTTAGTTTTGATATTTCGACAGTGAAGTTTATAGCAAGCAATAATTTGGATAGAAACAACAATTTCAGAGCAACAATAATTTCATAGCAACAATAATAGTAGGAGAGCTGCTGGCCGATTTGCGATAGTTATTTCAACACGCGTTAAATTAAGAGGACAGGATCTTGGATACTACTTACTATACACAAAAATTCAGTTCTGGCAAGCCTATTCGGCCGGGTTGAGTCATCCTTAACGTTTAAAGTTGTGGTAAATTTGTGGTAAATTTTGCTGAATTTAGAAATTCGTTAAAACGAAATGTAAATAATTGGACTCTTTTATACAACAATAGACCAAGAGCATATTGTTAAAATTGAGATTGTGGTGTCATCTAGAAGTTTAAATGTGAATAAACTGAAATTTAGTCGATAAATAATATTAAAATTAAAAAAATTTAAGCGTCACTTGCGAAATTACACCTTCTTGTATAACTACAGAAGATTAAACGTAAAAAAATTAATTTTGTTATTTTAAATTATTTAGATAGATATGAGTCAGAACAATAATAATGAGAAACTTTTCATAAGAACAGTGTAATCTCTTATTCGTAATCTCTCTTCTTTCCAAATCACATTACCATGGATACACAATATTTTGATATTTGTCAAAATAGTTATGAAATTTATCACAACTTTAGATTATTCTGGCGGTACTTTGGTGAAGTGAGAACACTACTAGAACGCTTTTAATCGATAAAAAATATTTTTAACTTTCATATATCAAAATTCCAGAACTGTTACTTTATATAAATTTGGCCTTATTTTTTACATTCTTTAAACGTTAAGGATGACAACCCGGCCGAATAGGCTTGCCAGAACTGAATTTCTATGTAGAGTAAGTATCCAAGATTCTATCTTCTCAATTTAACGCGTGTTGAAATGACCATCTCAAATCGGCCAGTAGCTCTTGGCCTAAAATCTATTTGAAAATAAAAAGACACTAAATGGCTATGTTCAGGCCATATTACCTTTATTACGTCACATAAGTGCTCGTGAACTATCGGCCCGTTATCGGTTCTAAGTTTAAAAATTTATTTTTAGTTTAATATAACTTCTTAATTATTACGTTTAAAAAAAAATAAAAATAGTTTTCTTGTAAAACTTATATGTGATCTTTCCATTTATAACAAAACAATTTTTTCTTCAAAAGCCTAATTATCAACTGTAAATTTTTACAAAATAATTTGACCTGCAAATTTATTTTTCTAAATTAAATTTACTTTAGTGATGATATTTTCACTGCATTAGTATGCATAATGTTATGCATTATTTAGGTACATAACATGGATAACCCTTTGGAATTTTTGAATTCCAAATGAAACTCTTACGTCATCTCGTTTCCTAACTGTTTGTGAAACAAACTATTATTTAAACTGTGATATAGGTATTGTTAAAGTTTAGTTGTGGTGGATTAATTTTTGGAAGGATTAATTTTTTTAAGTGTATATTTTTAGTTGTGGAAGCCTGTATTATGTGGAAGCTTTTGCGCACGTCTCTCAACTGCCCTTAAGTAAACTCGTCTCTATTCATCTTATCTACAAAATCTGTCAGTACTCCTGATTATATGGTAAGATTGGAAACCCATTCTACATATATATCAGTCCACTTACTAAAAAGGATGCTATACTTTTGGTGCCATCTATTAAGTTTGCCAAATTACAGATTACCGAAAATTTGTCTAAATCGTGTGTCTCAATTATATGCCGAGAGTGCCAATGAAGAGCTCTAGCTAATTGGATTAAATATTTAAAAAAAATACTCTAGAGAGTTTACATTTTCTAGAATTATGGAAAAAGCAGGATCTATATGTTCAGTGCTGGATTTACACTAGGGACACGCAGACGGCGAAATTTGGAACACAATTGGTAATTTGGGTTTTTTTTGGTCGTCACTTACTTTTTGTAGGAAATAGTTAAAGAGTTATAAAGAAATGATTTACTTTTGTTCGTCACTTATTTTGTTTTTTAGGGAAAAGTTGGCGGGCATTTTTCATGGTATCCAGGGCGGTACTTACAAGTAAAGGGCCTGAGGCCGGACTTATCGATTTCGATGAAACTTAGATATGTTGTAGAACACTAAAAAATAAGCGACACGTATTCTTTTTTATGGCGGAAAAACGGTTTCAAGGGTTGAAATCGCCCTCCAAAAATTGGGGTAAATTTTTTTTTTAAATATCTCGAAAACGGTAAGAGATAGAGCAAAAGTTTAAATTGACGATATTGCTCGATTTGCGATATTGCGATATAGTGTATGTAAATTAGTATGTAATTTAAGAGGGTGACTCACCCCCTCTCCAATTTTGCTCAAACTGAATTTTGAATTCCAAAAATTTCATTTCTACGTTATTCTAAATGTCTTAAACTATTTTCCATGAAGAAGAACGTCTTGAACTACTCAAGTAGTACGACTATTCGACACAGTCACCCCCTAGTTAACTACTCCTAGACTTAATATTAGGACATTGAGCAAAAACAGGTCAATTAGATTTTCTGACGTAGATTTCAAATCTGTAAAGAAAATTTTTATATTGTTTAATTTTCATCCCCTTTTTGCAAAATTAATCCCTAAATTTTAACCCCCAACCACCCCTGTTGACACAATTTGAACGAATTGCATACCAATAGATAGCTCTTTAAAAAAGAGCAATATTTCCAATTTAATCTTTTGCTCTATCTCTTACCGTTTTCGAGATATTTAAAATTTAAACTTTTCCCCCAATTTTTGGAGGGCGATTTCACCCCTTCAAACCGCTTTTCCGCCGATAAAAAAAATACGTGTCGCTTATTTTTTAGTGTTCTACAACATATCTAAGTTTCATCAATATCAATAGGTCCGGCCTCGGGCCCTTTACTTGTTAGAGTAAATCCGGGCTTGTATATGCTATTCAATCGGTGGAGAAAGAATTGCTTTTGAAATATGAAATGCAATTGTTATAAAATCTGAACTGTATTTAATGCCATTTCCTTGAAATATAAGTTTTTTTTTACACTGTACCTTATAAATTCGAACTATAACTCCGGTCCGCAATTTGGTGTGATATTTGTTTCCTGGCGTACGGTCTTGATTAACAATAAGTTACACATGCTTGATTTAAGCTATGGTTTCAGTACTATTACTTCTGTAACATTCTGTAGGTACGTAATTTACACATTTTTTATAAACTTTATACATTAAATGTCAGACGTGGTAAACAGCAAGTACAGTTATTTGCTGATTGACCACTAATACATATATTAACAAATTGTGAGTACATACATACTTGCATGCATGTCGATGTATGGGTATATGCAACTTGAAAATCAACTTTCTTCGTTGCTGGGTATCTCCGACAGAGTGGAATGTCTCTGTGACAACGGATTACACAAAAACTTGACTGTTTCGTTATTTGTTAAGCAACGGTCATCATTCTTTTACTTCATGACGCTATTGAGTTCAATTATGAAAATTACTTTTTTATATTTTATATAAGATTTATTATTTAAAAAAAAATTTGAAAAGAGAAAATTAAGAAAATACTTTTTATAACAAGAATGCAAGTATGTAGGGAGAAAATTTTATACGTACTTCCTATTACGGTTTCATTGTATTTATTTATGTAGATGTTCTTTGAAGTTTAATATACATACGAAATTTCGAGAACTATCTTTACTAATACAAGATTAACTTGTATCGCTTTTTAGTATTCCATTAAGGGGAGGTTTACTTGAGAGTCGTTAAAAAAAAATCGATTTTTTTTTGCAGAAATTGGTAGCTAATTATGTGTAGAATATGTTCCCAAAGTGATTTTGCTGAAAGTAATTTAAGGGAAGGTTTACTTGAGATTTGATAAAAAAAATCGATTTTTTTTGCCGAAATTGATAGCAAATTATGTGTAGAATATGTTCCCAAAGTGATTTTACTGAAAATAATTTAAAAACAAGATTCTTGCACAATAACCGAATCCAGCTGTCTATCAAAAAAAAAATTCAAAAAACGTAGTTCATGCAATAAATATAAAATTTTGAAAATACGTTTCTTTATATATATTTTATAATATCTCGGAACTACATTTTTGGAAATGGCGGACACGATAACTCAAAAACTATTCGATGGATCCTTTTTTTTAATTTTTAATTTTAAAAATAATTCAATTCTTCGACACCTCTACCTAAGTTCGATACACTTTCAATATTTTTTTTATTTTTAAGTTTACTTTAAAGAGCGAAAAATAAGACGAAAATCGTAATCAAAAGTTCAAACATCCGCCATTTTTTTTTCTTTCAGCATTTTATTGATATTATAGGTAGAGGTGCCGGTACTCTTCATATATTTTATAAATCTTTTTTGTTTTTGGATTTCGGTGGTTTATTACCAGCGCTAGGATGTCCGCTAACAAGGCATTGAATTTTCGGCTCGCCACACTGCAGTATCTATAAAATGGACAATTTTTTATATTTTTCCTTGAAAATTTTTTTTTGTATAGTTTAATACTTAATAAATATGTGTACAAAATTTGAAATTGATATTTACTTCCGTTCTTGAGAAAAAAATTCTAGAAAAATACATAATTTTTAAGGACTCTCGAGTAAAGCTCCCCTTAAACTATTCACTACGAAAATTTGAAATTTGGCACAGCGATAGAATATGGCGGCTCAATTGTAGATGTGAAGCTTAATTTCAGTTCTGGGAGCTAATTTCAGGGAATAACCTGGAAAGTGGGGGAAAAAATTTTCCCCCAAACGCATCGAGTAGGGTATCAAAGGAAAGCTTAATAAAGCACAAATTGAATTAAATCGGTATATAATTGTATCACTTTGTTCACATTTTTTTGAAACCATAAATTCACCATAAGGATCGTTCAGAAATATTCAATTTTCAATATTCAAGAACATTATGAATGAGGTGTAAATTGTACGAAACTTATCAGGACTGAATTTTCGTATGTAATTTTATTGGTATGTAAAAATAAAACTTGACGACACATTTTGCTTTGATAGCACTTTTCTGTCACTAAAGATTTTCTAGTGTTATATTACCGGTATAAAAAATTTGTGGACCATCAACGTTGAACTAAATACGGTTTTAAATTTTTGTGTTATGGATTTTGCAGAACTTGCAGAACTTAAATGACGAATGACGATTTGTAAATAACCATAAAAAGTTCCAATTCCGACCATGTTGTAAAACTTGATCCTGTTGCTAAAATATTAGGCTATGTTAAAGAAAAAACACTTGACTACCACTACTCTTATATATTTTAACGTTTCTTGAAACTAACCTTTTAACCTTTTCTGAATAGTGTTACGTTAGTCCTATAGTTCAAAAAACATAAATGTCAAATACAGTGGGAGCGCTGGGAAGCCATAAGGAATTATCTAAGGTTTGTATTGATGTAAAATCAAGTTAACTAGTCGAATTAAAAATTACTAAATTCAAACAAAATTAGTCAAGTATACCGATTAACCATCTGACATAACTACTACTTACTACTGGGTGGGCCAAATAAGACCTACCAATGTTAAACACAAATAACTTTTTTATTTTTTAATATAATTATTTTTTTCTTTTTGTAGGTTATAACTGAATTCTTGGAAATTTATTATGGAACCATACAGTACAAGACAACGGGTTAAAATTATTGATTTTTTCTATTCTTGTCAACGATCAATTGTTAAGACGGAGCGTAAATATCGACAATATTTTAATTCAAGATCGTCCCAATCTTTAAGTATCGTAGTCGTTGTTGGTGGTCTTGCGGTAGCAGTGTTTGCACAATAGGGTATTTTCCAAATTTTTGAAAACTGTTTATATTTAAAGATTGGGACGAACGATATTTAAAGATTGGGACGATCTTGAATTAAAATATTGTCGATATTTACGCTCCGTCTTAACAATTGATCGTTGACAAGAATAGAAAAAATCGATAATTTTAACCCGTTGTCTTGTACTGTATGGTTCCATAATAAATTTCCAAGAATTCAGTTATAACCTACAAAAAGAAAAAAATAATTATATTAAAAAATAAAAAAGTTATTTGTGTTTAACATTGGTAGGTCTTATTTGGCCCACCCAGTATGTAGTAAATTTGTGACTAATGACTAAGTTTTTCTGATTTTAAATGTTCATTATTTCTGTCGATCTCACTATCTTCCGTTATTGTGTTGGGGAATTCATTGTTTCTTGAATTCTTCCGTTTCATCTCTTTCGTTCTTATCTTCTTTTCTTTCATAGACATAAATACAAATCCTACAGTTACTTTACCGTGTCGCCTGACGCCTAATCTCACAAAACTTGTAGTAATCGTACCACGCTCAAAATTTTTGATTAATGATATGCAAATAAATTTTTATATAACTTTATTGTTAGACATGATAAAATAAAGGATTTATTTTTAGTTACATCGCGTCCGTGTGTCGTTCGGTTAGCGTGCATGTTGTGTGATTCACGTATGTCAGACAATAATAAAAATGAAAGTTTTTTTCTCCAAATAAAATCACTGTCGATTTCTATATTATTTCTTTATGTATTAATTTTTTTTTTTGTATATGGTATTAGGTACTTGTATACGCTTTCAAAGTGTTATGATTATACAATATCTATATAACTTTGGTACCAGTTGTATATACAATGTAAACATGCAATATAGTAATATAAGTATTTACGTATTAAGTATGAATATTATTAATAAAATAGAGGAAACAGTTTTTATTAATTAAGTCACTTGTTAAAGTTTCTTATGAAATCATTATTAAATGGACTATTTACACGCATAGGTAGGGGTTGGATCAAATAAGCGGAACACCCAGTAAAAGAATTACTAATATTAATAGATTTGAGCGTTACTTTATGGTATTCCATATTTGTAAATAATAAACAAACATTTTACTTTGAAAAATACCACTTTTATTTTTGAAACTGTGACAATATTGTTTCGAACCGTTAGTTCTTCATTTTCAAACAGAAAATAAACTAACGGCTCGAAACAATATTTTCACAGTTTCAAAAATAAAAGTGATATTTTGCAAAGTAAAATATTTGTTTATTATTTACAAAAGAATTATTCTTTGTTAATATTATTCTCCATTTAGTACCATCACCTTTGTTATTACCTACTCGTATTTAAATGAAGTGTGATCTCTTCAAGGAATAAGATCAGACGCACATTGAGCTGCGTCACGCAGTAAACGCAGGGCTGGGCAGAGCAGGGCAGGGAAGGAAAGCATGAGAAATAAACTGTGTGGCCGGGTGCACATTGAGACGCAGTTAACGCAAGCAGGACAGTGCAGTTTTTGTGACTCTTGTTGTAGAACGAGATAGCACGAATTTAAAAGTAGATCAGAGCACAGAGAAGCGCTGTTTTTCTTCAATTTTTTCAATTGTTTTCATTTTGGCGAAATAAAACCAACTGAAACTCGAGAACGTGTTACAATGTCGCGCAGTTTCTGTGGCACATTCACGAGTGCTACATGGGTTTCGTGCGACACAGTGCTGCTCTGCACTGCTCTGCGTTTCAATTCGCGCTGTCTCGTTCTGCAACAAGAGGCCTAAGTCTGTACCTACCATTTTTTGTTTTCCAAAATGAACATAGCTATGATGAGATTTGGTGATTGGCGGGGTTAGTGAAGATGTTTAAATTGGAGATTTGATTCCGGTAAAGGCTCCGTTGTGTAAATATAGTATTTTTATATTTGTTTGTAAAAAGAAAATGTTTGGAGTTCAAAAGTATACTCTGCGGCTAGTTCGATCACATCGATCGGTCTATTTCATCTATTCATTTTATTCCAGTCTTCATTCTTTTGGCTTGGTATTTTAACAGCATTCGTAGATCTCAATGTCATCAGGTCCATAAATAAATCGTAAACGAGTTAACAGTATATGAATTAATATATTCAGTATTCATTTATTTTAAAACAGAGCAGTTAAATCATGGCAAGTAAGTATATTTAATTTTTAAATTTTGAAGAGAAAGTCGTTATCCGTAGTCAAAGAAATTTCCTGGGGCTTCATTTGTTATAACTTTATAAGTATTAGTACGGGAAAGTTAAGAAGAATAAGTGTATAATAAAATGAATATACTTTTTTTTTCTAAATGCGTAACTTTAGAATAGATAAGCTCAACTATTACGTACTGCATATGTTACTAATTTTTTTTGTTTTGTTTGATCATATTTATTTTTGGATATGTGAAATATTTTAATTAATTTATGCGTTCAAAAAAATAAAAGAAAATGATATTGCCTAATAAGCTACTTTATATGATACTGATGTAATTATTTTATTTAACAAGTTTCTTTTTTAATTATTTTGTAACAATGTGAAAAAATAAATAATTTAAAAGTAAAAATACTGGTTGTCATCTATTTTTTATTTTACCAGAATATTTCAGAGAAAATATCATAGTTTCTTCACAAAACCTAAACGCTTCTAAAGTTTTAAATACTCTTCCGATTCTAAATAATTTGAATAAATAAGTAGTGTTGACGAATTGCTTTCCTTGGCACCGGAACATGTAGTTTTCGAGTATGACAAAAAGTGAAAAAGTTTTTCCTTAGAGTGGATCAAAAATTTCGTAACAATGGTCAAAATTATATCAAGATCCCTAGCATTTAATCAATTTGATTTAATAAATTGAATGTTAATAAGAAGTAGAACATTTACAGCTTATTCTTACATTTTATTAAAAATTTTACATATGTGTTTTACATATGTGTTTTACATATGATTAAAGATTCATGAAATATTTACCGTGAAACAAAATACAAACGTCAAGTGTGGTGGGAACGCTGGGAAATCAAATATTTTAAAAATGCATTGATGGAAACTACTGTTGAAAATGGGGATTTTTTAATGAAAATCCTTATTAAATTTTACGAACAAGAGTCAAATTATAATTTGACACATTCGGTAATAATAATAATAATAACAAGAGCCGTAAACACTCACAAGGAATGTTACGGAAGTGTACCCCTGCGATTTTGTTCATTTTAAGATATATTGTAGTACTTGACAAAGTAACAAACATATTTTAATTATACGTGCCCAATCCCATATTTAGGGGGTAAAACACCCCTTCAAAAATTTCCTGAAAAATCATATTTTGGTATTTTTCCCATACTAGCCCTTAAGCAATTTTGATGAAAAGTGGTCAAAAGATTTAGACTGAGGTTTCATTACTACAGAATTTTTTTCACTGGGGTCACTTCATTTTTAAGGGGTGAAACACCCCTAAGAGTGGGTTTTTAAAAATTTTTTTAGGGAAATCATAGCTCAAATTCTTTAAAATTCTGTAAAAAGGCTACAGGTTATTAGTTAATAAATAATACGTGTTACTCACTGTAGTGGCGCGGAGTAACTGAGGGGCTATGGGGGGCCCTGTATGAGAACGAAATTTTTAATAAAAATTAAATATTTTGGGTTTTCCTCACTATAAAATTTATAAAATTTTCAAGATTAATTATCAATAAATTATTTAATTCTTTACTTTATTTTATGGCTTGTGGATCTTTTCAAAATGTGAATAAAAGAAGTTTTTTTGCCAAATACCGGTAAAAAAAGTGTCCTTTTAGTAGATTCGTGGAGTGTAAATTGTCCGATTACCATTAACGAATTAACATCTACAGACAAAGAAATAGCAGTCATGATAATACCTAAAGGGACTACAGGGAAGATACAACCACTAGATGTATACGGATTCCGAATATGGAATAATTTTATCAAGCGGTTTTCGGATAGTATAATGCTACTCAATTACGATATCAATCTTCATTCTCGTAACAACATAATAAATCTGCAATCACTGATTCATAACCAATTTTCTTCTCCTCGATATCAAAAATTATTCCGTTATTCATGGTACAAAAGCGGATACATAAGTAAGAAACCAGAAAAATTTGAGAATCCAGTTGCCTTTGCTCTCCAAGAAAATTTGTCCCCCAAATGCGAAATTGAAGGTTGTGAAGAATTATCTATTATAAGATGTTGTTGGTGCACGAATTCGTTCTGCTTAAGACACTTCTTTGAAGAATATCATTACTGCGTAAATTATTACCCATAATTCTAAATAACATTTTTTAATACTTCTATAATATTTGATAAATACATTGTAAAATACAGGCATACTGAAGCACTTTAACATCCGTTCACTGTACCACTATTCAACATCTACTCAAAATAATAAATAAAACTTAAATTATATTTTTACTTGTATATTCTTCCACTATTCTTCATAACCCATCACATTTAATTACAAGCTACAATCGCAAATTTTTTTTCATGATGCTATTTCAGTGTTTCAGAACTATCTATTCCAAGTCAAGGAGTTTGCCAGTTAACCTTATTTTTGAGATTTTATAAATTTTATAGCGAGTAAAATCCAAAATATTTAATTTTTGTTAAAAATTTCGTTCTCATATAGAGCCCCCCATAGCCCCCCAGTTACGCCGTGCCACTACAGTGGGTAACACGTATTATTTATTAACTAATAACTTGTAGTCTTTTTATAGAATTTTAAAGAATTTGAGCTATGATTTCCCTAAAAATTTTTTTAAAAACTCACTCTTAGGGGTGCTTCACCCCTTAAAAATTAAGTGACCCCAATGAAAAAAATTCTATAGTAATGTAACCTCAGTCTAAATCTTTTGACCACTTTTCATCAAAATTGCTTAAGGTCTAGTATGGGAAAAATACCAAAATATGATTTTTTAGGAAATTTTTGAAAGGGTGTTTTACCCCCTAAAGATGGGATTGGGCACGTATAATTAAAATATGTTTGTTACTTTGTCAAGTACTACAATATATCTTAAAATGAACAAAATCGCAGGGGTACACTTCCGTAACATTCCTTGTCAGAGAGTATCGGCCTCTTCAGAAGCAAAATTTTTGTGTAATAAATAATAATAATAGTTAATAAATATTTATACTAAGACGATACTTAAAATTAAAATTTTGGATAAAATTAAGAATAAAATTAATACAATATGGGGAGCAGATTCAATACATTTCTCCATGTTTGTTTATCTCCTGCATAACGAATCCAGTAGCATCTAGCGTAATTACGAAATTCATCCTCCCACTGAACTTTACATCTTTTCCTCTTAACACATTTGTTACCTTACTTTATTTGGTATAATTGTGAAAATCAAAGCTAAACTGCTCATGATTCATTCTGGAGTTTTTTTTCACTATACACTGTTGCTCTTTTTTAAACAACCAAAAAATGTCTCTCCAGATTTAAACAAAAAGTCAATATTTCCAAGAAAAAAATTCCATGAAGATATTTCAACTTCTAGATGGCAAATAATTCTGATGGGGACTGTGAGTCCATAGGGTTAAGAATAACATAAATTTTTAAGTAAATACAAAATATTTTAGTTTCTTTTTTTTTTTTAAATTAAGGCCGAGAAAGTTAACCCTTTGAAGTGGGTGAACCGTATTTAACTCCAGAGATTGGTCGAACATCATTTGTCTAAGGGAGTAGTAGATCGCCGAATAAATAGATAGTAAAAAAATGACACAGATTTAACTAAAATTTTTAGGGTCGCCCCGTACATTATTTACACAATTATTACTAGACAATTTGAAAAATTGGTTAATTAATAGCGGTATGTAATTAGTTTTTTTTTTTTTTGATAAAAGTAATTATCTTTAAATGTATCGTTAGGTAAGATTTATTTAGTTCAAACCTATCATTAATTTTAACCTTAATTATGATCGTTTATAATAAATAGGAATTAGAAGAATTTTATTTTTATTAATCTTACAAAGAACTTTTTTTGTGATAAAAAAATCTTATTAAATCATGGCATTATTTAATTATTTATGGTTTTATAATAATTACAGAACGAGTTGATTTTTTATCTGTGAAAGTGAAATTTAATATGGTGCATTGTATAATTATGATTTTATTTCTGGTCATGAACCTGATATTTTATTCAATAATATAAAATATACGATACATTGGTTATACACATTGGTAGGTATATACGCATTTATACACGTAAACGTAGTTCATTGCCGTTTCAGTAATAAAGTTGATAAATTTAAAAAGAAATTATCTAATAGAAAATTCTATTGGAATTTAATTTCTTAAAGTAGTTTTATGTGTACTAACTAGAATGTTGATTTGTGTTGTTTATTGTCGTTTTAAACGAGTATGTGTTAGGTTTTTAAGAGTAACCGACATTAACCCAAACATAATTACACATTTATTCATATTTTTACTATTTTATCGACGTTGTTTTATGTGTCTAATTTTATGGAGTTTGGAGTATGGAGTGAAAGAGTTTGGTTGATTTTATATCGGACTAGCCGTACCTGCGACGTCGTTCGCGCAAAGCATTGTTATAAACTCAATGAGAAGTATGTAAATGTGATAATTATAGAGAATTTGCAAAGAATAATAATTTTTGTGTAAGTAATAGGTTATCACCACACCAAATTTCATCAAAATCCGTCAAACAGTTTTTGCGTAATATGTGCACATGCACAAAATGGTTTTTCTATTTTCCCGTGGGAATGAGGCATTTTCCCGGAGTAAAAAGTATCTTAAATGTTGCCCTAGGTAATAAGTTATCACCACACCAAATTTTTTTTAAAATCCCTCTAACAGTTTTTGCCTAATGTGTGCACATGCTCAAAATGGTTTTTCCATTTTCCCATGGAATGAGAAATTTTCCTCATTCTCAGTTATCATCACACTAAATTTCATTAAAGTCCGTCCAATAGTTTTTGCGTGATGCGTGAACAGACAGACAGACAGACAAACAGACAAACAGACAAAAATTCTAAAAATCGCTGTTTTGGTATCTACATCGATAACTATTTACAGTACCAGTACAATTTTCAAAAAATATTCCATGTACAGAAATGGTCTCGTTACCATTTTATTATATGTATAGATAGATATATGGAAGGTATGCAATATGCATTGTGACCATCTGGATCTATTGTGTCGTCTTGTCAGACTGCAGTTAAAGTCAGGGATTTTAACGCCATAAAAAATGGCGTTATTTATCTCATCATTAAGTCTAAAATAAAAAATAGTTTTTAATTAATACTGAATGACCGGAAAATATCTTAAATCCATCGGAGGGTAATATTTTTAGTACGTAATATATTAGGGTTTAAATACGTTAGGATATGATAAGGTTAGGATGCAGAGAGAACATGCGTCGCAGGCATTTCGCTGAAGGTTAGTATATTTAATATTTAATATAATAACCACCTTTCATAGTGGGTTTTTAAAATTTTTAATTTTATATTTATCCAGGAACCGGCTAGATCAATGTTCATTAATCCTGGTTAAGAGTAATCTTGTAATTACTAGCTTCTAAAGTAGGTTTTTAAAATTATTAATTTTATTTTTATCCTAGAAATACTGGAATATGTTGGAAACGGCTAAACCCATTTTCACCAAGCCCGGCTAAGAACCATTTCGGAATTACCAGCTTTCGAATTAAGAAAACCGCATTAAAATCGGTTAAGCTGTTTTGGAGATAAATGGTAATTACAAACACATACACACAAACACCATTTACTTCAAACCTATATATTCTCATATACATGTTCCAATCCATCAAAGGTCATGAATATTATCTTCCAGTAAGCTTGATCAACGAGGGAGTATTAAACCATAGTCTTACTTAGCATATTAAAATTTATCTTCAAAACCTAGTTTAACAGTGGACAAAAATCCTAACAAAATGGACTTCACACAATGCAAAAAGATTTGTTGGTACTGTAGACAAAAAAAAAAAAACGGTGGAGATTTTGTAGAAATCGGGTTCAAGTGGTTGAGAACAGTGAAAGAAATTGGGGGAAGTCTTTTCCCAACAGTGGATGACAGGAAGAAGATCCTAGAGAATTATCATTATTTTTATTTCTCTCTTTAAATAGAGAATTATTGAATATTTAGCTTTGGATTATACCTTATTTGAACTGAATTATGTACTTATCTATTTAATGTATTCAGGCCCGGCCTGGGTAACCTTAAAGGGCGGTGGACTCACTCTCAAATTGTGATACAGGTTTAAACTCAATTAACATCATTTATTGTAAAAAAGTGTGAATTACAAAGTATTTAATATTACAAATTGTAATAACATTATTAAAGTTGGCTAAATGTAAAAAAATCAAGTTGATTGTCATTAAAACCTTCCTTCAGTATGAAAGAAGACGTATCAATTCTGTACTACTTATACAAAGTTTTTCTATGACGGTTTCGCTTTCCACTTTGTTCAGGACATCCTTCTCTACTGCCATCATCATAAAAGCCTCCAAGCTTTTATTTGTCATAGTGGAACGAAGATGGGTTTTAATAATTTTAAGTCAAACCGAATCGAAGTATGGACTCGATAGCACTAGCTATTGGACCGTTGCAAGAACAAAAAATTGAATGGTGACTGAATAAAAATACTAGAAAAGGCAACACAAACAAATATTTTTAATGCAGTAACTTTTTATTGCAACATTATAAAATTTATGTAACGTTTGGGGGCGAGGGCGCCGATCCTCTGCCAGGAGGAGGGCGTACCGGGATCTATCCTGGTGGGCCAGGCCGGGCCTGAATGTATTCATTTATGTATTGAACTGTATGTTATTGAATGTTTATTTATCCGCTCCATCAATATTATTACATATATCCGTAATATTGTTATTAATCCGTTAGAAGATTAGTGACGTTCCCTCTTTCTCGCCACAGAATTTGCCGGTGCCATCTGCTTCCGTTCTAAGTCTCTTTAAGTATTTTCTATGCAGGACCGGGTTTCTAAGTAGACAAAGTAGGTGATTGTATAGGGGCCGCGTCTAGTGCAAAGGCCTACTCGACATCTTTTTTGATATTCTAATGCTAGCTTTTAAGTCAGCAATGTCTTATTTATCTTTAAATAAAAATGAAATACCTACATTAACAAGGAATGTGGCATGTAGTTTCCTCGTACCTATAGTGGCATGTAATCCCTCGTACCTACACGGAGAAAAAATTCATAGAAAAATTACTGTGCTCAGCACTACAATCGACGTGTAAAAGGCGAACATATTCAATTTTGTATGGTAAAAATATAAAAATTATAATTAATCATAGAAAATTTAAAGGATAGAATGTTCTTTTCGTAATATTAGCTCCGTAAAATTTGTAAAACAGCACAATAAAAAGTTCCATTGCCGACAGAAAAATATTCTTTAATTGTTTTTCTTACAAAAATTACCATGCTGTCTTATAATATTTCAAATACTATCTGCTAATAGTAGAAAGAAAGAAAGAGAAGGTATCAACGCTGTCACATAGCGAGGCAGGCTGCAGAAGGTATCAACACAATCATACATGAAGGTCACATAGCTAGGCTGGTGTGACAAGTAACATAGCCAGGCTGATCACTGCTGGTGTGGTGTGGTGTGGTGTGCAAACAGTATTCATTAGAATGTCTTACAGGACGGTCACCGTTTAATTCATCATTTTGTTATTTCACTATATTCAGTATTAGAATATATGGTTGCCAATCATTTTGTATGCATCATAAAGCATCGAAGGTCGGAAAAGATCGATTGTTCCTCAGTGCGTACAGCCCAAGCAACATAAGGTTGCGGGTCAGATGCGCAAATGAAAGAGTACGACAACAAGAATTAAACTACAACATATATGCATAAATCAATGAAATGTATAATAAGTAGTAATATTGCAAAAAATTTATATGAATTCTCAAAATGATTCTAAAATTACAAAACTAGTCTAATTTTGACTCTACATTGAGTCAAAATTATTCAGAAAGATCTGAAAGATAAAACACAAGTGAAAATTTTGATTTTTGAATATAAAATTTTTGCAGCTTTCAAAAATGGTTAAAAAGCATCCGCTACCTTGCTATAGACTTGGAAGTAAATTAAAGTTCCAAGACTGTCTAGGGACTTTTGTATGTATAAATTCGGTCTGCCTCTATGTCGACAGTGACTTGAGAAGAAACTGTCTTATTATAGCCTTAAGCAAAAGTTTGTTTCTCCTTATAAAGACTAAAAAAAGTCTAATGAGATCTTCTAACTGTTATTACCTTTTCAAATATAATCTACAGTTATAATTTGGTAAATATATATATATATATATATATATATATATATATATATATATATATATATATATATATATATATATATATATATACATATATACATATTTAATGCTTTTTTTTTTAAAAAAAAGTTTGTTGTGAGTATTTTTATTTTAACGGTACATGGAATTTGTCACCAGTACTTTCAAAATTATCACCAAATTGAATTATTTAAACTGGAAACAATATGGAATGCAGCATTGCAATTGCAAAAACGAAAACGATGTCTTTCTAAAAAGGTTGTAAATTAGCATATTTTTAATACTTGTTTGTATATTAGCAAACAATATATTATTGCTTATATTTTATGTTAAGGCAGGAAGAAGGAAAGATGATAATAAATTACTTACTAATTAAATCTTTATAAATTTATTAATCTATTAATTAATTATAATAAAATCAATTGATCATAGTAATAATATTTCATTTCTTTACATTTGATATAGGATGTACATTTATTGTTAGAAATGAGACAACCTTAAATATGGTACAACCGACTCTCGTTAATTCGAAACTCGAGGGACTCTTAAAATAATACGAATTATCGAGTGTTTGAAATATCAATTGGTTCAAATGGTTCAAAATCAATCAAAATGTATTTACAATGTTTCTGTCTCTTTCTCTCTGCAACTTTGAATTGTCGAGTGTTTGACGCCGATGAGTTCGAATTAACGCGTCGTTTTGTTACGTAGCAATGATTTTTTCGTTCGAATTACCAAATGCATAAAATGTATTGATTTCGTTCGAAATATAAAGAGATTTTGTAGGGAACTCGTGATAACTTTGAATTATAGAGAGGTTCGAATTATCACAGGTTTGAATTAATGAGAGTCGACTGTATATGAAAACAGTAATAGTATAACTGTGCAAAACTGGTGAACTTTTGTCTTGTCTGAAACGTTCATTTATTTAATGGTTTCTTAACTGATATACTTCATTGGTATCCGCATTTTTATTAGTAATTTAGAGGCTAAATATTGAATTCTCTTACGGTATTCACTGTTACAATGATTTAAGTACTTGCTAGGGATATATAATTAATTAAAATGTATTAATTAATATCAAAAAGTAATTAAATTGAACTAATCCATTATATTTTTTTTTATTGATTATTTGTTATTTATACTTTTTACTTTCAGTTACTGGTATTTTTTATAAGTCATCAGTTTAATGATAATATTCTATTACAATTTATTAATTTTAAATTAATACTTAGTAAAATGATAATTATAAGCAGGTTTAAATCTATGAAATTTCAAATGATGAAAGCTCCCTGCATTATTATGGTTGCTTATAATTTAGTTCAATCATTTCTTTCTGGGTCATTAATCTCTTTATTGCATTTTTTCTGCAAGTGCATGTAATTATGTTCAAGATTGGTTGAATATTCTCAATAATTTTAGCTATAATAGGAATTTAACAACAAAGATTTAATTTCTTTAACATTCACCAGTATATTTGTCCACGCCATCTTGGAATATCAGCCTGGAATCATTTACACCACTTGCTGAAATAAGATTAGTTCGTGTAATATAAAATGTCGTTTTCCTACCACTTGATCTGTTATGTAATTCAGATAAATACCGACTCTTTTTTTAAGCATTAAAGAAATGTCTAAAAGCAATTCTTTAATTTTAAATAAAATTATTGTACCCGGGAACCATTTTGACCATTAGTTGGAATAACATTAGATCGTGTAATATGAAATATCGTTTGCCGACCACTTGGCCTGCCATGTAATTTAGAGAAATCCCTTTTCTAAGCATTTGAAGAACTGTTTAAAAGCAATTCTTTAATTTTAAATACAATTTTTTAGCCTGGAGTTATTTCGGCTATTAGTTAGAATAACATTTAGTTGTGTAATATGAAATGCTGTTTTCCGATCACTTGATCTGTCATGTAATTCAGATAAATATCGAAATTTTTTTTAAGCATTGAAGAAATGCTTAAAAGCAATTCTTTAATTTTAAATAGAATTCTTGTAGCTTGGAATCATTTCGGCTATTAGTTGGAATAACATTTAAGTATTCGTGTAATATGAAAGGACCTATATTTCTTTAGCGGAAACTGAACTTATTGTTAGTCACACCTGTGACTATACTCAGTCACTTGGGTTATTAATCAATTTTAATTTGAAAATCTTTTTTCTTTGCTACGATTTTAATTTTGAGTTTTTAAATTTGGTTTCAAAGGTAAGATGCAAACTAAACTCGGTTCTTGGAACACTTGGTATAACGGAAGCGCTGAAACACAATATTCAAAGTACACGAAATGATAATCCATACCTTTAGACATCTAAAATTTTAAAGATCAAAGAGTGTTACAAATTATTCACAGTATTTACACCAACATAATGATAAAATAAATTGAATACTTAGCTAAATGAAACGGGAAAGGTTAATAAGGAAGATACTAAATAACTTTCTTTTTTCAATTCTTCATGTTCTCGTACTTCTCACGATTGTGACATTATTTGTATCTTATCTATTGTATTTCAACCTTGTGAATAAAAATGCTCCGTGGTATTCATTTGAATTTTTAGAACTCCCTGTTAAAAGATATTGTGTTGAAAAGAAGATGCTTTCTTCGTATGTTAAATAACAATGCACCTATCCATATAATTACAACTCAAAATATACAAAGTGTCTACTTTTCAATCGGATATTGACATCAATCGTCCAGAATAATTTTCTTACAATAATAATATAATTATTGCAAAGGCGATTTTAGAATTTTTATTTTAGTTAGGCCCGAAAATTTTTCTATATTATAAATATGTAACTTTTGTATAATTTTTTCCGGGAAGACATTCAGTTCTATTAAAAAGAACCCATGAAAAAAATCATTAACATATCTCTGTTCAAAGTATTATATATAGATACAGGTTTCTTTATTTTTAATTTTATGTATATGTTACTGTAGCATCTATTTATATTAAATACATGTCAACTATGTAGGTACATACGAAAATTGTATATAAAAAGCCTTAAAAAGGATACATTAAAAATCTTTTGGGTTAGAACGGTTAGAACTTTCACTCATATCAAATTTCAAGTTTTTAGCAGTCGTAACAGTACCTCAACCATATGATTTTATCTGAAATTTGAAATAAGAGCCGAAAAAATGTTTTCATCGTTAATATAAATCTCAGATATATAAAAACTTTAAATACATAAGTAAAAGATTAAGTAGGTAGTTTAGAAAAGAAAAAGTAGAGATATTTTAACAAAATGGTAACAAATTATAATATTGCTACAGGCCCGACGAGAGGGTGGGGTAGCCGAGGTTGTAACCCTGGGGCCCGGCTTGAAAAAAGGGGCCCGCAGCGGTCAGTAGGGGCCCAGGAAAAAATTAAATCTTTTGTTTTTTGTTTGTCACTTATTTTTTCGGGGAGAAATTTTTAAGAGATGTGCTTTATTCCCAGGGCCTCTATTTCTCTTCATGGCCCTGTATTACTATCAAAAACCTAAAATTACACAAAATGAACAGTAAATTGTTTTATCTGCGACTACCATGAAATTTCTTGTTTATTGAACAAAATACTATCTAAGTAAGCTACGTTTTACATACAGCCACATTTCTAGCTGTACAAAAAATGGCCTTTTACACGCATGTATGCTAAAAATAACAACGCCTACTACACTTTTATTAATTCTTATAATTATTATATATTATACAGTGATATACATGATACATATTATGTTAGAATCTGTACAAAAATTTTACCTAGCAACTGATTGTTTACGTTTGTTTTTAGTAAATTTCAAATACTACATAATTTTAATGTAATTGGTATTTGTAGATTTGTACCGAATTTTTGTCGTTCATTGTGAAATTCATGTTAGTCGTAGATAAAGTATAGTACGTAACTCGGTTGTAAGGCATATTACGCACTCACGCAATTCGCACTCGCTGCTACGCGGCTCTTGCGTAACTTTTTCGCTCGTGTGTAATATGCAACTTACAACTTCAATCACGTAATATACTATTACGATTACGATGTTTGGGCGTGCAGTTTTTTTTCATTTCAGTAAATCGAAGTCTTCTACATTTTTGAGAGACACAAACAAAATCCAGATTACATATTAGATTGGAGCAGTTTTTTTCTTTTTATAACTATTGAGGAGAGAATCGACTAGAGAGAATGCTGTGTATTACAAATACATTAAGAAATTGAAACAAAAAAATTGACTGATGTGAACAAAAAAATTGACTGATGGGATTACTTTAATGGTGGTCAAACCATTAATTTAATGGTTTATCTAATATTTATAAACAAGTGTCCGTGGTTACAAGTTGGGCTTACTAAAATGGAGTCATGCTTCAAAATTTAATGCCTGTGGTATCTCTAGCAAACATAATGTTAATATGTTTGGTTCAGTTCTCAGTGTTTATAATAATAATTTCCACGCTGATCTTAAACACAATTGGATTCTTTTCATAGTAAAAAAGCATAGAACATAAAAAAGGTTCATTTAGGTTGAAATTGTACTTACAGATATCACCGAGCATAAAAAATTTCAAATTCAATTTTTTCAATTCATTTGTTCAAAATTTTTGGGTACGCTAGCGCGTACCAGACTGACTCGCTTAAACCTCCACTGAATTATTTAGGTACCTATATGTATTATTTTTTTTTTTTTTTTAAATAATATGGCGACAGAAAAGATAATTATTATATATTACGTACTTCCATAACTATCTATTTTATATAACACTTTTCTTTATAACTTTTACACCTGCCAGGTGTACTTAAATCTATCCACTTATACGTATACTTAAGTGACTTAAGTGGATTATGTAGTTCCATTGCAATGTTGATTATGATTACTTATCCACGTAAGTATTTTATTTTGATAAAAAAATCGTTGTCGATGATAATTGATATGGTATTTTATAAGGTCAATGGACAGATATTTAAATAGGAATGTGCTTAAGTTGTACATACAACATATTTCAAATAAAATGATTTTTCTTATCAAACAAGTTGAGAGTCTATCAAAAAAAGTATCTACAGAGAAAGTAGAAAATATGTTTCTGTAATTGTCAAGAAACAATTTAGTATAAGAACATTGAAAATATTTGTATGCACATAATTATAAAATTGTCCAACAACCTTGACGTACAGGATTGATGCTGATCGACGGAACTGTCGACTTTTATAGTCAATTTTTAATACGATTGAAATCATAGGTCTACTAATCAAGCTGAAAATTGAATTTAGAGTATGAGTCATATCATAATCAAATAGAATTTCGTCAAAGTTTTTAAGTGGTATCAGAAAATACATTGAGATGTGTGTACAGTTCATTTTTATCTAAAAAGACACGATTTTTGTTGATGTGTGAGGTAAGGGACGTACATATACAACTCCGTATACACGACCTATATACAATAGATTATATGCAGATAAGGTAATGATTTTTTAAAGTGAGGGTCGCAGAAAAAGTTGATTACAGATCATATACATTTAAGGGCAAAAGGAGATCGTGGACCAAAAAAATTGAGAAACACTGGTATACGAATGTGTGTATCGAAAAAGGATAGATTCGAATGTAGAGGTCATTAATCATTCCTCTGTAGAAGAATAGAAAAATGAAGAAAAACGTAACTCACGAACTTTTGCTAATACTTACCTAAATGTTGCCCAATCAATATGAACATTTGATCTCCTGATAAGAACATAATAGTGAAATAGCCTATATTAAGTCAGACAGAAATCATTAGTTTTTAAATATTTCTTAATTTCTATTTCTTTTTTTTTAAATAATAATATACCTATTAGAATACTAATTCTAAAACAAAGTGATTCACAAGAAAGTGTTAATGTTTTCGTAATCTAATACAATTGGAAATTTTTGTTATCTATTACTTAGATGTAAATATTTTATTAATGTAACTATAATATGCATACAATATGTTTGAAATATATTGCAGTATTACAAATCAAAGACACAAGACATGCGCATGGAGAGGAGAATTGATGCCTTGTTCTTCAAACTTGCTTTTATTTCTGTCTGACATACCATCTATCTTTAGTCAACAAATATTAAAACAACAGTGACATTTATAATAAACAATTATTTGAATGTTGAAGATTTACAAAACAGAGAAATGATTAATTTAATTCAATAATTTTGACTAGCTATTAAAAAGAGGACAATAATTTATTAATGAACATTTCAAAAAAAATTATAAAAATTTTTTGGACTGTTAAAAATTATTCTTTCAAATATCCATAAACACTTTCGTCTTGACGTCGGGACATTATTAAAATCCCGGGATTTTTTCCACACTTCAGCAGCGTCGATTGTCTTCTGAATATACGTATACTATACTTAGGCCCGATTTACATTAACGCTCTGCTCTCACTCCGATATCACTACGCTCCCGATTCGATATAATCTTGTTGTGTTCACATTACAGTGTTGATATCATGCTGGTACCTATTCGTTCTCTATTGACATTATAATGCTGCTCTGGGTACACTCCCAGTTCGGTCTCAGTTCGATACAAATATCTTCTCATAACAACTGAATGCAAGCGGAGTGGAGTGGAATCAAAAAAGTGTTCACACTATAGGTACAAGCCATAACAAGTCTGATATCGCTCCGATAAAATATTACCTGAGTGGTATTGATATTGGAGTGACATTGGAGTGAGAACAAATCGTGACTGATATCGGACCGATATCAGAACGATAATGTGAGTACACTCATTGTTTATTGTGTAAGAATATTTTATCCAACCTGGAGCGAAGTGATATCGGAGTGAGAGCAGAGCGTTAATATAAATCGGGCCTTATAATACCATCTATAGATTAGTGTTTTTTGTTACATACGTTTTTTTTTTGGTCGTCAGTGTTATTTTTAGTGAAGCTTACGGTTTTTGTTTGCTCGCCAGTGTCACTATTAAGGGAAAGGAGGTTCGTTTTCTTTGCTTGTCAAATGTATTTTTTGAGCAAAAATTTTCGCCGGTCTTGGGTATGCGTTCGCATACCTAAAATTTTAGAAATTAAGGCCTGGTTTAACTTATACTTCTCTT
Source organism: Brachynemurus nebulosus (assembly GCA_035578155.1). Lineage (NCBI taxonomy): Eukaryota > Metazoa > Arthropoda > Insecta > Neuroptera > Myrmeleontidae > Brachynemurus > Brachynemurus nebulosus. The sequence continues at coordinate 8,148,155 of JAPWDM010000019.1, forward strand.
TCTGATTGAATATTAATATATATTATTACAAAGAACTGTAGACATATTGTATGGCACTATTAACATTATGTACATTTATTTTAATAAATGTATAGACACGACCAGTGGCGGAGCTATCAGAAGACTATCCTTAACCTTCGTAAAGCTATTGTTAGTGCGGCGACTCAGTTTTGATTTTGCCCCGGAGACTTTACCAACTAGTCACGCCACTGCGTACGAGTACTTTTAAAAGAAATATATGACCGCGTTGCATAACAAATCGATCAAATTGATCAATTGTCGTTTACATAATTTATTGATTTTTGCGTATACGTAATTAACTTGAAAAATTACTGCCGGCTTATTTCTTCATTGCATTGTTATTTTTTTTTTATTTATTTTGAAGATGCGCTTCCATTTACTCATGTACTTTCTAATTTATATTCACGGATATGCACAATATCAAACATTAATTTTGTATAGATTTATTAATGATTTGTATACCTATATTAAGTGTGTTTATATGTAACATCTACTTAAAAGAATAATAATAAATAGGCAACTGATTGAACTCTACTTATGTAATTAATCAAAAAAGATTTTTTTGAAATTTTGAAATTATAGTATATTGTGCAATAAGTGCGGGAAATTATCGATTGCCCACGAAAGCGAAGTTGAGCACACGAACGTAGTGAGTGCGCTCATTCGTTTGAGTGGGGCAATCGACAATCCCGCACGAGTTGCACATACTATTTTTTATTACGAATTTCACATACTTTTTTTCTATTATTATCACTATTTTTGACATTTTTATTACATTTTATGCCATCGAAGATGACGTATTAATATCGTTGTGTGATTGAATTGAACACGTGATTGAATAATTTTATTGAGTTGTACATCCATATTGAATAAACGCAAGAGGGCTGTAGAGTTAACAACTATAGAGTTAACAAACAATTATAGAGTTAACAAAAAATCATAAATTAACACTTTCACTATTAAATGAAAAATCGAGAGGCGGCTTTGCGTGTTTTGATTAAATCTTGCGTGTTTTATTGTCAATTTGCGTGTGAAAAGTTACTTTCCACACGCAAAAAAGTATGTGGGAAGAGTACAGTGGGGAAACAGCTATTTTGCGTACAGAAATGTGTGCGCCAAGCTAGCATTCTCCCGCATGAGTAACAAAACAATATTTTTAACTTGTACGGCGTCAAATGAAACCTGATCAATTGCGATACAACGCGGTTAGTGATGAGCAAATGCAAGACCAAGACCAAGACTTGGCAGTCTTGGTCTTGTTCTTGCATTAAGAATCTTGGTCTTGGTCTTGCTAGAGCAGTTTGAGTCTTGGTCTTGGTCTTGCAAAATGCAGTCTTGGTATTGGTCTTGGTCTTGGTATTGTTAAAGAATCTTGCACTTTCTTGCATTTTTTTATTAGCGAATTTTTTCCTTCTAAAATCAGAATTTTCTCTATTTACGGTATTAGTTATACTTTTAAACTATTTAAATAATTTAGCAAGAGTTTTGCTTTTTTCTTGCTATAGTCTTGGTCTTGCTCACTTGAGTCTTGGTATTGTTCTTGCAGCCATACTTATAGTCTTGGTCTTGGATTTGGTCTTGCAAAATGCAGTCTTGGTCTTGGTCTTGCAAAAAATGCAAGACCAAGACAAGACTGCAAGACTAAGACTAATTTTGCTCATCACTAAACGCGGTCCCGCGGCAACAATTCCATGTAAAGTGTATTAATTATCAAAACAGTATTTCAGTTGGACGTTTCGCCATTATAAGTTATCACCACCAACGTGTTGAAATTTTTCAGAAACATTGTTAGAAATTACTTTATGATAACGCAAAATTTTTTATTTTTATAGAATTTATTTAAAATTTTAATTGCTGTATTTCTAATTGACATTGTTTTGATGATAATCAAATGGATAGAGAAATATGTCAACAGATTGAATTAACTAAATATTGCAAAAAAAAAAATATTTACTTCACTTTAAAAAAAAAAAATTATGACTGTGTTGAGAAAGAATTCAAATTATTTACTTACTTATGTAATAAAAATTATTATTAAACTTACTAAATACTTCTACTTTAAATCAATGGACTAAAATCTGAAAAGGTGTATTAGGGATAGAAATAAATTATTTTAAAAATTTTGAAGTTATTTTATTTATATTTAACCAGTAACAAAATATCGACTTTTTACATTTTTTTTTTTTTTTTTGAATACAAATGCTTTACTTTTTCTATTTTGTCCTAATACTGTCTACTGGCCGACACAAAGAATAAATTTTTTCTACAAAAATCCTTGACAACCTATGACCCGTGTATCACCTATAGTGACCCACTTAACTTTCTATGATATTAAGGTATCATCACAGTGTGATCGGCCGAAAAATAGTCAATTTTCGCGAATTTTTTTCGGATGGATAGGATGGGGGAATGGGGATGAATTTTCTTTTTACAATTGATACCACTATTTAACAATAGAAAAATATTTTTTTATTCATTTTAATTTATTTTTTATAATTATTATAATTTTTTGAAAAAAGTGTCTTTAAAAAAGAGCGGAAATTAGTGCCCACGATTGCGGCCGCAGTTTCCACTTGGAAAAAAATCAAATAGATTATCAATCTGTAGGTAAGCCGCTATGTACGTATGAGAGCTTTTTTTTGAAATTTGAGAAAATGGCGGCGGTTTGAATAAAAAGTACAAAATTTTTTGTAGTTTTCCGTGTGGAAAAATACGAAGATTTCAAAAAAAGCTCCCATAGGTACATAGCAGCTTGCCTACAGATTGATAATCTATTTGATTTTTTTTTTCCAAATGAAAACTGCGGCCGCAATCGTGGGCACCAAATATCGCGCTATTTTAAAAACACTTTTTTCAAAAAATTATAATAATTATAAAAAATAAATAAATGTGAATAAAAAAATATTCTTGTATATTGTTAAATAGTGGTATTAATTTTAAAAAAAATTCATCCCCATTAGGTCCTATCCATCCAAAATTGACTATCTTTCGGCCGATCACACTGTGAAGGTACCTTAAAAAATAATTTAAAAATTCGATAATCATTCGCCCCTTTTTTAGCTTTATGTTTGGACTTATGTCCTTTGGATTTCAAAAAGTTAAAATTAAAAAGTTCAAATTTTCAAAGTATCCGTTATTTTTGCCGCTCTTTACCCTTTTAGTCACAAAATATATGTAAGTATAAAGGTGGCTACACACGTAACTGCAAGCTTGACAAGCATGCATGATCAAGCTTTTTGTACAAGCATGCACAAATTCCCTTCGCCACCACACGGTTCAAGCATGCTTGCACAAACGCCAGTTTGTTTTTGAAAAATGTCGAGTTCGAATGGCGATGCGCTCGCCTTAGCTGTTTTTGTCCTTATTTATATAAATAAAAAAAATTCATTTCTCTTTTATAATTTGTCCTAAAGGAGTTTATTTTTTTTTTATAACTGAATTCTTATCAGCGTTTACATCAATTAACTTATATTGTTTCAATAATATATCCTATGTTGTATCTCTCTTCACTTTATCATGGTATTCCTTCGATTTGATAAGCCAAAGACATTCCTGACTTTGGTATATATGAACAAAATTTTCAGGTAATTCGCGGTTTATTTTTAAATCACTAGACATGATGTTTTAACAATCAGATTTACATCAACAATAGGAAGATGTAACAAACAGATCTCATACAAGATTAATATCGGCTTGTACAATCTTGCACATTGGTACACACACTCAGTTTTGCTTGCGCAATTTAACGCGTTCAAGCATGCATAATTGAAATTCAATTAATCTTCAAGCCGCTTGTACAATCAAAATGATTGTGCAAAATTATCATACAAACGCTCAAGCATGCTTGTACAAAAAGCTTGATCATGCATGCTTGTCAAGCTTGCAGTTAGGTGTGTAGCTGCCTTAAATGTATAGTTACAGCGCCCGCTCTATCGTTTACGCTGGCCCGAGCAAAAAGAAAAAGTTCCGCCCCGGTATGAAACCGGCGACCTTTTTTTCTATGCTCGTAAGCTGTATAATACCGCCCTTTTTTCTATTTTACGCAACCGGAGACCTTTTTTTTTGCTTGTCAGTTGAAAAAATGCCGTCCTTAAGATTTGCCGCCCCTGGCAAATGCCTTGGTTGCCCCCCCCCTGGAGCGAACCCTGGTAGCTACAATAGTGTTCACTGTTGACTTTCTGAACAGTTGTCTTGTTTTTTAATGGTCAAATTTAGGTTATCAATGCCGAGGTCTATACTACAAAGATATAAAGAAAAAAGTTATTTCTGATAAAATGATTATGTAAAACAGACAAAAAATACATATATTAAATTAAACAATATGTATAATGTATTTTAGTGTGAATATCATAAAAAATTATTAATTAAAATATTAATTCTGTGCTACAAGCTTTACCTATTTTTTACCGTCCGATCCATACAACATGCGTATGATAGAAAAAAAGGTAGAGGTCAATCACATATGTGTGTGATGATATCGTGAACGGGAATTGGCCGGTAATACATTCTTTGTGATGACTTCTCTAACCGTTATCGACGGATAACATAATACATACAATATAATTTTTAATTGTTTATGTTTTGTTTAATATCACTTTGTTGTTATCGTGTTCATTTTTATTAAAAATGTTTGTGTTTGCAGATTCTAAATTATTTCGTGAATTTTTTTTATATAAAGTTTTTTTTATTTAATTCGTTAAATGTATGGCGAGCCTCTAAGGAAGTTTACTGTGTAGACGTGTGGACATTAAAATGTTAATAAGGTTCAGTTTTGATTTACAATTTGGTATTATATTTCGAGAATATAAGAGAGACAAGACTTTTGGCAAGGTTGCTTGTCTGTAAAATTTTCTGTTGGTATTATGTGTTGGTCCGGACACATTGTCTTATTTATTTCCTGTCTGTTATACGTATAATTAACTTTCCAAAATTTTTTATTTTTTAGCGAATTTTCGAATTGTTATATTTTTGTATTTAATCTTTGTACTATTTAGATTTTTGTTTGTTCTTTTCCGGTGCTATGAGGGTTTTTTGGTGTTTAACTTATTTTAACCCTAGAATCATACGTTGGTCTACGAGTCAAGTTAATCATACATCGGCGTCGTTTCGACGAATGGACTTTTTACGGGGAGTTTTAGAGTTTATTTGCAAAAAACATTTTTTTTACATAACAATACTATAAAAGCGAACAAAATATTTAAAAAAATTGGATTTGGAAAAATTTCTTAATGTAAATATTTATTAATTTTTTTTAATCTTTTTATCAAAGCATATTTTCATTATAAAAATTAAAAAATATATAAATACATCAATTGTAATAATTAATTTATGAACTATTATGAATCAGTGGACATGTATGACTTTACAGAATGTAAAATTTCTCAGTCATAAATATTCCTATAATAGATATGTAGTTATTTCCCCATTAGGCACATTTGTAAATTTTCTAAAATTTGTTAGTAATTTTTCGAATAAGATCTCAAAAAATAATAAAAATTAAAATATTTTCCACAAAATAAATTGTTAATCTTTTATTAAGTCATTCGAAACGCATTCTTTAGTTTTCGATTCAATGTATTCAAACCTCAGTATTATGTCGTCTCTATAAGTCAAACAGCTGTAATCATCTTTCACATTATCATAATCATTGAATAAATTAATTATAACATCCATATCTTTAATAAATTTTAGAAAAATTAGGAAAACTTTTATATGTGGAGTACAAAATCTTTAAAAAAAAATATAGGTTAATCATACATCGTCGTCCTTTTGACGCACACTATTTCAGTATAAAAAAAACGACAATAGCTATAAATAAAATTTATATGTCTTCCTAATAACAAATAAATTAGATAACAGAAGTTTCACAGCGAGCAGGTACCGACAAGTCACATTATTGGAGCAGGTAGAGAAGTTCGTTCGTCGTTTTGACGAGTACGTATGATTCTAGGGTTAAAGTAGAGTTGATAATTATCTGTGGATCTCGTAAATCAAATTTGTTGAGAACGGTTGCAATTTATTTACAAATATCGATTATTATACTATTACATATTACTAAAATATGTCTGAGATAACATAATATACAACCTACCAAATTGTTTTAAAATAATGACTATATATATTTACAGGTTTCCTCAATGTGAGAAGATTTATAAAATTATTGTTTGAGATGATTTGACCAAAATATTGATTCTAGACATTCTTAATGGTGATGATGATGTACAGGTACCCAGACTTTTTCCCAAACTGGTTTTGAAACTTTTTTCCACACTGGAACTTGAATCTCTTTCCATACTGGTTTCCAAATTTGTTTCCATTCATCTTTCCAAACTTGAATTTTTTCCGTTTTCCAAACTTGTTTCTTAATTGTCTTCCAAACTTGAATTTGTTCGGACTTCCAAACTTGCTCTTGTTTTGATATCCATATTTGTTTCTTGGCTGGTTTCCATACTTGCTTCCATTCTTCTTTCCATTCAAGTTTCTTTTCTGGAACCCAAATTTGTTTTTTCTCTGTTTTCCAAATTTTTTTCCATACTGGTTTCCAAATTAATTTCTTTTTCCAGAGATCATGCGAAATTACTTCCCACCCGTGTGCATCTTTTCCAAGATGGTGGGGTCCGGGGACGCCAACTTTGACCCATTCTGGTACCCAAATTTGTTTCCACGCGGGTACTTGATATTCTTTCCAAACCGGTACTTGGATTTCCTTCCAAACTGGTTTCCATATTTTTTTCCACTCTGGAACTTGTATTTCTTTCCATATCGGAACTTTCACTTCCTTCCAGTAAGGTTTTTGGATTGTTTTCCATTCAGGTACTTGCTCTTCTTTCCAAACTGGTACCTGGATTTCTTTCCAGACAGGAACTTGAATTTTTTTCCATTCTGGTTTCCATATTAGTTTTTTCGATGTTTTCCAAACTTTAACCCATTCGTCCTTCCACACTAGTCTTTTTTCCCAAACACCTTCTACATGATATCCACGCTTAACTCTTTTGCCAATTGGATCAGATAGTACACAGCTCACCAGAAAGGAGAATAGAAACACCTGAAAAATTGTTAGTTATTAGTATGAGACAAAATTATTATTTTTCATTTATTTAAGTTAAAATTTTTATGCATCAAAATAATAATTTAAAAAAAATTTAGTTAAGATTAATCTTAAAATTAAGATTAAAATTTTAATTAAGAAAATTTCTACTTTGTTGGTTAAAACAATAATTTATTAAGGTTAAAATTTTTATGCATCAAAATAATAATTTTAAAAAAAAATTAGTTAAGATTAATCTTAAAATTAAGATTAAAATTTTAATTAAGAAAATTTCTACTTTGTTGGTTAAAAAAATAATTTTTTTATATAGTTTTAAGCGCTAAACTTTCAAAAATACATTGTAATTTTTTCAAATATTAAACTGACGAGAGTTGGAATTCAACAAACAATACTGGCATTTGTATTATAAAACTTTTTACCCAGCAAAGTAAAATTTCCACAAAATGAATATTAAACTTAGCTATTATCACTTGTTTTTAATTTTCTTGCAAAATAAGAAAAAACTGATTATAGGTATTATTTATAGCATTATTTTCATTATATTAATTCTTTCAATTATTTTAAATCTTTAAATTAGAAATAGATATTCATTATTTGATAAAATAGTTAGTCTACCCAGTGCTTCCACCATTACGGCAATTTTATTTTACACAATTCGACTTTTATATTATATCGTGTTGAAAACAAGCAGGTTTATGTTGTTCCAAAATTCCAATGGTATATTTTACATTTAGGGGTAGTTTCACTACAAACGATATTTTAAAATTACCCCAAAAAATTTACTATTTGATCACATTTGTGTTTGTAACAGCTTCACGAAAATTTTAAAACGAACATTCAGATTTACAAAGTCCTCAGCAGATTTTCGATCAGTTGATTTATTTATTAGAATAAAAAATGAAATATTAAATACACTTGTCTTTATAATAGCATCCAAGTACAAATTTTCTTTTACACTTCACTGATTTCATCGGAAAACTGCACTTAACATTCAATTAAAAATGTTTAAAAAAAGTAAATAAAAACAATGATGTATTTTAATGACATTTTAATCACTGTATTTTTTGTGCAGAAAGAGATTCTTCTAGTAATTGACATATATTAGTTTCAGTTACACATATATTATAAAAAAAGATTAATTTATTATTTAATAACAGTTTTTTTATGAAAGTTAAATCAATTTAAATTAGAGTAATTGTTACTTTTAATTCAGTGTGAAATTTTTAAATTAATTCTGATTTTTATAAATTGGCGCAAAATTTAAATTAATTGCAATTGCTCTACTAACCAAAAACAGCCAAGATAATTTCATTATCAGATTTTTTTGCAGTCAAAATTACTCCTTAAAAGACAAACGACATACTAAGTGATACCAGGAAATATTCGCTATAAATACCAAAAAGTTAAGCCATATTATTATATTATTTAATAAAAACATCTCTTATTATTTTTTTAGCCCCTTCTATAGGTATATATTTTAGTAAAAGCATTTTTCCCATCTTACGTGAATTACCTAAAGAGGAAATAAATTATTTTTCTAGCATGCACTTAAGTGTCACACATATTTTGTTTTTGAATACAATGCTTCCTTCAATAAATACACATCACATTCTCTTTAATTAATATTAGTGGGGCTTAAATGATGTATGTAATACGTTTTACATAGGTACTTACATACTTCTATGTTTGTTGGCATCTTCCTGGATATCTGTATATTTTTATGTAGGTAATAGCCATAATTGCAATTGTAGTATGTACATAATCGTATACAGAGATTGTCAAAAGTATGGAGTCAGTTTCTTAAGTAATATTACTAGCTTAGTATATATTAGTAGTTTCTTAAGTATATTAGTATACTAGTAGCTACAGGTATTGTAAATGTGAATAAGTTATAGTTTGACCTATAAAAGCTAGTTACTCTATAATTATTGTTACACGAAGATCTATAATTAATTATTGTTACAAGAAGATCTATAATTATTGTTACAAAAAATTAAGTGGAATTATCTATTTTTTTTTTTTTTAATTCCAACAAAGACACTTTTTAAATCTTGAATTACAGACACTAAAAGCAGTAGCTAGTCGGTACAAATTGATTGACTGACAAATTAACTGATGCAAGTAATAAGATCACATTTAGGTACATTAAATTTGCACCAGCTAGTAAAATTTTTAATTTAAAAAATAGAAAAAAAACTTTTCTGTGTAATGTAAAATCCCCTAAAATCCCCTATATCGGAACGCGATCATATTTCCCAACAGTTTTGACATTTATATAATATTAATGAAGTTATTTCTGAAAGAAACCTCTGATAATAAAAATTATTATTAATAGAATAATTATTTTTCAATTTAAATTCATCTCGCATTTAATGTCTCGCATTTATATATATATATATATATATATATATATATATATATATATATATATATATATATATATATATATATATATATGTTAAACAATTTTTGTTGAATACAGTATTTTGATACTTTATTTACGTCTGATACTTAAACCATTCTAGATTTCCTACTTTGACGTCTAGATGTCACTCTATGTGTCATATTACTCTTATAACATGTCTGTTTGTATATCGGTTCCAAACTCCTAGTGTCGTTAATATTTCTCGACTGTTTCTCTGTTTGGATATAGATGTCGATATTTTGAAAAAGAAAAACATTTTTGGGTTGTATTTTTTTAAAAACATATTCATTGCATTAAAAAAATTTCTTTCATGCTTACTAAAAAAAAAAAAATGGGTGTTTAGGAAAGAAAAAATGGGTATTTATCTTTTTTGGTGTGTCCTAAGATATGTAGTTTTTGATATACGAGATTCACAGAGAGAAAGTAGCGGTATGGACTTAGAGTCACGTTCTCCTTTTCGAATTTTTCCAAAAGCGATTAAAATTTTCAAATTTGATTTTTCGGATAAATTTTGTTAAATTTTTGTGATAGGTACTGAATTTTAAGGGTACCTATATTTATTTGAAGAATAATTTTTAAATTGTTTAGATATCCACGTTTCTTAAAAGAAGCAATTTCGAATGTAAATAAAATTTACGATCGTGAGTAATTATAAAATCAGTGACTGAAAACAGCATCGATGATATAAAGGTTCAGATCTTTAGTTCTCTTATAGTTGTGAAATTGATTGATTAGTTCCATACTTTTGACGGTTTCTGCACATGTAATGGACATTTTATTATGCATGTATCTATGTTTAATTTATACATAACATTCAATTTGTAATTAAAATTATGTAATCTTATTGATGATCGGAATGTTTTTAAATATAATTTTGTTTAATATGTATACATATATACATATGTACAAACAAAACGTAATCCATTAAATAATAAATTGTTTCAAAATAGTGTTCCCTCCAATCTTATCTTTTATTTACCTATATTTTTCTGAAATCAGAGGAGGATCCAGCTCTAAAATTAGGAGGGAGTTACATTTTATCAAAGGCTTTATAATGCTCTCTTTAACACTGTAAATTTAAAAAATATATTTTTAATTGTTCCTACACTATTCCACTACACTATACCTCAATTGATAAATAAGAACAATATGGTCCACATTCATTTGGTTACACACTAAACCAAAAAATTTAACCGTTTTGTAAGATGGTAAAATAAAATAATTGGGCAATTTGGTTACACACTAAAATAATATAATAGATAATAATAGTAGGTATAGTAAATTATAAAAAAAATTAAAAGGAGTTTTAGGAAGATTTTTATATTTATTAAAATATCTTGTAATGCGGGAATAAAATAAAATATATTATTTAGAAATTTTAAAAAAAATTAATAGAATTTGTGTAATAAATATTAAATACTCTTATTTAAATTATTTTGTGGTTCTCATAATATTGAGAACCGTTTTTAAAGATGTTAAAAACGTCATAATAAAATAGGCGATTATGATGATATTGAATTTCGTTTATTTATTTTGAACTTGTATATTTTGTAACGGCTTTAGTACCTTCACTAACGGCGTGTTTAGCTAATTTACCCGGTAATAATAAACGCACTTAGTGATGAGCAAAATTAGTCTTGGTCTTGCAGTCTTCTCTTGGTCTTGTATTTTTTGCAAGACTAAGACCAAGACCAAGACTATGTATACCAAGAGCAAGACCAAGACCAAGACTATAAGTATGGCTGCAAAACCAATACCAAGACTCAAGTGAGCAAGACCAAGACAAAAGCAAGACTCTTGCTAAACTATTTAAATAGTTTGAAAGTATAATTAATACGTAAAGATAGTAAAAATTCTGATTTTAGAAGAAAAAAATTCGCTAATAAAAAAATGTAAGATTTTTTAGCAATAAAAAGACCAAGATCAAGACCAAGACTGCATTTTGCAAGACCAAGACAAAGACCAAGACTGCATTTAGCAAGACCAAGACCAAGACCAAGACTCAAACTGTTCTAGCAAGACCAATACCAAGACTCTTAATGCAGGAACAAGACCAAGACCAAGACTGCCAAGTCTTGGTCTTGGTCTTGCATTTGCTCATCACTAAACGCACTGCAGTTTGAATTTCACGACTTGTAATTGCTGATTGTTTATTATAATGTGCGAGACGAGATGCTTCAGCGGCAATACGTTCAAAAATATCATTCACAAAACTATTCATAATACTCATAGTTTTACTTGAAGTACTAGTCTCGGGATGCACTTGTTTTAACACTTTATAAATGTAAATGGCATAACTTTCCTTCCTTTTACGTTTCTTCTTTTTATCACTTTTTGAAATATTTTTTTGAGCTTTTCCAGCTTTTTTTCAGCTTTTCCACTTGTTTTTGGTGGCATTTTATTTTATAAAAATTGGCACAATAATAAAAACAGCAACACAATAAAAGTTTTCCACAAAGTAATACAATACAATGCCACACACAATAATTTCACCAAAAGAGAAAAACAACACAACAGAAAATATAACTATTTCGTAGAAACTATACAATTTCGTACAAATAGTATAAACTATTTGTGTAATTTGGGTCCGTTTGGGCGAAATGCCCCTATTTATATATAAAATTATTGAAATATAGTATTACAAGAACAACTTCCAGAACTTAGGATTTTCTTCTAATTTCATCATTCTGTTATTTCATTTACATTCTTTAGAGCGCTGAAAAATTTTAGTAAACATAATAACGTCATTAAGTTGAATAAAAATTTTTCTCTCAAGTCAAGCTTTATTGAAGTGATGTGAATTCGAATCAGGGGCGTATTTCCCATAAGGCGGATTAGGCGCGCGTCTAGAGCGGCAAATTTTAAGGGGCGGCAAATTTTGGGAGAAAAATATAATTTTTAGTATTCACAAGTCTTTTTTTTGCTCGTCAGTTATTTCTTGATAGGAAAAAGGAAAAAAGTAATAAAGTTATTAACGTAGAATTGCTCTGAGATAGTCAGGTACAAAAGAATATCTCAGCAAAAAGATTTTCTTTTATCAAAAATTAAATAATGTATTAATATTCTTCAGTTATTATATTAGTATACCACTTATTTTTTTGAATTTCCGCGCGCTTATGTTGTAGCAGTTTAAAAGAATTATTGAAATAGCGTTGTAAAAAGTTGTAAAATGATGTTTTTAAATTATATTTAAAAAACGGCGTGGTCAATAACTTTTTTTTCTTATTAAATATGGTTTGTAATTTTGTATTAAATAACATATTAAATTTTTATCAAATTCCTTTGACACGTTTTCATCTTATTCAAAAAAAGAATAGTTTTCCCATAAGAGCCCGTGTTAAAATTACAAAACTTTGAAATCGTTTTTCTTAAAATTGGGGTGGTCAATTTTTTTTCGGTAAAGGTTCGTATTATTGGTATTGGATTAAATAAATATCTAGAGAAGTTTCGTTAAATTCCTTTGAAAAAATCGTTTTATCGACCAACTACCTTAAGAAACTAGCCGTATACCCGATGGGATTTCTCATCGACACCATCTTTTTATATTAGGTACTCACTTTCTGCTCACCTTTCATGTTTTTCAAAAACCTAAATCAATATCCACGTTTCTAATGAATGAATGACGGACTTCCCATACGAACTTTCATTTCCTGTTTTAACCCCTTACGGAATAAATTTTCAGAAACGTTTACACAACTGACTTTTATTTATAAATAGAAGACAAAACGCCAATTTTCATATCTCCTGTGCTAAATTTCGCACTTCTAAACCCAACAGTTTAGGCTGTGCGTTGTCTTTCAGTCAGTGTTAAAGATTAATTAAATAAGGTATTATTTATATTAATAACCATAATAACATATTTTTATATATCTCTAACTTCAAAAATGAGGTGTAAATTAAGTTTCCGTCAGATTGTCTAATTTTTTGATATATTACTCTATACATCCTCCCGATCAAAAGTCCCAAGGACTCGAAATTTTGAGCTACTGACCTTCAAAGCTCAACGTCTTGCCTGTTTAATAATTCACAGGTGCTATCATTCGAGTAGTGGGATCTGTGGATTAATACTAGGTTAACATGTCGAATATTTCTCATCCTGTCACGGATGGTAATAGGAAGAATGACTATGAGACATTTTCATCCTCCCTTACGCTAGGGGTTGATTTAGCGCTAGAAAGGGGGTGGCATCCGCGTAAGCTCAAAAGCAACTATTTGAAATGACTTTTTTATATGCAAAATAAATCTCATTTCCCCCTCTTCCACCCCTATATCTATTTCTTATCTATCTTTTTAAAATCTAATGTCTAAATTTTATCCTTCTAAACCTAACGGTTTGGGCTGTGCGTTGTCTGTCAGTCAGTCAGTCAGTGTTAGAAATTTATTAAGTAAATTTTTCAAAAAAATTTTTTTTACGACAAAGCAGGGGCGGAATTTTTTACAGTGCCTCGACCGGCACTTACAATTAGGGTAAATACGCCATTGATTCGAATGATTGGTCGAATTACGGATATGAACTTTTCATTTTTGCTACCAAGAAGACGAAATTCCCTTTAAAAGTATGATTGATTTGATCGAAGTATTTTCTGGTGATTTCACGTGCCTCATTTTGGTAAATATGAAAAGACCGACCTGGAAAACTTATAGCTCGCTTTCAATTAGGTTGAATCAAGCTAGTAGTCTGATTATAAAATTTTGTCATAATGTGATCAAATAAATTACGATAAAATTTAAGCTAATATCCGTTCGGGGGGAGGGGGAAGGTCATGACCCCCATAACCACCCCTGTGTCCGCGCTTGTCTGAAATTGGATGTTTTTGTGTATATTTAGGATGGTAATTTAAAAAATTGAATATGCAATTTCAAAAAGGGCACATGTCTCAATTTTTAAACTTTTCAGGAAATAAAAAAAACTATTATTTTTTAAAGAAGTATAATGAATTTAAAAAAATTATTATGAGTTAGATTCTGGGGCCAATTTGCAATCGAAGTCACAGAAATATTTCGATCTTAACCTTATTATATTGTATATTTTAGATATTTTAAATTTGTGAGATGTGCCCTTTCCGAAATTTATGATATTGAATTCACATAATTTAAAGAAAAACCCATATAAATTTGGCGAAATTTTTATTTTAGGTATCTAAAATTAAACATAATACTTAAAGATAATAAATCGACTTTTTTCAAAAATCTTCTTCTGGAGCCTCTGTTTCGTTTGTAGTTGGCCATTGCAGTATTTCGTCATAAAATTTGCAATATCTGCAATTTTTAATTTATTAATGGGTATGTTGCCATTATAAGCTTGATATTCTTCGCTTGGTAAGTTACTGCAAGTGCCTTTTATTCTAGAAAGAACGAAAATTTCTTCAGAGATACTATCTATATCATTTTTTGCAATTACTTCACTAGGTTTTTTAGGATCAAAAACAAACTCATAATATTCCGTTTTCGCATATAATAGCTAGAGGGAAGCATTTAGAATTGATTTCTTTGAAAAAACGTATTTATCAAAATATGCGAGATGTGCCCTTTTCGAAATTGCATATTCAATTGTAAATATAATATTTTCATATTATATTTTCATATTCATATTTTCATATAATAATTTTTAAATATAATCAAAGTTCAAAACAGACTATTATTATATTATTATAGAAAACAAATACCTACCATTATTACCAAATTTAATAGGGTACTTGACTGTATTCAAAATTTATTTTAAATATTAAATAACAACAATATTTTTTTTTGGGATATATAAATTTCACGATGAATTTTTTCAACCTTCTCCCAAATTGCAAAATCATTAGCTCTAGATAATGCCTATTTACCGATTATTAAAAAAATAAAATAATAATAATAATAGAAATCAATAAACAATATTTCCAAAAGATGCTTATATAATACATTGTAATCAAAAAACATAAACAATAAACACATACCAATATGTAAATTGAGACCGGACTAATTTTGTCTAGAATAATTTTCGAGAAATTTATCTTTAAACAAAAAATTTACAAATTTAGTTCATTTGATCACTGTGCTGCCATACCAATAACAATGTACTTGAGGAGTACATTGTACAAACTGTGATAATTTATAAAAAAAAAAAAAAAAAAAAAAAAAAAAAAAAAAAATTCTCTTGAAATTTTTTTGATTTTACATTTTAAATATGTTTGACTTTTTTAATTGTTTTAAATTGAAGTAATTATTTTATAAAAAATTTTCATGTGAAATGCAAAAAAACTAGTTAAATTTGTTCTAATGGATTGTTGGTATGGTTGGTTGTTATCCAAGAATGACAATCTGAAATTTAGATAATTTCTGGTGAGTAAGATTATAAAAAAAAAAAAAAAAAAAAAAAAAAAAAAAAAAAAAAAATTTTTAACATTTTAATATACATACTGTTTCAGTTTGTCCTGTCTCAAATCCGCTAATATTAAAAAATAGGTTTTGTTTGTTTCGTTAACACAAATAGATATTCTTCCAAACATAAAATTTCCTATATATCAACTAAGTCACAAATTCTTGTTGTTTTTACAAAAATAAATAAATAATCCTCCTATCCAATATGTAGCTTATAACCTAAAAAATAATAGTATAGGTTAACGAAGAATTGTAAATATATAAAAATGATGTTATTGTTTATTATTACGTTGTAAAAAAAGTTTTTTTTTTTTTGATGTTTAGCCACTGAAGATGATATTAAACATATCGAAAATATTTTGGCAATTTTAATAAAGAAAAGCTATGAAATAGAAGATATTGGTTTCATTACGTCCATCCTTCTATAAAGCTAGTCCACGCAATTTGGGAGAAGGTTGAAAAAAATTCATCGTGAAATTTATATATCCCAAAAAAAAAATATTGTTGTAATTTAATATGAATAACCTAAAAAATATCAAATTAAAATATAATATATATGTACGGAAATATATTAACAAATTTGTGAACAATAACATAAAACTTACAAAATTAAAAAATCATATTGCTTGTTTGACACAATACAAAAGAAAGGGAATAATTCCTGAATTCATAAAAAATAATATTAAGTTATGCCTGCCATATTGGGATAGGAAAACGTTGATGAAATTAGATTCTGCAAAGAACATTTTTTCATTAAAAATCTTAAAAATAATTATTACAGATTCTTATATTAAACAAAAAAATTTAATTAATTTAAACAGGAAAATTAAGAATAACCTACAACATTTGATTAGTAAGGATGATATGGTTGGTCTGTCCATGGCATCGTCACATATTGAAAACAAAGTTGATTCGTATACCAGCCGGAAACAAATAAATAAAATTTACAAAACTGAACAAAGTTTATTAGAAAAAATACACATTGATGAGGTTTGGGTAAAAAACTTATCTAACGTAATAATTCCGAAAGAGGTTAAATTTATATTAGGATTAAGTCCGAATTTCATTATTGATGACAATTTCAACAACAATAAAATAAATAAAAACAAAACAATATTATCAATAATTAAATCAATAGAATCTAACATTGACAAATTTCCAAAAAATCAACAAAGGATTTGGAAAGAAAAGTTAATAAACAGCCTCACTAATAATATTAATAAAAAATCATATATTGATCCTTTACATAAATACATTAACGATTGCCATAAACAGACCAAAAATTTCATCAAACAAAATTCTGACAAAATTATAATAACTAAAGCTGACAAAGGTGGTTCAACGGTAATTTTAAATAAGGAAGAATATCTTAATAAAGCTATGACACAATTAAACAATAAAAAAACTTATTTAAACATTAGAAAAGATCCAAATGAAAATATTTTGAGAAAAATTAAACTATATACAGATAAATTATACAAAAATAAATATATTGACAGCACAACGAAGACCAAACTTCAAAAATCAGGAAAAACTTTACCCGAAATCTATTTTTTACCAAAAATTCACAAAAAGGATATACCATTACGACCAATTGTTAGCCAGATCAACTCCCCTATACAGGGAATAGCAAAATATTTCTCTGAAATATTAACTAAATCTGAAAATAGTCAATTTTCCATAAAAAATTCGTATGATTTCGTAAAGAAAATTAATAACATTCAACTTAAAGATTCTAATGAAAAAATTTTTTCATTGGATGTCAAATCTTTATTTACAAATATTCCTCTAAACTTAGCAATAGCTGTCATTAAAAAACAATGGTCCAACATAAAAAAATTTACAGATATAGATAGAGAATTATTTATTGAGGGAATTGAGTTAATTTTCGAAAACAATTTTTTTAGATTTCAGGATAAATTTTATAAACAGTTATTTGGCTGCCCAATGGGTGGGAACCTTAGCAGTATCATTGCTTCGTATGTAATGGATTTTCTTTGTGCTGCCAGTATTAAAAAAGTCAAAAAATGGAATCCAGCTTTTTTCTATAGATACGTAGATGACATTTTAACAGTAGCGCCAGAAAATTTAATAGAACATATTAAAAATAGTTTTAATAATTATCATCCAACTTTACAGTTTTCCATTGAAATAGAAGAAAATAACCAAATAGCTTTTCTTGACACCTTAGTTAAAAAAGATAAGCATAACGTGATTAACACAATATGGCATAAAAAAGATAATTACACTGACAGAATCATTAATTACAACTCGAATCATCCACAATACATAAAAAATAACATGATACATAATCTAATGCATAGAGCGGTACATTTAAGTAGCATAAAAAATAGAAAAGAATCTATAAAATTAGCTGTTTCCATTCTAACTAAAAATAACTATCCTATAAATTTAATTAACATGATAAAAGAAAAAGTTATACATTTAGCATATAATACAACAAAAACTAATGTAGATACAATAAATGAACATAAAAATAGAATTTGTTTACCCTATAATAATTTAACTAAGAAATTAAAACCAATAATAGAAAAAAATAGCAAAAATAAAATAACTTTTTCTTTTAACAATAAAATTTCAAACATTTACACTAAAAAAAGAGTGAAAACAGATATAAAACAAGATTACAATGTAGTATATAAAATAAACTGCCAAGATTGTGAATTATCATATTATGGACAAACGTCACAGTCGTTAAATAATAGATTAGCCCAACACAAATATGACATAAAAAGGGGCAAAGAGGCAACTGGATTATCTGAACATTCGATAAATAATGATCACAGGTTTAATTTCGACCAAGTCGAAATATTAGACAGAGAAAATAAATACCAAAAAAGATTATTAAGTGAAGGTTTTTACATAAAACTGAATGAATCAAAAAATTGCAACAAGCAGATAGAATCATTAGCTCTAGATAATGCCTATTTACCGATTATTAAAAAAATAAAATAATAATAATAATAGAAATCAATAAACAATATTTCCAAAAGATGCTTATATAATACATTGTAATCAAAAAACATAAACAATAAACACATACCAATATGTAAATTGAGACCGGACTAATTTTGTCTAGAATTTTCGAGAAATTTATCTTTAAACAAAAAATTTACAAATTTAGTTCATTTGATCACTGTGCTGCCATACCAATAACAATGTACTTGAGGAGTACATTGTACAAACTGTGATAATTTATAAAAAAAAAAAAAAAAAAAAAAAAAAAAAAAAAATTCTCTTGAAATTTTTTTGATTTTACATTTTAAATATGTTTGACTTTTTTAATTGTTTTAAATTAAAGTAATTATTTTATAAAAAATTTTTTCGATTGACAAATTTCCATGTGAAATGCAAAAAAACTAGTTAAATTTGTTCTAATGGATTGTTGGTATGGTTGGTTGTTATCCAAGAATGACAATCTGAAATTTAGATAATTTCTGGTGAGTAAGATTGTAAAAAAAAAAAAAAAAAAAAAAAAAAAAATTTTTTAACATTTTAATATACATACTGTTTCAGTTTGTCCTGTCTCAAATCCGCTAATATTAAAAAATAGGTTTTGTTTGTTTCGTTAACACAAATAGATATTCTTCCAAACATAAAATTTCCTATATATCAACTAAGTCACAAATTCTTGTTGTTTTTACAAAAATAAATAAATAATCCTCCTATCCAATATGTAGCTTATAACCTAAAAAATAATAGTATAGGTTAACGAAGAATTGTAAATATATAAAAATGATGTTATTGTTTATTATTACGTTGTAAAAAAAGTTTTTTTTTTTGATGTTTAGCCACTGAAGATGATATTAAACATATCGAAAATATTTTGGCAATTTTAATAAAGAAAAGCTATGAAATAGAAGATATTGGTTTCATTACGTCCATCCTTCTATAAAGCTAGTCCACGCAATTTGGGAGAAGGTTGAAAAAATTCATCGTGAAATATTAAATAATTTTATGTATTACTCGTAAATATATTTAATTTTAGTAGTGACAAATAAAAATATTCCTTAGTTATTTAAAAATTCTACTTTGAAAATGATAAATTTTTAATCTTCATTTAAATGAGTAAAAACGCGCCGTCACATTAAAATGACGTCATATTTTGTAGCAAATATGACAAATATCATAGATACGATAAGGAACATGTAAATGATATAAATAGTTACTATAGTTTGATGCATAATTTTTACACGTGTGTTAAATATTATTTCGACTGGATACAGTAAGTAATTCTAAATATTGCGCAAAAAAGACTAACGTCTATTGAAAAAATATTTTTGTTGATAATGAAATTTTGTTGCAAAACGTTTCCTAACGTTACAGTAGTGCGAACACATTAATGTTTGCTTGCATCAAAATGTGACGTCATCGCATACGTCACCATGGTTGATCGTTTTTCGCGCCAATTTATTCATTTAAAACTGAATAGTTTTTTTTACGATTTTCAAAAAATTTATTAAAAATTAATTAGTTAATACGTAAAAACAAAGCATTTAGAATAATTTTTTAATTGCAGTCAAGTACCCTATTTGATCTAAATATATGCGCTGGATCAACTGGTTACCATGGTAGTTCCAATTTGGAGGTGATTGCATTGTAAATTTGGAGTACACTGAAACTTGTTTTTGTGCGATTTCTTTTGTGCAAAAATTGCATAAAAACAAGTTTGAATGTATATATTTTAATTTTTTAAGTTTTTCGCCAAAAGGGTAAAAAAGGGATCCTTATGATGGAACTTTGCTGGCCGTCCGTATGTTACGGTTTGTCTAATTTTGACTGATTTGTTGCATTTGCTTAATGACGTCAGACCAAGTTGAATTAATTTCATCTATGCCAGTATTTATGACAGGTAAAAATGTTTCAGCAATATTTTTATTCAAAAGGGGGTACGAAGTTGAGCGCTGAAATTCAGATTTGGGACAGGAAGATTCATAATAAGTGGTATATCATAATATAAAAGAGTTTTGTTTATACGTTTTAAAACAATTTTAAGTCGCATTAGTTTTTACATAACGTGTCTAAAAATATGCAAAATAATATCATTCTATACCATTTCGAAGTTTGGACGTCGAAATTTTTTTAGAAGTTTGTTATTGATTTTGGTCCGTTAGTAGATAAAGGACCGTAGTTTCATAATTCAGAAAAACTTGTAAGTTACTTTTTTTCAAAAAATGTAAGTTAATTTTTTCAAAAAATAAAAAATTGAGACTTTTGTTTAAATTTTATTCTAAGTACACTAGTGATCTGATTGAGAGGAAGAAAAATGCGTATAAAAAAAACATTACAATTCTTTTATGTAAACAAATCATTATATATGTATTAGGGATGTTACGGATATGAAATTTCGGATGCGGATACGGATACGGATATTTAAAAAGATTTTTTTCGGTTTCGGTTTCGGTTTCGGTTACGGATATGTAATAATATCGGATAATGTTTCGGATACGGTTACGGCTACAGATAATTGCTTTCAGTGAACATCAAAAAGGGGAAAATTTTACCCCCAAAAGTGAAAGCCAAACACAAATCAACGGAAATCTATCAAGAGAAATATATGTAGCAAAAATTTGCTTCGATTTAACCTCAGTATTCCAACGGCAGTTCTTTGTTATTATCCGAAACAAATCCGGAACTTTTATTTTCGGATACGGTTTCGGTTTCGGATATGTAATTATTTCGAACATCTGGTAGTTTCGGTTACGGTTACGGATAACCATAACATCCCTAATATGTATACAGGGTGTAATTCTAATAACTCTTATACCTTTTGGTGAATTTCGGTAAAATTTTACGATGATTAGAAAGAAATTTGTTAGAAACAACATAACTATGTTTTAAGCAGGGCTGGGAAAAATGGTTCATAGAAACCATTTAAAATAAAAAATGAAAAATGGTTGCCAAAAATGCATTTAAAATACAAATAAATGGAAGATGGTTTTGCTGAACATATTTAAAAAAGAAAATGGAAAATAGCTATATTTAAAATGGATTATAAAATGCAAAATGCTTTTTTTAAATTTTAAATTTATTCTATAATTTTTTTATTGTTTATATTAATTTTAAAAAAAAAGTTAAGAAAATATCAAGCGTCTTGAAATTAAATAAAGACAGTCTTTTGAGAAAATTTTGTAAAGTTTGGATGATACAGAAATGAAATTTTGTTACTTAAAATATTGTTACTTAAAAATATTCTAAAATTTTGCCTTAACATATTCAAACCTTGACTACGCTACAACTGCGACTTCTAAATTATGAAAATCATCTACTCGAAATACCAAAACCTTTATTATCACTTAAAAGAACAGCAGCAGCTCTAGTAACAAATTTAACTCAAGTGACATTGAAACTCGAGTTATCAAAAATTTAAATCAAATCAACTTACATTTAACTTACAATTTGTTAAACTTCAAGTCGTTCAATTCGAGTTCTATAATTAATGAGTCATAAGTGTCATACATATTCACATAAACTTGAGTATACATGCATTTTCATTTTAAATGTAAAATGGATTCAAATTTTCATTTTAAATACAAAATGGAAAATGGTTTGACCGAACTTATTTAAAATAGAAAATACAAAATGCCATTTTGATTTCTAAATAAATATTTAAAATGAAATCATTTTAAATAGTTCCCAGTCCTGGTTTTAAGCTATGTTGTTTCCAACAAATTTCGTTCTAAATCATCGTAAAATTTTGTCGAAATTCACGAAAAAGTATAAGAGTTATTAAAATTCCACCCTGTATACATATATAATGATTTGTTTACATAAAAGAATTGTAATGTTTCTTTTATATCCGTGTGACTAATACATACGCATTTTTCTTTCTCTCTATCAGATCACTAGTGGCTTATAAGTCGATCAGGGAAAACGACTGACATTAACACCGTGGTTAGTTTAAAGAGAAATTATAATCATCCGGCTAGCTAGTCTAATATGTTAAAAGGTCTTAAGATGAAGAAAACTAACTGGCTATTGTACTAACATATGCGTGTCTATATTTGCACAATAATAATATTCTATTAATCACAAAAGTCAGAAATACAGTGAAAAATAATGCCGAAATGGTCAAGTGATGTAACCTAGTTATATAATCATCATCGTGATGATTTATTACACGTTAACTTTATAATTTTCTTCGACGTGCAATTAATTGTAAACGTAAATAAATAATTATATTTTTATAGGATTTTATGTATGTACAATTCACGATAGTAGAGTTTGTAATCTCCGTTCTAAATTGGATTTACCTTTATTTCAGTATACAGCAATCCGCCGAAGAACACGATTAATTCCGTGTTCTTTGAAACCGCGTTGTTCGAGACCACAAAAGATAGGCATTTTCTATTACAAGTGTGAAAATAAAAAATATAAAAAAGCGTTCCGTTTAGTTTGCAAGTTGTCTGTATTTTAAATATTGTCCTCCTAGTATGAAAGTGAGATATCTGGAAAATGTTACTTTTGAGATAACTGTATTTTAAATATTAATAATACATTAGTTTAAGGGAGGAGTTCAAATAAAAAAGCAACTTTTTTATTTATGATTATTTTGCTTGTTGAAATTTTATTCAAATTAGGGATGGTTTCAAATAGAAAATTTTGTTTTTGAAACATTCATTATTCTTCCCTGTGGGCCTTTTATCACAAGTTTTTAAGCGTTTACAAGGAACGTCATATCTCAAATGTAATGAATATTTTTTAAATATTTTTTCATTATTTTATTCCTAATGGACCTGTCCATAAAGCTGAGTATGGGTTTCAGGTAATTTTAAAAATTAACTATAAAATTGTAACCCCAAATTTCTAAAAATTATAAAACCCAATTTTTTATTTAAAAAAATGTTTAAAAATAGTTACAATTGTTCAAATGGAAAAAGCATACTCCACTTTATGCGCAATATATTTATGAACAAAATAAAATTAAATTAAGTCTCTATCTTTTCTAGAACTTGAGATATTATTTTCCTTGTCGGGAAAAACACAAGTTTCGGGAAACGGTAAAAAACAAAAATAATAACAAAAGAAGCGGTTTACTCACTGTTTAATAAAACGTCTACAAAGACATACAAATAAAATAACATTATCTCAGTGCATACTATAACTCGTGTACATACCAAAACTAAATATTACTGATCAAATCGCGAGGGGGAGGGACGAGCGTTATCTGCAAAGGAGCAGCAACTCCCCCCTTAAAGGGTGACCTTGAGATTTAAATCAATGCCTTTCAGAAATTATATATCCTACGAATTTGTGAAATATGTTATTCGATAACTAATTGACTTATCTATTACGGGGTACTAAAAAGGAAAATCGGAAAATTGCCACATATCCCATTTTCATTCTAGGAAGGCGATATATTCCGACTGTTAAAATCTACTTTCCGTTATCGAAAATTATCGATAACGAACTACTTATCATAAACTGGTTATAATTGTTGAGTTTTAGCTCCATTAGTCCCTTTGATTTAATCACAAATAGAATATTTTCGAAAAAATTAGTTTTCGATACTTTTCGTATACGTAAATTTTTGATCGTAAATATTTCGTAAACGGTGCGTCCTAGCGAAAAAATAACGAAATTTTTGAAGGCTTAAGCGAAGCAAGTTGTGGGTATTCCAAACATACTGGGACTGTCAGAAACTACTTTTCGTTATCGAAAATTATCGATGTCGAAAATAACGATATTTTCGGAATTTAAATATGTAAATTTCTACATATTCGTTATTATTTCTGTTATAAAATTCTCTAAAATTTTTAGTAGTTTTTATTTCCAGTATTTTTCCTTTTATAATTAGCAGGTTCAATTTACACGATTTTTATTCGTGTAAATCAAATCCCGATGGAACTGATATATTCGCGTACATTGGGGACCGATGCAATTTTATATCAAATATATGTATTTTATTCATTTTCAGAAGAATTACTAAAAAATCATGTTGTTTGAAACCGTGTCATTCGGGGAAAGGGTACCCGTGTTCTTTGAGAACAGTCTTCTTCGAGTACCGCGTTCTTCGGTGGTTACTTGTCTTGTAATTCTTACTTTGACGATTCTAATCTGGCGTACGTCAATTACGGACCCAAAACTATAAACGATTTTCAGATTAATACAATATGTTTTAATGATCCATGAATTGCAGACCAAAGACTACGAACATATTAATTTAAGGATAGATATTTAATACAGTGGATATTAAAAAACCATTCGATAAGTGGTTTCGAATAATACTGACTTATTCTTATATCAAAATCGAAGTATATTGTTTAAACTAAGCTATACTTCTTGGTTTGTTCCGCAATTCGAGACGGCCGTTCTAATCATAACAATCATAGTATTAAACATACCAGATGTCATATAATACCAGAGTACACTTTATACGTTTCCACAGCAATTTTTTACAAACTCTGATGACACAAACAATACGGTGTATGTATGTGCGGTCAGTTCAATTGTAGGTTACTTTTTTTAAAGTACTTCGCAAAGAGTAATTATTAATTACATCTATAAAACATGTTATTTTTTATATTTTTTTATTATTTTGTACAATAAATAGGTATGTTTTCATGTAATATACTAAAATGTGAGATTTTGAAACACGACTCTCTTCAGGTTTTATTTATTTGGCAATTTTTTGTCCCTATTACATTTTATATTAATATGCATTAATGTATAATATGTTTTTGGTTAACGTACGTATTATTATTAGTATATACAGAAAAGTTTTTCTGCACAATATCTTTCGAATAAAAATGATATCCACTTCAGTACCAAGGAAGCTTATTAACGTCAATATGACTTGAAAACATTTTTTTATTTAGACAAGAAACTGGTCCTGTGAAGTTGGCACACCGAATGTGAGAAATTTATATTTTTTTTAGAGTTCTGGCATCCTTATGAATAGTTCTAGAGTTCCCTATACACATTTTAAATAGTTCCGATGATTTAGTACCAAAAAAGCAACTTTAAAAATTAGGTGTGCCAACTTCACGCAGCGCACCGAATCGTAAAAATCAATTATTATTTTAGAATTCTAGCATCCTTATGAATAGTTCTAGAGTTCCCTATACATATTTTAAATAGTTCCGATGATTTAGTACCAAAAATTCAACTTTAAAATTAGGTCTGCTAACTTCACGTAGCGCACCGAATCGTAAAAATCAATTATTTTTTTAGAGTTCTGGTATCCTTATAAATAGTTCTAGAGTTAGAATATATAGATCGGACGCCTGTCGAGCAAAGGACCGGTGGTGTAACGGATAGCACACCTGGCTAGTTACCAGGAGATCCTGGGTTCGATTCCCGGCCGATCCGAATAATTTTTTCAATCACGTTGTGATTTTTAATTTACATATGTGGTTTTTGGTCATGTTAACCAAGGAAGTCGAGTGCTTAAAGTTTCAGTTTAGCTGAACGATAAGTGAACATATGAATACTACGTGTGTTTAAAATGCAGACAAAAGTCTGTCATACGTAGTAGTGTTTCACAAGCACTCGATAATATTTGAAATTGAAAAATTGTAACTGCTTCTCGCATTATAGAGAGTACATACACATAAGTGGTTGAATGTTGTCTGTATCGGACGCCTGTCGAGCAAAGGACCGGTGGTGTAACGGATAGCACACCTGGCTAGTTACCAGGAGATCCTGGGTTCGATTCCCGGCCGATCCGGATAATTTTTTCAATCACTTTGTGATTTTTAATTTACAGTTCCCTATACATATTTTAAATAGTTCCGGTGATTTAGTACCAAAAAACCAAATTCAAAAATTTGGTGCGCCAACTTCACGCAGCGCATCGAATCGTAAAAATCAATTTTTTTAGAGTTCTAGCATCCTTTTAAATAGTTTTAGTGTTCCCTGTACATATTTTAAATAGTTTCGATGATTTAGTACCAAAAAATCAAATTCAAAAATTTGGTGTGCCAACTTCACGCAGCGCTTCGAATCGTAAAAATCAATTTTTTTTTCAGTTCTGGTATACTTTTAAATAGTTCTGGAATTCCCTATACATATTTTAAAATAGCCTTATATTAAAAAGGCATTATCTTACAGGAAAGTCATATGACTTTTCTGCAGAACTTTTGAAGCGCTATTTAGAACTCAGCCTAGATTAACCAAAACCTGTAAAAAAGGATTTCCACATAAAAAATGGATATCAGAATTTGCAAAACCAATTGTTTACTTAGAATTATCTGAACTACAACAATCAATATTTGTATGTTAGAAGTAAACTTAGTTAAAAAATGAGTTTTTCTGGCATTAATCATCGGAACTGTTTAAAATATGTCTAGGGAACTCTAGAACTAATTATAAGGATGCCAGAACTCTAAAAAAATTTGAATGTTCTGACACTCGGTGTGCCAACTTCTCAGAACCGTTAACTTTGATTGTTAAGAATTTCGTTAACTTTCAAAGTAATTGCCTATTTTATATTCAAGCGTCATATCGTTTTTCTGTAGAACTCTTGGAGCATCATTTAGAACTCTTATTAGACCAACCAGAATTTGGAAAAAAATTTCACATAAAATTTCATTGTCATATATTTGATTTTCAACAACCGATTTTATACTCCTAATTACCAGAACTATTGATATTTTTGGTAGAGAACTCTAGGACTATTATTAAGCTATAGCTAGCTGAAGTTAAATTTGTGGTACTTAATCATCGGAACTATTTAAAATATGTATAGGAAACACTAGAACTATTCATAAGGATGCTAGAACTCTAAAAAAATAATTGATTTTTATGATGCGCTACATGAAGTTGGTACACCCAATTTTTGAAACTGATTTTTTGATACTTAATCATCAGAACTATTTAAAATATGTATTGGGAACTCTAGAACTATTCATAAGGATGCTAAAACTCTAAAAAAATAATTGATTTTTTTGAAAGTTCTCTAAAAAAAGTTATAGTTAAAAATAGCCTTAAATTCAATGTAATTATTTTACACGAAGGTGCCATAACATTTTTCTGTAGACCTCTTGGAGCATTATTCAGAACCTTCATCAAACCAACTCAGTGGCCTAGCGAGGGGGGTGCAAGGGGTACTATAATGACCCGGGCGCCACTTTGAGAGGTGCGCCAAAAGCTAATAAGAGGAGCGTAAAAAGCTAGTAGAAGGGGTGCTATTATTTTAATTTTTTTTGTGTTTGTCATTAAAATTTTGTTACATGAAAGTGTAGCGAAATTACGAAATTACTTCCAGGTTATGACTTCAAATATATAGATACACAAACAAAGCATTTGTGAGTAAAAAAAGGTGGTTAAGGCAACTTTTAGGGAAAAATTTAAAATACAGATTTACGAGCAATAATTTTTTCCGAAATTTTAAATACACGGTTCCACTACTTAAATTTTTTAAAATTTTACAAGTTAAGGGGGGCGCAAAAAAAGTGTCACGCACCGGGCGCCAGTTATGCTCGCTACGCCTCTGAACCAACTGGAATCTGGAAAAAAATATTTCATATAAAATTTCATTGTTGGATATTTAATTTTTAAATCTCGATTTTAAACTCATAATTACCAGAACTATTGATATTTTTGATAGAAAGTACTAGAACTATCCATAAAGATGCTAGAACTCTAACAAAATAATTGATTTTTACGATTCGGTGCGCTGTGTGAAGTTGGCACATCAAATTTTTGAAATTGATTTTTTTGGTACTAAATCATCGGAACTATTTAAAATATGTATAGGGAACTCTAGAACTATTTATAAGGATGCCAGAACTCTAAAAAAATAATCGATTTTTACGATTCGGTGCGCTGCGTGAAGTTGGCACACCTAATTTTTAAAAGTTGATTTTTTGGTACTTAATCATCTGAACTATTTAAAATATGTATAGGGAACTCTAGAACTATTTATAAGGATGCCAGAACTCTAAAAAAATAATTGATTTTTACGATTCGGTGCACTGCGTGAAGTTGGCACACCTAATTTTAAAGTTGATTTTTTGGTACTAAATCATCGGAACTATTTAAAATATGTATAGGGAATTCTAGAACTATTCATAAGGATGCCAGAACTCTAAAAAAATAATTGATTTTTACGATTCGGTGCGCTGCGTGAAGTTGGCACACCTAATTTTTAAAGTTGATTTTTTGGTACTAAATCATCGGAACTATTTAAAATATGTATAGGGAACTCTAGAACTATTCATAACGATGCCAGAACTCTAAAAGAAATTTAAAGTTCTCACATTCGGTGTGCCAACTTCACAGAACCCAAGAAACTACGAATTTGGCCTAGCTTTTTTTTGTTATTGTTGGGTCAAATTTGGTCATGGTCATGTATTATTTTTTTGTGATTCCAAGAGTTTAATGTGTGGTCCTTTAGGGTTGCATATGATTATATGATATGAACTCACGTGTCAAATCCAATCACTTTGTTTTTTTTTAATTGTTCTTTATATTGCTTGTTAAATAAAAGTCGTCATTCTAACTAAAGTTCTAACTATACGAGTTCTAACTAACTAGAAGTTTATGAATGAATAAAATAAAAAATACTTTAAGGGGAGATTCGCTGAAAAAACATAAAAAATCGACCTTTTTTTATTATTTTTTTTATGGGCGATTCTCGCGTGACGCACGGGACATTTTTGCAACAAAAACATTTTTTCATAAAAAATTCAATTAATAATAAACAAAACAGAATGTTTATAATACGCAGAAAATGAATTAAAATTTTTTAAACATTTTCTAATTTTTATCTGCAGTCCAGTACTCAAGATATAAGGCATAAACTCACGTGACGCACGGGACATCGTACAAAACGAAGTTTCCGTCTTATATCTGAAGTACTGCATTTCAAATATAAATTAAAATATGTTATGAATTTTGATCCAGTTGCCCCATGTTATAAATTTTTTGTTTTGTTTGTTATTAATTTCATTTTAAAAAAAAATGTTTTTGTTGCAAAAATGTCCCGTGCGTCACGCGAGAATCGCCCTTATACAAATAAATATTTTATTAAAATACAACATTATTTCTACATGCCTTGAGACTATAAATTTTTCCTTTCATCTTCGGTATTGAGTGTCTACAAGCGAAATGTAATTGAAAGTCCACAAGCGATTTGTCATTTTGGTGGTTTGAAAACTGATGATGAGTGTCCGGTTGATCGGGGCTTTAAAAAAAGATTTTAAGTTTTTAAGGGCTGAATCTCAGTAAATTTCAATTTTGTGCCGATAGCAGTTAACAGGGAAAAAACCAACACAATTCGTACGAGGGCATTTCTACCCATGCTTATCCGCCAATTTCCTTTGTGGTTTATTTTTAAATATTAATACCCCTGTCGCAGCATCCTGCATAACATAGCGAATTTCCATTTATAAAAGTACGTTTTTCTCGGGAACTAGTTGATATAGAGTAATTGTAAATAAAACAACTTTCTCTATGTGATTTTTCCGCCTGATTTTGCCAAATTTTTTTCACGAAAAATGTCCAAAACACTGTAAACGTTTTCACGAAATTTCTTAAAAATAAGATGTTTTGTTCTTGAGTTATCGTGCGGACACATTTATATAGATGTTTACTAATTGTCCGCACGATAACTCAAGAACGAAACATCTTATTTTTAAGAAATTTCGTGAAAACGTTTACAGTGTTTTGGACATTTTTCGTGAAAAAAATTTGGCAAAATCAGGCGGAAAAATCACATAGAGAAAGTTGTTTTATTTACAATTACTCTATATCAACTAGTTCCCGAGAAAAACGTACTTTTATAAATGGAAATTCGCTATGTTATGCAGGATGCTGCGACAGGGGTATTTATATTTTTTGGAGATAATATTACGTATATATACGTAATATCGTATAATTGTAAATAAAAAAACCTTTTTATGTGATTTTTCCGCCTCATTTCGCCAAATTTTTTTCACGAAAAATGTCCAAAAAACCGTAAACGTTTTCACGAAATTTCTTAAATATAAGATGTTTCGTCTTTAGTTATCGTACGGACACTTAGTAAACATTTGTATATGTGTTCGCACGATAACTCAAGAACGAAACATCTTATTTTTAAGAAATTTCGTGAAAACGTTTACGGCTTTTTGGACATTTTTCGTGAAAAAAATTTGGCGGAATGAGGCGGAAAAATCACATAAATAAGGTTTTTTTATTTACAATTACTCTAGATCAACTAGTTTCCGAGAAAAACGTACTTTTGTAAATGGAAATTCGCTATGTTATGCAGGATGCTGCAACAGGGGTATTTTTTTTTTCACTTTGACCACTGTGAACACCAATAACACCGATAATAAAATGAATATTTTTGTAAAACTTTTTCAAATAGTACTTAGCGTCCTTCCAAATATTTGAACATATGGCCCACATGTGAAGGTTTTCGAAATTTTTACAAAATCATTTATGTACAACAAAAACCGTAGTGATAGAGTCCCTTTAATAAAAAAAAATAATGTCGTGACATGTGTACTGAACGCTGATTGATTCCGACATTTTCTGTCCACAATTTGTGTAAAATACATTTCAAATTGTTCATTAATTCGTAACTTATTAACAATAATTATGTACTCAAAAATATTTACTCGAATATGTGATAATTAATTTTGAAGCTTCCCGCTCTGTTTTGGACAGAAAATGTATAACATGTCACGATTCTATTTATTATAGGGACTCTACGAAGTAAACGAATCAACTACCACCTATTATTGACTTATGAAAAAAGAAAAAAAAATTGTTAGCTTAACGTCAACTAACGGAACTTGAACCGTTACAAACCAGAGGGCTCTGATTCAAAAAATTTAATACATACACGTAAATATTTTTCCATGGTTTTTCGCGGTATAAATACTTAGCTTCTCAAGTACAGCCACATTCAAAGATTATGGGATCAAAACAATCAGTCACCAAATTGGAAATTCTTATTTTAATATCTAATACATGTTAATTTTTCGAATGTGGGCCCTCTGGTTTGTAACGGTGCAAGCTCCATTATCTAATGTTAAGGTAACAAAATTGTCTAACGAAAACGAACAATACCACAATTAATCAAAACAAAATGCAGTACCCCAGTTTTTTTATTTTAAATTTCTAAAAGAGGATTTAGAAATAAATAACATCGGGTAGAAGTATCAATACATATAAGTATTTCATAGCTAACAATAAATTTCTTAAAACATAAACGGTTTTGCCTCGTAGCAGTGTTGGCATTTTTGTTTTTAAGTTATTTGATCAGACTTACCAAATTGTAATATTTCGTAATATTTCATGAAAAATTATGAAACAGCCCAAAAATACAGTTGAAGGAGCACGAAAAAGAAAAAATTCTTTCAAATTTTGAATAAATGGAAATTTTGGCAAAAAACTAATTTTTTGCAAGAACAAAAACCTGTTCCTGGCATCCGACGTGTCTGGCTGAAGAACTCATCCAAGGGTTTGGCATTTCCAACATTTTCACAACATTTCGTTCGAGAGTTATCGTGCGGCCATAATATATATATATATATATATATATATATATATATATATATATATATATATATATATATATATATATAAATAAATAAATAAATTTTAGTGAATATTATTTTCGGTTTCTAGGAACCTCAAAACAAATTTCTGCCATAGTCCCGGGCTCAAGTCTCGTCACGGCAGTGGCTGCAATAGCTGAACATTCAGGAAATTCGCTAAACGCATTTTCAAAATATTGTGACTTGTTACCTTTCTGCAGTTAGCAATTCATATGTACTCTTATATGTATCATATGCGTATATACGCATACCTTATTTATTTTGTTTAGAATATGTATGAACACTTTAGTTGCTGAGAGGCGCAATTAGTCATAATGTAAGTTCTCTACGTTCTCTATATTTTAAAATTTTACACGTAATATTAATTTGGAAACAAATAAAAAAACATTTAAAACATTTTTTTAATTTTTTTGTTTTAAAAATATATACTTCCGCCCTTTGCCACAGTAATGTAATTGTACACATTTTTTAGTAAACATCTATATAAGTAAGTATTAGTAAACATCTATATAAATGTGTCCGCACGATAACTCAAGAACGAAACATCTTATTTTTAAGAAATTGCGTGAAAACGTTTACGGTGTTTTGGACATTTTTCGTGAAAAAAATTTGGCAAAATCAGGCGGAAAAATCACATAGAGAAAGTTGTTTTATTTACAATTACTCTATATCAACTAGTTCCCGAGAAAAACGTACTTTTATAAATGGAAATTCGCTATGTTATGCAGGATGCTGCGACAGGGGTATTTTTTATTTACAATTACTCTATATCAACTAGTTTCCGAGAAAAACGTACTTTTGTAAATGGAAATTCGCTATGTTATGCAGGATGCTGCGACAGGGGTATTTTTTTATTTACAATTCTCTATATCAACTAGTTTCCGAGAAAAACGTACTTTTGTAAATGGAAATTCGCTATGTTATGCAGGATGCTGCGACAGGGGTATTATTATTTTAATATTTATTTTCAAGAAAGTACAAAAATGCCTTTTTGAATTTACAGCAGATGACACAAATATTTATTATGTAAAAGTGAATTGCTTGGAAATTGCGACATTCATTTCTTTATTTTACTGCACTATTGTTGTTAAAGCGATAGTAACAGTAGTAGTTATAATATGTATTAAATTAGTATTATTAGTTTATTCAAAGCACTGTTGTGACATAACTTTTTCCTTATAGGAATCCAATGTTAAAAATTAACATGTAAATCGTATGTATACATCCAAATGGGACACTTGGTATATTATGTGTACGGGTATAATATACCATATATATGCAATATATACATATTTTATCGAATATGTTCTTAGATTGTGAATAAGGACACACTTTTTATGAGGAAAGTATCACAGTCTAAACAACATAGTTTTTCTCGGAAACTAGTTGACATAGAAAAATAATTTAAAGACCTTTTCTATGTAATTTTTTCCCCTCTTTTAAATGGTGTAAAAAAATTTCACAAAAATTTTTGAATAAGTGGAAATTTTGGCAAAAAACTAATTTTTTGCAAGAACAAACACCATGTTCCTGGCATCCGACGTGTCTGGCTAACGAACTTGTCCAACGGTTTGGGATTTTCAACATTTTCACAAAATTTCGTAAACCTAGGACATTTCGTTCGAGAGTTATCGTGCGGACACATATATATATATATATATATATATATATATATATATATATATATATATATATATATATATATATATATATATATATACATATATATATATATATAAATTTTGGTGAATATTATTTTCGGTTTCTAGGGACCTCAAAACAAATTTCTGCCAAGGTCCCGGGTTCAAGTCGCGTCATGACAGTGGCTGTAATAGCGAGTTTCCAATTCTGGAAATTCGCTAAAAAAGGAACTTAAATAGTAAACTGGAAGGCTTTTATGAAGATATTTTTTCTTTCCAAAAAAATCCAAAATTTATATTTTATAAATAATAAAAATCCAAAATTCCTAATTTATAAATAAACAGTGACTTTAATAACATTTTTAAATTACTTAATAAGTATGTGTATCATTTGTTAAAAAATTATGTTCACTTTTTTTAAATTTTTTAAAATTACTATTCGCCTACTTAATCTCCCCTTAAATGTTATTTTTTATTTTCTCCAAAATGTACGTCGTTCTGATCACTATAGGTTTTAAGCCATAAGGGATTATACATATTAAATTAATTTACTTGTATACTTCAAATTAACTAATAGTGGTATGACGTTCTTAAACAAATGCAAATAATAATAGTATATTATTCAACGAGCTAGTAATGATAGCTATTACTCACGAAGATGAAATTGCAACACGAGCCGAGCTTACGAGGCGAGTGTCGTAATGCATCTGAGTGAGTAATAGCCATTGCAAGCGAGTAGAATACGATATTTTTTCTACGACTTTTTTCCTTTTTGATTTAAATAAAATTGAATATAAATTTTAAATCAAATTTTTAATTTCATTAAAAGTTTGTATAATATTATGTATAAAACGATCAAAACAAAACATAAACTACTTTATTTACTTGAACGTTACTAGGCAATATATACTAAATTAAAATTTGATACATACATATATACACAAAACAATCGCAAACCCATGGAATAATGATTAATACTGTGATTTCATTGGTCAAGAGGGTATTGAGTAATGAACATTCCTCCACACCTTTGAATAATGCCTAACTTTCTCAACAATTAACAGATATTTATAATGAGTGTGTTCTTCAACAGGAGTAGAAAAATAAAATTAAACATAGTTTCTTGTCTCTTCCATTTTGTAATTTTTATATTAGAGAAACTATAGTAACTATAGTAGTAAAGTTGTACGTCTAATGTCGCTTCATTTGTTAATGACCCTATATCACTTTTCGTTAATTTAAAGAATACACAGACTCATTCGTAATTACAAAAACAGCAAAGATTGACACGAAGTAAAACAATTAAAAGTATTCAACGCTAGAGATCAGAAACAGATTTAGGGTCTTGTCTCCTGTGGGTTACCGGTGTTCATCCTACCCATACTTTTACAAATTATTTATTTTATACAATTAACACTTACTCTTCTTAGGATAGGGAGTCCAGTTAGCTCATGTACTGATTCCCAGTGGAATATTGCGTAATAACATTGTTTATTAATAAGTTATGCGTAAAAAACCAGCTTCTTTAATGAAGTCAGTTAGACTTTTCATGAGTTCCCGATAAATTGTCTCAAGCTCTATACTCAATTACAGTGCTGAGTGCTTAATGCGAGTCAATACCTCCCATTCAAATTAAATATGCAGAGCCAGAATATGATGCACTGTTTCATCCTCCTTAAACAATATACTATATTATAACTCGTACAAAAGTTGGAAATTTACTAGCGTAGGTAGCCGGAATCGCTCTATTCTGCTCCCGCTCTTAGTAAACCCTTAAACACTATTGTTAGCACAGCTGGTAAAATAATGATCATCTGTTATCTCTTAAAAGTTCTTAAAGGATGTATCCACCGAGTACTAGTAAATGTTTGTAAACATTTGTAAACAGAATATTTTTTTCTTAACTTTTAATATTTTTATTACCAAAATGACGAAATTCTTTTTAGAAATATGATAGATTCGACAGATATCTTTTTTCTAGTGATTCTACAGGTCCAGTTTTGGTAAAAATAAAAAGAACGACTTTGAAAACCTAAAATTCGCTTGCAGTTTCATCATTCTATCATTCAGTTTTTAAGGTATTGGAAAGCTTTAGTAAACTTGATGACGTTTTTAGACCAAACTAATAAATTTTAGTTGACATACAAAACGAAATTATAAGAGTTCAGAGACTTTTTCTTCAGAATTCAAATAAAATGAAGAAATAAGGAAAGTAAAACAATGTTTTTTTTTTTTTTTTTATAAATTTTTGTATTAATTTTATTTTTGAAGCAATTATCACAATTTTACATAACAGTTAATGAAAATTGTTTTTAAATATCATTTTTTTTACCGATTTAAAATTATAGTTTAATGTTGATTCGAGTTACTTGTAGCTTGACTGAATTTTCACAATTATTTTCAATTTTGATTTCTGATATGAAACTAAAAAGTAAAAGAATGTTAGATAAAATAAAATTAAATAATCTAACACAAAAGTTTACACTATGTAGGAGAAAATTTTTTAATAATTTATTAGGATTTCTATTAGCAATCTACTAACCGACTTAACATTCTTTTATTTTTTAATTTCAACAAAAAATTTTCAATTTGCTTTTGTTTTTGAGCTTAAGTAGTGTTCAGAAACTGTTAGTACTAAGTATTCTAAATTAAAAAAAAAATAATTAAAGCTACTTAGGGTTAATTTGGAAAAAAATTATTTTATTTAAAATATTTCCGTTACGAAATTCGAAAAGTGTATGATGTGAAAGAAAAAAGTTAGGTTAATAAATTAACGTCATATTTTTACATGACCAAGAAATACTTATGCGTTCGGTATATCTGTCATTGCTTTACGTTGTCTAACACGCACTTAAGTACCAGTCTAGTCGTATCAATTGTTTAAACACTAATTTTAATGGAATCGTAAGTTACAGCATATTCCTAAACTATTCTGCAAACTGAAAATTTTTTGAACAAAATTAAAAATGATAATTTCTGAATATAATCGTTAAATAAAGCACCGGAATGAAGGAAGCACTGAAAAACTGATATCGATTATCAATTTTCTAAAATAGTGTTTAGTAGGAAATTTATACATTTGTTTTAAAAAAAGATTTATCGTTATAAAATACATATATTACAAAAGACAGTTCGAAAAAGATATGTAATTATTTCATTTTAAAAAATCATTTCCTATAATTTTAAAATAAATAATTCTCTTTTAAATTATATTTTCAGTTATGTATAAAAAATACTTAAAGCTAATGAGATGTCTTCCAAAGGCTATCAAAAAGAAAAATAGGAAATAGCACCCAGTTACGTATACTGTTTGGACCCGCCACCATTTTGTAACCCATCGGTAAGAGTTTTTGTTTAATATGATTCAACAAGAAAAGAATATTACTGGAAAAGCCCACGGAGGAGATCTCAATGTTATTTGTAACCACTCTATATTATTAAAATCACATCAGGCTTATTAATGTTTGAACGTAAAGGAGTGATTACAAATACAAAAACAAAATTATTGTTACTAAAAAATAACGAAATATTAGATTTTTTTTGATTTTTTTTTAAATTTCGCTATAAAATTTTCGTTGCATTGTTACGATTAAATTAATATGACTTAGAGTCAAACTTATTCTATATTTACAAGGAAATTTTAAAATTTACTAAACTAGACAACGTTTTTTTTTTTTTTACTTTTGGATAAAAATATTACGGCTACATACAAACCAAAATTTTGATTTGTATTAATATTTTTATCCGTCTGTCAAAAAAAAAAAACATTTTTTTTCTCGTTTTCGAAATATTATAATAATATAATCATGTACAAAGTATTTTTAAAATCAATATTGGTATTTTATGTAAGGTAGTCAGGAGACGGTTCTGCTACTGGTTCCGGTGTTGTAAATAACGGGTTCGGGAATTCCGGCGGATGCGGCAATGGACCTGTCAACTGTGGTCGTCTTCGGTACGCCATCAACCAACAGGAAACAGCTATAGCCACTGCGACGAGAGCTAATAATGCTGTGATGATTAATGCAATAATGAATCCTATCATGGACACGCATATGTCTTCAACAACCCGACTTGTGTCTGGAGCTAAAATTCAAATATAAAATTATGAATATATAATTAATTATTTATCTAACTTTTAACTATATAATTAATTAATTAATTAACAGGCCAATTATTTTGATGACTAAACGAGTTAACTCGTCCGACATACCTATAGGCAATTTTAACTGCTTTGAGATCGATGTCATCTATGGCTATTTTTTTTTAAATATGTGACAAAATGTTGTGACTGCTGATAGTTTATAATTAGTAGAAAGTGTTTATCGTATAATTAGATTTTTTGTTTGCAAAAAAATTTGTGCTTACATATATAAAAACTAACTTGTGTAGGTAACGTTAGAAATTATTATCAGTAAAAGTGTGTCAACAGTGGTTTCTAACCAAAGATGATATGTCCTAACTAGGGCATCCAATTTCGACAGCTCGGAATTGCGACTAAGTTAGAGGGTATGTTGGGACCGCAATTGTATTACTAAAATCCTGACTCATGGTATGACAAATATAAAAATTAAAAACTGAATTCATTATTTTACGTAGCTTTTTTACTGGCTTTGCAAACTTCTACTTTTATAAGGCAGGAAAATTTTGGTTTTATTAAAATTCACGTGACTTCTATATTTAGTTTCAGTTTTTCTGTATTGGTATTACAATTCCGATCTCGAGATCTAGGGATTGAAATTTCAATACCGGTATTAATGCCCTAATAAAATAACTTTTTATCCTCATCATCAAAAGGGCTAAAATTTAGTCGTTACTTACCTTCAGTAGGATCCACAAATCGTTCTTCTCGTCTTTCGAATGTTAAAATAGCATTCGACTGAATTGTAATTTCCTCACGCAATTGTCCGGTAAGACCGTCACCTTCGAGAACTAGTGTAGTAGCATTTTCTTCGTCAACAGCTCTTCGTCGTCGACCATATGCATTATAACCTCGACAATTTACTGGTTGACATTTACCGAAGCAAACCCGAATATTACACTGGAATCTTATATTGTCACTACTAGGGAATTTGAAGGCATTAAAACTAGCTAAGAGGGATTGTGTTTCTGGATTATAATTCCATTCTCCAAAGATGGTAGGATCAGTAGCACAACCATTTTCGTCTGTAACTATATATTCGTTTTCTATGTTGTCTTCCATTGTTTTTGCTACACAGCTACGTGCAAATCCTCCATAGATTGAAGCTGGTTGTACGTCAACTTGTAATCTTAAATTATCACCAATTTCCGCGGAGTTTATTTCTTGTCCGTTATGTGTTACGATTTTCATTAAGCAAGTGGGCGGTGGACCAGTATTTGCAATCGTACCGGCAGTAGTTAACATCGATACGTTAAAGCCTAAAGTCACATTTTGTTCGCCCGTTTGGTAAACACATTTAATGTGATATGCTTGCGCCTTGTAGGTGACTAATTTTGGATGTTTCTGTATCACTAAAACAAAGCTTGCCTGTCCGTTCACATGAATCAATCCACAGTTTCCAAACTGAACTTTGAATGTCTCATTTCGTGGTTCTGTTTCGACTGTTACTACTCTACGACATTTCTCGTCTTTGCTATGCCCTTTCACATAGAGGACACCATTGAAACCTTCTTCAGTGATATGAATTTCTACTTGAACACCGTCTGATAAACAATTTACTACCATTTCAGGACGTGGGAAATCTGTACGAAGGAAAGTTGTTGTATGATTACATTGAACTTCCGGATTGCCTGAGTAACCTGTTATACATTGGCATATAGCCTCGTGATTTGTGGTGTTACAAAGGGCATGAATACCGCAAGTTTTAACTAGACAAGGATCGTCACATGTTTTTGTTTCTAAATTACAGTATTTGTTATCGGCACAATCAGAGTTCTTCTCACATTCTGGTTTGTAAAGTACACACATTCCTTGAGCATTTATCTTATATCCATGTTTGGTAGGACATACACAGTTTCCATTTTCGTCAATAACCATACCTCTTTCTAAGTCACACACGCAATAGTTATTTTCATTAATCTTGAAACCTTTTTCGAAGGCGCAAACTACACAATTACCGTTTTCATCTAAAGCCGTTCCTGGTGGACAAGGTTTACGAACAACCGGTTTACATTCAATCGCTGCATTACCCTCAAATCCTGGCGGACAAATACATATCATCGTTTTAATTGGCAGTGTTTCAATCACTTTACAAACCGCATTAATGCCACATGGTTCTGTTTTATTGCATGGATTTACACATTCTGCAGAAATACACGCTTTTTGTATAGGACATTCTATGTCGCTGTGACATCCTTCTATTTCCTTTTCACATTTCACGAAAGGATCACCTCTATATCCACTAGGACAGGTACAGATAGGCTTATGGTTGTAGATTTTACATTCTGCTGAATCGATACATGGATTCGCCAACGCACAAGGATCTTCACATTTGTTATTAATGCAAGCTTTGTTAGTTGGACATTCAGAGTCACTTCGACAGCCAACTAAAAGGCAAGCTACATCAGGATTGCCCATAAAGCCTTTAGGACAGTTACAAATGGCTTGATGATTTATTCCATAACATTCTGCTCTGATTCCACAGGACTTTTCAGAACAAACTGGGATACATTTTTTGTTTATACATGCATGTTCTCTGGAACATTCATCGTTACTTCGGCACTCTATTCGTTTACATTCAATTTCTGGATTACCGTCATAACCTTCGAGGCACGTGCAAACAGGCTTGTGATTGGAAATTTTGCATTCAGCATTAATTCCACAATTGCAAGGATTTCGACATAAGCTATTGATACAAGACTTATCAGAGTCGCAATCGCTATCTCTTATACACTGACCAATGTCGATTGCTTTTGGTATAGGCTTACATGTTCCACTGCCAGTGCTAACATATCCATTTGGACATTCGCAAACCATTGTTCGTACTGGAGATGATGGGATTACTTTGCATACTGATGGTTGTTGGCATGGTTCCAGCACGACACATGGATTCTGACATTTACTGTTAAGGCAAGCGGAAAGTGGTGAACAGTCATCATCTGATCTACATTCAACCTCTACTCTTGGTTTACAGTCAACATAAGGATTACCAAAATAGCCTAAAGGACATCTACAAATGGCTATATGGTTTTGCACTTGGCATTCAGCTCTCGGTGAACAAGGATTGTCGTATA
The DNA here is from genome assembly GCA_035578155.1 of Brachynemurus nebulosus. Taxonomy (NCBI): domain Eukaryota; kingdom Metazoa; phylum Arthropoda; class Insecta; order Neuroptera; family Myrmeleontidae; genus Brachynemurus; species Brachynemurus nebulosus. The sequence goes on from JAPWDM010000019.1 coordinate 8,189,381, forward strand.
TACAAGGATCAACGCACTGTGAGTGTATGCATTGTCGGTTGAACGGACAATCGGCGTTACTTCGACACTCTACAACTGAACAGTAATTCGTTGCATTGCCTTGATAGCCAGGAAGACAACGACATTCTAAAATATTATTCGTTATGAAACATTCTGCATTTCGTCCACAAGGATTATCAAAAATGCATGGATTCACACAATTTCCATTTATACAAGCTTTTCCGGATTGACATTCTGAATTCGATCTACAACCAATTGCGTAACAGGCAATATTCGGATTTCCGTCGTATCCATCGCGACAAGTACAAACAGGACGATGGTTCTGAATGAAGCATTCTGTATTCACGCCACAATCACAAGGGTTGCGACACACTCTGTTTATACAAGTCTCATTTGTTCCACAGTCGTCATCAGTGGTACATCCTGGTGGGATAGGTACAACAACAGGATGACATTCACCATCATTGTTAGGTACCCAACCCTCAGGACAAGTGCATATGATAGTACGCAAAGGAATGCTATCGAGAACCGTGCAATGAGCAGATACTGAACATGGCGAGAGTTTTTCGCACGGATCAACACATACATTATTTATGCAAGCAAGTTTATTTGGACATTCAACATCGGTTCTACATTCTGGTTCAGTCTCTGAAATCGGTTGCCGTTTTTCACAATAAGAGTAAGGATTTCCGTTAGGAAGATAGTCTGGACATATACAATTAGCAACATGATTCTGTGGATAACAGATGGCGTTCTGTGCACAAGGTGGATTAGCTAAACTTGAACATGGATTGACGCAGCGGCCATATTGACAAGTCTTGTCATTTGGACAATCACTATTGACTTGACACTCGATTCGTTCACATCGTATGAATGGACTTCCAGTGAATCCATTAGGACATCTGCATGCCGCCTTATGATTTTCACCGTAGCATTCTGCTGTTGTTGTGCAAGGATCGTCTAAGATACATGGATTCAAACATTGTCCGTTATAACATTGTAATGTGTCCGCACAATCAGTGTCTTTCTGGCATTCAACTGAAAAAATTTATTATTTTTAAGCAATGAATTGAATTAGTTATTATGTTTATTCAGTACCGTAAAACAGAGTTTGAGAGCAATAAGATTATAAAAAAAAAATAATTGTGAAAAGCATTATGAATATTATATAGACTACAAGAAATATGTGCAATTTTTGTTGAATTCTATGTGTATAGTCCATAAACATTATGGGCAGAGCACATACTGCGTCTACTGTGTGGGCAATATTTAACACAACACTAGTTACTAAGTGTGCGTTAGCAGATGATGGAATGCAATCAATCCTAATCAGTGGTAAAACAGTACAAAAATTACTTTAGGTTGTTATTTTGTAATTAGTTATCGGAAATAAAATCATTCTACATCATTTAATCGAATAAAAAGATTCTAAGGCTTAAAACATTTTTTTTTAATTTATCCTGTTTTACAGTAATTCAAAATTTTTTAATAGTCTACTTACGTTTTACACATCCACTTTGTGGGTTTCCTGAATATCCATCTCTACAGTGGCATATTGGGTAGTGATTTATTACACGGCATTCAGCGTTATCACCACAGTTACATGGGTTTGCGCATAAGCCATTTATACAGGCTTCCGAACCAGTACACTCTGAATTCGATTTACATCCAACTGTTGCTGCCGTTGCTATAAATTGAAATAAATTCATATTATGGTTATGTGTAAAATTTGAAATCTTATAATAATTTTAAACTTACGTGGTATACATTCTATACTTGGCTGTCCCGTAAATCCTACAGGGCACCGACAAATTGGCTGATGTTTCTCGACGAGACAGAATGCTCCTTGTGCACATGGATTATTTGTAACACACGGATTGATACACATTTCATTGATACACACTCGATTATCTGGACAGTCGTCATTCTTGTAACACTGAGGTGTTGTCGGAACGTGAGGTACTTTTGGAACTGGAGAGCATTCAATATGCGGATTGCCGATGTAGCCCGTTGGACAAGTACAAGTAGCGCCATGACTTTGAGCGTTACATAACGCGTTGATACCGCAAAGATGTAAGTGACACGATAGGACACATCGGTTTTCGAAACATCTTTCAGTGTCTCTGCAGTCATCGTCAAATACGCACTGAGGCTTTTGTTGTGCTACGGAAAAAAATTTATATGATCGTTAAAAAAAGAAGCGTCAAGTATTTTTAAATAGGAAAAATTCTAACTTAAGTTTTTTTTCATAAAACACTTTAGGTATTATTAATAAATTTTGAAGTTTTCTCCTTCAACAAGTACAATATATCACTCTTCAAGAAGGGGGAAAAGGACGAAAAATTAGTTTTTGACTAATTTCTTGATTTTTTCAATTTTATCACAAGAATGGTTCAGCACAAAATTAAAGTTTATTAAATTGTCTACAAAAAAGTGTTGTCTGTTTTCAGCCATGTTAATTTTTTCCAAGAAATGGCCTTATAAAATTGAGTTAAATCACTTAACTATTAAGCGATTTTTAAGTTGGTCTTTTCCATTATCTTTTCTTAGTCTACTTGATTCTCTTTAATGACTTTCACTGTCACTTAAATTTCTTTTACCAATAAAACATCAATTTTCCACCATCGTTGAACCATTCTATAAGCATAACGGCAATGAAATTTACTCAGTACCTACTAATGGCATTTAAACTAACAAAAAGTGATATTTTCTTTAGTTATATTGTATGAAATTTTACTGAAACTTTAGAAGGTTAAAACTCAAAGAAATATTGACTTTGTGAAAAAAAAAATTTTAAATATTTTCTGTAGGCAATTTTATAGGCTTTAATTTATACAAAATAATTTTTGCGTTAAAATTGAAAATAACCGAAAAATCGACAAAAAAACCATGCAGTTTTCCCTGGAGGAGGAAAATTTCAAAATTTCTTTACATGTTAAATAACTGTTTCGAAAAAAATCGTAAGTTGGATTTTTGGATCACTGGTGTAAAGCAATAAAAACCAAAAATAATATATACCAATAGGTCTGCAGTTTCCGGAAGCATCAGTAATTGTGTCCGATGGACATTCACATATTACTGTTCGCAAAGGTTGTGTATCCAAAACGGAACAACTCTGACCAGGATTACAAATATTCTGACTACATGGATTCATACATCTGTTATTAATGCATGCCAATTTTGAAGAGCAATCTATATCAGTGCTACATTCACGTTCCACAGTAACTGACGTTATTTCCCTTGAACAGCTGATATACGGATTGCCCGAGGTTGCCGGTGGACATTCACATTTTGGTTGATGATTTTCGCCCTTACACAGAGCAGAATCTGCGCAAGTGCTATCCTCACAAACTGGTCTACAAATTCGATTCAGTCGGTCACAGGCTTCATGATCGGCACAATCTTCGTTGTACTGGCAAACACCAGTAATACATGCAAACAATGGATTTCCTTGCGTGCCGGTTGGACAGAAACATTGTGCCCTATGTGCTTGAACGCGACATTCCGCGCCTTTTCCACACTGTTTATTCTCCGTGTACAGACAAGGATTTAAGCAATTATCATTTATACATGCCTTATCATAAGGACAGTCAGAGTCGACTTTACATTCCGCTAAACAATGAAAATAGCAATAAGTAAAATAATTACATAAGAATTCAAAATAGGGAATATGCATATAACTCAAATAAATATTAAATATTTTTTTTTTGTATTCTAGTAGTATATGGAAACTTAATTGTGACAGTAAAAAACCTTTCAGTTCGTAAATTTTAATAAAAAAAATGTTTTAAAATATAAAATTTTAAATGGAATTTAAATAAAACTAAATTTGCTGACGTAACTCGGCATGGAAGCACATTCCAAAAGAAACAACGGAAATAGATAAACAAACTTCGTTTCTTTTCATTATTTACTAATAAACGTCATAAAGATATTGTGCAGGTTGGTTGTTTTTATTTTGCTTAAATTTCCTTTATTTATTTTTTATTTTATTTTCTTTGTATATTTAATTATATTTATCTATTAGCAACTCTAATGTCAAGATTAAGTACTAGTTATGCCAGGATACGTCATTTCCGGCGCGCGCAATGCAATCAAGTAATAAAAAAAATACATGCATATTTTCTATTAATAAAAGATTTCTACTAACGTTTGAAACATTGCGATTGAGGATTTCCTCCCCAACCGTCAGGGCAAGAACAAATCGGCAGATGATCTACTGTTCTACATTCGGCTCCAACTCCACAAGGGTTCGAAACCATACAAGGATTCTGACATCGCTGATTAATGCAGGTATTATTAGAAGAACATTCACCATTGCTTCTGCATCCAATAAGGGTTTGTGATACTAAAAAAAGATTATTATAAGTCCCTACTAGTGAATAAACAAATGAAAACTAAGTTCAAACCTTGGTAGCAGCTAACAAACGGATTTCCGGTAAGTCCCACTGAGCAACGACAATTAGCTCTGTGGTTATTGGCTTCACATACGGCTGTAAGTGCGCATGGATTTTTAACACTGCATGGGTTCACGCAGTCGCCGTTCAAACAAACGTCACTAGATGGACAGTCAGTGTCTAGTTTACAAACTGCTTCAATCACTGTAATTAATACATTAAAATTAATTGATTATTTCATATAATTGGTGTCCAGTATACAGAAGATGAATGAGTAAATTTGAAGTAAAGATTTCCGTAGTATATCTTCTACTACGTTCAACTATTACCAATCGCTTAAATTCGACACTAGCGACATTCGTTTTCGGTATTAGAATTACAATAAAACTCGATATACTTTTTTAATATGTTTTGACTGTTTTAAGTGAATTAATTTACTTGTAGGATTGTTGATTTATTTGTCTTTTATAATATTGAGTATAAGTGAAATAAAGAGATACAGAAATACTACTGTGATTGTTGTAAAACAGACAAAGAAAGATAATGTGCAAAAAAATTTGCTAAATATGTATGTGCTAATTTTACATTTAAAAATATATTACATAATATATACACGATATATACAAAAACCTGAAGTTTTTTATTTCTTTTTTTTTTTATTTCTCTGTTTTAAAAACAATTTGTGTATGGTTGATTTCATGGAACAAAGCAGCTCTCCAGAACCCTGGCACTGGCATCTGTTGGTGACGTTTTAAAGTAATATGTTGCTGATAATAGAACTTTATTAATTAAAACCATTTTTAAAGCCAAAAATATGGAGTATTATGGAATGTCGAAAAGCCATAAATAAAGAACATTAATGGCATTCGTAATACACCTTTTCTTTGGTTCTATAAAATTATTATTTAAAAAGCTGTGTTATCTTGCTTGAAAATATCATCAACAGATGTCAGTATTAGGCCGCTGAAAACCTGCTCTGTCCTGAGAAACCACACATAATAAGCAATATAGATCGATAATACCTGGTCTACATTCTACGTCAGCATAACCTACATATCCTGGCAAACACTGACAGGACATAGTTTTTAATGGCAATGTATCTATTACAGTACACTCCGCAAATTGGGCACATGGTTTAGTTTCAATGCATGGATTGCGACAAATTCCACTGAAGCAAGCTAATTTACTCGGACAGTCAGCATCCATTTTGCACTGTGGTTCTTCTTTAGCGACAATTAACGTACAAGATACATACGGATTGCCACTGTAGCCAGCTGGACATTGGCAACTAGGCTCATGATTTCTTACGTTACATAAAGCGTTTGGAGCGCAATTGCAAGGATTTTCACATCTTTCATTTCGGCAAACTAAATTATACGGGCATTCTTCGTTTCTGAGACACTCAGGACGTTCACATTTCACCAGTGGATCGCCTCGATAATTTTCTAGACAATAACATCTAGCTTTATGGTTTAGATCAGCTCGACAGATGGCGTTTATACCGCACTGCGTGAGTTTACATGTATCGAAACATTGATTGTTGATGCAAGATTGAGTTGATGGACAGTCAGAATCCGAACGACATCCAACTAAAATTAAATAAATAATTAGTTAGTGTATATTTAAAAAGAGAGCCATTTTGAAGGTTTTTAACGTGAACACATCTTATAAATGAACAACTTGGGAAAAAAAACAATGCGAGATTTTAACGCGTTTTAAAATACAAATTTAAAAAGTACAAAAGTAAAATTAGTCTTTAAAGGTGGGGGTTAAAATTATACTTATAAGAAAGCGACGCATCCTTATAGGTTAAATCGGGTTAGAGTTTACAAAAGAACAGAATAAGTGGTTTGTTGAATGAAATTTTTACGATCATAGTTGGGACCAATTTGCCACATACTAGAATTAAAATTATAATCTATCTTGAAGGGTGCGTTGTGGAAATGTTAACAGTTGAAAAAGTTGACTATTCATATGAATGGATCATTTTCTCAAATATGTAGCAATCTGTCACCAGGGCGGCGACACAGGTATTTGGGAATACATGTCTATAATCGAGATATTAATTTAACCAACCAAAAATCACCTTCTGTTAATTCCACTTTAGCAACGAAATTTTCCAATTCGGTTATCTAGGAATATTGTCTATTTTTTAGAAATTAATATTCCAACTATAGAGATGTAGTTCCGAATAACCCATGTCGCCGCCCTGGTGTTAAACAATTTTCTCATGCGGTTACATAGCAATTTTTAAATTAAAATTTTAATCATAGAGATGTAGATATTTTGAGAAAATGGCTCATTCAACTAAAGCAGGGTTACAATTTTTCAATTTCAAATATTATCGAATGTTTGTGAAACACTACTACGTATGACAAACTTTTGTTTGCATTTAAACACACGCAGTATTCATATGTTCACTTATCGTTCAGCTTTAAGCACAGAAACTTTAAGCACTCGATTTTTTCTTTGGTATTATGACCAAAATCCAAATGTAAATTAAAAATCACAAACTGATTGAAAAAATTATCAAACTGGATCGTCTGGGAATCGAACCCAAGATCTCCCGGTAACTAGCCAGGTATCTTGCCACTAGACCAACAATCCTTTGTTCGACAGACGCCCCAATCTGATAACCATTCGACCACCCAAGTGTATTGATACTCTCTCTAATGCGAGAAACAGTTACAATTTTTCAATTTCAAATATTCAGGCATGTCAAAGTAGAGTTAACAAGCTGCCTAGCCGGCTAGAGTAAAGAAACTTAAAGTGAATTTTCTTGCACAACATATATGTTGTATTAATTTATTTACTATTAATGTTTAATTTTAATGTTTTGTTAAATTTTTTCAATCGTAATTATAAAAACCCTATTTTACACTTTTAAGTAATGATACTAGTAACGTTATGGGTTAAAACATACTTTCGAAGAAATTTCAAAAGCAATAAGAGACAGAGAAAAGTAAATCTTATTTTTTTTAAACAATAATTGTACTTGACTGGGTTACAGGGATCATGAAAAATACATTAATTGAAACACCGCAGCAATAATTTGAATCTTAAAGGGCTATTAATTTTCTGTGGATTAAACTAGGGTCGTGTTGACAAAGTGTCAACATTCTTTGGTAAAATGCTTTGGTATGTAAAATTTTAATCATTTAGCCAGATGGAAGGATAATCTAACTAAAACTTTCTCTCGGCTTTCTAAATCCACGGATGTATTTACATACGTTAAAAACTTGCATCCATAAACTATCAGACTTACTTTCATAGCAGGCCACTTGTGCATTTCCTGAATATTTTTCTTTACAGCTACACAATGGTCGATGGAACTGTGTATGACAAATGGCGTTAATACCACACACACCAGAATACTCCGTGCATGGGTTGCGGCACTGTTGATTTATACATGCTTTTTCATTTGTGCAATCTGAATCTTTAGTACATTCTGGTCTAATTTCAATTTCATGTACTATTACGCGACATTCTACCAACGGTGAACCAGTGTATCCATTTGGACATGAACAAACCGGCTTATGATTTACTACTTGACAAAGCGCATTTGATCCGCAAGCATTAATACATGGGTCTTTACATTTTTGCGCAAGACAAATCTTGTTTCGCGGACAGTCTTGATTTATAATACATTCTGGGTAGATACATTGCGCGACGCCATTAATTACTTGACATAGGCCATTCGAGCGACATGGCGATGGTGAACATGGATTTTTCTCTTCGATGCGTTCTTCTTTGCAAAGAGTAAATGGATCACCAACAAAACCAGGCGGACAGCTGCATATAGGACTGTGATTAATGGTTACACAACGGGCACCGAAACCACAGATTCCTATACATGGATCGACACATTTGTTTCTCACACATGCCTTGTCGCGAGGACAATCTGAACTAATGGTACATTCTGCTCGACAACCAACGCCAGTTGCCACACCTTCGTATCCGGGTAAGCATTCACATAAAGCCACCGAATCTTTTGTATGACAGATGGTGTTGATACCACAAGGCGATGGATTGCAAGGATCCGATACTGGTCTAACTTCTGTAAGAAATTAAAAAATTAATATAAAAATCATAAATGATACTCTCAGTTAAGGGATTAAACTTAGCTGGGTTGGTCGTTTTTTATTGCACATATTCTTTGAGTACTCATACGGACGTTGCAACGAGCAAAAACAGTCGCAAAATAGAATAGAATGGTTCATAGGAAACGTCATTTCAATGTTTTCAGCGGATCCAGAAGGGACCCTTTATGCCTTATGGCACTGAAAACGACGATTCGATGTAAGTTCAATGTAAAAATTAGGAACTTTAAAATTTAAACGTGATTATCCCAAGCAAATTATTTGAAAGTTTTTTAAAAAGCACCTTTCTACTGGCAACTATTACTAAAATCTAATAGTCTGACCGATTTTAAAATTTAAATCTAAATACTTATTTTTTATGATAATATAACACTTCAACAACCATTTTTCCAGTTAAAGTGGTTATATTTAAAAGTATTAAAATTTTAACAAATCCTTCTTTCAAAGCCTTTGGCATGTAATACACTAACATAATCTACTAGGGTTTTGATTCTAAAGTGAAAATGGCCACCGCAATGATTTTAAAAAAATTAGAGAGAGAATTAGAGACCGCATGAAACTATTTTATCTAAATATCACTATTTTTTAATGAGAGTATTTTTATGAGTACCTCAAAACTAATGCTTTCTAATGTCATTAACACATTCACTGCCACCTACTAAATGGGATGTGGGACATCAATACCACACTTTCAATGTCACCGTAAGTAGTATTAGATAATTGTAAAAGTTACTCTCTTTGCATTAACCTATGCAATATTTTTATATTGATCGCATTATCTAGGTTTCTGTGAAATCTGAGTGCTGATACGCCTGTGTCTATCCATGCTCTACATCGATTTGTGTTTGACTCACAATTAATGTTGTAATATATACGACACCACGTGGGACATCATAACTGGTGTGGCCATGTACACGGATCCATCTACAGCAGCAGTGAACATGTCAAAAAACCTGTTCATGTTTATCTAATGAGCTGACCAAAACATATCATGAAAATAAGGTAATTTTTCCGATTCAGCCTCGGTATAACCGCTTAACAAAATATCACTTACCTTTAACTGGAATAATTCTACACAGTGTGAAAGGATCTCCAGTTGTGCCCTCCGGACAAGTACAAATAGGTATGTGATTTCCAACAGTACATATTGCACCTACACCACATGTTCCTGGACATGGATCTTGACATTTCTGTCTGATACATGCGAGATTCATTGTACAGTCTGAATTTGCCAAACATTCAGGACGACAGGATTCATATGGATTTCCATGATATTCAGGCAAACATTCACATATTGCTTGGTTGTTCTCACTTCTACAGTGGGCATTTGATCCACATGGTGACGGATTGCATGGATCAAATACTGGAGGTGGTTTAGTAACTGTAAAAATAACAAAAAAAAATTAATAAAATGATGTACAAAATATCTGTTTCCTTAGCGAGATGCCTACATAAATAAAGAGATAACACTTAAATCTAATATTAATTCAAAAAATATTCTTAAATATCTTAAAACAGAAGTGCAGTTTTATATATCCCCAAATAATCCTATTGTGATTTTTACATTGAAGTTTATGGAGAGCATAGAAAACTGTTCAACTAAAAGCTATAATCAAAAATGAAGAGAAAAAAATTTGTTAAAGAATGATTGTACGACTCCGGTGTATAAATTAGTAGTAATTACATTCTGGGCAGATTCTAAGTACTAACAAGTAAACGTCCCGAGGCCGGACCTATCGATTTTGATGAAACTTAGACATGTTGTAGAACACTAAAAAATAAGCGACACGTATTTTTCTTTATCGGCGGAAAAACGGTTTGAAGGGGTAAAATCGTCTTCCAAAAATTGGGATAAAAATTTAATTTTTTAAATATCTCGAAAACGGTAAGAGATAGAGCAAAAGTTTAAATTGGCGATACTACTCTTTTTTAAAGAGCTATCTATTGGTATGCAATTTGTTCAAATTGTGTCAACAGGGGTGGCTGGGGGTTAAAATTTATGGGTTAATTTTGCAAAAAGGGGGTGAAAATTAAACAGTATAAAAATTTTGTTTACAGATTTGAAATCTACGTCAAAAAATCTAATTTACCTGTTTTTGCTCAATGTCCTAATGTTAAGTCTAGGGGTAGTTAACTAAGGGGTGGCTGTGTCGAATAGTCGTACTACTTGGGTAGTTTAAGAAGTTTTTCTTCATGGAAAATAGTTTAAGACATTTAGAATAACGTAGAAATGAAATTTTCGATTTCAAAATTCAGTTTGAGCAACATTGGAGAGGGGGTGAGTCACCCTCTTAAATTACATATTAGTTAACATACACTCATTTTTAATATTAACACACTGACAGTGGGTAATAATGTCACAATAAGTGGCTCTGAAGTTGGACTGTCGTATGTAAGGTTTTCATAAGGTTTGTTTTTTAATGGATGTTATAGTTTTCGTTATCGAAAGTTATTGATACCGAAAATAACGATATTTTGAAAATGAATAAAAATCTTACATATGATAGTCCAACTTCAGAACCACTTATTGTGACATTATTACCCACTGTCAGTGTGTTAATATTAAAAATGAGTGTATGTTAACTAATATGTAATTTAAGAGGGTGACTCACCCCCTCTCCAATGTTGCTCAAACTGAATTTTGAAATCGAAAATTTCATTTCTACGTTATTATAAATGTCTTAAACTATTTTCCATGAAGAAAAACTTCTTAAACTACCCAAGTAATACGACTATTCGACACAGTCACCCCTTAGTTAACTACCCCTAGACTTAATATTAGGACAGTGAGCAAAAACAGGTCAATTAGATTTTTTGACGTAGATTTCAAATCTGTAAACAAAATTTTTATATTGTTTAATTTTCACCCCCTTTTCGCAAAATTAACCCATAAATTTTAACCCCCAGCCACCCTTGTTGACACAATTTGAACAAATTGCATACCAATAGATAACTCTTTAAAAAAGGTAATATCGCCGATTTAAACTTTTGCTCTATCTCTTACCGTTTTCGAGATATTTAAAAAATTAAATTTTTACCCCAATTTTTGGAGGGCGATTTCACCCCTTCAAACCGTTTTTCCGAAGATAAGGAAAAATACGTGTCGCTTATTTTTTAGTGTTCTACAACATATCTAAGTTTCATCAAAATCGATAGGTCCGGCCTCGGGACGTTTACTTGTAAGATTTCAAGTTATCAACGGTTACTTTTACTTTGAACACTAGATGCCACTTTTTTCATGTCTATAACGAATAATTTGCTATAAATTTTTCCCTAAATAATACTGGCTGCAACATTAATTAATATAAAAAATAAAAATTATGTATTTTAATAGAAAAAAAAATTATTTTATCTACCAGATTTTTAATCAAAACACTAGGAGCAAGGCTTCAATTGTTAATCAATTAAAAAATATAAACACTGAAAACTGTAAACGTGTTTTTCTCCAAACAGTATTTTAAAAGTTATCTAACGGTTTTTGTCAAGAAAGTTTTAACTTCAAATATTAATAGAGCTTTTAAAATTAAAATTACCTAGGATTGTTTTGATAAGCTAGAAGTGACCGAGTTGAAGATGATATGAATATGACATTTTTTCACTTAAAAAAAAAAAAAAAACACTTGATATTTTTAAAAACGACAACGTAGTTCCTAGGTACAGAAGCAGGTAAAAAAAGGCATAATCTGTGTTTCTGTTTTGTTCTGAGTAAAAAATTAAGACATTCAAACTACTAGGCGTTTAGCCAAATGCATTAGTTTCTTTCTACCACTGCAACTTTATAATTTTTAATATGGATAATGAAAACTACCAAAGTAATTTTTCAAATATACCATTGGGAAAGGTACAAACTTTTCCAAACTTAGACGTTATTTTTATTTTTATTTTCAGTTACATAGGTCTTAACCTTTAACCAATTTATTAAAAAAAAATAATAAATTACTAATAAAAATAAGATTTTTGCTGACATTTTTTAAGATCGTTTTTCTGTAAATAAAGTAAAAATTTTTTTAAATATGAATTTTTTTAAAAATATTTATATAATATAGAATCTTTCTAAAAAATACTCTTTCTATTATACCACAGTCATAGTTCCCAATTAAAAATACAGTTTATAGATGAATACACAAAATAAAATTTTTATTGATTCTTTTCATATCGTCAATAAAAATGTGGCTAAAAAAATAAAATAAAATATAAGGTAAATCCTTACTTGTTTGAACGGAACAGAAAGTGAAAGGATCTCCTGTGTAACCATTCAAGCACACACAGTTAGGTATATGGCTTACAACATTACATTGTGCATTGACACCACAGGAGCCTGGGCAAGGATCAACACATTTTCTGTTGATACACGCAAGTGAATTTCGACATTCTTCATTCGTAACGCATTCAGGTTTGCAAAACGGTGGGGAACCTATGTAATCTAAGGCACAAGTGCACGAAGCATCACCATTTTTATTTACAGTACAAACTGAATTAGGACCACAGGGTGAGGGCCTACAAGGATCACGCACTTGTGTAGGTTCTACCGAAACAGTTTCACCTAAAAATAAAAATGAGTTAGGAGGTTAAAGGGGAAATAAAATTTAATACTTTTTGGCTGCTTACGTATAACAGTGCACTGAATAAACGGGTCACCCGAAAAACCTTTCGGACACGAACAAATTGGACTATGGTTTATAACATTACAGAGGGCGTTGACACCACAAACTCCTCGACAAGGATCGACACACTTTAGTTGTACACATGCTTGATTTAAAAGACAGTCAGAATTTACAACACATTCGGGTTTACAGAAAGGTGGAACACCAATATAATTCGACAAACAGGAACAAACTGCGTGGTTATTAATGTCTTTACATTGACTGTTTGGCCCACATGGGGACGGTGTACATAATGACTGAGGTGCTAAAATTGAATTAATTATCATGAAATACAAAATAACAAAAAACGTCCGCTTCATATATTTCAAAATACATACGAAGAGAAGGATGACATGAAATGAATGGATCCCCTGAATAATTTTGTGGACAACTACATATTGGAATATGATTGACAACATCACAAATTGCGTTAGTTCCACAAGTACCCGGGCAAGGATCAACACATTTATTTCGAATACAAGCCATTTTATACGAACAATCAGTGCTCAGGACACATTCAGGTCTACAACCTGAATATGGATCACCTTGATATTCAGGCAAACATGTACAAATACCGTCTTTACATTGCGCATTTGGACCACACGGCGAAGGATTACAAGGATCTGTCTTGACAGGTTCAGCTGTAAAAAACACGTATTTAACAATGATTTAGACCTCATAAGTATAACATAATTAGAGCGTATAATAATTCTTTAATAATATCTTACGTGGTGATGGTGGTTTTGGATAACAATTTGTAAATGGATCACCCGTAAATCCTTCAGGGCATGTACATACTGGCGTATGATTAATAACATTACAATTTGCCCCTGCACCACAAGATCCTGGACATGGATCACGACATTTTTCTCGTATACATGCCTGATTACTTGGACATTCGGGATTAATTGTACATTCCGGACGACAATTTGGTGGGCTACCAATATAATTATCTAAACATGAACAAGATGGTGCACCACCAATATCACGACATTGTGAATTGGGACCACATGGTGATGGCAAACAAGGATTTGTATATATTTGTTCAACAGGTGGTGGTGACGGTGCTATAAATGGTATAAATTAAATTTATTAATTATAAATATAATTATATAATGCCATTTTACTGGTAAATATAGCTTACGTGGTTGTGGGAAACATCTACTGAATGGATCACCAGTATGGCCAGATCGACATGAACAAATTGGACTATGATTAATTACTTGACATTGGGCATTTAAGCCACACGGTCCAGGGCAAGGATCAGTACATTTTTGATTCATACAAGCTTGATTTAATGGACATTCAGAACTAACAGTACATTCAGGTCGACATCCTGGTGGTGAACCAACAAATGTTGGTAAACATGAACATACTGCCTGATTATTAACCTCTTTACATTGACTATTTGGTCCACAAGGTGTTGGTATACATGGATTACCCGGTTCTGGTGTTGCTGTTATAAAGGAATAATAACAAACTATGTAGATAAATTGAATGGCAAACAAGGAATGGCAAATAAGCAAAACAATATTGTTTTGATTTGATAATTGTAAAAAATATAATGCTTACATTGTTGTGGTTCAATATTACAATAACGGAATGGATCGCCAGTATATCCAGGTCGACAAGTACATGATGGTAAATGATTAACTACTTGACAATCAGCATTTTGACCACATGTACCTGGACAAGGATCTTGACATTTTTGTCGTATACATGCACGATTTTGTGGACAATCTGAATTAAGAATACATTCGGGTCTACATCCTTCATATGGATTACCAATATGATCCGGAAGGCATGTACATGATCCAGCGCCATTTTGTTCACGGCATACTGCATTCGCTCCACAAGGAGAAGGCATACATGGCGTTGGTTTTTCTTGTGGTAATAACTGTATTTGTTGTAAGTTGCATCCGGTAAATGGATCACCAACATAGCCTGATAAGCATACACAATTTGGTGTATGGCTCACTACTCGACATTCAGCATTAGCACCACAGGAACCGGGGCACGGGTCTCGACATTTCTGATTTATACATGCTAAGTTGTTAGCACAATCGCCATTACTAATACATTCTGGTCTGCAATTAGGAGGTGCACCTATATACTCGGGTAGGCATGAGCAGGATGACGAATCTCCTGAAACTTGACACTGCGAATGTGGACCACAAGGAGAAGGTTGACATGGGTTTCGGGGCTTTTCCGAGGGCAGTTGCTCGGCTGTAAAAATCACACATTGTTTTCAGTCTAAAAAGTCATTTATAATTTAAAATGGTATGCTTACGTGTTGGTGTACATCGAATAAATGGATCTCCTGTAAATCGTGGTGGGCAACTACAAATCGGGTTATGGGACACAACTTGACACCGTCCACCGATACCACATGTACCAGGGCACGGATCTCTACATTTTTGATTATTACAAGTTTCATTTGGTGCACATTCAGCACTAGTTACACATTCGGGACGACATGTGGGTGGGCTACCTATAAAACCTGGTACGCAAGAACATACTGCTTGCCCATTTATTTCTCTACATTGACTATTTGGACCACATGGGCTAGGATTACATGGATTTTTAATTTCTGGCGCTAAAATAATATTATTTATTTGTAAGATTTTATTCCGATTAATTTGTAATTTAATTATTAAAGGAGTGTATTTTTCTTTTATATACCTGGAATTGGTCTACATTGTACAAATGCATTGCCAGTAAATCCATTTGGACAACTACACATTGGTATGTGATTTACTACATCACATTGAGCATTTTCACCACATGTACCAGGGCAAGGATCAATACATTTATTACGAACGCAAGCTCTGTTACGAGGACAGTCTGTGCTGAGAACACATTCAGGTCTACATCCTGAATATGGATCACCTTGATATTCTGGCAGGCATGTACAAACACCGTCATTACATTGAGCATTTGGACCACATGGTGACGGATTACAAGGATCTGTTTGAATGAGTTCAGCTGTAAAATAGTTACATTTGTCTTGTTATAATTTACGTTTGAGCTAAGACAAAGTGTTACAAAAAGAGTATTAGAATAAGAATATCTTACGTGGTGATGGTGGTTTTGGATAACAATTTGTAAATGGATCACCCGTAAATCCTTCAGGGCATGTACATACTGGCGTATGATTAATAACATTACAATTTGCCCCTGCACCACAAGATCCTGGACATGGATCACGACATTTCTCTCGTATACATGCCTGATTACTTGGGCATTCTGAACTGATGGTACATTCTGGGCGGCAATTTGGTGGACTGCCAATATAATTATTTAAACAGGAACACGATGGTATTTTGTTGTAAGATTGGCATATAGCGTTGGGCCCACAAGGCGATGGTACGCAAGGATTCAAGTTTGCAATTTCGACCGGTTTAGGTGGAGCTATATATTGCAAATAATTTCGTTTTAAATAATTGTTTGTAAATTGTTTAAATTATTTTGTACTCGAAAAAGGCTATTCATTCTTGTAAAAAATTATGTGTTCTATTTTGTTTTAAGAAATAAAGTTATGTTAATAAAGTTATAAATATCTTGATTATTAATTAATGATGTTCGCAAGAAATCATAATAAATTTATAAGCGATAACAGTTTTTAAAACTGATAAAACTGTTTCGAAACTGTTTTATATTTCTTGAAAAGAACTTTTCGCAAATATTTTTTATATCTACTGATGTAATTTTAAAACTAACTTTTTGTTATTTTTTTTAGAATGGAAAATTTGGTATTTCTTCAATATAAACTTTAAAAAACCTTGTAAAAACAAAACATTTTTGGAGATATTTTGTATAACATGTGCATGTTGCAATTTTGGTATGCGTTGTACTGTTTAAATGTACGGCTTTATTTGTTGTCAGATTTGTTTTATCAAATTACCTATGAAGATTAGACAACGAGTCGAAACTCATGCGAAGCTCAGTGTATTCAAAAAGATGTTCAAATCAAAGATGGCACTCGTGTTCGTACGATACGAAAGCGGTACAGTAATTATTCTCAAATGGAACACTCTCAAATGGAAACGCGAGCTTCTATATTATCTTTGTTAGCTTTTGAATAGAATCTTCTGGAATCTTTTTCAATTTTAAACTCAGTTATAAAGTGGGTTTTTTGATCGTTTTTAAAATAAACTTAACAATTTTTATTTTCGTCGCGTCATTTAAATTTATTATATAATTCGCTGACGTCACTATGTAAAATCGGAGTCAGTACCATTGGATATCCGCCGTATAAAGTAATTTGAACTATAAGAGTTTATTTCATACATATGTAATTTCTATGTATTTCCTTATTATTAAATATCATCAACCGACATTGGTGATTCTCAAGTGGAAACACTCACTTCCCCAGTCCCGGCGTGTTCCTATTTGAGAATACGTACTGTAGTTACATTCTGTTTTATCCGTTTTATGTTACTATATTCGTTATATTCAATCAGTATTTTGAGATTATTAACGCCACGAGTGGTAAAAAAAGAAAGCCCTTATATTTACCATTTTCCTGACCAATTTTGTCAATTCCTCTCATATGAGTTAGATCTCCATCTTATAATACTCCATCAAATTACCCATTACGTCCATAAATTTACAAATTTTCCATTTAAAAACCATAGACGACACTGTGTGACACAGTTCATACAGAAAAAGTAATTTCAGCTAAATTTTAATGCTTTTTGTACTTTTTTTCGTAAAATAACTATTTGTTTTTTGTTTTTTTTTTTTTGTTTTTTTTTTTTAAATTTTCCTGCAAAACTAACCTTTTAACTGCTTTTAACTAAATTATAAATGTAATTATGAACTATAGAAAGTATGTCCAACAGATTGAATCAATTTTTTTTTTAAATCCTAGTTTTGTCTATGCTGCCTTCTACCGAAACACATTAACCGCATTCCATTAGGAAAAATTTTACACAATGCATGACACTGTGTCTACTTTTTTCACTAATGGGACATCAACTTTTATTGTGTTTCTGCAGAGGGCAGCATAGACAATGTTACTAGATTAAAAAAAAATAGATTCAGTCTGTTTAGTATACTTTCTATGCTTCCCAATTACATGTATAACTTAATTAAAAACAGATAAAAGATTAGTTTTGCAATAAAATTTTAAAAAAATTAGTTTAAAATTAGAAAGTACAAAAATCACGAAAATTTTGGTTGGCATTACTTTTCCCCTAAATGCACTGTGTTACACAGTGTCATTTGTGTTTGCCAATGGAACACGGTCACTAAAAATTGATGTAGCATTCATATATATAGTATACATATATAGCCAAATGGATATGAAAAAAACGTCTCAACATCACGGTGCAGATTTGGAAGTATTTTGTTCGTTTTGCGCAAATGCGTCTTTTTTGGTGGTAATATGAACCAATCTGAACAGTAAATACGGTAAACACTAATTGATGCATCTGCGCAAAACAACTGAAGTGCCTCTGCCCGATGTCTATCCGTCTCACTTCATCGGAACCACTGCCTCTTATAGGGATTGGCCATATAGTTATAATACATATATGGTAGCATTTATAAAATAATAAAATAAGGAGACACAATCTGACACAGTGTCATGCACGGTGTAATATATTCTAAATGGAAAACGCCCTATATGTATTTATGTGTTTTACTATCTTACGTGCAGTATTTGTTTACAACTTTATACGACTGTCACTGTGCTTTTTTTTTATATATGTGCTACATTAGCTATAGTGAGCTATAATGTGCTTATTTACTTTAATTAAATTGAAAAGTTTATTAAAATTGGTGCACAAGTTTAAAATAAATTTTTATTTACTTGTTAAATTATTAAAAATAATATTTAAATGTTATAGTTATGTAAAATTCACAAAGCGAATAAACAACTTTTATCTTTTTATCCGTTACAAAAAAAGTATGAACTAGTAAACAATATGAAAAGATGATGGTTAACATGGTTAATACTTATTTGTATGAGTAACTTTTGAGTAATGTACATATTTTCTCATAAATACAGTAACAAAGTAGGTAAGTATTGTTATTATTGTTTATACGTATTATATTCGATGTTTTGTAAAAATGTTAATTTTGTGATTAATAAATTAAAAATACTTTTTTTGAAAATTTAAGGATGATAAAAAAAATTTACGAATATCAAATGTATTTGAACTAATTGTTAAATTTAAATTGATTGACCGTTACTTTGTTGTAAATAATGTTGGCAGCTTTTGGAACAATTTTACCTATACTATGGAGGGTAGATATCAGGAGCACCATCTCTGTATCAAAAAGTGTCCATAGAAAGCCGTAAATAGTGGCGGCGCTACTGTAGCAAAAGGGTAAATTTAGAGAAGAAAACAAAGAAGGAAATACATC
This sequence comes from Brachynemurus nebulosus, assembly GCA_035578155.1. Lineage (NCBI taxonomy): Eukaryota > Metazoa > Arthropoda > Insecta > Neuroptera > Myrmeleontidae > Brachynemurus > Brachynemurus nebulosus. The sequence continues at coordinate 8,208,893 of JAPWDM010000019.1, forward strand.
CGCGTTGTTATGTAATTATTGTTTTTTTATTATAATTGTTACATATAATAGTTTTATTATTTTAAAAATTTTTATAAAACAACACAAAAAAATCACTATACTCTTTTGCTACTCTAGCGCTATTCTGACGAGTTTTTGAACTGTTACAAGGAAATGCACCCAGAGTGAAATTCGGGGTTTTGATGAAACTTCGCTGGTGTGTAGAAGAGGCAAAAATAAGAGACCCGTATTTTTTTTTACCGGCCATCTTCCACGTTTAGGGGGTGAAACCAGCCCTTAAAGTTGGGGGTTAAAATCGTATTTCTTAAGATATCTCGAAAACTATAAGAGACAGAGGAAAACTTTAAACTGACGAAATGTTACTCTTTGAAAAACCTATTCACTTGTATAGGTTAAACAAGGGCCTAGTTAATAAGAGGGGCTGGAGGGGTGAAAATGGGGGTAAATTTTCTTGTACAGCCTGAATGGTTCAGTGTATCAAATTTTTGCCATCATAAATAGAAAGAGCACTAAAAAATAAGGGACACGTGTTTTTGCGCTTTTTCGAAATATGTGTCGTACCCAAGCCATATAAGGAAGAAAAAAATAGGGCAGATTATATTGGATTATTATTGATTGCAAATACGTTTTATATTTTTTAATTTTTATGTTGATTTTCATCATTAAAAAAATACGGGTCCCTTATTTTTACCTGTTCTACACACCAGTGAAGTTTCATCAAAATCCCGAATTTCACTCTTGGTGCATCTCCTTGTTAGTACTTAAAACGGGACACTTTTTGAACTATTTTTCTATTGTTTTCCGTACAAGGTAGTCCTCCTTATATTCTACACTCCATAACATATACAGTAAAACCATTGTAAAAATATTGTGATTTAAAATTTTTTAAATTGACGTATTTGTGTATAAGTCAAATCAACTAAAAATGACCTGACGTCATCAAACAAATGCAACAAATGAATCAAAATTAGACTAGCCTAATTTTCAGTCTCATCTAAATAGAAAATAATGTATGTCATTAATAATAAAGTATAAAAATATTTTACAGAAGAAAAAAGTAAAAAAAAACTAGCATCAATCTTTCCTTCGATATAACATCATTCATATATCTTTTGTTTTGTATAATATTACGTTTAATAAGTTTTTTGAGTATAAAATCAAATAAAATAGTAACACTCAGACCGGGCAGTAATAGTTTACATTCATATAAAAATTCTGAATATAACTTAAACATCTATAATAGACTAGTTAAAATAAGTCTGCTGAAATAATCGCGAAAGTTTTAAAATTAAGCCCAATTGTTTATTGATACCTGGTGGTGATTACACAAAAAATTCCCAAATATTGAAAGTGAACTTCAGTCAACATTTTAAAAAGTAGGCTCTTTTTTATTTCTTCAAAAATTTTTCGAAAAATTATTAACCGTAGGCAAAAATTATTTACTTTTAAAACTAAAAATCATAAAATTTGCTACAATGGAGGTCCCACTCATTTTATTGTATCTTTGATGCGTTCTGAGATAATTTAAATCATATCCAATAAGCCAATGGAAGCTCCTTTCAATCAGTACGAAAGCATTTAAACAGTAAAACATACATTAGTGATACAAAATAAAGAAAGATAAATGGGTATTTGACAAATTTCGATAGAGGGTTTTAAAAGATTCCAAATGATTGTAATTGATTTTTGCATAAAAGAAGCGATTTGAAGAAATAGTTTTTTGTTTAATTAACTGAATTTGGGTGCGAAACATGTAGTCACCTGTCAGTGACGTAACAACACAAACCAGTCCGCTTTTATTTATGTAGTATATATACTTCATTATTGTTGTATTCATGACATTTTAGATGTGTTGTAATAAACCTTGTGTCGTCTTTTCTATGACAAATCACAAAAAAGATAACACAATTTTTAATTTACAAAAATTTCAAAAAAGACAACACAATCTTAATTTAATAAAAATGGAACAAGGTTTTTTAAAGCTCATAGCACAAATTTCCCAAAAATAGATTCGTCTATGGTCTTCTTTGCTTCGAACCCCGAATTTTATTCTGCAACATTTAAAAACGTAAAAACTAAAATGAAAAAGTGGACTTATTTTTCAAAATGACGGCTAAAGCGCGCCTCCAGTTTTTCCAACTATTTCGCTAAAATGACCATTTATAGTGATTATTGACTACGTTATTAAAGCATTGAAACACGGATTTAATAAGCAGAACAAAAGTGTATTCGCCTTAATCGCAATAGTTTCACTGATAAAAGTTACTTACTATCCATCACCATACAGCGCACAAACGGATCTCCAGTGTGTGCAGATTTGCAAGAGCATATAGGGCTATGATTAATTACTTGACAGATTGCATTTATTCCACAGGGGCCAGGACATGGATCAACACACTTTTGATTTATACATGCTTTATTAAGTGAACATTCGGAACTAACTGTGCATTCAGGACGACATCCTGGTGGAGAACCAATAAACTCTGGCAAACATGAACATACCGCCTGATTGTTTACAGCTTTACATTGGCTGTTTGGTCCACAAGGTGTTGGTATACATGGATTACCCGGCTCAGGCGTAGCTATTCAAAAAATATTTGCGTAAATAAAGTAATGATAAACTTGAATTTGGAAAATACTTGTCAATGCTTACATTGCTGTGGTTGAATATTACAATAACGGAATGGATCACCAGTATATCCAGGTCGACAAGTACATGATGGTAAATGATTAACTACCTGACAATCAGCATTTTGACCACATGTACCTGGACACGGATCTTGACATTTCTGTCGTATACATGCACGATTTTGTGGACAATCTGAATTAAGAATACATTCGGGTCTACATCCTTCATATGGATTACCAATATGATCAGGAAGGCATGTACATGATCCAGCGCCATTTTGTTCACGACATATGGCGTTTGAGCCACAAGGCGAAGGAACGCATGGCGTCGGTCTCTCTTGCGGTACCGATTGTATTTGTTGTATATTGCATGCGGTAAATGGATCACCAACATAGCCTGATAAACATACACAATTTGGTGTATGGCTCACTACACGACATTCGGCATTTGCACCACAGGAACCTGGACATGGATCTCGACATTTTTGATTTATGCAAGCTAAGTGACTAGCACAATCACCATTACTAATACATTCAGGTCTACAATTAGGTGGTGTACCGATATATTCGGGCAAACATGAACAAGATGGTGAATCTCCTGAAACTTGGCATTGTGAATTGGGGCCACAAGGAGAAGGCTGACACGGGTTTGTAGGAGTCTCAACTGGCAGTTTTTCAGCTGTGAAAAAGATAATTTATATTTAAAGAAAAATACACATTAAGCAAAATATAATTTAAGTGGAAAAAGATGCTTACGTATTGGTGTACATCGGATAAACGGATCACCGGAAAATCGTGGTGGGCAGCTACAAATTGGATTATGGGAAACAACTTGACATCGTGCACCGATACCACATGTACCTGGGCACGGATCTCTACATTTCTGATTATTACAAGCTTCATTTGGTGCACATTCAGAACTAGTTACACATTCAGGACGACATGTAGGTGGGCTACCTATAAAACCTGGCACACAAGAACAGACTGCTTGCCCATTTATTTCCCTACACTGACTATTTGGACCACATGGGCTAGGGCTACATGGATTTTCAGTTTCGGGTGCTAAAAAATATTATTCATTTATAAGACTTTATTCCGACTACTTATAAATTTATAGTTAAAGCAGAGTATTTTTTCAATACCTGGTATTGGTCTACATTGTACAAATGCATTGCCAGTAAATCCATTTGGACAACTACACATTGGTATATGATTCGAAACATCACATTGAGCATTTTCACCACATGTGCCAGGGCAAGGATCAATACATTTATTACGGACGCAGGCTCTGTTTCGCGGACAGTCGGTGCTGAAAACACATTCGGGCCTACAGCCTGAGTATGGATCACCTTGATATTCTGGTAAGCATGTACAAACACCGTCATTACATTGAGCATTCGGGCCACATGGTGAAGGATTACAAGGGTCTGTTTGAATGGGTTCAGCTGTAAAATTGATGGGTTTTTCTTTATATATGTATTAAATAAATTGAAATAATATATAATAATATACAATGAATAATAGAAGACAATTCTATAATCAAAGTAATAGAATAAAAATATCTTACGTGGTGATGGTGGTTTTGGATAACAATTTGTAAATGGATCACCCGTAAATCCTTCAGGGCATGTACATACTGGCGTATGATTAATAACATTACAATTTGCCCCTGCACCACAAGATCCTGGACATGGATCACGACATTTTTCTCGTATACATGCCTGATTACTTGGACATTCGGGATTAATTGTACATTCCGGACGACAATTTGGTGGGCTACCAATATAATTATCTAAACATGAACAAGATGGTGCACCACCAATATCACGACATTGTGAATTGGGACCACATGGTGATGGCAAACAAGGATTTGTATATATTTGTTCAACAGGTGGTGGTGACGGTGCTATAAATGGTATAAATTAAATTTATTAATTATAAATATAATTATATAATGCCATTTTACTGGTAAATATAGCTTACGTGGTTGTGGGAAACATCTACTGAATGGATCACCAGTATGGCCAGATCGACATGAACAAATTGGACTATGATTAATTACTTGACATTGGGCATTTAAGCCACACGGTCCAGGGCAAGGATCAGTACATTTTTGATTCATACAAGCTTGATTTAATGGACATTCAGAACTAACAGTACATTCAGGTCGACATCCTGGTGGTGAACCAACAAATGTTGGTAAACATGAACATACTGCCTGATTATTAACCTCTTTACATTGACTATTTGGTCCACAAGGTGTTGGTATACATGGATTACCCGGTTCTGGTGTTGCTGTTATAAAGGAATAATAACAAACTATGTAGATAAATTGAATGGCAAACAAGGAATGGCAAATAAGCAAAACAATATTGTTTTGATTTGATAATTGTAAAAAATATAATGCTTACATTGTTGTGGTTCAATATTACAATAACGGAATGGATCGCCAGTATATCCAGGTCGACAAGTACATGATGGTAAATGATTAACTACTTGACAATCAGCATTTTGACCACATGTACCTGGACAAGGATCTTGACATTTTTGTCGTATACATGCACGATTTTGTGGACAATCTGAATTAAGAATACATTCGGGTCTACATCCTTCATATGGATTACCAATATGATCAGGAAGGCATGTACATGATCCAGCGCCATTTTGTTCACGACATATAGCATTTGCTCCACAAGGCGAAGGAATACATGGAGTTGGTCTTTCTTGTGGTAATGATTGTATTTGTTGTATACTACATGCGGTAAATGGATCACCAACATAGCCTGATAAACAAACACAATTTGGTGTGTGGCTTACTACACGACATTCGGCATTTGCACCACAGGAACCTGGACATGGATCTCGACATTTTTGATTTATGCAAGCTAAGTGGCTAATGCAATCGCCATTGGTTACACATTCTGGTCTACAGTTGGGTGGTGTGCTGATGTATTCGGGTAAGCATGAACAAGATGGTGATTCTCCCGAAATTTGACATTGAGAGTGAGGTCCACATGGCGATGGTTGACACGGATTTATCGGTTTCTCAACGGGCAGTTTCTCAGCTACAATGTTGAGGTTTTAATAATTTTTGTAATATTGTTTTAAATTACTTCTAGTAAAATAATATGTATGCATATTGTATTTGTAAGTTTAATATTTCTATATAATAAAGGATGCTTACGTATTGGTGTGCATCGGATAAATGGATCTCCTGTAAATCGGGATGGGCAACTACAAATTGGATTATGAGAAACAACTTCACATCGTGCACCGATACCACATGTACCAGGGCACGGATCTCTACATTTTTGATTATTACAAGCTTCATTTGGTGCACATTCAGCACTAGTTACACATTCGGGACGACATGTGGGTGGGCTACCTATAAAACCTGGTACGCAAGAACATACTGCTTGCCCATTTATTTCTCTACATTGACTATTTGGACCACATGGGCTAGGATTACATAGATTTTTAATTTCTGGCGCTAAAATAATATTATTTATTTGTAAGATTTTATTCCGATTAATTTGTAATTTAATTATTAAAGGAGAGTATTTTTCTTTTATATACCTGGAATTGGTCTACATTGTACAAATGCGTTGCCAGTAAATCCATTTGGACAACTACACATTGGTATGTGATTTACTACATCACATTGAGCATTTTCACCACATGTACCGGGGCAAGGGTCAATACATTTATTACGAACACAAGCTCTGTTACGAGGACAATCAGTGCTGAGAACACATTCAGGTCTACAACCTAAATATGGATCACCTTGATATTCTGGTAAGCAGGTACAAACACCGTCATTACATTGGGCATTGGGCCCACATGGTGATGGGTTGCATGGATCAGCTTTAACGGGTTCAGCTATAAAGAATATGTGTTTATATATTAGATTCAAATTTTAATAAGCAGGGCATCTGGTATTCTCTAGTAACAAACAGATATCTTACATGGTGGTGACGGTTTTGGGTAACAGTTCGTAAATGGATCTCCCGTAAATCCTTCAGGACAAGTGCACACTGGGGTGTGATTAATAACATTGCAGTTTGCCCCAGTACCACAAGATCCTGGACATGGATCACGGCATTTCTCTCGTATACAGGCCTGATTACTTGGACATTCAGAATTAATGGTACATTCTGGACGGCAGTTTGGTGGGCTTCCTATATAATTATTTAAACAGGAACAAGATGGGGCACCTCCAATATCCCGACATTCAGCGTATGGACCGCATGGAGATGATGCACATGGGTTGATATATATATTTTCTTCAGGTAATGTGGGTGCTATGTTATTTTTAAATAATTTATTAGTATATGTTTGCTGTAATGTTTGTTTTATAATAGTTTGCTTACGTTGCATTTGAACACATCTTGTGAATGGGTTTCCTATATAGTTAGGAAGACAAGAACATATTGGACTGTGGTTTATTACTTCACAGTTTGTATTCTCTCCACAGTTGGCTGGGCATGGGTTTACGCATCTTTGGTTTATACAGGATTTAGTTTGTTCACATTCGGAACTAGTGGTGCATTCTGGTCTACATGCAGGCGGTGATCCTATAAATGTTGGTAAACAGGAACAAACTGCTTGTTCGTTAATAACTTTACATTGGCTATTTGGACCACATGGACTTGGTACACAAGGGTTTAATGCTGTTTATTATTAAAAAAAATGTATAGTATTATTCAATCTGAATTTAATTAATTGTACAAATATGGTTTTGTATCTTCTTCAACAGAAATCTTTGGTGTTGATATTTTAAAGTATTATGAAAAAATGTAATCATTTGCTATGTAACAATAAAATAAATATGTACATATTAATAATACAATAAGTTAATAAAGAATTCCTTTTGTATAATCTTGAAAACTGAGTATTTTTTACTGTTCAGCTTATTTCTAGATTCTTTCCGCTGGTTTTTTAATCAAAATTGTTTTTATTTTTTTTAATTTATTTTATTTTAATTTTCGAGGGTCATTGATAGAAAAATTCATATAAAAACACCTACCTACCTATATCCGTAATTTATTATAGCCTTATACAGAAGAAAGTAAATGGTTAGATTTGTTTATCACGTTGTACCACGTCTACAGTGATACACGAGTAAGGTATATACATAAATAAGTATAGCCCGCTCTTTCTCTGAGTACCATAGGTACCGCAGTGGTACAATATGCTCTGCTATACATAACGTATTGTGAAACCTACCATACCACTTTGGTATCTGTTGTGCCTAGACAGACACTGAGATACACTGGTTTATGTACTGGTGAATTAATTGTCAAAAGAAAGTGTCAACTGAGCATTTCGTTATACTCTCTCATAACCGCTAACTTTTTCAGATCAGAAATATTCCACCAGGCTTCGCATATTCTAAATTTTTAGCTGTTAAAATCCTACACTGAATTATGCTCTTCTTAACACTAGCTCAACCCTATAAACGAAATACAGTGCTTTTTATAAAGTGTCTACCTGTGTGTTTTTAGCAAAAATTATTGATATTAGAAATACTAACTTCCAGATGACTTTAAATATTGACAAATATATATCGGCACGTTAATATGAATTTGCCTTACTAACATAAATCATACTTCACTATATCTACAGAAAAAAAAGTATTTTTGAGAAATTAAGACAGTGGTAATAATTAAAATCTATACAGTCAGTTTTGATTTTCTAATGATATATTGAGAAATATGTATCTACGAAAGATCATTTTAAGGGATATAGATTACAGAAGTTCTTAAGATCTGAACGTGTGTCCTTGATTAAATATATGTATAGTAAAACCGAATTATTCGTTTATTCTCTCTGACGAATATTTTAGTAAAAATAGTTTACAAAGTTAATTTTCAGGTATCAAAAATTTCAAAGTGTTCTGTTTGAAGAAGATAAGGTATCAACACTGATGATAAATTTCAGTTTATAAAAAAATTAAAGTAAATTCATTAAAATTTCTTGATGAGTGAAGTAAAATAAAATAACTTTAGGAAAATAAAAACGCTAGACCCTAAAAATATTAAAGACTTAACAAAAGAAATCATTCAACGCAATCTACACACAATGTATTTAAATTATATTCTATGTTAGTGTATTTATTATTTTTAACCCTAATAATAAAACAAAAGAATTTTCAAAAATAAATAAATATTATTTATAAACTGCAAGTTCGCAAATATTATTCATAAACTGAAAGTTATCAGTGGATCAAATTCTAGTATCAAAAGGAAAATCTTACGTTCGGAAACTGGTGCCGTTATAACCGAACAATATTTGAAAGGATTTCCAGTATAACCAGATAAACATGTGCACATCGGTAGATGATTAACTACTTGACAATCAGCATTTTGACCACATGTACCTGGACAAGGATCTTGACATTTTTGTCGTATACATGCACGATTTTGTGGACAATCTGAATTAAGAATACATTCGGGTCTACATCCTTCATATGGATTACCAATATGATCAGGAAGGCATGTACATGATCCAGCGCCATTTTGTTCACGACATATAGCATTTGCTCCACAAGGTGAAGGCATACATGGCGTTGGTCTTTCTTGTGGTAATGATTGTATTTGTTGTATATTACATGCGGTAAATGGATCACCAACATAGCCTGATAAACATACACAATTTGGTGTATGGCTCACTACACGACATTCGGCATTTGCACCACAGGAACCTGGACATGGATCTCGACATTTTTGATTTATGCAAGCTAAGTGACTAGCACAATCACCATTACTAATACATTCAGGTCTACAATTAGGTGGTGTACCGATATATTCGGGCAAACATGAACAAGATGGTGAATCTCCTGAGACTTGACATTGTGCATAAGGGCCACAAGGTGATGGTTGACATGGATTTATAGGTTTTTCAATTGGCAATTGTTCAGCTACGAAGAACAGATTGCATTAATTATAATAATATATATTATTTTATTTAAATTAGGTACCTAATTTCTTTCAAAATAATATGCATACATATTATGTTTCCTACTAATATAATATATTAATTATTAAATAAAAATGCTTACGTATTGGTATACATCGGATAAATGGATCTCCTGTAAATCGGGATGGGCAACTACAAATTGGATTATGAGAAACAACTTCACATCGTGCACCGATACCACATGTACCAGGGCACGGATCTCTACATTTTTGATTATTACAAGCTTCATTTGGTGCACATTCAGCACTAGTTACACATTCGGGACGACATGTGGGTGGGCTACCCATAAAACCTGGTACGCAAGAACATACTGCTTGCCCATTTATTTCTCTACATTGACTATTTGGACCACATGGGCTAGGATTACATGGATTTTTAATTTCTGGTGCTAAAATAATATTATTTATTTGTAAGATTTTATTCCGATTAATTTGTAATTTAATTATTAAAGGAGAGTATTTTTCTTTTATATACCTGGAATTGGTCTACATTGTACAAATGCATTGCCAGTAAATCCATTTGGACAACTACACATTGGTATGTGATTTACTACATCACATTGAGCATTTTCACCACATGTGCCAGGGCAAGGATCAATACATTTATTACGAACACAAGCTCTATTACGGGCACAATCGGTACTAAGAACACATTCAGGTCTACAACCTAAATATGGATCACCTTGATATTCTGGCAAGCATGTACAAACACCGTCATTACATTGAGCATTTGGACCACATGGTGAAGGATTACAAGGGTCTGTTTGAATGGGTTCAGCTGTAAAATTGATGGGTTTTTCTTTATATATGTATTAAATAAATTGAAATAATATATAATAATATACAATGAATAATAGAAGGCAATTCTATAATCAAAGTAATAGAATAAAAATATCTTACGTGGTGATGGTGGTTTTGGATAACAATTTGTAAATGGATCACCCGTAAATCCTTCAGGGCATGTACATACTGGCGTATGATTAATAACATTACAATTTGCCCCTGCACCACAAGATCCTGGACATGGATCACGACATTTTTCTCGTATACATGCCTGATTACTTGGACATTCGGGATTAATTGTACATTCCGGACGACAATTTGGTGGGCTACCAATATAATTATCTAAACATGAACAAGATGGTGCACCACCAATATCACGACATTGTGAATTGGGACCACATGGTGATGGCAAACAAGGATTTGTATATATTTGTTCAACAGGTGGTGGTGACGGTGCTATAAATGGTATAAATTAAATTTATTAATTATAAATATAATTATATAATGCCATTTTACTGGTAAATATAGCTTACGTGGTTGTGGGAAACATCTACTGAATGGATCACCAGTATGGCCAGATCGACATGAACAAATTGGACTATGATTAATTACTTGACATTGGGCATTTAAGCCACACGGTCCAGGGCAAGGATCAGTACATTTTTGATTCATACAAGCTTGATTTAATGGACATTCAGAACTAACAGTACATTCAGGTCGACATCCTGGTGGTGAACCAACAAATGTTGGTAAACATGAACATACTGCCTGATTATTAACCTCTTTACATTGACTATTTGGTCCACAAGGTGTTGGTATACATGGATTACCCGGTTCTGGTGTTGCTGTTATAAAGGAATAATAACAAACTATGTAGATAAATTGAATGGCAAACAAGGAATGGCAAATAAGCAAAACAATATTGTTTTGATTTGATAATTGTAAAAAATATAATGCTTACATTGTTGTGGTTCAATATTACAATAACGGAATGGATCGCCAGTATATCCAGGTCGACAAGTACATGATGGTAAATGATTAACTACTTGACAATCAGCATTTTGACCACATGTACCTGGACAAGGATCTTGACATTTTTGTCGTATACATGCACGATTTTGTGGACAATCTGAATTAAGAATACATTCGGGTCTACATCCTTCATATGGATTACCAATATGATCAGGAAGGCATGTACATGATCCAGCGCCATTTTGTTCACGACATATAGCATTTGCTCCACAAGGTGAAGGCATACATGGCGTTGGTCTTTCTTGTGGTAATGATTGTATTTGTTGTATATTACATGCGGTAAATGGATCACCAACATAGCCTGATAAACATACACAATTTGGTGTATGGCTCACTACACGACATTCGGCATTTGCACCACAGGAACCTGGACATGGATCTCGACATTTTTGATTTATGCAAGCTAAGTGACTAGCACAATCACCATTACTAATACATTCAGGTCTACAATTAGGTGGTGTACCGATATATTCGGGCAAACATGAACAAGATGGTGAATCTCCTGAGACTTGACATTGTGCATAAGGGCCACAAGGTGATGGTTGACATGGATTTATAGGTTTTTCAATTGGCAATTGTTCAGCTACGAAGAACAGATTGCATTAATTATAATAATATATATTATTTTATTTAAATTAGGTACCTAATTTCTTTCAAAATAATATGCATACATATTATGTTTCCTACTAATATAATATATTAATTATTAAATAAAAATGCTTACGTATTGGTATACATCGGATAAATGGATCTCCTGTAAATCGGGATGGGCAACTACAAATTGGATTATGAGAAACAACTTCACATCGTGCACCGATACCACATGTACCAGGGCACGGATCTCTACATTTTTGATTATTACAAGCTTCATTTGGTGCACATTCAGCACTAGTTACACATTCGGGACGACATGTGGGTGGGCTACCCATAAAACCTGGTACGCAAGAACATACTGCTTGCCCATTTATTTCTCTACATTGACTATTTGGACCACATGGGCTAGGATTACATGGATTTTTAATTTCTGGTGCTAAAATAATATTATTTATTTGTAAGATTTTATTCCGATTAATTTGTAATTTAATTATTAAAGGAGAGTATTTTTCTTTTATATACCTGGAATTGGTCTACATTGTACAAATGCATTGCCAGTAAATCCATTTGGACAACTACACATTGGTATGTGATTTACTACATCACATTGAGCATTTTCACCACATGTGCCAGGGCAAGGATCAATACATTTATTACGAACACAAGCTCTATTACGGGCACAATCGGTACTAAGAACACATTCAGGTCTACAACCTAAATATGGATCACCTTGATATTCTGGCAAGCATGTACAAACACCGTCATTACATTGAGCATTTGGACCACATGGTGAAGGATTACAAGGGTCTGTTTGAATGGGTTCAGCTGTAAAATTGATGGGTTTTTCTTTATATATGTATTAAATAAATTGAAATAATATATAATAATATACAATGAATAATAGAAGGCAATTCTATAATCAAAGTAATAGAATAAAAATATCTTACGTGGTGATGGTGGTTTTGGATAACAATTTGTAAATGGATCACCCGTAAATCCTTCAGGGCATGTACATACTGGCGTATGATTAATAACATTACAATTTGCCCCTGCACCACAAGATCCTGGACATGGATCACGACATTTTTCTCGTATACATGCCTGATTACTTGGACATTCGGGATTAATTGTACATTCCGGACGACAATTTGGTGGGCTACCAATATAATTATCTAAACATGAACAAGATGGTGCACCACCAATATCACGACATTGTGAATTGGGACCACATGGTGATGGCAAACAAGGATTTGTATATATTTGTTCAACAGGTGGTGGTGACGGTGCTATAAATGGTATAAATTAAATTTATTAATTATAAATATAATTATATAATGCCATTTTACTGGTAAATATAGCTTACGTGGTTGTGGGAAACATCTACTGAATGGATCACCAGTATGGCCAGATCGACATGAACAAATTGGACTATGATTAATTACTTGACATTGGGCATTTAAGCCACACGGTCCAGGGCAAGGATCAGTACATTTTTGATTCAGACAAGCTTGATTTAATGGACATTCAGAACTAACAGTACATTCAGGTCGACATCCTGGTGGTGAACCAACAAATGTTGGTAAACATGAACATACTGCCTGATTATTAACCTCTTTACATTGACTATTTGGTCCACAAGGTGTTGGTATACATGGATTACCCGGTTCTGGTGTTGCTGTTATAAAGGAATAATAACAAACTATGTAGATAAATTGAATGGCAAACAAGGAATGGCAAATAAGCAAAACAATATTGTTTTGATTTGATAATTGTAAAAAATATAATGCTTACATTGTTGTGGTTCAATATTACAATAACGGAATGGATCGCCAGTATATCCAGGTCGACAAGTACATGATGGTAAATGATTAACTACTTGACAATCAGCATTTTGACCACATGTACCTGGACAAGGATCTTGACATTTTTGTCGTATACATGCACGATTTTGTGGACAATCTGAATTAAGAATACATTCGGGTCTACATCCTTCATATGGATTACCAATATGATCAGGAAGGCATGTACATGATCCAGCGCCATTTTGTTCACGACATATAGCATTTGCTCCACAAGGTGAAGGCATACATGGCGTTGGTCTTTCTTGTGGTAATGATTGTATTTGTTGTATATTACATGCGGTAAATGGATCACCAACATAGCCTGATAAACATACACAATTTGGTGTATGGCTCACTACACGACATTCGGCATTTGCACCACAGGAACCTGGACATGGATCTCGACATTTTTGATTTATGCAAGCTAAGTGACTAGCACAATCACCATTACTAATACATTCAGGTCTACAATTAGGTGGTGTACCGATATATTCGGGCAAACATGAACAAGATGGTGAATCTCCTGAGACTTGACATTGTGCATAAGGGCCACAAGGTGATGGTTGACATGGATTTATAGGTTTTTCAATTGGCAATTGTTCAGCTACGAAGAACAGATTGCATTAATTATAATAATATATATTATTTTATTTAAATTAGGTACCTAATTTCTTTCAAAATAATATGCATACATATTATGTTTCCTACTAATATAATATATTAATTATTAAATAAAAATGCTTACGTATTGGTATACATCGGATAAATGGATCTCCTGTAAATCGGGATGGGCAACTACAAATTGGATTATGAGAAACAACTTCACATCGTGCACCGATACCACATGTACCAGGGCACGGATCTCTACATTTTTGATTATTACAAGCTTCATTTGGTGCACATTCAGCACTAGTTACACATTCGGGACGACATGTGGGTGGGCTACCCATAAAACCTGGTACGCAAGAACATACTGCTTGCCCATTTATTTCTCTACATTGACTATTTGGACCACATGGGCTAGGATTACATGGATTTTTAATTTCTGGTGCTAAAATAATATTATTTATTTGTAAGATTTTATTCCGATTAATTTGTAATTTAATTATTAAAGGAGAGTATTTTTCTTTTATATACCTGGAATTGGTCTACATTGTACAAATGCATTGCCAGTAAATCCATTTGGACAACTACACATTGGTATGTGATTTACTACATCACATTGAGCATTTTCACCACATGTGCCAGGGCAAGGATCAATACATTTATTACGAACACAAGCTCTATTACGGGCACAATCGGTACTAAGAACACATTCAGGTCTACAACCTAAATATGGATCACCTTGATATTCTGGCAAGCATGTACAAACACCGTCATTACATTGAGCATTTGGACCACATGGTGAAGGATTACAAGGGTCTGTTTGAATGGGTTCAGCTGTAAAATTGATGGGTTTTTCTTTATATATGTATTAAATAAATTGAAATAATATATAATAATATACAATGAATAATAGAAGGCAATTCTATAATCAAAGTAATAGAATAAAAATATCTTACGTGGTGATGGTGGTTTTGGATAACAATTTGTAAATGGATCACCCGTAAATCCTTCAGGGCATGTACATACTGGCGTATGATTAATAACATTACAATTTGCCCCTGCACCACAAGATCCTGGACATGGATCACGACATTTTTCTCGTATACATGCCTGATTACTTGGACATTCGGGATTAATTGTACATTCCGGACGACAATTTGGTGGGCTACCAATATAATTATCTAAACATGAACAAGATGGTGCACCACCAATATCACGACATTGTGAATTGGGACCACATGGTGATGGCAAACAAGGATTTGTATATATTTGTTCAACAGGTGGTGGTGACGGTGCTATAAATGGTATAAATTAAATTTATTAATTATAAATATAATTATATAATGCCATTTTACTGGTAAATATAGCTTACGTGGTTGTGGGAAACATCTACTGAATGGATCACCAGTATGGCCAGATCGACATGAACAAATTGGACTATGATTAATTACTTGACATTGGGCATTTAAGCCACACGGTCCAGGGCAAGGATCAGTACATTTTTGATTCATACAAGCTTGATTTAATGGACATTCAGAACTAACAGTACATTCAGGTCGACATCCTGGTGGTGAACCAACAAATGTTGGTAAACATGAACATACTGCCTGATTATTAACCTCTTTACATTGACTATTTGGTCCACAAGGTGTTGGTATACATGGATTACCCGGTTCTGGTGTTGCTGTTATAAAGGAATAATAACAAACTATGTAGATAAATTGAATGGCAAACAAGGAATGGCAAATAAGCAAAACAATATTGTTTTGATTTGATAATTGTAAAAAATATAATGCTTACATTGTTGTGGTTCAATATTACAATAACGGAATGGATCGCCAGTATATCCAGGTCGACAAGTACATGATGGTAAATGATTAACTACTTGACAATCAGCATTTTGACCACATGTACCTGGACAAGGATCTTGACATTTTTGTCGTATACATGCACGATTTTGTGGACAATCTGAATTAAGAATACATTCGGGTCTACATCCTTCATATGGATTACCAATATGATCAGGAAGGCATGTACATGATCCAGCGCCATTTTGTTCACGACATATAGCATTTGCTCCACAAGGTGAAGGCATACATGGCGTTGGTCTTTCTTGTGGTAATGATTGTATTTGTTGTATATTACATGCGGTAAATGGATCACCAACATAGCCTGATAAACATACACAATTTGGTGTATGGCTCACTACACGACATTCGGCATTTGCACCACAGGAACCTGGACATGGATCTCGACATTTTTGATTTATGCAAGCTAAGTGACTAGCACAATCACCATTACTAATACATTCAGGTCTACAATTAGGTGGTGTACCGATATATTCGGGCAAACATGAACAAGATGGTGAATCTCCTGAGACTTGACATTGTGCATAAGGGCCACAAGGTGATGGTTGACATGGATTTATAGGTTTTTCAATTGGCAATTGTTCAGCTACGAAGAACAGATTGCATTAATTATAATAATATATATTATTTTATTTAAATTAGGTACCTAATTTCTTTCAAAATAATATGCATACATATTATGTTTCCTACTAATATAATATATTAATTATTAAATAAAAATGCTTACGTATTGGTATACATCGGATAAATGGATCTCCTGTAAATCGGGATGGGCAACTACAAATTGGATTATGAGAAACAACTTCACATCGTGCACCGATACCACATGTACCAGGGCACGGATCTCTACATTTTTGATTATTACAAGCTTCATTTGGTGCACATTCAGCACTAGTTACACATTCGGGACGACATGTGGGTGGGCTACCCATAAAACCTGGTACGCAAGAACATACTGCTTGCCCATTTATTTCTCTACATTGACTATTTGGACCACATGGGCTAGGATTACATGGATTTTTAATTTCTGGTGCTAAAATAATATTATTTATTTGTAAGATTTTATTCCGATTAATTTGTAATTTAATTATTAAAGGAGAGTATTTTTCTTTTATATACCTGGAATTGGTCTACATTGTACAAATGCATTGCCAGTAAATCCATTTGGACAACTACACATTGGTATGTGATTTACTACATCACATTGAGCATTTTCACCACATGTGCCAGGGCAAGGATCAATACATTTATTACGAACACAAGCTCTATTACGGGCACAATCGGTACTAAGAACACATTCAGGTCTACAACCTAAATATGGATCACCTTGATATTCTGGCAAGCATGTACAAACACCGTCATTACATTGAGCATTTGGACCACATGGTGAAGGATTACAAGGGTCTGTTTGAATGGGTTCAGCTGTAAAATTGATGGGTTTTTCTTTATATATGTATTAAATAAATTGAAATAATATATAATAATATACAATGAATAATAGAAGGCAATTCTATAATCAAAGTAATAGAATAAAAATATCTTACGTGGTGATGGTGGTTTTGGATAACAATTTGTAAATGGATCACCCGTAAATCCTTCAGGGCATGTACATACTGGCGTATGATTAATAACATTACAATTTGCCCCTGCACCACAAGATCCTGGACATGGATCACGACATTTTTCTCGTATACATGCCTGATTACTTGGACATTCGGGATTAATTGTACATTCCGGACGACAATTTGGTGGGCTACCAATATAATTATCTAAACATGAACAAGATGGTGCACCACCAATATCACGACATTGTGAATTGGGACCACATGGTGATGGCAAACAAGGATTTGTATATATTTGTTCAACAGGTGGTGGTGACGGTGCTATAAATGGTATAAATTAAATTTATTAATTATAAATATAATTATATAATGCCATTTTACTGGTAAATATAGCTTACGTGGTTGTGGGAAACATCTACTGAATGGATCACCAGTATGGCCAGATCGACATGAACAAATTGGACTATGATTAATTACTTGACATTGGGCATTTAAGCCACACGGTCCAGGGCAAGGATCAGTACATTTTTGATTCATACAAGCTTGATTTAATGGACATTCAGAACTAACAGTACATTCAGGTCGACATCCTGGTGGTGAACCAACAAATGTTGGTAAACATGAACATACTGCCTGATTATTAACCTCTTTACATTGACTATTTGGTCCACAAGGTGTTGGTATACATGGATTACCCGGTTCTGGTGTTGCTGTTATAAAGGAATAATAACAAACTATGTAGATAAATTGAATGGCAAACAAGGAATGGCAAATAAGCAAAACAATATTGTTTTGATTTGATAATTGTAAAAAATATAATGCTTACATTGTTGTGGTTCAATATTACAATAACGGAATGGATCGCCAGTATATCCAGGTCGACAAGTACATGATGGTAAATGATTAACTACTTGACAATCAGCATTTTGACCACATGTACCTGGACAAGGATCTTGACATTTTTGTCGTATACATGCACGATTTTGTGGACAATCTGAATTAAGAATACATTCGGGTCTACATCCTTCATATGGATTACCAATATGATCAGGAAGGCATGTACATGATCCAGCGCCATTTTGTTCACGACATATAGCATTTGCTCCACAAGGTGAAGGCATACATGGCGTTGGTCTTTCTTGTGGTAATGATTGTATTTGTTGTATATTACATGCGGTAAATGGATCACCAACATAGCCTGATAAACATACACAATTTGGTGTATGGCTCACTACACGACATTCGGCATTTGCACCACAGGAACCTGGACATGGATCTCGACATTTTTGATTTATGCAAGCTAAGTGACTAGCACAATCACCATTACTAATACATTCAGGTCTACAATTAGGTGGTGTACCGATATATTCGGGCAAACATGAACAAGATGGTGAATCTCCTGAGACTTGACATTGTGCATAAGGGCCACAAGGTGATGGTTGACATGGATTTATAGGTTTTTCAATTGGCAATTGTTCAGCTACGAAGAACAGATTGCATTAATTATAATAATATATATTATTTTATTTAAATTAGGTACCTAATTTCTTTCAAAATAATATGCATACATATTATGTTTCCTACTAATATAATATATTAATTATTAAATAAAAATGCTTACGTATTGGTATACATCGGATAAATGGATCTCCTGTAAATCGGGATGGGCAACTACAAATTGGATTATGAGAAACAACTTCACATCGTGCACCGATACCACATGTACCAGGGCACGGATCTCTACATTTTTGATTATTACAAGCTTCATTTGGTGCACATTCAGCACTAGTTACACATTCGGGACGACATGTGGGTGGGCTACCCATAAAACCTGGTACGCAAGAACATACTGCTTGCCCATTTATTTCTCTACATTGACTATTTGGACCACATGGGCTAGGATTACATGGATTTTTAATTTCTGGTGCTAAAATAATATTATTTATTTGTAAGATTTTATTCCGATTAATTTGTAATTTAATTATTAAAGGAGAGTATTTTTCTTTTATATACCTGGAATTGGTCTACATTGTACAAATGCATTGCCAGTAAATCCATTTGGACAACTACACATTGGTATGTGATTTACTACATCACATTGAGCATTTTCACCACATGTGCCAGGGCAAGGATCAATACATTTATTACGAACACAAGCTCTATTACGGGCACAATCGGTACTAAGAACACATTCAGGTCTACAACCTAAATATGGATCACCTTGATATTCTGGCAAGCATGTACAAACACCGTCATTACATTGAGCATTTGGACCACATGGTGAAGGATTACAAGGGTCTGTTTGAATGGGTTCAGCTGTAAAATTGATGGGTTTTTCTTTATATATGTATTAAATAAATTGAAATAATATATAATAATATACAATGAATAATAGAAGGCAATTCTATAATCAAAGTAATAGAATAAAAATATCTTACGTGGTGATGGTGGTTTTGGATAACAATTTGTAAATGGATCACCCGTAAATCCTTCAGGGCATGTACATACTGGCGTATGATTAATAACATTACAATTTGCCCCTGCACCACAAGATCCTGGACATGGATCACGACATTTTTCTCGTATACATGCCTGATTACTTGGACATTCGGGATTAATTGTACATTCCGGACGACAATTTGGTGGGCTACCAATATAATTATCTAAACATGAACAAGATGGTGCACCACCAATATCACGACATTGTGAATTGGGACCACATGGTGATGGCAAACAAGGATTTGTATATATTTGTTCAACAGGTGGTGGTGACGGTGCTATAAATGGTATAAATTAAATTTATTAATTATAAATATAATTATATAATGCCATTTTACTGGTAAATATAGCTTACGTGGTTGTGGGAAACATCTACTGAATGGATCACCAGTATGGCCAGATCGACATGAACAAATTGGACTATGATTAATTACTTGACATTGGGCATTTAAGCCACACGGTCCAGGGCAAGGATCAGTACATTTTTGATTCATACAAGCTTGATTTAATGGACATTCAGAACTAACAGTACATTCAGGTCGACATCCTGGTGGTGAACCAACAAATGTTGGTAAACATGAACATACTGCCTGATTATTAACCTCTTTACATTGACTATTTGGTCCACAAGGTGTTGGTATACATGGATTACCCGGTTCTGGTGTTGCTGTTATAAAGGAATAATAACAAACTATGTAGATAAATTGAATGGCAAACAAGGAATGGCAAATAAGCAAAACAATATTGTTTTGATTTGATAATTGTAAAAAATATAATGCTTACATTGTTGTGGTTCAATATTACAATAACGGAATGGATCGCCAGTATATCCAGGTCGACAAGTACATGATGGTAAATGATTAACTACTTGACAATCAGCATTTTGACCACATGTACCTGGACAAGGATCTTGACATTTTTGTCGTATACATGCACGATTTTGTGGACAATCTGAATTAAGAATACATTCGGGTCTACATCCTTCATATGGATTACCAATATGATCAGGAAGGCATGTACATGATCCAGCGCCATTTTGTTCACGACATATAGCATTTGCTCCACAAGGTGAAGGCATACATGGCGTTGGTCTTTCTTGTGGTAATGATTGTATTTGTTGTATATTACATGCGGTAAATGGATCACCAACATAGCCTGATAAACATACACAATTTGGTGTATGGCTCACTACACGACATTCGGCATTTGCACCACAGGAACCTGGACATGGATCTCGACATTTTTGATTTATGCAAGCTAAGTGACTAGCACAATCACCATTACTAATACATTCAGGTCTACAATTAGGTGGTGTACCGATATATTCGGGCAAACATGAACAAGATGGTGAATCTCCTGAGACTTGACATTGTGCATAAGGGCCACAAGGTGATGGTTGACATGGATTTATAGGTTTTTCAATTGGCAATTGTTCAGCTACGAAGAACAGATTGCATTAATTATAATAATATATATTATTTTATTTAAATTAGGTACCTAATTTCTTTCAAAATAATATGCATACATATTATGTTTCCTACTAATATAATATATTAATTATTAAATAAAAATGCTTACGTATTGGTATACATCGGATAAATGGATCTCCTGTAAATCGGGATGGGCAACTACAAATTGGATTATGAGAAACAACTTCACATCGTGCACCGATACCACATGTACCAGGGCACGGATCTCTACATTTTTGATTATTACAAGCTTCATTTGGTGCACATTCAGCACTAGTTACACATTCGGGACGACATGTGGGTGGGCTACCCATAAAACCTGGTACGCAAGAACATACTGCTTGCCCATTTATTTCTCTACATTGACTATTTGGACCACATGGGCTAGGATTACATGGATTTTTAATTTCTGGTGCTAAAATAATATTATTTATTTGTAAGATTTTATTCCGATTAATTTGTAATTTAATTATTAAAGGAGAGTATTTTTCTTTTATATACCTGGAATTGGTCTACATTGTACAAATGCATTGCCAGTAAATCCATTTGGACAACTACACATTGGTATGTGATTTACTACATCACATTGAGCATTTTCACCACATGTGCCAGGGCAAGGATCAATACATTTATTACGAACACAAGCTCTATTACGGGCACAATCGGTACTAAGAACACATTCAGGTCTACAACCTAAATATGGATCACCTTGATATTCTGGCAAGCATGTACAAACACCGTCATTACATTGAGCATTTGGACCACATGGTGAAGGATTACAAGGGTCTGTTTGAATGGGTTCAGCTGTAAAATTGATGGGTTTTTCTTTATATATGTATTAAATAAATTGAAATAATATATAATAATATACAATGAATAATAGAAGGCAATTCTATAATCAAAGTAATAGAATAAAAATATCTTACGTGGTGATGGTGGTTTTGGATAACAATTTGTAAATGGATCACCCGTAAATCCTTCAGGGCATGTACATACTGGCGTATGATTAATAACATTACAATTTGCCCCTGCACCACAAGATCCTGGACATGGATCACGACATTTTTCTCGTATACATGCCTGATTACTTGGACATTCGGGATTAATTGTACATTCCGGACGACAATTTGGTGGGCTACCAATATAATTATCTAAACATGAACAAGATGGTGCACCACCAATATCACGACATTGTGAATTGGGACCACATGGTGATGGCAAACAAGGATTTGTATATATTTGTTCAACAGGTGGTGGTGACGGTGCTATAAATGGTATAAATTAAATTTATTAATTATAAATATAATTATATAATGCCATTTTACTGGTAAATATAGCTTACGTGGTTGTGGGAAACATCTACTGAATGGATCACCAGTATGGCCAGATCGACATGAACAAATTGGACTATGATTAATTACTTGACATTGGGCATTTAAGCCACACGGTCCAGGGCAAGGATCAGTACATTTTTGATTCATACAAGCTTGATTTAATGGACATTCAGAACTAACAGTACATTCAGGTCGACATCCTGGTGGTGAACCAACAAATGTTGGTAAACATGAACATACTGCCTGATTATTAACCTCTTTACATTGACTA